>OX465599.1:87392500-88642500 GCA_950022295.1 Bromus sterilis
ATTTCTGCTTGTGCATCCAAAATCCTTGAAACCAGTTTTTCCATATGAGTCCACCATACCTTCCTATGTGGTATTTACCGGCCATCCTAACGAAGACTTTCTTGTACCATCTCGAAACTATTCAAAAAACACTCCTGTGTTGTGCCTCTGCTTCAGCTCATGAGGAAGTAGTAGGTAATTCATGATCGTCTTATGTTAGACATGTTTTATTCTGGGATTGCATGTCTAATCTGCAAACCC
The DNA here is from genome assembly GCA_950022295.1 of Bromus sterilis. Taxonomy (NCBI): domain Eukaryota; kingdom Viridiplantae; phylum Streptophyta; class Magnoliopsida; order Poales; family Poaceae; genus Bromus; species Bromus sterilis. The sequence goes on from OX465599.1 coordinate 87,392,741, forward strand.
CTAATACGAGGAGGGACTGGCATGAGTGCGCCCAGCTCACAAAAGGTAATCACAACCAACAAACCCTCCTTCACGCTTTGTCTATGAGAAATCAGAAAACTTTGGCAGTGATAAACAAAGGAGATTAAGGGGATGTGATCATCTCCATCTTGGGAGCCATTCCTCGAAACATGTCTAGCGCAAGAGGTGATTGAGTTGTCTACTAGCATTCGTTGACAAACCATGCACCTCCCAAAACACTTATTATTTCTGTTTTCAAAACCAAGAGCTCTGGTACAAGTTTAGTTTTTTCTTCCAACCACGGGTTTTCAACCTTTCCATCAAACTCCACGGTTCGAGAGTCTCCACCTTCTTTCTTCAAAGCACCAACTAGGAGAGCATAATTTTCATTCTGAGTGTAATGTGCATTGTCCCAAAGTATTACATTGTCTTTTGCATGATTGTGGTATTACTTGTTCTGAAGTTCTTAGTTCTAGTCTCCTTTAAAACTCCGGAGGAGTTTATGCATTTATGTTTTGCTTCACTCATGGAGGCTAGCGAAATACCACTCTAGTATGTTCAAGCTTTGTGCATTGTAATCTTGTCTTGATTTTCAATAGCATATTATTTACTTTTAGTTGTTTGTGATTGATCACTTGAAAGAAGGATTGCTTCGTGCATTGTCCTCATAGCATTGTTTTGATACTTGCTAAATTCTTTTCGTAGTACATGCTTATATACATTCATTGAATCAAAAGAGTTTGTCAAAGTTTTCTTTGTCGCGTTCAGTTCGTTGTACTGAATTGCTTGAGGACAAGCAATATGCTAAGCTTGGGGAGTTGATACGTCTCAAACATATCTACTTTTCCAAACACTTTTGCTATTGTTTTTCCCTCATTCTTGCATGATTTGGACGAAACTAACCCGGACTAACGCCGTTTTCAACAGAGTTGCCTGTATGGTTTTATTGTGCGCAAGAAAATGGATTTTTAGGTGTCTCAGAAAATTCTAGGAAAAATCACAGAAAATCCACGCACCCGAAGGGCCACTGTGCCAGAAGTGGGACCAGAGGGCAGCCAAAGGGGCCCTAGACGCCCCCTGGCGCGGCCAGGGGTGGGGCAGCGCCCTCTGGCCTCCTGGGGGCCTCCCCCCTCCTTTGGTGCCCTACCGAGGCTCCTATTTATTCCCGTGACGGAGAAACCCCGAAACAGAAGTCGTTTTCCCAATTCGCGTCGTGGAGCCGCCGCCACCCTCTGTTCTTCTTCGGGAGAGCTAATCTAGAGGTTATTTTGGATTCCGGTGAGGGGAGATCATCGCCATCGTCATCATCATCACCACTCCATCCTCCCTCCATGACTTCTCCATCCATGTGTGAGTAATTCCCTTCTGTAGGCAAAGGGGATGGTAGGGATTGGATGAGTTAGATCATGTAATAGTTTATCAGATTGTTGGGGGCATGTTGCATATCATCTGGATTGTTGTTTATCATCTCTGCTTCAACTGGTTGCTCTTAATGCTTGTCACTTTGGGCCCGAGTGCCATGATTTCAGATCTGAACCCTATGTGTTTGCATGAATATATTTATGTTCTTGATCCTATCTATGAGTTGTATGCACCTGTTATAGTCCGGAACCGGCGATCCCAAAGGTGACAGCTTGGGACACCAAAGGGGATGGACTATAGTTTGAGGATTCCATGTATCCATTGATTGTTAATGCTTTCTTCCGGTGCTCTTTAACAGGAGCACCTTAATCTCCATAAGTTCCTTTTGGCCCCGTTCGTAGCGGGATGGTAGGACAAAAGATGTTGTGCAAGTTCTTATTGAAAGCACGTACAACTACATGTGGGGTACATGCCTGATGTTTGATTTATGCCTAGATGATCATTGATTTTATGTGTGCCTTGCCCCAAGTTAAATACATGATGTGCCTTGTTTGCTTTGTCTCTTTTAGTTTTCTTTGTTTTCAGAGTTCAGCTCAAGTCCGTGATGGCATTTGATTACATTTCCCACGTTCGATCATGCAAGTGACAAGGCAGTAATGATGAAGATCGACGGAAGGGAAGCAACAAGGAAAACCGGTATGAACTCTTCTTGTTTCTACTTTTGTACATATGCATGTACTTATGATCTAGAGACCAGCTTGTAGCGACACAGTGCTATGTTTCCAATGTTTTCCCAGTGTTCATGCTTTCTTTGTGGCTGATCTCAAATAGCTAGAGTGCATAATATGTTGCGGAAATGATTTAGATGCATTGCATTGCTCATGGTTTGGCATATTGAAGTGGTATTTTTATTCGGAGAATTCTTGGATTGACTTGGCACATGTTCGCACATGTTTATGACTAAAAAGTCTACCATGCCTTGATGATCTTTTTATTTCAGAATAGTTATATCACATTCATGCCCGATTCAATGTTGCTTTGTCGCTCTGCATGATTATGACAATTATTGATCTCTAGTTGGTCGCTTCCCAGTCTTTTGCTAGCCTTCGCTCGCACTAAGCAGAATTCTTCTTGTGTGTCCAAACTCCTTTTCAATCCAGTTGTTCCACTTGAGTCCACCATACCTTCCTATATGTGGTATTTACCGGCCACCCCTAACTTAGACTTTCTTGTGCCATCTCGAAATTTATTCAAAATCTTCCCTTTTGTAACCATACAAGCTCATGGTGCGGTGAGGGAAAATCAGTATCTACCATGCCAAAAATATTTTGACGGAAGTTTTAACTAGTCGGTTATAAAAAAAGGGTCACACCTCCCCCATGCTTGATGATGGAATGAAATGGGCCAAATGCTGCTAATGATAGATGGAACGAGAAAACTTCCTTCCATACTTGAGGCAAAATAAAAGGAACCATAGACCATCAAATGATAGATGGATAAGGGAACAAAAGTGTAAGAAAAAGCATTAATATGGTTGGCATGGGAGATGTTGAGAGACCTTTACCGTTCACCGTTGACTGGAAAGTTGCACTTCTCAAAAGAATTTTATTTCTATTTTCAAAACCAAGAGCTCTGGTACATGTTTAGTCTTTGCTTCCAACCACGGGTTTTAAACCTTGCCATAAAAAAGCCACGGTTTGAGAGTCTCCCCTTCTTTCTTCAAAGCACCAACTATTGAGAGCATAATTGTCATTCTTAGTTTAACATGCATTGTCCCAAAGTACCACATTGTCTTCTGCATGATTGTGATATAGCTTGTTCTCAAATTCTTAGTTCTAGTCTCCTTTAAAACTCTGGAGGAGTTTCTGCATTTATGTTTTGCTTCACTCATGGAGGCTAGCGAGATACCACTCTGATATCTATGTGCATTGTGATCTTGTCTTGATTTTCGGCAGCATATTATTTACTTTTGGTTGTTTGTGATTGATCACTTGAATGAAGGATTGCTTCGTGCATTGTCCTCATAGCATTGTTTCAATGCTTGTTAAACTCTTTTCGTAGTACATGCTTATATACATCTTATGAAGCAAAAGAGTTTGTCAAAGTTTTCTTTGTCGCGCCCAGTTCATTGAACTGAATTGCTTGAGGACAAGCAATATGCTAAGCTTGGGGGAGTTGATACGTCTCAAACATATCTACTTTTCCAAACACTTTTGTTATTGTTTTGCCCTCATTCTTGCATGATTTGAACTAAACCAACCCGGACTGACGCTGTTTTCAGCAGAGCTGCCTGTATGGTTTTATTGTGTGCAGGAAATGGATTTTTAGGTATTTCGGAAAATTCCTAGAAAATTCAGGAAAAATCCACGCACCCGAAGCTTCCACGAGCCAGAGGTGGGGCCAGAGGGGAGCCACAGGGGCTCCAGGCGCCCTGCTGGCGCGGCCCCACTCCTGGCCGCGCCGGCTGGCCGCCTGGAGGACTCCCCCCCTCCTCTGGTGCCCTACTGAGGACCCTATTTATTCTCGTGACGGGAAAACGCCAGAACAGAAGTCGCTTTTCCAGTTTCCGTCGCGGAGCCGCCGCCACCCTTTGTTCTTCCTCGGGAGGGCTAATCTGGAGGCTGATTTTACCTCCGGAGAGGGGAGATCGTCGCCATCGTCATCACCATCACCAATCCATCCTCCCTCTATGACTTCTCTTCACATGTGTGATTAATTCCCTGCTGTAGGCAAAGGGGATGATAGGGATTGGATGAGTTAGATCATGTAATAGTTCGTCAGATTGTTGGGGGCATGTTGCCTATCATCTACTTTGGTGTTTATCATCTTTGCTACAACTTGTTGCTCTTAATGCTTGTCACTTTGGCCCTGAGTGCCATGTTTTCAGATCTGAACCACTTATGTTTTCATGAGTATATTTATGTTCTTGATCCTATCTATGAGTTGTATGCACCTATTATGGTCCGGAACCGGCGATCCCATAGGTGACAGCTTGGGACACCAAAGGGGATGGACTATAGTTTGAGGATTTCATGTATCCATTGAGTTTATTGCTTTGTTCCGATGCTCTTTGACAGGAGCACGTTAATCTTCATAAGTTCCCTTTGGCCCCGTTCGTAGCGGGATGCTAGGACAAAAGGTGTTGTGCAAGTTCTTATTGCAAGCGAGCACAACTACATATGGGATACATGCCTAATGTTTGATATTTTCCTAGATGATCCTTGCTTTTCTGTGTGCCTTGCCCCGTGTTAGAATCTATTACATGTTCACCCTCATCCATGCAGCGCCCGACCATCCATCTCCCTATCCTACAGTGTTTCAATCCTGCTGGTTACTAGTAGTTCGCTTTTGCTGTTTTGATTTTTTTGTCGCCTCTACCACTATCATATCACAGTTGCTATTAATATTTTTGTTGCAAGCAAGTATATTTCAGGTGCGGTTGAATTGACAACTCAACTGTCAAAGCTTATAAATACTCTTTGGCTCCCCTTGTGTCGAATCAATAAATTGGGTTATCTGGCCCGCGAAGACTATCTCGGTCCCTACAGTTGAGGGTCATCAAGTAGTAACTTGCAATAGTTTTGAGGTATTGATTTGAGTAATGTTTGGATTTTTGGTACCAAGAGTTTGAGCCTATTAGTGATAGGTGTCATATTTTGGGCAATATGTGCTTATTTTCGAAAACTACATAAATTAGTTGAGAACTCTAGCTACTAGATGGATCGTTAACCTCTGGAGGGGTTGGAATATATGGAGTACTCTCATGTACCATGGGTCGAGGATGCGCAAGGATAACCAAACCCCCATACACTTCTCCTCGGAGTAATTGTCGTGGGAAAGTCACGGCAGATGTTCGTGGAGTCGGACTTGATTACGGGGCCTTTGCTATGAGCGTACGAGGAAGAAGAAAATCACACACAGAGAGAGAGACACGATTTATACAACTTCAAGCCCCGAGAAACATCGTCCGGTAAAAACCCTACATGCTGTTTGTGGCTAGGTCTTATTCCTTTGCTCACGGGAAGTCGCCGGCATGTCGCCGACTCTCCTATGGTTGTGTCTAGTTGCCCCTTGTTTAGATGACCCGGGACTAATCTCTAATCTAAAGCCTATTGTGGTCTGTTGATTTTGCCCTCGTTGGGGCGCCTTACCCCTCCTTATATAGGTGGATAGGGGGAGGCTTACATGTAGAGTCCTAGCCTAATACAAACTAGTCTCATCTTGTATTACAAGTCAAATAATAGTTGGGGTCCTACTCTAAGGCTTATAGTCTTTCGTGGCTTCCAGGTTAGGTGGACTCCTTCCGAGATTGGGGCTTATTTCCTATAGCGGATCATGTTTTTACTGTACCAGACCCCCCTGCGGATACTGTAGCAGACCCCCCCCCCCCCCCCCCCCGCAGGTACTGTAGCAGCCGACTCATGGGTACTGTAGCAGCCGACTCATGGGTCCTATAGAGAGTCCATGTCGGTACTGTAGAAGCCTAATCATGTAGAGGACTTCATGTCTGCACTGTAGAAATACGGTTCTTCTCTTCAGGACATGTCTTCTAGCCGAGTCTTCCTTTTGGGTGCTGCCTTCTGGCCGGGTCTTAGCTGTGAGTAATCCCCCCGACAGTAGCCCCCAAGTTTAGCTTGGACGCAATCTTCGCGTGGGTTTTATTTTTTCTCTGCTTGTCCTTGGCAATGAGATTGTCGTAGAAGAGAACGTTAGGTGTGCGTCCATGGTAAACTTCCAGTATAATGAATAGTTAGGATAAAGACATGGTCTGGAGGCCAAACCATTATGCCGGATTTCTCCACTTATTCATGTCAATGAACCCGGCTCTTCCACTTTTGAGTTCAATGTTGCCTTTTGCTCTTCCGTGTCTTGTCAAAAGGACTTGGGAAAAAATTTACAGGCAATTTTATGTCCATATCACCTGTAGCCTCCATGCTCTGAGTTTTATCACCTCGTGATGACTTGGAGTTTCGTATATAAAATAGTCATGACGGTGTATCCCCCAAGTGTCGGGTTGTCTTGCCTGCAGCAACCTGAGACTTGTACTTGTGAAATTTTGCTTCGAATTAGTGTAGCCCCCAAGTGTCGGGTTGTCTTGCCTGCGGCAACCTGGGACTTACAATTTCTTGCTTGTTTTCTGAAGTCGGCAAGTATTATATGCCAAAGCCGGCATTTTTTCTTGAAGCCGGCAAATGTTTGCTTGCTAATAAAAACCAATGAATGCGAATTTGCTGAATCCGGTAGATATGATATGATGGGTTGTGTTCCTAGCTTCGAAATAGAGTGGCCCGTCGAGAGATGGAATATGTTCCCTTTAGCAACCCGTAATAATGTGTGCCAACTCCAAATCGGTATGAGCATCTGAATGTGGTGAGAGTCGGTGCGACGAAAGTCGACTTATATATTTTATATGGCGAGAGACAGTGCAACGAGTGTCGACTTATATATATGGCGAGAGCCGGTGCGATGGAAGTCGACTTAAGAATGAAGAAGATGCAATGCAGAAGGTATAGTCCTCATGAATCGGTATGAGCATCTTTGTATCATGTTGAGTCACAGAGAAATTCGAGCTATAGTCCCCATCAGTCGGTATGAGCATCTTTGTGTCATACAGAGTCACACGGGTTAATTCTCATATTGTATGCATAGTTTTATGACATATGAAATGATAGAAAAGAAAGTATGCTAAGATGTTGATGTTTGCAAAAAATAAATTTCAGAGGCTAATAGAAGTCGACTCATGCCTCATCTTCTCGCGTTGAAAGAGATTATTGGTTCAAGAGTCGAAGCTTCTCTGTAAGCCGGCACATATGACGTAACGTGTCCGGTTTCTAGGGCCAAACTCGATAGGCATTTTGGTAAGCCCCCAAAGTTTAGACTAAGCCGGGTTTGTGTTTGGTCACATGAGCTTGAGCTATACAGGCCAGACGGCGTGGGTGGCCAATTCATGCATATGCCGGGATTTCTTCGGTTAAGAGTCGACGGGTACCATCGAAATCCCCTACTTCCCCTGAATAATTCATGCGCATGTGGGGTTTTACATGTATATGTCGGCTTCTCTGATAAGAGACGATGAATATCATCGAGCTCCCCGATTCTCCTGACTAACCAATATACATGCTCAAATCCGGTAGAGGGTTGATCAAGCCCCCAGGTCTTTGAGAAAAGATGTAAAAATATGCAGTTTATGATGCAATACAAAAAATATGAAGATAATAAGGTAAAATGAGTCGATAATGATAAAAATCGACTTTTAAGTATATGTGTGGCGAAGGCCTAGTGTGATGAAGATCGACTTTATGGATTATGGCGAAAGCCTAGCGCGATGAAAATAGATTTCATATATTAGATATGGTGAGAGCCTAGTGCGATGAAAATCGACTTTGTGTTAGATATGGCGATAGCCTGGTGCGATGAAAATCGACTTTGTGTTATATATAAAGAAATCCTATTTCGGACGAAAGTCGACTTATATGTTAAGTATGGCGATAGCCTAATGCGATGAAAATCGACTTATGTGTATGGCGATAACCTGATGCGACGAAAGTCGACTTTATGTGTATGTCGATAGCCTAATGCGACGACAGTCGACTTATGTGTATGGCGATAGCCTGATGCGACGAAAGTCGACTTGGATATATGGCGATAGCCTAGTGCGACGAAAGTCGACTTGGATATATGGCGATATCAATCGGTCTATTCTGACATCGATGTCAGAATAACTATTCTGACAACATTTCGAACTACATCGTATCGCAAAAGAGAACCGCACTGCTGAATTCGGAGCACTGCAGTTCGGGTAAAACAGAACCGCATGCACCGTTTTCGTGATAACTTTTTAACCGTTGGTCCGAATTGAGCGTACAATACACCGTTGGATTCGTATGGAAAAGGAGCATCTTGCATATGTTGAACAATTCCCCCGATTCTTCACGAATTAAGAGCAGTTTCGTAAATGGTGCGGCGACCCACTTTTGTAGCGGACGTATTTTCGCAATTTCTCTTAAACCATTCACCGGAATGATGCAAATGATATACCGTTGGAAAGATATCGATCAGGCGCTCCATCCATATGTAGAACACTTTGTCTAATTCGCTACGGATTTGAGAGAAATCTAGCCGCAAAAAAACACAACAACTCTGTTTTTCGTTTTCGGATCTTGTAGAGAGTAGAACTTTTTAACCGCTTGTCCGATCGATGCGTATGATACACCGATGGGTTCGTCCGGAGTAGTAGATTAATCCATATGTTGAACACTTTTCCATATTCCACGCGGTTTTGAAGTAATTTAAAAAACGGTGTTGCTGCCCTTTTTTGGACAGCGGTAGTTTTCGCGTAAATTCGTTTGATTCCTTCGTCCGATTGATGCAATTGATACACCATTGGATAGCTATCGTGGAGGTGCTCCATTTGTATGTAAAACACATCCTCTAATTCCTTACGGTTTAAAAGTTGTGTCGATTTTAGTAAATCGCGGAACTCCGTTCTTCACGGACCCGGAATCGACGACGAGAACTGCATTCGCCGGAAACCGCACCGCATCCAACAGTCAAGCGCACTGCATTGTCGCCAGACAGTATGCACGTGTTTTTCACGGAACAAAAAATCGGCGAGTGAACTGCATCCGCGGGGCACCCGATTACATTTGTCAACAGAAAGAACTGCACATGATTTTTTCACTTTTGACATAATTTTTTATCAACGAGCGTGCCCCGCAATTACAAGGCAAGTGAACTGCATTTATTTTTTTGTAAATGCCTCTGAAATTCTGAATCGCATGCATATGCTGAAAACCGCACTGCAATACCAATAAAAGAACCGCACAACAATAGTGAAGGAATTCCCATGTTTTTTCAAATAAGCAAACCACCAAATTTGTTATAAGAGAACTGCATTATATTTTTAAATAATCACAAACATTAATTATGTTGCCCAAACAAGTGGACCGCTCTTTATCTTTTTTACATCATAAGTACATACACCCATTAGACTCAAACTGCACAGGAAAATCTAAACATAAATAACTTGGGGCTGCACTGAACTAGCACTGAACCGCACATGAACACGCACAAAAAACACATTGAGCAGACAAACGTACTACATATCAGCGTAACTGAAATCGCACCGAGCGCACTGCAATGTTCTTCGCGCCTCATACACTCCCATACTTTCGATCCATCCATGGTCGCTTCACTGTTGGGGAAGTAGAAGAAGGGGCAGGGGAGATCCATCCCTCTGCCGTTCGCGATCTGGTCAGGGGGCGATGGGTGTGGCTGGGCGGCTGCAGAACCGGCCTAATGCAGAGCGGCCGCCGACAGATGAAGGTGGGAGCAGGCTCGTTGGGAGGGGGATCGGGGAATCACCTGCGAAATTACAGGGGGAGGGCGAGATGCGACAGAGAGAAGTTGCAGGGGATCTCACTGTGGTCCTCTCCATGGCATGGCTGGGCACAACGTGGAAGCCACCACCGGGGAGCGCCGGGGGCGCCACTAACCAGTTCCCGGCGTGCGAGCGCCGCGCTCCAGGCTGGTGCACACCCATGGCCAGTGCGGGCGGCGTGTGCCCATGACCGAGCCGGGCGGCGCGCCTCCATGGCCGTGGCGGGGTGGAGGTGGGGCGTGCTGGGCGGGGGCGGGGCGGTCAGCCGGAGACGGCGCGCCGTGCTGGGAGGAGGCGTCACCGGGGAGAGGAGGCGGCAGCCGGTTCGGGGGAGGGAGTCATGATGGGGTGTGAGGGTGAGGAGAGGAGTGGGTGGGAGGAAAGGATAAGGTGTTTTTTTCGGTCGGTTGTTTTCATCGGGGTAGTTTTGTAGCTACGGGCCGGTGCGGGAGGTGTTGTTAGAATAATAGATGTTGTTAGAATAAGACTCTTAAGGGTGTTGTTAGAATAGACCCACCCTATATATATTATATGACTATAGCCTAGTGCGACGAAAGTCGACTTATATATATATGGCGAGAGCCGTTTGCGATGGATATCGACTTATATGTATGGCGAGAGCCGTTTGCGATGGATATCGACTTATATGTATGGCAAGAGCCGTTTGCGATGGATATCGACTTATATGTATGGCGAGAGCCGTTTGTGATGGATATCGACTTATATGTATGGCGAGAGCCGTTTGCGATGGATATCGACTTATATGTATGGCGAGAGCCATTTGCGATGAATATCGATTTATAAATGCAGAAGATGCAATGCACCATGATATAAAAATAAAGGTGCAATGAATAATGATGCAATGCATCATGATGTAAAAATAAATGTGCAATGCATAAGGTGAAAAAATCTGTGTTACAGAAGTGCCGAGTCTTACCGAGGTTTCTTGTGAAGCCGGTATTTTCTAATAATCCTGGATTCATAAAGGAGACAGAATTCTCGATGAACCGGAACGCATCGAGGAGCCAGAATTTTTGATGAGCCGGGAATCACTGAGGATCCGGAATTTTAAATGAGTCGAAACTCATCAACGAGCCGGAATTTTGGATGAACCGGAATATCATTGTGGAGCCGAGATTTTCCAATAAACCGGAACTCGAGAAGGGAGCCGGGATTTTTCCGATGATTCGGAACTCAATGAAAGAGCCGGAATTTTTTCAATGAATCGAAATCTGAGCCGAAATTTTACCAATAATCCGGCTCTCAACGAAAGAGCCGGAATTTTTGACGAGCCGAAATGTGAGCCGGGATTTTACCGTATCACGTATGCATGGCTTAGATGGACTGGATGGAGCCGACGGTGGACTCTGGTAGGCGCGACGAGGGCGAACAAGGATCGTGTGAAGCCTGCGATGCAGTGACCCGGAGGGCGGACGGGCACGTCCAGCGACGGGCGGAGCCGGCGCGTATGGGTGACCCGACGGCGGGCGTCGAGCTGTAATGGAAGCCGACGAGCGCAATAGGATGTACGAAGTTTGTACTTGGATAGATGGATGTGTAATGGGCTGGGTGCTTTCGAGGCCCTTGTCTGAACCGGATTGTCTTCAGGTACGTATAGCCGATGCTGGGCGGAGCCGGTTCGGTGAGAGCCGGCAGGACGTCGAATAGGCACAGCAGGGCGGTACTGACAGGCGATGCGCGCTTGTATAAACCACAGTACGGAGGCAGACGAAGTTAGTGCGGGGAACCGGCGTTGTGCATGGATGAGCCGGAGGAAACATGAAGGTCGTCGCGGTCATGCGGGGAGCCGGCGTCGTGCTTTACAAGGTGTTTGATCTTTTTGAGGCCCTGTGGAGTAGGTGATCATGAAGGGCGTCCTTTGTTACTTGATTCCTTCTGCCTCAATCTTTTGGATACTCTACGTAAAGTACTAGTGCAACTTTGCATAGGCTAATTGGGTCTCCTTATTTAGCAGCCCGCGTATGCGCATCTCGCCGGTGTCATAGAGGCCGGCTTTGAGGTAACACATATGCACAACAAGCCGCTGATCATGCGTCCTTGAAACGGGTATCTTCAACGCTATGTTCGTCATAGTAAATCTCATAATTTTCGCAGATGATAGATCACTGTATTTAGCTACACCCGACCAGTACCATTCTCGTAAAGAAATTGAACTACCACTAGTATCATGAACGAGCACAATCCCTACTCAGAATCCGTTAGATCTTGAGAATTGTGCCTAGTGTCATGAACGAGCACGCTCTGTTAGTACTAGTCGGGAACGATCTGATGTGCCTGGCCTTCGTTTTTTATGAGCAAAGATGACAGCTAGGTGTTGGGAACCTCGCTTAATACTATTTGCACCGCAGATTTAGCTCTTCTTTGTATCAATGCCCCGTTGCAATCCGTGCACCGGTTGATGCCTATGAGCATTGCTGTAGAAATGTATCTCCGTTGTACTTTGACGGCGTTGAACTCGATCGTGGTGCATGGTGGTGGTCATGGACAGATCGTCCGCCACTATGAACGAAACGTCGCTGATATTTTACTCTTCTCGTCCTGCAGGCGAGGTTGTGATGAACCCGAGTTGGATCAAGTCGTGTTAAAGTTGATGGATCATCGATCTATGGATGTAGATTTGTTCATGCCGGTTCTTTTTCGTTCTACCGATCACGAGCTTCTGGGTCCCTGTGAGGACCTCTTCCAAGATGACAACACCCTTGTGCGTAGGCCCCATGGTGGGTGCCAACTGTCGTGGAAAAGTCAAGGCAGATGTCCGTGGAGTCGGACTTGATTACGGGGCCTTGGCTACGAGTGTACGAGGAAGAAGAAAATCACAGAGAGAAAGAGACGCGATTTATACAGCTTCGGGCCCCGGGAAACATCGTCCGGTAAAAACCCTACATGATGTTTGTGGCTAGGTCTTATTACTTTGCTCACGGGAATTCGTCGGCATGTCGCCGGCTCTCCTATGGTTGTGTCTAGTTGCTCCGGGTTTAGATGATCCGGGACTAATCTCTAATCTAAAGCCTATTATGGTCTGTTGATTCTGCCCTCTTTGGGGCGCCTTACCCCTCCTTATATAGGTGGAGAGGAGGAGGCTTATATGTAGAGTCCTAGCCAAATACAAACTAGTCTCATCTTGTATTACAAGTCAAATAATAGTTGGAGTCCTACTCTAAGGCTTATAGTCTTTCGTGCCTTCCAGGTTAGGTGGACTCCTTCCGAGATTGGGGCTTCTTTCCTATAGCGGATCTTGTTTTTACTGTAGCAGCCCCCCTGTGGATACTGTAGCCGGCCGACTCTTGGGTACTGTAGAGGACCCCCCGAGGGTACTGTAGCAGGTGATCATGGGTACTGTAGCAGCCGTCTCATGGGTCCTGTAGAGAGTCCATGTCGGTACTGTAGCAGCCGACTCATGTAGAGGACTTCATGTGTGGACTGTAGCAATCCGGGTCTTCTCTTCAGGACATGTCTTCTAGCTGAATCTTCCTTTTGGATGCTGCCTTCTGGATGGGTCTTAGCTGTGAGTAATCCCCCCGACAGTACTTTTCTCTTTGTGAACCTCCTGATTAGATAGAGAGTTAACGATAATAAGTGCATGAGTTCTTCGGACTAATGCGAGTATTCGATTGTTGGCACTTCCACCTTCCATATTTTTCTAGCCTCTTCGGTACCGTGCATTGCCCTTTCTCATCTTGAGAGTTGGTGCATACTTCGCAGGTGCATCCAAACCCTTGGCATGATACGCTCTATCATCATAAACCACCTTATATCTTCCTCAAAACAGCCAACATACCTACCTATCAAGGCATTTCCATAGCCTTTCGAGATACATTGCCATGTAACATCCACCATCCCATGACTTGATCTTCATGTCATACAGAATTTTGCTTGATCGAGGAGCCGCATGCTAGTTGGGCTTTGCCCTTATCATTGCTACATGATGCGCTAGTATCATTGCATATCCTGCTACACTGGCGGAGGCATACATTTTCATTTTTCTTTATGTTGAGTACTTCTTGTAAAGTGTGAAGATCTTCATTATATTCTTGTAAAATATAAAGTGTTGCCCTTAAGTGAGGAAAATATCCCAAAGAGGACAAAATAAAAGATCCCAAAATAGGACAAATTAAAAGATCCCAAAGAGGACAAATGAGAGATAAATAGAAAGTGCCAATGAGGCCACAAAAATACAAAAAAATAAAAAAAGATAAAAAATAAAATAAAAAGACAGAAAGGGGCAACACTACTATTCCTTTTGAAAGATCCACACTCGTACTCCATAGTCATATATGTACTCCATAGAGATTATCATTAATGCATAACTATGTGGGGATCCTTACACTATAGAATTTGGCTTGCATATTCCAAGGATAAGCCTCCTCAAATGATCTCTAGGTCTTCATGAGCAAGCAAGTTGGATGCACCCCCACTAGTTCCCTTGGAGAGCTTACCTTAGCTCTATGTGCATCCGTTGCATGGCAATCCCTACTCCTCACATCATATCTATCATTTGGCTTTCTCTCGCCTATGATTGTCCTTATTGATGTGAGACTTTCACACATTTTTGTCTTCATTCCCCATCATTTTTCTCTTTGCCATCCTAAGTGACAACATATCTTGCTCGCGCTCATCCATTGCATGAGTGCTCAAAGTCGAAAGGGAGAGGATCAGTTTGACTTGTGCCTGACTAGTGGTCTGGGAACGAGTCAAATAAGATTCTGAAGGAGACCAAGTGTGAAGTTTTAGTAGATTGAGTTCTCAATTAAAATATATAGTATTATTTATGCTCTAAACCCATCTCCCACTTCTTGCAGGCAAACACCATTTGGAGACATTCGAGTCACAGACAGCGAGAGCTCTTGCACCTTTATGTTCATGCTTTGCTAGTTTCAATACTATATATAGACTCTTTCTTGTTCTTGTCTTAACTTGAATAGCATATCTTACTTGCTTTACTTTGAAGTTCTTATATGTGTGTTAGCATGTCACCATAGAAATTATCTGTGTTATCATTTACCTAATCGAGGACGAGCAAGAATTAATCTTGGGGATATTGGTCCGTCCCAAACGTATCTATAATTTCTTCTTGTTCCATGCTCTCTTGGGTGACATTGATATGTGTTTTGCTACACTTACATACCTTTTCACACATATTTGGACTAACCTACTAACTCAGTGCACCCAGTGCCAGTTTCTGTCTGCTGATGTCTGTGAATTACAGGTTTTTACCCATATTTACAAAGCCCCAAAAATTCCAGGAAAAATATATAAAAATCAGCGCAACAGAAGCTTCAATAATCATCGAAGGAGGGCCAGAGGGGCCCCCACCCCTCCCAAGCGGCCAGGGCACGCGGCCCCACCCTAGGTCGCGCCACCAGGGCGCCTGGGGGGAGGGGACACCCCCTGGTGCCCCCCTTCGTCCTATATTTACATTCTGTTCCGTAAACCCTCAGAGAGAGCCCCGCATCGCGATTTTCACCTCTATTCCGCCGCCGCCTCGCTTCCAAGATCGGGAGCACCAGAAGACCTCTTCCTGGCACCCTGTCGGAGGGAGGATTGACCTCCGGGAGGTTCTCCACCACCATGAGCGCTTCCCGGATGTCCCGTGATTAGTCCCCCTTGGACCATGGGTCCATGTCTTCTCTCCAATATTGTGCCTCAATTCATATCCCTTGTGAGCTTCCCTACATGATCAAGGCATCTATGTAATTATTTCTGCCGTTGCTATGTTGTGTTTTCTGGGATCCGATGGATTACGAGATTATGTTCAGATTGTTATGAGTTATATATTTGGTTCTCCTTTTATGTTTTGTTCTTGAGTAATTCTTGCATGTTCTCCGTTTCTTTTTATTGCTTTGGATAAGTAGTAGATAGTAACTCCAAGAGGGAGCGTTTATGATTGATTATGGGTTCATGTCCCCCGATGTCTAGCTGGAGTGGCAGAAACATGAGACTAGGGGATGTGTTGTTTCCACTAGGGAGAAAACAACGGTGCTTTTTACCGCGGTTGCAAGGATTGTTTACCTTACGCAAAGTTTGTTAATGCAGTTGTCTATTGCTTTGGGTTTACACTTTGGGTGGGGCTCGCAAATTAATACCATCGAGATGTTCTGGATAGATATCTCAAGGTGGATTATTAGTGAGTAGATGCAGTTGGATTTCGGTCTACTTGTCTTGGCGTACTGCCCATATTTTTTAGCCTCTAACTTTCTTTGCGGCATAATTAGCATTGCAATGCGTTTATAATTTTTTCAATTGCCCAGCTGTAATTTGTTCACACAACTTAGCTATTTTATTGTATTTTGGGAGAGAGACATCACTAGTGAACATCATGGGACCCCGGTCCATATTTCCACCATTTTTTACACCTCAACTATTTACCATTTTATTTCCTTTCAGTTGCTATCACTACCACTATTTCTGCCGTGTGTTTGATCCTTTGTAAATGACAAGGCCAAAGAGATTGACAACCTCTCTGTACTCATTGGGAGCAAAGTTTCTTGTTGTGTGTGCAGGTTCGGGTCTTTTGTAAGCGCCAGAGTAGTAGACATCTACTTGTTGTCCTTGGAGTCCTACTGGTCTGACATACCTTACAGTCCTCGTGTGAGGGAAATTGCTGCTAGAATACTACCTTACCTTCCACTTTGGGTAACCAACGAGGAGCACTACTTCAGTGCCATCAGGGTGCTCATTTCTTTGTGAATCTCCTATCTAGATAGAGAGTTACCGATAATAAGTGGATGAGTTTCTTTGACTAATGCGATTATTCGATTCTTGGCACTTCCAACATCCATATTTTCCTAGCCTCTTAGGTAACTTGCATTGCCCTTTCTCACACCGAGAGTCGGTGCAAACTTTGCCGGTGTATCCAAGTCCTTGGCATGATACATTCTTTCATCATAACCCTCATTATATCTTCCTCAAAACAGCCACCATACCTACCTATCAAGGCATTTCTATAGCCTTTCCGAGATACATTGACATGCAACATGCATCTTATCATGATTTGATCTTTCATTCTCATACATTCTTTTGCTTGACCATAGAGTCGCATGCTAGTTGGGCCGTTCCTTTATAATTGCTACATGATGCGCTAGTATCATTGCACAACTTGCTACATTGGCAGAGGCATGATATGTTTTCAGTTTTACTTTATGTTGAGTACCTTGTAAAAGTGTATTGATCTTCATCATCCTTGTAATATATAGAGTGTTGCCCTTAAGTGAAGAAAAGATCCCAAAGAGGACACAAATAAAAGATCCCAAAAGAGGACACATGAAAAGATCCCAAAAGGACAAATGAGAGATAAATATAAAGAGCCCAAGAGGCCACAAAAAATACAAAAATACAAAAAAGAGAAAGAAAAAAGAAATAAAAAGAGAGAAGGAGGCAACATTATTATTCCTTTTAAAATATCAACACTTGTTCTTCAAAGTAGCACTTGTACTTCATAGAGAGTTTTCATATGATTCATGCATAACTATGTGGGGACCTTTACACTATAGAACTTGGCTTGTATATTCTAATGATGAGCCTCCTCAAAAGAGCTCTAGGTCTTCGTGAGCAACCAAGTTGGATACACCCACACTAGTTCCATTGGAGAGCTTTCATATACTCATAGCACATTTGTGCATCTGTTGCATGGCAATCCCAACTCCTCACACCATATCTACCATTAGGCCTACCCTAGCCTAAGGTTGTCCTCATTGGTGTGAGACTTTCATACTTTTTTTACTTCCTTCCCTGTCGTTTATTCTCTTCGCCATCCTAAGTGCCAACTAATCTTTCTCATGCTCATTCATTGCACGAGTGCTTGAAATTGAAAGGGAGAGGATCGAATTGACTTGTACCTGGCCGACAGTCTGGGGATGAGTCATAATAAGATTCCAAAGGATACCAAGTATGAAAGTTAGTAGATTGAGTTACCAACAACTATTAAGTATTTTTATGCTCTGAATCCATCTCCCACTTTCTGCACGGGGACACCGATGGGAGTCATTCGAGTCACGGACAGTTAGAGCTTCTTGCACCTTTATGTTCTTACTCGAGGACGAGCAGGAATTAAGCTTGGGGATGTTGATACGTCCCAAATGTATCTATAATTTTCACATGCTACATGCTTCTTTTGGTGATATTTCTATATGTTTTGATGCACTTTCATACAATTTACAACATATTTTGGACTAACCTACTAATTCAGTGTCCAGTGCTAGTTTCTGTCCGTTTTGTCTGTGCATTGCAGAAAAAGGTGAAATATAAAAGTGCCCGGAAAATTCTAGAAAAAATAAAAAAATCCTAGACACAAGACCCCGGAAGCCTGAAGGGGGCTCCGAGGGGTGCCACCCTCTGGACAGACGCCTCCCTAGCGCATCCAGGGGGTGACCGCGCCACCTGGCCACCTGGGCCAGGGGGCACCCCTCAGGCTATCCTTTGGCCTATATTTACCTATCGCTCTGAAAACTCTCGAGGAGAACCCCGTCACACGATTTCATCTACCGTTCCGCGGCCGTGACAATTCTGAGCTCGGGATCGCCTAGAGAACTTGCCCCGGCACCCTGCCGGAGGGAGGATTGACCTCCAGAGGCTTCTCCATCACCATGATTGCCTCCGTGATGCGTCGTGAGTAGTCCCCTTTGGACCATGGGTCCATGATCAATAGCTAGATGATGTTGTCTCTCCAATCTTGTGCTTCAATTCTTAGCCCTTGTGAGCTGGCCTACATGATCAAGGCACTTATGTATTAAGACCTGCATTGTTATGGTGTGTTTGCTGGGATTAGATGGTTTATGAGATTATGTTCAGTTTGTGTTGAGTAATATATTTGGTTTACCTTTATATTTCTTCACTTGAGTATTCTTGCATGTTCTCCGTTGCGTCTGTTGCTTTGGTAGTAGATTGAAACTCCAAGAGGTAGCGTTATGCTTGATTGTGGGGTCATGCCCCCTGATGTCTAGCTGAGTGTAAAACAATGGTGCTTGTGACTCTGTGTTGCAAGTATTGCTTACATTACGCATAGAGTGTTAAGGCAGTTGTCAGTTGCTTTGATCCTACGATTTGGTTGGGGTTTGCAACTTAATACAACCGATATGTTCTGGATAGATATCTCAAGGTGGATGATTAGTGAGTAGATGTTGATGAATAAACGGTCTACTTGTTTTGGTGTAATGCCCATACGATTGAACCCCTTTACTTTCCAGTAGCATAATTAGCATTGCGGTGCATTTATAATTTTGTCAATTTCCCAACTGTAATTTGTTCACCCAACATAGTTGGTTACCATCTTTTGGGAGAGAGACATCACTAGTTAAAGTCATGGCACCCCGGTCCATATTTCCATCATAGTTTACACCGCTTTTACTTTACTGCTTTTATTTCCTTTCAGCCGCACAACTATTATTCCCCCTTTGCATTTGATCATTTGTACGATTGAGAACCTCTCTGTACTCGTTGGGAGAAAAGTTATTTGCATCTTGTGAGTGATGACCCACAAGTCTAGGGGATCTATCGTAGTGTTTTTGGTAAGTAAGAGTGTCGAACCCAACGAGGAGAAGAAGGTATTGACAAGTGACTTTGGACAAGGAATAACTGCAAGCACTGAAAGATAACTTTCTAGGGGTTTTCGGTATAAGCAACAAGAAGGTAAAAACAAACAAAGTAAAGGATGCTGAGGAGCAACAAGTGGCCCAATCCTTTTAAGCAAAGGATAAGCCTAGCAACTGAACTTATAAAGACTAAAGCGTTCTTAAGGACACACGGGAGAGGTAGTCAAGTTACTTTCGCCATATTCCGTCTAGTACTATGTTTTGTGTTATTAAGTGTTGAGTGGGTCGATTTATGCTAGTACACCTTCTAGACTAAGACAAGTGCACTCTTATGATTAAACACCTTGCAAGCATCCGCAAATACAAGGTAGAAATAAGGAAAAAGCCTATCCATAACAATAAGATCAAGGATCCATTATCCCCTTATGTAGAAGTGTGCGAAATGGGGTTCAGGTTTCTGTCACTCTAGCAACCCACCATAAGCATCCTTTATACACAATGTTTTCCCCTAGCTAGGTCCTTAACAAGGCGAAGTGTTATGTGTTCGACTCACATAACACCACTAGAAAAATAACACCATAACTTAAATATCAAACAACACATATTACTTCAACATCATATGACTACTAACGACAAGAATTCTCCCATGTCCTCAAGAACTAAAGTAACTACTCACATGACATAAAAGAGATCATGATCAGTGGTGATAAATATATGATAAACAATCTGTTCATAACAATAATTCTCCAACAAAACTCAATAGCATTCACCACAAAGAGTACTCAACATCGTTAGAGTAGATAGGATGGATAGTACGGGTTACAACGGAAGTTGAAATGATGAGAAGAGATGGGGTGAAGATGGAGATGGTGCTGATGGTGACGATGGTGTTGATGATGATCTCGATGATGCCCGTGACGATGGTGATGACGATGACGATGATCTCCCCTTCCGGGAGTTGTTCTCCCCGGCGGAATCTGCCCGTCGGAGATGCCTTTTCTTCTTTGTAGGTTTCCGCCATGGAGCGGCGGCAGAACTCGCGAAACTGCTCTCTTTTTAGGGTTTTCGGGTGATGAGGGGTATATAGGCTAGAGGGGGGACCCTGGGGTGGACCTAGGAGTCCAGGCGGCCACCTGGCGAGCCCCTGGTGGGGGCCGTGCCCCCAGGACGCCTGGGCACCTGGTGGCCCCCCTCTGTCTCCTTTTTGGTGTGGATTCGTCATTCTTCTGAAAAATACCCTTTGCCGATTTTCAGCTCATTTGGATGTCTTCTGATTAAGCAACTCTATGTCCACTTTTCTCCGTTGAATGCTGCGTCTGATGTTTCGGCACCGGAAAGTTGCAAACTGTGTAAAACAAGTCAAAACAACAAAAGAACAACATCATATCGTGAAATATATCCATGAATAGGGGTGTATTATGATATTAAATAGTGATGCATTTTGGACGTATCAGTGTGCAGGTCCACTTCTTCTGTTAGCGCCAGAGCAGCAGACACCTTCTTGTTGACCTAGGAATCCTCCTGGTTCGATAAACCTTATAGTTCTCATGTAAGGGAAATTTTCTGCTACTACATCCTAACCTTCCACTTGGGGTAACCAACGAGGAGGTGTTATCTACACGCAGACTAAAGCATAGCCTAGTGGTGGGAAGAGGTTGATGTCTTCTCACCCACCCAGGTTCAAGGCATGGTACTTGCGATTTGGGTTTGTTGCACCTATTAAACTGTGGGGGTTCCCTTACAGTCTTTCTATCAAAAAAAATAGCCGACCACTTGCAAGCGATGAGGTGACGATGCGCGTCGGCAATGGATCAAAGGTTGATGTGATCGCCGTCGGGACGCTTCCTTTACATTAACCATCTGGATTAGTGATGAACCTAAATTAATGTTATTTGGTGCCTGCATTGAGTATGAACATTATATCTCGATCTTGTTTAATGCAAGACAGCTATTCATTTAGGGTTCTTATGAATCTTGATAGTAGTAGTACACATATACATAATGTGAATGCCAAAAGAATTAAGTTGAATGATGATATTGCTTCATATTGTGGCATTTACGTTTAGGTCATATTGGTGTAAAACGCATGAAGAAGCTCCATTCTGATGGACTACTGGAATCACTTGATTATGAATCATTTGAGACATGTGAACCATGCCCTATGGGCAAGATGACTAGGACCCTGTTTTCGGTTCTATGGAGCGGGCGGCAAACTTATTGGAAATAATACATAACGATGTATGCGACCCAATGAGTGTGTCGGCACGCGGTGGATATCTTTATTTCGTGACTTTCACACGTGATTTGAGTAGATACGGATATATTTACTTGATGAAACACAAGTCTAAAACATTTGAAAAGTTCAAAGAATTTTAGAGTGAAGTC
Source organism: Bromus sterilis (assembly GCA_950022295.1). NCBI lineage: Eukaryota > Viridiplantae > Streptophyta > Magnoliopsida > Poales > Poaceae > Bromus > Bromus sterilis. Next base: position 87,414,416 of record OX465599.1, read on the forward strand.
GAAAATCATCGTAACAGAAAGATCAAATTTCTACGATCCGATCGTGCAGGAGAGTATCTCAGTTACTAGTTTGGCACACACATGAAACAATGCGGAATAGTTTCACAACTCACTCCCGCTGGAACACCACAGCGTAATGGTGTATCCGAACATCGTAATCAAACTTTATTGGACATAGTGCGATCTATGAGGTCCCTTACCGATTCTCCACTATCATTTTGGGTTCATGCACTCGAGACAATTGCATTCACTTTAAATAGGGCACCATCAAAATCCATTGAAACGACACTGTATGAATTATGATTTGGCAAAAAACATAAGCTGCCATTTCTAAAAGTTTGGGGATGCGATGTTTATGTGAAGAAACTTCAGCCTGATAAACTTGAACCCAAAGCGCAAAAATGTGTCTTCATAGGATACCCTAAAGAAACAATTGGGTACACCTTCTATCACAGATCCGTAGGCAAGGTTTTCGTTGCCAAGAATATATCCTTTTTGGAGAAAGAGTGTCTCTCAAAAGGGGTGAGTAGTACGAAGGTAGAGCTCGACGAGGTTATTAAACCTTCTCATCATGAAGTGCCGAGTGGCGCATCACCGGAAGTTGTTCCAGTGTTGACTTCATGATACATCCCATAGGTATCTAATTTCTGCTTGCTCCATGCTTATTTTGGTGATATTGCTATATGTTTTGATGCACTTTCATATCAGTTACAATATATTTTGTACTACCCTACTAATTCAGCGCCCACTGTCAGTTTCTGTCTATTATTCTCCATGCACTACAGAAAAATGTCAAAATAAAAGTGCTCGGAAAATTCCAGAAAAAATACTAAAAAATATGCACAATAGAAGACTCCAGAAGACCGAAGGTAGGCCCCGAGGGGGGGCCACCACTAATCCAGGCGGCTGCCTGGCACGGCCAGGGGGTGGCCGCACCCTCTGGCCGCCTGGGCCAGGGGGCAAACCCTCAGGCCCCTTTGGCCTATGTTTACATCCCGAGGAGGAAACCCTCGAGGAGTCCCCTGTGACGCGATTCCGATCTCGGGATCACCAGGAGAAGCTGTCCCGGCACCTTGCCGGAGGGAGGATTGACCTCGGGAGGCCTCTCTATCACCATGATCGCCTCCGGGATGTGTCGTGAGTAGTCCCCCTTGGACCATGGGTCCATGACCAGTAGCTATGTGATGTCTTCTCTCCAATATTGTGCTTCAATTTTTAGCCCTCGTGAGATGCCTATTATGATCAAGGCACCTTTGTATTAGTTCTTTTTTTTGCTATGCTGTGTTTGCTGGGATCCGATGGATTATGAGATTATGTTCAGTTTGTGATGAGTAGTATATTTGGTTTACGTTTATATGTTTGTTCTTGACTATTCTTGCACGTTCTCCGTTGTGTTTGTTGCTTTGTCCAAGTAGTAGATTTCAACTCCAGGAGGGAGCATTATGCTTGATTGTGGGTTCATGCCCCCGATGTCTAGCTTGAGTGACAGAACCATGAGACTAGGGGATGTGTTGTTGCCACCAGGGAAAAAACTGCGGTTCTTGTAACTGTGGTTGCAAGGATTGCTTACATTACGCATAGAGTGTTAAGGCAATCGTCCGTTGCTTTGAGCCTACAATTTGGTTAAGGTTCGCAACTTAATACCAGCGATATGTTCTGGATAGATATCTCAAGGTGGGTGATTATTGAGTAGATGTTGATGGATAAACGGTCTGCTTGTTTTGGTGTAATGCCCATACGATTGAGCCTCTTCACTTTCTCGTAGCATGATTAGCTGTTGATGGCTTCTCGCCCCTTGTTGGTTACCCCAAGTGGTAGGTTGAGATGTAGCTATTAGCAAATTTCCCTCGGTGAAGATACGAAGGTTATCGTACCAGGAGGACTCCGAATTCTGCAAGTAGGTGTCAATGGCGCCAGAGATTAAGTTGCCTAAAGGGGATGAGGTTGATGTGGACCTGCACACAGGAACAATTAACTTTGCTCCCAACGAGTTCGAAGAGGTTGACAATCTCTTCGGCCTTGTCGTTTACAAAGGATCAAACTCATGGTGGAAAATAGTAGTGGTGATTGCAACGAAAAGGAAATAAAAGCAGTAAAGAGTTGAGGTGTAAACAATGGTGGAAATATGGACCGGGGTCCCATGATGTTCACTAGTGTTGTCTCTCTCCCAAAAGACGATAAAACAGCTAAGCTGGGTGAACAAATTACAGCTGGGAAATGGACAGAATTATAAGCGCACCGCAATGCTAATTATGTTGCAAGAAAGTTAGAGGCTCAAAAGTATGGGCAGTACGCCAAAATAAGTAGATTTTTTATCCATCAGCATCTACTTACTAATCATCCACCTTGAGATATCTATCCAGAACATCTTGCCGGTATTAAGTTACGAGCCCCACCCAAAGTGTAAGCCCAAAGCAAAAGACAACTGCATCAACAAACTTTGCGTAAGGTAAACAATCCTTGCAACTGCGGTTACAAGCACCGTTGTTTTCTCCCTGGTGGAAACAAAACATCCCCTAGTATCATATTTCTGTCACTCAAGCTAGACATCGGGGGGCATGAACCCACAATCATGCATAAACGCTCCCTCTTGGAGTTACTATCTTCTACTTGGCCAAAGCAATTAGAAGCAACAGAGAACATGCAATAATTACTCAAGAACAAAATATAAAAGGAGAACTAAATATATATTTTTCTTGAGTAATTCTGGCATGTTCTCCGTTGCTTTTTATTGCTTTGGACAAGTAGTAGATAGTAAATCCAAGAGGGAGCGTTATGCTTCATTGTGGGTTCATGGCCCCCTCCCCCGATGTCTAGCTTGAGTGACAGAAACATGAGACTAGGGGATGTGTTGTTGCCACCAGGGAGAAAACAACGGTACCTGTAACCGCGGTTGCAAGGATTATTTACCTTACGCATAGTTTGTTAATGCAGTTGTCTGTTGCTTTGGGTTTACATTTTGGATGGGGCTGGCAACTTAATACCAGCGAGATGTTCTGGATAGATATCTCAAGGTGGATGATTAGTGAGTAGATGTTGATGAATAAACGGTGTACATGTATTGGCGTACTGCCCATACGATTGAGCCTCTAACTTTCTTGAAGCATAATTAGCATGGCGGTGTGTTTATAATTCTGTCAATTTCCGAGCTGTAATGTGTTCATCCGGCATAGCTGTTTTATCGTCTTTTGGGAGAGAGACATCACTAGTGAACATCATGGGACCCCGGTCCATATTTCCACCATTGTTTACACCTTCACTCTTTACTGTTTTATTTCCTTTTTGTTACAATCACCATCACTATTTTCCACCGTGTGTTTGATCATTTGTAAACAACAAGACCAGAGACATTGACAACCTCTCTGACTCGTTGGGAGAAAAGTTATTTGCTTTTGTGTGCAGTTCCACGTCTTCTGTCAGTGCCAAATCAGCAGACACCTTGTTGATCCTCGGAGTCCTCCTGGTTCGATAAACCTTACAGTCCTTATGTAAGGGAAATTTGCTGCTACTACATCCTCACCTTCCACTTGGGGTAACCAACGAGGAGCACTAATTTAGTGCCATCAAGCAAAATTTCTGGCGCCGTTGCCACAGACTCCAGTCTACAAGATAGGGGAGTTGCACACTATCTTTTACCTTTTCTTTTTAGTCTTATTAATTTACTTTCTAGTTTTTTCTTTAGAGTCTTATACCAAAAACCACAAAAAAATAGTTACTTTTCTTTTAATTGCTTAGTCAGGATGTGTATCTTCTCTATCTATATTGCTCCTCCGGATGTTGAATTTAGAACTTTAGACAGGAGAATGGTGAGAACTTGAAAAAGGCTTGGGGTAGGATTTTTAGGATTCATAAGAAGGTTCTTCCTGAAAAACCTACGAGTATCTTGCTTGACACTTTCTATCATGGAGTTTTTAAGTGGTGTAAATTTTCTCTAGACTTGTTAGCTGGAGGAAATTTCCTTAGATGTGATGAAGCTAAAGCTCCCAATATTATAGATGGTCTATCTAGTTACTTTGTTTATGATCATGGAGTTGATGCTATTATAGATAGACTTGATGCCATTGAGAAAAGAATATATGCTTTAGAATTGAGAGAAGTAGAGAAACCTAAGCCCAACAGGAAAGAGATGTTGGAAATAAAAGATGATTGTCATCCCTTTGTTAGAATTAGCATCTCTAACCAGGACTTCCTTGCTTATTGTGAAATTGGATCCATGGTTTCTACAATGCCAAAAGTTGTTTATGATTCTTTAAACGTTTTAAGCATGGTTAATGTTTCTATTTATCATGAACATGCTAGTGGAGCTGACTATACAATCCAGGGAGAGCTAAAAGATGTCCAGGTTATATTCTTTAAAAGGAGTGCGGCGGTCGACTTCTTTATTATGGAGCTGGACAGCCAAGGAAACATAGTGCTTGGACGGGACTTCCTCCGAGCCATGAAATGCTTCATTGATATAGGTAAAGGACAAATATGCTTACGTGGGAAAGTGTGACGCCCCCAAAATCAATCCGTGTACAGTAATCATACACGCAGGGTACACGGCTGAGATTAGGGTGCCACGGTGAGAATATCACAGCACAACACTAAACACAAAAGGATAAACCAATATGTTACAATAAAGGGGGGTCACGCGGACCCGAATACATAAGTTATACAAGCCATAATATCTGAGTACAGACATAGTTAGTCAAGTTTTGCCTTAAGAAGGCTAGCACAAATAACATCAGAGATACATATCGAAAAGGGAAGGCCTCCTGCCTGGGAGCCTCCGAAACTACTCCTGGTCCTGGTCAGCGGGGGTCTCGACGTAGTAGTATCCGCCTCCGGGGTACTCATGCTCCTGGGCTCCAACGTCGACTGCAGCGGCCGATCAGGCAAAACATAAAAGGGGAAATAAAGCAAAGGTGAGTATCTAGTATACCCGCGAGTCTTACGTCCGCTACTAAGCATTATGCATTTGTATCAACGGAAAGGGGAGGCTGTATATAGTGGACTGCAAGATAGAAATCAGAATAAGGATAAGAAGCTAGGCCTATCGAAGACTAGCATCTTCCGACGTTGTCTTGCAGCATGAGAAGAGAAACAGCCAACAGTTCATATAAAGCAATAAAGTAACAATGAAGCAGAAGTTGCTGCAACATAATATAATATAAGTTGTAATGATTAATAATAACAATGCCTCCGAGTTCCACTCCTTGACTCCCTGCGAGGAAGAAGACCCGGAACCATACAGTTTAATAGTAATAGTTTCTAGTGGTAAGATCCAGCTTCAGCATAAAGCGTCCTGTTACCGTGGACACGGCTATTCGAATAGATTAAACTCCCTGCAGGGGTGCACTACTGTTCAGCCTGCACGCTCGAACCTTGTTAGGGAACGCCCCACCGAGGTTATCCGACACATCGCAACCCATCCTAGGCTCAGCAGAGAGGCCATCCGCCGGACTATATCCTATGCGCCGAGGGGTCTAGGTCCCTCACCCTTGCACGCTCCTGCACGGTGCGAGTCTGGCCGGTGAAGCAAAAGCAAATCCAAACACACCTGCTGCAGCAAAAGACAAGACCACTTCCCGGCGATCAGGCCGCAGTACTGCTGACGTCTGAAGAGCTTTCGGACACACTACGACGTAGGGGAGCCCATAACTCCTTATCCCACGTGAAGGTAGTGCGTACATACCAACGGGTCTCTCAAGTCATCCGCCGAACCATTTAGCATTTTAATATTATCTCGCAGAAAACCGTTATCGCTGTCTGACTAACAACACAACGGACAACGAACAGCAACAAGGCCCACCGGTAACGTCGGGGCCTGCCCTGTCGTCCCGTCAAAGCGCACGGTTACCGACAAGGTGAACCGTCTCCTTACCTTGTCTCGCGTGTGCTCTTGGTAGAGCTCGACTTTTTCGTGGTTTGGTAACTCTCGCGAGATACGAGCAGGGGCCAAGCACGCCAGTAACGTCGGTCGTACCCTCCCTGTCGTTCCCGACGATATACCGCTCGCGGGCACCGTTGGATCGCCCGACTTCTTACCTTTAAGGACAACCGCTGTCCAGGACCCTATGGCGGCAAGACAAAGTCAGCCTCGAGTGGAGTACAAGGATTACTCCTTGATAGCTCACACTTGAGGGTGACTAGGCATAACCCAGATAGGGGCCTTTGGCGGTGTCTGCTTTGTTCCGTACCTGCAACAGTTATATATTGTATCCGTGTTCACCCCCCTGAGTGATCACGACCCGCTATCTAGTCCTAGCTAACAATGCGCAGGGTTCACTGCTGAATATATGCATAATTATAAGGCAGCATAGGATAAGAAAGGTACATCAAGGGGCGACAAAATTAGGCCATGCAATTGAATAGGATTGTAATCGTAGCAGCAGCAGTAACAATGCCTAGTGCAAGAAAGTACGGAAAGGTAGGCGATATCTGAGGAAGAGAATGGCTCTGCTTGCCTGGAAGCTCAACGGTAGGGGCAGGATCGTCGACGAAGTAGTCGTACCCAGCGGCGGTGTAGTCGGCGGTAGCAGCGGGGTCTACCAGAGATTAAGGGGGGGGAGGAAACAGTAAATACACAGCAATAATATACAAACATATGCATGACATGACAGATGAAAAGTTAACGGTGTTCTAACGCAGTGCAATGCACGATGCTCGGAGCGGGAATTCATCCGGGGATGAACTGCCGGCTCCGGCTGATTACCGGACAGGGTGTCCGGAGGGGGAAGGGTTCATGCCGGAGGTGTTGTGGACATCCGAAAAACATAAGGGGGGTGTATCCGTGTTAGTTCAACCATTTCGGACAACTTTCGTGTTCGAAATAAATTCATCCGGGAGGTTTTTACCGGTACCGGGAATTATCGAGAGACAGCCCGGGAGGGGGGTGTCGATGTTCGATGCGTTAGGAGGGTGTGGTAGACATACGGATAGCGTATTCTTACTCGTTATAATTTTCTGATCAATTTTCATGTACAAAGTTTTTTATCTGAGCTACGGTTTATTTTCTATGATTTTCTAAAGTTTTAAGCATTTTAAATCATTTTCTAAAATATTTTTTGAATTATTTTATTAATTAACAGAAACATTATCCACAGCACAGTTGACTAGTCAAAGCTGACATGGGGGGCCCACATGTCAGCCTCTCAATTCTAATAAAACATTTTATTAATAAAAACAGTGGGGTGGCCCACATGTCATACTAACAATTTTAAATTTCTTTTAATAAAAAAAATATCCAGTGGGTCCCACTTGTCATTGTAACAATTTTAATAAAATTATTTTTATTAAATAAAAGGCCAGGGGGCCCACCTGTCAGTGTGACAACCTAACTAACAGTTATAACTAACAGCACCTAAATACATCTAATATGGGGGGGGGGGGGGTTAGGACTAATCGATCGTTAGCGCTAATCCTAATCGGGCGGGCCCCGCGCATTAGAGACACAGGACACGGGCCGGACTCGCCGGCGGCGAGCCGTGCCATGGCCGGTGAGCTAGCGCTCGCTAGGGGCCACCATTCCACGCGCCGTTTGAAGCTACGGGTTCTACGGGACGTGACGCCTCCATCCCCGCAACAAACGCGAGCTGCGACGGTCCAGGGCGACGGCGACACCCGCCGCGGCGGCGGCCGGAGTAGTGCTTAGCGGGCATGGAGCTACGGGCATGGGCAGGAGAGGGGAAAGGGTCAGGGGGAGACCACGCGCTCACCGGGAGGGAGCTGGAGCAGGAGGAATAGATGGGGAAGGCCGGAGGTGAGCTTCACGGCGCCAATGGCGCGACGGCCGTGGTGGAGGGAATCCGCCCGATTCGCGGCCTCCGGCGTGCCCCCACCCGAATTGAAGCCGGGGGAAGATGTAGACGACGACGAAGGGCGGCTTGGACACGTCCGTTGGGACGAGGAGGTGCAGTGGCCGCGCAAGCTCATGGGCGGGCGTCCATGGCGGTTCTGGTTTGGCGCGAGGAGGAAGAAAATGGGGTAGGGGAGGGGGAAGATCTTTTGCTGGCGTCCAGGGTGTCCTCGGGGGAGGTCTTATCCCTGCCGGGGCCCTGTAGCGACCGAGGGGGTCGAGCGGGCGCGGCTGCGACGGGGCAGTCTCCATGTCCTTGGTCGCATTCCCTGTAGCGAGAGGTTGGAGACGAGCGGGAGGGACGGGCCGGGGTGGGCCGGGAAGGAGGTGGGCTACGCCCCAGTGCGACTAATAGTCAGAGCCCCATTTTGTTCTTTTCTTTTTCTGTAAAATTCTGTTAGCATTTATTTAATTGGCTTAGGCATTTTTATATAATGCCATTTTGGTTCCATAATTAGTAGAGCATAATTCTAGAGTACCACAAAAAGTTTAGGGTTTTTCTAAACTATTTTGCTAATTTATTTTATTATTAAATGAGAAATTGGCCTGGAATTGCTACTGTTATTAATTGTTTACAATTTTCAGTAGCCCAATAAATACCAATGATTACATGGGCATGGTCCAATGATTATTTGGGATTTCATAAAAGTGGTTCCAAGAGTTTTGGAAAAGATTTATTGTCACCATATTTTTTTTATATTCATCAACAGGCATTTGGGGTTTGTTGTAATTTCAATTAAAATGGCTTGGACTTGTTTTGATTCCTGATGATCCAGATCCATGATCACATTGCATCCAAGAACATCAAAGTGAAATTTGAATTTGAATTGTTCCAAGTTGATCAAACAAAAGTTTTGAACAGTAAAGATGAACAGTAACCCTGATTACTGTTCACTGACAGTGAGGGTGTTACAAATCTCCCCCACTACAAGAATTCTCGTCTCGAGAATTTAGGTGGTAGAGGGGAAAAGATCGGGGTATTCATCACGGAGACGATCTTCGCGTTCCCAAGTGGCTTCATCTTCAGAATGATTCGACCACTGAACTTTGAGAAACTTGGTCGTCTTGTTGCGGGTTTTGCGTTCAGACTGATCAAGAATGCGGCTCGGATGTTCTTGATAAGTCAAGTCCTGTTGCAGCTCGATCATATCATGTTCCACTTCGCGGATAGGGTCTTTGAAGCAGCGTCGGAGTTGCGACACGCGGAATACGTCGTGGACTTGAGAGAGGTTCGGCGGCAATTCCAATCGGTATGCCACTGGTCCACTCCGGGAAAAAATATGGAACGGGCCAATGTAGCGAGGAGCTAACTTGCCTTTGATTCCTAAACGATGAGTGCCTCTCATCGGAGTGACACGGAGGTACGCGTATTCGCCAGTTTGATAGACCATTTCTTTGTGCTTGCGATCATAGTTGCTTTTCTGGCGAGACTGAGGAGCCTTCAAGTGGTCTTGGATAACGCGAACCTGATCTTCGGCATGTTGTATGATGTCCGGACCAATGAGAGTTCGTTCCCCAGTTTCTAACCAATTCAGAGGGGTTCGACACTTACGTCCATAGAGAACTTCAAAGGGTGCCATCTTCAAACTAGCCTGATAGCTATTGTTCTACGAGAATTCAGCAAATGGAAGAGATTCCTACCATTTCTTACCGAATGAAATGACACAAGCTCGAAGCATATCTTCAAGCACTTGATTCACGCGTTCGACTTGTCCTTGCGACTGGGGGTGATAAGCGGTGCTAAAATTTAGGTGAGTGCCCATAGCTTCTTGGAAACTATCCCAGAACTTCGAGGTGAAAATGCTTCCACGGTCTGAACTGATCTCCAACGGAATACCGTGGAGGGAAACAATTCTGGAAACATACAAGTCTGCCAACTGACTAGCAGAGATCGTCTCCTTGACAGGCAGAAAATGAGCAACCTTGGAGAATCGGTCGATGACGACAAAGATCGCATCATGACCCTTCTGTGATCGCGGAAAACCGGTGACGAAGTCCATTTCAATCTTGTCCCATTTCCATTCAGGAATAGAGAGTGGTTGCAGAGTTCCAGCAGGTCTCTGATGTTCTGCTTTGACGCGACGGCAAACGTCACACTCATCAACATAATGAGCAATGTCTTGCTTCATGTTAGACCACCAGTACCGTTGACGAAGGTCTTGGTACATCTTGGTACTACCAGGGTGAATCGACAAAGGAGTATCATGAGCTTCTTTCATGACGCGCGGGGTCAAGTTTAGATTGGGCTTACTCCTAGGGACCACTAAACGATTCTTGAAGTACAACGTACCATCATCGGCAATAGTGAAGCATGATGGCTTTCCTCTAGCGATATACTTCTTGATCTTCTCGACATCAGAGTCACATGTTTGTATCCACTTGATTGTGCTGTCGAGGTCCGGCTCAACAACAAGGTTATTCACATGTCCCTGCGGAACAATTTCAAGGTTCAACTTGCGGAGCTCTGCATACAGAAGTGGCTTCTCTATCTGGACTTCAAGTTCAGAACAGTAGGCTTTGTGGCTTAAGGCATCGGCCACCACATTAGCTTTGCCAGGGGTGTAAGAAATTCCCATGTTGTAGTCGGCTATTGTCTCGAGCCATCTCTGTTGGCGGAGATTCAGGTCTGGTTGCGTAAACAGGTACTTCAGGCTTTGGTGGTCGGTGAAGATCTCGCAAGGATTACCGACGAGGTAATGTAGCCACAGCTTCAATGCATAAATTACCGCTGCCAATTCGATATCATGAGTTGGATACTTATCTTCGTGAGCACGCAGTTGACGAGAGCCATAAGCAATCCCTTTGCGCTCTTGCATTAGGACACAGCCTAATCCTTGACGAGACGCGTCGCAATAAATCACGAAGTCCTTCTGAGTATCAGGAGGAGCAAGCACCGGGGGTGAAGTGAGCTTGTCCTTCAGAGCTTGAAAACTTTCTTGACATTTATCATTCCACTCAAACTTGACGCCTTTGTGAAGCAGATTAGCCAGAGGCTTGGCAATCTTGGAGAAATTCTCGACGAAACGGCGGCAATAGCTGGCGAGTCCGAGGAAACTTCTGACTTGCTTGACAGTCCTGGGCGGAGTCCAATCAAGAATAGCCTGGATACGTTCGGGGTTGACGGCAATGCCATCCATGGAAATCACATGACCAAGGTAGGTTACTTCAGGAAGCCAGAACTCACACTTAGAATACTTAGCATAGAGTTTGTGTTCTCGAAGCTTTTCCAGTATAAGACGAAGATGTTCAGCATGTTCGGCATCGGTCTTGGAGTAAATCAATATATCATCCAGATAAACCACGACGAACTTGTCGAGGTATTCCATGAATATATAGTTCATCAATCTGGAGAAGGTGGCTGGTGCATTCTTCAAGCCAAAGGACATGACAGTGTACTCGTATGAACCATAGCAAGTAATGAATGCGGTCTTCGGGATGTCCTCATCACGGACTCGGATTTGATGGTAACCCAACCTTAAGTCGAGTTTTGAAAACACCGTGGATCCAGCAAGTTGATCATAAAGATCATTGATCCGAGGGAGGGGGTACTTGTTCTGTATCGTGGCCTGGTTGATAGGTCGGTAATCTTGGACCAAACGGTTCGTTCCGTCACTCTTCTTGACAAAGAGCGAAAGTGCTCCCCAAGCAGAGGAACTTGGACGGATGAAGCCTTTCTCGAGGGCCGTGTCGATCTCCTTCTTCAATTCAAGGAGGTGGTGAGGTGGCATCTTATATGGGCGCTTGGCAATAGGGACGGTGCCAGGCTTCAAGTCGATGACGAATTCAACTTCCCTAATCGGGGGTATCCCCGGAAGTTCTTCTGGGAATACGTCAGTAAAATCACAAACGATTGGGACTTTCTCAATCCCTTCGAGAGGTGCGACATTCAAGGCATTCAGAGCATATATACGAGCTTCGGCATTCATCGACACAATGGCAGTATGACTCAAAATCGCGCCAGAAGGATGAAAAAGTTGGATGACCTTGGTGCCACAATAAAGTGCGGCATCGTGGGTTTTCAGCCAATCCATGCCAAGGATAAGGTCGATGGTGGAGGTTTTCAGAATGTGTGGAGAAACCATGAACTCAAATCCTTCGATCTCGACAGTGAGGTTAGGGGCAACCATGTCAACACGACATTGGGTACCGGGAGTCCGGACTATTAAGGGGGTACGCATCTTTTCGTGGTATATGCCATGCTTAGATGCAAATGCTCCAGACATGAATGAATGCGATGCTCCTGTATCAAATAAAACAGTAGCAGGTATTGAGTTAACGAGGAGAGTACCCATCACTGTAGCGGGCTGTGCCTGAGCTGCTTCAACATCAATGTTGTAAGCATGACCACGAGCATGAGGATTTGACCTAGTATTATAGTTGAGGGTCCCATTGTTGCCACGACCATTTCCGCGGCCAGCAGGGTGAACTACCAGTTGATTCTGTCGCTGAGGGCAGTCTCTGGAAATATGGCCTGGCTGACGGCACATGAAACACAGGCCATCTTGAGGAGGGAGGGGTGCAGTCTCAGTCTTCGGCTGTCTCGGCGGGGGTGGAGGCAGACGGGGTGCAACATACGACGGCCTTGGTGCAGGGGCAGTTGGACGCATAAGACTGTGTGGAAGCCAAACGCGTTGCTTCTGTGATGTGCCCGAAGATGAGCCAGCATCACGGGGGCGCTTCGGCGAACCACCGAACTTAAGCTGGGCTGTCTCAAGAGTGATAGTCTTGTTCACCATGGTGGCGAAGTCGGGGAAGACGTGCAAAGCCAGTGCAAGCTGGAGATCGGGGTTGAGTCCATCACGGAACTTCTCTTGCCTACTTGCATCATTGGGGAAGTCACTTGCAGCATAGCGGGAGAGGCGGAGGAATTCTCTCTGATATGCCTCGACGGTTTTGTTGCCCTAAACAAGGTTGCGGAACTCGGTCTTCATACGGTTCATAATCGCCTGGGGGACATAACGAGCACGGAAGGCAGTCTTGAAGTCATTCCAGGTGACGACAGTCCCTTCAGCTAGCGAGCCCTTGTAAGTGTCCCACCACTGAGCAGCGGGGCCACACAGGAAATAGGACGCGAAGTTGACGTAATCAGCAGCGCTCACATTAACGAACTCCAACTGACGGTTGATATCACGGAGCCAATCATCGGCATCCAGCGGCTGTTCAGGTTGGTGGAAGAGAGGGGGATTGAGACGCATGAAATCCCGTAGAGTAACCACAGGCGGTTGGTTCTGGTGCTGGTTCTGGTTCTGATTCTGGTTCTGGAGCTGATCTATGACTCCTTGCATAAACACCTGGTTCATCTGAAACTGCTGCATCATCGCGGCCATGTAGTCCGGCGGCGGAGGTGGATCGTTGGCACCACAACCACGACCACGACCACCACGACCAGCCATCCTGCTAGAATTTAACAGGGGTATTTCAGCGATGAACATTTTAACGAGATGCCGGAAACGATTAAGAGGTAAAGCGACAACAAAGAGGAGGCGCGGATATATAGGAGTAGTCATATAAGACATACACATCCACACATAGAATCAATCGAAAATCGGGCAGCGTAACGTCGTAGAAATTAAGGAAAAAGGACACACTAGGCGGCGCGCAGACCGCGGTAAGGATTACACGACGCGACATAGATTCCACTATGTCAATCACGCCGCAAGAAAACTGTTGGCCACAGGAGTTAATGCCAGAGGACGCGCGGCCTGCCCAGAATGAGAATGGGATCCGCGGTCCGGGACCTGGGGTAGAACTCCTGCAACACGACTCAATCAATGGGGAAGCACCAAAACGCCGGATGGAATCAAGAGAACGTGATCCTAATGTCAGAGTTTGTAAAACTTACCAGCAAGGATAAGAGAGCAGATTCCCAGAGCATAGGTAAGGAGAAAAGGATCCTAATACCATAGATATCACACGTAGTGACATCGATGTGGGCCCGTAAGCCAAATATTAAGTTAGCAAAATAGTTTTCAAATTCTAGACTCAACTTCGACCAGGTAGTGGTTGGGTGGCTTCCTACAGGCAGTCGGCTCTGATACCAACTTGTGACGCCCCCAAAATCAATCCGTGTACAGTAATCATACACGCAGGGTACACGGCTGAGATTAGGGTGCCACGGTGAGAATATCACAGCACAACACTAAACACAAAAGGATAAACCAATATGTTACAATAAAGGGGGGTCACGCGGACCCGAATACATAAGTTGTACAAGCCATAATATCTGAGTACAGACATAGTTAGTCAAGTTTTGCCTTAAGAAGGCTAGCACAAATAACATCAGAGATACAGATCGAAAAGGCAAGGCCTCCTGCCTGGGAGCCTCCGAAACTACTCCTGGTCCTGGTCAGCGGGGGTCTTGACGTAGTAGTATCCGCCTCCGGGGTACTCCTGCTCCTGGGCTCCAACGTCGACTGCAGCGGCCGATCAGGCAAAACATCAAAGGGGAAATAAAGCAAAGGTGAGTATCTAGTATACTCGCGAGTCTTACGTCCGCTACTAAGCATTATGCATTTGTATCAACGGAAAGGGGAGGCTGTATATAGTGGACTACAAGATAGAAATCAGAATAAGGATAATAAGCTAGGCCTATCGAAGACTAGCATCTTCCGACGTTGTCTTGCAGCATGAGAAGAGAAACAGCCAACAGTTCATATAAAGCAATAAAGTAACAATGAAGCAGAAGTTGCTGCAACATAGTATAATATAAGTTGTAATGATTAATAATAACAATGCCTCCGAGTTCCCCTCCTCGACTCCCTGCGAGGAAGAAGACCCGGAACCATACAGTTTAATAGTAATAGTTTCTAGTGGTAAGATCCAGCTTCAGCATAAAGCGTCTTGTTACCGTGGACACGGCTACTCGAATAGATTAAACTCCCTGCAGGGGTGCACTACTGTTCAGCCTGCACGCTCGGATCTCCAGGGTGGCGTGAACCTTGTTAGGGAACGCCCCATCGAGGCTATCCGACACATCGCAACCCATCCTAGGCTCAGTAGAGAGGCCATCCGCCGGACTATATCCTATGCGCCAAGTGGTCTAGGTCCCTCACCCTTGCACGCTCCTGCACGGTGTGAGTCTGGCCGGTGAAGCAAAAGCAAATCCAAACACACCTGCTGCAGCAAAAGACAAGACCACTTCCCGGCGATCAGGCCGCAGTGCTGCTGACGTTTGAAGAGCTTTCGGACAAACTACGACGCAGGGGAGCCCATAACTCCTTATCCCACGTGAAGGTAGTGCGTACAGACCAACGGGTCTCTCAAGTCATCCGCCGAACCATTTAGCATTTTAATATTATCTCGCAGACAACCGTTATCGCTGTCTGACTAACAACACAACGGACAACGAACAGCAACAAGGCCCACCGGTAACGTCGGGGCCTGCCCTGTCGTCCCGTCAAAGCGCGCGGTTACCGACAAGGTGAACCGTCTCCTTACCTTGTCTCGCGTGTGCTCTTGGTAGAGCTCGACTTTTGCGTGGTTTGGTAACTCTCGCGAGATACGAGCAGGGGCCAAGCACGCCAGTAACGTCGGTCGTACCCTCCCTGTCGTTCCCGACGATATACCGCTCGCGGGCACCGTTGGATCGCCCGACTTCTTACCTTTAAGGACAACCGCTGTCCAGGACCCTATGGCGGCAAAACAAAGTCATCCTCGAGTGGAGTACAAGGATTACTCCTTGATAGCTCACACTTGAGGGTGACTAGGCATAACCCAGATAGGGGCCTTTTGTGGTGTCTGCTTTGTTCCGTACCTGCAACAGTTATATATTGTATCCGTGTTCACCCCCCTGAGTGATCACGACCCCCTATCTAGTCCTAGCTAACAATGCACAAGGTTCACTGCTGAATATATGCATAATTACAATAGGCAGCATAGGATAAGAAAGGTACATCAAGGGGCGACAAAATCAGGCTATGCAATTGAATAGGATTGTAATCGTAGCAGCAGCAGTAATAATGCCTAGTGCAAGAAAGTACGGAAAGGTAGGCGATATCTGGGGAAGAGAATGGCTCTGCTTGCCTGGAAGCTCGACGGTAGGGGCAGGGTCGTCGTCGAAGTAGTCGTACCCGGCGGCGGTGTAGTCGGCGGTAGCAGCGGGGTCTACCGGAGATTAAGGGGGAGGAAACAGTAAATACACAGCAATAATATACAAACATATACATGACATGACAGATGAAAAGTTAACGGTGTTCTAACGCAGTGCAATGCACAATGCTCGGAGCGGGAATTCATCCGGGGATGAACTGCCAGCTCCGGCTGATTACCGGACAGGGTGTCCGGAGGGGGAAGGGTTCATGCCGGAGGTGTCGTGGACATCCGACAAACATAAGGGGGGTGTATCCGTGTTAGTTGAACCATTCCGGACAACTTTCGTGTTCGAAATAAATTCATCCGGGAGGTTTTTACCGGTACCGGGAATTATCGACAGACAGCCCGGGAGGGGGGTGTCGATGTTCGATGCGTTAGGAGGGTGTGGTAGACATACGGATAGCGTATTCTTACTCGTTATAATTTTCTGATCAATTTTCATGTACAAAGTTTTTTTATCTGAGCTACGGTTTATTTTCTATGATTTTCTAAAGTTTTAAGCATTTTAAATCATTTTCTAAAACATTTTTGAATTATTTTCTTAATTAACAGAAACATTATCCACAGCACAGTTGACTAGTCAAAGCTGACATGGGGGGCCCACATGTCAGCCTCTCAATACTAATAAAACATTTTATTAATAAAAACAGTGGGGTGGCCCACATGTCATACTAACAATTTTAAATTTCTTTTAATAAAACAAATATCCAGTGGGTCCCACTTGTCATTGTAACAATTTTAATAAAATTATTTTTATTAAATAAAAGGCTAGGGGGCCCACCTGTCAGTGTGACAACCTAACTAACAGTTATAACTAACAACACCTAAATACATCTAACAGGGGGGGTTAGGACTAATCGATCGTTAGCGCTAATCCTAATCGGGCGGGCCCCGCGCGTCAGAGACACAGGACACGGACCGGACTCGCCGGCGGCGAGCCGTGCCACGGCCGGTGAGCTAGCGCTCGCTAGGGGCGACCATTCCACGCGCCGTTTGAAGCTACGGGTTCTACGGGACGTGACGCCTCCATCCCCGCAACAAACGCGAGCTGCGACGGTCCAGGGCGACGGCGACACCCACCGCGGCGGCGGCCGGAGTAGTGCTTAGAGGGCATGGAGCTACGGGCATGGGCAGGAGAGGGGAAAGGGTCAGGGGGAGACCGCGCGCTTACCGGGAGGGAGCTGGAGCAGGAGGAATAGATGTGGAAGGCCGGAGTTGAGCTTCACGGCGCCAATGGCGCGACGGCCGTGGTGGAGGGAATCCGCCCGATTCGCGGCCTCCGGCGTGCCCCCACCCGAATTGAAGCCGGGGGAAGATGTAGACGACGACGAAGGGCGGCTTGGACACGTCCGTTGGGACGAGGAGGTGCAGTGGCCGCGCAAGCTCACGGGCGGGCGTCCATGGCGGTTCTGGTTTGGCGCGAGGAGGAAGAAAAAGGGGTAGGGGAGGGGGGAAGATCTTTTGCTGGCGTCCAGGGTGTCCTCGGGGGAGGTCTTATCCCTCCCGGGGCCCTGTAGCGACCGAGGGGGTCGAGCGGGCGCGGCTGCGACGGGGCAGTCGCCATGGCCTCGGTCGCATTCCCTGTAGCGAGAGGTTGGAGACGAGCGGGAGGGACGGGCCGGCGTGGGCCGGGAAGGAGGTGGGCTACGCCCCAGTGCGACTAATAGTCAGAGCCCCATTTTGTTCTTTTCTTTTTCTGTAAAATTTGGTTAGCATTTATTTAATTGGCTTAGGCATTTTTATATAATGCCATTTTTGGTTCCATAATTAGTAGAGCATAATTCTAGAGTACCACAAAAATTTTAGGGTTTTTCTAAACTCTTTTGCTAATTGATTTTATTATTAAATGAGAAATTGGCCTGGAATTGCTACTGTTATTAATTGTTTACAATTTTCAGTAGCCCAATAAATACCAATGATTACATGGGCATGGTCCAATGATTATTTGGGATTTTATAATAGTGGTTCCAAGATTTTTGGAAAAGATTTATTGTCACCATATTTTTTTTTATATTCATCAACAGGCATTTAGGGTTTGTTTGAATTTCAATTCAAATGGCTTGGACTTGTTTTAATTCCTGATGATCCAGATCCATGATCACATTGCATCCAAGAACATCAAAGTGAAATTTGAATTTGAACTGTTCCAAGTTGATCAAACAAAAGTTTTGAACAGTAAAGATGAACAGTAACCCTGATTACTGTTCCTTGACAGTGAGGGTGTTACAAAAAGAAAAAGGTACGTATCTCTTCCCTAGGAAAAAGAAGACTGAACTTATTGAAGAGCAAGTTGGAGGTTTTGATGACGCTATTGATAATGATTTCTTTGAACCTTGATTCCTCTTTTTGCATCATGCCTAGATCAAAGGCATAAAAGAAAGCGCTTATCCGGAGGCAACCCAAAATGTTTTTACTTTCAGTTTTAGTGGTATTGATGCTTGTTACTACTGTAGCAACATCATTGTATCTTTATTTTCAAGCTTTGTGCCAAGTTTTAGCCTCCGATTGCAAGAAAGATCAAAAGTTGAGACTTGTTGTCCAGAAACAGATTTTGTCTGCTTGACGGAAAAATTCACCAAACATAACCAGATCATCCTTTTGATCTGGATTGTTTTGACAGTATGCTCTATACAATTGGCTTTCTGACGTCTGTTCTGAGTTTTTTGATTTGAGTTGCAGAAGTGCCCCAAAAAATATTTACTACTTGTTGGTCATTTTTTCATAGATTCTTCCACGTTTTGCACTTTCTACGTTTTGCAAATCTTAAGCTTTCTTTTTCTTTGCAAAAACTTTTGGCAATCTTGAGAAACAGTAGCTCCTCATGAAAATCTTTATTTCCAGTAGAGGAAAATTATTTATTTGTGGGTACGAATCACTCTAATCAGCTTATGATGAGTTTCGTATGAAGGGAGTTTTCAAGTATGCGAAGGAAGATGATGAAAGAAGATCTAGGAGTGTCAAAAGCTCAAGATTTGGAATGCCCCCATGCACCCCCAAGAAATATCCAAGGAGACTCAAGCGTTTAAGCTTGGGGATGCCCGTGTGCATCCCCTTCTCCATCAACAATCATCAGTTCGTCCTTCTTCATGCTATATTTTTGTCACTTCATATGTTACTTGCTATGCTTGGAGCGTCTCGCTCATTACTTTTTAGTTTGTTTAAGCTTTGCTTGCTGTTCATAAAAAGTTGGACCCTAGCCTTCATTGTTTGGGAGAGAAACACGCTCCACTTCACCATAGAACACAACATAGCTTTGCATGCTTATCTTTGTTTGTGTGTTCTTTATCTTTTCGTAGTTGATGTCATGCTTAGCTCTTAGTTTTCATGCTTATTCTTTTTAAGAGCTTTTATTTAGGTTGTTTCTTTTGGAACTCTCTTAAGTTATCATGCTTATCTTGTTAAGAGAGTTGGTATGTTGCACTGAGTTGAGTGTCTTGCATGAGTAGGTAATTGAGGTTGTTATTATAAGTATAGTAGTAATTTGCAATAGTTTTGAGGTATTTATTTGAGTAATGTTTGGACTTTTGGTGCCAAGAGATTCAGCCTATTAGTGATAGGTGTCGTATTTTGGGCAATCCGTGTTTATTTTTGAAAACTACGAAAATTAGTTCAGAACTCTAGCTACTAGATGGATCGCTAACCTCTGGAGGGATTGGAATATAGTGAGTACCCTCACGTACCATGGGTCGAGGATGTGCAAGGATAACCAAACCCCCATACACTCCTCCTTAGGGTACTTGTCTCTTTGTGAACCTCCTGATTAGATTGAGAGTTACCGATAATAAGTGCATGAGTTCTTCGGACTAATGCGAGTATTCGATTGTTGGAGCTTCCACCTTCCATATTTTTCTAGCCTCTTCGGTACCGTGCATTGCCCTTTCTCATCTTGAGAGTTGGTGCATACTTCGCCGGTGCATCCAACCCCTTGGCATGATACGCTCTGTCATCATAAACCTCCTTATATCCTTCCTCAAAACAGCCACCATACCTACCTATTAAGTCATTTCCATACCTTTCCAAGATACACTGCCTTGCAACATCCATCATCGCATGACTTGATCTTCATGTCATATATGTTTTTTCTTGATCGAGGAGCCGCATGCTAGTTGGGATTTGCCCTTATCATTGCCGCATGACGCGCTAGTATCATTGCATATCCTGCTACACTGGCAGAGGCATATGTTGGGGTTCGGGGCAGAAAACAATAATTTTTCATAACCAACGAGACCCAATCCCAAGACCTATGCTATGTTGATGCAAGTAACGGATGGAAATAGCTCACATACCAGTATGTAGTCCGTTAAGAGGGAAACGAGCCCGCGTGAACGTGGTTGATGTAGTCGTACCGGCAATCCCCGATGTCGCGCAGATCCACGATGACTCTAGTAGCCACCCGGTCCTCGTAGACCGATGATGGGATTGCGTCCCCGTCGGAACGTTGTTGGTGAAGACCTCGCGATACGGCCACGATGATGAAGTAGCACCACAAGTGTAGCGCCTCGCGGTATTACACACATACGATGTACCCGACGTCCCTCCGGGCTCTGAACCAGAAGAGTAGCGAAAAGAAGATGGATTCGGATCCCGATTCCAGCTGCACGACGGCGTGCGTATGGTGGAGAAATCCCCAACCAAGTGTAAACTCCAAACAAGGGGAGTCCACTCGAGGAAGGAGAAAATAGAGAGAGAAAGAATTAATTGGATGAGTCAAAGAGCACCCCTACCTCTCCTTATATAGGCTGAGGAGGGGTGGGAACTTCCCTCCCTTCTCGAGGTGGGACTAATCCCACCAAGGAGGGGGTGGCGCACCAATAAGGGGGTGGGCCCCTCCATGGCGCCATGGCCCATGGAGGGAGACTCCCTCTTCCCATAATGGGTCCTATGAGGCCCATGTGCCTTTTAATTCATTATTTAATTATTTAAATCAGATTTTTAATATTTAATTAAATACTAAAACATATTTAAATAATATTTTGAACAATTCAAAATCTCCAGAACCATTTCTGGCCTCCACTGAAATGATTCTGGTGTTCTCTCTTATTTCATTGTTGATCCCAAATCTATCCTTATTGCGTCAAATACCCTTAAGTGTGACACCCTACGGTCCAGGAAACAGACTCTCTTGATCAATGAACATCGATTAGACCTGGTTACAATCCTAGATGGCCCCTGCGCTTCCATCGAATGAACTTCATCGATGTTGGATCCGTTAACGTCGTGCATGTTCCCTTTGTCCTATAGTAATTTGCTTGTCCGAGGTTTGATCGTCGGTATCCAATATACCTAGTTCATCCTCGTTACCAACAAACATGTTTACTCGCTCCCGTGATATTACAACCCCGTGACCTAGTCACATGATTGCAATCTTTATGATGTAATATCACCGAGTGGGCCCAGAGTACCTATCCGTCACTCGGATGGACAAATCCCGTTTTGATCTATTTGCATACTCATTAACATATCTATTCTGAATACCTGAAGTACACCTTTATGGCCAGCATATTTCAGTCAGGCAGTGGGTAGCAAATCAAGGCATCCTAATAGACATTAAGTATGATCATTACGGTCCAAGGATCTGGTCACTACGTTATAGTTATCGCAATGTTGAACTTATGTGACTCGATCACATTGCAACACTTCTGGTGGGTGTGTGTCCATCATATCATTCTCCCAATGATACGAATCCATTTTTAATAGGCGATTATGTTCTCATGATCAGGAAACCTTGATCATCCGATTAACAATGAACTACTACTAGAGTTAACTAGGGACCTGGTTGTTTTATACCACACGTGCATTAAGGTTTCCCTTAATACAATTATAGCACAGTATAAAACTTATTAATGGAATATGCTAATAAAACATATTTTATTTGCCTCTAGGGCACATTCCAACAGTCTCCCACTTTCACTAGAGTACAAATAATCTAGTTGCATTTTTCTGTGGATCATAACTCCATATCATCTATATGGTTATAAATCATGCTTGCTTGTGGAAAAGGTTGTATCAAAGGTCTGGGTACCATTCAGATCTGTATTTCCTTTAGCAAATCTTTAATGTCAACTAGTTTGACATTACTTCATTATCCATTATAACGATGAGGTATATATATATATATATATTTGGCTGTAGAGAAAGACTCCGTTTGTTGTGTTTCAGCAATGACATCTGGTGGGTGATGACCCTCAACGTAGACGGATCTATTGCAGTGTTTTCGATAAGTAAGAGTGTCGAACCCAACGAGGAGCAGAAGGTAGTAGCAAGTGACTTTGGTAAGGAGATAACTACAAGCACTGAATGATAACTTTTTAGGGGTTTTCTTGGTATAAGCGACAGGATAGTAAAAACGAGCAAAGTAAAAGATACTAGATAGTAAAGAGTAGCCTAATCCTTTCTTAGCAAAGGAGAGGCTTAGCAACTGAACTTATAAAAGCTAAAGTGTTCTTGAGGACACACGGGAGAGGTAGTCATGTGATTTCGCCATATTCCGTATCGGTACTATGTACTGTGTTGATAAGTGTTTGGTGGGTGGATCTATGCTAGTGCATCCTCTAGACTAAGATGAATGCAATCTTATGATTAAACACCTTGCAAGCATCCGCAAATACAAGATAGTAATTAAGGAAAAAGCCTAACCATAGCAATACGATCGGTGATCCATTGTTCCCTTGTGCAAAAGCGTGCAAACTGGGGTTTAGGTTTCTGTCACTCCGGCAACCCACCGTAAGCATTCTTTATACACAATGCATTCCCCTAGGTCCTTGATAAGGCGAAGTGTTGAGTGTTCGACTCACACAACACCACTAGGAAAATAACAACACAACTTAAATATCAACCAACACATATTACTTCAACATCATATGACTACTAGCAACTAGACTTCTCCCATGTCCTCAAGAACTAAAGTAACTACTCAC
Organism: Bromus sterilis; assembly: GCA_950022295.1. Lineage (NCBI taxonomy): Eukaryota > Viridiplantae > Streptophyta > Magnoliopsida > Poales > Poaceae > Bromus > Bromus sterilis. The sequence goes on from OX465599.1 coordinate 87,437,264, forward strand.
AAGACATAAAAGAGATCATGATCAGTGGGGATAAATAGATGATAAACAATCTGAACACAATAATATTTCTCCAACAAAACTCAATAGCATTAACCACAAAGTAGTAATCAACACCGATAGAGTAGAGAGGATAGATAGTACGGATTACAACACGAGTTGCAATTGTGAGACAAGATTGGATGAAGATGGAGATGGTGCTGATGATGAGGATGATGTTGATGATGATCTCGATGATGCCCGTGACGATGGTGATGACGATGGCGACGATCTCCCCTTCCGGGAGGTGATCTCCCCGGCGAAATCTGCCCGCCAGAGATGGCTTTTCTTCTCTGTAGGTTTCCTCCACGGAGCGGCAGCGGAACTCCGTAAACTCTCTCCTTTTTAGGGTTTTTGGATCACGAGGAGTAAATAGGCCAGAGGGGGGAGCCGGGAGTGGCCCCGGGGGTCCAGGCGCCCTCCCGGCGCGGCCAGGGGTGGGGCCGCGCCAGGTGGCCGCTTGGGCACCCTGTGGCCCCCTCTGGTTGCTCTTTTGCGTGTCTTCGTGATCCTTCTGGAAAACAGCCTCCGTCGATTTTCAGGTAATTTGGAGGTGTTCTTCTTCAGCAACTCAGCGTCCACTTTTTACCGCTGAATCCTGCGTCTGCTGCTTCGGCACCGGATAGTTGCAAACTGTGTAAAATAAGCCAAAACAACATAAGAATAGCATCATATCATGAAATATATCAATGAATAAGAAAGAATTACTATATAAAATAGTGATGCATTTTGGACGTATCAACTCCCCCAAGCTTAGACCTCGCTTGTCCCCAAGCGAATACTGAGCTCGGTAAACCTGTCCACAAGTTTTAGAGAGTGAAGTGTCGATAAATAGAATACGGACAAGAAGCATCAAGGTTCCTTCATCATACTCAAGCATCCTCAACAGCAACCTCAACTCATAAGGCCCTCATGAGAAAGTAATAACAATTATAATCAAAAGTAGGGCTGAGGAAACTCATCAACTTATGGCAAACATAATCTTGGTCAAAGGACAACTAAAAACAATTTGAAGATTTTGAAAGGACATGTTAATAGTCATGAAGTACAAATGCTAACACGAAGGAAGATGCTCGCTAGGCAAAAGCTTTCGCAAACAGCTTACTTATCAAAAGATAATGTCAACATGGATATGGCATGGCAAAACTTAATGCAGCTCTATATGGATGAATCCTCATCAACATCAAATGTCTGTTCTCTTAGGGAAAAGAAGGAAGTGGGAAAACTGACTCAACATGAAGGTGGAAGAAAGGACTTGTCAAGGGCAAGCAGGGAAAACTCATGTGCTATCCTTAAATCAAACAGAATAAAAATAGACTTTGGGGTGGTGCATAGTTTGTCAACGAATGCTAATAGATAGCTCAATTACTTCTCAAGATGGACAAGTTTCGAGGAACGGCTCCCAAGTGAGGACGATCACATCCCCTTAATCTCCTTTGTTTATCACTGCCAAAGTTTCTGATTTCTCATAGACCAAGCGTGAAGGAGGGTTTGTTTGTTATATTATCTTTTGAGCTGGGCGCACCCATGCCAGTTCCTCCTCGTATTATGGGTTTGCAGATTAGACATGCAATCCCAGGGTAAAACTTGTCCAACTTAAGAAGATCATGAATCACCTACTACTTCCTCATGAGCTAAACAAGAGGCACAAAACAGAAGATTTTGAACATTTAAGGATAACACATGAATTCTATACTTATAGGAGTGGTAGGGGAATACCACGAATAGGAAGATATGGTGGACTCATATGGAAGGTAATGGTTTCAGGGTATGGATGCACAAGCATAAATCTACTTGGCAAAGAGTGTGGCTAGCAAAGGCTTTGAGAGAACAGACAGTTGATGCTAATTTAGATGCAAAACATATAAGGCATAAACATTAAGGTAAGCATAACACATCAAGTTGTATTCCTTGTCAACATAACACTTCAAGTATAATAACATAAAGGTTTTGGCTAAGTCGCTACTTGAGAAAATATGCATGTTGTCAAGACCAAAGCTATGTTTGCCAAAATTTAAATAAAGTATAATTTCTCAACTCAGTTCAGACTTGGGCTTTGGTTTTCTCTCGAGTTCTCTCTCGGGATGCTCACAGCACTTCTGTCTCATAATATTCAGTGGAGCAGCCAACCACAAATGGCAGGTAGGTGCGGGGTATTTATAGGTGGCGATCCCAATGGGCAAAAAGACTAAAGTGACCCGATGCAACCGCTTGACGCGTGTCCACAACGGTCGGATTTCAATCACTGCGCAACTTTACTTGCGGAGCAAGTAAGCTGACTCACCGAACGAGGTCTCTCTCGAAGGCACGAAGTGCGATGACTTTGCCATCGAGCTATTACTCGAGTCAGTGAGATTTCTCTCGGTAGGCTTTTCATGGGTTTAGGTTGAGCAGAGCAAATTCACTTCGACTAAGGTCTCAACTAGCAAACCCATCTTGATAGTACGGTTTTTCCTACGACTCAAGAAAAATAAAGAGAAACTAGCAAAAAGACTAAATCTTCGTCCAGCTTCAGCTTTCTCCTCATTGCGCTTTTACTCGAGAGCATCTTCTTTCTCGACGACATTTTTGGGGTTCGTCTTCCTTCAAAGGCTTCGGTAAAGATCTGCAGCTTTGCTGCACTGAGTACTCCTTCGACCTTCTACTTGCAAACTCCATTCTTTCGAAACCTAAGTATCTGTTTATACTCGAAAACAATATTAGTTCCACTACTGCTTAGTCCAACAATCTCCAAAACCTTCTGGGGAAAAAACTTGCTCTTACAATCTCCCCCTTTTTGGACGATTGTTGAACAACAGGCATCGATAAATAATTGAAATAGTTTGAGTTTTCGATGATAAACCAGAGCTAAGATCCATTATATACTCCCCCTTGATGTATGCACGGAAGATGTAAATTTCCAGTGAAGTGCATATTTGACAAGCATTGAGTCGAGGGAAAACATCATAATCTTAGCGAGCAAGATTGCATACCATATGAAATCCGAAAGGAAATATGCAATCTCCTCGATTCACCTGTGAACTTATATGATAGATAACTTCCTTCAAAAAGTTATGTAACGCAAGCATAGCAGAGAGATATCTTACGATAAAAGATATCAGTTCACAGACCTACCTAGAGTTAGTTACAACCATATCGAATAAGAATCGAATGTTTGTTGAAACTACTCGGAAACTCAAAGTTCAACGACCAAAAGGTAAAACCCTTAACCCCGATAGCAAACTAATTTCTTCGATGCCACTACATCTCCCCCTTTTTGTCACAACGAACAAAAAATCGAGAGAATAAGATCGAAAGAAATCCCTACTCTCTGGAGAGGCGCTAGCGACGTCGAGAAGATTCGGCGAGCATCGGAGGACGTCGGATGGGGTGACCACCACGAGGAGTGATCTTCGACCTGAAGGAGTGTTGATCACCAGATGTTTCCAACTGCGATTCAGGAGGGGTTCTGGGGCTTCGAGGAAGTGGAGAGTAAACTCTCTCTTGGCGCCTTGGTTCTTGCTCGGGGTCGGAGTCGAAGGAAATGGTGTCCAAGTTGATGTGATAATAGTCATCGACACTGAGGACATCCCTGTTCTTCGGCAGTAGAGGAATGCTTGAATTTGATTGATCCACACTATCATCATTAGTCCATTGTCTTTGCAGATGCGGAGGATATTCTTCAAATCCGCAGCACTGCAGCTGACTGAGGGAATTAAACCTGCGCAGTCCTTTCCAATCCCGGCGAAGACATTCACGAAGAAGTTGATTGTTATTCATTGTGATGTTGCGCAGGTGGTTGATTTGATCCATCATCTTCTGTTTCTGCAGGAAATCTTGGTCGATGTGATGCTGAAGCATTTGCTGAGACCGAAGAGATACTTCCATGTGATGCACTGGCTTGATGAACTTCGAGCGAATATTGCGTTCAGTCATATGTGCTCGTATGCCAGTGTGCTCAGCAAATTGATCATTGGGTCGAGCAATAATCTGCAACACTTCTCTGACAGGTGGAGTGGAAATCTTCGGGTAAATTGACACGGGGAATGGCATGTCCCGAGAGTACTTGCAGATAGCCATGAGCCAAGGTCCATAGGGCTTGTGGGAGTTGTGATCATCAACACATGAGACCATCGTACGAATGAAATAGTCCTCAAAGTCGAACGGATGACCATGGACTAGTTTCATAAATGCGAGCTGCACATCGTTGGGAATGGTGAAGTCATCATGCACATCGAGCATTGGCATCAAAGTCTTCGACAAAATGTATAACCAAGATTTGGCCTCGAAGACTAAGTGCTTTGGCTTCGGCTCAGAGGGATAGTGATCTCCTACGACATCCGGATTCATCAGCGAGGAAAATTCAGCTGGAGTTGGTGCAGGCAGATCATGCAGCTTGTGTGGTAATCCTTCGAAATGAGGCAAATTTACCACTGCCATAAATTCATCGACAGTCATGTGAAACACTTGGCCTTGAATCATGTAGTCAAACTTCCAAGTCTTCGAGTCTTCGGGATCACCAGTGACATAGAGTGTGGCATAGAACTTCTTGATGAGCTCGGGATTATATCCATAATCGAGAGCAAACATCCTGTGAGCATGAACACCGTCAATTGTTTCGGCCACATTCTCGAAGAAAGTGGTGGCATATACCGAAGGAAAATCAAGGTATTGATGTTGGAAAATTCTGGCGTTGTTGTATAGCACACGAGTGTAATATATGGCATGTTCCTGGGTCCAAAACCGAAGAGAATATGCATTCCGTGGTTGCTCGTAGGGATTGGGCCCAAAGAAATATGGCTTATGTTCACGCCTCTTGAATATGGGGCCTCCACGAGGGACATCTGGGAAGAACAGGGGCAACATTTATCTCGGATGAGTAGAGTGGAGCAGCTCATCGACAGGAAAGACTTTAGCAACATTATCTGGCATTTGCAGGAATGGCTCAGCAGGGCGAGGTTGTGAGGATGGAACATTAACAATGTCCTGACCTGGAATAGAAGCAGGAGCATTTTCCTCGGCTTGCTCATCGACGGCATCTCCTTCGTTGGCGTGTTGATTTTGCTCGGCCTCTTCAGTCTCCATGGCAGTGAGACCTTCATCAAGCTGCTCGAAAGCATCAATCATTTATTCGTTCGAAGAGTTGGAGGAGGAAGAGGATCTATCATCAGAACTTGCATCACCAGAACTTTCTTCTTCGGCAGCAGCCTCATCAGTTGCATGCGGTGTCGTTGGGCGAGGGGAAACAGTGGTGACATCTACATCTTCTTCTTCTCCTTCGTGCAGAGTTTGAGCAGAGGAGTAATCCTTCTGCACCGAAGGAACTGGGGCAGGCGCTTCTTGCTCGGCCTGAGCATTTTGCTCGGTTGCAACTGGATCCTGGGGCTCATCATCTGGGGTGGAAGATGGAATAGCTTGTCGAGGTGGTGAAGGGGCGGGTGGTGGCGATGGATCTTTTGGTGGAGTGGGTTGGCGCGGTGGTGGAGTTTGTTGGCGAGGTGGAGGGGTGGCTTGGCGAGGTGGTGGTATTTTTTTCGGAGAGGAGTGGGTTGCTTGGTGGCAGGGGCAGTTTCCTGCCGTGCTGTTGTAGCAACAACGTCAGAGGACTTCTTCTTCATGGAAATCTTCTCGATCTCTGGCGTCCCACGCTCATAGGATGGGGCAGAGGACTTTCTCTTTTGAGATTTTCTCTTAGTGAGGGCATCATTGTGCTCTTTGCACATATCTGTCACAATCTGTCTGACCTTGTCATTGATAGCAGAGACATTTTCCTTCTGAGCTCTCCTTGATTCAGCGATTGTGGCGAGTTTGGACTTGAAAAACTTTCGGGACTCCATGTCCTTAGTTTCTTCTCGGAGCTGTTTCGTATAGAATATTTCTTTCTCGCGGTCCTTGCGGTCTTGGGTGAGATAACCATCCCATCGAATCATGTACCGAGCTACTCGGTCTTGAATTTCAGCGGGAACATCATCCTCTCGAGTCACTTTGCTGGGTGTGGTGGCCATGCGCCAGAGAATGTTTGAGATTTGTGTTGCATCTCATGCAGCAGTGTTGATAGAATCTCCTTAGTTGGAGCTCTATTCATCGGCACGGGGGGCGGACACAGCAGGTGCAGCAGGGGCAGCAGGTGCCGGAGCAGCACGAGGGACTGGAACTGCTTAAGACTTCAGTCTCGCCTCTTTGGATTTCCTTTCGGCCTCCTTGGTGGCCTTGGCAGCAGCAACTTGTTTTGTGCAGGAACTTGGGGCTGCAGCTTTTTCCTTCGAGGCTCCAGTAGCCTCGGCATTCTTCTTCACAACACTAGCGGCTGCAACCTTATCCTTCGTGAGTGTGGGAGTCACAACTTTCTCGGTGGCACTTGGGGCCACGACCTTTTTTTCGGGGCATTAGGTCCAGGGTTTTTCTCAAGCTGCAGTCTGTATTTCTCAGAAACCAGATGGAGTATTCCCAGTTGCTTGGCAACCAGTGCTTTCTTTTCATCGGGCTGACTGTGAAAATTGAACAGCTTCGCCTTCTCCAAATCTTTGGCCTCAAGTTCTCGTTGCTTGGCCAATCTTTCCTGCCTTTTGAGCAGAGTTTCTTCTTCTTTGTCCACAGCAGCTTGCTTGCCCTTGGACTTGGCTGAGGGTTTTGGTTGATGAGGGGGAGCAGAGGCAAGCGACGGAGCTGTGACCAAATTGGTCATATCTATTGTTGCTCGAGGAGACGCACCAGCTGGCTCCTGAATCCTTATGCCCTTGTGGTCTGGTGTCTTCTTCGGTGCGGGAGGAGGAATGTCCTTGACATCTGCCTCAGTACCTGGATCTTGATGCTCGGTACTGGCTTCTTATTCGTCAGAGGTTGCTTCAGGTGGTGAAACAACAACAACCTTTTTCTGGCGTTTAGCAGATTTCCTACCAGTCTTTGACTTGGTGCTAGGACCAACGTCCTCGGCAACTCCTTCGTTTCCCTCAGCAGCAGCAGCAACAGCTTTCCTAGCTTTTGCTTACTTTCACTTTTCTGCTCGTTCAGCTCGAGCAGCAACCAATTCCTAAAATCAGCTGGGGTCTTGAGAGTTGATGGATGAGCATTAGCTGGAGGGGGGGTCTATTCGCTTTGGTTCACTTGGGCCTCAACGACTTGCCATAAGACCATGGGTTCTTCAATGCAAACAGTCTTTCCCAACGAGGGATAATTGCCTTGTATTCATATCAACGAAGTGCTTGAAGCCTTCGAATTTCTTGCAGCCTGTTTTCTCTCGTTCGAGCATATTCAACTGAGCCTTCAAGCGTTCTCAGATTTTCACCATGATCAGATCCTCAGACAGACCTTCAGAGTTGTTTGTGATTTTTGTTCGGCCTCCAACACGCTTGGGTTCCCTGAAGTTTCCTTCGTTTTCAGACATTTTCCTGCGAAATAGATAGGTACGAGGGAAAAGTAGACAAGATGTGAACATGTACCGGACGTTTTCGAGGAAAATCATGCTGAACGCAGCAAACATATAGATAGATTTATCTTTGAAGCAAATTTTCATACAAGTGCTAGGCTAGATTTCCATCGAGTGCAAGTCTAACGAAGAACTGGTATGAATAAGGTGCTCGAAGTGAAAATCTATCGATATGAATCTGAAAGATTTGCCTAAGTGAGAAATTCCACGGGACGAGGGATTTCTTACCTAGATCGAATGGGAATTCGATAGGAAACACTAGAAACAGATTTCCCAAGGTGCAACAACCCGAACGGATCAAACAGACCTAAGAAAATAAAAGAAAACAAGAACAAATCTAGGCTCGATGAACAGAGAAGATCGGAATCGAGTCTAGCCTCGCACATATCCTAAATTGGTGATGCGTGAGATCTACGGCGGCGCGGATGATGATCCTTGTCGACGGGAAGGCCTCCGGCGACTTCCTTCCGGCAGTGAAGTGGCGAGGGAATCGATGGCGACGGAATCGGCACAGTGGCGCGCGAGAGCTCCGGTGCGAGGGGGAAGAGAAGAAGTCGAGGGAATGTGAGGTCTGTGCCTGTGGGGTGGATCGGTATTTATAAGGGAGGGGTCTGACATAACCGTCAAATCTGCTCCAACGGCGCAGATCTCGCGTCTTTCCGAATTCAACGGACAGATTTCGTGGCGGTAATCGCGGTAGAATTCCAACGAACCGAAAGAAATTTGCTCCACGTCCGAGAATAAACTCATCGAACATCGAGTATAAAAGTAGATAAAAAGTTCGATAGATTTTCCTTCGGAATCAATGACATTCGAAGGGAATCTTAATCGAGTACAGGTATACATGTTCACGAGAGAAAAGCAAAGATGGGGTAGGGATAGAACAGAGGGAAAACAGGGTCCGATACTTAATCAATCCGAGGGAAAGACAAACGATCGAAAAACTCAGAGGGACAAGTGTATAGGACAACACCAGACGAACAACGACAACAAAAAATAACTACGAAAGAAAACCAACCAAGGTAAACTACTACTAGGAAGGAAAACTTATAATATAGAGTATAGATAGCTTTGTTCTTACTGCACGTTGCGTGAGTCCAATATGTTTAACTCACACCTTAGTGCACAGAACCTTTTCTCATCCAGGGGCTTCGTAAAGATATCAGCCAATTGATCTTCAGTGCGTACATGACTGATAACAATATCTTCTCGCTGAACGTGGTCTCGAAGAATATGATGACGAATATCAAAATGCTTCGTTTGAGAGTGTTGCACAGGATTGTGGGAAATTTTGATAGCACACTCGTTATCACAAAGCAGTGGAATTTTCTTCACAAGAATACCATAATCTTTCAGCGTTTGCTTGAGCCACAGAACTTGAGTGCAGCATGAACCAGCAGCAATATACTCGGCTTCAGCCATAGAAATTGACACGCAATTCTGTTTCTTCGAAGCCCAACAGACAAGAGATCTACCGAGAAAATGGCATGTGCTTGAGGTAGATTTCCGGTCGACACGGTCACCAGCCCAGTCAGAATCAAAATATCCAACGAGATCAAACTGGGCACCTTTTGGGGTACCAAAGTCCCAAGGTAGGTGTGTGAGAAAGATATCGAAGAATTCTCTTGACCGCAATATGATGTGATTCTTTCGGGTTTGCCTGAAAACGAGCAAACATAAAAACTGATAGCATAATGTCAGGTCTAGATGCACAGACGTAAAGAAGCGAATCGATTATCGAGCGATATTTCTTTTGATCGAAAGGTTTTCCCTTCTCATCTGCATCTAGGTGTACATTCGTAGGCATTGGAGTCTTGATAGTTTTGCAATTGACAAGATCAAACTTCTTCAGGCAATCTCTGAGATACTTCTCTTGAGAGATAAATGTCCCATTCTCCTGTTGACGGATTTGAAGTCCGAGAAAGAACTTCAATTCACCCATCATAGACATTTCATATTTCTTCGACATCATTCGAGCAAATTCTTCGCTGATATCAGGGTTAGTACAGCCAAAGATAATATCATCGACGTAAATTTGACACACAAAAGTATCATTTTTGTATGCTCGAGTAAAATGAGTCGGGTCACTAGTTCCTGGTTTGAAGCCCTTCTTCAGAAGAAAATCCTTCAGTGTTTCATACCAAGCACATGGTGCTTGCTTTAACCCATAGAGGGCCTTGTGCAACATGTACACCATACCTGGATTCTTCGGGTCTTCAAAACTTGGTGGCTGCATAACATATAATTCTTCTTCGATTTCACCGTTAAGAAATGCATTTTTGACATCCATTTGATATAGCAATATACCATTGTAATTTGCAAAATCAAGCATGACACGAATGGATTCAAGTCGAGCAACTGGAGCATAAGTCTCACCGAAATCCATACCTTTGATTTTGGTGTAACCTTGTGCAACCAGTCAAGCTTTATTTCTTACCACAATGCCAATGATATTATCGTCTTGGGATCAGGTCTTTCAACAAGGGACCAGACTTTATTTCTTTCAAACTGATTAAGTTCTTCGAGCATTGCAGTCATCCAGTCTGAGTCCTTCATGGCTTCATCGAATTTCGATGGTTCTAGCATAGATACAAACGAGAAATTTCCACAGAAGTTAGCTAAACGAGTACAAGAGCAAGTGGTGGGATGACCTGGTTGTTGAATTTCTTCGAGTATAGAGTCGACGTCCACCCTTCTTCGAACACGAGATAATATTCCTTCATTAGCTTGTGGATCTGGTTTTTCTACGGGATCCGATTGGCCTTCGGGATCAGCTTGTCCTTCGGGATCATTTCCTTCGGGTTCAACTTGTCCTTCGGGTTGAGCATTTTCTTTGTTTACGCGTTCTCCTTCGTCCTGTGCGTCGTTGACTTCAGGATGTTGATCTCCAGCTCCCCGGGCTATGTGTGGGAACATTGGTTCATCACCATCCTTGTTGACTTGATGAGCATTTCCTTCGAAAGGACGAATATCTCCAATTTCCATGTAGCTGATCACTTCATCCAAAGGTGGTTCTTCCAGGTTAAGAGGTAATTGCTCCTTTTGAAAGACGTTAGTTTCATCAAATCGAACATTTACAGTTTCTACAACTTTGCCAAGATGGGAGTTGTACACTCTATAAGTGTGAGAATTGAACCATAACCTAACAGAAAACCTTCGTGTGCCTTTGGAGAAAACTTGGAGCTGTGATTCATATCTTTGATATAGCATGGAGCACCAAAAACTCTGAGATATGAAACATTGGGCTTTTTACCCGTGATAAGCCCATGTGATTTTTTATTCAGAAATTTGTGCACATGCACCTAGTTGATGATATGACATGCAGTGTTAATTGCTTCGGCCCGGAACCTGATAGGAGTTTGTATTCAGCAGGCATTGTTCCGGTCATTTCAATAAGATTTCGATTCTTTCTCTCGACCACACCATTTTGTTGTGGTGTATCAGTGATACGTCCAAAACGTATCTATAATTTCTGCTTACTCCATGCCTCTTTTGTGTGATATTGCTATGATATTGAGGAACTTCCATACACTTTTGATCATATTTGGACTAACTTATTAACTCAGTGCACCCCAGTGCCAGTTCCTGTTTTCTGTTGTTTTTCTATTTCAGGTTTCCCCCATATTAAAAGTGCTCCAAAAATTCGTGAAAATCCAATAAAAAATCAGCGATACAGAAGCTTCGGGAATCACCGAGGGGGGGGGGGCAGAGGGGACCCACCAGGGCCCCAGGCGCCCTCCCGGCGCGCCCTACGGTGGCCGCGCCAGGGGGGCGCCTGGACCCCTGGTGGGCCCCCTGGCTGTCACCCTTCGCCCATATATTCCCCGTGACGCAAAAACCCCAAGACGGGAACCCTTTTTCGTGATCTCTCCTCTGTTCCGCCGCCGCCGCGCTTCCAAGATCGTGAGCACCAGGGGACCTCTTCCCGGCACCCTGCCGGAGGGAGGAACCACCTCCGGGAGCTTCTCCACCACCATGGATGCTTCCCGGATGAACCGTGAGTAGTCCACCTTGGACCATGGGTCTATGATCAGTAGCTATGTGATGTTCTCCTCCCCTCTTTGTTCTTCATGGATAGACCTCGTGAGCTGCCCTACATGATCGAGGCACATATGTAATTTTTATGTTGTTGCTATGCTGAGTTTGCTGGGATCCAATGGATTATGAGATTATGTTCAGATTGTGTTTGAGTAATATATTTGATTCTCTTCTTTTATATTTATGTTCTAGAGTAATTCTTGCATGTTCTCCGTTGCTGTTTATTGCTTTGGCCAAGTAGTAGGTAGTGACTCCAAGAGGGAGCCTTATGCATGATTGAGGGTTCATGCCCCCCGGTGACTAGCTTGAGTGACAGAAACATGAGTCTAGGGGATGTGATGTTGCCAAAAGGGATAAAACAACGGTGCTTGTACTTGCGGGTGCAAGGATTGTTTACTTTACACAAAGTTCTTTAATGCAGTTGTCTGTTGCTTTGAGTTTACACTTTGGGTGGGATTCACAACTTAATACCAGCGAGATGTTCTGCATAGATATCTCAAGGTGGATGATTAGTAGGTAGATGCATATGGATTTCGGTCTACTTGATTTGGCGTACCGCCCAAGCGTTTTAGCCTCTTCCTTTCTTTATAGCATAGTTAGCATTGGTTTGCGCACATAATCCTGTCAATTGCCCAGCTGTAATTTGTTTACCTCGCATGGCTATTTTATCGTCTTTTGGGAGAGAGACATCACTAGTGAACATCATAGGACCCCGGTACATATTTCCACCACTGTTTACACCCGCTATTTATTTTCTGCTTTATTTCCTTTTCTGTTGCTATCGCTATCATTATTATCCCGTGCATTTGATCCTTTATAAACAACAAGGCCGGAGGGATTGACAACCTCTCTGTACCCGTTGGGAGCAAAGTTATATGTTTTGTGTGCAGGTCCACGTCAACCGCCTAATTGTTGGCGCTGTTGTCACCTTCCTGTCGTTGTCGGAGTCCTACTGGAGACAAACCTTGGTATCTTCACCGAGGGAAATTTGTTGCTGTCTACATCTCAACCTTCCACTTTGGGTAACCAACGAGGGGCGAGAAGCCATCAAATATAATTTCTGGCGCCGTTGCCGGTGACTCCACTCTTCAAGATAGGGGAGTTGCACACTATCTTTTATCTTTGCTTTTTAGTCTTGTTAGTTTACCTTTCAGTTTTTGCTTTAGTGTCCCTTATCAAAAATAAATAAAAAATAGCTACCTTGCTTGTTGCGAGAACACCAAGTTGTGTGACTTCACTAGTCATAACAACAGTGACTTTATCTGCACTCCTATTTCTCCACCTGCCACTTCAGCACCTTCTTATGAGATTAAACTTGCTTTGTTGAACCTTGTTATGAAAGATCAATTCTCCGATGCTGGAGATGATGCTGCTTTGCACTTAAATAATTTTGTTGAGCTCTGTGATATGAAAAAGTACAAAGAAGTAGATGGTGATATCGTTAAGCTTAAGCTTTTTTCCTTTCTCCTTGAGAGGAGGAGCTAAAATCTGGTTTCAATCCTTGCCTAGGAATAGCATAGATTCTTGGGATAAGTGCAAGGATGCCTTTATTGGGAAGTACTACCCCCAGCTAAGATTATCCAGTTCAGGAGTAATATTATGAATTGTAAGCAATTGGTTAATGAGCACGTTTCCCAAGCTTGGGAACGCATGAAATCTCTTGTTAAGAATTGTCCTACGCATGGTTTGACTACTTGGATGGTGATGGCGGAGAAGTTAATAGGTTTAGTTGGGTTGCCTTCCCTGTTAACCGTGCCAATAAACGATTCTTGATAACCCACAAGTCTAGGGGATCAATTGTAGCTTTTCGATAAATAAGAGTATCGATCCCACGAGGAGTAGAAGGTGTTGATAAGTGACATTGGATAAGGAAAGGGCTGCAAACACTCAAACGTAAATATTTAGGGGTTTTTGATTTAAGCAACAGAAAAGTAAAAGACAGGCAAAGTGAACAGGGTAAATGAGGAATAGCAAGTGGCCAAATCCTTTCACAAGGATAATCCTAGGAACTGAACTTATAAAATCTAAAGCATTCTCGAGAAAACACGGGAGAGATAGTCAAGTCACTTTCACCATACTCCGCCAAGTAATATGTATCGCATTGATAAGTGTCGGTGGGTGGATCAATGCTAGTACACCTTCTAGACTAAGATAAGTGTACTCTTATGATTACACACCGTGCAAGCATCCGCAAATACAAGGTAGTAATTAAGGCACAAGCCTAACCACAGCATTACGATCAAGGATCCATAACTCCCTTGTGCGAAAGTCTGCGAACTGGGGTTCAGGTTTCTGTCACTCCGGCAACCCACCATAAGCATCCTTTGTGCACAATGTATTCCTCTAGGCCCATGAAAGGTGAAGTGTTATGTGTTCGACTCACATAACACCACTAGAGAAATAACAACACAACTTAAGTATCAAACAACACATAATACTTCAGCATCATATGACTACTAACAACTAGACTTCTCCCATGTTCTCAAGAACTAAAGTAACTACTCACAAGACATAAAAGAGATCATGATCAGAGGTGATAGATGGGTGGTAAAAAATCTGGACACAATGATATTTCTCCAACAAAACTCAATAGCATTCACCACAAAATAGTAATCAACACCAACAGAGTAGAGAGGATAGATAGTACGGATTACAACACAAGTTGCAATTGTGAGATGAGATGGGATGGAGATGGAGATGGTGCTGATGTTGGGGATGATGTTGATGATGATCTCGAGGATGCCCGTGACGATGATGATGATGATGGCGACGATCTCCCCTTCCGGGAGGTGATCTTCCCGGCGGAATCTTCCCGCCGGAGATGGCTTTTCTCCTCTGTAGGTTTCCGCCCCGTGGCGGCGGCGAAACACGGAAACGACTCTTGTTTAGGGGTTTCCACCCCAGGGGGCTTATATAGGTGAAAGTGGGAACCGAGGGGGGCCACCAGGCACCCAGGAGGGTGCCTGGCGCGACCAAGAGGGGGGCCGCGCCAGGCACCCTTCTGGCGACCTGGTGGGTCCCCTCACCTCCTCCTTCGGTGATCTCCAGTCAATCTTCATAAAAATGCTCCCCGTAAAATTTCATCGCATTTGGACTTGATCTGATTCAGCAACTTGGTATCCACTTTTTACCGCTGAATTCTGTTTTTGCTTCTTCGGCACCGGAAAGTCGTAAACTGTGTAAAATAAGCCAAAACAACATAAGAACAATACTTTAAAGTGGAATATATCAATGAATAAGGTGAAATCACGATATAAAATAGTGATGCTTTTTGGACGTATCAAATCCACCAAGCTTAGACCTCGCTTGTCCCCAAGCAATTGCTGAGCTCGGTAAACCTGTCCACAAGTTTAGAGAGTGAAGTGTCGATAAAAGAATACGAACAAGAAGCATCAAGATTCCTCACCAAACTTAAACATCCTCAACAGCAACCTCAACTCATAAGGTCCTTATGAGAAAGTAGTAACAATTATAACAAAGTAGGACCTGGAAAACTCATCAAATCATGACAAACATAGCCTTGGTCAAGGAACAACTAATAACTTTTACTTTTGTTCTTTCACTTATAATGGAACAGTTGAAGCTTTTGAAAGAACAAGCTATTAGTCAAGAAGTGCACATGTCAACACAAAGGAAGATGTTTACTAAGCATAAGCTTTTACAAACAACTCACTTATCAAAAGATAATGTCAACAAAGATGTAACATGCTAGATTTCAATGCAACTTTATATGCAAGCATCTTTATCAACATCAAGTGTCTGTTCTCTCTCTAGAAAGGAAGGAAGTAGGAGGACTGACTCAGCACAAAATAAAGATAAACCCCGTGCAAAAGGGTAAGCAGGGAAAACTTATGTGCTATCTCTAGATCAAACAGAATAAAAACAAAATTTTGGGAGGTGCATGATCCGTCAACGACTGCTGATAGATAACTCACTCACTTCATGATTTGGACAAGTTTCGAGGAACGGCTCCCATGTGGGGACGATCACATCCCCTTGGATTCCTTTGTTTATCACTCGTAAAAGGGCGAAGGAACTTGTGTCTTAGTATTTATCTTTTACGAGCTGGGCACTCATGCCAGTCCCTTCTCGTATTAGGGGTTTGCAGATTAGACATGCAATCCCAAGATAAAACTTGTCCAAATTAAGAAGATCATGGGTCACCCACCACTTCCTCATGAGCTGAATCAGCGGCAGAAAACAGAAGATTTTGAACATCTAAAGATAGCACATAAATTATATACTTTTGGAGTGGTAGTGGAATACCACAAGTAGGAAGGTATGGTGGACTCAAGTGGAAGAAGTTGGTTTCAAGGTATGGAAGTACAAGCAGAATTCCGCTTAGTACAGAGTTTTGGCTAGCTAGGCTTTGAGAGAGCAGACAATTGATGACAACTTAGATGCAAGCAATACAAAGCATAAACATTAAAACTAGCATGAAACATCAAGTTGTCTTCCTTGTCAACATAACACTTCAAGCATAATAACACAAAGGTTTTTGCTATGTCGCTACTTTGAGAAAAACATGCTTGTTGTTATGACCAAAGCTATACTTTCCAAGATTTAAATAAAGTTTTCGAAGCCATACCTGATATAAGGTCAATACTCCCCATAAGAATCAGCTCATAATGTCGATTGCGTGAAGAGAATACCGAGTGCAGCGAAGAAACCAATAGACTTCTCATTAATATTCCTTCATAGACGACTCCACGCTCACGGATACAAAGCTCTCCACAAAAGGAGTGATAGACCTCAAAGAAACACCTATTTCATAAAGTAACTTCCCTAGACATGATATGACTCTACTTGACTCCTAAAGAAAAAGATAAAGATAAAGATACCCGGCACTCCCCCAAGCTTGGAACAAGCTAAGGGGATGCAATTACCCGAGGAGTTTTACTCCTCATTCTTGTTCTTCTCGGTCAGGTACTCCTTGGCGAAGCGCTTCCATGGCAGCTGTTCGCCAGTCTCGAAGGACATTCCCGTCTCCAAGATCCTGCACTCAGCACCTATACCCATGCGCAGAAACTTTAGTTCATGCTCATAGTTCTGGTTCTGCAGATCATAGATTTGTGCTTGGAGTTCATAAACTTTTTCTTCTAATGCGGCCAAACTTGACCACATCTCCTTCATCTCCTTCTTGTGGAAAGCCTCGATCTCGTTCATGATGTCGAAGTTAGCTTCAACACCGCGCTCCACCATATTCTTGAACTTGAAGACCTCATGTTCCATCTCCTTCAGCCGCTCCTTGGTGCTCCCTTCCTTGACAGGTCCCTTCAGATCTTCCTTGTGGAGAACACCGTCCTCCACACGAAGGACCTGGGGGGTGCTTCTTCACCTCTGCGAGATAAGGGTTGATGACGTTGACGACGAACTTGTCCTTGGGGGAACTTGAAGAAGCCATGGCACCTAGATCTGCTGAGAGTTTTCCTGGCAGAAACAGACCAAGAAAGAAAACACACGTAATCGAGAGATACGGTGCCGGGACTATCCGGGCAAATATATAGCAAAAATTTCCGCAACAGAAGGAAGGTTTCAAGCCTAGGTGGAGTCGGAGGCGGAGTCCAGGGCAACCAGGAGGGTGCCCGGCGCGACCAAGAGTGGGGCCACGCCAGGGGGCCTCCTGGCCTCCCTGGAGCTCCTCTCCTGCTCCACTCGGGCTTGGAATTTTCCTAATTTTGAAAAAACTCTGAAAAGTTAACTTTTATTGACGTTCGCGGTGTTTTCTTACCATAATTCATACCTTTTCTAATTCTGCTCCTGTCGGAGTCTGAAACTAGGCTGCAACATGTTCTTCATGAGTACTTGTATATATCATGTTTGCATCCACATTGATTGGATCACCTGCCATATAATGTTTGAGTCTTTGTCCATTCACAACTTGAGGTTTGGTGCCTTCGAAATTATTGATCTTGATTGCACCCGACCGATATACTTCTTCGATATGAAAAGGTCCTTCCCATCTGGAAAGTAGTTTACCTGGAGAAAACCTGAAACGAGATCTAAACAACAAAACTTTATCACCAACATTAAATTAACGTTTCAGAATTCTTTTATCGTGCCACTTCTTTACCTTTTCCTTGAACATTTTAGCGCTCTCGTAAGCTTCACTTCCCCACTCATCTAGAGAATTCAAGTTCATGAGACGCTTTTCACCAGCTAACTTTGGGTCAGCATTCAGCTCTCTGACATCCTAGAAAGCTTAATGCTCTAACTCTAATGGTAAATGGCAAGCCTTGCCATAGACCATCTTATACAGAGACATGCCCATGGGGTTTTTGTAAGCAGTTCTATACGCCCACAAAGCATCTCCTAACTTCTTTGACCAGTCCTTTCTAGAACTGTTTACTGTTTTCTGCAAGATCAACTTGATCTCCCTATTGGTGAGCTCAACTTGCCCACTAGTTTGAGGGTGGTACGGCGATGCAATCCTATGATTGACATCGTACTTGGCTAGAGCTTTCCTAAAAGCTCCATGCGTGAAGTGTGACCCTCCATCTGTCATGACGTACCTTGGTACTCCAAACCTAGGAAAAATTACATCTTTGAGCATTTTCAAAGATGTCTTGTGATCAGCACTCTCAGTGGGGATTGCTTCAACCCACTTGGTTACATAATCAACAGCAACTAAGATGTGTGTGTACTTGTGTGAAGAAGGAAAAGGACCCATAAAATCAAAACCCCAGCAATCGAAAGGTTCGATCACTAGTGAGTAATTCATAGGCATCTCATTTCTCCTGCTAATGTTACCAACTCTCTGACACTTGTCACAAGATTGAACGTACCTTCGGGCGTCCTTAAAGAGAGTAGGCCAATAAAAACCTGATTGTAAAACTTTATGTGCGGTCCTTTCACCGGCATGATGTCCTCCATAGGGACTATCGTGACATTGTCGAAGAATGTCCTGCTGCTCGTGCTCCGGTATACACCTTCTTACGATCCCGTCCACACCTTCTTTATAAAGATGTGGATCATCCCAAAAGTAGTGCCTCAAATCCGTGAAGAATTTCTTCCTTTGCTGAAATGTGAAACCTGGAGGCAAAAACTTTGCAACGAGAAAATTAGCATAATCTGCAAACCAAGGGTCGGAATGAGATTGTACTTTTACAACAGCAAGTTGTTCATCTGGGAAACTGTCGTTGAATGGAATAGGATCGTGCAGGATATCTTCCATCCTTGAAAGATTATCCGCCACCGGATTGTCTTCTCCTTTTCTATCGACAATCTAAAAATCAAATTCTTGAAGAAGGAGTACCCACCTAATGAGTCTTGGTTTGGCATCCTTTTTCTGCATAAGATACTTAATGGCAGCATGGTCAGTATGAATAATAACTTTAGAATCAACAATATACTGCCTAAACTTATCACAAGCAAACACCACTGCCAAGAATTCCTTCTCGGTAGTAGCATAATTCTTTTGAGCACTATCAAGTGTTTTGCTGGCATAGTGGATGACATTCAACTTCTTGTCAACCATTTGTCCTAAAACATCTCCAACAGCAAAATCACTAGCATCACACATAATTTCAAAGGGAAAATTCCAGTCAGGTGGTTGTACTATAGGAGCGGTTATCAAGGCTTTCTTAAGAACTTCAAAAGCTTCCTTACAATCTTCATCAAATACAAAAGGAGCATCCTTCTGGAGAAGATTGGTAAGGGGTCTCGAGGTCTTAGAAAAGTCCTTGATAAATCTTCTATAGAAATCGGCATGACCTAGAAAACTACGAATACCTTTAATGTCCCTTGGATAAGGCATCCTTTCAATAGCTTCAATTTTTTCCTTGTCCACTTCAATTCCCCTTTCGGAAATCTTGTGTCCAAGAACTATCCCTTCGTTAACCATGAAATGGAACTTCTCCCAATTGAGCACCAAATTTGTTTCTTCACATCTCTGCAAAGCTTTATTAAGATTGTGGACACAGTGGTCAAATGAGTTTCCATAGACGGAAAAGTCGTCCATGAAAACTTCTACAATCTCCTCACAGAAACCATGAAATATTGCAGACATACACCTCTGAAAAGTAGCAGGTGCATTACACAAACCGAAAGGCATACGCCTATAAGCATAAGTACCGTAAGGACACGTGAAAGTGGTCTTCTCTTGATCCGCGGTGTTGACGTGAATCAGGGAGAAGCCAGAGTACCCATCAAGATAGAAGAAGTGGGTGTTTTTAGACAACCACTCGAGCATCTGATCAATAAAGGTCAAAGGATAGTGGTCCTTCCGGGTGGCCTTGTTTAACTTCCTGAAATCAATACACATTCTATATCCAATAATAGTCCTCTGAGGTATTAGTTCATTTTTATGATTAGGAACAACAGTCATACCTCCTTTCTTAGGAACACAATGAACATGACTTACCCACTTACTATCAGCTATAGGATAGATGATACCTGCGGCTACAAGTTTGAGAACCTCCGTCCTAACCACGTCCTTCATCTTTGGGTTCAACCGTCGTTGATGATCAACAACCGGTTTAGCATCGGGCTCGAGATTGATAGTATGTTGGAAAATGGATGGACTAATACCCTTGAGATCATCAAGAGTATAGCCAATAGCACCTCGGTGTCTGCGGAGTGTCTCCAATAATCGCTCTTCTTCATACCCTGAAAGGTTAGAATTGATAATAACAGGATATACTTTCTTTTTATCTAAATAAGCATACTTGAGCGTATCGGGTAGTGGTTTTAGGTCGAACACCGGGTCTTCTTTCGGTTGCGAGAGGATTCCTAAAGGTTCAACCGGGAGGTTGTGCTTCAGGATGGGCGTTTGTCTTAAAAATATGTCTTCTAGTTCATCCCTCTCCTGCATATGTATATCATTCTCGTGGTCTTCCATAAATTGGTGCAAAGTTTCATTAGGAGGAATAGCAATGGAAGCAATTTCTTCAATAATTTTGTCATTACTTGACAGGTCAGGACCACGAGGCTGCTTAGAAAACTTAGAAAAATTGAATTCATACGGCTCACCGTTGAATTCAACAGAAACTTTACCTTTCTTGCAATCTATTATAGCTCTGCAAGTGCTGAGGAAGGGCCTACCAAAGATAATAGGGCAAAAACTATCTTGCACTGAACCAAGTACAAGAAAGTCTGTAGGATATTTTACCTTCCCGCAGAGTACTTCAACATCTCTTACAATCCCAACTGGAGAGATTGTTTGTTTATTTGCAAGATGGATAATGACATCTATGTCCTCGATCTCACACGGCTGAATCTCGTGCATGATCTCTTGATAAACTGTGAAGGGAATAGCGCTGACGCTAGATCCCAAATCACATAGCCCATAGTAATTATGATCTCCTATTTTGACAGATACAACTGGTGTACCTGAAATTGGGCCTTTGTTCCTGGCTGTGACAATGTTAGTGGCAACAGCACAAAAACTAATAGTGGATTCTTCGATATCACTGGTTAACAGATCCTTGATCATTGCAACTTGAGGCTGGACCTTGATCATGTCCTCAGGTTCGTCAGTGGTCCTTCTATTCTTGTTTAGAATAGCTGTAACAAAAGAGTGCACCTTTATCCTCGAGGGATAAGGAGGCTGTTCATACACAACTGCAGGTAAAACAGGAGGCTGTTCATACACAACTGCAGGTAAACTGATGTTGGGGATGATGTTGATGATGATCTCGATGATGCCCGTGACAATGATGATGATGATGGAAACGATCTCCCCTTCTGGGAGGTGATCTCCCCAGCGGAATCTGCCCGCCGTAGATGGCTTTTCTCCTCTGTAGGTTTCAGCCCCGTGGCGGCGGCGAAACACGGAAACGACTCTTGTTTAGGGGTTTCCACCCCAGGGGGCTTATATAGGCGAAAGGGGGCACCGAGGGGGCCACCAGGCACCCAGGAGGTCCTGGGTGCCTGGCGCGGCCAGGAGGGGGGCCGCTCCAGGCACCCTTCTGGCTGCCTGGTGGGTCCCCTCACCTCCTCCTTCGCTGATCTCCAGTCAATCTTCATAAAAATGCTCCCCGTAAAATTTCATCGCATTTGGACTTGATCTGATTAAGCAACTTGGTATCCACTTTTTACCGCTGAATTCTGGTTCTGCTGCTTCGGCACCGGAAAGTTGTAAACTGTGTAAAATAAGCCAAAACAACATAAGAACAATACTTTGGAATATATCAATGAATAGGGTGAAATCACAATATAAAATAGTGATTCTTTTTGGACGTATCAGATGGTTATCCAAACTTTTTATGCAGGCTTGAACTTTACCTCGCGGAACTTGCAAGATTCATCCGCGGGAGTAACCTTTATGTCAACAACGCTTGGTGCTGCCACAAAACTACTCGATGAGATGATGACTATTCCCAATGGCACACCGAAAGAGCTCCAACAGGGAGTTTTCAAGTGTGCGATGGAAGATGATAAAAGAAGATTCAGGAGGGTCAAACGCTCAAGCTTGGGGATGCCCCCGTGCACCCCCAAGAAATATTCATGAAGACTCAAGCATCTAAGCTTGGGGATGCCCCCATGCATCCCCTTCTCCATCAACAATTATCAGTTCGTCTTTCGTTCCACTATATTTTTATCACTTCATGCGTTATGTGCTATGCTTGGAAAATATTTCTCTTTATTTCCTTTTTAGTTTTCTTTAGCTTTGCTTGCTGTTCATAACAAGTTAGAACCCAGATTTCTTTGTGTGGGAGAGAAACACGTTCCACTTCACCCTAGAACACAACATAGGATTTTCATGATTATCTTTGTTGTGTGTGTTCTTTATCTTTTTCGTAGCTGCTGTCATGTTTAGCTCTTAGTTTTCATGCTTATCTTTTTAAGAGCTTTTGTTTAGTTTGTTGCTGGAACTCTCTTGAGTATTCATGTTTATCTTGTTTAGATAGTTTGCCTGTTGCACTGAGTTCTGTGTCTTGACTTGAAGTAGGTAATTGAGGTTGCTATTCAATTGTAGTAGTAACTTGCAATAGTTTTGAGGTATTGCTATGAGTAATGTTGGAACTTTTGGTGTCAACAGCTTTAGCCTATTAGTGATAGATGTCGTATTTTGGGCAATCCGTGTTTATTTTCGAAAAACCTACAAAATTAGTTGAGAACTTTAGCTACTATATGGATCACTAATCTTTGGAGGGATCGAATATTAGAGTACACTCACGTACCATGAGTCGAGGATGCTCAAGGATAACCAAACCCCCATACACTCCTCCTTGGGGTACTTGTCTCTTTGTGAACCTCCTAATTAGATTGAGAGTTACGGATAATAAGTGCATGAGTTCTTCGGACTAATGTGAGTATTCGAAAGTTGACACTTCCACCTAGCCATATTTTTCTAGCCTCTTCGGTACCGTGCATTTCCCTTTCTCACCTCGAGAGTTGGCGCATACTTCGCCGGTGCATCCAAATCCTTGGCAAGATACGCTCTGTCATCATAAGCCTCATTATATCCTTCCTCAAAACAGCCACCATACCTACCTATCAAGGCATTTCCATAGCCTTTCCGAGATACATTGCCATGCAACATCCACCTTCTCATGACTTGATCTTCATGGCATACATGTTCTTGCTTGATCGATCAGCCGCATGCTAGTTGGGCCTTTCCCTAATCATTGCTACATGACGCGCTAGTATCATTGCATATCCTGCTACACTGGTAGAGGCATACATTTGCATACTTCATGATAGTTTTATTTTCTTTATGTTGAGTACTTTTGTAAAGTGTGAAAGATCTTCTATACTTCTTGTAATATATAGAGTGTTGCCCCTAAAGTGAGGAAAAGATCCCAAAGAAGACAAAATCAAAAGATCCCAAAGAGGACAAATGAGAGTTAAATAGAAAGAGCCATTGAGGCCACCAAAAAATAAAATAAAAAGAGAAAAAAGAGAGAAGGGTCACACTACTATTCATTTTGAGAGATCCACACTCGTACTCCATCTTATATCTTGTACTCCATAGAGATTATCATTTATGCATATAGCTATGTGGGGACCTTCACACTATAGAACTTGGCTTGTATATTCCAATGATGAGCCTCCTCAAATGAGCTCTAGGTATTCTTGAGCAAGCAAGTTGGATGCACCCCCACTAGTTCCATTGGAGAGCTTACCTTAGCTCATATGTGCATCCGTTGCATGGAAATCCCTACTCCTCACATCATATCTATCATTTGGCTTTCTCTCGCCTATGATTGTCCTCATTGATGTCATCCTTTCACACCTTTTTTGTCTTCCTCCTCCATCATTTTTCTCTCTTTGCCATCGTAAGTGTCAACTTTCTTGCTTACACTCATCCATTGCATGAGTGGTCAAAATATCGAAACGGAGTGGATCATTTTGACTTGTACTTGGCTAGTGGTCTGGGGATGAGTCAAGATAAGATTCCAAAGAAGACCAAGTGTGAAACTTTAGTAGATTAAGTTCTCAACAATAAAAACTATGTTTTACTCTCTCATATATCCCTATCCCCTTTCTTGCACGCAAACACCATTTGGAGACATTCGAGTCACGGACAGCGAGATCTCTTGCACCTTTATGTTCTTATGTTGCTTGTTTCAATGCTAATATAGACTCTTTCCTGTTATGACTTGAATTGAATTACATGCCTTGATTGTTTTACTTAAAAGTTCTTATATGGTTGGTATCATGTCACCACAGAAATTATGCTTGTTATCATTTACCTACTCGAGGACGAGCAGGAATTAAGCTTGGGGATGTTGATACGTCCAAAACGTATCTATAATTTATGCTTGCTCCATGCATCTTTTGTGTGATATTACTATGATATTGATGCACTTCCATACACTTTTGATCATATTTGGACTAACCTATTAACTCAGTGCACCCCAGTGCCAGTTCCTGTTTTCTGCTGTTTTTGTATTTCAGGATTTGCCATTACTTAAAGTGTCAGAAAAATTCCGAGAAAAATATAGGAAAAATCAGCATACAAGAAGCTTCGGGAAGAGCCAAAGTGGGGCCAGAGGGGAGCCAGGGGTGGCCCAGGCTGCCACCTGGCGCCCCCCCCTAGGCCGCACCAGGGGGGTGCCTAGGGCCCCTGGTCCACCTCTGGTTGCCCCCCTTCGCCTATATATCTCTCTCGTACCGCCGCCGCAGCGCTTCCAAGATCGGGAGCACCAGGAGCCCTCTTCCCGGCACCCTGCCGGAGGGAGGAACCAGCTCCGGGAGCTTCTCCACCACCATGGATGCTTCCCGGATGAAACGTGAGTAGTCCACCTTGGACCATGGGTCCATGATTAGTAGCTATGTGATGTTATCCTCCACTCTTTGTTCTTCATGGTTTAGACCTCATGAGCCGCCCTACATGATCGAGGCACATATGTAATCTTTCTGTTGTTGCTATGCTGAGTTTGATGGGATCTGATGGATTATGAGACTATGTTCAGATTGTGTTTGAGTAATATATTTGATTCTCCTCTTTTATATTTATGTTCTTGAGTAATTCTTGCATGTTCTCCGTTGTTGTTTATTTCTTTGGCCAAGTAGTAGGTAGTAACTCCAAGAGGGAGCGTTATGCACGATTGTTGGTTCATGCCCCCTGATGACTAGCTTGAGTGACAGAAACATGAGTCTAGGGGATGTGTTGTTGCCACAAGGGAGAAAACAACGGTGCTTGTACTTGCGGGTGCAAGGATTGTTTACTTTACGCAAAGTTCTTTAATGCAGTTGTCTGTTGCTTTGAGTTTACACTTTGGGTGGGATTCGCAACTTAATACCAGCGAGATGTTCTGGATAGATATCTCAAGGTGGATGATTAGTAGGTAGATGCAGATGGATTTCTGTCTACTTGTCTTGGCGTACCGCCCAAGCTTTTGAGCCTCTTCCTTTCTTAGTAGCATAGTTAGCATTGGTTTGAGCACATAATCTTGTCAATTGCCCAGCTATAATTTGTTTACCTCGCATGGCTATTTTATTGTCTTTTGGGAGAGAGACATCACTATTGAACATCATGGGACCCCGGTCCATATTTCCACCACTATTTACACCCACTATTTATTTCTGCTTTATTTCCTTTTCTGTTGCTATCGCTATCATTATTATCCCGTGCGTTTGATCCTTTATAAACAACAAGGCCGGAGGGATTGACAACCTCTCTGTACTCGTTGGAGCAAAGTTATCTGTTGTTTGTGCAGGTCCACGTCAACCGCCTAATTGTTGGCACCGCTGTCACCTTCCTGTCGTTGTCGGAGTCCTACTGGAGACAAACCTTGGTATCTTCACCGAGGGAAATTTGTTGCTGTCTACATCTCAACCTTCCACTTTGGGTAACCAACGAGGGGCGAGAAGATATCAATCATATCTCTTCGACTCATAGTTTTTGCTCGACCGATGCGACTTGCTCGACGAGTTGCTATGAGAATGCTTGGATCTATGTTCAATTTCCCAGAGAGAACAATCAGCGATGAAGTGACCTGGTTTCTTGCACTTGTAGCAACAATTTTCTTTCGCTGAAGAGTTTCTGGATGATGATCGATGTTGCGATGAATTGCTTGAGTGTCTGGAAGAGTAGTTATTTTTCGATGAAGAGGAATTCCTTCTCTGGAAGCGTTTGAATCTTTTCATTATTAGTGCCAAATCTTTTCCAATATTCTCGGGGTCATCTGAGGCACCTCTAGATTCAGAACTGGCTTCAGGAGAGGAGTGATGTGAAGCTTTGGCCTTGAGAGCATGAGATTTTCTTCGAGTTCCGTTAACATCATGTTTTTCTTCTTCTTCCATCTCAAATGTGTTCAGTCTCTCGAGAATATCAGCGGCAACCAGATCTTTGAAATCAGTCCTTTCCTTTATCATTAGCACAATGCGATCGAAGGAATCATCAAGAGAACGGAGCAAAGTTCTGACAACTATCCGACTTGTGATATCTTCAGCACCGAGGGAAATCAGCTCATTCGATAGAGCGGTGAGTCTGTTATAGATGGAATTAACCTTTTCTCCTTCGTGCCTCTTGAATCGGTAGGATTTGCTTCGAAGGGTATCAATGCGAGCATCTTTCTGAGTAGAGACACCTTCACCAATCTTCTCGAGATAGTCCCAGACACCTTTGGCCGTAGGAATATTGTTGACCTTGTGATATTTTTCTGGAGTCAGATGGTTTGTGATGAACACCCAGACTTCAGAATAGAGAGACATTATGTTTGCCTCATTAGGGGTTATGGCACTTTTGTCTTTGACAGTAACTCCATTCTTGACAACTTCCCAAGCGGCAGAGTTGATGGCCATGATGTTCCTCTTCATTTTGTCCTTCCAATAAGGATAGTCCTTCCCATTGTAAACAGGAATCGGTTCGCCCGAGCGAACAGCTGCAAACGACATTCTTGACAACACTCCAGGTGGTTAGACCAAAATACGCAGAGCGTAGGGAGTGCCTATCTCTGATACCAATTGAAAGCTCAAGAATGATCAGAGGGGGAGGGGGTGAATGATCACTTCTAAAAATTCTACGAAACTTAGAAGTAATTCATGCAAACTACGAAGGACTAAAAGGATTACGAAGGAATTGCAGTATCAAAAGTCATGCATAGATCGAAAGGATTGCGAATGAGGGAAAACATCGAAGGCAAACTGGCATACGAGTAAATATTGAAGCTAAATACGAGTAAGAAAAATGAGCCTGACACAACAATGTTTGGTAAACCAGTTCACACTCTGCAAAGTGCTACGTCTGGTTGGATGAACTGGTGATTGAACACCTGGAGCAAAACTCTCTCCGTCCTATTCTCCACTTCAACAAACTCCTCGAGCTTGTCTAGTTTTTACTCGTGGTAGATGATTCAGGACATCTCCTAAACCTTTACAAACTCCCTTCAGCAGTGACAATTTCTCTTCGACTTCTTGATAGGCGAAGCCTAACCATCTAGGAGACTTGAAGTTCTCCAAGATAAAAAGATCGGCTATTATAAACCTAAGTCGACTCCCACTTCTTTAATGCATAGCCTTTCATTCACTTATCGCTTTCGATGAATTTGTAGCCTTTAATTTTTTTTATCTGGCATAACACCAGTAGAGTATGACCCATAGAGGTTTTCCGGGGTACACATAGATGGTTGAAACATAGGTACAACCCATAGGGACATTTTACGAATCTTTACAACCAACAACAGGAGTAAAGGATACAAGTTCGAAAGCAGAAGGTTGACGACAAGGAACAGATGATACCATTTGCCAAGGGCATTTTATATCAGGGGAAGCTCGTCAATGATTTAGGACACAAGGGTACAACAGTAAGTAACCCACCAAAAAGGTCAGGCGGGGGTACAGAGAGTCTGGTGTGAGTATGGGTACTCAACGATAAGAAGACCGGACGGAAAGACATCGGATGATAAAAGCATCTGGATAATTTAACACTGGAGTACAAAGGAATTACGATGTCCAAAAGACGGACAATCAAGGAAGGTTTGACTTATCAAGATCCAGCTCATGTCCAAAAATGACGTCTGAGCCGGAAGAATGGATTCATAGGGATCAACTGATGATTGCGTGCACTAGCAAACAGGATGATTCAACAGACCAGAATGGCAATGTCAAGGGAGGTCATCAAAGACTACGAGACAAACGGGATTAATCATAGTGCAAGCAGGTAAGAAGAATCTCCAATGCAGTAGGCTGCCGAGGATTGTCGCGAGAACGAATAGTATTTCAAAGTATTTTGGGAATCACCTGGACCACTTAGGATGAATGGATCCTCGTTAAATGTGAGGAATTATCCGCATGGTGAAAACAAGTTGCAAGGCAGTAGGCTCAAAGGATTCTCGAAACAACGGAAATTATTTCGGTGCATCTTGTGAACACAAGAGAAACTGGGATTGAATGGATGAACGAAAGGTGTATGTGGTTATACATTCGGACTTATCGGTGGCAAGGAATTGTAAAGGTGATCGGCACATATGGTCTCGGGAATTTATCGGCAAGTATCTTTGGAATCTTCTGTTGAACCAGGTGATCATCTGTAATGAGGGGCTCTCCGGGAGGATGTGATCACGAGAACCTAGAGTCAGTGTTAGCAAAAATCTTTAACCCGAAGTAGAAGAGAAAGCAGAGTCCCGGAGTATAGGTACGGAGTAAAAGATCCTAATACCACCCAGTTTTTTTGCGACGTGGGCCGATAAGCCACACGACACTATTAGTAAAGTAGTTTTGCAATGACTAGACTCGACTTCGACCAAGGAGTTGGGAAGGGGGTGTCCTACAGGCAGTCGGCTCTCATACCAACTTGTGACGCCCCCAAAATCGGACCATGTACAGTAATCATACACGCAAGGTACACGATCGAGATTAGGGACTCACGGTGAGATATCACAACACAACTCTACAAATAAAATAATAAAAGTTGTTTAATACAATCCAGAGGCCACGAGGGCTCGAATACAACAGCTCGAAAGCACAAAGTTAGCGGAAGCAACATTATCTGAGTACAGACACAAGAATACAAGGTTGCCTTAGGAAGGCTAGCACAAATAATAACAGATCAAAAAGGCGAGGCCTCCTGCCTGGGAACCTCCAAACTACTCCTGGTCAATGGGGAACTCGACGTTGTAGAAGGCATCGGGGATGTTCACGTTGCGGTGGACGGCATCGGGGATGTCCTGCTCCTGGACTCCAAGGCTCCAACGTCGACTGCAGCGGCCGATCAGGCAAAACAAAAAGGGGGAAATAAAGCAAAGGTGAGTATCTAGCATACCCGCGAGTCTTACGTCCGCTACTAAGCATTATGCATTGTATCAACGGAAAGAAGAGGCTGTATAGAGTGGACTGCAAGATAGAAATCAGAATAAGGGTAAGAAGTTAGGCCTATCGAAGACTAGCATCTTCCGACAATGTCTTGCAGCATGAGAAGAGAAACAGCCAACAGTTCAATAGAAGAAATGTAATAACAATGCAGCAGAAGTTGCTGCAGCATTGTATAATAGTAAGTTGTAATAATTAATAATAATAATGCCTCCGAGTTCCCTTCCTCGACTCCCTGCGAGGAAGAAGACCCGGAACCATACAATTTAATAGTAGTAGTTTCTAGTGGTAAGATCCAGCTTCAGCATAAAGCGTCCTGTTACCATGGACACGGCTATTCGAATAGATTAATCTTCCCTGCAGGGGTGCACTGGCGTGACTCTACGACGCTCGGATCTCCAGGGTGGCGGGAACCTTGTTAGGGAACGCTCCACCAAAGCTATCCGACACAAAGTAGCCCATCCTTCGGCAATCAACAGAGAGGTCATCCGCCGGACTATATCCTATGTACGCCGGGCTTTGGACCCTAACCCGAACGTACTCCTGCACGGTGCGTGACTGGACGGTGAAGCAAAATCAAAGAAAATACAAATACACCGCTCGAGCAAGAGAAGACAACACCACTTCCCGGAAATCAGCCTGCGATACTGCTGACGTCTGAAGACCCTCGAATGAGACTACGATGCAGGGGAGCCCACACTCCTCGTCCCACGTGTAGGTAGTGCGTACAAGCCAAAAAAAGGCTACTCAAGACATCCGCTGAACCATTTAGCATTTTAATTAACCTGCGTGACAACCTTTATCGTTGCCTCGACTTAACTGACCCGCGGTCAACGACAGCAGTCAGGACCACCAGTACATCGGTGCCTGCCCTGTCGTCCCACCAAGTCTCTGCGGTTACCGACAAGGTGAACCGTCTCCTTACCTTGTCTCGCGTGTGCTCTTGGTAGAGCTCGACTTTTCGTAGTTTGGTAACTCTCGCGGGATACGAGCAGGGGCCAAGCACGCCAGTAACGTCGGTCGTACCCTCCCTGTCGTTCCCGACAATATACCTCTCGCGGGCACCGTTGGGTCGCCCGACTTTCTTACCTTTAAGGACAACCGTTGCTCAGGTACCTAGAGCGGCTATACAGAGTCAGCAACGAGTGGAGTACGAGGATTACTCCTCGATAGCTCCACTTGATGGTGGCTCGGCAGAGCCGAGCTAGGGGCCTTAGGCGGTGTCTGCATTGTCCCGTACATGTGCAGTTGTAATAAGACGTATCTGCGTCACTCCCCTGAGTGGTCACGGCCCGGCTATCTAATCCTAGCTAACAAAGCGCAGGGTTCACTGCTGAATAATGCATAATTATAATTGGCAGCATAGGATAAAGGAAGGTACATCAAGGGGTGACAAAAACATGCTATGCAATTGAATAGGATTGTAATCGTAGCAGCAGCAGTAACAATGCCTAGTGCAAGAAATGTACGGAAAGATAGGCGATATCTGGGGAAGAGAATGGCTCTGCTTGCCTGGAAGCTCGTGGGAGGGGGTACGGTCGTCGTCGACGTAGTCGATCGCAGGGGCATCGGCATCGGTCGTCGGGACTACCGGACAATAAGAGGGGGAAGAAACAATAAATACACAGCAATAATAGTAATACGAATACAAGACATGGAAAATGCAATGTTAACAGTGTTCTAACGCAGTGCAACATGTTACACTCAGAGCGGGAATTCATCCGGGGATGAAATACCGGCTCCGGGTGATTACCGGACAGGGTGTCTGGAGGGGGGAAGGCTTCATGCCGGAGGTGTCGTGGACACCCGACAAACATAAGAGGGGTGTATCCGTGTTAGTTGAACTATTCTGAACAACTTTCGTGTTCAGAATAAATTCATCTGGATACTTTGACAGTACCGGACAAATCATCGGACAGACGGTTCGGAGGGGGGATGTCGATGTTATTTGTGTTAGAGGGGTGTGGTGGGTATACGGATGGTGTATCCGTATTTGTTATATTTTTCTGATCAATTTTGATGTATAAAGTTTTTGAATCTGACTTACGGTTTAAAAGATATTCAAATTCAAAGTTTTAATCATTTTAAAAGATTTTCTGAATTTCTTTTATTATGAAAATAGAAACATTATCCACAACAGGGTTAACTGGTCAAACCTGACATGGGGGTCCCCCATGTCAGCCTCTCATGTTTTATAAATTAGTTAATTTAAATTAAATAGCAGTAGGGGCCACATGTCATACACTGTTATCTATTTAATTTACCTAAATGATCAGTGGCCCACATGTCATAGAGCATTTACTTAATTACGTGCTTTAGTTATAACAGGGGGTTAAGTGCATAGGGGCCCACATGTAATAGACTATGTTTTAATTCCATTTGTTTTAAAGGCTAAGTAAATTACGGGCAAGGGGCCCACTGGTCATAGGCTTCAAGGTTACCAAACAAGGGGGGTTAGGCCTAATCGACCCACCACGTCGGCGCGGTTACCGGCGGCGAGGCCGAGCCCCGGCGGTGGTCGTCCGGCCACGGGGCAAGGGCGGATGCGGTGGGAAGGCGCGGCGAGGGCACGCGGGCGCTGCGCAGGGCAGGGGCGTGGCCAGAGCACGAGATGGGAGCGGCCACGGGCGAGCAGAGCTCGGCCCGCCCATGGAGGCCACGGCAGAGCACGGTAACGGGGGAACGACGGCTATGGGGGTTAGAGTACGGCGAGCACGGTAACGGGACAGGGAGCTCACCGCGACGCCGAGGGCGCGCTCGAGGAGGCACGGGAGGAGCCAGAGGTCGCCCGGCGGTGTGAGGCTCGCGGCAGCAGTGAAGAGGGGTGGCTCGATTCGCTGAGGCAGCGCGCCCCGACTCGATCTCCAGGTTGCATTCGAAGTAATGGAAGAAGGCAGAGCCGCTTGACGTCCTTGCGAGGCCCAGGGTGCAGAGTCGCCGCGTTAATGGCACACGGCGGCGACGGACGCGACCAGTGAGCTCGGGGAGGAGCAGCCGAGGGGGATGGGGAAGGCGGCGCGAGGGAGCATGGGAGGGAGCGGCTAGGGTTCGCGCTGGGGGTGCCGGGGTCCTTATGCTCGTCGGCGACCGCCCGATAGCCGCCACTGCATGGCCGGCCGGCGTGGCCGGCGTGGATGGAGTCCACGCACGGGGGTGAACAGGGGTGGGGGGTGAGAGAGATGGGCTGGCCTGGGGGTGGGGAGAGGTGGGCTAGGCCCAAGTGGAGGGCTCTGCCCCGCGAGTAGAATAGGATTTCTTTCATTTAATTTAGTTTCTTTTCTTTTCTTTTTCTAACCTTTCTGTTTATATTTTATTTGGTCTCCATTTAATTTTTGTAAAATGCAAAACAAGCACCAATATTAGTGCAACATATTATACAGTGCCACAAAAAATTTGGTGGCATAATAAAATAATTTGGGTTTTTGTTTTATTAAAAAATAATTAAAAGGGGATGGTTTAGGCACCGTTTTTTTTGTTTAGAATATTTAAACAATGTACTAAAATACCATTGCTAGTTTATTATGACCTACTAATTATTATACATTTTACAAAATTGGTTGCAAGGGTTTTGGTTGAACTTTATTTTTCACCAAGTTTTGGAATTTTTAATTGAGTTGAATTTGAACAAGCCATGGTCAAGGGTGATCATCACATGCCTAATCACAGTGGCTTGGCGTTAATCAAAAGTGATTACTATTACAACCAAGGTGATTACTGTAGCGTGACACCCGGGGTGTTACATCATATCTCATACTTAGGTCCACCATCGCTTCTTCGTAGTTCATAGGTATGTCTTGTTCCATTAACTTGACAAGCGAATCATGAATATTATTTTGCACAAGGGAAAATATGTATTATTGAATCCTACTTTGTTCAGTAAAAGCTTTAACTGAAACATCGTGATCATTATCATTTAGTTTCTCCTCTAACTATAGAGCTTTGTTTCCGGAAGATGTTCCATTGCGCTACTCTGACATCTGGAGGCAAGGTCAATTAACTTGGTTGAACTTTCACTTTTCTTCCATTAACACATTCATCAAGAACATTTCTTGACAAACACCAAAACACTTAGCAACACAATTTTTGCTCTATTGGTTCTAGTTGTGGAAGATGCATCCATAGTTTACTAAGGATACACTACAAAGATAATTTATCACATAAATCAAGTTTCCTAGAAACCACGACACACCATTACATATATAGTGTTGGTTTCCACGAACTCAGATGGTTCCCTATTACTGAAGTGAGTGTTTGCATATTAAACCAATAACTCTAAACTATAATAACGTAACTCGGTAAGAGATAACTTAGACCATACAATATTCAATAGAGTATGATTATAATGTTCAGGCACATCAACAATATTGAAGTGGTCCAATCATCGTAATTTGTGAAACAACTTTCACAAGTCTTTATGCCCAAGACGAACTCAAAAAATTTGTCAATTTGATCAAATCATAGAGACTTGTCTTTCTTGTTAATTTAATATTGTCTTCATTCTGTAATCCCTTTGATCAGATCAAATTATTTCAGACTCATGTTTCATTAGTGAATACACATATTCATCTAAGTCCACATCTGAAGTTCACAAAATAATGAAATTCAATACTTGCTGAAATATGATACATCACAATGTATGATATACAACAATCATTGAAAACTCAGTTTTCCAGAATGTGAGGTTTCAGTCATCTCACCTAAAAGGCATGGTTTGCATGTGTCAAGATATCAAGTATCTCAAGAGTACATCATACCATTCATGACTTAAAACGGTAGTGTCGTTATTAAGTCTAGATAATTCTTGGCATTACAATATTTCTTATAAATGATCAAACTACTATCATCAATATAAGAATAACTCATTCATAACCGTTCTGTGACCATAAAATATATCATTCATAAAAGGAGAACAATTGACCTGTTACTCACTAATATGAATTTGTCTTCGTGAGATGCAAGACACACTAAAAAAGTTCACATTCAAACGATCATAAATTTATTCATATACTAATCAAATGATAGATGTAGAGGGAGAGTGTTGTCGACCATCAACTATCTTGATTATCGTCAGCACACATTGTCACCTCATCCCTTTCAAGACACTCTATAAGCAGCATGTTCAAGCATCAAATACTTAATCAACAGCAATTAGTATTTTGTGGGGAAAGACATATATAACCTCGTATATCAAATATACTTTCTCTGTCAATGACTATTCCTGCATTGGTTCTACCTTTAAAGTTCTCAACTTTAACCATGACCTCATGACAGGTGAACGATTCTCCTTCATGACATAGTCTAGACACGCTCTTCGTAGCTGGGAGGAAGAGGATGTCACTTCCCAGTTATCTCAAAGTAACCAGTCATTCAGTAGTCCAAGTTGTACACAAGGTGTTCATGTATCTTATACATTTTCCAAGTGACTTTCTCAGCAGGTTGTTCCTTCCACCTTAGTTGAAAGAAACCTTGTCCATATACTCATATTACATTACTCTGATTTGTAACTTAGTGCTTTCAAGTTCACCTAGCACATCACCTAGTTCACAATTCAGATTCCATAGAATTAAGTATGGTGTATTGAACAACCATTAATAACTGATGGTGAGTACGATACTTATCATCATCTTCCTTAATTACGGAGTTATCATGTGTATCTCCTAGCAGTTCTCGTATTACGTTTAGCAAGTCATTACTGATGAGTATATCTCTAACGGTGTTGGTGTACGTAAATGAAGTAAGACACATCTACCTTAAGTTCTTCATTACGCTAAAAACCCATAGTTTTAAACATTTGGGTATGACATTATCTACTATGATATTTGCTAAGACATGAAGATTAAGTTCATAATATGGAGTTCATGTTTTAAAACAATTCTGGAACTCGCACTCAGGCAAACATACCTCATAGTTTATTCTAAGTGATTACACAATCCTTGAGAACTATACCTCCCCCGTGTGACACGACCATCAGTATATTCTCAAGGTAGGCCATCACGCCAATCACATCATCCATGTGACTCATGCTC
This sequence comes from Bromus sterilis, assembly GCA_950022295.1. Taxonomy (NCBI): domain Eukaryota; kingdom Viridiplantae; phylum Streptophyta; class Magnoliopsida; order Poales; family Poaceae; genus Bromus; species Bromus sterilis. Next base: position 87,472,469 of record OX465599.1, read on the forward strand.
GATCTTTCGATCCTTGTGTCCCGAGGCTATATCTGCATATGCCATGCTAGCCACGATAACCTTAGTGATTACATGTCGCGTATGCAAGTCCATGTTTCTGGACATGCTAGGCTTGCTCCACCCATCTCATTTGAACATTAAAATGTTTGACAACTGTGTGACATGCGATGCCTCCATAACGCGGATCTTTCCAGATGGTGCTTCACTAAGGAAGGACACTTTGTAGGATTAGTGAGGGATCATCTTATAATGCTACCGTCGTATATCTAACATATTAGAAAAACATGATGCAACAATATTAAGCATACTAACTATGATGCCCCTTTGCAAATTAAAGTTTAGACGTTGATTTCTACGCACGCTTCTATTCTTGTAGACTATGTTGGGCCTCCAAGCTCAGAGGTTTGTAGGACAGCAGCGATTTCCCTCAAGTGGATGACCTAAGGTTTATCGAACTCAGGGAAGTAGAGGTTGAAGATGGTCTCTCTCAAGCAACCCTAAAATTAAGATACAAGAAGTCCCTTCTGTCTCCAACACACCTAATACAACTAGGAGTTGTATAGGTGCACTAGTTCGGCGAAGAGATGGTAAATATGGGTGATAGGTGTGGCAAAACAAGGTAATATAAATCTGTAATAAAAATTACAGCAAGCAAACATGTAGTAAACGTGAGCGCAAACGATATTGCAATGGTGGGAACAAGGCCTATGCTTCATATGGTGGAGGAGGAAGACAAAAAGGGTGTGAAAGCCTCACATAAATGAGGACAATCATAGGCGAGAGAAGGCCAAATGACAGATATGATGTGAAGAGTAGGGATTGTCGTGCAACGGATGCACATATGAGCTAAGAAAAGCTCTCCAATGGAACTAGTGGGGGTGCATCCAACTTGCTCGCTCAAGAAGACCTAGAGCTCATTTGAGGAGGCTCATCATTGGAATATACAAGCCAAGTTCTATAGTGTGAAGGTCCCCACATAGATATACGCATATATGATCATCTCTATGGAGCACAAGGTATAAGAGAGAGTACGAGTGTGGATCTTTCAAAAGGAATAGTAGCGTTGCCCCTTTCTCTCTGTTTATTTCTTTTTCTCTTTTTTATATTTTTTCATTTTTTTGGTGGCCTCAATGGCTCTTTCTATTTAACTCTCATTTGTCCTCTTTGGGATCTTTTCCTCACTTAAGGGAAACACTCTATTTTACAAGAATTGTAGAAAATCTTTCACACTTTACAAGGGTACTCAGCATAAAGAAGATGTAGCTATCATGATGTATGCAAATGTATGCCTCTGCCAGTGTAGAAGGAACATGTATGACATGAAGATCAAGTCATGAGAAGGTGGATGTTGCATGGCAATATATCTAGGAAAGGCTATGGAAATGCCTTGATAGGTAGGTATGGTGGTTGTTTTGAGGAAATATATAAGGAGGTTTATGATGACAGAGTGCATCATGCCAAGGGTTTGGATGCACCGACGAGTGATACACGAGATAGCTTCTCATCCCTTGTTGGTTACCCCAAGTGGAAGGTGAGATGTAGCGTAGCAGCAAGTTTCCCTTAGCAAAGATGCTAAGGTTGAGAGTCGGACCAGTAGGACTCCAACAGATACAAGTAGGTTGTGAAGTGAACAATTGGTGCCGTTGAAAATCTAAGGATTGCTAACTTCACCTGAACCTGCACACACAACAGATAGCTTTGCTCCCAACGAGTACAAAGGAGTTGTCAATTCCTCCGGCCTTGTTGTTTACAAAGGATAAAATGCACGGGATAATAATGATAGTGATAGCTACGGAAAAGTAAATACTGAAAGTAAATTGAAGGTGTAAACAGTGTTGGTAATATGGACCGGGGTCCTATGATGTTCACTAGTGATGTCTCTCTCCCAAAAGACGATAAAATAGCCATGCGAGGTAAACAAATTACAGCTGGGCAATTGACAGGATTATGTGCGCAAACCAATGCTAATTATGCTATGCAGAAAGGAAGAGGCTCAAAAGCATGGGCAGTACGCCAAGACAAGTAGACCGAAATCCATTTGCATCTACCTACTAATCATCCACCTTGAGATATATATCCAGAACATCTCGTTGGTATTAAGTTGTGAATCCCACCCAAAGTGTAAACTCAAAGCAACGGACAACTGCATGAAAGAACTTTGCGTAAAGTAAACAATCCTTGCACCCTCAAGTACAAGCACCGTTGTTTTCCCCCTTGTGGCAACAACACATCCCCTAGACTCATGTTTTTGTCACTCAAGCTAGTCATCGGGGGGCATGAACCCACAAGCATGCATAACACTCCCTCTTGGAGTCACTACCTACTACTTGGCCAAAGCAATAAACAGCAACGGAGAACATGCAAGAATTACTCAAGAACATAAATATAAAAGAAGAGAATCAAATATATAACTCAATCACAATCTGAACATAACCTCATAATCCATCGGATCCCAGCAAACTCAACATAGCAATAGCAGAAAGATTACATATGTGCCTCGATCATGTAGGGCAGCTCACGAGGTCTAATCCATGAAAAACAAAGAGGGGAGGAGAACATCACATAGCTACTGATCATAGACACATGGTCCAAGGTGGACTACTCACGGTTCATCCGGGAAGCATCCATGGTGGTGGAGAAGCTCCCGGAGGTAATTCCTCCCTCCGGCGGGGTGCCAGGAAGAGGTCTTCTGGTGCTCCCGATCTTGGAAGCGCAGCTGTGGCGGAACAGAGGAGAGATCGCGAAAAAGGGTTCCGTCCCCGAGGGTTTCTCGTCACGGGGAATAAATAGGCGAAAGGGGGCAGCCAGAGGTGGACCAGGGGCTCCAGGCGCCCCCCTGGCGAGGCCAGGGGTGGGGCCGCGCCCTCTGGCCGCCAGGGGGCCCCCTGGCTCCCCTCTGGCCCCTCTCGGGATCTTCGCGAAACTTCCGGTACGCTTATTTTTCCTATATTTTTCTCGGAATTTTTATGGTACTTTTAATAAGGGGGAAACCTGAAATAGAAAAGCAGCAGAAAACAAGAACTGGCACTGGGGTGCACTGAGTTAATAGGTTAGTCCAAATATGATCAAAAGTGTATGGTAGTTCATCAATATCATAGCAATATCACACAAAAAAGGCATGGAGCAAGCAGAAATTATAGATACGTTTTGGACGTATCAACAAGGTGGACGCCAACTCTCAGAGTGAGAAGAGGGCAATGCACGGTACCGAAGAGGCTAGCAAATATGAGGAGGTGGAAGTGTAAACTTTCAATACTTACATTAGTCCGAAGAAATCATGCACTTATTATCAGTAACTCTCAATCTAATAAGGAGGTTCACAAAGAGACAAGTACCCCGAGGAGGAGTGTATGGGGGTTTGGTTATTGACGAGGGGGTGACCCCATGACTCCTGCGTATGAGGCTACCCGGTGCGTATGAAGACAGAAGGCCCGCTAGGAAGCCACGACAGGCCCACGACTGGCCCAACCAAGCACCGACGTAGGAGTCCGCGACTAGTATCGAAGGCACAACTTGGCGTACAAGGCAAGACTAGAACTAGGAAACTATCTTTGTAACCTAGTACGGACTGCCCGAGACCTAGCCTAGTATATAAAGGCTGGGAGGGGAGACGTCCAGATCAATCCAATACGCATCTACTCTCCTGGTCTTGTGAGAACTCGCCTGGCCTCCACTGTATTCGCCCCCTCACGCAATAATATCGAGCAGGAAGTGCTTCTCGTGTTAGCCGACGAGTATCGTCCAACCTGTGCCTCCTCTATGACTAACCCAGGGTCCCTGACCATGGGATTTGCCGGGGCTAATCCCCGTCAGTTATCCATGCGCATCCTCGACTCATGGTACGTGAGTCTACTCTAATATATGATCCCTCCAAAGATTAGTGATCCATCTAGTAGCTAGAGTTCTCAACTAGTTTTTGTAGTTTTTGAAAATAAACACGGATTTCCCAAAATACGACACCTATCATTAATAGGCTAGAGCTCTTGACACCAAAAGTTCAAACATTACTCACAACAATACCTCAAAAATATTGCAAGTTACTACTACAATTGAATAGCAACCTCAATTACCTACTTAAAGACAAGACACAACTCAGTGCAACAACCAACTCTCTTAACAAGATAAACATGAAAACTAAAGAGAGTTCCAGCAACAAACTAAACTAAAGCTCTTGAAAAAGATAAACATGAAAACTAAGAGCTAAACATGGCAGCAGCTACGAAAAGATAAAGAACACACAACAAAATAAAGATAAGCATGAAATCCTATGATGTGTTCTAGATTGAAGTGGAGCGTGTTTCTCTCCCACACAAAGAAAGCTAGGTTCTAACTTGTTATGAACAGCAAACAAAGCTGAAGAAAACTAAAAAGTAAACCTAAGAGCGAGACGCTCCAAGCATAGCACATAACGCATGAAGTGATAAAAATATAGTGAAACGAAGGACAAACTGATGATTGTTGATGGAGAAGGGGATGCACGGGGGCATCCCCAAGCTTAGACGCTTGAGTCTCCTTGTATTTTTATTGGGGATGCATAGATCATCCCCAAGCTTGAGCGTTTGACACTCCCGGATCTTCTTTCATCATCTTCCCTCGCACACCTGAAAACTCCCTTCATACATAACTCATCATAAGCTGATTAGAGTGGATAGTACCCATAATAAAATATTTTTTCTCCACTGGAAATAATGATATTCTTGAAGAGCTACTATTTCTCAACATTGCCAAAAAGTTTTTACAAAGAAAAAATCAAGCTTAAGGTTTGCAAAAGTAAGGAAAGGAAAAAACGTGGCAGAATCTGTGAAGAACAGAACAACAGGTAGTAAATAATTTTTTTGGGGTACTTCTGCAACTCAAATCAAAAAACTCATAACATACGCTCGAAAGACAATTGTATGGAGCACGCTTTCAAAAAAAAATCGGATAAAAAAGATGACAACTTTTGAAATTTCTTGCCATCAGAGGCTAAACTTGGCACAAAGCTTGAAAATAAAGATACAATGATGTTGCTACAATAGTAACAATCATCAAGACCACTAAAAACTGAAAGTCAAAACTCAAGGTAAAGTTAACAAGGGTTGTCTCCCTAAAGCTCTTTCTTTATAGCCATAAATATAGGCTTAAGATTTTAATGATGCTCTCATAGGAATAAGAGTTGAAAAAAAAGAGCATCAAGAAGCAAATACAAACCACATTTAAGTCTAACATGCTTCCTATGCATAGAAACATTGCAATAGAATAATTCATTGAAGCACAAAGCAATAAGCATAGGAAGGCAAAACAAGTGCAGTTTCAAAACCTTCAACATAAAGAGAGGGAACATGATATTATTGAAATATCTATAAGCATATTTTCCCCTCTCATAATAATTTTCAGTGGGATCATGAATAAACTCAACAATTTAAGTATCACATAAAATTTTCTTATCATGATCCACAAGCATAGAAATTTTATTACTCCCACATAAGCAAAATCATCAATAGTAGTGGGAGCAAATTCAACAAAATAGCTATCACATGAATCATTCTTATCATGATCCACTTGAAAAAATTTATTCTTTATAGCATAAGTGTCATCAAAATAATCATCATAGATAGGAGGCAAAGTATCATCAAAATAAATTTCCTCATCAAAACTTGGGGGGCTATTAAGATCGTCTTCATCAAACGTAGCATCCCAAGCTTGTAACTTTGCATATCCTTAGCATCAAAGGTATTCAAAGAAGACATACTAGTAACATTGCAATCATGAAGAGTATGCAAATAAAGCTCCATAGGTTTTTTTATTTTCTTTTCAAACACTTCATGTCCCAACTCAAGGTAGAGCTCATAAAGCTCCCTCATTTTTTTGTTGTTTTCCATAAGCCTAACTAGTGAAAATAAAAACAAGAAACAAAAAGGTTTAATTGCAAGATCTAAAGATATACCTTCAAACCTTACCTCCTCGCCAACGGTTCCAGAAATAGCTTGATGTCTATGCATGCTTCTATTCTTGTAGACTATGTTGGGCCTCCAAGCGCAGAGGTTTGTAGGATAGTAGCAAATTCCCTCAAGTGGATGACCTAAGGTTTATCGAACTCGGGGAAGTGGAGGTTGAAGATGGTATCTCTCAAGCAACCCTGCAATTAAGATACAAGAAGTCTCTTGTGTCCCCAACACACCTACTACAACTAGGAGTTGAATAGGTGCACTAGTTCGGCGAAGAGATGGTAAATATGAGTGATAGGTGTGGCAAAACAAGGTAATATAAATCTATAATAAAAATTACAGCAAGCAAACATGCAGTAAATGGTAGCACAAACGATATCGCAATGGTGGGAACAAGGCCTATGCTTCATACTTTCACTAGTGACAACTCTCAACAACATTAACATAGTCTAATCACATGATATTTCCCATCAAACATGCAATGGAGACGTACTCGGAGGTCATTCCTTTGTGGTCAAGGGAGGACGAGAATTGTGTAGGGCTACAAAAGCACACCTCAGAGTTCGTAGTTCTCATCTATGGATTTCACAATGTCACCGTGACCATTCAAAGAGAGTACCACAATCACCACAACATATCTAAAGGATAGTCAAAGACAAGCACCAAGAGACTCTCAATCTTCAATCCACACACAAAAGAGGAAATCACTCATGAAAATATTCTTCTAACCCATGTCCAGTAGACCGCTGTCACCATGGTCTTGGGGATTATAATAGATAAAGACAAGTGAGTACATAAAATCCAATACATAGAAGAAGGGGAAACATCATGGGATCACCCTAGATTAACATAGCCAATGATCACAAGAAAGATCACATCATGGGAGAGAGAGATAACCACATAGATCAAGATACAAGCCTTAGCCCCGAGGGGAACTACTAACACATGGACATGGAGAGAGAGAGAGTTGTCGATGGAGAGGTTCAGCCCGGAGGAGATTAAGGAGACGGCGGCGGCGACGGCCACGGCCCTTGGGGGCAGCGGCCCTTGGCCCCCTTATTCTTCCTTGGAGATGGTGCTGCTGTGGAGATTGATCTTCCCATCAAGACGGCTGCCAAGGGGGAGGAAATTTCGTGGTGCCTTTGAGCTAGGTTTCGTCTCTTTATATAGACTCTCGGATTCCCGTCATCCAGATTAGGTCTTCGGTATTTCGGGGCTCCAGGGAGCATCCGAACCCCGATTGGGCCGAATTTTATGTCTAGATCCACCGGAAAAAATTATCTAGAACTTTGTAGTTTAATTTTTTCCGTTTGAGCCCGTCTTCTAGCGTTTCCGATGCAATCTTTAAAACCTCTCTGGAGGGGACAGATTTCGGGAGAGTTAGAGTCCAACTTCTACACGGCTCATTTTTGTGATTTTTCCTTTATCCAAGTAATTCCTACACATAAAGTACAAAAACAAGAACTTGTGCACTCTTGCAACCATTAATAGGTTAGTTCCAAAATATGTTATTAAAATATATGAAAGTGTAGCAAACACATAGCAATAACACCCAAAACATGCATAGAGCAAGCAAAACTTATAGATACGTTTGGGACGTATCAGACGCCTCTACTTTATCTTTTGCAAGTTTTACGTGGCTGATAGGGCTTTCGGATAGAAACGTTTCTATGCCTACGAACATACAACCACAATAACTCAGCAATTGTCTCTATTACACCCCTATCGGGGCCCTCCGTTGCAAACGTCTTCGCATCGTTAATGTTAGAGAGACAAACACCCCCAAAGCCACTTATATAGTACAAGACATATGTCAAGCGTGGAACTAGTCTCGCGTAAATGCGTAAGGTTGGTCGGGGCCACTTCATCAAGACATTGCCGCAATGCTAAACGAGTACACATGGGAGGGTAACAATTGGAGAATTGATGCCACATACTAGATGTGTTCTATCCGTACAATACATCTACGCATAGCCTTGCTCTGATACCACTGTTGGGGTTCGGGGTAGAAAACAATAATTTTTCATAACCTACGAGACCCAATCCCAAGACCTATGTTATGTTGATGCAAGTAACGGATGGAAATAGCTCACATACCAATATGTAGTCCGTTAAGAGGGAAATGTTCCCACGTGAACGTGGTTGATGTAGTAGTACCGGCAATCCCCGATGCCACGCATATCCACGATGAATCCAGTAGCCACCCAGTCCTCGTATACCGATGAGGGTATTGCGTCCTCGTCGGAACGTTGTCGGTGAAGACCTAGCGATACGGCCACGATGATGAAGTAGCACCACAAGTGTAGCGCCTCGCGAGATTACACACATACGATGTACCCGACGTCCCTCCGGGCTCCGAACCAGAAGAGCAGCGGAAAGAAGATGGATTCGCATCCCAATTCCAGCAGCACGACGGCGTGCGTATGGTGGAGAAATCCCCAACCAAGTGTAAACTCCAAACAAGGGGAGTCCACTTGAGGAAGGAGAAAATAGAGAGAGAAATGATTAATTGGATGAATAAAAGAGCACCCCTACCCCTCCTTATATAGGTCGAGGAGGGGTGGGAACCTCCCTCCCTCCCCGAGGTGGGACTAATCCCACCAAGGAGGGGGTGGCGCACCAATAAGGGGGGAGGGTCCCTCCATGGCGCCATGGCCCATGGGGGAAACTCCCTCTTCCCCTAATGGGCCCTATGAGGCCCATGTGCCTTTTAATTCATTATTTAATTATTTAAATCAGTTTTTTAATATTTAATTCATTAACTAAATACTAAAACATATTGAAATAATATTTTGAACAATTCAAAATCTCCAAAACCATTTCTGGCCTCCACCGAAACAATTCCGGTGTTCTCTCTTGTTTCACTGTTGATCCCGAATCTATCCTTATTGCGTCGAATACCCTTACGTGTGACACCCTACGGTCCGGGAAACAGCAAACATGATCAAGACACTCTCTTGATGAATGACCATCGATCAGACTTGGTTACAATCCTAGATGGCCCCTTGATACGTCCAAAACGTATCTATAATTTCTCCTTGCTCCATGCATGTTTTGTGTGATATTGCTATGTTCTACATACACTTTCATACACTTTTGATCATATTTGGACTAACCTATTAACTCAGTGCACCCCAGTGCCAATTTCTGTTTTCTGCTGTTTTTGTATTTCAGGTTTTCCCATTATTAAAAGTGCTCAGAAAATTCTGGGAAAATATATAAAAAATCAGCGTTCCAAAAGCTTCCTTACGCCCGAAGGGGGGCCAGAGGGGCCCCACCTGGTGCCTAGGCGGCCAGTGGGCGCGGCCTAGGGGGTGGCCGCGCTGGGAGGCCGCCTAGACTCCTGGTGGGCCCCTGGCTGCCCCCCTTGGCCATTATTTTTACTCGCGTAGCGAAAACCCTGATTCCGGTCCCCTTTTCTCCAGAAGCAATTCCGATCTCCGCCGCCATCGTCGACAAGCTTCGGGGGACCAGAATTCCTATGTCGGCACCCTGCCGGGACGGGGAAGTGCCCCCGGATTCGTCTCCATCGACGTTGCTTCCTCCCTCCATGATGCGGGAGTAGTTCCTCTCGGGGGCTGAGGTTTCTACCAGTAGTTATGTGGTCTTCTCTCTCTCCCATCATGTGATCTTGATTGTGATCATAGGCTATGTTAATATAGGATGATCCCATGATGCTTCCCCTTCTTCTATGTATTGGATTAATGTACTCACTTGATCTTATCTAGTATAATCCCCGAGACCATGGTGACAGCGGTCTATTGGACATGGGTTAGAAGAATATTTTCATGACAGCGATCTCCTCCACCTACTGAATGTATCCCGTTCCAAATACCACTTGGGATAACTGAAATAATTAGGAATGATTGTTATGATGGAACAATCAATCCTAGTATTCATTTGTTGAAACTTACAAAACTTTGTGAGTTGTTTAAGATTTCAGGTTTGACAAGAGGTGAAGTCATGAAGAAATTATTGGCCTTGTCACTGAAAGGAAAAGCATTGGAATGGTATAGGCTACTAGATGATTCTCACCTACGGAATTGGGAAGAGATCCAGTCTCTCTTTTACTCCAAGTTTTATCCTCTTCATGAAGTTCATGAGAATAGTAATTATGTTTATAATTTCTATCCTCATGACGGAGAGAGCATAGCTCAAGCTTGGGGGAGACTGAAAAATTTAATGCTAAAATGTCCTAACCATGGGCTCCCCAAAGATATCATAATTACTAATTTTTATGCAAGGCTCTCTCGACAGGATAAAGACTTGCTCGATGCTTCCTCTATGGGTTCTTTCACAAACGAAAAGATTGATGCTAAATGGGAACTCCTTAAAAGAATTCAACGCAACACTGAAGATTGGGAGATCGAAAAAGGTAAAGAGTCAGCTATAATTTATGAGTATGATTGCATTAAGTCCTTTGTTGAAACTGCATGTTTTAATAAGTTTAGTGCTAAGATTGGGCTTGATTCTCAACTCCTTGTTGATTTCCTCAAATCTTTTGCTTCACATATTAATATGCCTAAGGAGGATTGGATCAAGCATCATGAACCTTTTAAAGAGATTTGCAAAGAAAATAAAATTGTTCATGATGATTGCAACATGCATGATCCAATTCCTGAAAATGAAGTTTTATATAAGCATGTTAATTTTTATGGAGTGGATAGACCTTGTGAAAGGCCTATGATTGAAGAAGAGAAGTATTGTAAGAAACATAAGCATGAAAGAACAATCACTTGGGTCAAAGATTAAAATGAAATTGCTAGAGAATTGTGTGACCTTTATCCTTTTACTTGTGAACTTTGTGGTATAGAGGGTCACTTTAATTTTCAATGCATGAACTTTCAAAACATAACTGTTAACCAGTTGTGTGAAAACATGATCACCCCTGATCTTTATGATGAACTTATGTTATTTTTGATGTGTGAAGAGTTATCAGAAAAGACTTCTTGGCTAGATGTTAATGCCTTAGGAATAAACAACACTTTTCAAAATTGCCATCTCTATTGTGTTGTTAATTGCCATGAAAATGATTACATAAGTAAGATTAGAAAGGAGGGAACTTTACCAAAGTATAAAAATGTCTCTTATATTTCTACTAATAAAAAGGAGAGTTTCTCCCAAGTTTCCCCTATTGTTTCTGATGATAAACCAGGATATATGGAGAAACTTCATCTCCAACCACTCCCTCCTAAGGTGAAGAAGAAGAAAAAGAAGAGGAGGAGCAAGAAGGAAGAAGAAGCTTGATTGCATTCATTATTATCCTGATGTTAAGTCCGTAGGCACTATTGAAGATGATTTTGATTATGATATGCATGTTACTTATTGTGATTGGGAAGATGATGATAATGCTACTTATGATCTTGAAAATATTTTTGGTGCCAACTCTGAAAATGATCATATGGAAAGCTCTAAGCTTGGGGATTATAGGATTTCAAGTCCTTTACCCATTAGTGATGTGCTAATTGATAATTCTTTTGCTAGTAAGAATAAATACAACATGTTTACAAATATAGTTGCTAGCAATGATAATACTCTTCTCTACTATGATGATGTTATAACTCCTATCTATAGTGATTGTAAAGGTACCTATGACATAAGGAGAAATTATCCTTATGAAACTTGTCATAATCATGGAGGGGATTACTCCCTTGTTGAACACCATCTTCCTAATACATAATTAATCTATAGTGTTCAAGTTGTTTATGATAGTCCTACTCCCACTATTACCAATGAGAACTATTATGCTTATGGGGAGAGTAAGAGTACCTTTTTGCATGTGGATCATGGTAACAATGCTTTATGTGATACTTATATTGTTGAGTTTATTCATGATCCCACTGGAAATTATTATGAGAAGGGAACACATGCTTATAGATATTTCAATAATATCAAGTTCCCTCACTTTATGTTGAAGGTTTTGAAGTTGCACTTGTTTTGCCTTCCTATGCTTATTGATTTGTGCTTCAATGAATTATTCTATTGCAATATTCCTATGCATAGGAAGCATGTTAGGCTTAAATGTGTTTAGTATTTGCTTCTTGATGCTCTCTTTTGTTCTTCAACTCTTATTCCTGCGAGAGCATCATTAAAATCTTAAGCCTAGCTAATGGCTTTAAAGAAGAGCTTTCGGGAGGCAGCCCGCAACGAATTTAGGTTTTCCTTTTTTTTTCTTATGTTTTTAGTGGTCTTGATGATTGTTACTACTGTAGCAACATCATTGTATCTTTAATTTCCAAGCTTTGTGCCAATTATAGCCTCTTATGACAAGGGAAGTGAAAGTTGTGACATGCTGTCCAGAAAACAGATTATGTCCTCGTGACGGAAAAATCACAGAAAAATCCCAGTTCATCTTTTTGAGCTGAAATTTTTACACAGAGTTCTCTATACAATTACGGAACTTTCGTATGTTCTGAGTTTTTTGATTTGAGTTGCATAAGTATCCCTAAAAAATTCTTTACTACCTGCTGGTCTGTTTTTCACAGATTCTGTCATGTTTTGCCTTTTCTTCGTTTTGCAAACCTTAAGCTTGCTTTTTATTTGCAAAAAAAATTTGGCAATCTTGAGAAACAGTAACTCTTCAAAAATATCCTTATTTCCAGTAGAGAAAAATTATTTTATTATGGGTACTAACCTCGCTAATTAGATTATGATGAGTTATGTATGAAGGGAGTTTTCAAGTGTGCGAGGGAAGATGATGAAAGAAGATTCAGGAGTGTCAAGCGCTCAAGCTTGGGGATTCCCCCATGCATCCCCAAGAAATATTCAAGGATACTCAAGCGTCTAAGCTTGGGGATGCCCCCGTGCATCCCCTTCTCCATCAACAATTATCAGTTCGTCTTTCGTTTCACTATATTTTTATCACTTCATGCGTTATGTGCTATGCTTGGAGCGTCTCGCTCTTAGGTTTTATTTTTAGTTTTATTTAGCTTTTCTTGCTGTTCATAATCAGTTAGAACCCATATTTCTTTGTGTGGGAGAGAAACATGCTCCACTTTCAAAATCTAGAACACAACATAGGATTCTTCATGCTTATCTTTGTTGTGTGTGTTCTTTATATTTTCATAGCTACTGCCATGTTTAGCTCTTAGTTTTCATGCTTATCTTTTTAAGAGCTTTTGTTTAGTTTGTTTCTGGAACTCTCTTGATTTTTCATGTTTATCTTGTTTAGAGAGTTTGCCTGTTGCACTGAGTTTTGTGTCTTGACTTGAAGTAGATAATTGAGGTTGCTATTCTTTTGTAGTAGTAACTTGCAATAGTTTTGAGGTATTGCTTTGAGTAATGTTTGGACTTTTGGTGTCAAGATCTTTAGCCTATTAGTGATAGATGTCGTATTTTGGGAAATCCTTGTTTATTTTCAAAACTTACAAAATTAGTTGAGAACTTTAGCTACTAGATAGATCACTACTCTTTGGAGGGATCGAATATTAGAGTACACTCACGTACCATGAGTCGAGGATGTGCAAGGATAACCAAACCCCCATACACTCCTCCTCGGGGTACTTGTGTCTTTGTGAAACCTCCTTATTAGATTGAGAGTTACCGATAATAAGTGCATGAGTTCTTCGGACTAATGTGAGTATTCGAAAGTTGACACTTCCACCTTCCCATATTTTTCTAGCCTCTCATGTGTCGTGCATTGCTTTCTTCTCACTCCGAGAGTTGGCGTCCATCTTCGCCGGTACATCCAAACCCTTGGCATGATACGCTCTGTCATCATAAACCCCCTTATATCCTTCCTCAACACAGCCACCATACCTACCTATCAAGGCATTTCCACAGCCTTTCCGAGATACATTGCCATGCAACATCCACCTTCCCATGACTTGATCTTCATGTCATACATGCTACTTGCTTGATCGATGAGCCGCATGCTAGTTGGGCCTTGCCCTAATCATTGCTACATGACGCTCTAGTATCATTGCATATCCTGCTACACTGGCAGAGGCATGCATTTGCATACTTCATGATAGTTACATCTTCTTTATGATTTGAGTACTTTTGTAAAGTGTGAAAGATCTTCTATACTTCTTGTAATATATAGAGTGTTGCCCCTAAAGTGATGAAAAGATCCTAAAGAGGACAAAATCAAAAGATCCCAAAGAGGACAAATGAGAGAAATAGAAAGAGCCATTGAGGCCACCAAAAAATACAAAAAAAATAGAAAAATAGAAAAATAAATAAAAAGAGAGAAGGGGCACACTACTATTCCTTTTGAGAGATCCACACTCGTACTCCATCTTATATCTTGTACTCCATAGAGATTATAATTCATGCATATAGCTATGTGGGGACCTTCACACTATAGAACTTGGCTTGTATATTACAATGATGAGCCTCCTCAAATGAGCTCTAGGTCTTCTTGAGCAAGCAAGTTGGATGCACCCCCACTAGTTCCATTGGAGAGCTTACCTTAGCTCATATGTGCATCCGTTGCATGGCAATCCCTACTCCTCATATCATATCTATCATTTGGCCTTCTCTTGCCTATGATTGTCCTCATTGATGTGAGCCCTTCTCACCTTTTTTACTTCCTCTTCCACCATATTCTCTCTTTGCCATACTAAGTGTCAACTTTCTTGCTTACGCTCATCCATTGCATGAGTGCTCAAAATGTCGAAAAGGAGTGGATCATTTTGACTTGTACCTGGCTAGTGGTCTGGGGATGAGTCAAGATAAGATTCCAAAGAAGACCAAGTGTGAAACTTTAGTAGATTGAGTTCTCAACACAAAAATACTTTTTCTCGTATATCCCTATCCCCTCTCTTGCACGCAAACACCATTTGGAGACATTCGAGTCACGGACAGCGAGAGCTCTTGCACCTTTATGTTCTTATGTTGCTTGTTTCAATGCTAAATATAGACTCTTGCATGTTATGACTTGAATTGAATTACATGCCTTGATTGCTTTACTTAAAATTTCTTATATGGTTGTTAGCATGTCACCACAGAAATTATGCTTTTATCATTTACCTACTCGAGGACGAGCAGGGATTAAGCTTGGGGATGTTGATACGTCCAAAACGTATCTATAATTTCTGCTTGCTCCATGCATGTTTTGTGTGATATTGCTATGTTCTAGATACACTTTCATACACTTTTGATCATATTTGGACTAACCTATTAACTCAGTGCACCCGAGTGCCAGTTTCTGTTTTCTGCTGTTTTTGTATTTCAGGTTTTCCCATTATTAAAAGTGCTCAGAAAATTCCGGGAAAATATATAAAAAATCAGCGTTCCAGAAGCTTCCTTACGCCCGAAGGGGGGCCAGAGGGGCCCCACCTGGTGCCTAGGCGGCCAGTGGGCGCGGCCTAGGGGGTGGTCGCGCCGGGAGGCCGCCTAGACTCCTGGTGGGCCCCTGGCTGCCCCCCTTGGCCCTTATTTTTACTCGCGTCGCGAAAACCCTGATTCCGGACCTCTTTTCTCCAGAAGCAATTCCGATCTCCACCGCCATCGTCGACAATCTTCGGGGGACCAGAATTCCTATGCCGGCACCCTGCCGGGACGGGGAAGTGCCCCGGATTCATCTCCATCGACGTTGCTTCCTCCCTCCATGATGCGGGAGTAGTTCCTCTCCGGGGCTGAGGTTTATACCAGTAGCTATGTAGTCTTCTCTCTCTCCCATGATGTGATCTTGATTGTGATCATAGGCTATGTTAATCTAGGATGATCCCATGATGCTTCCCCTTCTTCTATGTATTGGATTAATGTACTCACTTGATCTTATCTAGTATAATCCCCGAGACCATGGTGACAGCGGTCTATTGGACATGGGTTAGAAGAATATTTTCATGAGTGATTTCCTCTTTTGTGTGTGGATTGAAGATTGAGAGTCTCTTGGTGCTTGTCTTTGACTATCCTTTAGATATGTTGTGGTGATTGTGGTACTCTCTTTGGATGGCCGCGGTGACATTGGTAAATCCATAGATGAGAACTACGAACTCTGAGGTGTGCTTTTGTAGCCCTACACAATTCTCGTCCTCTCTTGACCACAAAGGAATGACCTCTGAGTACGTCTCCATTGCATGTTTTATGAGGAATATCATGTGATTAGACTATGTTAATGTTGTTGGGAGTTCCCACTAGTGAAAGTATGAAGCCTAGGCCTTGTTTCCACCATTGTTACACCGTTTGTGCTCACTTTTATTACATGTTTGCTTGCTGCACTTTTTATTACAGATTTATATTACCTTGTTTTGCTACACCTATCACCCATATTTTATCATCTCTTCGCCGAACTAGTGCACCTATACAACTCCTAGTTGTATTAGGTGTGTTGGGGACACAAGAGACTTCTTGTATCTTAATTGCAGGGTTGCTTGAGAGAGACCATCTTCAACCTCTACTTCCCTGAGTTCGATAAACCTTAGGTCATCCACTTGAGGGAAATTGTTGGTGTCCTACAAACCTCTGCGCTTGGAGGCCCAACATAGTCAACAAGAATAGAAGCGTGTGTAGACATCACATGACGATGTGACCCCACGACTCCTCTACGTGAGGGTACCTGGTGCGTGTCATGGCTGGTGGCCCACCAGGGGCCCACTCGTGGAAACCGACATGATGGAATAATACATGAAGCCAAAGACTTGAGGCGCAAGACAAGGACTCCTACTTGTAGTTGACTAGGACTCATGTAAACCCCTACCTGGCTATCTATATAAAGCGAGGCAGGGGCACCTCTCTAGACAAGCTCTCAATCCCCACGCATAGGACTAGACAGATCTCTCTCCACCAAAGCCCTCACGGCACCCCTATACACCATCATCAATACAAGATCAGACAAGCAGCATGTAGGGTTTTCCCTCCGGGGGCCTGAAGCTGGGTAAATCATGCCCCATGTGTCGCTTGTCCGCCGTCCGAGGAACTCAATACGCATCTACTCATCTAGCCTTGCGAGAACTCGCCTTGGCCTCCATTGTAATCGCCCCCTCAAGCAGTAATATCGAGCAGGAAGTGCTTCTCCTGTTAGCCGACAAGTATCGTCCAACCTGTGTCTATCTCTATGACTAACCTAGGGTCCCTGACCATGGGATTTTCCGGGTTTGATCCCCGTCATCACCCCTGCGCTTCCATCGAATGAACTTCATCGCTATTGGATCTGTTAACGTCGTTCATGTTCCTTTTGTCCAAAGGTACTTTGCTTGTCCGAGGTTTGATCGTAGGTATCCAATATACCTAGTTCATCCTCGTTATCGACAAACATGTTTACTCGTTCCCGTGATATTACAACCCCATGACCTAGTCACATGATTGCAATCTTTATGATGTAATATCACCGACTGGGCCCAGAGTACCTATCCGTCACTCAGATGGACAAATCCTACTTTGATCTATTTGCATACTCATTAACGTATCTATTCGGAATACCTGAAGTACACCTTGATGGCCAGCATGTTTTAGTCAGCGGTGGGTAGAAAATCAAGGCATCCTAATAGACAGTAATTACGTATGATCATTACGGTCTAAGGATATGGTCACGACGTTATAGTTATCGCAATGTTGAACTTATGTGACTCGATCACATTGCAACACTTCTGGTGGGTGTGTGTCCATCATATCATTCTCCCAATGATACGACTCCATTGTTAATAGGCGATTATGTCCTCATGATCAGGAAACCTTGATCATTCGTTTGAAAATGAACTAGTACTAGAGTTAACTAGGGACCTGGTTGTTTTATACCACACGTCCATTAAGGTTTCCTCTTAGTACAGTTATAGCAAAGTATAAAACTTATTATGAAATAATGGAATATGCTAATAAAACATATTTTATTTGCCTCTAGGGCACACTCCCAACAACATACATTTGCATACATAATGATAGTTTTCAGTTTTCTTTATGTTGAGTACTTCTTTTAAAGTGTGTGATCTTCTATACTCTTCTAAAATATAGAGTGTTGCCCTTAAGTGAGGAAAAGATCCCAAAAAGGACAAATTAAAAGATCCCAAAGAGGACAAATGAGAGATACATAGAAAGAGCCAATGAGGCCACAAAAATACAAAAAATAGAAAAAAGAAATAAAAAGAGAGGAGGGGGAAACACTACTATTTCTTTTGAAAGATCCACGCTCATACTCCATAGTTATATTTGTACTTCGTAGATATTTTCATATCATTCATGCATAACTATGTGTGGATCCTTACACTATAGAACTTGGTTTGCGTATTCCAAGGATGAGCCTCCTCCAAAGAGTTCTAGGTCTTAGTTGGATGCACCCCCCACTTGTTCCATTTGAGAGCTTACCTTAGTCATATGTGCATTCGTTGCATGGCAATCCCTACTCCTCACATCATATCTATCATTTGGCTTTCTCTCGCTTATGATTGTCCTCATTGATGTGAGCCTTTCACAACTTTTTGTCTTCCTTCCCCATCATTATTCTCTTTGCCATCCTAAGTGCCAACATATCTTGCTTGCGCTCATCCATTGCATGAGTGCTCAAAGTCCAAAGGGAGAGGACCAGTTTGAGTTCTACCTGACTAGTGGTTTGGGGTTGAGTCAAAATAAGATTCCGAAGGTTACCAAGTGTGAAGTTTAAGTAGATTGATTTCTCAATTAAACTATATAGTATTTTTATGCTCTAAACCCGTCTCCCACTTCTTGCACGCAAACACCATTTGGAGACATTCGAGTCACGGACAGCGAGAGTTGTTGCACCTTTATGTTCTTGCTTTGCTAGTTTCAATACTAGATATAGACTCTTGCTTGTTATTGTGTTGACTTGAATTGCATATCTTACTTGCTTTACTTTGAAGTTCTTATATGTTGATGGCACTGAAGTAGTGCTCCTCGTTGGTTACCCCAAGTGGAAGGTAGATATGTAGATAGCGGCTAATTTCCCTTACACGAGGGCTGTAAGGTTTATCGAATCTAGGAGGACTCCAAGGATCGATAAGTAGGTGTCAACGGCGGCAGATATTATGCTTGGGTGCACGAGAGTTGACGTGGACCTGCACACAGAAACAAATAACTTTGCTCCCAACGAGTACAAAGGGGTTGTCAATCCCTCCGGCCTTGTCGTTTACAAAGGATCAAACGCAAGAGGTAATGATAGTGATAATTTCAACTGAAAGTAAAACAGTAAATAAAAGTGGAGGTGTAAACAGTGGTGAAAATATGGACCGGGGTCCCATGATTTTCACTAGTGATGTCTCTCTTCCAAAAGACGATAAACAACTAAGTTGGGTAAACAAATTACAGTTGGGAAATTGACAGAATTATAAACGCACCGCAATGCTAATTATGCTATTTGAAGGTAAGAGGCTCAAAAATATGGGCAGTACGCCGAGACAAGTAGACCGAAATCCATCTGCATCTACTCACTAATCATCCACATTCAGATATCTATCCAGAACATCTCGCTGGTATTAAGTTGCGAGCCCCACCCAAAGTGTAAACTCAAAGCAACAGACAATTGCATAACAATCTATGCATAAGGTAAACAATCCTTGCAAGCGCGGTTACAATCACCTTTGTTTTCTCCCTGGTGGCAACAACACATCCCCTAGTCTCATGTTTCTGTCACTCAAGCTAGACATCGGGGGGCATGAACCCACAATCGTGCATAACGCTCCCTCTTGGATTTACTATCTACTACTTGGCCAAAGCAATAAAAAGCAACGGAGAACATGCAAGAATTACTCAAGAACAAAATATAAAAGGTAAACCAAATATATAACTCAACACGATCTGAACATAATCTCATAATCCATCGCATCATAGCAAACACAGCATAGCAACAGCAGGAAATTACATAGGTGCCTTGATCATGTAGGGAAGCTCACAAGGTCTAAACATTGAAGAACAAGGATGGATAGAAGAAATTACATAGCTACTGGTCATGGAGACTACTCACTGCACTTCCGGGAAGCGTCCATGGTGGTGGAGAAGCTCTCGGAGGTCAATCCTCCCTTCGGCAGGGTGCGAGGAAGAGGTCTTCTGGTGCTCCCGATCTTGGAAGCGCGGCGGCGGCGGAACAGAGAGGTATTTTGCGATGCGGGATTCTCCTCGAGGGTTTCCTGTACGAGGGGTAAAAATAGGCCGAAGGGGGCACCAGAGGTGGGACCCACCTCTCAAGCGCCCTGGTGGCGCGGCCAGGGAGGGGGCCGCGCCACCTGGCCGCCTGGGTGGGCCCTGGCCCCCCCCCCCCCTCCAGCACTTCTTCGGTTGTTCCGGAGCTTCCGTGACGCTGATTTTTATTCTGATTTTTCTGGAATTTTTTGAGCATTTTAAATTGGGGAAAATCACTACAACTAAAGACATCAGCAGACAAAAACTGGCACTCGGTGCACTGAGTTAGTAGGTTAGTCCAAATATGTGTAAAATGATACAAAAGTGTAGCAAACCATGTAGCAATGTCACATAAAAGTGCATGGGACAAACAGAAATTAATGAAGTCACCAAGAAAAATGTCCTAGGGATTCAAATCCTCTATTTTTTTATAAAACCTAGTAGATATTTATGGTCTTTTGTCCCCTCACAAATAAAATAAAAGTCCATAAATCTCAATTAATAACTTTATACAACGAACCAACGACTATGAAGATGTGTATAGCAACTTCGTTGATCTCATGATAATATGCTGATTTACTCTCTTGAATGTACTCATAAGGATATGGTGTATATAAGTACGTTTGTAAGGATAAATGTATGTACGTTTATATAAGCGTTTGGATCTGTACTGTGTTAAAAACTTAATAATGTGCATAATGTCCACCCATGTGTTACT
This sequence comes from Bromus sterilis, assembly GCA_950022295.1. NCBI lineage: Eukaryota > Viridiplantae > Streptophyta > Magnoliopsida > Poales > Poaceae > Bromus > Bromus sterilis. The sequence continues at coordinate 87,493,127 of OX465599.1, forward strand.
TCGTGCAACTATGTTGCTAGTTTGAAAAACAAAGCAATTCAAGCAGAGCTCGTATCTTAGAACTCCATTAGTATTATTTTTGTTCACTAACGTAACATATTTTGACAGTTTAGATAAACAAAACTATTTAGCTTGTACCAGAAAGTGAAAACTTGTATTTTAGAAGGGAAATGCATATGTACTTACACAAGCGATACATGTCATGGACGCGGCCCTCCTCCGCACTGCCTCCTCCAAGGTGCTAATCAACGGCAGCCCCTCGGCACCCATCATGCACGCTAGAGGCATATGGCAAGGCGATCCGATCTCCCCCCTTCTCTTCATCCTCGTCATGGACGTCCTGGATGCAATCATCAAGAAATTTGACGTCGAGCAGATTTTTCGTCCACTTTCTTAGTGGGGAATCAAGCACCGGGCTTCCCTCTTCGCAGACGATGTGGCCCTCCTGCTTCAGCCTGTGGCCAACGATATTCAAGGAGCCAGGGCCCTCCTAGATCTCTTTGGAGGCGCCTCCGGGCTCCATGTCAATCTGTCCAAGTGCTCGTTCACGCCTATTCGCTGCCTGGAGTCTGACCTTCGTTAGATCACGCATCCCCTACCGTGCGCGATCACCTCCTTCCCGGTCCGCTACCTGGGGCTCCCTCTTTCTCCCACCCAGTTACGCAAATCTGACCTACGACCCTTGGTGGACAAGGTAGCCCAGCAGCTACCTAGGTGGAAGTCGAGCCTAATCCCGACTAGTGGACGAATCGTACTCATCAATGCTACCCTCACTGCCATTGGTGTTCATCAGATGATGGCTCTGGATCTCCCCACATGGGTGTTCGACGACATTGACAAAATTCGTCGTGGTTTCCTTTGGGCGGGCGCGGATTGCGCCAAGGGCGGCCAATGCTTGGTGGCTTGGGACGATGTCTGCTTACCGAAGAATCTTGGTGGTCTGGGAATCCACAACCTCAAGATCCTCAATGGCGCTCTCCGTTCCAAGTGGCTCTGGGAAGCGAAGACGTCTAACAGCCTCCCGTGGTCGGCCCTTGACATGGTGGTCTCCGAGGACGCGACCAGCATCTTTCGAGCGTCCACGCGCCTTACGCGCGGTTGTGGTTCTTCGGTCCTTTTCTGGCAGGACCACTGGCTCCTTGGCAGCGGCTTGGGCCAGCTCTCCCCAGACCTCGTCTCGTTCGTCAAGCCATCTGCCTCCGGCACCGCACTGTCAGCGAAGGCCTCCTCAACAACGCCTGGACACGTGACCTCCTTGGACGCCTATCTGTGGCCGCGATTCTGCAGTTCATTGACGTTTGGCCCCTGATCTCGTCTCAGGTTCTCTCCGCAGCGGATGATCACTGGTACTGGAAGTGGTCGCCGGACGGATCGCATACATCGAAATCGTCCTACTCCGTGGCATTCGTTGGCAGGATCGACTGCGCCTGGTTCAACCTCATCTGGAAACCTTGGGCGCCGTTGAAATATAAATTCTTCGCCTGGCTTGTACTCCGTAACAGGTGTTGGTCCTCTGATCGTCTGGCCAAAAGGGGCCTCCCCCACCAGCCCTCCTGCCCCATGTGTGGCCAAGGTATGGAGACAATCGAGCACCTCCTCCTTCGTTGCGACTACGCGCGCCATGTGTGGCCGGACATCTTGCGGTGGATCGGTCATTCGGAGCTCGCCCCGGCTGCAGATGACTGCCTCCTCGACTGGTGGACGTCCTGCCACTCCAGTACGCAAACGACGAAGAGACGAGGGCTCAACTCGGTGTGTCTTTGCACCCTGCGCTCCATTTGGCTCGAGTGTAACTGATGCGTGTTCAAAAACAAATTCCTCCCCCCCTGCACTTCTACTCGAGAGGATCAAGGACCACTGTTCGTGAGTGGTGCAAGGTGGAAAATGGTAGTATTAGGCGAGTAGTCCCGTAATTTGTAGTAGGCACTTGGCAGTTGCTCTCCTGGGCCGCTCTTTAGCGCTAGGGAACTCTCTCTTGTACATTATTTGTTTGTCCTTTCTTAATATATAGGCACGCAGTCTTTTGCGTGTTTTCGAAAAAAAAACAAGCGATACATGTCATATCCACATCATTAACTAAGAAATATGTTGCTTTGAAATCTGTGTAGCCATGCTTCATGGATTGCATAAAATCATACTAGTATTTTTGTGCGCACTAGTAAAATATCCGGGTTCGTGTTGATGTGATGATTTTTCTAAATTAACAAATGGATGAAATAGGTTTTTCACAAATAGATAGAGTATACGTATTTTTTTTGAGGGAAGATGGAGTATATTTTAACCGACCAGAAGATATCCCCCCTCTGGAAAACTGAACAGAGCTGCTATTTCTCTCCTTCCACCTTTTCCTCCTCACCGCTGCCAACTACCCTTCTATTTCTGCTCGCCTCCACCCGCGCATCTCCGCGCAGCTAAAAATCACACCTTTGCCATACCCTCCGTTTGGCCGCCGGCTCACCGCAATCCTAACGCTGCAGCGGAGAACCCGCCGTGATGGGTTCTGCATACGCCGGCGAATAATGAGGTGCCGCGTCAGAAGCATGCGATCCGCCGGGTGCCGGGCAATGGGCGTCGCGGGAGAGGCGAGGATGACGTCGCTGGGCAGCCGCCCCCGTCGAATGAGGCCTTCGTATGCCCCGTTCTCCGAGCCCTTCACTGAACGCCGGGCACAGGCCGCGCCGTCATCCCCTTCCCGGCTGGCAGCCTAGCAGGCACCGCGGCACCCCCTCTTCCCCTTCCCGGCTGGCAGCCTGCTTTCTCCGCCGACCTGGCTTGTGTTTTTTTTTCCTTTAGTTCGTAGATTCGATTGTGTGTGAGGTTGATCCGAAATGGAAGTGTTCGGTGGTCGGGATGAGCCGACCGATCCTGAATACGTCGAGGTGGATCCGACGAGACGATACATGCGCGTAAGTTTTATTTTGGTGCTTTATTTTCTGGTTAATCTCTCTTGCACTTTTGATTTTTCTGAATTATGCCAATGTCACCTCACATGTCCACGTTAGTTTGTTGATCTTGTAGTGAGAGCGTATCTGCATTGCATATTAGGATGTTTACAATTTGTCGTTTAAAAAAAATCAGTATGTTGTTGCTTCCTTCCATATGCCGACGCTTCATGAAGTTGTACACATTGTGAGCAGAACCGAATTGCTTATAACTAAAATTTGGATCAGAGCTATGTTAGAAAAATGCACTGTGAAAATTCTGCCAGTTTGCTCGTTCGATCATTAAAAATCTGCACATAAAGTAGTACCTAAAATGATCAACAAACCATCCCTGCCTATCCTATTGATCTGAATTTTTTTCCTTGGTGCAGTACAATGAGGTATTGGGGAGAGGAGCTTTCAAGACTGTGTATGCCTCACCATCATATTTTTTATTTATGTTTTTTTGTAAATTGATAGGCTAGCTGTCTCGTTTTCTTTCTGAAAGATTGGCATAGTATTAGTATATTTTGTATTATTTACAGTATCGCTTTAATTAATGTGTAGGTGTTAGTACAATGATTCATATTTTAGTTACTAACACACATGCTCAGTTCTAGGCTTATAGCCATAGTATGGGCACCGTTTGTTGCTGTTTCGCTTTTTTCAAAACAATCAGAAAGGTCCTAGTTAAATCAACAGTATTAATAAAGTAATCTATCATATAATGGGATCCTCAAAACCTTTCTGTAACCAAATCTACCAAGCAACTACTTAGGAGATAATATAGGCTGAGCAGCATTGGTTTGAACGTTGAAGTGATTTGGACCGAGGGAATATCATAATTTCATAATGTAGCCTCTCTAAATTGTTCTGGAGACTTGTAGTGGCCTCCAGTGAACACATTCATATCGGGTTAATGATAAATTGCTACGCAATTTTAAGGCTACATTGCCTATCTTTCTGTTTAGTTTTTTACACATCTCTTCTGACTATTACATTGGTTTGGCTGTAACTTATGTTTCATTCTTAATTTGGATTTAGTTACAAGGCATTTGATGAGGCTGAAGGTATCGAAGTTGCATGGAATCAAGTCAATATAGATGAGGTGATGCATTGTCCAGATAACCTTGAGAGGCTCTACTCAGAAGTTCATTTACTGAAATCTCTCAAGCATGAAAATGTAATGAAGTTCTATAATTATTGGTTTGATGATCAAAAGAAGACAATCAATGTTATTACTGAATTGTTTACTTCTGGAAGTCTTAGGCAGTAAGTAACAATTGACAACCCTGTTCTGCTGCTACTTCCATCTTTCTTGAAAATGACACTGTTGCAACTTTGTTCATCTCTAGTTACCGACGGAAACATCCACGCGTTGATTTGAAAGCAATAAAGAATTGGGCAAGGCAGATACTTCATGGATTGGATTACCTGCACAGCCACCAACCTCCAATTATCCACAGAGACCTGAAGTGTGATAATATATTTGTTAATGGAAATCATGGACAAGTTAAGATTGGAGATCTTGGGCTAGCTACAATTATGCGAGCGCCTAAAGCGAGAAGTGTTATTGGTAATCATATTTTTGCTAGTTTATCGTTTTCCATGTTTTTTCTGAACAAATGTGTTATGGTTATTTGACCTAGCGAGGTAACTTTGTGACCGTAATGAATGTTTGCTCCATCCATAGCCAAGAAGCAGCTAACGATGATCTGACCTGTTGACATTTGAACCTTATCTCTTACATTCTCAAGTATTACACATGACCCAACTATGGTTTGAAGTTTGTGTTAATTGGTGGTTCCTCTTAAAATCAAAATGTACCTATGCTATGGGGTTGTTGTCTCTCATTCCTGGTTGCTGAATTTTGTTAGGTTATACTAGCTGAAAGTAACAGGGTCCCTGCCGTATAAATAATGGTCTTAGTGACATAACATGTTGGTCCCTGTGCTACTGGTGTTTTCTCATTTAGACATGTTTTGTTTTTGGTTGTGTATTTTCAACAACCTGCCCTTAAGTTTTAATCAATTTTCTCAAAAATAATTATTGCACCTGATACAACACTACGATATTGGAACCCTTCTTTATTTTGGCAGGTACTCCTGAATTCATGGCACCTGAGCTATATGATGAGAACTACGATGAACTGGTTGATATTTACTCATTTGGCATGTGCATGTTGGAAATGTTCACTCTTGAATATCCATACAATGAATGTAGAAATCCAGCTCAGATCTTTAAAAAAGTATCCAAGGTAAGTGCTTTCTGTTTTTATTCTTGAGTTGTGCTTCAATCCAACATCTTGTCTAATTACTTCCTTTGATCTTTAGGGTGTCAAACCGGCTGCACTATCTAAAATTGTAAATGCTGAAGTTAAGCATTTCATTGAGAAATGTTTAGTTCCTGCTTCTGAGAGGTCATCTGCGAAAGAACTACTGCAACACCCATTTCTTTGCCATGATAATGCAATTGGCTTTGTTGGCACTATGATTCCATCATCAACTCACAAACTAGTAGATCTCTCTCTGGAATCTTTGCGCATGGACGTTGATACTCGTGAATCTATGTGTGCTAGATCTGGCGAGGAAAATGTCCTTGTTACTCCACACAAATCCGTGTTGGAGTTCACTAGAACTAACAGAAATACGGAACTAAATCTAAAAGGCGAGAAGGTCGATGATAGTTCAGTCTCACTGGTTCTACGGATTTCTGATTTGTGTGGTATGGCTTACTTTTATCTTGTTTGAACTCAGATTAATATATTGTTTGATACCATCGACTTTCTATTCGCAGGTCAAGCAAGAAATATTCATTTCCTCTTCTACCTTGAATCTGACACAGCTATGTCTGTTGCTGCGGAAATGGTTGAACAGTTGGAACTGTCCGACTGTGATGTTACTTTCATTGCTGATTTTATTGACCTTCTGATAGTCAATCTTGTTCCTGGTCGGAAACTGGCAAATGATGCAGCAATGACTCCATACATGGAATCTAAAACTTGTGGAAGTGAGCAAGTAACTATTCCCCAGCAGAACCCTTTAGAGATGGCACCTGATTATGTGTTAGTTCAAAGTATAATGCATCCCAGAGATATCAGTACATCGTCGAATAACTATCTTGAATCTGTCTCAAGTGCAACTAACCTAGAGGGGCCAAAGGGCTCCGAGGGATCGGACCTTTCTCTGCGACTTGTTGGGTGTTCTGAAAGTCCGAGCTACGATGACACTGATGACTGTGGGACTATGTACTATGATGGGTACAAAGAGGAAATTGATAAACTAGATTGCAATCATAGTTTAGGTGATGGGTCAAGGAATATTTCAATTTTCCATATAGATGAAGCATCACCTCCTTCGGAGCTAGTAAGTGGTTGCTCATCAATTTCCATTACTGACAGTCAAGATGTGCTAAATGGGGATCTTGGTTTGATTGAAGATCAGTACAAACATTGGTTTGATGAATTAGCAACGATGAGGGAAGAAGCCATGGAAGGAGGTCAGGAGAGGCGGTTACAGTACAATGATGGTTAAATTCAAGTATTGCGCCTCTCTGAAATGTCATGAGAATTGTCTTTAAATGTTCCTCTGTCTCTCGTTTCTACAGCTTTTTTCGGCTCATACAAATGTAAGTTGTAATAATCCGTAGGATCGTTGTCATTGATGTTGGTTTGCCCTGTTGCGTAGCGTGTTGGTAATTAGTTAATTTTCTTAGCTAGCTCGATGTGTCATCAGAAAAGCGCAACTGGTGTAGATATACGGCTGCAGAAGTTTTCAGTATTGGAATGAATATTGCAGCTGAAACATTCGATATTTGTTTGTTCATTATGTATGCAGTTTCCTAGTATCTCCGGATACTTTTATCTTTGCTAGCCGAATACATGTATGAAACCAAAGCCGAAATCGCTCTGATTACATGTATGCCCGCCTTCGCCAGAGAAGTCATCGGTGAAGGAAGAACACTGAGTAGTGGTGGAAAGACGACGAGAGCTGTTTGACGGTTAAAAAGGAGCAAACCTTTTCAGGTCTGCTCAACTAAACTTTTTGAGGGTCAAATAGTACACACAGAGCAAAGTTCAAGGAGGAGATCAAGTGGCTCATCCATAGAGCCAAGACAGAGTACAGGACTGGGTCCTGTCATTTTGATGCTCTTGTTGTATATTACAATTGTGTGCATAGTTGTAGATCAGCTGCCTCAAGACTGTTTTAGATTAGCCTAGTCTTAGGCCTTTTCTTATTTTGTACCGTATCAAAGTAATTATTTTACAAAAAGTTGAAAAAAATACATAGGAAGACATACCTACTGTTTCGCATTAAAAAGAGAAGCAAATTGCGTGTTGCAATTACAAGTTCTATGTACCACAGGCACAAATGCGTTACTATCTTCAGTAAGAAAAAGGTGTTGCGGTTGATTACACAATTGTACATGCCTCAAGGGTGGAGAACGGAAGCTATGCAGATACTCAAAATCGTACACATTGTTGTGGTCGTTGAATTGAATAAGGACAGTATTCATACACCAAATCAACATCTCCAGCACACACGAAAAGGAATCTTTCATACGAAAAAGCCTCCAATGTCACATACAAAAAGTGTCTAATGAGCAAACCAACATTGAAGTCAGCTTCCCTGATTCTGCACCGTTAGATGTATATCACTTTACTTTGAATTAGATTGGTGGCTTTTGGCAAGTTGTGTGCTGCGACATAAGTTGATCAAAGAGTTCGCATGTCAAATGCTTGTCGATGTCACACTAATTTAATCTGCATCTGCCAAAAGTACGTTTCTCCGTTGTGGCAATTGGATCATGTACCTGAAAGTGAATGCATCATATGTGTATTAGGACTGTTTGGCAAAATATGAATTCAGCTCCAGGTTAGTCATGTAGACGGTCTTGCAATTTTATAAATGTTGGCCATGTTTGCAATGAAGTCATCAAAGGTCACAGTAGACATACTACCATAGTCAGGTCCGTCAAATTGCTTCTCAGTCAGACATGCATAACTAAAATGATTTTCATTTCACTGTCAAAAGAGCAATTTTAGCCTATAAAATTAAGCACTCTCAAAATACTCGTCAGAAGAGAGATGGAATTAAGCAAGTCGACACATAAAACAAGTCGATCCAAACCCGCCATGAATACTTCCTGATATATCTTTTAATATACTAAACCCCCTAGGGGTAAAAGCCATGAGAACTAATTGAGGATTCAATTTTGACTTGGTCATACCCCTTGGTGATGTATGTAAATTACTATTTCCTTTTTCTTTTTAAGCTTCTTAGGGGTGGAAGTCATGGGAGTCAATTGAGTATTCAATTTTGACTTGGTCATAACCCTTGGCCATGTATGTAAACTATTATTTTTTTCCTTTCATTTTCTTGTTAGAATTTTCTTATTTTTTTACATGAACATTATTAACATTTTTTTTCTAAAAAAATGAATGTCAATTTTTGTTTGTTTTGTACGTCGGTGCTATAGTGAATTTGTCTTGAGCTTACAATTGAGACCTTATAGTAAATAATTATCTATTTTGCGATCAAACAATTTAGCTCATGCAATAGATGTCGTTCAAAAAAATTAATTATGACATACACAATTACTTGATACTCTTTTTTAACGTTATCTGGCGTTTTAGAACTAATATATCTTTAACTTTACTAAACTTTCTAATTTTGAAGTCTCCTCGTTCAGTTGAGGTCTTTAGTTTAAAATTGGATGCAAATTTTTATTATATTGTTACCTTAGGCTTTATGATGAAATATTTCGATGGATGTACCCTTTTAATATAAAAAATGGGTCTTTAGTTGAAAATTGGATACACAATTTTATTATATTGTTACCATAGGCTTTATGATAAAATATTTTGATGGGTGTGCCCTTTTAATATAAAAATGGGTGGTGTGAGTCTTGGTTGACGAGAAGAAAGTGATGCCTACGATAGATTTAGTACCATCATAAGACACATGATCAACAATATAGTAAACTTCATCGTGTGGAAAGATTAAAAATTATCTTTTGATCAAACGATAAGAAGGATCCATCCAAACAACACAGAAAATAAAAACTTAAAAACTAACACATAAAAATAAATCATATACAATTCAAAAGCGTAAACGGCGCGGCAAAGCGCGCATTGCACTTCTAGTATGTATATAACTATTCCCTCCGTTCCAAAATAACTGTCGTAGCCTTAGTGCAAATTTGTACTAGAGCTAGTATAAAGTTGAGTCAGTTATTTTGAAACGGAGGGAGTACAAAATACAAAGCTTTTTTCTGGTATTTGGCTGATATAATTGAAGTTTCAAAGAGAGGAAATATATTAAGAAACGATCCTATTAACTTGAAACTAACACTACCTGTTCTACAAAGTTGATTCCATAACCTTTTTTTCTTGTAAACAAGCGACCTAGCTTTGCTTCAGTCCTATATAAGCAATTTATATTAAGGAACACTTGCCTTAACAAATACTAGAAGAACATCCTAACTTACTTTCAAAATTAGCCCCCTTAGCCAACGCCAAAGTGAGGCATGACAAGAAAACACTGCTATGCCGGTGCCCTAGCTAAAATGTGTGCACAAAGGCATTAAACTTATGAGTAAATCATATTACTGCCCCCCCAAACTTGACTGGCAGGTTCAAGTAGGCCACTGAACTCTCAAACTGAGTATCTAAGCACCCGAAGAACAATCGATTATCCCAATAGATAAGCAGAAAAGAAGGAAGGGTGGAGAGCTCACCCTCAGTCTTGGGGGCAGATTGCTTCTGCTCACCACCATCCTTGGAGGCAGATTCCTTGGGCTCACCGTCGGTCTTGGGGGCAGATTCCGTAGACTCCACCTCCCTCTTGGCCAGCTTCGCCTTCTTCACGATCTGTGTCAAGCGAGGGTCACGCCAACAAGCACGTCAACACAGCTCGATCGATAGAGGCACTAGAAATAAGGGGAAGCGGAATTGGGGATTGAGGGCAGACCTTGTTTTTGATGGGGCAGACGTACGGGCAAATGGGGCAGAAGAGGCGCAGACGGTGGCCGCCGGTGGCGGGCTGGATCTGCAGCAGCATCCCGCAAGCCGGGCAGAAGTCCATGGCCGCTCGCCGCTCGCCGCTCGCCGCCCTTCTCTGCCGCTGTACTATGGTCGTCGGCGCCTCGGCGGCTCTGAGACACTAAACCCTATGAGCGGAGGGAGGGTTTCTAGCCCATTAGTTTTGGGCCGAGCGTGTGAACGGCCGTCGTCGCTCAGGCCCACACATTTTGCACATCGAATTAATAGAAATCGTAAAATTGACGAAATCATTAATTAAAAAGTATTCCTTGCAACAATCTCCTTCATTTTCGCATCGGCTGACAAGTGCCCACTTATTGCGATCTAGGAGTTTTATCTCTTCTTTTAGATTTGTTTTTCAAACCTCTCAGACGGTGCATCCAATCCTGAATCGTTTTCACGTTGGATCGAGATCTTTGAAACTAGATCAATATAATAGATTTTGATAAAAAAACATAAATACCAGTAGAAAATACATTTTTTTTCATTTCTGAGAGGCACGATTGTCCCTCTCGCTGAAGCAAACAACTGTGCCTCTCATGGAAGTAAATATGTATATCCATGAGTAACGCCTCTCATAAAAAAGAAAAACATTATTTCTTTTCTTTTTTTGAAAGGCATAGTCGTGCCTCTCCCGCAAAATAAACATTTGCCTCCACGAACTATGCCTCTCGTAAAGAAAAGAAAACGTATTTTTTTAGAGGTACATCTATGCTTTTGGTAAAAAAATGTTTTTTTAAGGCGCAACTGTGACTCCCATAGAAGGAAATTGTTCCTCCAAAAAAAGAAAAATTATGTCTCACGTGGAAGCAAAAAAGAAAAAACGTGTTTGTTTAGTGAAAATGATTTTTTTTCTTAAAGTCTAGAGAAACCGTGCGAAAATTGAAAAGCCAAAAAACATCTTAACCTCGAAAACATATAAAATAAAAATAATATCCCAAAGAAGCGTTGAGTACGCAACACGTGGTGTCAATTCATTTCACCAAAAGTGATTCTTGCGGGAGCCGAGTACTTCTTAATTAGTTGTTATCTGAAGTTGGTGATCCAACACATGAATCTTCCAAAAGATTGAGTGGATTGGGCTTCAAGATATTGAAATTTTTAATCTCGCTCTACTATCAAGACAAGCTTGGATACACTAAAAAATCAAGACAAACTTGGAAGCTTTTGGTTAAATCATCTTCTTTGAGTGCACGAATCATATTAGATGCAGAAGTGCATTCTTGACCATATCAAATTTGAAGAGCTATCCTTGATAGAAGGGATATTTACGCCTAGGTATTGCGAGAAGGATTGGGAACGGAGAAACAACAAACATATGAACAGATAACTAGGATTGATAGAAGTATCACCTTTGCAATTGTTAGACACTCAGACTCACATTTATATTCCGTAAGATTGCCTAAAATTACTAAGTAGTTATTAAAATTTATAATTGTACCTATTCAACCCCCCCCCCCCCCCGCTCTAGCTAGGTTCATCTCGATCCTTTCAGTCTACCCATAGTTTTATTACTGCTTTTCTATCATAATTTTCATTTATGGTGTCTATAGTGGCACAAGTTGGCAGTAGACCGACAGTTGTCCCCTCGAGCCTCTCACTAGATCATACCCCCAGGTAATCTCGCAAAAATAAATGTTGACACTGCTACTTCTAGGAACGACAACTACAGAGCTACGGATGCTATCCGTCGTGACCATGATGGTGTTTTCGTGAAAGCTTCTAGAATTGTATTTTTCAGGAATCAGTGATTGATGCAGCTACATTGAAAGACCTCAAAGAGGCCCTTTCACTTGCATAAGATCTCAACACTAGGAGCACATGTTAGCTTCGGATTGTAAGGTCATTTTTTTTAACAATAAAAGGGTCTGGAAGACCCGGCTGCATTAAGACCACATGGCCGAACATATTACATAAGATCCCCTACTAAAAAGTAAAATAGCACAGAGGGGCTTGGTTTTAACCAAAAGGACCCTAGAACAAAAATAGGAAAAGCAATCCGGTCCAAGTTTGCCGTGGTTGCGTCTGAGTCGTCCGCCATGGCCAGCACCAACCTCACCGGGGAAGAAACCGCTTGGAAGGAGAGTGTCGAAGACTACCATGGTACAGATGCTGGAGTGCCTTCGTATTGGCACGCATGTCTGAAGGTATTGGTGATGACGCCGGTCAGTTGCCGCGCATGTCAGAGCACAAAGGAGTCGTCGGTCGGCTAGCAGGGTCAATGTCGAGCCGGCGCGATGTAACACCCTCAGTGTCAAGCAACATTATTCTTTTGCTAATGATAATTCTCGGTGATTAGCAAGCGATTGATCACCCTTGATATGTCCAAGTCATTTCCTAACTAGATTGAGTTACCAAAATGAAATTGGAAATTAAACGTGAACTAGAAATTGTGCAAACAATTTTGTTAAATACAAAAAACTAGTAGGTCAGAATATAATAGCATAGAAATTTTATTGCAAGCTTTAAGTATTTTAAATAAATCAAGACCGAGCCAAACAACCCCAATTAGTCCATTTAAATAATTAAACAAAGTTCAAATAATTTTAGTTGGCCACCAAACTTTTTGTAGCACTGATATTAACATCAATATTGAAGTTGGTCTCATATTTTACAAAAATCATTAGTGGCTAAACAAATAAAACAAAATAAAATAAATAAATAATCAGGAAAACAAAAGAAACTAAAAGTCGCCCGGGGCAGAAGTTCACTCCATCCCATCTCCCAGCCGTTCCCCTCTCCTTCTCCCTCCCGCCTACTGTTCCCCCCCTCCCCGCTGTCGTCGCCATGGCCATGGATGGCCACACGTCGAGCATCCCGCGGTTCCTCTCGAGGATAAGAACCTCTCTGCACCCCCGAAACCCTAGCAACCCCTTTCTTCTTTCCCTCCCCACCCCGCAGCTCTTCCTCTCGCGCCAAGGCCGCCGCCGCCGCCCTGGCCTTGTATCCCGCGCAGCCCCGAGGCTCCCCGCGCCGAGCCGCTGCAGCCCACCGGACCACCGCGCTCCTCCACGCCGGCTCCACCCCCAAGCCGAGGCCGGGACGCCCTTGAGCCACCACCGCGTTGCCTTCCCCGTCGGCCGCGCCACGGCCTCGACGCCGTTCTTCACCACCGGCACCTCCCCGACAACCCGAGCTCGTCGTCGAGCATCTATGTGAGCCCCTCATTTGATTTTCTCGCTCCCCATCGTCGTTCTGTTGCCGTAGCCCCTCCACCATCGACGTCGTAGCCACTGTCCGCCATGGCCGGGAGCTCGAGCTCTCGGGCAGCTCGCCGCTGCTGCTTTCCCGAAACCCCCCTGCGTGGCCGCAGTCACTGCGCGCCCCCGCCACTCGCCACGCAGCTCTGGTCGCCGCTGCCCGTGGCTGCTCCCTGTCGGCCGCCATGGACAAGCCGCTGCCAGCACGGTCGTGCTCCCTATGCGCGCCCCGCGCGTGGCGAGAGCGCATCCTTGGTGTCCCCGTGACCACAGCAGTAGCCCAGCAAACGCCCCAAGCAATGCACGTGGCCTCCATGTGCTTCTCCCGTCGCTGCTTGTCCATCCATGTGCTTCTCCCATCGCGCTCATATTCAGTTTGTTCAGAGTTTGGACACTGAACCTTTCTTCAGTTTAGTTAGATTTAGAGTAGCGCCACCTATGTTGTTTATATAGTTTCAGTGTTGTATTCTGTCAAAATCAATCAGTGTGGTGTAGTGGCGCGTGCACATATGAACAGATTCTGAAAATTGCATTAAGTGGCCCTTTCCAAACAAAGTTTTGATCATGTAAATAAACCCTAATAAATTTGACTTCCGTACCAGATTGGAGATCACAGAAAAATACTCAGTTTTGATATAAGGCACAAATTTATAGGAGGAGCAGAACCCAAAACTGTAGCCTTTTAAAGATAGCTAAGTAGTGTTTTAAAAGGCAGAGTTTTAGACTTACCAAAAATTCAAAGTCCTAGAAATAGGAGATGACAAGTGGGACCCCCTTTCACTATTTAATTAAATAGATTATTTGTTAGAGCCCAGTCAATGACATTAGGGTCCCACCTGTTAGAGTTGACTAGTCAACCCCACTATTGTGGTTAATGTTGGATTTAATACTAAAAGTAATTTCAGTAAATTTCAAAAGAATTTAAATATTATAAATTCAATATCTTTTAAACCGTAACTCCGATGAAAATACTCTGTGCATGAAACTTGTTCAGGATAATACAATGAATGCGGATACGCTACCCGTATACCCACCGCACCCCTCTAAACTACCGAACATCAAACATTTCTCCTCCGGTTCGTCTGTTAGTCAGATGACCGGAGCCGGTAAAACTTTCCGGATGAAATTGTTCTGAATATGAAAGTTGTTCATAATGGTTCAACGAACACGGGTACACTATCCACATGTCTGTCAGATGTCTCTAACGTTGCAGACATGGAACCTTCCCCCTCCGGATCATCTGTCCGGTAATCAACCGTACTGCTGCGTCATCCCCGGATAAATTCATGCTCCGGGCTAATCACCGAACACTGCGTTAGAACACCGTTGCTTTGTATCTTCTATGTCATATTTTTGTATTGCTATTATTTTCGTGTATTTATTGTTTCTTCCCCCTCTCTTATTGTTCGATAGTCTCGATGTCCGCTGCCGATGCCCCTGTGATCGACTACTTCGTCGACGACGACCGTACCTCTACCGTCGAGCTTTCAGGCAAGCAGAGCCATTTCCTTCCCCAGATATCGCCTATCTTTTCCGTACATTTCTTGCACTAGGCATATGCTGCTACTACGTTACAATCCTATTCAATTGCATAGCATGTTTTTGTCGCCCCTTGATGTACCTTCCTTTATCCTATGTTTCCTTATAAATATATATACATAATATTCAGCAGTAAACCCTGCGCATTGTTAGCTAGGTTTAGAATAGCGGGCCGTGATCACTCTGGTGAGTGAACGCAGATTACAAAATATTATAATTGCAACAGGTACGGATCAATGCAAACGCCCTAGGGAACCTACAACGGCGAGACTCTGCCGAGTCGCTTCGAGTTTGACTTACGAGTGGACGAATTCGTATTTCACTCTCGTCGGCTCAGTAGCGTAGCCTCACTAGGATGATACGAGGGTATTCCTCTTTAGTTCATTCCACTGGTGTCTCGGCACCACCGGGGTGATACGAGAATATTCCTCTTTAGTTCATTCCGCTGATGTCTCTGTCGAACCTCTTCAAGTGTACCATTGATACGGTGAGGATCTATCAATCCTCGTTGGTTACCCCAAGTGGAAGGTGAGATGTAGCATAGCAGCAAATTTCCCCTATGTAGATGATAGGGTTTGTCTCCCGTAGGACTCGCAGAGATACAAGTAGGTGGTAAAGTGAACAATGGCGCCGATATTGCTAACTTCACATGGACCTGCACACAGATACAGATAGCTTTGCTCCCAATGAGTACAAAGGAGTTGTCAATTCCTCCGGACTTGTTGTTTACAAAGGATTAACGCAAGAGATAATGATAATGGCGACTGAAAGTAAATTGAGGGTGTAAACAATGATATGAAGATGGCCCGGGGTCACGTGATTTTCACTAGCGATGTCTCTCTCCCAAAAGACGATAAAAGTGCTAGCGAGGTAAACAAATCACAGTTGGGAAATTGACAGGATTATGAAGGCACCGCAATGCTAACTATGCTGCAAAGAAAGGAAGGGCTCAAAAGAAATGGGCAGTACGCCAAGGTAAGTAGACCGAAATCCATCTGCATCTACTACGAATCATCCACCTTGAGATATCTATCCAGAACATCTCGCTGGTATTAAGTTGCGAATCCCACCCAAAGTGTAAATCCAAAGCAACAGACAACTGCATTAAAAGAACTTTGCGTAAAGTAAACAATCCTTGCATCCGCGGATACAAGCACCGTTGTTTTATCCCTGGTGGCAACAGCACATCCCCTAGTCTCATGTTTCTGTCACTCAAGCTAGACATCAAGGGGTTGAACCCACAATCAAGCATAACGCTCCCTCTTGGAGTTGAAACAAATCACTTGGCCAAAGTAAAATACGGCAACGGAGAACATGCAAGAATTTACTCAAGAACAAAATATAAAAGAGAAGAACCAAATATATTACTCATCACAATCTGAACATAGTCTCATAATCCATCAGATCTCAACAAACTCAGCATAGCAACGGCAGAAAATTACAAAGGTTCCTCGATCATGTGAGGCAGCTCACGAGGACTCGAAAGTGGAAGCACAAAGGAGGGAGAGATAGATCACATAGCTATTGGTCACGGACCCATAGTCCAAGGGAAACTACTCACGGTACATACGGTAAGCGTCCATGGCTATGGATGGTCTCCCGGAGGGGGTAGCTTCTCCCGACAGGGTGCCGGAGCAGCTTCTCCCGGCAGCCCCGATCTTGAAACGGCGGCGGCGGCGGTACAGAGGCGAGATCGCGAAAGAGGAGTCTGTATTAGGGGTTTCCATCCCGAGGGGTAAATATAGACGAAGGGGGGTGTCGAGAGGACCCACCAGGCAGCCAGGAGACCTCCTGGCGCGGCCTAGGGTGGGGCCGCGCCAGGGGCCCTCCTGGCCTCCTGGTGGTGGCCCTCCTCCGCTCCTTTGGTGATTCCGGAAGCTTCCGTGACACTGATTTTTATCTGATTTCTCTGGATTTTTTGGAGCACTTTTAATGGCCGGAAAACCTGAAATACAAAAGCAGCAGAAAACAACAATTGGCAGCTGGGTGCACTGGGTTAATAGATTAGTCCAAATATGCTCAAAAGTGTATGAAAGTTCAAGCAAAACATGGCAAAGTCACACAAAACATGCATGGAGCAAGCAGAAATTATAGATACGTTTGGGACGTATCAACATCCCCAAGCTTAATTCTTGCTCGTCCTCGAGTAGGTAAATGATAACAAGCATAATTTTTGTGGTGACATGCCACACATGTTGGGTCTCGCAGCAGAAAACAATATTTTTTCTAACTAGCGTCGCCCTTAACCCAAGATCTATCTAGTTGTAATGTCGTAACGGAAAGACTTGCAAAAACATACCTCGGGGTGTAGTCCGTTGCGCGGGAAACGTTCCCACAAACGTGGTTGATGAAGCCGTAAACCTTTCACAGCCCCCTCAACGGACTACACCCCGAGGTATTAGTACCCTGTTGGGTGGTAGTGTCGCACGTGCAGCACCTCATAGTACTCGCACACGTACGGACTCGATGATGACCTCCGTTCTCCGATCCAGCGAAGGTGGCGGAAGTAGACCTCCCGGAACCGGAGTTTCGGCAACACGACGGCGTCCGCGTAACAGAGAAGCCTCAATCCCAGCACAGGTTCCAGACAAGGGGACCCCGGCTTGAGAGAGATGAGAGAGGGGAGAAGACCGGTGAAAGCCGATCTCAATTCGGAGTAATATTGAATTCTCTGCGAATTTTTCTGTATTAAAGAAGTGCACCCCTGCCCATCTTTATATAGGCAGACGGAAGGAGTCAACACCCCTTCCCTTGGCAATGTGGGACTAATCCCTTGCCAAGGGGGGAGGGTGCGGCTCGGAGGAGGGGGAAGTGGGGCGCCACCCACATGGGCCCCAAGGCCCATGGCGCCCCCCTTTTTTTTCCTTTTCCTTTTCCCTTTTATTTTCCTCCTTCCCCTAACGGGCTTCTTTCACAAATAAGGCCCATTGCACTTTTTAATCTGAAATAAATTATTATTAATTATTAATTCACTTAATTAATAAATAATACATATTATTTCATCTCCCGATGATCCGGAACTCCTTCCATCTCACTCCGAACGTCCTTCGGACCAACACGGAACTTTTCCGGTACGTCTTTCTCTCTTCTCCGGTAACTCCGATAGTTCCGAAAAGGTCTCTGATATTCATCGAGCCCTTAAGTGTGTTACCCTACGGTCCGAGAACACTCCAGTCATGAACGAGACAAAGGCTACGGCCAATGATCAATAGCGGGACCTGGATGCCCATAATGACCCTTGTGCATTCCGGAAGTAACCGATTGAACCGTACACGTTGTATACCATTCCCTTTGTCATGCGATACTAGATTAGTCCAAGATTCGATCAACTGCATCCAATGCATTAGTTCTATCTTGTTACCGACAAATCTTATTCACTCGTTCCGTGATATTCATCCTCGTGACCTAGTCACACGCTGCGCAGCTTTATGGATGCAATCTCACCGAGTTGGCCATGAAGTATCTTTCCATTATATGGATTGACAAATCCCGCTTTTGAATCAACACTCCTTAACATATCCCATCGGATAGCCCAAGATACACCTTTATGGTCACCATGTTTCAGTGTGACGGTTAATGCACTCAAAGCATCCTCAGAAGATTGCAATTATGCGTGATCTCACGGTCAAAGGAACAGGCTACTATGTTCTGTAATTACAACACTGAACTTTTATGATTTGATCATGTTGCAATGCTTGCATTGGGTAATGTTCATCACGTCATTCATTCAATGAGGTGACCTTACCGTCAATTGACTTGATTGTCCATGATCGTGAAACCACAATCATCAGTTGACGATAAACCAGTCATCATGAGAGGCTGACTAGGAACTCTGGTTGTTTCTATACCACACATGTATCATTGTTTCACTGCTACAGTTCCAGCACAGTATGAAACGGGTCATGAACTTATTTAGATATATTGGAATAATCATATATTATTTGCCTCTAGAGCATATATCCAACAGTCTCGCACTTGCACTAGATAGCAAATAATCTAGCTGCATATTTTCTCGATCATAATCATCTTATCATATAAGTGTTTATTGATCATGCTTGATCATGGAAGAGGTTTCGTCAACGATCTGTACCCGTTCAGATTCGTATGTTCCTTTGCAACAGGTATTGGTCAACTTGCTTGATATACCCTTCATTATCTAATAATGCTTGAATTATAAGTTTGGCGGGAGAGTGAGACTTCTTATTTTACAGTATTCTCTAATGAAAAAATGGTTTTAGTCCCTAGGACTCCCATAGTCATGTATACTGAAAAATACACTCAGCCAGAAGTCTAAACTTCTTACGCTAAACTTTATTCAACCTTCTACTTCCTTAAGTAGATATTTATATTTTGTAGAGTTTTGGTTCGTGAAATTATAGCTCACATTTCCTTTTATTCCTTTTGGTGATATCTCTAATTCATATAGACCCATAATAAGGCTTGCAATCATAATCCAGTATTACATTCAAGTATATTATCTTTTCTATCATTTAGAGTATTGTCCTCAGTTTCTCTTCAGATACTGAATGCTTGGACTTTGCTCAGGTTCTGTGTTTTGCCAACCAAGCACATCGGAACCTGTTCTTCTTCTAAGAACCTTTGAGTCATTCTGTTATTGGATTCACAACTTCCGTTTTATGGTAGAATCATATGTCAAAGGTCATATAGGATCACATGTCTTGAGACAAAGTGCATCCCTATTCTTCCATTAAAACATTATTTTGTGATATTAAGGTTTTACATCCTTTATATAATTCCTAGCCACAAGAACCTTTTCTTGTTTAGGATATCATTCCAATCCTTTTGATGTTCAATACACGTGTCCTAATCTATCCTTATAGATTTTAGTGTGTGACACATATCTATTTCGTTCATATAAGATTCTCGTAATCCTTTCATCTTATTAGCCTTAATCTCCATGTATATCAACGTATATATATGAGATTGTTTTCACATATATCATCGTATATATATGAAATTGACATTGTGCTCCCACTCAAATATATCCGACATATATCTATAAGTAAGCTTTTATTAAGTTTCTATTCTAATTATGTCAGACATAATAATATTGCTCCCAAAGCTCCCACTCAGAAAATGCTCTCTGCATTCCAAGTTTTCAGGAAATCTCCAAAGCTCCCACTCAGTTTCATGAAATTGCAGTCCATCTCAATATTTTGATTACTTCAAAATCACTTGATCAAATCAAGGTTGAGAGTTTCTGCCTTGAGGTACTATGGTGATGCGCGAGGTGATGATAGTGATTTCTCGCCCTTCGTTGGTAAACCCCAAGTGGAAGGTGTGATGTAGCACAACAGCAAATTTCCCTCAGTAAAGATACCAAGGTTTGTCTCCAGTAGGACTCCGGAGATGATAAGTAGGTGTCAGCGGAGCAACTGACGCGGACCTGGACACAGACACAAATAACTTTGTTCCCAACGAAGTTCAGAGAGGTTGTCAATCTCTCCGGTCTTGTTGTTCACAAAGGATCAAACACAAGGGATAATAATAGCAACTGAAAGTAAAAGCAGAAAAGTAAATGAGCGTGGAAACAGTGATGAAGATATGGACCAGGATACGTGATGTTCACTAGTGATGTCTCTCTCCCAAAAGACGATAAAACTGCTATGCGAGGTGAACAAATTACAGAAGGGCAATTGACAGGATTATGAACGCACCGCAATGCTAACTATGCTACAAAAGAAAGGAAGAGGCTCAAAAGCATGGGCAGAACGCCAAAATAAGTAGACCGAAATCCAACTGCATCTACTACTAATCATCCACCTTGAGATATCTATCCAGAACATCTCGCTGGTATTAAGTTGCGAGCCCCACCCAAAGTGTAAACCCAAAGCAACAGACAACTGCATTAAAAAGCACTTTGCGTAAAGTAAACAATCCTTGTAACCGCGGTTACAAGCACCGTTGTTTTCCCCCTTGTGGCAACAGCACATCCCCTAGACTCATGTTTCTATCACTCAAGCGTGTCATCAGGGGGCATGAACCCACAATCGAGCATAACGTTCCCTCTTGGGGTTACTACCTACTACTTGGCCAAAGCAATAAACAGCAACGGGGAACATGCAAGAATTACTTAAGAACAAAAATATAAGAGATAAGAACCAAATATATTACTCAATCACAATCTGAACATAATCTCATAATCCATCAGATCCCATCAAACTCAGCATAGCAACAGCAGAAAGATTACAAAAGTGCATCGATCATGTAGGGCAGCTCACGAGGCCTAAACCATGAAGAACAAAGAGGGGAGGAGAACATCACATAGCTACTGATCACGGACCCATGGTCCAAAGGAAACTACTCACGATACATCCGGGAAGCATCCATGGTGGAGAGGAGACACCCGGAGGTCGGCCCTCCCTCCGGCAGGGTGCCGGGAAGAGGTCTGCTGGTGCTCCCGATCTCGGAAGCGCGGCGGCGGCGGAACAGAGGCGATATCGCGAAAAAGGGTTCTCTGCCCGAGGGTTTCTCGTCACGGAGAATATATAGGCAAAGGGGGGCAGCCAGGGGGGCCACCAGGGGTACAGGCGCCCCCCTGGCGCAGCCAGCCCCTGGGGCGCGCCACCAGGGCGCCTGGGCCCCTGGTGGTGGCCCTCTGGCCCCACTCAGGTCCTTCCGGAAGGTTCTTCTGCGCTGATTTTTTATCTGATTTTTCCCGAATTTTTGGAGCACTTCTTATATGGGGGAAAACTGAAATAGAAAAACAGCAGAAAACAGGAACTGGCACTGTGGTGCACTGAGTTAATAGGTTAGTACAAATATGATCAAAAGTGTATGAGAGTGTATCTAGATCATAGCAATATCACACAAAACATGCATGGAGCAAGAAGAAATTATAGATACGTTTTGGACGTATCATATGGTCCATCTTATCGAAACATTCTTTCGTTATGCCAATTTCTACTTCTCTTCAAATTCCACAACTTGAATGTGATGCAATTTCAAGCTATGGTCCCTTCATAGTGTTCGTGAATGAAATACCCATATTGATTTAGCATTACTACGCTTCCGTAGTCAATCATTATTGAATTTAGCCATAACATCTTTTATGTGCCAAATCATGCCTTTATGTGTTGCATCGTTCTTAATAACTTCCTGGTTATTCGGAATGTGAAATAACTACTTTATTTCATAGGATGTGAGCCATCCCATATGCAACTCAATATGATTTCATTTCTCCTTGTTTCCTAGGTAACCATCAATCCTTCGTAATTTATGAGCACTGTCCCTTTGTTTCACTTAAGAAGACTCATGATTATTGTTCTGTACAGAACGTATTCATGACAATCTTCTTATTTTTAAACTAAGGCTTTAACTAATATACCATGATCATCATCAATAGCATATTTCCTCTTCTTATGGAGTCATTTCGGCGGAACTTTTTCCGTTGCGTTACCCTGTTATCTGGAGGCAGGGTCAATCACCCTGGTCAAAGAATTCACTTTTCTCCCATTGGTTTATTCCTTGAGAACCATCTTCTCATTCACCAATTCAAGAAATACAAGTTTTGCTATTTGGGAAGGTGTGTTTTACAATTGCTCACAACTCTAATACAAAGAAAGTTATATCATATAAAACTTCTAGAAACTTTCTAACACCATCATCATATGGAGTCATCAGCTTCATTAAATTCAGAATGGTTTCATTATTTCATGAAGTGGGTGTTTTAACTTAATAAATTATAACAACTTTGTTCATTCAAAATAGCATTAGCATAAGGGGAATGTATTTAGACCATACTACATTTTAGTATGACTACGAATGGTTCAGGTGCTTGAGCACTTTAAACTTCCATCGTAATTTGTGGCATTATTTCCACAAGTCTCCCATTTATGTCAACTATAATACTCATCACTTTGATCACATCATGGTGATTTGTATTCTTATATCCAACTTCACTGTGATTCCGTAATCTCAGATTTATGATCTTAATTGAATGCCTTGTTCAATTAATCATGCGAAGCATCTTTAATGATTATTCATGCGCTTGGTTAATACATCATTTATGTACAATGTTTGGCGCAAGTTCTACTTTGCTAGAACTCCGTCATTATTCATCTTGGTTGATAATAAATTCATGAGTTAATAGATCGAGTATCTAATGACTTCATCATTTATGAATTCATCTCATGCATTTAATATAGTTATGACTTTTGACTTTATTGTTATTCAAAATAACTTAATCATTAAACATTGAATATCACTTGACAATTATGGTGTTTTATAAATGCTTCTATCATATTATAAACTCAATTTCAATCATAGTATAAGCACACTTTATTCATCAAAATGGAACAACTAACTTGTCTCAAAACATGAATAACTTCGTCTTGCGAGATGCAAGACATATCACTAAGTGTTCATACTTGATTGATTACAAAAGATTTATCTAATACTCTAAGTATAATCCTATGATAGATGTCTTGGTGAAATATTGGTGGCCATCAACTGTCTTGGTTGCCATCAATCCTGGATCGCACCTCTTCCCTTCCATGCAACGGCAGGCCCTGTTTTCATAAAACAGAACAAGTATCAAATACTTATTAAACTGCAAATGTTGTATAAGGGAACAAACATTTATAACGAGTATATCAAATATATACCTTCTCCATCAACAATTTCTCCTTCAATGGGTGCAACCTTTGCATCAAGAAGATTAGTCATGAAATCCTGGAGATGCATGTTATCTCCTCTCCCGACATAGCCATGGACATAATCTTGATAACTCGGTGGAAGCGAATGTAGCACCGTGTTTATCACAAACTCCTCTGTGGTAGATTCATTTGTTGTCCAATAGTCAAAGTCTTCCACAAGGCTCAGATACATCCTATGCATCTTGTCTAGGTGGGCTCTCAGGCAGGTGTGCTCTTCCATCTTTGTAGAAAGAAACTGTTTTTCTAACTCAAATCTGGCCACTCTGAACTGACGTATAAACAATGACTTTAGTGTGTCTATCATGTCATAAGCACTAGTTTCCCTAAACAGATTGCTCAACTCATTTGACATGGAGTGTTCCATAACATTCTTCACCACAAAGTGTTTCTGTTGACGAACATAGTAATCCATCATTTCTTGTTCATCTCCATTGTTATCCGGAGGATCTCCCACATGGCTTTCTATTATGAACAAGATGTTTACTCTCTTGAGTGAAGTCCTAAGGCGTAGATACCAATCAACGAAGTTTTACCCATTTACTTTAAGTCTATCATCACCCATGAAAGAAAGCAATTCATGATGTTCATTTGGATTCATTTTCTACAAAATATTTGCAAGGAAAACAATTAAGACTAGTTCATAACAATGAGTTCATAATAATCATATTATAGATGAGCTCACACTAAAACAATCATCCCTAAGAAGTTTTAGTGATTACATGATCCAGACTCACTATCCGTCCTCAAATATCACAACGGCCGACGGATTAGTTTCAAAGGTAGACAACTAGTTTGTGCGATCACATCCTATATGTGATTGATGCTCGATCTTTCGATCTCTAGTATTCCGAGGCCATATCTACATATGCTAGGCTCGCCAAATTGACCTTAGTGTTATATGCTGATAACCCTCAACTGTAGGGGATCGAGATAGTCTTCGCGGGCAAGATAACCCAATTTATTGATTCGACACTTGGGGACACAAAGAATACGTATAGGCTTTGACAATTGAGTTGTCAATTCAACCGCACCTGAAATAAACACTTTCTTGCACAAAGGTATTAGTAGCAACTGTGATATGGTAGTGGTGGTAATGATAATAGTGGTGATAGTGATAGTGGAACAGCAAAGGTAAACAACTAGTAACCAGCAGAAGGAAAACACTGTAGGCTAGGGAGATGGATGGTTGGGCGCTGCTTGGGTGAGAATGAACATGTAACAAATTCTAACTTGGGCAAGGCTCACAGAAAACAAAGGATCATCTAGGCAAATATCAAACATCAGGCATGTATCCCAAGGTAGTTGTACGTGCTTGCAATAAGAACTTTGCACAACATCTTTTGTCCTACCCTCCCGCTACAAACGGGGCCAAAAGGAACTTAGGGAGATTAAGGTACTCCTGTCAAAGAGCACCGGAACAAAGCATTAACAATTCATGGATACACGGAATCCTCAAATTATACTCCATCCCCTTTGGTGTCCCAAGCTGTCACCATTGGGATCGCCGGTTCCGGACTATAATAAGTGCATACAACTCATAGATAGGATCAAGAACACCAAAAACTCAAGAAACAAAAGGGTGATCAGATCTGAAATCATGGCACTCGGGCCCAAAGTGACAAGCATTAAGAGCAACAAGTTGTAACAGAGATGATAAACACCAAGTAGATGATAGGCAACATGCCCCCAACAATATGATTGAACTATTACATGATCTAACTCATCCAATCCCTACCATCCCCTTTGCCTACAGCAGGGAATTACTCACACATGAGAGGATAAGTCATGGAGGGGTGATGGAGAGGCAATGATGATGACGATGGCGATGATTTCCCCCTCACCGGAGGCCAATTCAGCCTCCAGATTAGCTCTCCGAGGAAGAACAGAGGGTTGCGGCGGCTCCGCGACGTAGATTGGAAAAGCGACTTCTGTTTCGGGGTTTCTGCGTCGGGAGAATAAATAGGGGCCAAGGTAGGTCACCAGGGGGTGTGGGACCCAGCCAGGAGGGAAGGTGGCGCGGCCAGGGGCTAGGTCGCGCCAGGAACCCTCCTGGCTGCCCCCTGGCTGCCCTGTGGCCCCCCTTTGGCCTGGTGGAAGCTTCCGGAACACTGATTTTTTATATATATTTTTGGAATTTTTCCATCGTACCTAAATGTCCAGAAACCTGCACAAAAGAAAACAACTCTGGTAGCTCTGCTGAAAACAGCGTCAGTCCGGGTTAGTTCGTTCAAATCATGCACGAATGAAGGCAAAACAATAGCAAAAGTGTTTGGAAAAGTAGATACGTTTAGGACGTATCATATGCTGCTTAGCAAGGCCATATCGACATATGCAAGGCTTGCCAGGCCCAACCTCATGCGAACTCTAATGTATGTATGACACCCGATCGTCACGGCCTGCCTATCATAAAGAGAACCTTCCAGGTGGTGCACACTTCGGTAGAATACTTATCTTTGGCATTTTATAAGGGGTCATCTTATTTAATGCTACCGTCGTGTATCCTATACTAGCAAGTTTTAAGATGTATGATCATGGTGGCACTAAGTCTACAGTGTCTCCATTTAAGTTTGTTTCATCATGATGAACGTTTACTACTTTCTAGTAACACATAGCAAAGCTATCACTACATCAAGATTAAGCAAACAACAATAGCACCCTCTGCAATATAAAGTTAGACGCCTCTATATTTGTATATTGCATGTTTTACGTGGCTGCTAGGGCTTTTCATAGATCAACCGTTTCTACGAACATTGAACCACAACGCTGATTATAGATTGTCTCTATTACACCCCGTACGGTGCCCTCCGTTGCAAATGCCATATCCACTAAAGTAAGAGAGACAGACACCCCCATATCCACTTTATACGGTACACGCCGTATGTCAAGTGTGGAACCAGTCTCGCGTAAGCGTACGCGTAAGGTCAGTCGGGGGCCGCTTCATCAAACAATGCCACAGATATAACAAGTACACGTGAGAGGGTAACGATCGTAGAATCAACGCCCACATCCCCGATGTGTTCTAACCGTATAGCAATACGAAGCATAGATCTAGCTCATGATACCGATGTTGGGTCTCGCAGCAGAAAACAATAATTTTTCTAACTAGCGTCGCCCTTAACCCAAGATCTATCTAGCTGTAATGTCGTAACGGAAAGACTTGCGGAAACATACCTCGGGGTGTAGTCCGTTGCGCGGGAAACGTTCCCGCAAACGTGGTTGATGAAGCCGTAAACCTTTCACAGCCCCCTGGCTGTGTTAGCACCCTGTTGGGTGTTAGGGCCGCACGTGCAGCACCTCATAGTACTCGCACACGTACGGACTCGACGACGACCTCCGTTCTCCGATCCAGCGAAGGTGGCGGAAGTAGACCTCCCGGAACCGGAGTTTCGGCAGCACGACGTCGTCCGCGTAGCAGAGAAGCCTCAATCCCAGCACAGGTTCTAGACAAGGGGACCCCGGCTTGAGAGAGACGAGAGAGGGGATAAGACCGGTGAAAACCGATCTCAATTCGGAGTAATATTGAATTCTCTGCGAATTTTTCTGTATTAAAGAAGTGCACCCCTGCCCATCTTTATATAGGCAGACGGAAGGAGTCAACACCCCTTCCCTTGGCAATGTGGGACTAATCCCTTGCCAAGGGGGGAGGGTGCGGCTCGGAGGAGGGGGAAGTGGGGCGCCACCCACATGGGCCCCAAGGCCCATGGCGCCCCCCTTTTTTTTCCTTTTCCTTTTCCCTTTTATTTTCCTCCTTCCCCTAACGGGCTTCTTTCACAAATAAGGCCCATTGCACTTTTTAATCTGAAATAAATTATTATTAATTATTAATTCACTTAATTAATAAATAATACATATTATTTCATCTCCCGATGATCCGGAACTCCTTCCATCTCACTCCGAACGTCCTTCGGACCAACACGGAACTTTTCCGGTACGTCTTTCTCTCTTCTCCGGTAACTCCGATAGTTCCGAAAAGGTCTCTGATATTCATCGAGCCCTTAAGTGTGTTACCCTACGGTCCGAGAACACTCCAGTCATGAACGAGACAAAGGCTATGGCCAATGATCAATAGCGGGACCTGGATGCCCATAATGACCCCTGTGCATTCCGGGAGTAACCGATTGAACCGTACATGTGGTATACCATTCCCTTTGTCATGCGATAGTAGATTAGTCCAAGATTCGATCAACTGCATCCAATGCATTAGTTCTATCTTGTTACCGACAAATCTTATTCACTCGTTCCGTGATATTCATCCTTGTGACCTAGTCACACGCTGCGCAGCTTTATGGATGCAATCTCACCGAGTTGGCCATGAAGTATCTTTCCATTATATGGATTGACAAATCCCGCTCTTGAATCAACACTACTCAACATATCCCATTGGATAGCCCAAGATACACCTTTATGGTCACCATGTTTCAGTGTGACGGTTAATGCACTCAAAGCATCCTCAGAAGATAGCAATTATGTGTGATCTCATGGTCAAAGGAACAGGCTACTACGTTCTGTAATTACAACACTGAACTTTTATGATTTGATCATGTTGCAATGCTTGCATTGGGTAATGTTCATCACGTCATTCATTCAATGAGGTGGACTTACCGTCAATTGACTTGATTGTCCATGATCGTGAAACCACAATCATCAGTTGACGATAAACCAGTCATCATGAGAGGCTGACTAGGAACTCTGGTTGTTTCTATACCACACATGTATCATTGTTTCACTGATACAGTTCCAGCACAATATGAAACTGGTCATGAACTTATTTAGATATATTGGAATAATCATATATTATTTGCCTCTAGAGCATATATCCAACAACGCAACCATAAAAGGACTTTTAAGTAAAGCAATCAAAGCATGCAGTTCAATTCAAGTCTTAACAAGCAAGAGTCTATATTAGTATTGACACAAGCAACAAAAGAACAAAAGGTGCAAGAGCTCTCACTGTCCGTGACTCGAATGTCTCCAGATGGTGTTTGCGTGCAAGCAGGGGATAGGGAAATACGAGAGAGAAAATAAGGTTGTTGAGAACAACTATCTACTAAAGTTTCACACTTAGTCTCCTTTGGATTCTTATCTTGACTCATCCCCAGACCACTAGCAAGGTACAAGTCAAACTGATCCACTCCCTTTCGATATTTTTAGCACTCATGCAATGGATGAGCGTGAGCAAGAAAGTTGACACCTAAAAGGCGAAACAGAAAGAAGGTGGAGGAGGAAGACAAAAAGGTGTGAAAGGCTCACATCAATGAGGACAATCATAGGCGAGAGAAGGCCATATGATAGATATGATGTGAGGAGTAGGGATTGCCATGCAACGGATGCACATGTGAGCTAAAATCTCTCCAAGGGAACTAGTGGGGTGTATCTAACTTGCTTGCTCAAGAATACCTAGAGCTCGTTTGATGTAACACCCCAAAAATCGGGTTATCGATTTTTGTGTTGTTATTCCTTCCTAGCCTTTTCTGCCGATCTTTTTCCCCTGGAGTCTGGTTTCTGACCAGATAAATCCAGACAATCCTTGACCTTGCAACCCTTTTTCTCTGCCCCTTTGCAAGGCAAGATCCCTCCCGAGACCCTCGAGCTGGGATATGCAAGGATATTGCCGAGTCAGGTGCAATGTTCTTCATATCAGCTTAATTCCATTGGTGCCAATCGATGGAATTAAATCCCGGAAAATACCTGGACATCTCTAAATATTGTGTAAACTTGTGGAGATGATCTTGGTGATCCTCTTGACCTCTCCCAACTATATTGGCTATGATTGAATAAAGGAAATTGTGATTTTCTTTATAAAGCCAATAATTCCCTTTTAGCCCATTTGCAAAGGAGCTACCATTTTGGTTGCCCCATTGGTGCTCAAATGAATTGTGGAGCTCCTAGTATCCAACCCATTGCCATTTCCATCAAAACATTGGGTTCCATAGTTCAAAGTTTGAGCATAGCTTCCATTTGCAAATTTAGGGCAGAATGGAACTTTCTAAAGGAAGTGTTATTTATATTTTCCCATTGCCTCCCAAACTTTTTGTGCCCTTTGACCTGACCATATCATGGTGTTGTACAAAATTTGATCCCTAATGGCCAAGCCAGTAATGCACAATAAATTCCCAAAGTTTTTGTCCAGCAAGAAACTTTGTGAAGGAAGTGCAAGATAGACTTGTCTATTTGAGCTGAAAATTTGTGTACATACTTACCCTAGTATACGATGAAGCTCTGCCAAATTTCATGCCAAGTGGACCAGTGTGCTAGCCACACCACAACACAAACACCTTCTGCCTAGTTGGTGCATTTGTACAGGAAGTGGTATGTACAGTGGTCCATTTGAGCTCAAACTTGGCAGAGGTAATCATCTATGGATAAGATTGAGCTGTGCCAAGTTTCATCCCATTTCACCAGGTGTGCCTCCCCCAGTCCAGTACAAACACCTTGTTGTTGCCACCTAAGTCATGTCACTTTCAGCTGCTAGATGCCACTCAGGCCAAAAAAATCATGAGAATCTTTCTCCTGAGGAGTCACCTCACACAGTGGACATGTTCCCTGTTCATTGGCACGCTCTGGCCACGTGGGTGCCTGGGTGACCATGCACATGGCGTGCTCTGCAAAGTGATTGTGCTGGCTCCTGTTGTCCCGCGTCGTCTTCTTCATGTCTGGGAATGTCTAGTGTGATTCCCACGCTGGTCCTGACCACGGCGTGCAAGATCGCATCGTTTGGTTGCTGCTGGATGCTTGTGCCGACGCCGTGTTCTCCACGGCCTGGCCGCCGCGTGGCCATGGCCTGGAGTCTTCGTGACCTCGCCCATGCTTCCCCCTCCTGGCTATATAGGAGCAGCCCGAGCCCTCCCTCAGCAGCAGCACCCCCAGCAGCCCCACCTCCAGCTCACGGCCCCGCCCGCCCATGGCCACGGCCGCCATAGCCGCGACCGCAGCAAGCTCCCGGGAGCGGCCCCAGCCCCGCGCACCCCATCTCCACGCCGCCACGCTCCGGTCGGCCGGGTTCCCCGCCTCCAGCCACCTCCCCGCGCCAAGCCCCGACACCTCGGAGGCCGAGGCCGCCGCCGCGTGGACCTCGGCTCGTCCCGGCCGCCCTGCTCCGCCGCGGGGGTCGCAGCAGCGGGTGAGCGGCGCCAACCGCCGTCTCCCCGTGGCCACTGGCGGCTGCGCCCCGGCCAGCCTCCCCGACGAGCCCGCCGGCGGCCTCGCCTGCACCAGCCACGGCGACGAGTGGCCCAGCCCCGACGCGAACTCCCCCCTGTTCTGCTGCGAAGCAGAGGAGGAGAGAGAGCGGGCTGACACAGGGGCCCCGCGTGTAAGTGGCTCCGGGCCCCGCTGACGTATTCCCGAAAATACGTGTTCGCTTGGCGAAGGCGTACTTCGCTGCTGCCTCGGCTCTAAATGCACTTTCCTACTGGGCAAGCGTATTTTATTTCTACTGCGGGCAGAAGTACGTTTTCTTGGTCTGAAAGCGTATTTTTGCGAAAAGGCGCTTTCTCTCCAGAACCGAATCGGCTAAGCAGTGGACGTTCATCAGATAAGCCCACTTTTCTGCTTATCGAACGAACGGTCGTATCTCCGCGACCGTAACTCCGGTCGAGGTGATTCAAAAGCCCAGGTTCTCAATTTTCCGAGCCCGTTCCGTTGGTGCAAGTTTCATGCTGTGTTTGCATTGTTAGATTTACCCTTTTGCCCCCGGATGTCGTTAGGCTTCGTCGGAGTACCATCGGTCCCGTCGGATCTTTTCGGAGGGCGACCGCACGTCCGTCCGGTGGATTCATCGACACCCCTCCCAGGAAAGCAAGCCATCTGATATATGCTCCAAGCATTGCGCCGTGATGTTCTTGTGTGTTTAAAATACGATTACATTGTGTTGCTTAACCGATGAACTAAACACCGATCTGTTAACTTGACTTGATATGCTTATATGTGATATGTTTATGTTGATCATGTCATGTTCACTCGTAAATATCATGCGTGTGTTGTTCATACATATCTACCTGATATGATAATGCTAAAAGTGATCATGCCATGTTTATTGTTGAGTACCATGCTCATGTTGTTCATGTTAAATATATAATGCTTATACCGGTTGTTTTACATGTGTTGACCGTATTCATGCTTTAATATCCATGCTTACTAGATTCATACCATGCCATGCTAGTGGTTGCACATGTTTGGTGGTAGTGTTATGTTCAGGCCATGTTGCATTGTTTAATTCATGCTGCAAG
The DNA here is from genome assembly GCA_950022295.1 of Bromus sterilis. Classification (NCBI taxonomy): domain Eukaryota; kingdom Viridiplantae; phylum Streptophyta; class Magnoliopsida; order Poales; family Poaceae; genus Bromus; species Bromus sterilis. The sequence goes on from OX465599.1 coordinate 87,524,735, forward strand.
AGGTAATGCTAAAACTTGATGTACATAATAACCGTTGACCCAGTGCCACCGAACCGAGCTTATCCGTGCAGCCACATTTGCTTGTATGGGCGGGCCTTAACTTGTTCTATTGCAGTGCCTTCTACGGATATCACCAAGTAGGGGAGGTTATGCACGCACGCTACCCTGGCCCGGTAGGTGGTGATAATATCGAAATCCATAGTTGTTTACCCGGGAGTCCCAGTGGGACAAGTTGCCACAAGGTGGCTGGGTGGTTGAAGGTGGTAACGTGGACACCCAACCACAGGGATACCCAAGACCGTGTGTCGGTGAGTCCGTAGGGAGGTAACGCGGTAGTCGGGTTTCGTTGGAGATGTCCTAGTTCACTCTTGCGGTGCGAGTTCCAAGGATCCTGTGGGACAAGTACCGGGGTGCTGGATGGAGTAAGAACTCCATAGTGTGGGTAACGTGCACAAACTCTGCAGAGTCAAAATCTATTCGAATAGCCGCGTCCTCGGTCATGGGACACAGTTCGTACTAGGTGACACTATGGTCAACACAAACTGGTATAATAATGGTGGTAGTAAGTGGATGGTCATGCGATTGGTTGGGTGGTAACGAAGGACACCTAACCCGTTGAGTGGTCATGCGATGACCAGAATGATTGGGTGGTAACATAAGGACACCTAATCCGTTGAGTGGTCATGCGATGGACGGAATGATTGGGTGGTAACATAAGGACACCTAATCCGTTGAGTGGTCATGCGATGACCGGAATGATTGGGTGGTAACATGAGGACACCTAATCCGTTGAGTGGTCATGCGATGACCCGTCACTTGAAGGTGGAGTCGGTGATGACTCCGAGGTAAGCTGCATGGTCATGCGATGATCATGAGTGTTTCATGTGTTGTTTGCACTAGTCTTAATCATGGTAGAATGCTCATTTCATTATGATGATATTGATCCTTCCATGTGTTGATTGTTATTTCTCTGGTTTTGCTCTTAATAGCATGCTAGATTCATCATGTTAATGTTGTCTAGATTCATCATGTTAATATTGCTCATGCCATGATTTATTAATATTGTTTAAACTGTTATGCCATGATAACTAATATCACTCTAATAACTTAAGGCATGCTTGAATGCCATGGATTGCTTTGCTTGTTGTATATGTTACTTGCGTTGCCTGTTTGCGAGTACATTCAAACGTACTCACATGGCTTTCATCCCTGGCTATTCGCGTAGCCAGATTTTCAGGTTTATCTAAGGATCCTCTTTCCCTAGGAGGAGTCGAGCGTTTGCGAGCTAGGAAGAGTAACCCAGTCAGATCCCTGTGGATTGGAGCCACTCCAAGTCCGTGCTGCCGTAGACAGTTATTATTCCGCTGCCCCCATCTCTATAATGAACCATCTATGGTGGTAATGTATTGATTCAAGCCACTTTGGCTTATGAATCCTTTTACAGTTGTGCCTATGTTCTTGGTACGTGTTGTAAGCGCGCACACCAGAGTGATTCCAGGGCTGGTGTGTGGGCGACACTCGTCTGTGTACAGTTGTATTCAGGCGGGGTGTCACATTTGAGGAGGCTCATCATTGGAATATACAAGCCAAGTTCCATAGTGTGAATGTCCCCACATAGCTATATGCATGATGATGATCTCTATGGATTACAAGGGATAGAGGATGAAGTACTAGTGTGGATCTCTCAAAAGGAATAGTAGTGTGCCCCCTTCTCTCTTTTTATTTTTTTCTCTTTTTTCTATTTTTTTGTATTTTTTGGTGGTCTCAATGGCTCTTTCTATTTAACTCTCATTTGTCCTCTTTGGGATCTTTTGATTTTTTTCCTCTTTGGGATCTTTTCCTCACTTTAGGGGCAACACTCTATATTTTACAAGAATATAGGAGATCTTTCACACTTTACAAAGGTACTCACATAAAGAAGATATAACTATCATGATGCAAATGTATGCTTCTGCCAGGATAGCAGGAACATGTATGACATGAAGATCAAGTCATGAGAAGATGGATGTTGCATGGCAATGTATCTCGGAAAGGCTATGGAAATTCCTTGTAGGTAGGTATGGTGGTTGTTTTGAGAAAAGATATAAGGAGGCTTATGATGATAGAGCGTATCGTGCCAAGGGTTTGGATGCACCGGCGAAGTATGCGCCAAATCTCAAGATGAGAAAGGGCAATGCACGTTACCGAAGAGGCTAGAAAAAGTATAGGTGGGTGGAAGTGTCAACTTTCAAATACTCGCATTAGTACGAAGAACTCATGCACTTATTATCGGTAACTCTTAATCTAATCAGGAGGTTCACAAAGAGACAAGTACCCCGAGGAGGAGTGTATGGGGGTTTGGTTATCCTTGCGCATCCTCGACTCATGGTACGTGAGTGTAATCTAATATTCGAACCCTCCAGAGGTTAGTGATCCATCTAGTAGCTAGAGTTCTCATCAGGGGTTTTTGGTTTTCAAAAAACACACGGATTGCCCAAAATATAAAAACTATCACTAATAGGCTAGAGCTCTTGACACCAAAAGTACAAACATTACTCTAGTCAATACCTCAAAACTATTGCAAGTTACTACTTCAAAGAGAACAACAACTTCAACTACCTACTTCTAGTCAAGACACAAAACTCAGTGCAACAGGCAAACTCTCTAACAAGATAAAACATGCAACGAACCTAAAACAAAAGTAAAGCTCTAGAAAAACTAAAGCACTAAAACTAAAAAGAGCAGCAGCTAAGAAAAGAAAAAGAACAACTCACAGCTAAAAGAATAAGCATGCAAATCCTATGAGGAGTTCTAATTCAAGCGGAGCGTGTATCTCTCCCACACAAAAGAGTAAGTAAGCTGGGATCTAACTTGTTACTACAGCAAACAAAAGCAAAAACAAACCTAGAAAAGTAAAGAGCGAGACGCTCCAAGTATAGCACATAACGCATGAAGTGATAAAAATATAGTGCGACGAGGGACGAACTGATAATTGTTGATGAAGAAGGGGATGCACGGGGGCATTGATACGTCCCAAACGTATCTATAATTTCTGCTTGCTCCATGCATGTTTTGTGTGACTTTGCCATGTTTTTCTTGAACTTTCATACACTTTTGAGCATATTTGGACTAATCTATTAACCCAGTGCACCCAGCTGCCAGTTGTTGTTTTCTGCTGTTTTTGTATTTCAGGTTTCCGACCATTAAAAGTGCTCCAAAAAATCCAGAAAAATCAGATAAAAAATCAGCGTCACGGAAGCTTCCGGAATCACCAAAGGAGCGGAGGAGGGCCACCACTAGGAGGCCAGGAGGGCCCCTGGCGCGGCCCCACCCTAGGCCGCGCCAGGAGGCCTCCTGGCTGCCTGGTGGGTCCCCTCGACACCCCCCTTCGCCTATATTTACCCCTCGGGGTGGAAACCCCTAATACGGATTCTTTTTTCGCGATCTCGCCTCTGTATCGCCGCCGCCGCCGTTTCAAGATCGGGGCTTCCTGGAGAAGCTGCTCCGGCACCCTGCCGGGAGAAGCTACCCCCTACGGGAGACCATCCATAGCCATGGACGCCTCCCGTATGTACCTCGAGTAGTTTCCCTTGGACCATGGGTCCGTGACTAGTAGATATGTGATCTATCTCTCCCTTCTTTGTGCTTCCACTTTCGAGACCTCGTGAGCTGCCTCACTTGATCGAGGCACCTTTGTAATTTTCTGCCGTTGCTATGCTGAGTTTGTTGGGATCTGATGGATTATGAGACTATGTTCAGATTGTGATGAGTAATATATTTGGTTCTTCTCTTTTATATTTTGTTCTTGAGTAAATTCTTGCATGTTCTCCGTTGCCGTATTTTACTTTGGCCAAGTGATTTGTTGCAACTCCAAGAGGGAGCGTTATGCTTGATTGTGGGTTCAGCCCCTTGATGTCTAGCTTGAGTGACAGAAACATGAGACTAGGGGATGTGTTGTTTCCACCAGGGATAAAACAACGGTGCTTGTATCCGCGGATGCAAGGATTGTTTACTTTACGCAAAGTTTTTTTAATGCAGTTGTCTGTTGCTTTGGATTTACACTTTGGGTGGGATTCGCAACTTAATACCAGCGAGATGTTCTGGATAGATTTCTCAAGGTGGATGATTCGTAGTAGATGAAGATGGATTTCGGTCTACTTACCTTGGCGTACTGCCCATTGCTTTTGAGCCCTTCCTTTCTTTGCAGCATAATTAGCATTGCCGTGCCTTCATAATCCTGTCAATTGCCCAACTGTGATTTGTTTACCTCGCTAGCACTTTTATCGTCTTTTGGGAGAGAGACATCAGTAGTGAAAATCACGTGACCCCGGTCCATCTTCATATCATTGTTTACACCCTCAATTTACTTTCAGTTGCCATTATCATTATCTCTTGCGTTAATCCTTTGTAAACAGCAAGGCCGGAGGAATTGACAACTCCTCTGTACTCGTTGGGAGAAAAGCTATCTGTATCTGTGTGCAGGTCCAGGTGAAGTTAGAAACCCTCGGTTGTGAACGGCGCCATTGTTCACTTTACCACCTTCTTGTATCTCTGCGAGTCCTACGGGAGACAAACCCTATCCTCTACATAGGGGAAATTTGTTGCGACGCTACATCTCACCTTCCACTTGGGGTAACCAATGAGGAGTGAGAGATCCTCACCGTATCAGGCATCCCCAAGCTTAGACGCTTGAGTGTCCTTGAATATTTATTGGGGGTGCACATGGGCAACCCCAAGCTTGAGCGTTTGACACTTCAAGATCTTCTTTCATCATCTTCCATCGCACACTTGAAAACTCCCTTCATACATAACTCATTGTAGACTGATTAGAGAGATTATTACCCTAATAAAATAAAAAAATTCTCCACTGGAAATAAATATAATCTTGAAGAGCTAATGTTTCCCAAGATTGTTAAAAAAATTGCAAATAAAAAGCAAGCTTAAGGTTTGCAAAAGTGAAGAGAGACAAAACGTGGCAGAATCTGTGAAAAACAGAACAGCAGGTAGAAACGATTTTTTTAGGGATACTTCTGAAACTCAAATAGAAAAACTCAGAACATACGCAAGTTTCTTAATTGTATAGAGCATGCTGTGTAAAAATTTCAGCTCAAAAAGATGAACTGGGATTTTTCTCTGATTTTTCTAGTCCCGAGGACAGAATCTGTTTTCTGGACAGCATGTCACAACTTTCACTTCCCTTGTCGTATGAGGCTATAAAAGGCACAAAGCTTGAAAAGCAAAGATACAATGATGTTGCTACAGTAGTAACAATCATCAAGACCACTAAGAACAGAAGAAAATAAAAAATAAAAACCTATATTCGTTGTGGGCTGCCTCCCGAAAGCGCTTCTTTAAAGCCATTAGCTAGGCTTAAAGCAAAAGATCAAGTCTTTTCAAGAAAATAACTAGCCCGTGTGACGGACTCAAAAGGTAACTTAATCTTTTTTCTAGCGAAATGTTCCAACCCTTTCTTGAGAGGGAATTGGAATTTGATAATCCCTTCTTTCATGTCAATAACAGCACCAACTGTGCGAAGAAAAGGACGTCCTAAAATAATTGGACAAGAAGGTTCACATTCAATGTCCATAATAGTAAAATCAACGGGAACATAATTGTCATTGACAATGATAAGAACATCGTCGATCTTCCCCAAAGGTTTCTTTACGGAAGAATCAACAAGACGAACACCGAAAGAACAAGGATCAAAAGGTTTCAATTCAAGCATATCATACATTCTTTTGGGCATAACAGAGGTACTTGCTCAAACATCACAAAGAGCATAACAAGAGAAGTTATTCAATTTGATTTTTATCCTAGGATCCCAACCATATTCTAGCTTCCTAGGTATGGAGGCTTCTAGTCTAAGCTTCTCCTCCCTAACTTTGATTAGAGCATTGGTGATATGCTCTGTGAAGGCAAGATTAAGTGTGCTAGTGTGGGGGTCTCTAGACATCTTGTGTAGGAAACCAATAACTTCAGATAAAGTGCAGTTGTCAAAGTCTAAGTCACTACTATATATCAGGGAGGTAGTGATATCATTTAGGCTCACTTGTTTGAAAGCCTCTATGTTCATATTGGTTTCTTCATCTATGGTTGAGGTGGTAGCATCACCATTGATAGGTCCAGTGGGACTAGGGGTGTGATGGGTACTAACAGTTTGGACATCCTCAACTACTTGGATAGTGGATACTGTGTGGTAGGTAGGAAGGCTCTCAACTCTCTCTTCTTCCTCCTTTTCTCTAGCCCATCTCTCTTTAAGTTTAGCCATCATCCTAATGTTTTCATTGATTTGTAACTGGACAACATTAATAGGAGTGACCTTACTCTCCTCAAGGGGAGAGGTTCTAATTTTTAACATCTCAACATCAAGGGCTAAGTTATCTACCTTCAAACAAAGATTATCTAATTTAACTAGTTTTTCTTCCACATTCTTGTTGAAGGCTTTTTGGGTAGTGATAAAATCTCTAAGCATACTCTCTAGTTCAGAGGTGGAGTTTTTGGTGCTAGGATAAGTGTTGTTGTTCCCATAGTTGTTGGATGGGAAAGGCCTAGGGTTGTTGCTACCAAAATTACTCCTATAAGCATTATTGTTGAAGTTGTTTCTAGAGATAAAGTTCACATCTACTTGATCCTGAGCAATCAAAGAATTTAAAGGAACATTTTGAGGATCAATAGGAGCTTGCTTGGTAAGTAGAAACATGATAAGGTCAACCTTTTCATTTAGAGAGGAGATCTCCTCGACAGAATTTACCTTCTTACCATTTGGAGATCTTTCGGTGTGCCACTGAGAGTAGTTCAGCATCATCTCATCTAGTAGCTTTGTGGCACCACCAAGTGTGGTTGACATAAAAGTTCCTCCCGCGGCCGAATCTAACAGGTTCCGCGAGGTAAAGTTCAAGCCTGCATAAAAAGTCTGGATAACCATCCAGGTAGTCAGTCCATGTGTGGGGCAGTTCTTGACAAGTGTCTTCATACGTTCCCAAGCTTGGGCAACGTGTTCATTATTCAATTTCCTGAAACTCATAATGTTACTCCTCAATTGAATAATTTTAGCAGGGGGATAGTACTTCCCGATAAAACCATCCTTGCACTTATCCAAGAATCTATGCTATTCTTAGGCAAGGATTGAAACCAGATTTTAGCTTCATCCCTTAAAGAGAAAGGAAAAAAGCTTAAGCTTAACAATTTCATCATCTACTTCTTTGTACTTTTGCATATCACAAAGCTCAATAAAATTATTTAAATGCAAGGCAGCATCATCTCTAGCACCAGAGAATTGATCTTTCATAACAAGGTTCAGCAAAGCAGGTTTAATCTCATGAGAAGGTGCTGAAGTAGCAGGTGTAGCAATAGGAATGCAGATAAAGTCACTATTGTTGTGACTAGTGAAGTCACACAACTTGGTGTTTTCATTGGAACCCATAGTAGCAGCAGGTATTTTTGGTATTTTTATAAGGGACACAAAAGTAAAAAAACTGAAAGGTAAACTAACAAGACTAAAAAGCAAAGATAAAAGATAGTGTGCAACTCCCCTATCTTGTAGACTGGAGTCCCCGGCAACGGCGCCAGAAATTGTCTTGATACGGTGAGGATCTCTCACTCCTCGTTGGTTACCCCAAGTGGAAGGTGAGATGTAGCGTAGCAGAAAATTTCCCCTATGTAGAGGATAGGGTTTGTCTCCCGTAGGACTCGCAGAGATACAAGTAGGGTAACCTGGACCTGCACACAGATACAGATAGCTTTGCTCCCAACGAGTACAAAGGAGTTGTCAATTCCTCCGGCCTTGCTGTTTACAAAGGATTAACGCAAGAGATAATGATAATGGCAACTGAAAGTAAATTGAGGGTGTAAACAATGATATGAAGATGGACCGGGGTCACATGATTTTCACTAGTGATGTCTCTCTCCCAAAAGACGATAAAAGTGCTAGCGAGGTAAACAAATCACAGTTGGGCAATTGACAGGATTATGAAGGCACCGCAATGCTAACTATGCTGCAAAGAAAGGAAGGGCTCAAAATCAATGGGCAGTACGCCAAGGTAAGTAGACCGAAATCCATCTGCATCTACTATGAATCATCCACCTTGAGATATCTATCCAGAACATCTCGCTGGTATTAAGTTGCGAATCCCACCCAAAGTGTAAATCCAAAGCAACAGACAACTGAATTAAAAGAACTTTGCATAAAATAAACAATCCTTGCATCCGCGGATAAAAGCACCATTGTTTTATCCCTGGTGGCAATAGCACATCCCCTAGTCTCATGTTTCTGTCACTCAAGCTAGACATCAAGGGGTTGAACCCACAATCAAGCATAACGCTCCCTCTTGGAGTTGCAACAAATCACTTGGCCAAAGTAAAATAAGGCAACGGAGAACATGCAAGAATTTACTCAAGAACAAGATATAAAAGAGAAGAACCAAATATATTACTCATCACAATCTGAACATAGTCTCATAATCCATCAGATCCCAACAAACTCAGCATAGCAACGGCAGAAAATTACAAAGGTGCCTCGATCAAGTGAGGCAGCTCACGAGGTCTCGAAAGTGGAAGCACAAAGAAGGGAGAGATAGATCACATAGCTATTGGTCACGGACCCATGGTCCAAGGAAAACTACTCACAGTACATACGGGAGGCGTCCATGGCTATGGATGGTCTCCCGGAGGGGGTAGCTTCTCCCGGCAGGGTGCCAGAGCAGCTTCTCCAGGCAGCCCCGATCTTGAAACGGCGGCGGCGACGATACAGAGGCGAGATCGCGAAAAAAGAGTACGTATTAGGGGTTTCCACCCCGAGGGGTAAATATAGGCGAAGGGGGGTGTCGAGGGGACCCACCAGGCAGCCAGGAGGCCTCCTGGCGCGGCCTAGGGTGGGGTCGCGCCAGGGGCCCTCCTGGCCTCCTGGTGGTGGCCCTCCTCCGCTCCTTTGGTGATTATAGAAGCTTCCGTGATGCTGATTTTTTATCTGATTTTTCCGGATTTTTTGGAGCACTTTTAATGGCCGGAAAACCTGAAATACCAAAACAGCAGAAGACAGCAACTGGCAGCTGGGTGCACTGGGTTAATAGATTAGTCCAAATATGCTCAAAAGTGTATGAAAGTTCAACCAAAACATGGCAAAGTCACACAAAACATGCATGGAGCAAGCAGAAATTATAGATACGTTTGGGACGTATCAACCATCGAGGGTGATTCCTCCAGGTTTCACTTGATGGTAGGCACTCGAATCAACTGGTGTCCTTACAGGTAGGAGTCGGGTGACCCAACGGTGCCCGCGCAGGGTATCTTAGCGGAACGACAGGTCAGGTGTATTCCACCGCTGTGCGGCGGGCCTGGTACTGTTCGTGGCCGAGAGGTATCCTGTTGTACGAAAGTCGAGCTCTTCAAAGAGCAAACGCGAGACAAGGTAAGGAGATGATTCACCTTGTTGGTAACCGCACGAGTTGGAGGGACGTCAGGGCAGGCACCGATGTTACTGGTGGACCTGACTGTTGTCGTTGTCCGCGACTCATCCGGAAAGGGGCAACGATAACGGTTGTCCTGACAGATAATAATAAAATGCTTAACGGTTCAGGTGGATGACTTGAGAGGCCGCAAAGTCTTGTACGCACTACCTTCACGTGGGATTACGGTGTGGGCCCTCCGCGTTGTGTATCGTTTGAAAGCTCTGAAAGACGTCCAGTTCAGCATTGTGGCAGGGACGGATCGCGCTGCGGCGCTGGAATTCACCCTCCTCACAACGACCCGGAGAGCGAGGGGTGATAGGCCCATTACCCCCTTGCCCTTAGGGATGTAGACCGGCGGGGACCTCTCAGATGAGCCGTAGGATGGGCCTCGGCGTGTCGGATAGCCTCGGTGGGGCATTCCCTAACAAGGTGTACGCCACCCTGGAGATCCGAGCGTGCAGGCTGAACAGTAGTGCACCCCTGCAGGGATGATAATCTATTCGGATAGTCGTGTCCATGGTAACAGGACGCTTTATGCTGAAGCCAGAGCCTACTACTACAAACTACTACTATTAAACTGTTGGTTCCGGTTTCTCTTCCTCGCAGGGAAGTCGAGGAGGGGATCTCGGAGGCATATATAATTGTTATCATTACAACTTACTATTATACAATGCTGCAGCAACTTCTGTTGCATTGTTATTACATTCATGCTATTGAACTGTTGGCTATTCTCTTCTCATGCTGCAAGACTCGTCGGAAGATGCTAGACTTCGATAGGCTTAGCTTTTCTTCCTTATTCTGATTTTCTGTCTTTCAGTCCACTATATATAGCCTCCCCTTCCATTTGATACCAATGCATAAATACTTAGTAGCGGTCGTAAGACTCGCGGGTATGCTAGATACTCACCCTTGCTTTTTTTCCCCTTTTTGTTTTGCCTGATCGGCCGCTGCTGTCGATGTTGGATCCTTGGAGTCCAGGAGCAGGAGTTCCCCGATGCCGACCACCGCAACGTGAAGATCCCCGATGCCTTCTACGACGTCGAGTTCCCCCTTTGACCAGGAATAGTTTGGAGGTTCCTAGGCAGGAGGCCTCGCCTTTTCGATCGTTATTGTTTTTGTGCTAGCCTTCTTAAGGAATCCTTGTATCCTTGTGTCTATACTCAGATACTATTGCTTTCGCTAACTTTGTGCTCTCGAGCTATTGTATTCGAGCCCTCGTGGCCCCTGGCTTGTATTAAACAGCTTGTATTATTTTATTTGTAGAGTTGTGTTGTGATATCTCACCGTGAGTCCCTGATCTCGATCGTGTACCTTGCGTGTATGATTACTGTACACGGTCTGATTTTGGGGGCGTCACACGCGAGAGCACAAGTGAAGGAGCGCCGAGTCGCCTCTAAACAGACTGGATTGCAAGGTCATGGTGGATGATATTCGACAAAAGGCCAAGTCGTTCTACGAAGCAATAGTACATGAAATCACAGATTGCCGAAAGTTGTTTTCTATATGTAATATTGTTCACAAACATAGAAGCTCAAACTTCGAAGCTTACAACTTGGAAAAGCATTCTCTTACTTTAGGGGTTGGTTGCCATGTCTTGTAGGCTAGCTCAATTAATTTATTTCCGTTTCTTTAAACATGTTTACGAATGAATAAAGCTTCACGAGGTTGTATAAAAAATAAGATAAATCTTTGTGGACAATGTAGCCATGATTATCAGTAAATCTAGTCATGATGGCCTTCAATACAAAATCTTATGCATTCCCACCGTTCGAAAATAAGTGACATAGTTTTAATTTAAATTTAAAAAATCATGATGGGAGGCATTTTTTGGAATTGTAGAGGAGTGGGGAAGAAAGGAATGGTGCCCTGTATCACTGACATGATCAAAGACCATTCCCTAGATTTTACCTGTTTACAAGAAACTCATAAAATGAACTATAAGAAAAGCTTCTTCAGAAGAATTGACGTCCACAATCAATTTGATTGGAATTGGGTCCCCTCCATGGGTAGATCTTGAGGTATTTTGTGTGGTACTAAGAAGAGTAAGTTTGATGTGGTTTCCTGTAATAATAGGAAATTTTCCATGCAACTCACCCTGTTTGATACTACTATCAAACTTGTATGGAACCTGTGTTGTGTTTATGGTGCTGCGCATGAGGAAGATAAGCAATAATTCTTGGGGGAACTTGCTGATGTGTGCAGCCATATTCAAACTCCCTATATTGTTGGTGGAGATTTCAATATCATTAGGCACTGCGGAGAGAAAAATAAAATTGGCACATGTCTCCTCATATTGACATGTTTAACAATATCATAAATTGTTTGAATCTCATGGAGATTTTTTCCAGTGGTGGAATTTACACTTGGACTAATAACCAAGCACATCCAACATTGGAAAAACTGGATAGGGTGTTAATGAATTCTGAATGGGAAGACTTGTACCCTCAGGTGAATATCAAAGAGTTGGTGAGAGAGATATCAGATCATAGTGCATTGCTGCTGTCTTTTGATAATGTGAATTCTAGAGAACCTGTCAAAAGAGAATTTAGATTTGAGTTGAGCTGGCTTAAGGATGAAAATTTCTTGCCCAAAGTGGCAGAAATATGGGGGAAGAATGTTAAATCCTCTAACCCCATTGACATCCTCAACATTAAGCTGAAACGATTTAAAAGGTTTTTCAAAGGATGGGGGTCTCATAAGTTTGGGCATGTTAAGAAGAGAAAAAAAGAATTAAGAGAGGAGCTAGCCCATATTGAACATGAGGCGGAAATGGGGGAGATGGATGATTTTTCTTTGAGTAGGAAATCTGAAATTATGGTGGAACTCAATAATATCTTGGTGAATGAGGAGCTTTTCCTCTCGCAACAATCTCATGAGAAATGGTTGCTGCAAGGGGATCATAACTCAGCTTATTTCCAAAAAATAGCTAATGGTAAAAAGAGACGCAATACCATTCATTCTCTGACAGTTGGGGCACTGTAATTGAGGGGAAAGAAAACCTACTGGCTCACGCCACTGATTTGTATAAAGAGATATTTGGCCCAGCCCACGGCAATATGTTTAAAATGGACCATGACGTTTGGGAAAATAGTGAGAAATTGAACAATACTCAGAATGACATATTAACCGCTCCTTTTACTGTTGAAGAGGTCAGGAAAGCTATGTTTGCTATGAATAGCAATAGAGCCCCTGGCCATGATAATATACATACTGAGTTTTATCAGTGTTGCTGGGACATTGTGAAGGAAGATATTATGGCTCTATTTCATGCTTTCCATGCTGGAAACCTAAATCTGTTTCGCCTTAATTATGGGGTGATCACGTTGCTACCTAAGGTTAATGGTGCCAATAAGATTCATCAATTTAGGCCGATTTGTCTCTTGATATGTCCTTATAAGTTGATCACAAAAGTGCTTGATAATAGGGTTGCGGTGTTCGCGCCGATTTTGTTTAGCATTCATTAGAATGCCTTTATCAAACATAGAACATTATGTACGGGGTCTTATCTCTACATGACATCTTACATCATACTCAAGTTAAGAAGAAATGTGGTATAGTGGTTAAACTGGACTTTGAAAAAACGTATGACAAAGTTAATTGGGACTTTTTGTTGGAATGCCTTCGAATGCGAGGATTCGGGGATACCTGGTGTGGCTGGGTGAAACAGATCCTGGAAGGGGGGACTGTTAGTGTTAAACTTAACAAAACGGTAGGGCCGTACTTCCAAAGCTTCAAGGGATTTAGGCAGGGCGATCCCTTATCCCCATTTCTCTTTAACATTGCGGCTGAGTGTCTGTGAAAAATGGTCCTCACAGCTCAGCGTAATGGGATGATCACTGGTTTAGCCCCTGATCTACTTGAGAATGGCATGGCCATTTTACAGTACACTGATGACACTGTCCTATGCCTTGAACATGACATGGAGAAAGCTCTGAATCTGAAATTGCTGATTTATATGTTTGAGCTCATGTCCGGGCTAAAAAATATTTTTCAAAAGAGTGAAATTCTTTGCGTTGGTGGGGATGATCAAATTCTTAGTGGATATGCTGATTTATTCAATTGCCAGATTGGTCATTTCCCTATGCATTATCTGCGGGTACCTGTGAGTTATTCCAGTCTAAGGAATGTAGATTGGGACTTTATGGAAGCCAGATTCATAAAAAAGTGTGATTCATGGCTGGGTAATGTATCCTCTTCTGGTGGTAGGCTTATCCTCCTTAATGCTAATTTGTCTAACATTTCCTATTACTATATGTCCATGTTCATGTTGTCCAAGTCATTTATTAAAAGATTGGACGTTCATAGGCGTTGGTTTTTTTGGCAAGCTAATGGTGGTAAAAAAAGATACTACTTAGTGAGATGGGATAGAGTTTGTCGATCCAAGTCCAAGGGTGGACTGGGTGTTAAAAATCTGCATAGGCATAATGGAAGTTTACTGGTAAAATGGTGGTGGAAGCTTGAGAAATATAAGGGTTTGTGGCAGAATATTGTTAAGGAAAAATACTTTCGAAATGACAGTGTTGCTTCCGTTAAGAAGAAATTTTCTGAATCACCATGATGGAAAGATATCATGAGCGTTAAAGACATCTATATGGATGGGAGAAGGATCAAAGTTAAAACTGGGGACTTGGCCAGGTTTTGGAAGGATCCTGTGATTGATGAGATCCCTCTATGTATCCAAACACCTATGCTTTTTCAGTTTGTTGTTATCCTGATTGCACTGTCCGTGAGGGCTTAAGCTTGATCTCTCGAGATTTTGAGTCCTTTTTCAGACGGCGTCTCTCCCATGAGAGGAGAGAGCTGATGGCCCAATTGGTGGCCAAAATGAGTGGCGTTTGCAACCAGAATGATGGAGATGAGGTATATTGGGCGCTTGGCAAGAAATTGGTATTCACTACGAAATTTTTCTATGAATATATGGAGAGAAACATCTCTCGCAGTGATTTCCGGTGGGTGTAGAATGCACGCATTCCCCTGAAAATTCAAATATTCTTATGGCAGATGATGCAAGATGCCATCCTAACCAGGGATGTTATGCATCGTCGGAACTGGGGGGGCAACCCTAAGTGCTCATTTTGTGGCGATCGTGAAACTGTCATGCATTTATTCTTCTTGTGTCCAGTGGCTAGAGTGACATCGAGAGTCATTGCGTCTGTTTTCGGTACTGATCGTTGTTCGAATAATGTGTGGCAGTTTTATTCCTGGTGCTTTACTTTATTCCCGGAAGGGGAAATCTTTTATTCGGTTGGCCTGGCACCCGTTTGTCGGGCAATCTGGAACTTGCCCAACAGAGCCACATTTGAATTCAAGCAATTGCGGCCTCCTTTTGAAGTAATTTTTACGGCATATGTGAACCTTGTTTACTGGGCAGGTTTGCAGCGTGATGAAGACGGGGAGGCTCTAAAGAGAGGGGCCAAGATGACGAAGGCAAGCGCGTCTCAAATGATTCGCATCTATGGCGGACTGGAGGAGCGGGCGAATGCTAGTGGGGCAGCCTGCTAAAAGACTTGTGTGATCGACCACATCGAATGTTGAAGAAGACTAGTTTTGCTGGAGGGCTCCTGGGGTTTATGTCTTGCTTTTGGTTATGCTGATAGTTGGTGCTATTTAGACTTATCTTAGACTCCATTCGGCTCATGCGTGGGCATTTTACTTCTCAGGCCTCTAGGTCGTGGCTATGTTTGAACTGAGTAGGTGTCGAAGAGTTTTTGCCCCACGGCCCAGTTTTCGAGATCGAGCATTGGGTGATGGGTTTCCTTTCGATGCATAGAACTCACTTCTCTCCTTTCTCTCTCTCCTGGTTCGTGTTGTATTTCCGTTAAGCAATTAATGGAAAAGGGGTGAGCCCAGTTCTAAAAAAAGTTTTAATTTAAATTTGAACTAAAACCACATCCCGTCACTTATTCCCAAACAAAGGGAATATGAGCTTGCATGTATTTGCAAATGCCACCCCCTCCGCCATTACGAGTGAACATAAATTGATATCCTCACAGAACAGAAGGATGAAACTGAAATTCACCAGACATTTGGTCATTCTATAATGAACTGGAAATTGAGCAGACTGAAGGGTAAGCATATTGCCAATATATCAGTGAAGGCCTACACTCGCTCCTTCACCATCACATGCCTTGCCTAATTCTACAAGTACAACACCACAAGGATAACAGGTGATAAACACCATGGTCGGTTCCTCAGCATTAAGCAGTCTCGTGTGCTCAGAAGGTGCCACAATCAGGTCGGCCGCTCACCATCTGCTACAACAGGCTTCTGAGATGGGGTACTTTGATCGACATCCATAGGTGCGCTTGCTCTGGGAGGTGATGGTGGCTGCACCTCGAAATCCGGATAAGCAGCTTTGTACCTTGCCCTCAGTCCTTCATCCACAAGCCTTGTTCCGCTTACCTGGTTACCTAGAGAGAGCCATCTAAACAAGAGGAAAAGAAATTAAAAGGTAAGTAATGGATAATATCTGGTATGCAGAAGAAAATATAACAGGAGAGGGGCAATAGTTAGTGCGCACCCAGCTTGAGTATTATGCATTCTTGCAAACAGTTCGAGCTTCCTTGTCCTTGGGCTTATCCGTTCTAGCATGGCATACATCTGTACAGCAAAACAGACTTGAAGCAGTGTTCTTGAGATGAAATCTACCAGAAAAAATAAAAATATACCGGTTTTCAGCTGTGTGGTATGTATAATTAGTGAATTAGGAGGGGAGGGATTCTTTTGTGTAGAAAAATAAAAAGCAGGGCAATCTTTCAAACATGCATCGGAAATGTGAAATATTTATACAAAGAGGGAGAGATGAAGACAATGCAGCAGGGTTGGTTATCTAATTGGCCAGTCAAACATGAGGTGGTTCAAAGATCTTTGGGCTTTGATCACCGAGGAATACAGACTTTACAATAAAAGCAGGGGATTGGATTCCATTGCTGTCATTTTATATGTAGTATATGGTCATAATTATTTACGCTCCCAGTGTGCTTATAATGTAGCACCCGGTGGATCTTTAGCTGGAGTAGATGTCAAGTTAGTATATGCATGCTATGGGATCCAAATCTGTGTATGGATCTCTAGGTAGAAACAACAATTTGGCGAAGCTATTGTAGTAAGTAATCTAGCTACACAGAAGCAACAAAAAGAGGCATCAATTGTTCTGTAGCGGCTAGTATGAACCATTGAAGCCGATGTATTACCTCATCAGGTTTTCTGCTCGTTTCACGCACTTCAGCAACAATAACATCAGTGTCTATATTCCTGTTCACTAAGGGACTCCCTTTTATTCCAACAAGACAATGTTCTTTACTATGATTCAACCAATGGCCAGTGCGGCCAGTTCGAATAATGCGTTGAAGTTGATTGGTCTTCACCCAAATAATTTCCTCAACACGCTTGTATCCCCAGAGCTCCAAACTGAATAATACAAAAAGGAGGTAGAGTGGATCAGTGAAAACAACTATTTTCCAAGAACAAATGTTTAACAGAAAATAAGTGAATAACAATGCACCCCTGCATAGTGGGCATTAAAAGAAAAGAAAGAATATATGTATAACGCAGAATATCAAATTTGGCAACTATCTTCTATTGAGTTACAGGTATCAAGGATCATGAAAAGCTACCCGATGGAAACAGATTTCACTGGAGTGAAAACCATTGTCGGAGAGGTGTTACAAGTATCAAGCATGAAGAATTTTTTCAAAAAAAAATTAAAGGTTCAGAAACTTACCACTCCCGGCCAAGTTCCATCGCACGGCCGGTGACCCATAAGAAAATTAAACCATCTGTTTGTAAAGCAGGTACATTAAGAGTCCTCATTTCATCGTCAGCCATTGTGCCATATGGCAGTTCCATATGAATATCCCACGGTGGGTCAGCCATAATAACCCCAAATTGCCCTAAGATGTCCATTCTGAAGTTCCGAATGTCACAGTTTATCCATTGTGACTCTCCAAGCTCTATTTCTGAACAATATTCAGCTCTATGAGGCTTTATTTGCTTTGGAGGTCCAAGAGTGCCAGCCATCATTGGAGCTATATCTGGTGTTTGATCAAGCTCGTAGTGGACATACTTGCAAGTCTACAATTGTAGAATGTGTGTAAGATAAAAACAGGCGCATAGGAAGAGATTAACATAAAAGGGTTTACGCCTCTACACCTTGGTGTGGCGGCAGGTGTCCAGAAAAGAGCAATCTCCTAGATTTGTATCAGTATGTGGAGCAATAATACGGCGAAAGTGAACCTGCTCCAAATGAAAGAGAATGTTGGACACTATTATCATTAATAACTAAAAAATATCCACTGAAACTAGTACAGTTTTCAAGCATAGTATTAAAAAAATGAAGATCTTAAATTGAAAAAACCATATGGTACTGTATTCTATTGGCATCTCTCGACTCAATAAATATTTAACAACTATATTATTTTTCAGTTCAAAGACATGTGTTGGATAAAAACTATTAGACTCGCTTCAGCACATATATTAATTCAAATTGCTTCTCCAAATCATTATCCATAAATTCAAGAAAGGATACCCGTGAGTCCTGACATGAATTTGGAGCAATGAATAGCACATACGATTATACCCGCCCCAGTTCAGTTTCAATTTAATGAACCAGAGGAAAGCTAAAAAGGGTAAATTTCACATAATATGTTTCATATAATTCTATCTTAGAGGAAGAATAACCGTGGCTTAGCACTTTATGTATTAGACAAACTGCAACCTGAGAAATGTAAAGTGATTACATTAACTATACCAGATAGGTATTTGCTAAAAGGAAGCAGTCTGAAGGCAAGTTGCCCACCATGTTTGTTCAGACAAATAGACAATAAAACAAATCTGAGGAAGTACACATTGAGTAGGCAAAATGAGTGTAATAATATTGACCTTAGCACAAGAAACAAAGGAACCAGATTGGCGTCTGCAATCTTCTTTAGTTAAATTGGTGCAATACTCCTTCAGCTGGGAACCACCCTTTGTTTTGAACTGCCAGATACAAAACCAAGGTTAGTAAAAACTAAAAATTGATGATAACCAAACGGCAGAAGATGCCAACCAGATCAAATGGTTCATTGTGAATCATAGAACAACTTAATATTACCGTTATTGGTTTTTGCAAAGTTGACAACATGAAGATCATGCTGGAAGTGTCTAACATAGACAATGTTGTTTGTCTTCCACATTTATCCGTGCATAAACTTAAGGATTTACGATAAATTATTTAGATCAGTGGACCATACAGTGGCCCAGTTCATTTACCACTATCCAGTGCATAAACTTAAGCAATTTACGATAAATTATTAAGATCAGTAGACCATACAGTGGCTAAGCAATCCAGTTCATTTACCACTATAAGACTAACAGCAGTGGTGCAGGGCCTTGGAGCATAGTTACTAATTCCATTCCAGACACTGTTCCAGTTTGGTGTTTGAAACAGAACGTTTTGGCACCAGGGCATTCCCGTGTACCGTTCCGACGTTTAGTAAATTAATGTGCAATTGTTTTATTGCATATACATACAAGGGCGCATACAAAAAAGCAAAATAAATAAATAAAATAGAAATGGACGAAAGAGGCTAGTTGCGGCCAGGCCTAGCATCGTATTGCTTCCAGCCAGAGCAAGCAAACCGATACTTGCAAGAATTAGATGTATTATAGGTTCAATGTTTGAAAAAAAAAACATCTGCCCAACATTATCGACACATCGTGGAGGCAGCTAAGATAAGCACATTGAGCTGATACAGAAGACTAAAAATTGTTGTTTGTTCACTGGTACCAATATGAACTGCATGGTATTTTTCACCAGAATACTCTGCTTCAGCCGGAATGGCTGCTACCCATAGTTTATTAAGGCACGCCTAGGTGGGTGCTTCAGCACGTATAAGCTCTGCCGATACCAAAACGCCTACCGCTTAATGTGCGCATACCATGAAATTACCCCCCCCCCTCCCACACGCTTTCCTTGCCAGTGTGTACTTATTACCAAGCCAAGATGTTTGTGCTCTGCCTATTGTCTTAGCCCACCGACGTCTCAATTATCTATTAACTGATCTTAGCTGTATACCCTAATCCCCAACCTACATGAGCACCATTTTTAGGACTTCTTCCTCCTCATCTTTGTAGCACTCTGATTCTTTTTAATGGCTCGATGTAATATTTTGCGAACAAATTACATACGTTAGCCATCCTCTAATGATTTCGTGGTCATTCTACCAAGACTTCTCCGTAGGTTTAGTACTTGCATACAGTGGCGAAGGCAGGAATTTTTTTCAGGTATGGCGAAATTTAAGAAAGAGAAAACCATACATAATGCAACAATGCAAAAACTAACTAAAATACTAGATATATATTCAAAAAATACTATTCAAATCCTAAAATTAAGTGTTGACAATCAAAACATCTCAACAAATACAATTGAAGTAAAAGTTTTAAAATTTATTTTTTTATTTCAGCCAATTTTCTTAAATAGCACTCTCTCGATATGCTAATCACCCATATAGCCAAAAAAAACATGACAATTCCTGGCCGCCTGCTACTTCCGCTCACGATCAGTTCACTATTCACAAGTAACCAAGCAGTCGAGAGCAGTCTTCTATCGGGAGGAGTGCACTTGTTTTCTAAAATAATGTGCAGCACACTCAAGTCACAAGCCAATGTCCATCAGCAATTAACAACCAGCCTCCCAGCCTCTAGTACGCACAGTCTAGTATGTATATATACATGTATTTGCACCAAAGTTAGGTGTGGCGGAGGCCAAACCACGCCAGATTGCTGGGTTCGCCGCTGCTTGCATAGTTTGCTTAGACAATGACCAACAATATAACATGACACTTAGTGATCTCAAACTACACAGACACAATACGGCACTTCCAACTAACACCTATTTTGCCGTTGGAGGGTAAATAGGAACAAACCTTTGCTGCAACAGCCGTCTCCTTTGCCGTTGGCCGGTGAATGAGATCCAGCAGCTCCTCCCCAGTTTTTGTGTTCTGCTTCTCCTTGTATGTCTTCTTACTCAGCAGCACCTCAAGGTCCTTCAGGTCCTCCTCCTCGGACCTCTGGTTCTGCTGGATAGGACTAGGCCCTGAGCTTGGAGCCATGAAGGGACGCTGGAGCGGCATCATCCCTGGCATCATCCTCGGCATCCCGGGCATTGACATGCCCCTGGGCCGTGGGAACATCGGTGGCATTGAGTGCGCCCACATATCCGGCTGTTGCTGCTGCTGTGGTGGTGGTCTTGGTACGATTGCAGTGTTAGTGTCGATCTCGGACGAGGTCGCCTGTGGGATGGGTGGAGGTTGGGATGGCAACAATGTGGCGGATTCTGGTAGCTCTTTGAGGAGCTTGCTACGGTCGATGGCCCAGACCATCATCATTTGCTTGCCTCCAATCATGGCCTCCTCGATTTGCACGCCACCGCTGTCCTCAGCTATGCGTCGGAGAGCGAGAGCTACAGCGGCGGGCACGGAGCCTCCGAGCTCCGTCGCTAGGTCGGCGAGAGCCGCCCGCTCGGCATCGCTGGCTGACGAGGATTCAGCCTGCAGGCGGCGCGCGAGCACGGCAGCGTCGATCTCGGCGAAGGGGACAAGCTCCAGGAGGAACACGGCCACCATGGTGCGTACAGCGTCGAGGCCGCCGGGGGCAGCGCCTCCCACGGCGGCGGACGCCGGGGAGGACCCCGGAGAGGTCTTGCGGCGGGTGGAGCGGGCCGGGTCGGGGACGGCGCGACGGTGGTGGGGCTTAAGGTTGGGGTTATGGGGGTCGCCGGCGTTGGGATTCGGGGTAGGGATGAAGGGGCGGTCGTTGAAGGCGGCGATGAGGCGGAGGGAACGGTCCAGGGAGGGGACCAGGTCCGGGACGAGGTGCTGGAGGGAGCCTACGAGGCCTAGCTGCGCCTCGCGTCGGAAGGAGACGGCCTCCTCCATGCTCCGGCACTGCTCGCGCATGGTCGAGAGGTCGTCGCCGCCGCCGGCGACGTCCGCCTTGGTCTCCATTGTTTTTCTTTTCTGGTCGAGAGAAGAGGTTCGAGGTTTTGGATCGAGCTCGCTGCGTGTTATTGTGGGCTGGTTATGGTTGGACGCGAAGCCCAGTATAGTCTGGGCTTCCAGGACAGAAAAAGGGCCACTTTCGCTATAAAAGTGCGAAATTACTAGTTGAGGGATATTATTATTTTTAAATATCATTTTCACCTGCATGCGCATCATATGTAATAATGTAATGTAATAATATATAAATAGTTCATCTTTACTAATTTATTTATTTTGACATGCAAACTATCCACATCATCAAGTAGATCCATCATGTAAAAAATCTTTCATTAACTCTTCATGCACATGCTTTCATTAACTTTGCATGTGCATGCATCCTATCATAAAAAAAAATTATGCACTCAACCTCACAATTTATAAGCAACTTTTTTTATAGAAAATCAAATTACGAGTTACGTCGCATTTTATTTTCTATGTGAATTTTTTATGCACATCCATGGTTGCTATCATTGTTTTAGGTTTAGCCAAGGGTGAACACGTCTTGATTGTCTCTATTCTTAACGTTGTTTTCGTCTCATATCATCTGGCTAATCTATGCTTCTTATAAAACAAAACCTCACTATAGGTCATTTAAGTTGTCTATCTCAATATGCAAGCTATCCACATCATCTATTCTCTTAGCCAATCAATTATCCATGTCACCCACTTAGGTCATTTAAATTGTCTTTCTTCACATGCAAGCTATCCACATCATCCATTCCTTAGCCAATTAATTGTCCATCTCATCTCAACTAATATATTTATTAATTTCTCTATGCAATCTCCATATCAACCATATTTTAATCATTTATTGTCCATCCTACTAATTTTTAATACACGCATGTTTCTGTTGCATCTTCACTTAAAAAACTTAATGTATCATACTTTTATACTTTTTATTTATGCATATAGTTTTCATAGCAATTCTTGCAGCAACGCGCGGGGTATGCTTCTAGTATATTGTCAAGGAACAAGACTACACTACCCCCACCCCTCTCCTCTCCCCTTTCCCCTCCCCTCCTCTCCCCTTTCCCCTTCCCTCGTCTGAGTGTCTCCAGTGATCTGCTGGGACGATCCCGAGCCCTCTTCGGCGGTGCTACCGGCCGGAGATGGTGGAGGAAAGGTGACAGAGTAGATAGCTTAGGTAGATGTCGAGTGTTTGCCGCTATGCTGGTCGTCTGGAGCTTGGTGTCGGGTCTTCTTGGCCAGATCTGGTGCCCTTTTCTTGTTGGTTGCTTGTTCTTCTCCGGTGGACAGAGGAGCCAAGCACCATCAGGTCAAAGATCTCCCTCAATAAGGTCTTGGGCTGCTGCCTCCCTCTTGGTGGTTGTCCGTTGTGTCCTCTTCCTCTGGCCGGTCGTGGTGGCGAGGGGAGGAAAAGGAAGAGTGGAGCTGCTGGCGGCTGGACATGTGGTCGGGGTTCTTCTGTTCTGCCGGATCTGTGCGGCGGCGAGCGGTTGCTGACGGTTGGCTCCATGGAGGAGCTACTGGAGGCGAATCCCTTCTCCAATAAGTGATTGTTTGCTCCGGGCTGGATGGATCTAGTGATTTTCTCCTCTTCTTGTGGCCTTCATGGTGGCGGTTTGCTGGATTGGGACGTGATTTGCTCGATCTGTTTTGCTTTGAGTGGGTATTTTATCTGGTCCCTTCTCTGATGCAGTTTTGACCCAAGATCCATGGAGGATGGAGATACTACGGTGGCTCTTTCCCCTCTCTGGACATCTACAGATTTGCTTCCAGTACTTGGGCCTCGAGCGTTAAGCGACAACACTCATGGCGTCCACGAAGACGATGCCGAGTTGCTGCATTTCCTGGCTAAAGGGCATCCGATTCATATTCCTCTGAAGGAGGCGGTGCTTCTTCTTTCTGGTAGCCACAGGCGGTGGCGCTCTCGTCGGACCAAGTGGCCTGTTCCCCGGCACTAGCGAGGAGTATCTGGGAAGAAGAAGATAGACCCCATTGCGTTCTTGTTTACTATCCAGGGTTTTTCTTGCAAAAATCTAGGGACTTGGTTGTATCATTTTATTTTATTTCAAGTCTTTTGTAAGTTGTGTTATATTGTTAAATCTTAACTAGATGATGCCCCGCACGTTGTTGCGGGAAATTTTTGCAATATATTTCAATGAAATGTATGGTTAAATAAAACATGAATATTGAAAAAAAAAATAACTAAATATCATAATAGAATGGAAACCCCATGCATGCAGTTTGCATGTTAGGGTGGGTTTTACTACATAATGATAAGTTGAGGTGGGCCTTTTTTATGCATGTTGAATTATTATTATTATAAATATCATAATAGAATGGAAATTTCCATGCATGCGTGTTGCATGTTAGGTGGATTTTTATTGCATAGTGGCATGTTGAGGTGGGCCTTTTCTCATGCATGATGAATGATGATGTGTCATGCTTGCATGTTGAGAGAAATGTGGTAGTGAGGGCTAGCTATTTAGATATAGAAGATATAGTGTCCTTTATGTTCAAAAAAAATATTGTCAAGTAACTAATTTAACAAACAAAAATCAAACTCATTTTTGGATTTTTCATCAAATTTTCTTTAACATGTCTTGAAACATCAAATTTATTTTTTAACAGTTTTTGCAGCAACGCGCGGTGTGTCATCTAGTTTATCTTAATGTGACCGTTTTTTTTACAAATTCATTGTTCAAAACATTTTATGTTTTGAGATGTGCGTCCAAATCTTGAACCATGTTCAATGTTGGATTCCTCGGGTCGAGATATTCAAAACTAGATTTTATTTTAATAGGTTTAAATGATTTTTATAAAAAATAGGAAAAAACCCTAGCCGCAACAAGTTTTTTCCTTTTCCCTTTCTAAGAGGCACAATTGTGCTTCTTGCGGAAGCAAATCTATGATATGTGAAGCAAATATTTTCCTTTCATGGAACAAAAATAAAATAAATATTTTTCCATTTTCAAAAGGCACAATTGTGCCTCTCACGATACAAACATGTGTCTCCATATAAAGCAAATATATGCCTCTCATGAAAACAGAAAACATATATTTTTTTTCCTTTTCGAGAGGAACAGTTGTACCTCTCGCAAAAGCAAATATGGGCTGCCATGAGAATATATGCCTCGCATGGAAGTTTTTTTCGTGCAATACTTTTTTTACTCCAAATATAGGAAAACCGAGTGAAAATCGAAAAAAAACATCTAAACCCTAAAAACGTGTGACATGCAATCTATCCACATCATCAAGTAGGGCCATCATGTAAAAACTCTTTCATTAACTCTTCATGCACATGCTTTCACTAACTTTGCATGTGCATGCATCCTATCACAAATAAATAATAAATTTTTATGCACTCAACCACACAATTTGTAAGCAACTTTTTTTTATAGAAAATCAAATGATGAGTTACGTCGCATTTTATTTTTCTATGTGATTTTTTTATGCACATTCATAATTGTTATCATTGTTTTAGATTTAGCCAAGGCTGAACACGTCTTGATTGTCTCTACTCTCAACGTTATTTTCGTCTCTTATCATCTGGTTAATATATTGTCAAGTAACTAAATTAACAAAACAAAAATCAAAATCATGTTTGGATTTTTCATCAATTTTTCTTTCACATGTCTTAAAACATCAAATTCTTTCTTAACAGTTTTCGCAGCAACGTGAGGGATATCATCTAGTTTATCTTAATGTGACAAAAAAATTTACAAATTCATTGTTCAAAACACTTTATCTTTTGAGATATGCGTCCAAATCTTGAACCATGTTCATTGTTGGATTCCTCGGGTCGAGATCTTCAAAACTAGATTTTATTTTAATAGGTTTCAATGATTTTTTATAAAAAATAGAAAAAAACCTAGCCGCAACAAGTTTTTTTCCTTTTCCCTTTCTAAGAGGCACAGTTGTGCTTCTCGCGGAAGCAAATCTATTATATGTGAAGCAAATATTTGCCTTTCATGGAACAAAAATAAAAAAAAATATTTTTCCATTTTGAAAAGGCGCAGTTGTGCCTCTCACGGTACAAACATGTGTCTCCGTACAAAACAAATATATGCCTCTCATGAAAGCAGAAAACATGTGTTTTTTTTGCTTTTCGAGAGGAACAGTTGTACCTCTCGCAAAAGCAAATATGGGCTGCCATGAGAATATGTGCCTCGCATGGAAGCTTTTTTCATGCAATTCTTTTTTTAACTCCAAATCTAGAAAAACCGAGTGAAAATCGGAAAAAAATATCTAAACCCTGAAAACGAGTATAAAAATAACAAAATCCCGAGGGAGCGCCCAACACGCGCCCCATGATGGTGGCTACTAAAAGTGATCCTGATGAAGCTCCCCCAAGGGGTACCTCTTAATTAGTTGTTCTCATAAAAGTGAAATGATCAAGGGTCTGCGTAATGTGGGTGGCTTCGCATATGAGCCAGCCAGGTGGGCTAGCCCATTTCGGTTTGTGGCAAGTGCTATCCTAGCAAGAGCAAGAAGGAAGGTTCCCCTCTCATTAGATTTTTCACTTTTCATGACGAATAACATCACTAACGTCGATATCGTCTACCCCGATCCTCCTCCCTTCGTTGGCTAGCCTAGCCAGCGTGGTTCGCGAGGAGATGGGTGTGGGTAAGAAAAATGTCTGGTGGATCCTTCTCCCGAGCAAGAGATACAAAATGGATAATGAGCGATAGAGTTCATGCAGAAAATCAAGGGATGTGGAAGAGGTGATGATGACGCTAGGGCTCAATCGGGATGATATGGATGATCTGGTTGTAGAAAAGAGGAACTGCCAAAAGAAATGACCAAATGGATAGTAATCGCTAAGGGTCCACATGGAAAAAACCTACAACAAGTATTGGCTTACGAGAGCGCGAAGATAGCCTAAGATCTGGCAAAAGAAGTTAAGATACAACAGCTCAATGAAAACTCTACACATATCAATTCCCTTTCCTGAATGATTGATAAAGGGTCGTGTAAGAAGGACCTTAGAGGCGGTGCAGTGGCGATTGATCCTTATGATGGATTCACAAAACCATCCTATATTGTGTTGGATATAATAGAAATATATTTAAATGCACATTCCATAGTTAAGGGCGCGATCTCGCTGCCCGTAGGTCGCCATTTGTGGCTAGGTTTTTTACCAGATGTTGCTTATATTTTAATGATGGTTGATCTTGAATAAAGCCCTAGTTACACTAAAAACCCACTTTGGCTTTCTCTTTTCTTTCGCCACATGCTTTCTCTCACAATCCCATCAAAATCTCCCCACTAAAGCTTGTTGCTAGTGCATGTTGTTGCAAGACCATAGGGTCTGCATGATTTTTTGACAGAAGGGAACGACAAGTGCTTCAAGGGAGCACATTTTTGTTAGGAAAAGGAAACAACGTGTAGTCACGGTTGTGTGAGGTGCTGCGAGGGACAACCACCGTGGTGCTTCAGGGAGCTACAACCGCATTGGAGACCTCCTTCATGCCGTCCCCGACAATCGCCGACCACCTCTTTGTTTCAATTACAATGATGATAAACGACGATAGTGATCTAGGCAACGACATCGACATTTTTGCAACAACATCTATGTTGAAAAAAATATTCCTGCAACAACCCTTATGTTGCATAAATACATTTTTTCTACAATATCACCCATGTTGCAAAGTTTTATGCAACATCACCTACGTTGCAAAGCCTTTTGGAGCACAACCTCTGTTGCAAAGGGTTCGACAACATTAACTGTTGCAGTGGTTAAAACGAGGCTTGGCGTTGAATGTCGTGAGTGGCTCATGGACCTTTTTGGAATGATGCTTAAGAAAAAGATGAACGAAGGTTGATGAAAAACTAAGGCAAAATGCATTGATATATGAGGAACTTTTTATTTAGAAAGTAGAGATAAAAAAATTAGCAGCATATTATTTTCCACAACAACACAAAGTTTTTTTATCCTACGTCTAGTTTCCTAAAGCGTCGCTTTTGAAGAACCTTTCTCATAGTCTTCGTGTTGTCAAGAGATTGGTGTCAATGATGACTATTGTATACCGTTAACCATTGTTTCTATTGCTTCGAATTTCCCCCTGCTGCATTCATCGGCATAGCTTTGATCTTGTGTGACTTTGCTCTTTATCGATATGATCATTTGTGTATGAGTTGTGTCACTGTACGCGGGAAAAATTCAAAGATGAGCCCAGGCTCATCTACTCCTGAGAAAAAAACCTAAAAAATACATTTGAAAAAGTACAATTTTTTTTAATTTTATTGTGGTGAAAGGTGCTTATATGCGAGATGTTTCTGTAAATTTTGGAGAAGTTTGGACTTCTAGAGAGCGCGCAGCAAAAAAGACGAGTTCATCCTAAAATAGTGCATGAACAATGTCTTCTCAAGAAACTGAAAATTTACCTTTTTTGCCGCGCGCTCTTCAGAAGTCCGAACTTCTCCAAAATTTATAGAAACATCTCGTACATAAGCATCCTCCACCACAATTTTTTTTGATTTTTTTTTGCCTTTTTCATATTTATTTAATTCTGTTAGTCTCCCGGACGCAGATGCACCTGGGCACCGAATCACTGCTTCCGACTATACACATCCTAGTTATGCAGATGCCGAGTGATTACTCACTATGATTGTATCCCTAGTTTCTACACTATGAGTCAATAAAAAGCACCATTTATCAAAAAAAGTCTTAGTTTTTAGTATCATGTAAACAAAATTGAAACTCTTTTTTAGAAGTCACCCGCATAAAAAAGGGGATCGGCTGTACGCTGTTAAAAAACGTTTTTTTTAGAAACGGGAACCATCGCCTCTACCATTGTTTACGGGATTGCTGGAAAACTAACCCCCGCGCCGCCAACCCTTGGCGACACGGGGGACGATTCACCGCCGCCGGCCCTAAGCCTCCACCCTCCTACCGCCACCCGAGGCCTCCACGCCGCCGTAGCTTGGCCAGTGACGGCGGCGGCAGGGCCTCTCCCCTCGCGCGATGGTGGCGATCTCCTGGCGGCGGCGGCGCATGGCTTGGCGGGGCACCAGCGACAAGGAGCAGCGGGTTCCCGACGACGAGTGTGACGGCAGCGACAGCGCATGCGCGTTCTCCCCGCACATGAGGAGCACCTGTGTCGTTTTCCCCTTGAGGCATCATTCTTGGAGGTGTACACGGGCTCGAGGGACCAGTGGTCCACTTATTTGGTGGAGCGGGGCTTCATCGTAAACATTAATGGCGGCGGATCTCGGCGGCGTGGTGCAGTGGAGACTCGGCGTCCTATGCTTGGAGATGGAATAGCGCAGGAGGAGGACGCTGTCCGACGTCATGGTGGCGTCGATGGCAGAGGGACCTGGCAAGGTTGGCGCCTTGGTATCTGCTCTGAAGACGGATCAGTGGAAGACAACGGCGATGACACATGAGAGTGCGTCGGGTCAGCTTGTGCCCTAATCCCGGTATGTGGCTCGGTTGGGGCCTCCGACTTTAGATTTTAGGCTTAGGTGAGAGGTCTGGGTATTTGGCCCAACATTTTTGCACCTCTTCATCATTTGGATAGGAGTAGCGACAAATGTTGCCAAGATGATGGACTCGGACATATTAACGTACTACTTCGTAAGGTCCTCGTGAATGATCAATAAAATGGCTGCATGCATCTACCATGCAGAGGCCGGGGTCATCCTCCTTTTTAAATAAAAAAAAACCATTGTTTACGGGAAAAAGGTGAATACGCCTTCGAAGTCGGTTTACGTGTAATCCTGTGGCCATCGAATCCGCGACCAGTCGCCCCCAAATTCACAGTGCCCTTCGAGGCCTTGGACTCACTCAACAGACCACCCCCCCCCAATGGCGGCGGCAGAGTCCAAGCACGAGACAGAAACCCCAGCATCGCCTTGCGAGCCGCCGCCGGAGCCAGCAGCCGACTCCGCCGCCGGCCGGGCGCTGCAGCCTTGGGAGCAGCACGCTGCGGTTATCAATCTCCCGCGCTACGACTACCGCGCGTCGGGCTCCCTCCTCCTGCGCTCGCACTCCGGCTTCCTCATCACCTGCCCCATCAGTGCGCGCTCTCTTTCATGCCAGATTCTCCTGCGCTGATCTGTCCCGTTTGGTCATTTCGAAGGGTACATTGGGGAGGGGGACTAGAAACTTCAGTGTGATATATCCGACTATTTGTTCCTAGATTCATTACCACGACGCACCAAATACTAAAGTACCGTTTAGTTGTGGATTTGGAGGTCCCAAAGATGGTTCTATTTTCCTAGCATCAATGTGCGAGTATTAAACCATGGAAGTAAATGAAAAGTTATATATTTTGCACGAATTTGCAGTGTCATCTTCAGATTGCACTAGTACACTATCCAAATCACGAAGTACACAAAGCGTGATACTACTGGGCATACATTCTGCAATTAGTATTTTCCATGATTTCAGCAATGGGTATATCATTACATAAGCTACTGCCAAGTATCAGGATTTCAAATGTTAGCAAAGTAAATTTTAGTAGGTGGATCCACTGCAGCTGTTTTATGATAAGAGAAACAAATAGTTCAAGGTATATTATAAGGCAGAAAAATAAAAGGACGATGATGTATGACATGGTTCACTGAATGTGACTCACAAGTACCATTTAGAAAGTTATTACGACCAAGAGGGTATTCAAGATGCATCTTAGTTGGGGCAAAGTTTTACTTATAGACTTTTTATATCCACTGTTGCAATTCTCTTGATGCTATTGTCATTTCACAGAACGAGAGAAAAGTGCAACCAAGGAGGCCTTTTCTATTCTTGGAGAGGTAAAATCTTGCTCCTTATACGTCCATTTTTCTTCTGCAATTGATAATTCTAGACCTACAACTCTGCCTTTGAATCTTTGTGCTGCTACTTCAAATTTTGGTTATCTTCATGATGCTGCACTTGAATTTCTATGGCATTCATTCACCATGTGGTGCACACCTCTCATGCTGTGAACTTACACTGAACTAGAACATATATTACTGCACCTTACATGGAAATATGCTGACATAAAAGCATTGTTTACAGTATATTAGTGATGCAAGCAGTCATAGTTCTGAAAACTTGGAACCATGCGTTATGGAAGCGGCATCAAAGAAAAGAAAAATATTTTCCGAGGCATCCGAAATTGAACATTCAGAAGATGCAGTAACAAATGGGAAGGGTGATGCGCCAGAATCTACTGGTTAGTATAAATCATACAGTACTTGATAACTTTTTGGCCATACTAGATCTAGAGGTGTCAATTGTTATTGTGGGTGGTTCACTTAATTGTATGTTTCTGATTTTGTGCATTTTCTTGCATCATAATAGGCAGCATTGAAGTAAAAACAAATCCACTTCACTTCAATACAAGTGAAAATCCCGACAGGGCTTCAATTCTCTCATTGGTTAAGCTATCAATGAGTGGTTTGCTTTTCTTTTCTTTCCCTAGTGGAGGCATTGATGTTGTTCAGATGCTTACCGAAGTGTTTCGTTCACTGAGATCTGGGAAGCTTAAATCTCCACAGTAAGTTTTCAACTTCATTGAATGAACTCATCTATTTATTTAGTCATACTACTAGAACGAAGACGACATTTTAGCAAGTGGATCAATGATTCTATTTACTCAACATCTTTTTAGATTCCCTTGAACTGAAGAAATGTTAGCTTATGATACTTGTTCTATAGTATTTTCTTGACAGTATTGACAGCCTTATTTAGTTTTATACTCAAATATTATTGATTTCATTCCTATTTAGTTATTATCAGTATATTATAGCCTCGTCCCCTGCCTCTTCCGGCTATATGCTGAATGATATGCACTGTGGACCAGGGTATATGCAACAACAACAAAGCCTGTCAGTCCCAAACAAGTTGGGGTAGGCTACTGGACCAGGGTATACGATGGAAAAAAAATGCTTAGACACTTCTTCTACAGTACTCCCTCCGTTTCTTTTTACTCCGCATATAAGATTTGGTCAAAGTCAAATTTGATAAAATTTGACCAAATTTATATTAAAAAGTATCAATATCTAGAACATCAAAGTTATACCATATGAAAATTAACATCATGATGCTTCTAATGATATTGGTTTCATATTGTGGATGTTCATAGATTTTTCTATAAAAATGATCAAACTTTATCAAGTTTGACTTTGACCAAATCTTATATGCGGAGTAAAAAGAAACGGAGGGAGTATTTTCTTGAAATTATTGACAACCTTTGATTCCGTCTTATGAATTTTTATTATCTCAATCCTATGTAGTGATTGTGTAGCATACCCCCGCTTACTTGCCTCTTCTGCATATATGCTGAATGATATATTGTGTACTAGGGTTAGGGAGAGGCTCTGCCCCTGAAGGAAAGTAACTCTTGCTTGATTCAAAAAGGGGTTCTCTTTACATAGAGGCCTACCAATCCAATCTTGGTAACAAGCATAGATCCTATTTCTAATTGGCTTAAAGCCCAAGTTAAAATATACCTTCCTGATTTGAAAGATAAACTACCTAACCGAGAGATTTGGGATCTTATTCCATAGCTGGGAGTTGGCATGTACTTTCGTACATAAGCAGATCTGTAGTGTGGACTAGACTATTCCAAAGAGAGAATGCACCATCTTTTCTTTGCTAAATGTAATCATAGATTATTTTTTATAAATAGTTAAATACACCTTTCTGCGAATATTTTATTCAAGAAATGGAGGTCATAGCAGGCATGTCATACAGTGAAACTAGTTTTCGTAGGTCGTTTCATATAATTAAGTTCTAGTTTCAGTAGGGAAGTTCAGTTTTTCTTTAACTGATATAATATCTCCCAGTAATCTTGTCCTGAAAATCTAAGTTTGCATCTTCTCTAAATCATTACTCTGAATGGACAGGTGGTGTCATCGCATCTTTCCTATTCAGGAAACTTGTGTTCTATCAGAAACAGAACTATATGCCACTGTTTCAAAGTTGTTCCTGGACTTCTTCAGGAATAAGGAAGATCAAGATGAGCCTATCAAGGTGGATAAAATTGCACTACTTATACTTTGCAACTGCAGTTAAATTTATCCAATAGTTTGTTCCGGTATTTTATTGCCCTTTTAAAAATATATTTAGTATAGCTGGTCTTGTATGCTGAATGAATTTGCTGATTAAATTTGTTCCCTGTATTTCATTTAGTTTTACGAGAAAACATGCCCGTTCGTTGCAACGGGGGAAAGGAAAAAATATCGCACACCTCTAGCCCAATAAATATGGCAGAAGACGCCCCCCCCCTCCGTCTCCCTCTCCTCCACACACACAATTTCAACATGGCACTCCTTTTTAAAAATAGTACTCCCTCCGATCCATATTAATTGACGCACACTTAATACAACTCTAGTACAAAGTTGTACTAAGTGTGTGTCAATTAATTTGGATCGGAGGGAGTAGTTAGTTCAAAGTTATTCAGTCATATACTAAGAGGTTAATTCCTATTAAAAAATAGAGTAATTATTCATCATTTAGATATGCCTTTTAGCTTTTGTGGCAATCTCTTATCACAGAGAATGCCAGAAGCTTGGCTGAAGTGTGGCGCCAAGCTTTTGGGTTCTCTGTGATAAGAGAGTGCCACAAAAGCTAAAAGGAAAGTTCTATAGAATGGCAATTCGACCTGTGATGTTTTATGGCGCTGAATGTTGGCCAACTAAAAGGCGACATGTCCAACAACTAGGTGTGGCAGAGATGCGCATGTTGAGATGGGCATGTGGCCACACAAGGAAGGATCGGGTCCGGAATGATGATATACGTGAGAGATTTGGGGTGGCACCAATTGAAGAAAAGCTTGTCCAACATCGTCTGAGATGGTTTGGGCACGAGCAGGGGCTCGCCGCCGCCTGTGAATTCGAGTTCAAGCGGGCCGCATGGCAACGCGAAATGGAGGAGCAAGCCAAGATCTTCGTCGACCTCGCCTCCGACGATGACGAGTGAGCTCCACCACCGCCGCTGCCTCGCCGCTGCACCTGGAGAGCTCCGGTGAGCTCATTTTTGGCTAGTTTTAGGGTTTGGCGGCGAGATGAATTAGGCTATCCTATGTATAATTAGATGATGATGAACTATGCTATGTAATCGAACTATGCAATCGCGTATTCTGTTCTTCGTTTCTCCCGCGAATCATTTTTTAAAATTTTACGGGTTCAATTTAAGGGCTCTGTTCTGCCGCAGCCGATTCCGGCCCTTAAACCGCACTTTTCTCGACCCTTATCCCGGTTATAAGGGTCCGCGGGATAAGGGGTCTGCTAGAGTTGCTCTCAGCCTCATAAAGGGTTGTCACTGAATGCCATAGCCGGCACGGTGGAGTAGCTGGGGGCTAAGATTAGTTTCTGGTTTGATGGGTTACTCAATAACTAGTCATTCCTGTTCTATATATAGGACTCATCATCAACCAGTCCAAACATTCCGGGTTCCTATTGACCTCCTGGAACCTAAAATGCAAGGATATTGATACGCGTATCGGTATTGAGGTGATACCATAAAAGCGCCAATATGGGATACGTTTGACTGTTTGGAAAATAGTATTAATAAATATGTTAGTATCAATTAAGCATTGAGCCAATTAGCATCTATTTAGTCGGTGCAGCTATTGCAGTCCATTCTCTTCTATCTTATGCATGATACCAGCAAAAGCCAAGAACCAATAGTCTAACAACAAGAAGTTAGCAAGCATAAAAGTTCAATATTAACCGAGAGATGTACAGGATTAATCTACCCAGAGTAGAATGCCCTGCTGCTGCTGCTGCTGGAGACCAAGAGGGGGATTAGGCGTGGAGCCGACACATGCTTGCTGCCAGCAAGCTGTTTCAGGATCCCTGAGCCCACGACCGCCTCAAAGAGCTAGTCAGCCGTGAGGCGTGACCGTGTGAGCTACAGTCTACGGTGTATCAACATCAGTAGAACTAGATGATGCCCCGCACGTTGTTGCGGGGAAATGTTGCAATATAATTCAGTGAAATGTTTAGTTAAATGAAACATGAATATTTAAAACAATAAGTTTTGAACTTATATATGAATGTAATATGAATATCATCATAGAATGAAAATTTCTATGCATGCATGTTACATTTTAGGGTGAGTTTTATTATACATAGTGTAATATTGAGGTGGACCTTTTCTCATGCATGTTGAATGATGGGGGCTAGCTATTTAGATATAGAAGATTAGAGACAAAGGGAGGAGCAGGAGCACACTTTGCTGCTGCTGCTGCTGCGTGAGAGGACGAGAGGGGGAGTCGGGAATGAGGAGGAGGAGCTGAGGAGGGACAGGGAGCACTGGAGCAGGACAGCAGGAGCCCTACGCAAGCTTCCCTCCGGGTGAGCCGCCGTTTAGGACGGGAGGGAAAGGAATCGGGGAGGGATTGCGCTGACAGGGGTATCGGGATATGTAGGCTAGAGTCTTACTGGGCAGGCCGTATCCAACATGTATCTGGAATTAAGTTTGTTTTTATTGCTTTAATTGCTGATACGTATCAGCAACGTATTGGAGACAAATCCGTATCGGATACGGCATCCGATGGATTCGGTATGCTCAGGACGTATTGTTGTTTCTTAGCTGGAACTAGGACATGTACTATAGTAGATGTAAATCTGCTGCTAACTAGGATATGTACTGGATTTGATACCAATCTGCTTTTAACTAAGAGACATAGTGAACTAGGGTAGTGCTAAACTTCCCCTGCTGCTTCTTGAGGACTTAGCCATCTCGTTGTGGATGGCGCTGTTACAAGTAACCCATATAACATAGGGGCTGACTAAATCTTGCATTTATTTTGAAGAATGAAATTACTTTATTACTAGCAATAATGTCTCATGGAAATATATTGTTCAGAAGATACTATCCATATTTCTTAGTTCATATTGAATTGATTATAAATTCAACCTATGATAAAGTTCGCAGTTGGGTACAGTAGGAGAGGTGTTGATGAAACAGTAAATAAGACGCAGAAGGATGGCGATAATGGCTCAATTCAACAAGCTTTGATGGATAGGGAACAATGTTTCAAGGTTGCTGCTGCTGCTGTAAAATCAGTTGCTAAGGACGCAATTGTGGATCTCAAGTCTCCTGAGGTATCCTTGAACAAATCCTTCAGTACTTTGTTACAGTTTAGCAAGTTTGTAACACTAGAAACTCAAAGCACCATAATCTAAACACTGAAATTTTTAAAACAGTGATGTTAAATGCTGACTAGTGGAATTAAGGTCTTGTCTTCCATCCCATCATGGTGACAATTGATATAGGTCTGGTCAGGTATTGACACCTAACATTGCAGTTTCAGCATGTTTAAATTCGTACACGTTTCACTACCATTTGACTAGCGAACTAATATTGTTCACGAAACATCGACAGGTAGACTTTACGATAATTTATGCGCTATGTCAAGTTGAATAGTAGATCATATTTAGGTAATCTGCAGAACAAGCCAGGTTGAAAGTTTTTTTTTTTGGAAACTCAAGCCAAGTTGAAATTTTGTTTGTGTTCTTCATGAATGTTGCACGCTGTTTTTTCGAACATGAATGTTACACTGTTTACAGTAGCAGTATATTTCTAATGTCCAGGTGGCAGTACTAGTGGAGGTGCTTCCCATTTCTGGGGTACCCGTTGGATCTTCGGTGGTGGCCGGGGTGTCTGTTCTCCCAGCTGAACTCTTCTCTGCTAAGCCTCGTCTTTGTGTCAAGGCTTTGGTGTCTGATACAAAAACAAAGAAGAAGTGATGCGCCAATGCGGCTGCAACCAGCCAGAGCACCTGTAACACAATTTATGGAGGAAACTATCTTGTTCGGCATGCTCATGTCGGCCATGCTGCAGCTTGAGCATTCCATGATCCAGAGGAGTTTCACAAACAGTATTCTTACTACTATATAGCAGTTCTTTTGCCTGGTTCCGAGTATGTTAATCTGTAAGCTGTGGTGCTCGTCCTTCCCGTTCCTGGAAATTGGCTTCTTATCGTTTCTCTAGCGTGCTCCCCGGCGTCAAAGCTTAGCTAACTTGTTTGCTGGATATGATGGTGTTGATGTACTGTTTCTCTGAACTTTATGTGTTATCATGGCCAATTCAGTACTCCCTGTGTCGCTCATTTTATATTAGATGAGCGACATTTATTATGTATTGAAGTGAATAACAACTAACAAAACATGCTGATGGGGCAGCTTCTTCCATGGCCTGTAGTCTACTGTGGCTACTCATCATGGTAATAATTTGCACTTGAGATGAAACGCTGTCAGCCTCGAACTTTTTTGGTGGAAGTGGTAAATTGTCTGATCTTGACAAAAGATGATGCCATCGGCAGCGTCAAAGGCAAACACGGAAACTGACGAGTATATTCTAACCGCCTTTTCAGACCGCTTTCTTTGGGATGTGAGGGATTTGATTTGTCAATCTTTTAACTAGCAAATCAGCGTGACACGTTTGGAGGGCTCGTGCGGTTTTCAACAAACACCACTCTGAAACAGACAACACACGCACGCACATGAGGTGACTGATGTTTTCATCATTCTGTTTCTGTTCTTCCGGCAGGAGAGGACACGGTAAAACACTATAGCTTTGGCCAATGCCATGAGTAGGTTGCGTTGCTGTTCGGAAATACCGACCCCTGAATTTAAGGGAAATTTAACCCTTATTTGCATTTTAAACATAAAATGAACTTAAAATTTAAAATTTTCACAAATTAACCCTTTTTCATGGCGCCCGCCTCTATGGCGCCATGCTAGATACCATGGCGCCCTGATAAAAGGCGACATACAACTCGCCACGTCGGACCTGTTAGTGGGTATGGCAAGACCATGACGCCTTTACTAATGGCGTCATGCTCTCTATCATGGCTCCCTGGACAAAGGAGTCATGATACTTAAGTTTAATTTTGATGCTTCGTACTATAAACGGCCGCCGATTATTCATACGAACTTCGATTTTGATGTTCTTGGACTCGTTGAACTCGTATTGATGAGGGCCTCATGTTGATATCATTGGATATTTATTTATAGCATTTAAAAAAAATACCATTTTGATACTTCCCAAATGGCTAAGTCTCGCACCGTAGGTCCTTCGGTTTGACTTCAATTTAATCCCTTTGAACATGTCATTGCCAAGACCATGCACATGCCAACAAACCTAAAAATATCATAAAACAAAGAAAAAATAATAAAAAATAAAGCTATGCAATAAAATTATAAAACGTGAAATATGAGAAACTATGCATTATTGATAAGGAAAACTGGTTGCATATGATATGAGGTATTTTGGCATCAAAATATGCTATGAAAATTGTGCATAAAATTCACTCATCATGCATCAGGCGCTGAGAACTCAGGGTATGAGGTATTTTGGCACCACTTGAAACGCACGCCTGCCCGGGCATTCCAAAAAAAAAATCTTAACCTATCCAAAATTGTAAGGGAAGCTTTCATATATCTTGATTTTTTTCAACATAAGAGATATGAAAGCTTTCCTATAATTGAAGAACATGAGAGATATGAAAGCTTCCCTATAATTGAAGAACATGAGAGATATGAAATCTTCCTATAATTGAAGAACATGAGAGATATGAAAGCTCCCCTATGATTGAAGAACATGAGAGATATGGAAGCTCCCCTGCAATTATGTATAATTTAAGATTTTACTTTTAGAAAATAAATATATAATTAAATAGATATAAAAAACTCTTCCATGTCACATGGATCTTGGTATAGTGCATCAGAGCAAACATATGAATTAAAGCAGACATGTAGCATATGATTCTTACTTGAGAAAAATATTTACAACAAAATGAAATCATGATGTTAATGAGTGAGATGCATGACTAGTGAATTTTATGCGCAATTTTCATTGCATGACGAGTGAGATACATTAATGAAGACTAACGACGCTATTTTGCTCTCCAATCGTTTTCATCTTCAACACATCAGAGATGATACATCTCCCTCCCTTCGCTAGTCGACCCATTCAACCGTTCCTTATTTGATTTGCTTGTAAATAGTCCCGATCCCTGACTCTGTTATTTTCTTCTTAGGTTTGTTCTTTTAAGCCTCCATTGGATCTGAATCTAACAGAGTTCTCAGTGCCTGAGCAGATTAGGAGCATACCCTGAGTGAGATGCCTCTCCTCCCCTCAAGCCGGACATCTCACTCAGGGTATCTTCCATAAAAAATAAGTCTGGCTTGAATTCCCTGAGCGGATTAGGAGCATACCCTAAGTGAGATGCATGATGAGTGAATTTTATGCGCAATTTTCATAGCATATTTTGGTGCCAAAATACCTCATATCATATGCAACCAATTTTCCTTATCAATAATGCATAGTTTCTCATATTTTACATTTATATTTTTATTGCATAGCTTTATTTTTTTATTTTTTCCTTTTTATGGTATTTTTAGGTTTGTTGGCATGTGCACGGTCTTGGCAATGACATGTTCAAAGGGATTAAATTGAACTCAAACCGGAGGACCTACGGTGTGCGACTTAGCCATTTGGGAAGTATCAAAATGGTATTTTTTAAATGCTCTAAATAAATATACAATGATATCAACATGAGGCCCTCGTCAATACGAGTTCAACGAGTCCAAGAACATCAAAATCAAAGTTCGTATGAAGAATCGGCGTCCGTTTATAGTACGAAGCATCAAAATTAAACTTAAGTAGCATGACTCCTTTGTCCAGGGAGCCATGGTAGAGAGCATGGCGGCGCCATGGTACAAGGCATGACGCCATTGATAAATGCGCCATGGTCCTGGCAGGTCCACTGACAGGTCCGACGTGGCGAGTTGTATGACGCCTTTTATCAGGGCGCCATGACGGCCATAGAGGCGGACGCCATGAAAAAGGGTTAGTTTGTCAAAATTTTAAATTTTAGGTTCATTTTGTGTTTAAAATGCAAATGAGGGTTAAATTTGTAAAAAGTGCCGAATTTAAGCAGCATGTCTACCGTTTGGTCTGGTACATACAGGCGTACCAGACACGTCCAGTTCAACATGTGATGTTGGGATCAGATGCGCTCCTTTGTTGAAAGTTGGAGCTCCTTCCACATACTTTTTTTGATAAATGTAATAAGTATATTAATATCAAAACGATATCAAGAACATCCGGCATCTGCAACAATTCAATACATAAGGAACACTTGACATCAACGATGCACACAACTAAATGAGAAAAAAAGAAAACGAAAAAATGAGGTAATGATGAAAAACCGTCATTGCAAGGTATGGCCGACGAAGGTCAAACCAAGGCTTTTAACCCTGAAACTCCAACCCTGGTATTGAAGTAGCACCACCGAAGCTCAGATCAACTCTAGCAGATGCGTTATCCTGCCGCCGGTCTGTATATATATATGTGGGTTTTTTGACGGACAAGCGCGCTTATCGATCCAAACAGTACTTTTATCCCCCCTCCCCCCCGGCCCGTAAAAAATATGTGGGCGGCCCACATAATCCCCCTCATCCGCTATATGCACGGTGCGGGAGGGGAGATAGGGTTCCCGTCTCCCATTCCATCCCTTCCCCGCCGCCGCAATCTTTTCCTTCTCCGCCACATCCTACCCCAACTCCGGCGAGGAATTAAATGGCATCCACTGGGAGAGGAGGCCCCGCCTGACAGCCGACGATGGTGTACTTCCGTTGCGGCAAAGAGGCCATGAATGATCCGTGGGAGCGGTACCTCCATCTTCGGCGTTTCCTATGGCCGTACACCGTCGCGCTTCGCATAGCCAACAATGTACGGAAAGCCGCCAACGCCGCCGTCATCCGTCGAGAAGACCGTGGAGTCGAACGCCACGCCGAGGCACAACAGGGGTGGGATTACGCCATGGCGGAGTACAACGCCACCTACACCCGCTTCGAGCCACACTAGTACCCGGCGTGGGACGCTTGTGCTACTACCCAGGCGACCTCCGGTGATGTAGTTTTAGGTGTTTTTATTTCTCCTTGTACTGGCTTCAGCGATGTTCCGGCATTGTTCGCTGCGCGGAACCTGCGAAATATGAAATGTGTATGTATGACGTACGTGTTTAGTAGATCTATTATGACGTGCTCGAATTTCATGTGCCATTTTCGTTTTGCAGCGGCTCGTATATGGAATATAACACTTCACTTTATGGCGGATCTGCTAGAGTTGCTCTCAGGGCATGATGTGTGTTGTTGCATCCGTTTCACTATCACTTTCATTCCTTCTATCCTTGACAATGTCGAACAAAGACAAGCACCCATCCTAATTTTATGCGACGTGTCTTAGATCACTCAATAACGAATATGCATATGCTGCGTGTACAAGGACCATGGAACGTAACTTCTTTGAATGTCTTCAGCATGAATGTTGGGCTTTGCAACCACTGCCCACACACAATTCTGATGTGATCAACACCACACGACCAAAAAATGTGCATGTAGGAGCTTGTTTACGGGTGACAGTGAGAATGTGAGAGCATCTCCAGCCGCCGCGCCCCCAAGAACCCCCTCAAGCCGGTGCTATTTGCGACAGACGGACGCATTTCGCCCAGTCGCGCCCCCAAGGGCCCAAATAGCACCGGATTGGACCAAAATTGAGTCCGACGATCCCAAGCTGACCCGACGCGCTGGGGGTTGCTTGGGGGCGCCGGATGAAGCGAAAAACGCCGAGTGACGCACTGTCAGGTCAAACCGTCAAAAATCGGCCACCTCTCTCCCCACCACCCTTGCCGTCGTCGGCGCCGTGCCACCGCAAGGCAGCCGGTGCCCCGCCGCCAAACACGCCGCAAAAGGGCCGTTGCTTGCCCCGCTGACCTAGCACACCGGCGGCGCAAAAGGTCCGGCGGCGCCCAACCGAGCACACCGGCGCCTGGTCGCACCCACCCCGCGCCCCAAGTGTTCGACGAATTGCCTGAACCACACGCCGTGATGGACTCCGACGACGAGGCGCT
Organism: Bromus sterilis; assembly: GCA_950022295.1. Classification (NCBI taxonomy): domain Eukaryota; kingdom Viridiplantae; phylum Streptophyta; class Magnoliopsida; order Poales; family Poaceae; genus Bromus; species Bromus sterilis. The sequence continues at coordinate 87,566,003 of OX465599.1, forward strand.
GTTCGCCGTGCTGATGGAGGAAGAGGCCGCCGCCGGCGCCCAGGACGAGGAGCACCTCCTGATGCTTGCCGCCCTGGGCGACCTGTTCGCCGCCAAAACGGCGCCGCAGCGAGGCGGCTCCAAGATGGGCCGCCGGAAGGCAAACGAGAGGCGACGTTCGGAGGGCTACTGCTTTCTCTACTCCGACTACTTTGCCGATGTTCCCCTGCACTTCGAGAAGGTATTCACTCCGAGAGTACGACAAATATTTCGTTTGCAAGAAAGATTGCACCGGTACAGTTGGGTTCTCCTCACTTCAGAAGTGCACAACGACCATGAGGATGCTTGCATACGGAGCTCCTGGTGATCAGCATGATGATTATGCACGCATGGCCGAGTCCACCACCCTTGATTGTATGTACAAGTTTTGAAGACCAGTGGTGGGCTGCTTTGGAGGACAGTATTTGTGACAACCCAATGCTGAAGACACTGCGCAGATCCTAGCAGAGAATGAAGAAAGAGGATTTCCTGGGATGCTTGGAAGCATCGACTGCATGCATTGGGAATGGAAGAACTGCGCATTTTCTTGGCATGGGATGTATAAGGGTGCAAAAGGTCACTGCAGTGTGATACTTGAGGCAGTTGCTACACATGACCTCTGGATTTGACACCCCTCCTTTGGCATGCCAGAAACACACAATGACATCAACGTCCTGCAGTGCTCAAATGTCTTTGCCAGGCTTCTCGAAGGTCATGCTCCTTCGGTGAACTTCGAGGTCAATGGGCACCAGTACAACAAGGGATACTACCTAGCTGATGGCATCTATCCAAGATGACCAGTATTTGTGAAGACTATCTCAAACCCTATACTAGGAGGGAAGTACACCCACTTTGCCAAGTGCCAGGAGTCTTGCAGGAAGGATGTCGAGTGGGCATTTTGGGTGCTCCAATATTGATTTGCCGTTGTCCGGTACCCTGCTCAGCCTTGGTCGAAAGATCAAATGTGGGAGGTGATGAATTGTTGTGTCATCTTGCACAACATGATCATTGAGAGCGAGAAAGAGGATCCAATGGATGACTCCGAACCATATCTCAATCAGGGGTATCTTGCAGTTGTTGATCACGAGATACCGCCAGATTGGACAACCTACCTCAACATGCGTCAGGAGATCCGAGACCCGCAAGTGCATCGTCAACTGCAAAAAGATCTAGTGGATCATCTATGGATGCGCAAAGGCAATGCTTAATTTGATTTGTACTCTTTTTAGTATTTTGTGTCGAACTATGTATTTGTACTGCATGTTGTGCGCCGAGCTGCGCCGTATTTGCGGCGAATTTGGGCCGAAATTTCATGTTTGCGTTAAATTTAGCCGAAAGTAACGAATTTGCGCCGAAACAGAGCCGAACCTGGGATGAATCTGCACCGATTCCAGGCGCCCGGGGGAATCTACGTCGAATCTCGTCGCTTGGGGAGGCGGTCTTCGGGCCGCGGCTGGGGGCCCGGTCGCCCCAAGCCTTTTCTCCGCCCGAGCGCCCCCCCAAGCGGCGCTAAAATAGCTCCGAAAAACGGCCTGGGGGGCCGAACGGCTGGAGATGCTCCAAGGCACTGCCGAAACCCACATTAGGGGCACCTTCGGGAGACCCATGTCGCCCTCGCCATGTCACCCTCGTTTTCGTTCGAAACATCCCTTCCGTTGTCTAGCTGCAACCGCGGCTGCGTACCTACCCCAATACGAAGACTAGAACGAAAATGAAGCCGTAGTATCCCGTCTAGGATCGGGGTGCAATCGTACCATGAGTCACCACCGCCGCTATGGATGACGTCTTCGTCTTCGATCCCCTTTCCGCCGTCGCACATGTAGCCGCAACCACCTCTACTGAAAGGGCATGTGCCCTTATGTTTGGTTTTGGTAATTGATGACAATCTTTATGGACTAATGGTTTCCTCGAGTTATACTTTAAGGTTTGTCCATAGGCAACTATTGAAGATCATACTGTGGCTTCAAGGTTGTAAGATGAAGATTACGTGTTGACCAAGGTGTTCTTTATGGAGCTATCCAAAGATTGGTCAAGTTGATGTGTGCAAGGTCAAGAGGAGCATCACGAAGATATCATATGCTTGGATCTTGCCGACCATTTGGTGATAATGGTCTTGTGAAGATATGCCTAAAAGAGGCTCGCCCATAATGGAGTATGGGGGAGCAATTTACTAGTCTTCATCGAGCCGGCAACCAAGAAAGGTGTTCCAACTTGAGGCGGACATGATCGTCATCATCAAGCTCAAGTGGATTATGCGCAAGACAAAGGTTTGACATTTATAGGTTTCTAGTTTACCGGTCTCATGGTGGTAGTTAGGAGACCGGGTTATAGGCTAGGCCGCTGATGCCCCACAAACGTAAGGGATCGAGATAGTCTTCGCGGGTAAGTTAACCCAATTTATTGATTCGACACAAGGGGAGCCAAAGAGTATTTATAAGCTTTGACAGTTGAGTTGTCAATTCAACCGCACTTGAAATAAACTTGCTTCCAACAAAAGATAAGTGGTAAAGGTAATATGATAGTGATGGTGACGACAGCAAAAGTAAACAGCAAAAGTAACAACTAATAACCAGCAGGATTGAAAACACTTTAGGCTAGGGAGATGGATGGTTGGGCGCTGCATGGATGAGAGTGAACATGTAATAGATTCTAACACGGGTCAAGGCACACAGAAAAGCAATAATCATCTAGGAAAATATCAAACATTAGGCATGTATCCCGTAGGTAGTTGTGTGTGCTTGCAATAAGAACTTGCACAACATCTTTTGTCCTACCATCCCGCTACGAACGGGGCCAAAGGGAACTTATGGAGATTAAGGTGCTCCTATCAAAGAGCACCGGAACAAAGCAATAAACTTAATGGATACATGGAATCCTCAAATTATGGACCATCCCCTTTGGCGTCCCAAGCTGTCACCTTTGGGATCGCTGGTTCCGGACCATAATAGGTGCATACAACTCATAGATAGGATCAAGAACACAAATATATTCATGAAAACACATAGGGTTCAGATCTGAAAACATGGCACTCGGGCCCAAAGTGACAAGCATTAAGAGCAACAAGTTGAAGCAAAGAAGATAAACACCAATCTAGATGATAGGCAACATGCCCCCAACAATCTGACGAACTATTACATGATCTAACTCATCCAATCCCTACCATCCCCTTTGCCTACAACAGGAAATTACTCACACATGTGAAGATAAGTCATGGAGGAGGGATGGATTGGTGATGGTGATGACGATGGCGACGATCTCCCCTCTCCGGAGGCCAAATCAGCCTCCAGATTAGCCCTCCCGAAGAAGAGCAGAGGGTGGCGGCGGCTCCGCGACGGAAACTGGAAAAGCGACTCCCCTTTCTGGGATTTTCGCGTCACGGGAATAAATAGGAGTCCAGGTAGGGCACCAGAGGAGGGGGGAGGCTCCCAGGTGGCCAGAGGGCGCGACCCCACCCCTGGCCGCGCCAGGGGGGCGCCTGGGGCCCCCAGGACTCCCCTCTGGTCCCACTTCTGGCTGGTGGAAGCTTCTGGTGCGTGGATTTTCTGTGAATTTTCCCGGAATTTTCTGAGATACCTAAAAATCCATTTTCCTGCACACAATAAAACCATACAGGCAGCTCTGCTGAAAACAGCGTTAGTCCGGGTTAGTTTCGTCCAAATCATGCAAGAATGAGGGCAAAACAATAGCAAAAGTGTTTGGAAAAGTAGATACGTTTGAGACGTATCAACTCCCCCAAGCTTAGCATATTGCTTGTCCTCAAGCAATTCAGTTCAGCGAACTGGAAGCGACAAAGAAAACTTTGACAAACTCTTTTGCTTCATTAGATGTATATAAGCATGTACTACGAAAAGAGTTTAGCAAGTATTGAAACAATGCTATAAGGACAATGCACGAAGAAATTCTTCTTTCATGCGATCAATCACAAACAACTAAAAGTAAATAATATGCTACTGAAAATCAAGACAAGATCACAATGCAGATAGCTTGAACATACTTGAGTGGCATTTCGCTATACTTGAGTGGCATTTCGCTAGCCTCCATGAGTGAAGCAAAACATAAATGCAGAAACTCCTCCGGAGTTTTAAAGGTGACTAGAACCCAGTATTTCAGACTAGCAATAACACAAGCATGCAGAAGACAATGTAATACTTTGGGACAATGCATGTTACACTAAGAATGACAATTATGCTCTCATACTTGGTGCTTTGAAGAAAGAAGGGGAGACTCTCGAACCGTGGCTTTTGATGGCAAGGTTGAAAACCCGCGAAAGGAAGCAAAGACTAAACATGTGCCAGAGCTCTTGGTTTTGAAAACAGAGATAAAACTCTTTTGAGAGGTGTAACTTTCCAGTCAACGGTGAACGGTAAAGGTCTCTCAATATCTCCCATGCCAACCATATTAATGCCTTTTTCTTACACATATTCCCTTATCCATAAATCCTTTGATGGTCTACGAACACTTTTATTTTTCCTCAAGGATGGAAGGAGGGTATCGTTCCATCTATCATAAGCAGCATTTGGTCCATTTCACTCCATCATCAAGTATGGGGGAGGTGTAACTCTCATATTTTTTTACTTGACTAGTTAAAACTTCCGTCAAAATATTTTTGGCATGCAAGATACTGATTTCCCCTCACCGCACCATGAGCTTGTACAGTTACAAAAGGGAAGCTTTTGAATAAATTTCGAGATGGCACATGAAAGTCTAAGTTAGGAGTGGCCGGTAAATACCACATATAGGTAGGTATGGTGGACTCGAATGGAATAACTGGTTTCAAGGATTTTGGATGCACAAGCAGAATTCCGCTTAGTGCGAGCGAAGGCTAGCAAAAGACTGGGAAGCGACCAACTAGAGAGCAATAACTGTCATAATCATGCAGAGTGACAAAGCAACATTGAATCGGGCATGAAAGTGATATAACTATTCTGAAACAAAAAGATCATCAAGGAATAATAGACTTTTTAGTCATAAACATGTGTGAACATGTGCCAAGTCAATCCAAAAATTCTCCGAAGGGAATACCACTTCAGTATGCCAAACCATGAACAATGCAATGCATGTAAATCATTTCAACAACACATTATGTACTCTAGCTATTTGAGACTAGCCACAAGGAAAGCATGAACACTGGGAAAACATTGTAAACATAGCACTATGTCGCTACAAGCTGGTCTCTAGATCATAAGTACAGGCATATGTACAAAAGTAGAAACAAGAAGAGTTCATACCGGTTTTCCTTGTCGCTTCCCTTCCGTCGATCTTCGTCATTACTGCCTTGTCACTTGCACGATCGAACGTGGGAAATATTATCAAATGCCCTCACGGACTCGAGCTGAACTCTGAAAACAAAGCAAACTAAAGAGAGAAAGGAAATCTTTTTGGGTTTGTTTAAAGGTTTAAACGAGAGCAAAAGAAAAGAGAAAATCTTTTTGTTGTTTTTGCAAAGAAAGAAGGAAAGAAGAACGGGCAAAAACTTCGAAAAGATCAAAGTGAACAAAAATAATACGGATAATACAATGGAAAAGCGAGAAGGGCACGTACTCCCCCAAGCTTAGGCTTTTGGCCTAAGTTGGTAGTAGATAATGTCCCCAGGAGCCTCCTGCTCCAGGGTGGTACTGGTGAGTCCAAGGGTCGTATGAGACTTCCGGTGAGTACACCGAAGTCCTCGGATCCTCCCACGAAGAAGGAACCGCGCTCCAAGAAGAGGAAGACCCTTCACCAAACTGGGTGAAGGTCTCTCCCTGGAAAGGTGGGAACTCACCATGCTCCTCCTCGTCGGGCACAACCCCCTCTATGGGGTTATGAAACTGATGCTGGACCACGAACTCATCGAACTGGATAGCATCAAAGGACCATCCGTTCCTGCGAGAAAAATCAAACAAAAGAGGTGCAGGTAGACGGATCTTGCGTTCCGTGGTGGCTCCGAAATGCAAGATATAATCAAGGTTACCAAACTCGGAAGTCATGGTAACAAACTTGTGCCTTTTCATAGCAGTAAGATCAAAACTTAAATAAGTAAAAGGCTTATCATCGGGGTGTGGGGTGCCATTAAGAGACTCTAGGATAAGCGTGGGCGTAAACGCCACCAAATAAATCTCCCTTGTTACCGTTCATAGCAAGGCGTCGAGCAATTAATGCACCCACATTATAGTCAACCCTCCTTGAGAGGGCGGTTGCCAGGATAGCAATATCCGGCGCAGATATGTTGCTCGTGTTGTCACGAGCTAACACCCCTCTAGCAATAAAATACGAAAAATACCTGAGGTGTGGGAATAAGATGCTGGAGATTTTTGACCGATGAATATCCCTTGTATCCATGCTACAGAGGGAGTTGAAGACGGTTCTCAGCTCGGAGGGCTGAGAGCTCATCTTCACCGTCAGTCCAACGTTCGGCACACCTATTATTTCACAAAACTTTTCCAAAGGCATGGTCAAAAGATCATTGTAAATTTTAAACTCAACAGAACCATTAACAAGGTTATATCTAAAACTGTTAATAAAACAGGAGGTGAGTTTTTGATACTGAGCAACACGGCACGTTGAGAGCCGCGTCAGACCTGCATTAGCACAAATATTATAGAATTCCTCCTTAATTCCTGCAGCTTCAAGGAATTCATCGCATGGGAAAGTCATTGCACGTGTTGGACTTGTGTCCTCAAACAACTCTAAGGGCACATGATCTTCGTTGTAGCTCACCCTAGCAGTCGAGGGTGAAGCTGCAGCTCTTGTAACTTGATCGGAGCGCTCGGGCCTTTTCTTCCCAAGCCACCCCTTTGCTCTTCCTAGCAAACTCATTTCTGAAATTATTGACAAATTACAAAAACAAGGATTTAAACAAAGTGAGTTAAGGCAAACTACTCAACCCACTTACCTAAGGCAAAAACTTGCATCAAAACTTGGAAAATAAACTTCTACACATGCAAGCAAGCTCATCTAAACAGCACCAAGAACTACTAAATACTCAAAAATGAAGCCACCAACCAAAAATCTATTTGGAGGAGTTACCTACCAAGGAGTATTTGCCCAAAATCTCAGCTCAAATGATGGGTCGTAGAGAGAGATCGAAATTCTGGACGGAGAGCAAGAAGAACACAAGAACAAAGTGCAGAACTCGTGTTTTTGGAGAGAGAGGAAGGAGGAGTAAGAAGACTTACGTGACTGGCTGCCCTGTGGGCCCCAGGCGCCCTGTGGGCGTGGCCAGGGGGCAGGCCGCGCCAGCTGGCCGCCTGGGCCACTGGTGGCCCCCCTGGTCAGCCCCAGGTGCCTCTGAGTCACTCCCGGCATGGAAATTTTTATTTTTATTTTTCTGGAATTTTTCTGAAAACTTCACTGTTGAAAATTTCCCGGAGTTCAAAAAGCTGCAAAACTTTCTGAAAACTTAAAGCAGTCATTAGTATTGTGAAGCTTCAAAAACACAAAAACTTAGTACAACAAAGAGAATAAAAGCTTAAGCAAATGAAAACATAACAAGCTTAACTTTTTACCTATATAAAACAAGCTCACTAGTAAGGTTGATCAAGTCTTACCAACAAAACGGCGATATATAGAACAAGAAGTCTCACCTCTTATGAAGTGATCATTGCACCTTTACTTTAATGGACATTGTCCCCACCATAATGGTTTTGTATTTGTGGTGCACATGTAGTGGACAGTCCCATTCTCCAATCTTCATGGTCTCAACATTCTCTATAGAATTAAGGCCGTGCCTCTTGTCGATCTTCTTTGGAAAATGCACCGTGTTTTCCTTATCATCAACGTTGAAAGTGACCTTTCCTTTATTACAATCAATAATAGCACCTGCGGTGTTAAGAAAAGGTCTACCAAGAATAATGGACATGCTCCCATCCTCGGGCATGTCAAGCACAACAAAGTATGTAAGGATCAAACAGTTAGCAACTTCAACGGGTACATCCTCACAAATACCTATTGGGACAGCTGTTGATTTGTCAACCATCTGAAGGGAGATATCTGTAGGGATCAGTTTCTCTAAACAAAGCCTCTTGTAAAGGGAGAAAGGAATAACACTCACTCCTGCACCAAGATCACATAAAGCAGTTCTGACGTAATTATTCTTTATGGAGCAAGGAATGGTGGGTATACCTGGATCACCAAGCTTCTCAGGAATCTTGCCACTGAAAGAGTAGTTAGCAAGCATAGTAGATATTGCCTCATTAGGAACTTTTCTTTTATTTGTGACAATATATTTCATATATTTCGAATAGGGAGGTAACTTAATAGCATCAGTCAAAGGGATTTGAAGAAAAAGAGGTTTCATCCATTCACAAAATTTATTATAGTGCTCTTCTTCTTTAGACTTGAGGGACTTACCTGGAAAGGGCATGGGCTTCTGTATCCATGGTTCTCTTTCCTTCCCATGTCTTCTTGCGATGAAGTCTTCTCTAGAGTACTTCTTGCGTTTATCAGGTGTTTCTTCTTCTCTTACCTCAGGAGAATCATCCTTCTCCTTGTCCTTTTCTTCAGGCTCGGCACCGTCTTCTGTTTCAGCATCGGAGATAGATATGATGTTAGGATCAACAACTGGCTTTTCACTTGTGATGGGATCATCGGGATTGTCAGCCTCCTTGTGTTTCTTCTTCTTATTTTTCTTCGGAGAGCTAACAGTCTCATCTTCTTCTTGTACTTGAGAATCTTTCTCGATCCTCTTTGGATGCCCCTCAGGATAGAGTGGGTCCTGGGTGTGTGTTCCACCCCTAGTTTTGATGCCATAAGCTTGTATGTCCTGTTTGGAATTATTAGCAAGCAAATCTTTTTGCACATTAGAAATTTGTTCAAGCTGAGTTTGAACCATATGAAAATGCTTAACAAGACATTTAACATCATTAACAGTTCTTTCTAGAACACCACACAAACTTTTGATAGCAAGAGAGTTATCATACAACTGACTTTGTATCCTCCTATTAAAATGGTCTTGCTTAATAATAAAATTATCAAGCTCATCTAAGCATTGGTCGGGAGGCTTACCTTTAGGGATGTCACTTTCAGTAAAGTCTAATAAAGAGTGTACCTCTACCAAGGGAGGGTGAGTAGTAGGCTCACACAACTTCTCAATAGGCGGTAAATTCTTCACGTTTTCGGCTTTAATACCTTTCTCCTTTATAGACTTCTTTGCTTCTTGCATATCTTCGGGGCTCAGAACAAGCATGCCCCTGTTTTTCGGTGGTAGAAGTGGTTCAGGAACGGACCAATCTTCATAGTTCTTGGCAATTTTTCACATTAATTCTTCTGCATCGTCCGGTGTTCTTTCCCTGAAAACACAACTAGCACAACTATCCAGATAGGATCTGGATTCATCGGTTAAACCAGCGTAAAATATATCAAGCAGTTCATTCTTGGGGACTCCATGTCCCGCCATAACCTTAAGTAAATCACAAAACCTCCCCCAAGCTATAGGGAGGTGCTCATCCTGCAATTGTTTAAAGTTATAGATTCTTTGCAAAGCAGCATGTTGCATATGAGCTGGGAAATATTTATCAACAAAGAATTGGACTAAGTCCTGAGGACTCTTAATGGAACCATAGGGTAGTGCATCGTACCATGATTTAGCGTCTTCCTTCAAAGAAAAAGGAAAAAGCTTGGCCACATAGAAGTTTCGTATCTTCTCATCAGTAGTGAATAGGTTACCTAGCTCAGCGAGTTTGGTCAAGTGTGCTATATCATCGTCATTTTCTCTGCCATAAAAGGGTTCAGCCTCGACTGTAGATATAAGTGAAAGATCAACAGAGAAATCATAATCAGGATCAATGATTCATATGGGGGATGTGGCAAATTTAGGATCCAGAATAACTTTGTTCTTCATGGAGTGCTTTTTGGGCAACTCCTTAACAACACCAGGGTCAGAGTCGACACTCTCTCTGAGTTCCCTGCAAAAATCATCATCAAGAGTAACATAATCATCATCAAGGATTCTCTCCTTGAGTTCATCTAAGCACGGGTAACCAAAGGTTTTGCATGTAGGAATATAGGTAGCAGGGGTCTCGGTCTTGGATTCCGCTGCAGCCTTAGCAGTCTGAATTTCAATATAGTAACCAAGAAAAGTAGTATCATCAAGAGTAGTGGAAGCATCATCAAAAGTATCGGACATAGTGACAGACTCAATATAAGCATCATGTGGTGGTGGTGAAGTAAACTTACTCATAACAGAAGGTGAATCAAGTGTAGCACTAGTGTTCATAACAGTACCTTTTCTTGTACGGGATGGTAAGATCGGAACCTTGGGGTCCCCTTTCTTACCCATAGCGGATGATGTGCAGCAGGCAGGATACTTCAAGTAGACTTGTAAATATTGCTATGCTCCCCGGCAACGGCGCTAGAAAATGCTGCTTGATGCCCCACAAACGTAAGGGATCGAGATAGTCTTCGCGGGTAAGTTAACCCAATTTATTGATTCGACACAAGGGGAGCCAAAGAGTATTTATAAGCTTTGACAGTTGAGTTGTCAATTCAACCGCACCTGAAATACACTTGCTTGCAACAAAAGATAAGTGGAAAATGTAATATGATAGTGATGGTGACGACAACAAAAGTAAACAACAAAAGTAACAACTAATAACCAGCAGGATTGAAAACACTGTAGGCTAGGGAGATGGATGGTTGGGCGCTGCATGGATGAGAGTGAACATGTAATAGATTCTAACACGGGGCAAGGCACACAGAAAATCAATGATCATCTAGGCAAATATCAAACATTAGGCATGTATCCCGTAGGTAGTTGTGCGTGCTTGCAATAAGAACTTGCACAACATCTTTTGTCCTACCATCCCGCTATGAACGGGGCCAAAGGGAACTTATGGAGATTAAGGTGCTCCTATCAAAGAGCACCGGAACAAAGCAATAAACTCAATGGATACATGGAATCCTTAAATTATGGACCATCCCCTTTGGTGTCCCAAGCTGTCACCTTTGGGATCGCCGGTTCCGGACCATAATAGGTGCATACAACTCATAGATAGGATCAAGAACACAAATATATTCATGAAAACACATAGGGTTCAGATCTGAAAACATGGCACTCGGGCCCAAAGTGACAAGCATTAAGAGCAACAAGTTGAAGCAAAGAAGATAAACACCAATATAGATGATAGGCAACATGCCCCCAACAATCTGACGAACTATTACATGATCTAACTCATCCAATCCCTACCATCCCCTTTGACTATAGCAGGGAATTACTCACACATGTGAAGAGAAGTCATGGAGGAGGGATGGATTGGTGATGGTGATGACGATGGCGACGATCTCCCCTCTCCGGAGGCCAAATCAGCCTCCAGATTAGCCCTCCCGAAGAAGAGCAGAGGGTGGCGGCGGCTCCACGACGGAAACTGGAAAAGCGACTCCCCCTTCTGGGGTTTTCGCGTCACGGGAATAAATAGGAGTCGAGGTAGGGCACCAGAGGAGGGGGAGGCTCCCAGGCGGCCAGAGGGCGCGGCCCCACCCCTGTCCGCGCCAGGGGGGCGCTTGGGGCCCCCAGGACTCCCCTTTGGTCCCACTTCTGGCTGGTGGAAGCTTCTGGTGCGTGGATTTTCTGTGAATTTTCCCGGAATTTTCTGAGATACCTAAAAATCCATTTTCCTGCACACAATAAAACCATACAGGCAGCTCTGCTGAAAACAGAGTTAGTCCGGGTTAGTTTCTTCCAAATCATGCAAGAATGAGGGCAAAACAATAGCAAAAGTGTTTGGAAAAGTAGATACGTTTGAGACGTATCAGCCGCATCGTTCGTGGAGAGCTCAAACCTTTGCATCCTTGGCATCATATTTTTTGGTTCTTGTTTGGTTTGTCTCTTTGTGAGTGTTGGAGCTTGAGTTTATATTCATTACAAGCTCTTCTTCATCGAAAATGGATTTCATATACATCTACTTTTGTGTTTTCGATGTTGGTATTTTTGTCGGCTCTTATCTTGTGAAGGTTTCACCTTCTACCTTGTTGGCATTTTAACCTTTCCTTGGTTTGAAGACTTTATTTTTGTTTATCTTGGGTGTTTCTCTATGTGAGGACCTAGATATTTTCCATAGCTTTAAAACAAGCCCAAGATCATCAAAATCGGAGTTCGTATGGAAAAGTTGGCTCTTATCTTGTCAAGGTTTCACCTTCTACCTTGTTGGCATTTTAAACTTTCCTTGATTTGCAGAATTTATTTTTGTTGATATTGGGTGATTATCTATGTGAGGACCTAGAGATTTTCCATAGCTTTAAAACAAGCCCAAGATCATCAAAATTGGAGTTCGTATGGAAACGTTATGCTTGTTTTGGTCGTGCTATTTTTGCCTGTGCGGCAGTACCGCCCGGAAGATCGGTAGTACCGCCCGAGCGGTAGTACCGTGGCTACTACCTCTCCTACTACCGCAAACCTCCTGTTTAGAGCGGAAGTAGAGCATTTTTAGTGTCCGGTAGTACCGCTTGAGCGGTAGTACCGCTCCGGGGAGCGGTAGTACAACTCGGGACACAGAAAACTGCTCATAACGGTTGGATTCGTGGGGACCTATAAAAGGGGGTCTTCTTCCCCATTGTCCCCAATGTTCTTGAGCTCATTTTTCACCTCCATTGTTGACCTCTTCAAGATTGAGATCTCTCTATTCCTCCCATGATTCTTGCTCCTTTTTGAGGGAAAAGAGAGAGGAGATCTAGATCTACATTCTCCACAAAGTCAACTCTCCTCTTTGTGAGGGGAACCTTGTGGGTCTAGATCTTCGAGTTCTTGGTGTTTCTCCTTGTTCTTCCTCTCATATTCCTCCATAGCTTTTGTTGCTTTGGTGGGATTTGGGAGTTGGGGACTTCGTGTGCTCTTTCCATTGCATTTGGTGCATCGGTTTGAGTTCTCTCCGAGGATTCGTTGTATTAAGTGAAGTTTAGAAGATAGTTACTCGTGAGTGCATTGTCACTCTAGAGCTTGTACTCTTGAGTGAATTGTCACTCTAGAGCTTGTTCCTCTTGGGTGTTTTGGCCCCTGGAGGCTTTTTGTTGCGAAGCTCAATCATTGTGGTGGAAAGCTTCGGGACACTACGGGAGCCTCCAATTCGGTTGTGGAGATAGCCCCGAGCATTTGTACGGGTTCGGTGACCGCCCCCAAGGGTCGCCATTTGTATGGGTTCGGTGACCGCTCTCAAGTGTCCTAATAGTGGAATCACGGCATCTTGCATTGGTAAGAGTATGAGGAGAAATAGGGTGGCCCTCGTTGGCTTCGTGTGAGCATTGTGCTCCTCACCCTCTCCAAACGGAGACGTACTTCTCGCAAGAGAAGGAACTTCGGTAACAAATCCTTGTCTCCATCGGCTCCACTTGCGGTTATCTCTACCCTTACTTTGAGCAAGCTTATTACATTGTTTATCTTTTGCTTGCTCATATTATTGTGCATTGCTTGTCCCATAGGTTGTTCATCTAGTCAACCTATTTACTTGTGCACCTACTTTGTGATAGCCTTAGTGCTCTTTTTATATATCTTGCTATCACATAGTTGTTTATCTTGCTTAGTATAATTTGTTGGTGCACATAGTTGAGCCTAGCTTATTTAGGTTTCTTGCTTGGCAAATTAAGCGTAAAGTTTTATTCCACATTTGTTCAAGCCTAAACCGTAATTATTTTAAGCGCCTATTCACCCCCCCTCTAGGCGACATCCACTTCCTTTCAATTGGTATCAGAGCCTCGTGTCTCTTAATAGGGCTTCACCGCCTTGAGAGTAAAGATGTCGACTAGGGGATTAGGATTCATTGTCACTCTTAGTTTTGATGGCACAAATTTTGATGATTGGAAAATTCGCATGCTTAATTATTTCCGGGGCATTGACCCGTGGATGGAGCGAATTATAGATATGGTTTTTCTCCTCCAAAGGATACTCAAAACCTATCCTTAGAGGATGAGAAAAAATCTTATCTCAATGCTGAAGCTTCTAATGTGCTTGTTGATGCTTTGAGTAATGTAGAGTTATTTCAACTTATGCCATTTCGGGATGCTCATGAGTTGTGGACAAAGCTTCAAGATAAATATGGCGTGTCCAAGGTTTGTGGGGATGATTGTTCTCCCTCCACCTCCGGTCGCGATGCCTTCTCAACTTCTTCTACTTCACCAACATGTGGTTTTCCACAAGGTAATGAAAGGGTGAGTAGTTTGAGTCATTGCAATGATGATAGTGAACTTATTGTTGATAACCCTTTATCACTATCTTATCGCAATGCCTCCTTGTTGGACCTCAACACTTTGAAATCACTTGAATATATCTCATGATGATATGGTTGCTATATCTTGTTGCCATGATAACCATGACTCTATTTCCTCTAGTTATTGTGCTAACAATGTAGAGGAAAACCAACAAGATGTGTTCTTGAATGGTGCCTCAAGAGATCCTACATCATCTTCTCGCGTTACTCATTTTTGCCTTATGGCTAAAGAGTTAAAGGTATCTCCTACTTTGACACCCATATCGAGTAATGGTGATAAGGTAGATAATGTTGAAGAGGATGATAATATAGCTTCCTTAAAATTTAAGGGAAAAATGATTTTTAAATCTCTTCATAAAAATAAAAATGCTTGTTCCAACTTCATGGAAATCATGTCTATTGCCATTGAAGGCAATAAATACATTGAGGAGTTGGAAGCTCATATTGAGGACAATGGGGCCACCATTTAGAAAATGGAAAGCAATGAGTGAGATTACGCTAATAAAATTGCGGATCTATCTCAAGCTCTTGAGTGTGAAGAAACCACCAAGGAATCTCTTGAGGAGACTTTTGCTTTAGAGCTATCTAAAGTAAAGTAATCTCTTGATAGATCCCTTGAGGTGGCTAATTCTATCAAAAGTAAACATGTTAAGCTTGAAGTTGCACATGCTAAACTCCTTGAGGATTTTGAGCACCTCGGAAATGTCTCACGGGTCATTAAGGGTGAGCTCATCAAACTCACCGAGTCGCATGCTCAACTAAAAGCTTCTTATTTGAAAGAGCTTGCCATGTAGTCTTCTCCTTCCGTTATTCTTGATGATGCTTGTGCTACTAACTGTATTTTTTGTGAAGAATCCATCCTAAAGGAGAATGTTGAGCTAAAGGCTCAACTTGAGTTGCTAACTAGCAAGTATGGGAAATTGGAAGAAAGTCATGAAAATCTCTCAAGCTCTCATGAGGATCTTCTAGTCTCCCATAATGTGCTAAAGTTATCTCATGAGGCTAAGGTTTCTAAATTAGTTCCTCATGTGGACATTAGCACTACTTCTACTCAATATGATATATTGCCTTGTGCTAGTCCTTGTAATTCATCCACGCATAATGTTACTACATCTTGTGATGAATTACCTTCCTTGCCTTGTTGCTCTAACAATGCTTCTACTTCCTCTAGTACTTGTATTGTTACTAACCATGTAGAGGAAATCAAAGAGCTCAAGGCCCAAGTCACTTCTTTGAAGAAAGACTTGGGAAAGGGTCATGAAGGGAAGTCTACACTTGACAAGGTTTTGTGTGGACAAAAATCCCCCAATGACAAGGGTGGACTTGGATTCAACTCCAACAAAAAGAAGTCCATGTTTAACAAGAAGAAGGGACAATCTCAAGTCAAGAATTCGGCCAAGATTATTTGTTTCAAGTGCAAGGTTGAAGGACACCATGTTAGATCTTGCCCTTTGAAGAAGAAGCCCCTTTGTGAAAAGCAACTAGGGAAGAGGCCTCAAGTTCAACCGCAAGGTGAAGTGAAGCCACTTCCCAAGAAGACTCAAGTCAACGATCTTCATGTTGATAAATCAACCATGATGAAAGGAGAGAGTAGATGTTGCTACCTATGTCGTGAGAAGGGACATCTTGCTTCTTCATGCATGAACGATACCTTATACAACCCTATTATAGTTGATGATGTTTATTCTCTTCGAAAGGATAAGGTTGGCAATGTGGTTGCCAAATTTGTTGGCACTCAAAGTGGTGACAAGAAAAACACCATTTGAGTTGCCAAGCCTATTGTGACTAACCTCTTAGGACCCAACTTGGTTGGGGACCAACAAGCTCAAACTTGATCAATAGGTGATGTGGAGGGCATTGGAGACTTGGCTACATTATGAAGAATTAGGGGACCGTCATTAATCACATTGTCTCAAGCCAAGTCATTTGGACTATCATGTGTCTATCGTATATCCAATGTGCCTCCTTACGGTAACTTTTACTTAAATAGTTTACATTGAAAGTTACTTGCCCCTTTGGATGTTTTGGTTTTGTACCTTGCATGTGTTTGTATATGTTGTGCTTCCAATTATGTATATGTTGGTTTGCACATCATGTATGTTTGAGTGTTGTGTTGAGCCTATTTTTCATATTGGTTCTATCATAGTTGGCTCTTGTGAGAGATTAATGGATCATCCCATTTCGGGGGAGTGATGTGCCTTGTGCACTTCACGATCCTAAAAATGTGTATACATGAGGAATAGCACCTAGGATTGATATTATAAGATTATCTAGTCTCTATGTGGTATGTCGTACTCATGATAAATTCAAATTCGAAAAATATCCATTAATTATCTCTTGTTGGTATTTGTTTTCCCCTTGTTGTAAATTTTGGGATATCACATTATGGGGGAGTAATGTGCTTTGTGCATATTACACACCTATAAAATGTGTACATTTGAGGTTTTGCCACTTAGAATTGATATTGTAAATTATCTAGTTCCTAGGTGGCATGTTTGCTCCTCAAGTTCAAATTTGCTTAAATTAACTTCATTTCTCATCTTATGGATCTTGAGTGTGTGAAATTTTCTTGATACGGTTTCCCTCCAATATGTACTTGTATTTTCTATGAGGGAACCGTTTGCTCCAAGTTATTCCAATCATTGCTTGCATGATTGGATGCATACTTGAAGCCATCAAGAATCTCTTTGTAAGCATTGTGATCAATTCTTATCTTTTGCTACATGCTTATGGTTGTTGTTGTAAAGATGATAATTTATATTAATGCTATCTACCACCCGGAAGTAATTCCATATACCTCTTGTGCTTAACAATTGGTACTCTTATATGTGGTAGAAATTATTGATCACCTTTACATTGGCTTGTTTATAACTGCCTTATTACTTGCCAAGGTTTTATTGTGGTTTTAACTCTCATTGTCTTCCTAGCCACTTGTGGATCATGTGTTTTCGTGATCTTGTCTAGTGTTTCTCTAGATATAGTGAAAGTGATGATCGCATCTTGTGCATTTTGTATTCAATTGGAAATTCTATATAATGCACATCTCTTGGGGGGGCTAGCATCTTATGATCCATATCAAGTGTGTGTTATTGGAAGGCATATTCTCTTTGGTGCTTTGTGTCATCATAAATTTGTTGAGGGCATAGTTAGTTTGGAATTATGCTCTCCTTTTGAGAGTTTGACACCTCTTTTCTTTGATATCTTTTATTTTTGGTATCATGCTCCCTATGTATTGGTGTGTCAATTGATACCCCATTCCTTGATGTATCCTTTATTTGGTATACTCCAAGTGACAAGTTTATTTTGAAATCTTATTTTCAATTGGAACCTTATTTTGGAATCTTATGGTCACTTGGTATCCTTTTCAATTGTTTTCCTATTCAATCATGTGTTGATTGGGTTGTGATTCAATTGTTATTTCTTCTCATTTGTTGGTAAGTGTAGCAATTGACCATGTGTTAATTGCTACTTGTCTTCTATCATATGTTGCTTTGGACCTTTGATATAATTTGGACAACCTTATGTTGTGTCACCCTTTGGTGTGCCATCTTGGTTTACTTGGTGTTTTCTCCAAATTGTATTCACTTTTGGTTCTTGAAAGTCTTGTGCATGCATATTTTCTATGTGTAGTTCCGATGCATGATTTCTTTCTTTGATCCTATATATAGGTTAAACTCCATCCACTTCTTTATTGGCTAGTATGTGCATGGAATTCAACTTCATGTCCATATGCAGCTATTCTTGTGGAGTTTGTCCTATATATTTTTGTTCCTCTAACTCTTGGGTCCCAATGGGTTTGGGTACCATTTTGTTTGTTAATGTTGTTTCTAGGAACTTTGCAGATGCAGTGGAGGGTCGTCTTAGTCAAAAGGAAGGTGGTATCACCATGTGCCTTTTGGAGTGAAGATAGGACGATCAATGAAGACTTTATCTACTACATTATTCCCATGCTATCTCGGTAACAAGTATCTACATCATGCATACTTTTCTTGCTTCCAACCTTGTGTAGGTTGCATCATGGCATGACATTCTTCATTTGCAATTGTTGCGGTTCTTGATTTGTTCTAGAATTGCAAGAGATATTATTGGATTGCGATACTTGTTTCCTTGTTCAAAGCATCCCAACTATGTCTTGGTATCTTGTTACTAGTTGTGATGACTTTGACGGTTGTTTGTGTGGATTTCATTGTTATACAATAAGGTAATATTAAGCCATTGGCTATGCTTTCAAGCAAAGATCTTATTCGTATATTTATGACTTCCGTTTGGATATCTTGTTCTTTCCTTTTGTGAATATTTCATGTGTACTTGCTTCTTTGTGGATATTTTGTCTACCTAGAATCTCATACATTTGAGAGTTAGTGGATATCCTTGTTCTTTCATGTCCACCTTTTATTTTTAATGTTAAATTCTTCGGTGGTTACATGAAAGCGTGTGTGTTTGAGTGCGTGTCTTAATTCTTTTCATCCTAGTGTGCACTCTTTTGGTGGTGAAGATTGTTGTCCTCATGCTTGTCTTGATGAGCCTATTATTTTCTACCTTCACCATGGGGTTGTCACAAGCCTTGATTTTACTTTGCATTTTACTTAAGCTTGTGAACCCATTTGTTGTTTTTGTGTGTGACCTTCTTAACTTATGTTGGGAGGACATGTCTAGCACTTTGAGTCTCATTTCTTCAAGACTATGTTGATGCTTAAATAGTCATCCTTGTACTAGTCGTATCAAGTGCTTTGCCATGACTCACACACATCTTGTTGGTTGAGCCCATTCCTACGATTATCTCTTTTTCTATTTGCTCAACCATTGGTTAGGTGCAAGTGCTAGACTTTGTCTCATATCTTTGCACACTTGCACTTGTGTTGTGTTTCTATCGATTTTGGGGGAGTGATGATCCAAATTTTGTGAACTTTGTATTATAATAAAAAGATTCTAAATAGTGCACAAATCTTGGGGAACTTCTCTATTTTCTGTATAACACTCCTATGCTCAAATCATAAAATCTTATAATCTTTTGGCATGTTAGATCGTTTGATTGCCTGCATTTTCTTATGCCTTTGTGCCATCTCGTCTCTTTGTTTCAATCTTTGGATCCTCTATATAGTTTTCTTTTCCTCCCACCATGTATCTTTGGATATGTGTATCTTATTCCACTCATTTCTTGAGAAATACACCACTTTTGGGAGGAACACATTCTATATCGGCCTTCTTAGTTTTCCGCCCATTTTGGCAATCGATGCCAAATGGGTAGAAGTTTAGAGGTTTTTTTTGAGTAGGTTCGTGCTTTGGTTTTGTTCTTAAGCATTTTCCATCTTGTTCATGCATACTTACTTTGCATGATTAGCATAATTCATCATATAAACCCTCTTAATGTGTTTGTCATCAATTACCAAAATGGGGGAGATTGAAAGGGCATGTGCCCTTATGTTTGGTTTTGGTAATTGATGACAATCTTTATGGACTAATGGTTTCCTTGAGTTATACTTTAAGGTTTGTCCATAGGCAACGCTTGAAGATCATATGGTGGCTTCAAGGTTGTAAGAAGAAGATTACGTGTTGACCAAGGTGTTCTTTATGGAGCTATCCAAAGATTGGTCAAGTTGATGTGTACAAGGTCAAGAGGAGCATCACGAAGATATCATATGCTTGGAGCTTGCCGACCATTTGGTGATAATGGTCTTGTGAAGATATGCCTAAAAGAGTGTAACAGCCCAGATTTCACAAAAAATAAATTTTTTGTTTTCGGTGTGAATTGTTTGATTGCCTAATTTTTTTGCGGTGTTTGCATCCCCGATTTATCGATAAGCGATTATTTTCCCCCTCTTATCTCGTAGCGGATGGAGACCGACCCTTGACACCCTGACACTTGACCTTTGCGACACCGGGTTTCACCCGATCACCGTCGCAAAAACCCGCACGAGACCAGCCGCAGCCAACGGAACGAAAAACCCCGTTTAATAATTAAACGAGTTATTTTTATAGCGCGTCAGAAAATGTTCTCGAAACGGTTCCAGCGTGAGGTGAACGCCGCCGGCTCGACGCGCTGATCGCGCAGTTCGAAGTTTTACCCGAATCGGAGGTTCCGCGGACCCCCGGCGGTCAGAAACGTAAACATCGCGCGCGAGAGAAAAACCGGGGATGTTTTTGCAAACTGCCAGCCACCTGGGCTATATAAAGACCACCACTCTCCCACCCCTTTCTAGGGTTTCCCTAGCCTAAATATTGCAGCCACCCCCTCTATTTTGCCCAGATTTGTCCAAAAAATCCCCCAGATCCGAAACCCTAGCCATTGGATCTCAAGATCAACGCTCCAAATCCGTCCCAGCCTCCACCAACCTCCAGCCGTGGGCTCACCCGCGCGCTGCCGCCAGCCCGCCCGTGGAAGCCGCCCGTCTCTGGCGAGGCCGCGCCGCCGCGCCGGCCGCCTCTCCTCCACCCGCACCTTCCCCTTCACCTTGCTATCTCTCAGCTCCTCCTTCTCTCACGCAGGAGGCGCCGTCGCGCCATGGAGGCCCCTCGTCGCTAGCCGTTCGGGAGCAGCACCACCGCCGCCATGGACGGGCTCGGCCCAAACTGATCGTCGCCGGCCTCGCCCCAACCGGATCCAACGCCCCTCCTCCGCTGCTGCCCTGCCCGGCCACCTCGCGACCCCGCCACGCCTCTGCCGCCACCCGCATCGGCCGACTCCGACGAGCCATCGGCGCCGAGCGCCGCTGCTGTCCCCGATCGGGATCGGGAGCACGACCCAGCCACCGCTCGGGCGCTACGTGGGCTGGCCTGCCCCGAGCGGCCCAGCAGCAACCAGTGCCCCCACAGACCACCTCTCTAGCGGGCCCAACCGGCTAGATTCGGCCTGAGGCCCAGCCGCCAGCCTCTCTCCAGCCGGCCTAGTGGGCCGAAAGCCCACCGGGGTGAGATTCGGCCCTAGCACCTCTCCCTGTTTTTTTTCTTGAACCCTGCTGTAACTTTTCTAAGTCTGGAATTATTGTGCTGCTGATTCAATTTTGCAACGATATTTGCGAGTAAACCGTAGCCCGTATCACGTTGCGCCCAAAAGGAAATTTGTTTAGAATTGTGTGTACTTCAGTTTATCTTTTGTGAGCATTTTGATTTTAGGCCATCTTGATGTTGTTAATCTGTGTTGAAGTGGACATCAGACTGTTAACTGATGTTAATCTCTGGAAATTGCTGCTGCTGTTATTTTGTTGCAAGTTTGCATGATGATTGTGACTCATCCATGAGGCCTATTGCATTGATTCTTGTTGCATACTGTTAAGCATCATGTCTACTTCCATTACATGTATTGCATTGTCATGTTTGCATTCCTGGTAATAGTTATGTTTAGCTCCAAAGTTGCTATGTCACTGTTTTTGACAGCCACCTCTGTTTTCCTCTAAGTCTGTAACTTTCCGATGCCATGTTGCATGCTTAATATCTTTTGATCTGTTATGCCTATAACCATGATTCTTGTTTGTACCTGATCACCATCATGTCTACTTCATGTCCAAATATTGCTATGTCATGTTGCTGCACTTTTGCATATAGTTTTACCCCTGTTTTTACAGCATGAAAATAACAGTTTCTGCCCTGTTTTCCTGATTTTCACTAAGTCCTAGACCAGTAATGTTTTATTGCATTTTGCGTGGGCTATAACTAGTTATTCATGATGCCTATTTGCATTATTCCTTTTGCCATGCCTTCCCTGCCATGTCTACTTTAGTTGCATATCATTTGTGAGCATGGTTGCATTGATTATCCTATTTATGCATTGCTCTAAAGTGTGCTTCCTGATGTTGGCAAATTGTGTTCCAAACTTGTATTGCTTGTATCTTTTTAACCGTAACTCCGTTTGGAGTGTTCTTTATATGTAACTTGTGTTTATGCTATTGTTTGCTGCTGTTAACCAACCTAAAATATGGTTTAGGGCAGAACAGTACCAAATGCTTAAAATGTCGTGGGGTACTTAGTGATATGCCATGTTTAGTTTGTGCCTCACTTAAATTGAATAGCATAGATAGTTTACCTTATGCTTCACCTCTTGCCATGTTTGTGTGCTATGACATGCTTGAGTGAGATGCCATGTTAACAACCTTTGCTCATCTTGTGTAGCTAAACAACTTGAACCCTTGTAAACGTGCTGTATCGTCGTGTGTGACGAGTACTCCACTTAACCTGTTAGTAACCGCTCTCGACGGTAGGTGCGATGTCTCGTGTTGTCTTCTTGTTGGTGCTTGCTCGTGTTTGCTTCGTAGTAATAGATGCTTGCTCGTGATTGCTTTGTAGTAATAGATGCTTGCTCGTCGATTGCCTTTTCCAGTGTTTCCTTCTTGTGTGCTTCCGCGGGTACCTCTCGGATACGATGCGAGCTTGCGATCAACTACACCTTCGGAACCCGACTTATCAACAGGCAAGGACTATACATTACTTATGATCCATTCTATTTCAACCAGCGGTTTGCATGCTAGTATAGGTTAGGTTCGATGTTTTACAACCTCTTTCAAACCGATACAACCATGTCCCCTCCCAGCAAACCTTGTAGTGCTATGTTACTATTGCTCGTTGCTCAGCCCCTGCTTAGTATGCATGCTTAAGATGCTACGATGTTACCCTGTTACCCTGTTACCCCTTGGTTTGGGCTATCACATTATTATATTGTTGTTGATGATATGATTATTATAATGTTGACTATATTCGACGAAGGATGGAAGGTCTAAGCTATCCCGCGCCGACGCTTTGTTCCATTCGAGTCACCTAGGATCCGAGTTCCGGGTATTGGTTTTAAGACTGAGCGTGCCTAACCGCGTGTGGGATTTTATGGGGTCCCCTTTTCTTACCTATCTAGCTTCAAACATTTCTAGTGGTGACCCAAGCTGATTTACCATTTGAAAACCTTGTGTGTGTCTGTCGAGTCGCTCCTAGCATATACTCTTTAAAATAACTTGGGCCAGCGGGGACATGGTTTCTCTGTTGGTCCACCCCACGGAGCTAGGGGGCTGCCCACATTAGTTTGGGTTGCTAACCCGACCTCGTCCAGACGGTAGAGGCCAATTCGAGAGCGCGGCCGGATTTTGAGTTGGATGTCGACTCACCGGGGGGCACCCGGATTTGTTCTTTGTTAGCTAGAGGGACCTGTCGTTTCGGATCTCTCAGAACTAAATCATAAAATGGTTGCATGTGATGGGTAGCAACTGAGAGAGATGGGCGTGCGTGCGGAGCCTTGTAATGGGCAGTTGGTACACCCCTGTAGGGTTAAATATTTTCGAGAAGCCGTGTCCACGGTTATGGACGACTTGGAACCTACGTCTTGTTCATAGATAACATCAACTGAGTCATAACTATAACTTGATCAACGTGTGTGTGCCTTGACTTCTTCTTCGTCGTCGGGATGTGAAGAGGAGGACAAGGATAGGATAGGTGTTATGCTTGCGTAAGTAGTTGATAGCAAGACTTGTTGGAGGCGATTCCTCATCGAATGCTTGGCTTCTTATCTTACTCTCTAGATCGTTAGCCACTTCATAAATGCTAGTGCGGAAGCAACCTCACCACTTACCCCATCCTTACCGTAAACTACTAGTTGTCCTAGAATGACGAGTGATGAAGTCCTTGCTGGGTCAGTTGACCACTACAGCTGGATGCTGAGTACTTATGTACTCGTGATACTACCCCCAAACTCTTTTCAGGGTTCTTGATCGACAACAGGTATGGTGATCGACCTTTCACATGGAGACTCGACGACGACTAGTTAGGCGGATCCCGGCGGAGGGCCTGGACCCGTGTGGTTATGAGAATCGATGTTTTTCTCTTTGCCACTAGGAATTTGGTTGTAGTCTGTACTCAGACATGTATCTTCCGCTTTTGTATTGTATTTAAGGCAGTTGTATGCCGGTTGTATGAGATGTTGTATCCTTGTAGCTGTAATGTTGTGATATCATGTTGGAAATCCAGGGCATATGGCATTGTCATATGTCGCGGTGGTACCGATATGTGCTTCGTCCCTGGATCTGGATGGAAACATCTAGATCCAGAACAGTACCACATATCGGGCCTTACAAAGAGGCTCGCCCATAATGGAGTATGGGGGAGCAATTTACTAGTCTTCATAAAGCCGGCAACCAAGAAAGGTGTTCCAACTTGAGGCGGACTTGATCGTCATCATCAAGCTCAAGTGGATTATGCGCAAGACAAAGGTTTGACCTTTATAGGTTTCTAGTTTACCGGTCTCATGGTGATAGTTAGGAGACCGGGTTATAGGCTAGGCCGCATCGTTCGTGGAGAGATCAAACCTCTGCATCCTTGGCATCATATTTTTTGGTTCTTGTTTGGTTTGTCTCTTTGTGAGTGTTGGATCTTGAGTTCGTATTCATTGCAAGTTCTTCTTCATCGAAAACGGATTTCATATACATCTACTTTTGTGTTTTCGATGTTGGTGTTTTTGTCGGCTCTTATCTTGTGAAGGTTTCACCTTCTACCTTGTTGGCATTTTAACCTTTCCTTGGTATGAAGCTTTTCTTTTTTGTTGATCTTGGTTGTTTATCTATGTGAGGACCTATAGCTTTTCCATATCTTTAAAACAAGCCCAAGATCATCAAAATCGGAGTTCTTATGGAAAAGTTGGCTCTTATCTTGTGAAGGTTTCACCTTCTACATTGTTGCCATTTTAACCTTTCCTTTATTTGTAGCATTTCTTTTTGTTGATCTTGGGTGATTATCTATGTGAGGACCTAGAGCTTTTCCATAGCTTTAAAACAAGCCCAAGATCATCAAAATCGGAGTTCGTATGGAAAAGTTATGCTTGTTTTGGTCGTGCTGTTTTTGCCTGTGCGGTAGTACCGCCCGAGCGGTAGTACCGTGGCTACTACCACTCCTACTACCGCAAACCTCCTATTTAGAGTGGAAGTAGAGCATTTTTAGTGTCCGGTAGTACCGCTCCGGGGAGCGGTAGTACAGCTCGGGACACAGAAAACTGCTCATAACGGTTGGATTCGTGGGGACCTATAAAAGGGGGTCTTCTTCCCCATTGTCCCCAATGTTCTTGAGCTAGTTTTTCACCTCCATTGGTGACATCTTCAAGCTTGAGATCTCACTATTCCTCCCATGATTCTTGCTCCTTTTTGAGGGAAAAGAGAGAGGAGATCTAGATCTACATTCTCCACCAAGTCAACTCTCCTCTTTGTGAGGGGAACCTTGTGGATCTAGATCTTGGAATTCTTGGTGTTTCTCCTTGTTCTTCCTCTCATATTTCTCCATAACTTTTGTTGCTTTCGTGGGATTTGAGAGTTGGGGACTTCGTGTGCTCTTGCCATTGCATTTTGTGCATTGGTTTGAGTTCTCTCTGAGGATTCGTTGTAGTAAGTGAAGTTGAGAAGATAGTTACTCGTGAGTGCATTGTCACTCTAGAGCTTGTACTCTTGAGTGCATTGTCACTCTAGAGCTTGTTCCTCTTGGGTGTTTTGGCCCCTAGAGGCTTGTTGTTGCGGATCTCAATCATTGTGGTGGAAAGCTTCGGGACGCTACGGGAGCCTCCAACTCGGTTGTGGAGATAGCCCCGAGCATTTGTACGGGTTCGGTGACCGCCCCCAAGGGTCGTCATTTGTATGGGTTCGGTGACCGCCCTCAAGTGTCCTAATAGTGGAATCATGGCATCTTGCATTGGTAAGAGCGTGAGGAGAAATAGGGTGGCCCTCGTTGGCTTCGTGTGAGCATTGTGCTCCTCACCCTCTCCAAACGGAGACGTACTTCTCGCAAGAGAAGGAACTTCGGTAACGAATCCTTGTCTCCATCGGCTCCACTTGCGGTTATCTCTACCCTTACTTTGAGCAAGCTTATTACATTATTTATCTTGTGCTTGCTCATATTATTGTGCATTGCTTGTCCCATAGGTTGTTCATCTAGTCAACTTATTTACTTGTGCACCTACTTTGTGATAGCCTTAGTGCTCTTGTTATATATCTTGCTATCACATAGTTGTTTATCTTGCTTAGTATAAGTTGTTGGTGCACATAGTTGAGCCTAGCTTATTTAGGTTTCTTGCTTGGAAAATTAAACGTTAAGTTTTATTACGCATTTGGTCAAGCCTAAACCGTAATTATTTTAAGCGCCTATTCACCCCCCTCTAGGCGACATCCACTTCCTTTCATCTACCCCAATCCATACCTAGTCTCCGCGCTGCCGTTGCCGTTGTCGCAACTACGCCACCAACAAAGCTCTAGGGTCGACCTCCCATTTTCAAGCTCCACCGAGCACGATCTAGTCTAGGGCCGCACACCGCGCTAGGTTGGTGGCCCTATCAGCGGGAGAGGACGAAAGGCCGCCACCCCATCCATCGAGCGAAGTAGACGTGGTGTGTTTGCACTCGTGCAAAGATCTGCTTCGGCGTACTACATCTGTCCCATAATATAGTATCATTTTTTGAACTAGACTAGTTTAAAAAACGTTACTACATTATGGTACGGAGGGAGTACTACATTGGTTGTTGTTGAAACCTCAAGAATACCAGGCTATGGATGATGACTCATGGCAAGAAAAAAAACTCAGAGCATCTACAACCGAACTTGGTTAATCCGAGCACCCATACGTCAGTGAACGCTTGGGGCTGGGACCGAATGACCGCTCATACCTCAAAATATTATTTCCACAACATGATATCTCAAATCCAAACTTTCAAATCCATTATATGCATGCAACATAAAATACATGTCATCGAACTACCAAAATTTGATATGATGTACTATATAAATCTTAGCTAAATCTTCATCTATGCCTTCCTTAGCCTTTTTCTTTGGTCTTCCCTTTGCTGGTGCCGCTGCCGGTGTCGCCTTCTTCAAAAAAATATTGGTCGAAGGCGCAATACAGGTGGAACTTTAGTTGCTCACTGCCGGAGCTAAGTGACCCGTCGGAGTCATCCACATCCTCGCATGGAGACAGTCCCTCCATGGCGTGGAAGACCCTGATTCTACTCCTTTGCAAGGCTGTGGACGGTCCTCCTATGTCGCTTCTTAAAAATCCGAGCGCGGAGTCCAGACGCTGAGAAGTTGCTCTCTTGAGGCACGTAACTCCGCCTCCGCTGCCGCGCAAAGAGCTTACTTTCTTAAGGTGGGAGACTCCGCCTCCACTACTCTTCCCTCCCCGACTTGCAGCTCCCGCTCGTGATGCCGGCGGGTATCATTCATGCCGGCATACACGTCCGTCACGGAGCCCGATGAGGCGGGAACAATACACCACCGCATTGGTTGCATCTCACATGTCTCGAGACACATGATGTTGTGTACTCTCTCCCGAGTGGCGAATTTCACTGACGCGCATTCCTGGGACCGGTGAAGAGCAATGTGAAGGGCCAGCTCCTCCTCTTTCCCTCATGGAAAGATCTTCCACTTCCCGGATCGGGGAATGGCGGAGTCAGATCCATTGCCCGTCATGACACGGAAGGGTGAAAATCACCGGAGAGGAGCTTGCGGTGGATTTGGGCGAAGAGGAGTGGAATGAAATGGCTAGGGTTTCCTCCGAAGAGCAGATGCGGTCATAATTATGTGGGGTTGGGAGAGCCATTGTGGGTCGGATCCAATGTGGCAGGCGCGCCCGGGCCTCCCCATATCCACCCCACATATGGGCTGGATATGGGGGATGTTGGTTATCCCGAAAGTTTGGGCCAGGTTTGGGGACTCCAGTTGGGTGTAAAAAAAATGCCCGGGCAGCAATTGAACAAGGCGCACATGCGTTTAGAGAGTGTTTGGGGGGGGGGAGGTTCTGGTTGTATATGCTCTCACAACAGTGTGAATATTCTCCTGCAGCAGGAGCCATAAAGTTAGTGCTAAGGAAACTCTAACAGATTCCTTAAATCTTAGAGGAGGATACGACCGAGTATATTTAACTCCCTATATTATAGGGAGTTAAAAGTTGGCCGGTTCTAACTGATCCCTCATATTTAACTCCCAATATTTTAGCCTTATCACATACCTTATGAACAATCGCACACAATTTCATCAATGTTTAAAAAATTAAATTAAACATGCACAAAAAATAAATCATGAACAAACATATAATTGCACAGATCAAGCAATTCAAATTAAACATGCATATAGTTTATCCAAAATGCTCCGCATTGATCAAGTGTTTGATCTAAAATGACGGCAATAACATAGCATGTATGTATATTGTGGACCGAGCCCTACCAAATGCATCAAAGGCATTCAACGACCACCACCCCATCACCCTTAAGTACTTCACCATCATCACCTCTTTGTGCATCACCATTCCGATGAGAGACCTCCGTTTGGGTTAAAATTTCTTCACAAGTGAGCTCGCAAAAAATTTAGCCGCGACATCCATTGTGGTTGGATTCGTGAACATGATAGCATGTTATTCGACCTTCTTATCTTTCAAGAGCCTCGCATCTTCAAGTGCAAGCCTACGCTCCCGCGCCTTCAACTTCCTCTTTTCTTCCACCAACTTTGTTCTCCATTTCTCATCCTCCAACATCTTGAACTCGTTCCATCTTGTCGCTTTCTCTTTCTTGTGTTCGACAGCCAAGACTTTCTTTCTCTCGATCATGGACACTATCTCTTGTTTGTAGGTGTCTCCATATGCTCCTCTTTTTTCCTTCTCTTTTGCAAACTTGTTGCCAAGCGACCTCTTGTTGGGGTTTTCGTCTTCATCGTTATCTTCCTCAAATACAATGCTTATCCTTAAAATTTTCGGTGTGTTATCTGAGTTGTTTATTATCCATTTCTCTGTGTTGCAAAGTGAAAGCCTTGTGACCATACTTGTTGTTGTGTTGATTGAATAGCTCATGAGAAATGGGTCCATATCCCAAGACTTGTACACCACTCGGTGGAGCATGGTTCACTTGAACAAGGCAACCAAGCCATCGATTGAAATGGTCTTGAATGGTAACCCAACGATGCCCAAGAGATCCTTGGTGCGACTTGATGGCACATCCATGATGGAATTATAGTACTCCTCAATTCTACTCCAAAACTTGTATTTTGATTGATTCGTTCCAATCGACACATCAAGTGACACATTCATCCAAGAATCACACAAAGCATCATCCTCCTTTTGACAATAGTTGTGTGTCCTTGTCTTGATGGTCCATTCATGATTGATTGTGTCTCCATGACCACCTTCTCTTCAGCCATCTCATCTCTGACCTCCTCTCGTCCTGATGCTGGTAAGAAATCACCAAACAATGCAACTGACGAAATGAAAAATATTATTTACCTTGATAGCATTTTACGAGCACTTGGTGGGCACCGGTCTTCATGGCTGAAGCAGCGGCCGGACACAGCGAACGATTGGCCGTAGGGGTGACCGGAGGAGGAGTATGAGACACCGGTTGAAGATGAGGCACAGGAGCCATGGCCGCCTCCTCGTTGAACGTCGTGCGGTCACCATCAGCTTTCTTGGCCACTTTTTTTGAACCGAATGCATACCCCTTTCCATTAATCAGATTAACGAAAATACAAAGTTCGCGAACCCACCAGACCAAAGATAGATATAGGGGAGGGAGAAGGGCCCAGGGGGATAGATGAGATTAGTCTTACTAGGAAACCCACAACCTAAAGACCCAAGAAATGGATCCCAGCTATGGGGCAAAAACCCAATAGACTTACCCATCTATCCTAGCAGTTACTTCTATATATCATTACGATCCGAGATAAAATGAGACATACAAAATGCTATCACTAGCCAGGTCCAATACTAAGAGAGAACCAATGTCAACCACCGCATGATCTTGGAGAAGTTAGTCCACCAGAGTCACATCAGTCCCTGTCACTCAGCGCCGCTCCACAGATTCGCATCATCCGAGTCGCGTTGTCGCGTAGTATCACTGTCCCTCTCTTGAAGTCCTCAGCATCCGTCTCTATCTTCTAGAGACCTGCCCAGTACATCACATCGGCACAAGCTGAAAAAACCACTTCAAAAGGATCTTCAGACTTTTGTGTTCAAAGGTGGCCCTATTGCGAATGTTCCACACAACCTAACAGATGGCAGCCAAACTCACAGTATATAACTTTTAACCTCCAGGAAAAATGGTATAACACCAAGAAAATACTACCACATGTTATTAGGGAAAAAATCCACCCCAAAAACCGAAGCCACTGTTCTCCAAGTCACCCTAGCAACATGGCAAGTAAAGAAAAGATGATCAAGAGATTCAAAATTAGGGCAAAAAGAGCATTGGGTATTTCCAGGCCATTTTCTATGTTTCATAGATTCCCTGGTCAGAATGGCATCCTGGTGCATCTGCCATAGGAAGATCTGGATTTTCAAAGGAATACTGGCACCCCACACCCACCTAAAATCACACCCATGAAGTGATGATTCCAGCATATCATAAACTGATTTCATGGTGAAAATATTCTTTTTTCCAATCCCCCACGATATCACATTAGGTTCATCACCAGATCTTACACCCAAAACCACATTCTGGACCTCAACCCATTGTTCAGTCAATATCCTCCTAAAAAGGCAGTTGACATCAGCATCTAGACCCTGCACCACCGTGCATCCGGGCATAGTGCAGATGTCAAATAGCTCTGCAAAACGTTCCCCTAAGGGAGGCCCATCATCTATTTTATCCAGCCACAATCGCACAATATTACTGGAGTTCATTTTAATTTTCGTCCCCACCATATATATATCTTTCACCCGTAAGATAGCTTTCCAACAGGGGGGATCCTAAAACTTCTCTTTCACAGAAGCCACAATATCCCTCCGCAAATATTCCGCTTTGATCACCTATTGCCATAGGCTTTTAAAATTTTCAAGCTTCCACCACCATTTCACTAACAGACTCACATTTTACCTATGCAAGTTTTTAACACCAAGGCCACCACATTTTTTGGATCTACAATCCTATCCCATTTCACCATATAATAGCGTCTTTTAACACTAGAGGATTGCCAGAAAAACCTCCTTCTATGCAAATCTAAACGCTTGATGACAGTCTTGGGAAGTAGAAACATGGACATGTAGTAAAACGAGATGTTGGATAGATTTGCATTAAGAAGTACCAATCTACCACCAGAAGAAGCTGTACCCCCCAGCCCCGAACCACATTTACTAACAAATTTCGCCTCCAGCATATCCCATTCTGTAGTGCGCAAATGGGAATAACCCACGGGCACTCCCAGATATTTCATAGGGAAGTCCACGATTTGGCAATTAAAAATGTCTGCATAATTTTGCAATAACTCATCATCGCCCCCAACACACATGATCTCACTTTTTTTAAAGTTGATCTTTAATCCTGACATTAGATCAAATATATATAAAAGTACTTTCAGGTTTAGTGCTTCATCAATGTCAGGCTCGAAACATAGGACTGTGTCATCGGCATATTGTAAAATGGCTACCCCGTTATTAATCAAATCAGGGGCCAAACCAACAAGCATATTATTTTCTTGTGCTGTCAGCACCATCTTACATAAGCACTCAGCAACTATATTAAACAGAAATGGAGACAGAGGGTCCCCTTACCTTACTCCTTTATGGCTCAGGAAATAAGGCCCAACAGTGTTGTTCAGTTTAACACAAACAGTCCCCCATGAAGGATATCATGCACCCATCCGCACCACTTAGTCCTAAACCCCCTACTTTTAAGACATTCCAACAAAAATTCCCAATTGACATGATCATACGCCTTCTCGAAGTCGAGCTTCAAAACAATCGCACTACGGTTCTTAATATGAGCTTGGTGCAACACCTCATGTAAGGTTAATACACCATCCATGATGTTTCTATGCTTAATAAAAGCATTCTGGTGCACACTGAATAAAGTATCAACAAATGCCACAACTCTATTATCCATGACTTTAGTAATCATTTTATAGGGACACCTCAAGAGGCAAATAGGTTTGAACTGCTGGATTTTATCAGCACCACTTATTTTGGGCAAGAGAGTAGTAACCCCATAGTTTAAGCGATGCAATTCCAGTTTCCCCTCATAAAACTCCTGGAACAAAGCCATCAAATCATCCTTCACAAACTCCCAGCACACCTGGTAAAACTCAGCAGGGATGTTGTCCAACCCAGGTGCTCTATTGCTTTTCATTGTAAATAGAGCTTTTTTAACCTCCATGGCAGTAAATGGGGAGTCAAGGACACTACGGTCCCTGTCCGTGAGTTTCTCATCGACCCTCCATAAATCAGGGTCCATATTGAATATATTACTAGGGGCTGGACCAAACAGGTCTTTATAAAATCCAGTTGCATGATGCAAAATATTTTTAGTCCCCTCGATCACATCATCACCCACACATAACGAGTGTATTGTGTGTTTACATTTATTGCTATTGGCAATTTTTTGATAGTACGCAATATTCATATCCCCCTGAAGAAGCCATTTCTCATGGGACTGTTGTAATAAGAATAGTTCCTCAATGACAATCAATTCATTAAGTTCATAGAGCAAGCCTACCTTCTTACTACACATGTCAGGAGAGAGTATTTCACACTCCTCCAGCTCCTCCAAGTAGGCAACTTCAGCTCTAATTTCCTTTTTTCTTTTTCTATTGTGCCCAAATTTACCAGATCCCCATCCCTTAAAGAATTTCTTAAACATTTTCAACTTAATGTTCAACACATCAATACAATTAGAGCTCTTCACCTTTCTCCTCCAATTTTTTTTAGCCAGAGAAATAAAATCTGGATTCTTAAGCCAACTCATCTTGAATCATTCTCTAGCCACATGGCTGGTATGAAGGTTAGATTAAGATTCTAACAACAGGGCATTGTGGTCAGAGAGGTCCCTCACGAACTTCCTAACGGTGACAGAGGGAAACTATTGTTCCCAATCATTAGATATCAATACCCTATCCAATTTTTCCAAAGTAGGGTGATCATGATTATTAGACCATGTATAAATCCCCCCTAAATATGAATCTCAAACAAGTTAAAGGAATTGATGATAGAATTAAACAGATCTACATGAGGAGAGTTGTGCCAGTTTTTATTCTTCTCACCACTATGTCTCAACACATTAAAGTCCCCGCCCACAATATAGGGGACAACCATATGCCCACACGTATCAGACAGCTACATAAGGAATTCATTTTTGAATTCATCATGGGAAGCCCCATAAACCACACATAAAGTCCACGTGATCTTTTTATACACATCAAAAAGGTTATCTTGAAGAATATACTTCCTCTTCACCCATGAAATAACATCAAACTTATTTTGTCTAACTCCACATAGGATACCTCCAGATTTTCCCACGGAGGGGACAAAATCCCACACATTTTTTTTGCAACTATCTAGCCTTCTCATGAAATTCTCTTTATATTTCTTCTTATGTGTTTCTTGTAAACAAATGATATCAAGGGAATGGTCCCTAATCATATCAGAGAGGTAGGCTACCATTCATTTTTTACCCACCCCTCTACAATTCCAGAATAGGATGTTCATCATTTGTGTTTCTTTTTATTTTTCCCTTTATTTCTGGTAGCACTGCAAGGAGGATGTGCAACTGCCTCAGAAGAACAGGGAGTCACCATATTCCCAGCATGACTCCT
This sequence comes from Bromus sterilis, assembly GCA_950022295.1. Lineage (NCBI taxonomy): Eukaryota > Viridiplantae > Streptophyta > Magnoliopsida > Poales > Poaceae > Bromus > Bromus sterilis. The sequence goes on from OX465599.1 coordinate 87,599,703, forward strand.
AGTAACAGGCCTAGAAATAAATAACACCTTTTTCTTATTGTTTTTTTAGCCCTGGATCCCCCACTGTTATATAATTTCTCATCAAATTCATTGTCAACCTCATTTTCACCCCCCCATTTATCACTAACAGGAATATTACTACCCAACTCATTAGTGATGAATAATTTTTTACTGGGAATATGCCTGTCATTGCTTTCAGCATGCGATCTACTCAGCTCTAGTTCACGGATAATATCAACAGGGGTAAAATCATTGTCAGGGATTCTCACCCCCATATTACATGCCCTAAGCATCACATCAGTATTGGACAAGACCTCAAAGGAATTTTTACAAGGATTGGGGATGGGCGTACCTTCCAGGTTGCGCTTCCTGGTGAGAGCAGCAAGTCTGTCCACTATGTTCTCACCCGCCTTCTGCATGTTGCGTTTGCTGAATCTCACATGTTCAAATGCCACGGGAGGAGTGGGATATAACATCCTCCTCACATCCAACAGGAGAACTAGGAAGTTGTACCGTGTAATTAATCGGTTCCCCACATTCCATCTCATCATTCTCAAGTTCCTCCACCTGGAATTTTTTCCTAACATATCAGCATATGATCTGACCCCCAATTCCACATGATACAAGAATTGAGATAGAATGGGATTAAGAAACACCTGAATATGATCAGTGTTCTTGGTGTCTTGTGAGCAGGCAACACTCCAATTCGTGGGACCAGAAATGGATTCATATGCTTCAGCCTCCTGGGCCATGGTTTCCATTAGGAGAGAGTTACTCACCTCCTCAGAGTCATCATCTGATATATCAGCCGCCACATTTTCCACAACATTTTTCCCATAGGGCCGCTCATTTTCATCATTGTTCTCATCACTATTTTTTCTCAGATTTAATGAGTCGTCCATTTTCTGTTTTTAGCCCCAGATTGTCCCAGATCACCACCACTTTTCACACCATTTTTATTTCTCTCAGGATCACGAGATATTACTTTCTCAATCTCATAAAAAAAAGTCATAGAAGTGAGATCCCAACATTCCTTTCGCCACAGCAGGAATTTCATCCACACTGCGGCATCCGAGGCGCACACGAACTGAATCAGGTCAATACAGAGTAGAAAAGTCAATCTCCAATGGGACACCCACCAAAGAAGAAACATAAGCCACATTGCGATCACTTCTTTTATCAGTGGGAATATTCTTAAATTTCACCCATGCCACTTCCATTTCTCCCTTGGCCCCAATGTTTGTAGACCAAGGAAAAATTCGTACCACCACTCCACATGATTTCAGAATCATCCGATCACTCTAACAAGCATTCTCAACATCAAGATATGACGGAAAGTGAATAACATATGTTCCAGGACCAGTTGCACGAGCAGTACATTTCCAACTAGTAGCCAAATATTCATTGAATGCTTTCTCAAGCTGTTTTCCAGATGCATCACCCTCAATAATGGTCACCACAATATGAGATGCTTTATCTTTTTTCCTCTTAGTCGAACAAGAATGATGAATATAATAGAAACCTTGACCTCTAGCCTGAAATGCACACATAGGAGAAATACACTCCCATGGCAAAAAGGTATTGCAACTAGATGCTAAATGACCCATCAATCCACATCGCTCACAATACGCATGGGGACAACTCGCAGACACATGTCCAACAACCTTGCAAATCGGGCACGGAGGAGAGATCATGGACGAGTTCACCTGAGCCGGAAGCGTAGCGACGGGACGGTGAAGATCTTGCACCGGAGGCGCGCCTCCCAGCTTCCCGCGTGGAGGAGCCGTGGGCTTCTTCTTCTCCACCCAAACAGGGCCCCCGGGCTGCTGCGGTGACCTGCTTGACGTCGCCCCCGCCGCATCCCACGACCCGGATCCAGCAGAGGCATCCATAGGCGGGTTGGATGAGCTCTCCTCGCCATCTCGCTCGCGGATCCAGATGTTGCGGCCTCGTCCGTTGCCACGGCCATAGCGTCCCGCACCGCGGCCATCCCGACCCGATCCAAAGCTGTCCCTCCTTCTCCCACGGTCGCCCATCAATCACCAGCTCTGGAGGAGGAGGAGAAGCAACCACAATAGCGAAGGATCTTCTATCGCCCTTCACCTTCCCCTTCCACCACTCGAACGAAGGAGGACTGGATCTGGAGCTGTGTTTCTCCGCCATCCAGAAATGAGCAAGCGCTAGATCTAGGTCAAGCGGCGGTGGGTGGGGGGAATATATAGCATCGGGCGTTGCTGGAGCAGCGGTGGGATCCCTTCCCACGTGTCGCGAATCCATGGCGGGTGGTACTGGTCCAGCCGGACCCGCTCCCAGCACCCACTCACCGTGTCCACGCACCGAAGCGGTACCCAGCCGACGTGGCTCGCCGACCCGTTGAATCGTCACCGGGAGGTTCGCCGCCGTGAAGCTTGCCGCCGATAATCACCGAATCCTGCAGTCCACACGAGCCAGAAGACACGGGAACTGGATAATACCACCATCCTCTATCCATTCCCCAACACGCAAGTACCTCACATCCACCGTCGCACCCTGCTCATTGAGGAGCACGAGCCGCAATGCATCCCGACGCAGGACCACCGTCCCGTTGCGAAACTCCATAGTGCAGGTCGATCGGAGGTCCGAGGCGTATGACGCACTCCATCTCAGATCATGAGGCCTCGGCGGCAATGCATGTCGAGTACCCAAAGATTAAGATGTCGAGGTGACCTGCCTCACCCTTGTCGGCGAGACTCGAGCAGCACCCGCCGAGAAATCCGCTCATCACCGCTATGGCGGGGCCGGTGCTCCCGTCGGAAGCGGGGAGGAGGCGCGCGTCGAGAGCGATGGAGGCGCAGGAACCCTAGTCGCCTGTATGGGCACATGAGCTCAAACCACCATCATTGGTCTTGCATGGCATCACTTTCTTGGCCACTTGCCGGCGGGCGGAGTAGCCGAAGGACGACTTGCCATTGCCGGGGAGGATGCAGCCTTGCCACCGGCCAAGGTGCCGACATTGGTGGCCCGAAGAGAAATTTTTGTGCCCAACATATTGTGTGGTGTGGGCGTTGGCGAAATCGAGGGTATCGGTGGAAGGGCAAAGATAATGGGTTGCGAGAGCGGAATTAAGAGGGGGGGATGTTTTTTACTCCATAAGGTATTGGGCGAGCACATTTAGAAGAGTTAGGGGGAGTTTTACGACCGAGGAGCAAAAATTATCCATCGCTAACTTTATAATGGTTTGGCTAAATGTTGTTAAAAGAGAAGAATAGAAAGTTAAAGGCTTTTTAAAGATCGTTTATAGCCTAACCAGTTGCTAGGAGCAAAGTTGTGAACAACTGGACCGACGACTTCAATAGCACAAGGTATTAATGGCAAGGAAAAGATGATTTAAACGCCAATGTGTTCCATGTTAAATTTCTAGCGGATTTTATTATAGTAGATGATAAACTAGATAGAGTACTTCTTTCGTTTCTTTTTACTTTGCATATAAGATTTATATCGAACCAAACTTTGTAAAATGTAACCAAATTTATATTTAAAAAATATCAGCATCTACAATACTAAATATACTAGAAGTGCAATGCGCGCTTTGCCGCGTTGTTTAAGTTTTTAAATTGTATAGGGTTTTTTTATGTGTTAGTTTTCTTAAGTTTTTATTTTTTTGAGTTGTTTTAGTGGATTCTTCTTATAGTGTGATTGAAAGATAATTTCTAATGTGTACACACACGATGCAGTCAAGTCTCTCCAAGGAACGGTTGGTTTTTTTTCGAGACATTGCTTCTCTAAACCTTCTTCAAATCAAGTTCTATTGGAGTCTAAGAAATAAAAGAAGCACCAAATTGGATTCCTCCATAAATTAGTTTCTTCCACTTAGTTGATTTGTGGTGTATATGAATATGTGTTACTTTGCTTTCATTTAGTATATTTATATATCTTGGGAATGATCTCAAACAATTGTTCAACTAATATCATGAAAGGATAGTACAAAATGCTCATTAAAGAGGTTTCTAGAATTAACTTGTGTCTAACAAATAGTATCATGGAAGAAAAGTTAAAAAACATGAAGAGGTTTCTAGAATAAGCTTTTCTCTAACAAATATCATGAAAGAGCACGTATTTGTGACGTGGAGCAAGCCATGACAAGTGATAGCATTCACAATACCGGAAATGCACTTTGGATCCCGAGCTCCATGGAGGCCTCCAATTATAAATTTGAAAATTCATCAAAATTTATATTTTTTACGTTTTAAAAAATTCTGAAAAAATACAGATATACATGGAGGTATAATGCACAAGTGTGTAAATTTTTAGAAGAAAATACGTTAAAATGAGGGTTGTGAAAAAAAAACAAATATGCAGCTTATTAACACATGATACTATTCATCCTTTCAGGTCATGGATTTGTCTTTTTTATACATGCTACAATTCATGGTATTTCATCGTGAATTTTTACACACACATACATTACATCCTTACATACTTGCATATTTTTTTGCAATTGAGAAATTTGAAATTTGAATTTTTTTTTAAAAAGCGGCCTCCATGGAGCCTGAGCTCCAAAATGCCTCACTCTCACAATACCAGATAAATACAACATGAAAAAATATTTCTATAAATTTGGCTAAACTTCGCAAAGTTCAACTCTAATGTTCTTTGCCGTTTGAAATGGATGAAATATCAATATTAATCTTGGTTAAGCACTAGACTGAACAATGATCGATATTATTGTACTTACTACATAGTGTACAAGGCTAGCCAATATCCTGCACCAGAATGAGAATACATGGAATACCCAAGCAAGAGAAGGAAAAACAACCCCAAATACGAACGCATGCACAAGGACGTGTACAAAACCCAAACAGGAAAGAATCTGTTGCACTATTATCGGGCGTCAGACCCTGAGCAGGTAGACGCTGAGCTCGGGGACTCCGCTGCCGTCGGGGTTCATCATGTAGAACTCCTCCGAGTCGATCTCTGGACCCGACCACCCGCTCGAACCTGGCGCGCATGTACATCAGATCGCCCTCGGCACGGTCGTCCGGGAGCACGCCGGCGCCGACGGAGACGGACACCTGCTCCACCGCGCCCAGCACGGGCCACTCGTCGGCGCGGCACTCGCGGAGCACCGCATAGCCGCACTTGAGCCCGTTGCAGTAGGCGCGCCGCGTCGGCTCATCCGGTAGCGGCCGCCGCTTCTCCCCTGCACATATCGTATCGATCTGCAGGTTAACCTCGCTGCGAGTGTACGTAGTATATGCATGCGTACAGCGTCGCACTCGAGCGCGGGATGGAGATCCAGTGATGGAGATCCAGTGACTTGCCCACAGCAAGTCAGCGTTGTGACATTCTCTGCATATCAACCATTCAATCGAAATCTAACGCTTCACATTGTTCCAAGTAAAAACATGTATCACATACAAACTTAAGAGACAAAAGGCTGTGTAGAAGACTTGTACTGACATTTTTCTAGACAACCAAAACTTGTACAAGTAGGATTTAAAATCACTAGCACGGTGCAATTTGTTTGTTTAGATAAATCACTAGTGCGGCAGCGACATCGTCGTCCATCGAGCGCGTCAGCGGCGGCGGCGAGCGCGTCAACGACATGGAGCGCGGCGGCGACATCGTCGTCGTCGTCGTCGAGCGTGTCAGCAGTGGCGGCGTCGACAACATCGTCGTCGTCGTCGAGCGCGTCCGCGACATCGTCGTCGAGCGCGTCAGTAGCGACGGAGTCAGCGGCATCGTCGTCGCCGTCGAGTGCGGTGGCATCGTCATCGTCGTCGAGTGCGGCGGTGGCATCTTCGTCGTCTTCGAGCGCGTCAGCAGTGGCGGCGTCGACGACATCGTCGTCGTTGTCGTCGAGCGCGTCCGCGACATCGTCGTTGTCGAGCGCGTCAGCAGCGGCGGAGTCAGCGGCATCGTCGTCGTCATCGAGCGCGGCGGCATCGTCGTTGAGTGCGGCGGGGACATCGTCGTCGTCGTCGAGCGCGTCCGCGACATCGTCGTTGTCAAGCGCGTCAGCAGCAGCGGAGTCAGCGGCATCGTCGTCGTCGAGCGCGTCAACAGCAGCGGAGTCAGCGGCATCGTCGTCGTCGTCGAGCGCGGCAGCATCGTCATCGTCGTCGAGCGCGGCGGCGGCATCGTCGTCGTCGTCGAGCGCGTCAGCAGCGGAGTCAGCGGCATCGTCGTCGTCGTCGAGCGCGTCATCGAGCGCGGCGGCGACATCGAGCGCGGCGGCATCGTCATCGTCGTAGAGCGCATCAGCGGCATCGTTGAGCATGGCGGCGGCGGCGTCATCGTCGGCATGGAGCGCAACGGCATCGTCGTTGTCGTCGACCCCACATACTAGTGACAGGCACTAGTAGAAAGAGACACATTTGTCCCGGTTCCGAAACCGGGACTAAACGGTCGTAACTAATGCCCAAAACATTTAGTCCCGGTTTGCCCACGAACCGGGACAGATGGGGCTCCACGTGGCCTCTACGGCTAGATCAGGCAGAAGAGCCTTTTGTCCCGGTTGGTAACACTAACCGGGACCAACAACAAAGTCGAAAAATGTTGTTCTATTATACTGAATGAATGTCCAACAGTAAAGTCAAAAACATTTTTCTGTTTTTATAATATTCACTCGTAGCACAGGTGACTGAAATTACCCAGTGTATTTTTATCACTAATTAGTTTTGCAATTTTCTTGTTCAATTTATGTTGAATGGATGCTTAAGTGTGAAGCTTTTTTCTTTGAAGTGTTGCTATCCGTTGGATTTTGGTTGAAGGGCTGATAATGTCCCGCATGTTACAGCGTGACTTGCCTTGAGCAAGTCACCTGATCCCGGTCCCGAGCGCGAGGCCCGTGGACATCTCTCGGACGAGCGCGCCGATGGAGTAAGCGGCCATCTCCACCAACAGCACCGGCACGGAGCGCGGGGCCGTCTGCAGCGCCACGTGCACGCGCCTCCGCCCGAAGATGGTGACCCGTGACGCACTACCCGAGCTGATCGCCGCCAGAAACACCGACCTCGACGCACCAGCGCTTCGGCGCGCTTCTTCCTCTACGACGATGGCAACGCGAAGGAGGAGAAGGAAGAGTGCTCGATGCACATCACTTACGCACGCGGTGGAACGGTTGCATCCTCCAGTCCCTTCCCAAGCGCCTCTCCTACTCGGCCCTCTCGCCGCGCACGGAACCCCTCTGCCAGGGGCGGAGCCGGGGCCTCCCCCCCTCCCCCCAACGGCCGAGCGAACGTGAAGTTTAGACGTTAATTACCGATATGATTGTCATGTACAGAGTACTCGGCCCCCCCCATTCTCCTTACGTGAACAACTAACTTTTGGAATAAAGGAAAAGGCCCACGTACAACTGTACAAAGCCCACCAGTTAGTCGTATTTGTTAAGTCCAATTGTTAATGCCAAGGTCAAATTGGATCATTAGCCTACGCTAAATCTGTTGCGGTTAAGCATTATATTCCGTGATTGGCGCGTGCGTGGATTACAGATGCGCCGGCGCCGCTGCCGTCCTACGCCCTTATCGCCTGCCTGCCTCTGCTATTCCCTGCTTACGATCTGATTTGTATCCCGGCGCAGGCTGCAGCCAACGAACTAGATAAGGTCAATACATCATATCCTACTAATCTCTCTTAATTTTCATTTGTATTGTGTCCAACTTCTATTTTAGATTTTAGTTTCATTTCTGTGATTTGTGATGCGCCCCAGCGCAAGGGTATAGGTACCTGCATCCTTCAATCATCTAAAATCTCGAACCCGTCAATGCCTCATTAAGCATCCGTAAATGGTGATGGTTGTCGAGTGCTGGTGACTAGCCGATCTACTTCGATCTAGCGGTATGTATTCTGGAACGTTGATCAAATTTTGCTAATAGAACCATAATTTATCTAATAGAATCAATGATGTTTTGTCATTCAAACCTATATAAAATGCAAGCTAAAAGCCAACCTTCTGATTAATCAGTAATTCTTCTTCTTCGTATATCTTAAATTTTCATATGACATTGTTTTGTACGAAGGCATTTTATGCCATATTTTAGAGTAGTTTGATTATCAACTTCGTCTTTCTCAGTGCATATGTGAAATTATTGACCTATATTAGCTATCTCTAGATACACTCTAGCTACCCCCAAAAAATTTGTTTAGGAAAAATAATGCACATGATACTTGAATATAAAACTATTTGGTAGTATGTGAGACATAATTTTTGTCTTCATAACTATTTGGCCCCCCCCTATGCCTAAATCCTGGCTCCGCCCCTGCCCTCTGCTCTTTCTTCCCCCGCTTCTTTGTGTGTAGGCCCCGGCGGCGCGCCATCTCTCGTCCACAGCCAGGAAATAGACAACACGTGTACACCGTTAACTATGCCACGCGCTGGGCCTGGCAGGGATAGCAAGGCCATGAACCGCCGCCTACAAAGGAATCTCTCGCTGGATAGCAGCATGACCCACTTGAAAGGAGCACCGGATTAGTGTTTGACCTAGTCAAAATTAATCTCACATACGCAGTGTACAGCTCAATTGAATCTCAAAGATTTTACCCATAGGGGTTTAGTAAATTAGAAGATAATATATGAAAATGCATTTTGTAATGAAGTTTTTTCAAGGGAAACACATTAGCATCGTCAAAAAACCAATTACACCCAGCCTCTGCACCAACAAGATGCCGCAAGACATCTAAGATGCACAGAACACAAAAGAAAATAAAAAGAAAGAAAAAACAAAGGTCCCACCACAGTAATCAACTCATCTCAGCAGTAGCACACCAATCATCACCAAATACAACACCCATACAATATAAGAGGTCTGCAAAATCAACACCTTTAAGAAAAGAACAATGTACAACCGTCGTCGTTGCCCGATCCATGATCTTCGATTTTCACCATGGAGGATGTCCGAACTCTCAAAACAATTCTTTAGCGTGGCCATTGCCAGGAACAATCAATGAAGGTCAAACCTTAGGCTTTCTCCCTCGAGAGTCATGACTCGGCACCCGAAGATCACCATCAAAAAAAAATCTGCAGTGTTGCCACCTCCACTTAACAACTACTACTTATGAGAGTTATCAAACACCTGGCTGCTTCCATCACCACCAATGTCCCGTACGGCTAACGGATCCCCCGATCTCAGCCACCACGACCTTCTTCATCATTGTCTACTTCATGGAAATCGAGAGTCCGACATGTCCCATGGGAGGAACAAACTCCACAGCTCGCGCTTCGCCCCCTGAACCTTGCAGGCTGAACTGGACGCGCACGATCGGATACTGTCTGATCCAGATCTCCTGGGAAAGACCTTCGTCAGCAGTTCTGAAACCCGTCGATGAACAGATCACGGAGGGTCGATCCTGCCGGCCGTTGCCGTGATGCGAGCAGAGCACGAGGACCACCACCATTATTCTGAAGCCTTGCAAGCCCCCACGACGTGAGACGTCTCCTAGCAAGAATGACAGCTGAATGCAGTACAACGCGTAGCTGCAGGTCATCCCGGCGTGGTCAAATCCACATCCAACTTCCCCCGCAGCACAACGCTGGCTGGCCCTAAAGGCCCACATCGGAGCCCTTGGCCCAGATCCGTGCCTTGAGATCTAGATCCCCCCACGTGGCAACAACCTCACCTGTGGTGCACCACCTTTTCCTCAATTTGTTCATCGGAGAACTCCAAGCCCCGACCAAACCGGCCGCGCCTCCCTACCCCTCGAACAACGCCCCACCTCCTCCCATGTGACGCCATCGAGGAGCACCTCCCCTGTGCACCCACCGCTTTCCATGGGCAGGACGCCGCCACCGCCACCGCCACCAGCGTTGGCGGTAGCGGCGGCAGGAGCGCAGATCGGCGGGGTTAGGGGAGTTGGCGGTTAGGGAGCCTCCGGAGCCGCTCGGGAGGGTTGTGCTCGGGAGGGAAGCTTCTTCTGTTCCTTTTGCTTTTTCCTAGTAATATTAATTTGGTAGTGCAAATAATTTTATTACAAATCATACAAAAATTGAAGATACTTTGACTTCAGAAAAAATTTATATGCAGACTAAAAAACAGAGGGAGTACATCAAATCGAACCAATGTAAACACTACAGACAACAAAGATCCCCGATGAAGACATAAGCTACGTCGAAAACCCTCAAACATGCCTTCTTTAGACTCTAGTTGCTTCTTTTGCTTCCTGATGTTACTCTAAAACTTCGGCGAAAAATCTATACAAGACAAAATCTGTAAAACCCCTAGAATCTTCAAAAGGTTTGGGTTTTCAAGTTTATCCATGATCATAATTTCTTTTACGATATTTCTTCTATAGTTATAGTTTTTTGAAAACAAAGGATTTCCCTTGTTAATTAATTTTGAAAATGATTGCCCAACTAATTTAGGAAAAATGGATGAAAATTGATATAAACAACCCAAAAAAGAGTTACTCATAAATCATGAAGTACACCATAACTACAAAGACTGCCCGCCAAATACTCCGACACAGAACAACCGTATTACCCTCAACACTTATAGAATGCAAGGACCCCCCCTCCCCCCGCAAGAACATCGACATTGACGATGAGGACAGAGACTGAGCACTATCCATCATGAAATCCCTTTAACGTCACACTTCTCGATTTTGTTCTTCTTTAATATCTCTTGCAAGACAACCACATGTCTTGTCGGATGCAAGGCAATAACATCCTTAACTACCGGAACCTTCCATCTGAAGGGCACATGCACCTTAAGCTGCTCACATGACTAAGTCAAATCCTATCCCTCACATGAGATTACCAAAGAGTTCACCTTCATATGCTCCACCGATAGAGGCGAATGAGATTCTCTAAGCTCGGCCATGATCTGCAACGCCAGAGCCACGAGCACGTGATGGACTTGCCTAAGTGATAGACAATAAAGAGGGCGAGGAATTGTCTCCAACACGAGGGGAACAACAATCATCCACTTCTGAATACAAAACCAATTATATCTGTTTTATGTTAATTTGTGATCATAATATTTCCAGTAGCCTTGCCACATACAAATTAAAAGGAAATTAACAACCCTAAGGTCCTTCATAATTTTTTCGGGACTGTCAATAATTATAATTACATGCCCTCCTGTCACACCACCATATATTCAGTGAGATGCCTAATGACAAGGTCCCCGGCCCGGACGGGTTCACGGGCATCTTATTCAAGAAGTGTTGGGGAGTCATCAGGAACGATATCATGAGGGCCATTCAACGTTTTGACTCCCTACACACGGGCAACCTCCAATGGCTTAAGTCTGCCCATGTGGTGCTCTTACCCAAGAAGGAGGGTGCGAAGCGTATCAACGACTACCGGCCCATTAGCCTTATTCATGCCATTGCCAAGATCATTGCCAAGGTTCTCTCCTTGCGGCTTGCACCTCACATGGACACCCTTGTCTCCAACACCCAAAGTGCTTTCATCAAAAGAAGAAGCATTCATGACAATTTCATGTACGTCCGGAACTTTGCTCGGAAGCTTCACAAATGCAAGACCCCCGCCCTCCTCTTCAAGCTTGACATAAAAAAGCTTCTGACTCGGTCAAGTGGGAATTCATCCTCGATCTTTTGCAACGCAAGGGACTCCCTTGCAAATTCCAGAATTGGATTGCCGCATTGCTTGGCTCATTTTCCTCACGTTTCCTCCTCAATGGGCTGCCCGGTCCCCCCATCAAGCATGGTCGCGGTCTGCGTCAAGGGGACCCCCTCTCCCCGCTCCTCTTTGTCATCGCAATTGATCCACTTCATCAGATCCTTGAATTGGCAACTAGGAGAGGCCTTCTTCTAAATATTCGTGGCCGAGGGGCCATGGTGAGAACCTCTCTCTATGCGGATGATGCGTCAGTGTTTCTGGAACCAATCAAAAGGTATATTGACAACCAATCTGCAATCCTTAGGGGATTTGGGGATGTCACGTGCCTTTGCACCAACCTTCACAAGAGCTCGGTCGTGCCCATTCATTGCAACCATCTTGACTTGGAGAATATCCTCGCTGGCGTGCCGACAACTAAATCCTCCTTTCCTATTAAATACTTGGGCCTCCCTCTCTCGGGTTGGAAGCTCAGAAAAGTGGACTTTCAATACCTCGAAGACAAGGCAACAAGCAAATTGGTCATGTGGGAGGGCCGAAATATTAATTATGTCGGACGTACGACGCTTGTCAGATCGGTCATCTCCTCCCAAGCGGTGTATGCCATCACACCCCTCATTGTGCCGCTGAGCTCCCTGCACAACATTAATAAATTAGAGAGGGCATTTCTTTGGTCTGCCTCAGATAAGACGACCGGGGGCCAAGTGCAAGGTGAACTGGGAGGTGGTTTGGCGCCCCTTGGAGTATGGCGGCCTTGGCGTGCTCAACACTGATATGTTTGCCCGTGCTTTATGACTAAGGTGGCCATGGTACGAATGGAAGGAACCACACAAGCTTTGGGTGGGACTTGGCAACCTATGCACAGAGGATGAACTCATCTTCTTCTATGCCTCCACCACCATCACTGTGGGCAACGGTGCCAAGACGTCGTTTTGGGATTCCCCGTCGCTCCACGGATGCAAGCCCAAGGATATTGCTCCTCTTATCTTTGAGGCATCGAGAAGAAAATCTTGGAAAGTGAGAGACGTGTTGAACGGGGATGCTTGGATGCGTATGATCAAACGAGATACCGTGATCACCGGCACCCATGTCAGAGAATTCTTCACCATTTTGATGCTCCTTCGAGATTTTCCCCTTGACGAGCAAACTGAGGACGACATTGTTTGGAAGCACTCCAATGATGAAAACTACTCGGCGGCCACTGCTTAGCTCAATTCTTGGGGCTGACACTCTCCCCTATGGACTCCATGGTTTGGAAGAGTTGGGCGCCTTCGCTTGGTTAGTGATACATGACTGGATTTGGACTGCCGACCGATTGGAGAGGCGCGGTTGGGCGAATTGTGGCCTTTGCCCTCTTTTTAAGAGAGACCAAGAGACAGGCGCCCACCTTTTCTACAAGTTCCGCTACACCCGTTAGGATTTGGAATGCGGTTATTCACGAGTTTGGTCTCGTGCACTTGGACACCTCCACTTGGCACTTGGAGGACGACATCAAGGAGTGGTGGATCAACATAACCAATACTCGAAACCCCAATCGACAAGCTATGGCCTCCCTAACCATGCTTGTCTCTTGGACTGTTTGGAATGAGAGAAACGCTCGAGTCTTCCGCCACAAGAGCGCGCCGCCGCCAAACCTTCTTAGAAGAATCGTCGATGAAGCTAAACTTTGGGTCACCGCGGGTGCGAAAAAACTAGAAGACATTGTAATACACGAGTAATTGTCATGGGGCGTTGGTGGGTCACTTGTAACACTATAAAACTCGATTCTCTCTTACTTAATGAGTAAGGCGAATCTTTTGCCTTCATTTAAGAAATATATACTACCTCCGATCCATATTAATGGACACACACTTAGTACAACTCACTTAGTACAACTCTAGGTACAAAGTTGTACTAAGTGTGTGCCCATTAATATGGGTCGGAAGGAGTATTCCAAAGAGATCTCTATATTAGAAGGACTAATCACCGGACCATTTGCGGCATGCTTTGAGGACTACCAACAAAAACAACACCAGAAGATCAGCTGAAACAAGCATGCATGATAACCCAATGCTGAAACCGACCTAAAAGAACAGCTAGCAAGCGCATTACAATCCAGGTATCGACAGGGAAAGTTCTAGGTTAATTCCTTGCCCAGCAAAGCTGCAGCCCGGAGGCCCCGAGCAGTCGCTGAAGCTCCTTGACGACGCCGAGAGCACGCAGCTGCTCTCGCTGGGCCAGGAAGAGGCATCTTTCACGGCTCTCTGCTCTACGGCGAACCACGGCGACGGCGAGCAATCGTTGGCCCCCAAGTTAGCCGGCCCATCTTCTCCGCTCGTTGCGCTGCTAAACAGGAAGCGCCCACTCTCGTCGCTCTCCATGGAAGATAGCTGTCTCGCCATATGGTTCAGATGATGGACTGCTTCCGGTTTGCTATCCTGTGGAACCAATATACGCAGATGTTACAACTTAGAATGTATGATGAACATATTTGTCAGCTTTCTTTGTAACTCAAAATTTATCAACTAAAAATACTCCAATTTATCAACCAAATAAACTCAAAAATATAGTAGTAGTATTGATCCTCCTAAAATTTTGTCTGGGACGAAGCTAGCTCCTGTGAGACGTGATCCTACGCGAGGAGATGAACTGCATGCATCAGCTTGGTCCTATTCGGTGGCAGGGCAGGAAGGTACAGTATTAACGTGGATCCGAAGAAAAAACATCACACACATACTACCAGATATTACTGCTGGTCAACTTTTGTGTGCAACCGAGCTAGCTAGCATGGCCACAGCATCAGATGATCGATCAGAGTAGCTTTAATGAGTTTGTTCTTAGCTTCGATCGATCCCATTGCCATGATGAAAACCGCTGGTGCAAGGGTTGGAGGGTTGGAGCCGAGCGAGCGCTGCAAAAGCCGCTGCTTTTGGCACATCATTGTCGACGAGCTGAAGCAGGTGCCTGGGGCAAAGCTATTATTCCTGCCATGGATAGGGATGGTTTTCGAGCGCCATTTCTGGCGGCGTCCTATACTAGCATGCAGCACTACTACCAGCCTACTGCCATCACCATCACCAGTCTACGTACGCCACACCACATTGTCCTTTTGAAATACGACAGCCATTGATGGCCGGCCATGGCTGGGGTTTGCATGCCCATTTAAAGCCAGTATCAGAACCCTGCCAGTCAGGTCACTAGAGGTTCCCCCATGTTGAGACATGGAAACAAACGGTACTTAGCTAGCTAGGGTAGGAGGAGGGAGGCTTGGCATGGCGCAAACTAACTGAGAAACGTGGGTCAAAGATACGATGCTGGGAGAGTACGTATGGTTGTAGATATGTTGGCACGTACCAAGAACAACATGAGAAACAATGTGGGTTGAATCAATCAATGTTGCTTCGACCGTACAGTACCATATGCATGCGAAACTGCGAAGGCCAGCAGGAAGAGGGACATGCGTGTGAAATGAAAGTTCAGTGGCGGGAAAGCAGTTAAGACAAGAGGGGGTATATCTTCTTTTGATATGCTTTTGCACAAGGTTCCTAGTAGTAGTATCATTTTGTAAGCGTTTCTTTTACCTGGCGTACCTTTGAGGCCTCTGATTCCTGGAGGCTTGCAGCAGCAGCAGCGGTCCTCCTGCTCATGTCCATGGACATTGCTTGCAGTAGCACGTAATCATCAATGCAGCACCGGTTGCCAGGAATCATCATCCTCATATCACTGTTTCCTTGCATGCTCTTGTATGAGGCTGCAGCCTCTGTCCCTGCCTTGGCCCTGTTCACCCGAGAACGAACCCAAGAAAAATGGACGTGGAAATTTGTTATTGGTGTCTTTTTTTTGCATGAAAGTTGAGCAGTTTTGGGTGTAGAGAAAGCCGAAGCAAAAAACCTTTTCATGGGTGGCAACACGAATCCTTCGGAGCCTCGCTCATCAGTGGCAAACGAGTGGTTCTTGAGACCAAGCTGTGGCTGCATCTCTGGCGGGAACATGCAAAAGGGAGTAAGGAGAAAGCGGTTTGGCTTTGCATTAGCATCATGTGTGGTAGTACGTGCATGTGGAGAATCAGAAGTTCAGAACTCCCCACAGCAACAAAGCGAGCTAACACGAACCACAAGGCAGAGCTGTGTTACATTACAGTTTACAGCCAATCATCATCAGCAAATTTTAGTCTTATTATGCTACATTCTGAAATGCTTGATCTTTTTGGCTTGAGAGCGACATTCTAGACCATCCCAGTTCCTAAGAAAGAAACTACTGATAAAGTGATAAATGCTAATGTAATGTACCTACTAGTAAAATGCCAAGGCTTGCAAGAAGATTTTCCTAATAAACTGTACTACATACCAGGAAGAAAGGCACAAGGATTTCTTGCACCCCCGTCACCGTTCTTTCCATCGCCGCCATGCGGTGTGCGTCTGTACATCTGGTGTAAATGGCCAAAAAAGAACCCGAGTTACATAAGGCATGATTATCCCATAGATGGACTAGCTTTGGTACGGTCTGAAGTCTGAACCCGGAAGCATCGGAGCTAGGAATGAAGAAAATCTGACTGACCTGAAGGTGACTCTTGACGTGGGATATGGTGAGCCCCCGGGGTCGGGCATCCATGAGCTCGAGAATGCGCTTAGGAGTTACCTCTGCAGTTTCACATCACATCACACCAAGATCACCCAAGGCAGGGAAAAGCGAGAGAAGAGGGAATGTATCTGGGAAAACAAACGATCTATACGAATCGAAGGGGGAGTGGAGAAGGTCTTCGTACTGGCGCTGTGCCGGCCGCCGAGGCGGTCGACGGCTCGCACGAAGCTGCTCTCGAGGTCGGCGGTCCACCTCATCCTCGGCGCGTTGGACCTGGTGTACTGCCTCACGATGCCGCTCCTCCTCCACGCCCCCGTCCTCTCCATCTCTCGCTCGCTCAAATGCCGGATGAAGTTGCTGCTGTGGGGTGTTTGGCTGGCTGGCCGGCTCGAGCTATATATCGTCAGGGGAGCAGAGCGTATAGGCCTACCGGGCGCATTGCGAAGTAGGGAGATCGTATCGATCGATGCCGAGCGAGCCCAAGCAGCGCATGCGATAAACTGGCAGGCAGAATCTGGTAGGCTCGCTCGCTCGGGCGCAGGGAGTAGCTAGCTGATGATATCGGAGCGGGGACAAGAAACGTACTGCACGTCTAGTCCGCGGACGGCGCTCGCGCCTGTGTCCCTGTGGATTCCACATCATTACGTACACCTAGTAGCTGCTGCTGCATGCGTACATGCGTGTGTGCATGCATGGTGACGCGTTGTGGATTGCTCCTCCGTCGTGCTCGTCGTCTCGCGCAGATCAAGTCATAATGACATGCGGATCCAGAGCATGCACTTTGATGTTCCAGCCATTTCCATGAAGCGGGTTCGTTTCTATTTCATTCTACTAGACTTTTATTCTGCGAATAAAAGAATCTTCTTTAGTCGGAAATCAATCTTCTTTAGTATATCTCTACCACACACAAGCCGGCCGCAACTAATCACGAGAAAGAGAAGAAGGCCAAATTCCAAACCCTTGTTGCTAAGCGTGCCGTGTGCTATCTATCATGCATCGATCCTCATTTACTGCAAACTTTAGTTATCTGCGGATACGCTGATCGCGAATCCTACCTCGGCAGGATAAACAGCAAGCAGTGTCTTCGTTTATAGCATCTCCAATAGCTTGTAGTCTTGTTGGTAAACTATCCATACCAACAAGCTATGGCCCTGTTTGGATCCATGGGTTAGAGTTAGAGTTGGTTAAATTGTACCAAACTAACCCCAAAACATCCAAACAGGAGGGTTAGAGTTGGTTAGATGCATCTAACCCATCTAAAAAATCTAACCCACCCAAGAGGTGCTTATTTGGGTTAGAGTTAGATGGGGCCCACAAAAAGTTACTTTTTCTACTACCTCCACCATACAAAATCCTGAATAAAGTAATTAAATGATTGGAATGGTATATTTATTGCCAATTTAACCCCACCATCCAAACACCTCTTTGGTTAGAGTTAGTTTGGGTTAGTCTAGAGTTAGAATCTAACTCTAACCTCTAACCGAGTTAGAGTATCCAAACAGGGCCTATCATACAAGTACTCCAATGAATTGTAAGTTATGCAATGAAAGATGTGAAAATAATTGTGGTTGCTCTCTATTCTACCTTGGAGCTTGTGCAAGAGGTGTTGGTTAGGCTGGCCCTAATGGGGAGTAACTTAGCAGTAACATAGAGTCCAACTCAGCAATTTTGCTTATGTGGCAATGAGTTAATGAGGAGAGAGATGTTTGTAGTAACTTAGCTAGTTATTAGCTCTTTGAGTAACATCACACATACCAAGACAATATGAGTCTATAATCTAATAAATGAACTCTTATATGACACTACATATATGTTACTACCCATTGTGGAGGTAGTAACATAGACTCGAAATCCGTGTATGTTACTAGTCTAAGTTACTCTCCATTGTGACCAGCCTTAATCTACATACAACATTGCTCTCTCACCTCATTTATTACATGACACATCATCTTTATATCCTAGGTGGCAAATTTACTAAGATGCCCTTACTACTACACGGTCTTTACACACAGGTGTCGACAGCTCCTCCTTTATTACTATCTTGGCTACAGAGTGGCAGGTTTGGTTTCTTCATTAGAAACGTGTACACTAGCTTACATTTCTACAAGCTCCCAGAAAGATCCGCACGCTGCTTCATATCCAAATCCAGTGCCAGGAGAGAGATACTGGTCCGTGCTGGTCTACTTACTCCGTGCATAGGTCACACATGCAATGCACTGTAGTATAGCTGTGAGATATTCCATTGATGCATTGCATGGAGTGCACCTCTGTCTGTATGCTTTGCTCGTCGATGGCGCGATACACGGCGGCGCGCAGGAGGACAAAACGCACGTAGCATGCATGCATATGCTCGGCGGAGAAACAGCGATGGATGAACAAGACATGGCGAGGAAACAGAGTTGGGGCTCCAATGGGTAAGCGCATGCTGCAGTGCAGAGGCGCAGAGCGAAACGAGACCCGCTGCTTGGAAGCCAGCCATAGCCCACTCGTTTTTGTTTTCTTCTCTACCTGCCGTACTGGCTTCCTCTGCCTGCCTACCGGCAGAAGCAACGCTAGCGCAGAGAGTTTACTGCCTGTACAGTGGCCAGAGGTTGTATCCAGTACCGTAAGACTGGTCACAATGGAGAGTAACTTAGACTAGTAACATACATGGATTTTGAGTCTATGTTACTACCATCACAATGGGTAGTAACATATATGTAGTGTCATATAAGACTTCATTTATTAGATTATAGACTCATATTGTCTTGGTATGTGTGATGTTACTCAAAGAGCTAGTAACTAGCTAAGTTACTACAAACATCTCTCTCCTCATTAACTCATTGCCACATAAGCAAAATTGCTGAGTTGGACTCTATGTTACTGCTAAGTTACTCCCCATTGGGGCCAGCCTAAAATGTAGAGTGAAGACAGAAAAACAGAGGTCGAGGCGTCTAGCTCAGGCCAAAATCACTGTTTTGACCTTTAGATAAAAGATTAACACGATATAACCCTACGTATAAAAAATGTTTGGATCTAATCCTTTTTGGTTACGCCATGCATCTTGGTGTTTGCGTTACACGGGAGACGCCATAGACTTCGGCGTTTGCTCCTGGCCCACCACTTAGTCGTTGCTCGTGCTTCATCCGTTGACTGTTCGACGTGGCGAAGGGGGAAACGCCAGGGTCTATGGCGTTTCCCCCCAGATACTCTTGTTTGATCCCTTATGCCAGTTTTACTTCTTAAGATGGTCTCAAATAAAAAAATAATCAACATAAATATTCTTCAGATTGATAAGAGGGAGAATATTCATGTTGAAGATGTTATCATTTAAGGTCAATTTAGGGGCTAAAAAACTACTTCAATGTATCAGACAATGTTTGGTTCCTTGCGACAGTTTTTATCCTTTAAATTATCTGAAGAAAAAATCTTCAACATAAATATTCTTTTGATTAACAAAAAGAAGACTTATTGTGTGCAATATCTTTTCATTTGAGATAACCTTAGGGACAAGAAAACTGGCGCAATGTATCAGACATGACTGTTTGAGACCGAACGCTACTTGATGGTAATTTATATACACCTTAGATCAATATAAACATCATTTATATCACAGCCAAACCGAATGCATAACACAAGTGTGTAAATTTTTAGGACGAAATACAATCAAATGAGGGTTCTGCAAAAAAGACATATAATACTAAAAGATGGCCATATTCTTCACAACGTACTCTTGAGAATATTGGCTTGATACGCTGATTGTTCCTTCATCAATTATCAACTGTTCTGAGATAGAAAAATTATTATCACATAGACATATTACTAAGTCATCATGTGAAAATTTGGTATGTTCTGAGAGAAAAATAAATATTGAGCTTGTTGTAGAAATGAAGACTTTTTAGTTTGGTTGTCATATAAATAATGCTTATCTTGATCTGGGATCGTCGTATACAAACTACTATCAAAGGGCATACAGTTTCAGGCACTAGTCCCTAATATGACTTTAAATACAAAAACATTGAACACGAGAAGTCTCGCCATATAAATGAAGAATATTCATGTTGAAGACTTTTTTTCATTTGAGGTTATCTTAGGCATAATTGCACTGGTTATTCAATACATAAAATGACCTCAAATAAAAATGTTTTTTACATAAATATTCTTCGTCTTGTTAATCTAAAAAATAATTATGTTGTAGACTTTTTCATTTAAAATCATCTTACGGACTAAAAAATAGCTCAAGGGATCAAACATGAGTGTTGGAGGGAAACACCATAGACCGCGGCGTTTCCCCCTTGCCACGTCGGATAGTCAACACTCGAGCCACGGACGACGACTAGATGCTGGGCCAAAGGCAAACGCCAAAGACCATGGCGTTTACCGTGCAACGCAAACGCCACAGTGGATGGCGTGACCAAAAAGGGTTAGATTCGAACATTTTTTACATGTAGGGTTATATCATGCTAATCATTCTTCTAAAGGTCAAAACAACGATTTTGGCCTCTAGCTCACGGGCCAAGTCGAGTAGTATAGTACTCTCTCCGGTCTTTTTTACTCCACGTATTAGATTTGTGTTAAGTCAAACTTTATAAAGTTTGACCAAATTTATATTAAAAAGTATCAATATGTATAATACTTAATATATATACTACTCTCTCTGATCCATAATAGGTGTCGCTCATTTTGTATTAAGCTAGTAGAAACTTTGTACTAAATGAACGACACTTATTATGGATCGGAGGAAGTATTAAACTACATTTCATGATAAATCTAATCATATAGATTTTGCATTATGAATATTAATACTTTTTATTATAAATTTGGTTAAAATAGAGACACTTTAACTTCGGACAAAACTTATATGCGGACTAAAAAGAATCGGAGGAAGTCGATGATCCATTTGAAACTTAAAACGCGTGTTGATCTCACAACTTCAACGCGTACACATTTGTATTACTTCTTTGACGATTTCGTTTGTTTCCTTCGGTGCGGAAAGAAATCACAGTCTAACGCATCGATGCAACCGGACGCGCGCGTTTTCGTGTCCGTTTCAATTCATTATCGGTTTAAATTTGTGTTGGGTCTGCGCGGTCATGCGCGGACGAGCATCCTTGTCCTCTCCTTCTTGTACGTCGGGCCAGACACTCTCGCGCCCACCGTCCCCGGCGCGTCTAAAGTTTAGTACCACGCCGCCAACCGAGGGGAGCCCGCATATGCTTATAAAGAGGGGCGATGGTAGCCTCATTGTAATATAGCAAATCAATGTATCCTCAAAATATTGTATTTGCTATAATTTTTTCTTACAATATTTTTTCGTGGCCCAAGTTTAACTTTACCTCGCCAACCGGAGGGCGCCCGCAGGTGTTTGATTGGGGGAGCAACATAGAAGAATTGTATTCTGGTGCTATCTATTTCATGTTAGAACATGTATATCATCAAAATGTAGCTTATACGTGAACGGTCTAAACTAACTTTACTACTCCCTCCGTTTCTAGTTATAAGGTGTATAGTTTTTGGCACGGAAATTATAGAACACACATACACCAGGTTTGGACGGGATTACATCTAGCTAATTAACGTGAGAAAATAGAGAGGTTTGCAAGAGATAAGAAAACATGATCAAATCTCTAAATTTTTTGTCTAGATGAGTTTTATAATGCAATACACCATATATTTTGGACTTTTTCTCAAAACTTATACACCTTATACTTAGGAACAAAGTGTTGGGGTTCGCAGTAGAAAACAATACTTTTTTTAACTAGCGTTCCCGTTGCCCAATATCTATCTAGCCGTATTACCGTAACCGAGAGACTTGCAGATAACATACCTCGGGGTGTTGTCCGTTCCGCGGGAAACGTTTCCGCAAATGTGGTTGGTGTAGTCGAACGAAGTTCACAGCCCCCTGGCTGTGTTAGCACCCGATTGGGTGGAGTGCCACACGTGTAGCACCTCGTAGTACTCGCACACGTACGAAACTCGATGACGACCTCCGATCGCCGATCCATCCAAGGTGGCGGAAGTAGACCTCCGGAACCGGAGTTTCAGCAGCACGACGACGTCTGTTTGGTGGAGATGTCTCAATCCCACTACAGGTTCCAAACAAGGGGAACCCACCGTGGAAAAGACGAGGGAGTGGAGAAGACCAGAGAAAACCGATCTCAATTTGGGATAATATTTATTTCTCCACAAATATATGAATTTTTGGCTTAATTAAATAAGTGCAACCTCCTCATCTATATATGAGGGGTGAAGGGCACCAACCCCTCTCCCTTAGCAATGTGGGACTAATCCCTTTTCTAGGGGGGAGGTGGCCGGCCAAGGGGCGGCGGCGCACCCCTCATGGGCCCAAGGTCCATGGCGCCCCCTCTCCTTTTTATTTTTATTTTTATTTTTCTTTTCCCTTTTATTCCCTAATGGGCTTCTTTCATAAATAAGGCCCATTGCACTTTTTAATTATAAATAAATTATTTTTAATTATTATTTCATTTAATTAATAAATTAAACATATTATTTCATCTCCCGGTGATCCGGAACACCTTCCGACTCACTCTGAACATCCTTCGGCACAACACAGAACATTTCGGGTATGTCTTCCCTTATTCTCCGGTAACTCCGATAGTTCCGAAAAGGTCTCTGATAACATCGAGCCCGTAAGTGTGTTACGCTACCGTCCGAGAACACTCCAGTCATGACCGAGATGAGGCTACGGTCAATGATCATCAGCGGGACCTGGATGCCCATAATGACCTCTATGCATTCCGGATATTCACTAGTACAAAACAGGCCTTTGGATATGAGCAAAGGCCACGACCCGAACACGAACTGGTTGTACTGGCCGAATTGCACCGGTTCGTGAGGCCGGGCTTTAGAACCGGTTCGTGTGATGAGCCCGAGGCCAACGGCAACCTGCCACCACACCTTTAGAACCGGTTTGTAGTACAAACCGGTGCTAAAGGTGTGGCGGCAGATTGCCGTTGGGCTGGGGGCATACCAGCCGGTTCTAGTGTCCCACCTTTAGAACCGGCTGGTGCTACCAACCGGTGATAAAGATATAGCTATATATACTCCTCTTCAACATGAGCCGGCCAAGCTCATTCTCTGTTTTTGAAGCTCACTTCTCTCTTTGCTCGAGTTCATCCTCCATTTTGGCCAAGATTTGTGAAGATTTGAAGAAAACCTTCTACATCCAAGTGTTCACAAAGGTTAGCAGCTTTGTCATCTCTCAGTTTTGCTAGATTAGCTTGTGCTATGCTCTATATGTGTAGATTTGTGGACTTTAGTTTGGGAGCTAGCTATATAGTGATATGTGGAGTTTATTTGATTTATATGCACTTTGAGCTCAAGTTAATTAGTATGCATATTTGTAGTGATTTCTTAGTGCCGTCCCGCACACGGACGTATAGTTACCACCGTCGATCGCCCCCATCGTCCCTCTTCACCGGCACCACCTTGGTGAGCCTCTATATATGTGTTTCTTATTTTTTTATATAAGAAAATTTATTTGTATGATGTAGATAGATACTTGTCTAATTTTCTTACTTGTATGATTGTTTGTTATACATAGTGCGATGGTTATGGTGTCCGCGCATGTCGGTCCTCGTCCTGTCTATGATTCGGATGTGGTATATATATATTATCTTTTATAACTATTAATTTGTTCCATTTTTTGTGTTTGACAATGATGACCAATTAAGTTGACATAGATATTTTTATCTAGGAGGTATGTGAACCGGAGATTGAAACTGACCCTCTGGTTGAGCGGTTAAATTTAGTTGAAAAAGAAAACGAGTATTTGAAAGAAAAATTGAAAAAAGTTGAAGAAGAGAAGATGATATTGGAGTTGTATGTTGCCGATGTCGTCGGCGATCACAAGAACAAGATGGATGTAATGCGCATGAAGATTAGGAAAATTAGAAAATATGCCCTTACTAAAGAGGCTTGGTATCATTATGTTGTTGGAGCAATTGGTACCTTTGTTGCGATATTGATCGCATGTATTATTGCATTTAAATGCTTTAGTTAGATAGTTTTATGTTGTTTTTATGATAATAAGTATGTGTATGAACTTTATGTATGATCAACTTTATGTATGAACAACCTTTATGCATGTATGATCAATTTTATGTATATGAATTACTTGTATTAATTTTATCTTTTCGATGTTGTGCCATTATGAAGATGAGTCGGCAATTGATGTACGACAAAGACCGACGCTCTGGCGAGTTCATTAATGGCTTGCATAGTTTTCTGCAAGTGGCTGAGGCTAATAAGCGGGATGGTTTTATGTGTTGTCCATGTAGTGTCTGCAAGAATAATAAGAGCTACTCTGACTCAAAAGATATTCACCTCCATCTGTTTAAGCATGGTTTCATGTCCGTCTATAACTGCTGGACCAAGCACGGAGAAAGAGGGGTTCTGATGGAAGAGAATGAAGAAGATGAGGATGATGACAGGTATCCTGGGTTCCAGCTGCTTGAATACGGTGGTACAATGGGGGGAAAAATGAAGAGCAAGAGAAAGAACAAGAAGGTGAATAAAAGGCATCACATGAGCCTGATGATGAGCTTCGCCGTGTCATTGTTGATGCACAGAGAGGATGCGAAAGCGAAAGGGAGAAGTTGAAGTTCAATCGCATGTTAGAGGATCACAAAAAAGGATTGTACCCAAATTGCGAAGAGAGAAACACAAAGCTCGGTGCCGCACTGTGAAAGTGCAATATATCGACCAGAGGGGGGGGGGGGGTGAATGGGAGATTTTCAATTTTACTACCAGATTTTGGTTTTCTTCAGGACTGAAGCAATCATGAAGCTGAAGAAGTAACCAAAATCATGAAGAAATAAAACTTCACAGAATGTAATCATTAGGGAAGCTCATCATAATGCAACAGAAAT
The DNA here is from genome assembly GCA_950022295.1 of Bromus sterilis. Lineage (NCBI taxonomy): Eukaryota > Viridiplantae > Streptophyta > Magnoliopsida > Poales > Poaceae > Bromus > Bromus sterilis. Next base: position 87,624,690 of record OX465599.1, read on the forward strand.
AAATCAATTCAGATAAGCAGAAGTGCTTCAGATGCATAGTATGAAGACAAAGAGCAGAGGGAGAGCTGAAGCATAAGAAGTCAACATAGAAAATACTGAAGCTTAAGAGGTTGAAGAGATAGCACCAGATATTGAAGACATTGGTTTGGTAGACCAGTTCAAGTTGCTGTGACAACTCTACGTCTGGTTGGAGAGGGTGAGATTCAACTCAGAAGACATAGTCTTCACCTTGTTCTCCTTGAACAAGAGTCCTCAGACTCCGTCCAATAACTCAGGTGAGTCTTCAAGGTAGACTCCCGAAACCTTCACAGACTCAGTCACTACGGGAAGTCACAATTTCATCTTGACTTCCTCAGACTGAAGACTTCTACACCGGCTGGAAGATCACAGTCTTCAAGAGTAAAAAGCTTCGGATCACTCGAACCGACTTCCTCAGAAATGCTCAACTACTCAGGCTGGTGGTTTTCCTCACATAGGTTCTTCAGTTTCCTCAGAGGTGGGTTGCTCTCAAATGACAAGTGTCAGTTTTTCTCTCGGAGCAGCCAACCCGCAAATGGGGCTGGGGGTGGCTATTTATAGCCGCGGAGCAACCCGAGGTGAAATGACATAAATGCCCATGCATGCAATTACTCTCATGCCCTCGAAAATGACCGTTGCTAGACATGTTCTAGCCTCTCACCACGCAACACGTGGCACGGTCAAAGTATTCTCTCTCCAGACTCCTCAACCGAAGTTAGTTACCTCACTGTCCTGAAGAACAACGTCTCAGACACATGAGGACTGAACTTCTATTGCAGGAGATAACTCTCTCTTCAGGAGAACTGCACTCGCAGTCTCCAGACTCCTCAACCGAAGACAGATTCCTTAGTGTCCTGAAGAACAAGGTCTCAGACACCCGAGGAACTGAACTTCTACTGCAGGAGATTTCCTCAGGGTTTTTCTTCAGGATTCCTAATTGAGCACTTCCTCAGACCTTCGGAACTCGTTTTCTTTAACCCCTCCAACAGTGCGGTGTTTTCCTATGACTCAAGAAGTATAAAAAGTCTTAGCAAAGACTACTCTTCAACTTCGTCTTCAGCGCGAACGTCCTCAGGATCGTCTTCAGCTTCAGCTTCAACCGAACGCTTCAGGATCCTACTTCCTCAGGATTTCGCGCAACTTCATTCTTCAGGAAACACACCGATTTCTCCAATGTTCCTCAACATTTTGAGGGGTCGACATTGGTGGTTAAACACCTCATCAGGGACTGTTCTCCTGTGTATACTCACAAACACATCAGTCCCTTAACCGTTTTGTCATCAAACTCCAAAACCTCAAGGGGAGGGCACTTGATGCACTTACAATCTCCTCCTTTTTGGTGATTTGATGACAATCAGGTTAAGCTTCAACGGGGATAAAATTATGAGTTTGAAGAATAAAAACTTTGAAGAACATTTCTGTTGTTAAGCTGGATATAATGAAGCTCCCCCTGAAGATATGCATATAAGTTGAAGAATGTTTAATATCTAAAGCATTTTGAGGTATATGAGGAGCTCCCCCTATATCCAGGCATTTTTGAAGAAGTGCATGTTATGAAGTGTTTGAGGAATTTAAACAACGCACAGAGAGAGATGTTTGCAGAGATAATCACATGCTTATATGATAAACGTGAGGAAATAGCATGAGGTAACTGAGGAATAGTATCAGGCAAACACCAAAATAACAGTTTACAACTCGTTACAAAAAAAATTGAAGAACGGGAGTTGTAACTGAAGAACCCCATAACTAAAACCTGCTTGAAGACTAACAGATTCTCCCCCTTTGTCATAAAATGAACAAAAAGGGAAAAACTGAAGCTAACGTCCTGTTGAATATGCTTCAAGGCTGAGGTGAGTCACGCCTGAGGCAATCTGTTGCAGTGTGCGGGCAGGCAGCAGTGTCTTCACCTTCTTCAGCAGTCAACTCCTGTTTTGAGGAATAGGAATCCATGGCCGGAGGAGGAGTTGTGCAACGTCTGAATTGCCTCGGGGGTCGGATTGCAGGAATTGGAGGCTGTTGAAGATTCAAATTTGCAAGGTCTTCAGGGGTGAGTACTTCTTTCATCAAGGCATCAAGATGTTGATATGTATGACGAGTATACTGATGCACTTTCTTCACTGAAGAATGCGTCTGAGCCATGTAGCTGAGGATTTCAGAAAACTGACGCTTCACCCAATCATGATTACGATCAACTTTCGGATGTAGACTAATCATAAGCTCTCGGTCAGTCATCACTCGAGCCTGAGTTGTATCCTCAGTTGAGGCATGAGTTCTGGTTTCATCCGTTGTGCGAGACTGAGGATGACGAATGTTTCTACCGAGGGAATTGGTCGGGAGAACTGCTTCATAGAAGATGTCTTTGCCTTTGTCATTTGAAGAAATAGTATGCTGAAGCACTTCGACAGGTGGCAGATAGGTCCTGTGATTCGGGTGATCAGGTTGGAAATCAAGTCCAGTCATGGCTCGGATGAGCTTCATGATCCAAGGCGCATATGGCTTCAGGATATGAGGATTCTGTGCTGCATCAACCATAGTTCTGAAGAAGAAGTCAGGGACGTTGATTGGCCCAGACATGCAAAGTTTGTGGAGTATGTTCTTCATGATGCCAATGACTTCTTCAGCAGTGGATTCATAGCCTTTAATGGGGCAGAAGGTCTTCGCCAGAATCCGATACAACGTACTTGGCAGATACAGAAGCTCAGAGACAGGAAACTTTGTGCGAGCTGGGGCTTCAGGGGCCTGAGGTTTCATTAGCATGTTCATCAGGTCATCTCGAAGAATTTGAGCCCCATAGGAGCAGGCAGCTGGGGAAGTGCACTGAGGCAACTCAAGAATATCAATTGCTTCAGGAACAGTGATGGTGTAGTGATGATGCTCAGTCATCCACTCGAGGACCCAAGTGTTGATATCCAGAGGATTTCCTGAAACATACAACGTGGCATAAAACTGAAGCACAAGCTCTTCATTCCAGTGTATGCATTCAGAGCAGAACTGAAGCAGCTTGGCATGATGCAGATCCTAAAGCACATTGTTGAAGCAGGGAAGAGCTTCCATATCCAGCAGAGGAATATGCTTGTGAGGAAACAGTTTGTTTTGCTTGTAGAGCACTGAAGCATAATAGTTCTTCTGAGTGGCAGTCCAGAACCTCAGTAGCTTTCGAGGTGGAGCAGAATGATATGGATTTTGAATCCCCTCTTGGAAGAAACTCATGGCATTGAAGAAATCAGTAGCATCAAAGCTTGGGGTATCATCAGCTTCAAGGTCACGGAAGAACTGTTGCTTCTGCTTCGGACACAAAGACCGAGCTTGAATTGGGCCTTGAGGTGGTGAAGGCGCTTGAGGCACTTCAATCTGAAGAGAGGCTTGAGGTTGAGGCGGAGCTGCAGCAGATGCTTCAGGCACAGATGTGGTGAGGTCCTTGGGAAGACGAGGTGATGTAGCCTGTTTGTCATTAGAGCCATCCTTTGAGGCTTCAGCATCAGCATTTGTACTGTTTTCTGCTTCAGGAGGGGCATTTGTGCTTTGCTCGGCTTCAACTTCAGTTTCAGCGGCTGGTGGATCTGGCTGAGGATCACCAGTGGTAGGTTCAGCAGCATCAGTATAAGTAGTCGTGGTTGCTGCAGCATTAGTATCAGCAGCAGAGTTTGTGGGAGCACTTGTGGCTTCTGGGTCATCAGTATCAGACGCTGAGGAAGATGCTCCAACTGATTCTTCAGACTGTAGAGAAGTATCAGGAAGCACCTCAGTCACAGTGTTGGAGTGAGGCTCAGGTGAGAAGACCGTATGAGTGGGCGAGTTGGTCAGCTCGTAATCCTCATCATGGACACGAGGAGTTCCATCATCCATAATGTCGATGTCCAAGTCTTCAATCTCAGTGATAACTGGTGGCGGTGGGGACGGAGGAGTTGGAACAATTGGTGTTGCAGCAGGGGGTGGAGTGAAGACGATTAAACTGCGCAGAGGATTTTGAGGTGGAGTTGAGGCAGCAGAAATAAGAGCGGTGGTATCAGCGGCCTGTTTTGTCGAAGGAGCCGAGGAAAGTGGCGTAGCATCAATGGGGTCCTCAACAGTAGGCCTCTTTGCAGCAGGTGGAGTTGAGGGTTGGGCTGCAGGCATGCGCTTGAGGCTTTTGGCAGAGGTATCAGTGGGTACTGAGGAAGCAGGTTGTCGAAGCTTCATTAGCTTTGCCATCTGTTGTGAGATCCGTTCCTTGGATTTACCAATATAAGCACGGTTGGAAGCGAACTCAATGTTGAGACGTTGAACTTCGCATTGATGCTCTGTAAACTCCTGAGGAGTAACTTCAGTGATAGATTTATTCTTGAAGTCACTGTGGACTTTCTTCAGTTTGGCCTTCAACTGTTTCTGAAGATCACGTTGATGAATCTCATTTATGAGGAACTGTTGAACATAGAACTTGATGTCTTTAGGGATGTCCAAATCATCAAGCGGAGTGTCAGGCTTGACAGACCAAATTTCAATGTACTCCAAGATCTTCTTGGGATCAAGGAGAAGCGGGATTTCTGAGCCCGTTGCTTCAGCTTTGCGTCTGGCCGCAGCACGCGCATATTCAATCTTATCAGCTTCAGTGGCAACGAAGATGGCCAAATCTTCAAATTCATCTTCATCATCAGAGGATTGGGGAGTATGATGAATGGCGCCACGCATAGCAGTTTTCTTTGGTGAGGGGCGAGGGCCGCGTTGAAGAACAGTTTTGGTCTTCAGCTGAGACTAAGGCATTGTGGTTGAGGCCTCAGGAGCACCAGATTCATCAGTGCGTATCCTTGAGGAGGGGGCAGCCCCATCCGTGCGTTGACATGAGGAGCCAACAACTTGAGGCTTAGCTGAGGTCTTCTGGGAGGGTTTCATGCCGGGAGCCTTTTTGCGGTGCTGAGGCGGAGGTTGTTGTCTGGGTTGAGACTGATCCTGAGGCGGAATCTGTATTGATGCAGTCATGTCACGAACCAGATCCCTGACACGGCTCCGATTGCGCTTGAGATATTGAGCATATGCATCAGGAAAGTCTTCAGGAGTGTGCATTGTTGTGGGATCAGGAATGACGCCTGGTGCAGGTGGAGGTCGAGCCTTGATACCCAAGGTCTTCAGTGGCGGATTAACGGCAAACATTTCCTCATGTTGAGGATTAAGCCATTGATAGGCCACCCAACGCTTGGCCCATTCTCTTGTGATCTTCTGGACCCTTTTCTTACGATCATCAGCAGTTTCACGTTTTGGAGTCTTCAGTTTCTCATAGAGCTCAGGAGGTAGGTCTCTAGCAGTATCAGTGTGCTTGCGCCGAGGAGCCATTTTCTTCAGCTGAGGAGACTGAGGAATTGTACGTTCGAGCTGAACTGCAAATGAAGTGAGACTATGAGAACCATATGATTCCTCAGCAGACATGTACCTCTGACAGAATTAAGTTGCGAGGGAAGTGGGGTACGGTTATATGCGTTCATGAGGAATAGGCTGAGGAAAACAAAGGAATGAGGCATAGGTATAGGTCTCAGAAAGCTAGCAGTACAGTTGAGGATTTAACTGGCTTGAGGACACAACAGTACTGAGGAATAATACGCTGAGGAATAATCCACTGAGGAATAATCATACCAGACTTGAGGCGAATGCTGAGGAACAACAAGTCTTCGTCTCCGGCGACGGCGAACTCAGGCGACGTGAGTGCACGAGCTTGATGAGCTCAAGGGCGGCGGCGCGAGAGTGAGAGAAGCGGTGGGGGAAATGACCCGGGGGGGGGGTAGATGGCTATTTATAGAGGGGTGAAAGGCTGAGGGGGTTACGAAATTTGTGGACGAGATTGCCCCGGATTGTTGGGATCCTCAGTGGCTATCTTAATGGTGGATAATCCTGACGTGCGGTAAAATCGCAACAAATTGAATACAGTTGTAACAGAAAATCCGTGATTTGAGGAACTTGAGGACATGGGCTGAGGATGAAGACAAATGGTCTCAGTCTGAGGAATACATGATTTCCGGATGAACGCATATGAGATAGACAGATTAGATAAGTGAGCACAGAGGGACGGGTCCGATAACGTTCACCTAGATGAAGAAGCAAAAGTTGAAGAACAATAACTATAGGTGAACGCTGTTGAGGACAAACATGATAATCATCACTAATGAAGACTTCAAATCCTGAGGAAGTTGAGAGACAACAAATCCTGAGGAAGTTGAGAAACAACCAATCCTGAGGTGTTTGGGCGGTGGCGCTACCCACCTTATAGGGAATGAGACACTTTATACCATACAATTGTCGTATGGATCTTGAGTCAATTCCATGTTAATTTCTTCACACTTAGCAAGGTAGTTCCTCATGATTTGAGGAGTACGACGCATTGTGTGTTGTGCATCAGGATTCTTCGATATTGTTTAAGAGTTAGGATGTGTGTCCATTCACAGGACGTTTGAGGAATCTAAGATATTTAGCTCACACCTCAGAGTGCTAAATCGCTTCCCATCCAAAGGCTTAGTGAATATATCAGCAAGTTGGTCTTCAGTCTTCACGTGGCTGATGACGATATCTTCCTTCAATACATGATCCCGAAGAAAGTGATACCGAATCTCAATATGCTTCGTCCTCGAGTGTTGTACTGGATTCTGAGAGATCTTGATGGCGCTCTCATTGTCACATAGCAGTGGTAGTTTCTTCAGATTGATGACGTAGTCCTTCAGAGTTTGCTTCATCCAAAGAAGCTGTGAGCAGCTAGCCCCAGCAGCAATGTATTCAGCTTCAGCGGTGGAGAGGGAGACGCAGTTCTGCTTCTTCGATGACCAGCACACAAGAGAACGTCCGAGGAAGTGACATGTTCCTGAGGTAGACTTCCGATCCACTCGATCTCCAGCATAATCAGAGTCTGAGTACCCGACGAGATCCAGCTGTGTGCCTTTTGGATACCATAAGCCTAGCGACGGGGTGTGAGCCAAATATCGAAGAATTCGTTTCACCGCTTGGTGATGCGATTCCTTTGGTGCCGCTTGGAATCGGGCACACATGCAAACGCTCAACATTATGTCCGGCCTAGATGCACATAGATATAGTAGAGAACCTATCATGGAGCGGTATACCTTTTGATCGTAGTCCTTGCCATTTTCATCAGGGCCAAGTTGTCCATTTTTGGGCATCGGTGTCTTGATGCCCTTGCAGTCTTGCATCCCGAATTTCCTCAAGCACTCCTTGAGGTACTTCTCCTGAGAGATGAAGATGCCGTTGCGTTGTTGACGAATTTGGAGCCCTAAGAAGAACTTCAGTTCGCCCATCATCGACATCTGATAATGTTCACTCATCAAGAATGCAAATTCTTCACTGTATTTCTTGTTAGTGCATCCAAATATTATGTCATCAACATAGATTTGACATATGAATAATGCATCATCATATCGTTTTGTGAAAAGAGTTGGATCGAGGGAACCAGATTTGAAGCCCTTGCTGATGAGTAAGTCCCTTAGTGTGTCATACCAAGCCCGAGGGGCTTGCTTCAGTCCATAGAGGGCTTTCTTCAATCTGTACACCATATCAGGTTTCTTTGCGTCTTAAAAACCTGGAGGTTGAGCAACATATACTTCTTCCTCGATATTACCATTTAGGAAAGCACTTTTCACATCCATTTGATATAGCTTGATATTATGATGGTTAGCGAATGCAAGCATAATACGAATGGACTCAAGTCTAGCAACAGGAGCGAAGGTTTCACCGAAGTCGATCCCCTCGACTTGAGTATATCCTTGAGCTACGAGACGAGCTTTGTTTCTGATGACTTGTCCATATTCATCGAGTTTGTTGCGGTAGATCCACTTCGTGCCGATGACATTATGAACTCGAGGATCAGGACGTTTGACTAGTTCCCAAACATCATTCAGTTTGAACTGAAGAAGTTCGTCTTGCATTGCCTGAATCCATTCCGCTTCTTGGAATGCTTCGGTGACTTTGGTGGGCTCTGAAATTGATACAAACTAGAAATGCCCACAAAAGTTAGCTATATGATTAGCTCTTGCACGAGTAAGAGGACCTGGTAGGTTGACGTCAGCGAGGATTCTGTCCACTTGAACTTCATTTGCCACACGAGGAAGTCGAGGAGGATGATCTTGAGGTGCATCTTCGTCACTGTCGTCAGATTCATTTGCATCTGCTTCAGGTGCTTCAGGAGCTTCAGGGGTATCAGGAGCCTCAGGATTAGGATCGTCATCAGGATTATTTGCATCAGGATTTGGATGTTCTTCAGGAGCAGGAGGTATGTGGATTTCTTCAGGATGATCCACAGGAATGATATCACCAGCACCCATCTTCTTGATCTGTTCTTCATGTGGTGCTTCATCTAAATCATGTGGCAGGTGCTCTCTTTGGGAGCCATCAGATTCATCAAATCGCACGTCTACAGTCTCAACAATTTTATAATGACTAATATTGAAGACTCTGTAGGTGTGCGAGTTGATATCATAACCAAGCATGAAACTCTCACATGCTTTGGGTGCAAATTTGGACTGGTGATGAGGATCACGAATCCAGCAAGGTGCACCTAATACCTTGAAGTAACTTACATTGAGTTTCTTACCGACCATTAACTCGTATGATGTTTTATTGAATAACTTGTGAAGATACACTCGATTAACGATGTGGCATGCAGTGTTGATTGCTTCAGCCCACCACTTGAGTGGAGTATTGTACTCAGCCAACATCGTGCGAGCCATCTCGATGAGGGTTCGGTTCTTCCTCTCAACAATTCCATTTTGCTGAGGAGTGTAAGGCGCAGAGAATTCATGAGTGATTCCTGAGTCATCGAGGAATTCTTCCACACCGAAGTTCTTGAACTCAGTGCCGTTGCCGCTTCGAATGTGCTTGATCTTCAGGTTGTAGTTGTTCATGACTCGGAGGGCTAAGCGCTTGAGGATTGCTGGGGTTTCTGACTTATAGAGAAGAAAATGCACCCAAGTGTATCGTGAGAAATCATCAACAATAACAAGACCATACATATTACCTCCAAAGCTTGAATACTTTGGAGGACCGAATAGATCCATGTGAAGAAATTCCAGAGGTCTTGTAGTAGTCATGATGGTCTTGGCAGGATGCTTGGCCTTGGTCATCTTTCCAGCTTCGCAAGCACCACATAGTCGGTCCTTCGTGAATCTGATTTCCTCAATTCCGAGGACATGTTTCTTCAGTACCAGCTTCTGGAGATTCCTCATTCCAGCGTGGCCGAGTCTTCGATGCCATAGCCAGCATTTTGAAGCTCATGCCATGAGGCATGTAGCAACCTGAGGACCTTCAGAGAAATCTACAATATATAGATCACCTTTCCTAACTCCACTGAAGACAATGGAGTTATCGCTAACCATATAGACAATACAACCATATTTTCCGAAGACAACAACGAGATCAAGATCACAGAGCATAGATACATACATCAAGTTGTATCCAAGTGATTCAACAAGCATGACTTTATCAATGTGTTGGTCTCGAGAGATAGCCACTCTGCCGAGACCCAATACCTTACTTTTACCTTTATCAGCGAAGGTGATGGTTTTTCTTTGAAGAAGGACTCAGTGATGATTCCATAAGAAGGCTTCTGTCACCAGTCATGTGATTTGTACATCCACTGTCCATACCCATTCAGTCTTTCCCTTGGAGGACTTGGCCATGAAGCAGAAGGCAGGGGTTGTGTATTCAGCTTCATCATCAACATGTGATAGACCAGATTCCTCAGTGCTGAAGATTGACCTTGAGACAAGCGTCGTGGCAAGAGCCAGACCGGCCACACCCTCAGATTCTTCAGATTCTTCTTCCTCAGCATCAGGGTTGGAACCATATTCTTCCGAGTCCAATTCTTTTCCGAGATATGCGCGAGCCTTACGGGAACTGTTATTTCTGTATCCAGCAGACTTTGAGGATCTTGAGGATTTCTTCTTAGTCTTTTCATCAGAACTGTCATCTTTCCCTTTCTTCTTCTTCTTCTTCAGTCTAGCTTCCTTTTCCCATAAAGGACACTCATCGATGTAATGCCAAGGTTTCTTGGACTTGTGGCAGACTCTCTTTCTTGCTTCGGCAGAGTCATCATCTTTGCTTTTTCTTGAGGACGATCTTGAGGAATTTCCGAAGCGATTCTTCTTCGTGAATCTTTGGAACTTTCTGGTGAGGAGAGCGAGTTCACGGCTGAGAGTTTCAGGATCATCAATATCAGCCTCAGACTCTTCATCAGAGGACACTCTTCGTGCTCTAGCTTTTAGCGCGCGGACCTTAGGCGTGGAGCTGTATAAATCTCGTTTTTCAGAGAGCTTCAGTTCATGAGCATTGAGGCGCTCGAGAATGTCCACTGGATCCAGAGTCTTGAAGTCAGGCCTTTCTTGAATCATCAGCGATAGGAACTCAAATGAGTCATCCAGAGACCTCAGTAGTTTCTTCACAACTTCATGATCTGTGATATCAGCGGCACCCAGTGCTTGAAGTTCATTTGATATGTTAGTGAGTCTGTCAAAGGTTTGTTGCACGTGCTCATTGTCCAGCCTCTTGAATCTTTTGAAGAGATTGCGGAGTGTATCAACCCGTGAGTCTCGTTGAGCAGAGACTCCTTCATTGACTTTAGACAGTCTTGTCCATATCTTCTTTGCAGTATCCAGACCACTGATACGGTTGAACTGAGCCTTGTTGAGATGACCACCAATGATGCTTCGATATTTTGCATCAAGCTGCCAGTTCTTCTTGAAAAATTCAGGAACAGTCATCATATTTGCTTCAGGAATGCCTTGATCAACAATATCCCACAGATCCTTGTCAATGGCTTCAAGATGCATCCTCATCTTGTTCTTCCAGTATGGATAGTCTGTCCCATCGAAGATGGGGCAGTTTGAGGCAACGCTCATTGTACCTGAGGTCGACATAACTAATACTCCAGGTGGTTAAACCGAATCACACAGAAAAAGGGAGTACCTTGCTCTGATACCAATTGAAAGCGCAATATATCGACCAGAGGGGGGTGAATGGGAGATTTTCAATTTTACTACCAGATTTTTGTTTTCTTTAGGACTGAAGCAATCATGAAGCTGAAGAAGTAACCAAAATCATGAAGAAATAAAACTTCACAGAATGTAATCATTAGGGAAGCTCATCATAATGCAACAGAAATAAATCAATTCAGATAAGCAGAAGTGCTTCAGATGCATAGTATGAAGACAAAGAGCAGAGGGAGAGCTGAAGCATAAGAAGTCAACATAGCAAATACTGAAGCTTAAGAGGTTGAAGAGATAGCACCAGATATTGAAAACATTGGTTTGGTAGACCAGTTCAAGTTGCTGTGACAACTCTACGTCTGGTTGGAGAGGGTGAGATTCAACTCAGAAGACATAGTCTTCACCTTGTTCTCCTTGAACAAGAGTCCTCAGACTCCGTCCAATAACTCAGGTGAGTCTTCAAGGTAGACTCCCGAAACCTTCACAGACTCAGTCACTACGGGAAGTCACAATTTCATCTTGACTTCCTCAGACTGAAGACTTCTACACCGGCTGGAAGATCACAGTCTTCAAGAGTAAAAAGCTTCGGATCACTCGAACCGACTTCCTCGGAAATGCTCAACTACTCAGGCTGGTGGTTTTTCTCACATAGGTTCTTCAGTTTCCTCAGAGGTGGGTTGCTCTCAAATGACAAGTGTCAGTTTTTCTCTCGGAGCAACCAACCCAAAAATGGGGCTGGGGGTGGCTATTTATAGCCGTGGAGCAACCCGAGGTGAAATGACATAAATGCCCATGCATGCAATTACTCTCATGCCTTCAGAAATGACCGTTGCTAGACATGTTCTAGCCTCTCACCACGCAACACGTGGCACGGTCAAAGTATTCTCTCTCCAGACTCCTCAACCGAAGTTAGTTACCTCAGTGTCCTGAAGAACAACGTCTCAGACACATGAGGACTGAACTTCTACTGCAGGAGATAACTCTCTCTTCAGGAGAACTGCACTCGCAGTCTCCAGACTCCTCAACCGAAGACAGATTCCTCAGTGTCCTGAAGAACAAGGTCTCAGACACCCGAGGAACTGAAATTCTACTGCAGGAGATTTCCTCAGGGTTTTTCTTCAGGATTCCTAATTGAGCACTTCCTCAGACCTTCGGAACTCGTTTTCTTTAACCCCTCCAACAGTGCGGTGTTTTCCTATGACTCAAGAAGTATAAAAAGTCTTAGCGAAGACTACTCTTCAACTTCGTCTTCAGCGCGAACGTCCTCAGGATCGTCTTCAGCTTCAGCTTCAACCGAACGCTTCAGGATCCTACTTCCTCAGGATTTCGCGCAACTTCATTTTTCAGGAAACGCACCGATTTCTCCAATGTTCCTCAACATTTTGAGGGGTCGACATTGGTGGTTAAACACCTCATCAGGGACTGTTCTCCTGTGTATACTCACAAACACATCAGTCCCTTAACCGTTTTGTCATCAAACTCCAAAACCTCAAGGGGAGGGCACTTGATGCACTTACAATCTCCCCCTTTTTGGTGATTTGATGACAATCAGGTTAAGCTTCAACGGGGATAAAATTATGAGTTTGAAGAATAAAAACTTTGAAGAACATTTCTGTTGTTAAGCTGGATATAATGAAGCTCCCCCTGAAGATATGCATATAAGTTGAAGAATTTTTAATATCTAAAGCATTTTGAGGTATATGAGGAGCTCCCCCTATATCCAGGCATTTTTGAAGAAGTGCATGTTATGAAGTGTTTGAGGAATTTAAACAACGCACAGAGAGAGATGTTTGCAGAGATAATCACATGCTTATATGATAAACGTGAGGAAATAGCATGAGGTAACTGAGGAATAGTATCAGGCAAACACCAAAATAACAGTTTACAACTCGTTGCAATAAGAATGTGTACCTGGGACATCGTCGGTTTCTTCCGACCAATCATCCCTTAAGAAAGAAAGGCAAGCATTTCAAAGGCGAGGAAGATCACCGGAAGAAGCCTGTCCGCCGTACTGGTGATGATATACTTGATATGGTCAAGGATTTACCAGAGCAAGTAGTCTTTGGAAAGGGTCCTGGTGGAAAATCTGTTCCGCATGACGCTGACGGACACGCACCCATGTGGAAGAAGAAATCTATATTTTGGGACCTACCTATTGGAAACACCTAGATGTCCGTTGTGCAATCGACGTGATGCACGTGACGAAGAATCTTTGCGTGAACCGTCTAGGCTTTTGGGTGTGTATGGGAAAACAAAAGATACACCGGAGGCAAGAGAGGACAAGAAACATATGAACGAAAAAGAAGGCATGCCCCCAAAGAAGTACGAGGGTCAAGCCAGCTACGCTCTTACCAAAGCAGAGAAGGAAATCTTTTTTGAATGCATGCTCAGTATCAAGGTCCCGTCTGGCTTCTCGTCGAACATAAAGGGAATAATAAATATGACAGAGAAAAAGTTTCAGAACCTAAAGTCTCATGACTGCCACGTGATTATGACGCAACTGCTCCCGGTTGCATTGAGGGGGCTTCTACAAGAAAATGTTCGATTAGCCATTGTGAAGCTATGTGCATTCCTCAATGCAATTTCTCAGAAGGTAATCAATCCAGAAAGTCTACCAAGGTTAAAAAATGATTTGGTCCAATGTCTTGTCGGTTTTGAGTTGGTGTTCCCACCATGCTTCTTCAATATTATGACGCACGTGCTGGTTCACCTGGTCGACGAGATTGCAATTCTGGGTCCTGTATTTCTACACAATATGTTCCCCTTTGAGAGGTTCATGGGAGTCTTAAAGAAATATGTTCGTAACCGTGCTAGGCCTGAAGGAAGCATCTCCATGGGCCATCAAACAGAGGAGGTCATTGAGTTTTGTGTTGACTTTATTCCTGACCTTAAGCCGATTGGTCTTCCTGAATCGCGGCATGAGGGGAGAATGGGTGGAAAAGGCACGCTAGCATCGCGCCCAATAATATGTAGGGACGAAGAATCTTGGAAGAAAGCACACAATATTGTTCTACATAATTCTGCCTTGGTGGCCCCGTATATCGATCAACACGAGAATATTCTACGCTTAAAAAACTAGGAGCAGTCTGAAGTCTGGATTAAGAAGGAACACAATAGGACTTTCAGCGGTTGGTTGCAAGACCATCTCACGGGTAACGACACTGTTGAATAGGAGTTGTACTTGTTGTCCGGCACACCATCTTTGACTATAATGACTTTCAAAGGGTACGAGATAAATGGAAATACATTTTACACGATCTCCCAAGATGAAAAGAGCACCAACCAAAACAGTGGTGTCCGCTTTGATGATGCAATCAACAATAAGCAAAAGGTCACATATTATGGTTACATAGAGGAGATATGGGAACTTGACTATGGACCTGATTTTAAGGTCCCTTTGTTTCGGTGAAAATGGTTCAATCTGACAGGGGTAAAGGTAGACCCGCAGTACGGAATGACAATAGTGGATGTCAACAATCTTGGGTACAGAGAGGAACCATTCGTCCTAGCCAATGATGTGGCTCAGGTTTTCTATGTGAAGGACACGTCTAGCAAAACGAGAAAAAGGAAAGATAAGGAAGCGAATACATAATACGGTGAGCCAAAGCGCCACATAGTTCTTTCAGGGAAAAGAAACCATGTGGGAGTGGAGGACAAGACAGACAAGTCAGAAGATTATGAAACGTTTCATGAAATTCCTCCCTTCACAGTAAAGACTGACCCAAGCATCGTGTTAAATGAAGAAGATTGTCCATGGTTACGGTGCAAAAAGAGAGGGAAACACGCGAAGAAATAGTATGCAGGGAATACGAATGATCTGTATTCGGTCGATGAACTGAAAGATTTCTATGTGTAGAACAAAACACAAAGTTTCCCCTGCATACAACCCGACGGTGGCTCATGAGTGAAAGCATATGAATGCACCATCGGACGTATGCAGGGAATCCGAATGATTTGTATTCGGTCGATCATGAACTGAAATATTTCTATGTGTAGAACAAAACACAAGGTTTCCCCTGCATACAACCTGACGGTGGCTCATGAGTGCATTTAACGATTTATTTTGTGCCAAATGACCCTGAAAATGGTTGAAACTTGGCATGGTATCATCACTTGACCCATATAACATGTGTGCAAAAGTTGATAGGGTTACGACAAAAACTGGATGCACTTCGTGTACAAACTGGAGCATCTCTTTCGAAGTGTGAGGGTTTTAGACGAAAACTCATCTGTTACAAAGGCATTTCATTTTTCTAAACTTTTTTGAACTCAAGACTTTTTGTGAATTCAATATGCACCATTCAAAGCCACATACTAAAATTTGAACCCTTTCTGACTTCATTTGCTATTTTTCATGCATTTAATGATTTATTGTGTGCCAAATGACCCTGAAAATGGAAAGCATCTACAGATGAACTCAGAAAAGGTTGAAACTTGGCATGGTATCATCACTTGACCCATATAACATGTGTGCAAAAGTTGAGAGGGTTACGACAAAAACTGGATGCACTTCGTGTACAAACTGGAGCATCTCTTTCGATGTGTGAGGGTTTTAGACGAAAACTCATCTGTTACAAAGGCATTTCATTTTTCTAAACTTTTTTGAACTCAAGACTTTTTGTGCATTCAATATGCACCATTCAAAGCCACATACTAAAATTTGAACCCTTTCTGACTTCATTTGCTATTTTCCATGCATTTAATGATTTATTTTGTGCCAAATGACTTCAAAAGAATTACTAAAAACAAATAATCAATAAATATAAAGTATATATCTTTAGTACCGGTTTGTGATACGAACTGGTGCTAAAGGTCTCCACTCTTCCCGCTGAAAATTTGCCCGAAAAACTGAGTAAATTGGAGACCTTTAGCACCGGTTTGTGTTAGCAACCGGTGCTAAAGGGTCTTTAGTACCGGTTTGTGATACAAACCGGTTCTAAAGGTATCCGCTATATAACCCCGCCTCCTCATGGGGCAAACCACCGCCGCCCAGATCGAAACTTGACGCCCCCAGGCTGCTGCGCTCTGCCGTCGTCATCGCCCTCTCCGCCAGGCTGATGCGCTCCGCCGCCGCCGTCGCCCTCGCCACCGACGTCGCCCTCACTCCGCCGCCGTCGTCGCCCTCGCCGTCTCCGCCGTTCCTCGCCTTCGTCTCCGCCGGCGCCGCCGCTGGTGAGCTCTCCTCTTCCCCCCTGTCCGACCACATGCTGCTAGATGGACTTTGCTAGATGAATATTTTTCTAGATGAATATTTTGCTAGATGAATATTTTGCTAGATGAATACTTTGCTAGATGAATACTTTGTAGATGAATATTTTGCTAGATGAAAATTTTGCTAGATGGACTTTGCTAGATGAATACTTTGCTAGATGAATATTTTGCTAGATGGACTTTGCTAGATGAATACTTTGCTAGATGAATATTTTGCTAGATGGACTTTGCTAGATGGATTTTGCTAGATGGACTTTGCTAGATGAAATTTTTTGTTGTAAGCCTTGTAGTCAAGTATATATATGAAATTTTGTTAGTATATATATTGTTATAAATATTATTAGTATATATATTGTTCTAAATATTATTAGTATATATATATATATATATATATATATATATATATATATATGAGATGTTCTAAAATTTGACCTGTAGATCAATATCTATTAACATGAAAATATTAAGATATTTTTAGTTGTAATTTTATTAGTTTCATTAGTGAGAATGCCGGGCCCGCATCCTCGTTACTGTCGCGCTCGGGGAGTTCTTGACGGGATGCACAATGTCTTGGACTGGGCTCCGCCGGGATTACACTGGGAGGTGGTTTCCGGGGTGCGTCGCTTAGCGAGGAATCCGGGTCTTGTCGTCGACCCGGATCTTCTTTGGTGGCGGTCGCGTGGGCCACAGTCGGTGCGGAGGGAGCCGGCCCCCGAGGAGGTTGTACGCCGACGTATCAAGGAGGAGGACGACCACGTCCGTCGCTACATGGCGGCGTTGGACCCCAGAAGAGTCCGCAGCATCATAGCAGTCCACCGAAGAAGAAAACAAAGAAAGTTAAACCGCAGAAGAGTCCGCCGGTCTTACCCTGGGATAGGAGTGTAGCTGAAACCAAGGCCATAGTGGATGAAGCCGTGGCGAAGCACCTTGCACCGAAACCTCCCCCGCCACCGAAGGAGAAAATACCCGAGGTAACAGTACAACACTTCTTGAAGATGTTTCAACCCCCTGTTAAGACAGTGTTCTCGGACTACGAACGCTCTATTAACAAGTCATTTCTGCAAAAGGGTTCAAGAAGCAGCCACTCAGGCAGTAAAAAATGCGGGAAAACTGTTTCCCAACTCGGAGAACAGACAATGCAATCGATAGCCCCGCTCAAGGTGAATACCCAGCAACAAGAAGAGATAACCGACGAACAAAGAGCATTTGCTAGAGAGGCGGGTCTTACTATTGAACAATTTTTAAACCTTGATGACTTGTCCGGTGAGCCATCTCCAAAAAGGAAATATGCAAAAGGGGAGCCTATGGTCACTGAAGAAGAAGAGAAGCTATTATCAACGCAATTGCGCAACTTGCATAAGTGGTACATCACAGAAGCTATACCGTTCGACATGACCGGCTTCTGGATTCCGATCAGGCCAGATTATTTCGACAATGGAACCGGTGACTTGTGGATTGCAAATGAAGAATTATTTCAGTTATTCCATCAATTGGCACAAATCTATCGTCAGTTTGTATTGTCTGTAAGTGATTTCTTTCTAGCTCAGCTCGTACGTCATTGACTGTATTATCCTCACTATATATATTCTTTTGTGTGTGGTATTACGCAGAATGAAGATGTACGAAATGAGAAAAGCTGGAGTCTTTGGCATTGGGTTCATTGACCCAAATACCATACATGAAGTAACAGTAAAACATAATACAGATTTCGCGGAGACCCTTTTGCTTAAAAGTTTGAGGGATCTACATGCAGAAGAACATATACTATTTCCTTACAACTTCAAGTGAGTGTCATTATTTTGTACTACAAATTATAGTTTTGCTTACTCGATATTGTTATATAAGTGATACCCTCTTACTGTGCGCAGCTATCACTTCATCCTGCTAGACATTGAAATGGAAAGAGGAATGGTTACAGTAATGGACTCACTACGTAAAGATATTAGTGAGTATAAAGAAATTAAGAACTCATTCGCCAGGTAATTTTAATCATTATCACACATGTAGGCTTCTTTAGTGTTCAGTTTAAGTTTCTGTTATATCAAGTAATTAACTCCTTTATTCATTTTCTTTGACGACAGAGTTTGGGGAAATTTCAAAAAACTCGAGCGCGGTGAATGGAAGGAGAAGCTGACGTGGCAGTACGATAAATATGTGAGAGAATATTCGATTTAATTATATTTCTAGTTTCAATATACCATTATCATATATATGCTTGATTATTAAATCTGTTTGAATTCTATTTTGTTGTGAAGTGTATGAGGCAGACATCGGGGACTGAACCTTGTGCTTACATTGTAAATGGAGAACATTCGCTATATGACCCAAAAGTTTAATCAAAGAACAATGATGGTACGTAAATACTATCTAGACTTTGTTCTTACCATATGTAATATATTCATATATTGCTCATCTTCTTTAAATAATAAGATTTGGGAGAAGCGGGATAAACTCGACATAAATGATCGCATGCAAGCACTTCAAGAGGAAATAGCGGGATTTCTTCTTCGTGAAGTCATAAATAAGTCGACCGAAGAATTCCCTTACCATATGTAATAGGAAACTGGTGTGTTGTCCATATGATGTAACTGTATGTATATTCAAATGCCCTCCACTGTTGTGTGCTCGAGGCAAGCAAAGAGGGGCGATGGTGAGGCGCTAGTACTATATATGATCGATGTATATATATATGTTGGAGGTACGATAATTCTACTATATATGATGGTTCTAGCTAGCTATGAGATATTCTACATGTATATATATATATACATACGTGCATTGTACATTATGTAATAGCGTAAAATAAACAGTAATCCTAAACCCATAAGAAAAGGATTAATAAACCCTAAACCCTAAACTATTAAAACAAAAAAATAATAATTAAAAAAACTTAAACCTCTAAACCTTTAGAACCGGTTTGTGTTACAAACCGGTGCTAAAGGTTCCCGAGCCCTCGCTCCCGACCTTCCACCACGTGGCTGGTTGCAGAGATTTTAGAACCGGTTCGTGAGCAACCGGTTCTAAAGGGATTCAACCTTTAGCACCGGTTGCCAAAACCGGTTCTAATGGCCTCCCAGAACCGGTTCTAATGACCTGTTTTGCACTAGTGATTAAAACCAATTGAACTGTCACGTCTTATAGCATTCCCTTTGCCATCGATACTAGATTAGTCCAAGATTCAATCAGTGAAATCCTATGTCTGGTTCTATATCTTTACTGAAAAAACGTATTTGACTCTCGTTCCGTGATATTCATCCTCGTGACCTAGTCACACGCTGCGCAGCTTTATGGATTCTTTCCATTACATGGATTGACAAATCCCTCTCTTGAATCAAAACTCCCCATCATATCTCAACGGAATACTCAAGATACACCTTTATGGCTAGCATATTTCAGTCAAGCGGTGGTTGTAGGTTAACACATTCGAGAAGATAGCGATTATGCATGATCTCACGGTCTGAGGAATGGTCTACTACGTTCTTTAATTATAACACTGAACCTTCATGATTTGATCATGTTGAAATGCTTAAGTTGGGTAATGTTCATCACGTCATTCATCTAATGAGGTGACCTCATAGCCAATTGACTTAATTGTCCATGATCGCGAAACCACGATCATCAGTTGACCATGAACTAGTTGATGAGAAAGAGGCTAACTAGGAACGTTGGTTGTTTCCATACCACACTTGTATCATTGTTTCACTGATACAGTTCTAGCACAGTATGAAACTGGTTATGAACTTGCTCAGATATATTGGAATAATCACATATTATTTGCCTCTAGAGCATATATCCAACAATCTTCCACTTGCACTAGAGTGCTAATAATCTAGTTGCATTTTACCGATCATAATCATCTTATCATATAAGTGTTTATTAATCATGCTTGCTCATGGAAGAGGATTCGTCAACGATCTGTACTAATTCAGATTCGTATGTTTCCTTTTCAACTGGTATCGATCAACTAGTTTGATATACCACTCATTATCATATAATGTTTGGATATAAGTTTCGCGGGAGAGTGAGACTATTATTTCACAGCATTGTCAGACATTTGATTCAGTCTTCAGAAGACTATTTATAGTCATGCATACTGTGAAATGCACTCAGCCAGATGTCTAGACTTCTTACGCTAAACTTTATCCATACACCTACTTTCTTAAGTAGTTTTATGTTTTGTAGTATTTTGATTCGTGAATCTCTAGCTCACATTTCTTTCAATTCTTTGGTGATTTCTCTAATTTATATAGATTCATAATAAGGCTTGCACTCGTAATCTGGTATTACATTCAAGTCTATTATCCTTTCTATAATTTATAGTATCGTCCTCAGTATTCCTCATATACTGAATGCATGGACTTTATTCAAATTATGTGTTTTACTCATAAAGCACATCGGAATTTGTTCTTCTTTCTAGAACTTTTGAGTCATTCTGTTGTTGGATTCACAACACATGTTTTACGGTGGAATCATATGTCATAGGTCATATGGGATCACATGTCTAAGTACATGGTGTATCCCTATTCTTCCATTAAAACATTGCTTGTGATATTTGGATTTACATTCATTATATAATTCCTACCCACAAGAACTCGTTTCTTTTCTAGAACATTATTCCAACTCTACTTTGGTTCATCAGACGTATCTTAATCCATCATTATAGATTTCAACGTGTAATGCGTTAGTACTTCATATAAAGGAAGATTCTTGTAATCTTATGTTTTATCTGCCTTATTCTCTCTCTATATAATAATGCATACATATATATGAGATGGTTATCTATATACATATCAATGCATGCTTATATATACACGAAATCTTTCTCCACACATATCAATGCACATATGTTTGAGATAATGATTATGCTCCCACTCAAATATATCCATCATATATATTTGTGGTTCATCTTTCATTAATCTACTCTTTTATTCTTATGTCTTACATAGCAATATTGCTATCAAAGCTCCCACTCAGAAAATGCCATCCGCATTCCAAGTCTCTAGGAAGTCTTCAAAGCTCCCACTCAGTTTCATGAAACTGCAGGCCTACTCAATATTTTGATCATTCAAAAATCACTTGATCAAATCAAGGTTAAGAGTTCCCGTCTTAAGGTACTATAATCCATCTTTTCAAGGAATTTTGTTCGTTATGCTTATTGCAATTCATTCTTCAAATCCTAAGTTTGAAAGATATGCAATTTCAGGCTTATGGCCTTGTTATAGTATAAATGAAATATTTTATTGATTAAAGAATTCCTACGCTTTTGTAGTCAATCATTATTGAATTTTGGTCATAACAGTTTTATGAGCCAAATAATGCTTCTATCCATTACACCATTCTCGATAATTTTCCTGTTTATCGGGAATATGAAATAACTAGTTTATTCCACAGGACGTGAGCCATCCTTTATGTAACTCAATATTATTTCATTTTTCCTCGTGTTTTAGGCTGCCATCATTTCTTTGCATTTTTAAGCAGTTTTATTCCTTTTGTTTTATTAAGAAGACTCATGATTATTGTACCGTACAGAACGTATTCATGATAACCTTCTAAATTCAACAAAGGCTTTATCTCATACACCATGATCATCATCTGTAGCATACTTCCTTCTTTTACAGTGTTGTCACAACGGAACATGTTTCCGTTGCATCACTCTGATATTATGAAGGAAAGTGCCTGTACCCCGGTCAAAGTTTCCACTATCTCCCATTGGCTTATGTGTCGTGAACCTTCTTCTCGTATTACCAATCCAACAATATCAGTTTTGCTATTCAGGAAAATGTGTTATTTTAATTGCTTGCAATTCTTAATACAAAGAAATTCTTTCTTTAGAAACTTTCTAACGCCATCATCGTATGGAGTCATTTTTCTCACTAGGTTCGGGATGGTTGGAAGTTCAAGTATGTGATCAGAGGGGGAGGGGGTGAATGATCACTTCAAATTTTTGCATGAAACTATGAAGTGAAGCATAACTTAACAGCAGAAGAGTTTCAACAGAAAGGTAAACATTGAAGCAGAACATTATTGAAGCATAACATAGAGAATCAAAAGCATTGAATCAATTGCATTGAAGCATATCACTGAAGCAATTGATAAACTGAATGTAAGTGCGTAAAGTAAAACGAACTCTTGACTCGGCGATGTTTGTTCGACCAGTTCACACTCTGCAAAGTGCTACGTCTGGTTGGAGGGACTTGTGATTGAACACGGGAGCTAACCTCTCTCCGTCCGTATCTCCACTGCACCAATCTCCTTGAGCTTGGTCAGTTCTTCACTCGTGGTAGATTATTGAGGAAATCACCGAAACCTTTGACAAACTGGACTTCGAGGCGACAATAACTCTTCGCTCTCTGAAGAACAACTCTCTAACCGTCTAGGAGAATTGCAGTTCCCCAAGATAAAAAGGCTAGCAAACTTCTTCCTAGGTCATAATGAATCAACTCAGATCAATATGACTTATGCTTCTGTGGATGGGTTTTTGAAATGCTTCGGTGGGGTTGCTCTCTCTCTCTCTCCTCTGTAGGGAATCAATCTTGGAGCAGCCACCGGCCAATGAGGGCGGGGGTGGCGTATTTATAGGTGGCAATCCCTAGGTGCGAAATGACTGAAGTGACCCGATGTGATAGCTTGACACCTGTCCCCAACGGTCATATTTCCAATCAAAGCGCAACTTTACTTGCGGTCCAAGTAAAGCTGACTCACGGACTTGGTTCTGCTTCAGGAGCCGAAAGAACAAAGTCTTCGCTGGTGAAGCATTACCTAGCTCACATGAGATTTCTTCAACTCTGGCTTCTCACTGGTTTAGATTCGATCTGAGTCTTTTCATCAAAACCTTCGGGGTACATTTACTAAACCCCTCTTGATAGTACGGTTTTTCCTACGACTCAAAGAAGTAAAAAGAACTACGCAAAAACGACTAAGTCTTGCGCCATCTTGATCATCTTCTTTGATGAGACGAGCTTCAGGATTCCTTATCCTTTTAGGGGTCGACATCCGTGATGAGCTTCACTTCAGAGGATGTGCTTCGGTAAAAGTATAAATCTTCGTTGAAGCTTTATCACCAACCTATAACTTCAGGAATCTAACCATCTGTTTCATACTAGAAAACTTGTTAGTTCCTCTACTGTTTTGACCAACAATATCCAAAACTCTTGAGGGCATAACTTTGCTCTTACAATCTCCCCCTTTTTGGACTATTGTTGACAGAACAGGCATCGATAAAAGATATGGAATTTAAGTTGAGTTGAGAGCAAACTCTAAGATATGAAGCTTATGACTCCCCCTGAATGCAAGCATTGAAGATTTGTATAATCGAAGAAAATGCTTGTTGAAGAATATCATCAATGGGAAGCCTAACACATATCTTAGCGAATCAATTTGCATATAGAGAATATGACTTGAAGAATATGCAGTCATCCAATAACCTGTGAACTTAAGAAAAATAACCACCTGCAAGATAAAATGTAGAAAAGCAACTTGCAAGCACGGGGTTATTAACATATATGATAAAACAGTTCACAGCCGAAGTAATACTTAAGTTACAACCCAATCGAAGAATGGAATGTTTGTCGTAACTTAACATGCAAAAGATCGAATCAAAACCTTAAACCCCGTAGCGAATCTAAACTCGATGCTACTTTCTCCCCCTTTTTGTCAATAATTGGACAAAAGGTTGATGGGTAGATCAAGAGCATCTATGCGTTAGCTGCAACCCTGGGACCCTGCACATTGTCTTCGCCTGAAGAGGATGCATCGCCTGAAGTTTCTCCTTCGGTCGAAGAAGGTGACTCTTCCTCGTCGAAGTCCATCGGCGCTTGAAGCAATTCAAGGTCGCTGTCGTCGAGAGGATCGTCTTCGTGCTTCGATGTGTGAGAGTCTTCATCCGAGAAGGTGTCGGGGCGAATCTGTTCAGCAGGGTTGACAAAGAAAACTTCATCAATCTTGTCCAGTGAAGGAATCTTGGGGTTGGGGCGATCAATCGAGTCATTTCTTGAGAAGTGCCTCTGCAAATGTGGGTACTCCTTGAATATGCGATCGGCTTCAAGTTTCTTCACTGAGTTGAATTTCCTGAGGCCTTTCCAAGAATGACGCTTCAGAACCTTCAAGTATTGGTTGTTATTCAAGGCAATGTTACCAACTCTGTTTATCTCATCAGACATATGTTGCATCTGGCGCTGATTTCCTTCGATGAAGTTTTCAAGCAGTTGTTGGTTTCGAATTGCAACTTCAAAGTGGTACACTTCTTTCTGGAAACGCTTCGACATATTGCGTTCATTGACGTGCTGTTTGACTCCAACATATGTTGCAAAAGGATCATTTGGCCGCCTGAAGATATTCATGGTATCGCGGACCGGAGGGCAGAACAGCTTCGGGTGATGCTTCGCAGTGTAATCTTCGCTGCGTCCATGGCTGCAAATGGCTTGCAGCCAAGGGGCATATGGCTTCAGTTGATTTACCAATTCTGCATCTTGTACCATGTACCGAAGAAAACAATCCTCGAAGTCAAACACATGTCCATGGGTGAGCTTCAATAGAGCATGACGAGTAGGATAGAGAATGTTTGATTCTTCATTCGCAGTACTGAGAGGCATCAGTGAGTTTGACAAGATATAGAACCAAGTCTTCGATAGGAATACCAGATGCTTCGGGCGAATGTTTTCTGGCATGTGATCTCCAGTGACTTCGGGATCCAATAGAGATGCAAATTCAGCTTCAATGGGATCCGGCAACATGTGAACCTTTGCAATCTCTCCTGTGTGCCTTGGGATGTTCACTATTTCCATGAATTCATCTGAGTGCATTCGGAACACTTTCCCTTGAATCATCCATTCTAGTATCCATGTGCTAGTATCATCTGGGATTCCAGAGACATATAGTGTGGCATAGAATTGCTTCACTAGCTCTGAGTTGAAGGGAGTCTCCATAGCAAACAATCCAGTCAGATTTTGTGCTTCGATAGTTTCCATGATGTTTTGGAAGCATGTTGCAGATGAAAGACTGTGCATGTCCAAGTATTTGTGTCTGAACAGAACACCTTTCTGGCAGTAAAGCTTCGTGTACAGGATTTGCTGTTCGGCGGTCCAGAATCGAAGATCATCTGCAGTTCTTGGGGAATCATATGGACTAGTGCCAAAGAATCGAAGCTTCTTGCGATGAACTTCAATGTCCAATTCAGGACCATGTCTTGAAGAAGATCATTCTCCCAAGAATATGGGAAAAGTCTCTCTGGGATAAACTGAGTCTAGCTGTGTGTCTTGAGCAGGAATGCAATGCCTTCGTGCATCTGTGATTCGCCTTGGCGGTTGAGTTACAATGGCCAACTCATTTGCTTCGGCTGCAGCTTCGACTTCTGCCTCTGCATTGGCTTCAGCATTAACAGCTTGATTTTGGGCTTCGCCTTGTTTGTCTTCAGACTCCTCAGCAGAGTGAGCTGAAGAGTAATCCTTTTCAGGAATGACTTGAGGGGGTGGAAAAGGTTCTGGTGCAAAATTGTCTTGAGCGGATGGTTGTGGAGCGGGTTGAGGTGGAGGAGGAGTTTGAGCACGGGGTGAAACGACTTCGGGGGCGGATGGCTTCGATGTGGGTTTGCCAAGCTTGATGATTCTGCATCAAGGGGGCGATGCCTTTCTAGGGGCCTTCTTGGCCGGATGAGAGCTCACCTCATCAGCTTCTTCAGTGTCAGCAATGAGACGCCTCTTCCTTTGTTGCAATATAGGAAGTGGTGAAGCTAATTGCTTGAGCATGGCTTCGCGCTTCTTTGAGTCAAGAGCCATGACTGAAGCATTGTGAGTCTTGCAGCATTCTTCAATGGCAGACTTTAACTTGTCTTGAAAGACTTGAATATTTTGCTTCGTTTGTTCATTAACAATAGCAATCTTCTTCGAAGCAGCTATGGCTTCGCTCTTGAAGTCCTCATCAGACTCATCATCTGCTTTCTTCTTGAATTTCAGAATCTTAGCAGTTTCTGATCTGTCCCTTGATTGCAAATCTCTCAGCTGATTGTACAAAGTTTCGAGCATGGCTGAAAGATTTGGTGAAATGTAGATATTCCCAATATCCACAGCTTGGGGATTTACAGCTTCAGCAAGCTTACAGTATACCTGAAACAGGCTTAAACAGTCCCAGAGCTCACCTTCTCTAGCATCTGGAAAATTGTGTTCACTATGCTCAGTTTCAACATGGGATTCGGGGACAGGAGCTGCGACTGGCTTCGGGGGAAGGTCCTTCGGTGCCATGTCCACAGCGGCTTCCTTTTGAGAGGCCCTTGCAGCTTTCTCAGCTTTCTTCGTGCGAAGAACATCCAACTGACCTTGGCGTTTGGCTTCAGCTTCGCTAAGCTATTTGGCTTCGGCGGCAGCCTTAGCCTCTTGTGCTTTGGCTTCAGCGAGCTTGCGCTTCGCTTCAGCTTGCTGGTTTGCCACGGCCAGCTCCTTCCTTTGCTTCTCCAGCTCAGCTGCTTCTCTATCAGCTTTCTCTTTCTCTTTGGCTTCTTTCTCAGCCTTAGCTTTGGCTTGAGCTTCGGCATGCAAACGTTCAGCTTCGATGCGGTCTCTCTTCCGCAATTCAGCTTCTGACAGCTTCTTTGTGCCAACCTGGGCATAAGTCTGACCAGGCTTAGCCACAGTTGCCTTTGGCTTCGGAGCTTTAGTGTGCTCAGAAGCTTTGACTTCGGGCACAGCAGAAAGCTTAGCCACAGGATTTGCCTTCGGGTCATGCCGTTCCTTGGTCCTCTGCTCGGATGGAACTGGACGGCGGGGAGGCTTGGAGGACAGTGGAGCCTCGACCACCAAGTTCGTCAAATCTATGTTCCTCTTGGGAGCAGGAGGTTCAGATGGTTCTTGAAACTTAACACCTTTAGGAGCAGTTGGCTTCGCTCCAGCCTTCTTCATCAGAGGCATCCGAATCAGTTTCTTCTTCGGACTTGGGGGAATGGGTGAGTGCTCTGACTCATCATCTGCTTCATCAGCAGGATCTTCATCGATCGAGTCTTCAAGCAGAGCAGCTGCTTCAGCTTCGTCATCTGCTTCGTGTTCAGCCTCCTCTTCTGAAGCAGGAGGGGGTGAATCACTCAGCTTCCGAAGCTTTCGCCTCTTCTTAGGCTTCGATGGCTCGGCTTCATCAAGCCCTGCAGCAGCAAGAGCTTTTGCCTTTTTTTCTTCTCGGATCCTCTTCTTCTCAGCCAGAATAGCAAGCCTCTCTTGCTCTTCAGGGTAATCATCCGGGGTCTTGAGAGAATTCGGGTGCGGGACAGCCGGAGGCTTCGGGTAGTACTTCTTCCGGTTTGCTGCAGTGTACTGAGCGCACATAGCGGTGGTGTACCGATAAGGTGGGCTGAAGACGAATTGCATTGCCCACTTCCAAGATGGAATGCTTTTGAACTTGTACCACCGAATAGCCCAATATCGACGAATCCTTTGCAGTCGAATCTTCCTATCATGATCTGTCTCTTCTAGCGGGGTGTCATATCCAATCTTGAGGCGAATGGCTTCGGGTATGCCTCGGGCATTATTCACTTCCTTCGTTTTGCCTCCTTTGCCCTTCTGCTTCGGTGGCTCTGGGTAATTTTCCAGTCCTTCGACAATCGGAGACTCATTCCCCATTGCAGCCTCTTCGTCAGACATTCTGTGATTAGAAGTATAGACAAGAGGGAAACAAGGAGAGGGAATGAATAAGCACAGGCAAAGGTTTCTACCAAAAACAAATCAATTTTGACAGGAGCTCAGATCAATCTAAGATTGGATGCAACTCTGGTTATGAATTCGGCTAGAATCAGTTCGAGAACAAGACCTAACCCAATCCAAAACACAGACGAAATCGAGTCTTAAGCACTGACCTGAGAGAAGATGGGATTACTTTGGATTCTAAGAACAGCTTTCCCAAGGAGCAAGAAACCGCACGGATCAAACAACCCTATAAAGGAAATAAAAAACCCTAACAAAACTTAGATCCAAACCCTAGATGAAGAACACAGAGAACACGATTGGATCCAAGATGCTGTGCGTACCCTAACTTGGTGACGCAAGGCGGCTACGACGACGGGGAGCGGAGAAGTGCTCTGCGTCGACGAGGAATGTCCACGGCGGCGGCGTTCCGGCAGTGAAGCGGCGACGGCGACGACGGGGACGAGAGCTCTGCGGTTGCTCGAGGTGGAAGACGGAGAAGTCGGAGAGAATGAGCGTGGGATGAACTGTTTCGGTGGAGGGGAACGCCTTAAATAGGCCTGACCTGGAGCGGTTACCAGATCAAATCGAACGGTGTCCAGCGACTGACTCTTCCGATTTAACGGCTCAGATGAAGTGGCGTATCGCGAGCGAATCTCAACGACCCGAAAAAGACGGGGAATCAACGGCCGAAGAATAAGTCTTGACCGAGAGCAAGAACTTCGATAAAGTTGGAAGCATTTGATTCGGAACTCAATGACGTTCGAAGCAATATGCTTTCCGTTTCAATTGTGCTTAACATTCAAGATAGAAAAGATTGGGAGCGAAACAGAATGGAGAGGTAGGGTCCGAAACTTATCACTTCGAAGAACAACATCGAAGCTAAAAGTGATAAGCATAGGGGACAAAGGAAACGAATAAATACAACAAACTAAACACAGAACAGAAAGCAAATGGCAAACGAAGCTAAACTTGGACGAAGAAAAACTCAAGCGAAACTAAACAAATAAAGCACAACGAAGGTGATTATATACAGTGAAAAGTTTCGATCTTACTGAACATTGTGTGAGTCTAAGATGTTCAGCTCACATCTCAATGCACAAAACCTTTTCTCGTCCAATGGCTTCATGAAAATATCTGCCAATTGATCTTCAGTTCTTACATGGCTAATCTCAATGTCTTCGCGCTGAACATGATCTCGAAGAAAATGATGACGAATATCAATATGCTTCGTTCGAGAGTGTTGCAAAGGATTGTGAGCAATCTTGATGGCACTCTCATTGTCACAAAGCAGAGGGATTTTCTTCACATAAATACCATAATCTTTCAGCGTCTGCTTAAGCCAAAGTATTTGAGTGCAGCATGAGCCAACAGCAATGTATTCAGCTTCAGCAGTAGATATTGAGACACAGTTCTGTTTCTTTGAAGCCCAACATACAAGAGATCTACCAAGAAAATGACAAGTGCCAGAGGTAGATTTCCTGTCAACCCTATCACCAGCCCAGTCTGAATCAGAATATCCAATCAAATCAAACTGAGTACCTTTGGGATACCAAAGTCCCAAAGAAGGAGTATGTGCTAGATATCGAAGAATTCTCTTCACAGCTATATGATGCGATTCCTTCGGATTTTCCTGAAATCGAGCACAAATACAAACTGATAGCATGATGTCAGGTCCAGATGCACATAAATATAAGAGTGAACCTATCATAGACCGAAACTTTTTCTGATCGGAGGGTTTCCCTTTCTCATCTGCATCAAGAAAACCATTAGTAGGCATGGGAGTTCTAATGGTCTTGCATTCAGCAAGATCAAACTTCTTCAGGCAATCCTTCAAGTATCTCTCTTGTGAAATAAAGGTGCCATTCTTCTGTTGTCGAATCTGAAGTCCAAGGAAAAACTTCAATTCTCCCATCATAGACATCTCATATTTCTTCGACATCATCCTTGCGAATTCTTCGCTGATATCAGTGTTAGTACAGCCAAAAATAATATCATCTACATAAATCTGACACACAAATAGATCATTATTATATGATCGAGTGAAAAGAGTGGGGTCAGTTGTTCCTGGTTTGAAGCCTTTCTTCAGGAGGAAATCCTTCAGTGTTTCATACCAAGCACGAGGTGCTTGCTTCAGTCCATACAAAGCTTTGTGAAGCCTGTACACCATATCAGGATTCTTCAAGTCTTCAAAACCTGGAGGCTGCATAACATACACTTCTTCTTTGATTTCACCATTAAGAAACACACTTTTGACATCCATTTGATATAGCAATATATTTTTGTGGTTAGCAAAAGCAAGCATGACACGAATGGATTCGAGACAGGCTACTGGAGCATAGGTTTCACCAAAGTCAATGCCTTCGATTTGAGTGTAACCTTGTGCTACCAATCTAGCCTTATTTCTTACCACAATACCATCTTCATCTTGCTTGTTGCGAAATATCCACTTGGTGCCAATTACATTGTGCTTCGTGGGATCTGGCCTTTCAACAAGTGACCAGACCTTGTTCCTTTCAAATTGGTGAAGTTCTTCCATCATAGCTAATAACCAATCAGGGTCCTTCATGGCTTCATCATATTTTGAAGGCTCTAGCATGGAGACAAAAGAAAAGTTTCCACAAAAGTTAGCCAAACGAGTACGAGATCGAGTAGTGGGACGACCTGGTTGATTGATATCTTCAAGGATCGAATCCACATCTACTCTTCTTCGAACTCGTGATAACGAAGTATCATTTGCTTCAGGCTCAGCTTCTGCTTCAGGATCTGCATCAGCTTCGGGATCAGCTTCACCTTCAGCTTCAGCATTTCCTTCAGGATTAGCATTTCCTTCGTTCCTTTGACCTTCTTCGTCCTGTTCATCATTAGCTTCAGGATGTTGATCTCCAGCGCCCCGGGCTATGTGTGGGAACATTGGACCATCATCATCCCTAACAGCTTGACGTTGATTTGCTTCAACAGGGCGAATCTCACCAATAGCCATGGACCTTATTACTTCATCAAGAGGAGGTTCATCTAGATCATGACACAAATGCTCCTTCTGAGAGCCATTAGTTTCATCAAACCTTACATTCACAGTTTCCATAACTTTCCCAAAGTGAGAGTTATAGACTCTGTAAGTGTGAGAGTTTGAGCCATAACCTAAAAGAAAACCTTCATGTGCCTTAGGGCAAATTTGGAGCTATGATTCATATCTCTAATAAAGCATGGAGCACCAAATACCCTAAGATATGAGACATTTGGTTTGTTACCAGTGATAAGATCATGTGACGTTTTCTTCAAGAATTTGTGAAGGTAAACCTTGTTGATGATGTGACATGCAGTATTGATTGCTTCGGCCCAGAACCTAATAGGAGTCTTGTATTCAGCAAGCATTGTTCTGGCCATCTCAATAAGAGTTCTATTCTTCCTTTCAACTACACCATTCTGTTGAGGTGTACAGGCAGCAGAGAACTCATGCGTAAAACCATGATCATCAAGAAAATCTTCAATATGAGTATTTTTGAACTTAGTTCCATTATCACTTCGGATATGCTTCAGAGATAATTCATATTCTGTTTGAGCTCTCTTTGCGAATGACTTGAAGATTTCAACCACTTTGCTCTTATCATCCAAAAAGAAAACCCAAGTATAACGAGAAAAATCATCAACAATAACTAGACCATATTTGTTTCCTCCCAGGCTTGCATAATTTTGAGGACCAAAAAGATCCATATGAAGCAATTCAAGAGGACGAGTGGTAGTCATGATGGTCTTTGCTGAATGATGTTTCTTCGTAATTTTACCAGCTTCGCAAGCACTGCAGAGACGATCCTTATCGAATTTTACTTCGCTAAGACCGATAACATGATTCTTCTTCACTAAGTTATGAAGGTTTCTCATCCCTGCATGACCAAGTCTTCGATGCCATAACCAACCAGATGAAGCTTTTGCCATTAAGCAAGTGGAAACAGCAGGGCCCGAAGAAAAATCAACAATGTATAGATCTCCCTTTCGGTATCCCTCGAAGACAAACGTATAGTCATCCTGTGAAAAGACAACACAACGCGAAGCAGAAAACAACACAAGCATACCCATATCGCATAACTTTGAAATAGACATAAGATTATATCCAAGAGATTGGACTAGCATAACCTTGTCAATGTGCTTATCCTTCGATATGGAAATCTTACCCAAACCTAACACTTTACCTTTGTTGTTATCACCGAAGGTAATGAACTTCAAAGAAGATCGAGATAGTTTTTCTTCGGTGAACAACTCCTTGTCTCCGGTCATATGATTTGTACAACCACTATCCATGACCCATTCGGATCCACCGGAGACATAGCCCTGCAGAAGAATTAGTTCTTCTTAACCACCCACAAACGAGCAGGTGACTGAGAAGACGTTGAAGCACTGGTCGAAGCAATATTAAATCGAACAGGAGTGTATTGCTTCGGTGAACCATCAAGCACACCATAAATGTAAGTCCTCTGCGAACGGTTAGCATAAGTATGAGCATATGCAATCTTAGTATGATTATTATGAGTACGATACGTGTGGCGACCAGTACGATAGTATTGCTTCTGCGGAACATTTGATTCGGTCACCAATGGATCATTTCTCGTCTCAAGAGAGTAGAAATGATTCGGTGGCACCGAAGACTTTCCCTGCATAGAATGGTTAGCAGGCAGTTTTTCCACAAGTGCTTTCTGCACCCATATCTGCCTCTTATAGAATCCATTCTTTGGTGGAGTGCCTACATACTCAGCTGAAACTTTTCCCTGTTCATCTTTCATGAGTTTGTAGTCTGAATCAAGTGATTCATCCACAATGACTTTGTTCATTTTGCAGTCAAAACCTGAAAGGTTAGCAATATCAATGGGTTTCTCCTTCGCTAGAACCCAAACAGTCTTAGGATACTGCTCAGGCTCCCAATATGTGCCATCAGGATTTATCTTTCTTTCAAATCCAACACCTTCATTCCTGGGATTCCTGTGAAGGAGAGCCTTCCTCAGGATATCACAGAGATATTGGTGTCCTTGCACACTTTTGAACATGCCTGTTTCAAATAAGTTTTTCAACCTGAGGAGTTCCTCGGTAACAGCAGGATTTTCCTCATCGGAGGCATTAGTGTCATAAATAACAATAGGTGTTTTCCCTTTGGAATCAGTTTTGCTTCGTTCCAAACAATCCAAACAAGGTGATTCAGTTTTATGATTTGCTTCAGAACCTTGTTGAGCCATGAGAGAGAGATTAACATTTTCCAATTCTTCATGACCCTCTGTCAGTTTTTCGAGAGCCATTTTCCTCTGAAGAAATTCATAGGTGAGCTTCTCATAATCAACTGAAAGAAGATCATGCCGAGAGGATAATTCTTCAAACTTCTCCTTCAGAGCAGTATGCTCATTAGTTAAAGTTTGATCTTTCTCAATCTCATCAATCAACAACATTTCTGATTTTTAATGGTTTTGCTCAGAGAATCAAGTTCATCTTGTTGAATTGAAGCAATTTTAGCAAGTTTAGCATAGCTTATCCTTGTGTCACTTTCACATGATGAATAATCAGAAGTATCATAGTTTGACTTGGATGAAGATACCTTTGCCTTGGACATGAAGCAATATGCAGGAGTTTCATCTTCACTACTGTTGTTGGTGAAGAATGAGCTCGAAGCATTGACTGAAGCATCTGTCGAAGCGAAGGCCAGACCAGCAACACCATATGATTCGGACCCTGAAGCAGACCTTGAGGTTTGTCCAGCTTCGGAACCAGAGGCTTCATCTTCTGAGTTCATCTCCTTTCCCAAATAGGCCTTGGCACGGTGAGAGCTGCTTCGACGAGACGAGTAATTCTTCGATGAAGAACTCTCACGCTTCTTATGATACTTCTTCCTCTTATCATCATCAGAATCTTTCTTATTTTCCCTTCTTGAACTGGAATCATGTTTCTTTGACTCATGACTTCTGGAGGATCTGTAAGACTTCGATGAAGAGTCTCTGAGTGAATGCTTCGATTTGTTCTCAGCTTCCCACAGAGGGCAATCAACAATGTAGTGACCTGGTTTCTTGCACTTGTAACAGCAATTGTCCTTTGATGGAGAGATTTTAGAGGATGAACGGTAGGAAGAATGACTTGAGCTTCTTGAGGGATAACTCTTCTTGGGTGAAGAAAAGCCTTTTCTTTGAAAGAGATTGAAGCGTCTCATGATCAGTGCTAAATCTTTTCCAATGCTTGAGGGATCATCTGATTCGACACCTGAAGCAGAATTGACTTCGGGTGAAGAATGACGCGAAGCTTTTGCTTTCAGGGCATGAGGTCTCCTTCGAGAACCATTTATGTCACGTTTCTCTTCTTCTTCCATTTCAAAGGTAGTGAGTCTCTCAAGAACATCAGCAGCAACAAGACGTCTGAAATCAGTCCTTTCCTTGATCATCAGCACTATGTGGTCAAACGAATCATCCAATGAGCGAAGCAGAGTTCTCACAACAGAGTGAGGTGTAATGTCATCAGCACCGAGGGAAATCAATTCATTAGCAAGAGTTGTGAGTCTGCTGTAAATGGAACTGACTTTTTCACCCTCGTTTCTCTTGAAGCGATAGAATTTTCTTCGAAGAGTGTCAATTCTGGCATCTTTCTGGGTAGAAACACCTTCACCAATCTTCTCAAGATAGTCCCAGACACCTTTGGCAGTTGGAATATTCTTCACTTCATGATACTTTTCAGGTGTCAAGTGATTGGTGATGAAAACCCAAACTACAGAATCAAGATCAATCAGCGTTGCTTCTTCAGGGGTGATCTCCTTCTCATCAGCAACAGTGACTCCATACAAGACAACTTGCCAGGCAGTTGAGTTGATAGCCATGATATTTCTTTTCATCTTGTCCTTCCAGTACGGGTAGTCCTTCCCATTGAAAATAGGAATAGGTTCGCCAGAGCGAATAGCTCCGAAAGACATACTAGAAGACATACTTGAAAACACTCCAGGAGGTTAATCCAAATAAAGAGTGCCTAGCTCTGATACCAATTGTAAGTTCAAGTATGTGATCCGAGGGGGAGGGGGTGAATGATCACTTCAAATTTTTGCATGAAACTATGAAGTGAAGCATAACTTAACAGCAGAAGAGTTTCAACAGAAAGGTAAACATTGAAGCAGAACATTATTGAAGCATAACATAGCGAATCAAAAGCATTGAATCAATTGCATTGAAGCATATCATTGAAGCAATTGATAAACTGAATGTAAGTGCGTAAAGTAAAATGAACTCTTGACTCGGCGATGTTTGTTCGACCAGTTCACACTCTGCAAAGTGCTACGTCTGGTTGGAGGGACTTGTGATTGAACACAGGAGCTAACCTCTCTCCGTCCGTATCTCCACTGCACCAATCTCCTTGAGCTTGGTCAGTTCTTCACTCGTGGTAGATTATTGAGGAAATCACCGAAACCTTTGACAAACTGGACTTCGAGGCGACAATAACTCTTCGCTCTCTGAAGAACAACTCTCTAACCGTCTAGGAGAATTGCAGTTCTCCAAGATAAAAAGGCTAGCAAACTTCTTCCTAGGTCATAATGAATCAAATCAGATCAATAGGACTTATGCTTCTGTGGATGGGTTTTTGAAATGCTTCGGTGGGGTTGCTCTCTCTCTCCTCTGTAGGGAATCAATATTGGAGCAGCCACCGGCCAATGAGGGCGGGGGTGGCGTATTTATAGGTGGCAATCCCTAGGTGCGAAATGACTGAAGTGACCCGATGTGACAGCTTGACACCTGTCCCCAACGGTCATATTTCCAATCAAACCGCAACTTTACTTGCGGTCCAAGTAAAGCTGACTCACGGACTTGGTTCTGCTTCAGGAGCCGAAAGAACAAAGTCTTCGCTGGTGAAGCATTACCTAGCTCACATGATATTTCTTCAACTCTGGCTTCTCACTGGTTTAGATTCGATCTGAGTCTTTTCATCAAAACGTTCGGGGTACATTTACTAAACCCCTCTTGATAGTACGGTTTTTCCTATGACTCAAAGAAGTAAAAAGAACTACGCAAAAACGACTAAGTCTTGCGCCATCTTGATCATCTTCTTTGATGAGACGAGCTTCAGGATTCCTTATCCTTTTAGGGGTCGACATCCGTGATGAGCTTCACTTCAGAGGATGTGCTTCGGTAAAAGTATAAATCTTCATTGAAGCTTTATCACCAACCTATAACTTCAGGAATCTAACCATCTGTTTCATACTAGAAAACTTGTTAGTTCCTCTACTGTTTTGACCAACAATATCCAAAACTCTTGAGGGCATAACTTTGCTCTTACAATGGTTTCCTTATTCATGAAGTGGGTGTTTTTAACTTAATGAATTAAACAATATTGTTCGATAATATTAGTGCAAGGGGAAACATTTAGACCATACTACATTTAGTATGATTACGAATGGTTTAAGCTATTGAATACTTTAAACATCTATCATAATTTGTGGCATCCTTTTCCACAAGTCTCCCATCATGTCAACTTCCATACTCATCACTTAGATCATATCACAGTGATTTGTATTCTTATATTCTACTTCATGTTGTGATTCCTAAATCTCAGTTTTATGATCTCAATTGAATACAATGTTCAATTAATCATACGAAGTATTTAATGATAATTCATGTGCTTAATTAATACATCATTTATGTATAATGATTGGAACAAGTTCTACTTGCTAGAACTTTGTCATCTTAAATGCACAAGTTAATAGATCGCATATTTAATGAATTTATTAATTATGAATTCATCTTATGAAATTAAATTATGACTTCCTTGTCATTGGTCATCTTATTCGATAATAAGTGCACAAGTTAATAGGTCGTGTATCTAATGACTTCATCAATTATGAATTCATCTCATGCAATTAAATCTAATCATGACTTATGACTTGTTGTTATTCAAGACAACCTTATCATTAAATATTGAATATCACTTGACAATAATGGTGTTTTATAAATGCTTCTATCATAACATAAATCAAGACGTAATCAAAGTGTAAGCACACTTTATTCATAAACTGGAACAACTGATTTGTCTCATACATGAATAACTTTGTCTCGCGAGATGCAAGACATACTACTAAGTGTTCATACTAAAATGATTACATAAGATTTATCTAATACTCTAAGTATATTCCTATGATATATTTCTTGGTGAAATCTTGCTGGCCATCAACTGTCTTGGTTGCCATCAATTCTCGATCGCACCTTTTCTCGTCCATGCAACGACAGGTCCTGTTTTCATAAAACAGAATAAGTATCAAATACTCATTAACTGCAAAGTTGTATAAAGGGAACAAAACAACATTTATAACAGTATATCAAATTTATAACTTTTCCATCCACAATCTCTCCTTCTTCAATGAGCACAACTTTTGTGGCCAAGAGATTAATCATGAAATTACAGAGACTCATATTGTCTCCTCTTCCGACATAGCTATGAACATAATCTCGATAACTTGGTGGAAGCGAATGCGGTAACATGTTTATTGCAAACTCCTCTATGGTAGATTTGTTCATTGTCCAATATTCAAGGTCCTCCACTAGGGTCAGGTACATCCCATGCATCCTGTCTAAGTGATCACTCAGGCAAGTGTGTTCTTCCATCTTTGTAGATAGAAATTGTTTTTCTAACTCAAATCTGGCCATTCTGAACTAACATATGAACATTGACTTCAGCGTGTCTATAATGTCATAAGAGTCAGTTTCCTGAAACTGGACGCCCAAATCTTCTGACATGCTATATTTCATGACATTCTTGACTACGGAGTACTTTTTTCGACGAGTGTAGTAATCAAAAACTTCATCAATATTGTTATCCGGATGGTCTTCCACACGCACATCTATTGTGAACAAAATGTTTTCTCTCTTGAGCGAAGTCCTGAGGCGTAAGTACCAATCAGCAAAGTTTGACCCATCTACTCTAAGTCTCTCACCCTCCATGAAAAATGATAATTCACGTTGCTCAAGTTCATTCATTTTCTACAAACATAATTGCAAGGAAAAACAATTAAGAATAATTCACAACAATGAGTTCATAATAATCATATTATAAATGAGCTCACACTAAAACAATCATCCCTAAGAAGTTTTAGTGATTACATGATCCAGATTCACTATCTGCCCTCAAATATCACACGGCCGACGGATTAGTTTAAATGTAGACAAATACTTGTGCGATCACATCATGCATGTGATTCATGCTCGATCTTTCGATCTCTAGTATCCCAAGGCCATATCTACATATGCTAGGCTCGCAAAATTGACCTCGGTGTTATTTTCTGCTTAGCAATGCCATATTGATGCGCGAGAGATGATAATGGCTTCTCGCCCTTCGTTGGCTACCCCAAGTGGAAGGTGAGATGTAGGATAGCAGCAAGTTTCCGTTGGCAAAGATACTATGGTTTAGATTGTCTCCAGTAGGACTCCGATAACTACAAGTAGGTGGTTCAACAAGTGATGCGCCGTCCGAAAAGAATCACTTGCTTCGCCTGGACCTGCACACACAACAAGTAACTTTGCTCCCAACGAAGTTTAGAGAGGTTGTCAATCTCTCCAGTCTTGTTGTTTACAAAGGATCAATGCAACAGATAAAGGATAATAGCTATAGCAGCTGAAAGTAAAAGCATGAAATAAATTGAGCGTGTAAACAGTGATGAGAATATGGACCGGAGTCCCGTGATGTTAACTAGTGATGTCTCTCTCCCAAAAGATGATAAAACTGCTAGGCGAGGTAAACAAATAACAGTTGGGCAATTGACGGGATTAAAAACGCACCGCAATGCTAACTATGCTACAAATAAAGGATGAGCCGCAAAAGCATGGGCGATACGCCAAAATAAGTAGACCGAAATCCAACTGCATCTACTACTAATCATTCACATTGAGATATCTATCCAGAACATCTCCCTGGTATTAAGTAGCGAGCCCCACCGAAAGTGTAAACCCAAAGCAACATACAACTGCTTTAAAAGCACTTTGCGTAAAGTAAACAATCCTTGCAATCGCGGTCACAAGCACCATTGTTTTCCCCCTTGTGGCAACAACACATCCCTCACACTCATGTTTCTATCACTCAAGCGTGTCATCAGGGGGCACGAACCCACAATCGAGCATAAGGTTCCCTCTTGGAGTCACTACCTACTACTTGGCCAAAGCAATAAACAGCAACGGAGAACATGCAAGAATTACTTAGGACCAAAAATATAAAAGATAAGAATCAAATATATTACTCAATCACAAACTGAACATAGTCTCATAATCCATCAGATCCCAACAAACTCAGCATAGCAACAGCAAAAAGAATTACATATGTGCCTTGATCATGTAGGGCAGCTCACAAGGTCTAATCCACGAAGAACAAAGAGGGGAGGAGAACATCACATAGCTATTGATCACGGACCCATGGTACAAGGTAGACTACTCACGGATCATCCGGGAAGCGTCCATGGTGGAGGGGAAGCTCCCGGAGGTCAATCCTCCCTCCGGCAGGGTGCCGGGAAGAGGTCTGCTGGCGCTCCCGATCTTGGAAGTGCAGCGGCGGCGGAACAAAGGTGAGATCGCGAAAAAGGGTTTTGTCTTTGGAAGAATCCAGTCACGGAGAATAAATAGGCGAAGGGGGGCATCCAAGGGGGCCACCAGGGGTCTAGGTGCCCCTGGCACTGCCAGCCCCTAGAGCGCGCCACCAGGGCGCCTGGGCCCCTGGTGGTGGCCCTCTGGCCCCACTCAGGTGTTTCCGGAAGGTTCCGGTACACTGATTTTTCCAGAATTTTTGGAGCACTTTTAAAATGGGGGAAACCTGAAATAGAAAAACAGTAGAAAACAGGAACTAGCACTGGGGTGCACTGAGTTAATAAGTTAGTTAAGTTAATAAGTTAGTCCAAATATGATCAAAAGTGTATGAAAGTGTATTTAGATCATAGCAATATCACACAAAACATGCATGGAGCAAGCAGAAATTATAGAAACAACTAACGTTCTAGCACAGTATGAAACTGGTTATGAACTTGCTTAGATATGTTGGAGTAATCACATATTATTTGCCTCTGGAGCATATATCCAACATAGAGGGAAAACAGGGTCCGATACTTAATCAATCCGAGGGAAGACAAACGATAGAAGACTCGGAGTGACAAGTGTATAGGACAACTCCAAACAAACAAAATAAAGCGAAAAAGAAACACAAGAGAAAACCAATGAAAGTAAACTAATGGTAGTAAGAAAACGTATAATACAAAGTATAGATAGTTTTGATCTTACTGCATGTTGCGTGAGTCTAATATGTTCAACTCATACCTTAGTGCACAGAACCTTTTCTCATCCAGGGGCTTCGTAAAGATATCAACCAATTGATCTTCGGTGCGGACATGACTGATAACAATATCTTCTCGCTGAACGTGATGTCAAAGAAAATGATGGTGAATATCAATATGCTTCGTTCGAGAGTGTTGCACAGGATTGTGGGCAATCTTGATAGCACTCTCGTTATCACATAGCAGTGGAATTTTTTTCACGAGAATACCGTAATCTTTCAGCGTTTTCTTGTGCCACAGAATTTGAGTGCAACATGAACTAGCAGCAATATACTCGGCTTCAGTTGTAGAGATTGATACACAATTCTGTTTCTTTGAAGCCCAACAGACAAGAGATACCGAGAAAATGACATGTGCCTGAGGTAGATTTCCGGTCGACACGATCACCAGCCCAGTCAGAATCATAATATCCAACGATATCAAACTGGGCACCTTTGTGATACCAAAGTCCCAAGGTAGCTGTGTGAGCAAGATATCGAAGAATTCGCTTGACAGCAATATGATGTGATTCTTTAGGGTTTGCCTGAAAACGAGCACACATACAAACTGATAGCATAATGCCGTCTAGATGCACAGATGTAAAGTAGCGAACCAATCATCGAGTGATATTTCTTCTGGTCGAAAGGTTTGCCCTTCTCATCTGCATCTAGGTGAACATTCGTAGGCATTGGAGTCTTGATAGTTTTGCAATTGACAACATCAAACTTCTTCAGGCAATCTCTTAGATACTTCTCTTGAGAGATAAATGTCCCATTCTTCTGTTGACGGATTTGAAGTCCGAGAAAGAACTTCAATTCACCCATCATAGACATTTCATATTTCTTAGACATCATTCGAGAAAATTATTCGCTAATATCAGGATTAGTACAGCCAAAAATAATATCATCGACGTAAATTTGACACAAAAAAGATCATTTTTGTATGCACGATTGAAAAGAGTCGGATCAGTTGTTTCTGGTTTGAAGCCCTTCTTCAGAAGAAAAATCCTTGAGTGTTTCATACCAAGCACGAGGTGCTTGCTTTAACCCATAGAGGGCCTTGTGCAACCTGTACACCATCTCTGGATTATTCGGGTCTTCAAAACCCTGTGGATGTATAACATATACTTCTTCGATTTCACCGTTAAGAAATGCACTTTTGACATCCATTTGATATATAAATATACCATTGTAATTTGCAAAAGCAAGCATGACACAAATGGATTCAAGTCGAGCAACTAGAGCATAAGTCTCACCTAAATCAATACCTTCGATTTGGGTGTAACCTTGTGCAACCAGTCGAGCTTTATTCCTTACCACAATACCATCTTCATCTTGCTTGTTGCGAAAAATCTACTTAATACCAATGATATTATGTTTCTTGGGATCAGGTCTTTCAACAAGGGACCAAACTTTATTTCTCTCGAACTGATTAAGTTCTTTGAGCATGGCAGTCATCCAGTCTGAGTCCTTCATGGATTCATCAAATTTCAACGGTTCTAGCATAGATACAAACGAGAAATTTCCACAGAAGTTAGCTAAACGAGTACGAGAGCGAGTGGTGGGACGACCTGGTTGAAGAATCTCTTCGAGAATAGAGTCGACGTCCACTCTTCTTCGGACTCGGGATAGTGCAACTTCATTAGCTTGTGGCTCATGTTCTCCTTCCGGATCAGCTTGGTCTTCGGGGTTAGCTTGTCCTTACGAATCAGCATTTCCTTCGGGTTCAGCTTGTCCTTCGGGATGAGAATTTTCTTTGCTCAAGAGTTCTCCTTCGTCCTTTTCATCGTTGTCTTTAGGATGTTGATCTCCAGCGCCCCGGGCTATGCGTGGGAACATTGGATCATCACCATCCTTGTTAACTTGACGATCATTTCCTTCGACAGGACGAATATCTCCAATTGCCATGTACCTGATCACTTCATCCAAAGGTGGTTCATCTAGGTTAAGAGGTAATTTCTCCTTTTGAGAGCTGTTAGTTTCATCAAATCGAACATTTACAGTTTCTACAACTTTGCCAAGATGGGAGTTGTACACTCTGTAAGT
The DNA here is from genome assembly GCA_950022295.1 of Bromus sterilis. Lineage (NCBI taxonomy): Eukaryota > Viridiplantae > Streptophyta > Magnoliopsida > Poales > Poaceae > Bromus > Bromus sterilis. Next base: position 87,666,865 of record OX465599.1, read on the forward strand.
GTGAGAATTCGAGCCATAACCTAAGAGAAAACCTTCGTGTGCCTTTGGGGCAAACTTGGAGCTATGATTCATATCTCTGATATAACATGGAGCACCAAGAACCCTGAGATATGATACATTTGGCTTTTTACCAGTGATAAGCTCATGTGAATTTTTCTTCAGAAATTTGTGCAGATAAACCTTGTTGATGATCTGACATGCAGTGTTAATTGCCTCGGCCCATAACCTGATAGGAGTCTTGTATTCAGCAAGCATTGTTCTGGCCATTTCAATAAGAGTTCAGTTCTTTCTCTCGACCACACCATTTTGTTGCGGTGTATAAGCAGCTGAGAATTCATGAGTAAAGCCATATTCATCAAGGAATTCTTTGATATGAGTATTTTTGAATTCAGTACCATTATCACTTCTGATATGCTTGAGAGATAACTCATACTCGGTCTGTGCTCTCTTTGCGAATGTTTTGAATATTTCGACAACTTTGCTCTTGTCATCTAGAAAGAAAACCCAAGTATATCGAGGGAAATCATTGATACATCCCAACCATGCATGTTTTGTGTGATATTGCAATGATCTAGATACACTTCCATACACTTTTGATCATATTTGGACTAACCTATTAACTCAGTGCACCCCAGTGCCAGTTTCTGTTTTCTGCTATTTTTTTGTTCCAGGTTTCTCCAAGACTCTAGAACCCCGAAGGAGGGCCGGGGGGCCACCACATGGTGCCCAGGCGGCCACCTGGCGCGGCCTAGGGCTTGGCCGCGCCGCCTGGGCCCATGGTGGCCCCCATGGCCGCCCCCCTTCGCCAATATATTCCCCGTGAAATGAAACTTCCGAGAAGAGAACCCCTTTTCGCGATCTAGCCTCTGTTCCGCCGCCGCCGCTCTTCCAAGATCGGGAGCGCCAGCAGACCTCTTCCCGGCACCCTGCCGGAGGGAGGATCAACCTCCGGGAGCTTCCCCTTCACCATGGACACTTCCCGGATGTGCGACCATGGGTCCATGATCTGTAGCTATGTGATCTTCTCCTCCCCTATTTGTTCTTCATGGTTTAGACCTCGTGAGCTGCCCTACATGATCGAGGCACATATGTAATCTTTCTGCTGTTGCTATGCTGAGTTTGATGGGATCTGATGGATTATGAGATTATGTTCAGATTGTGATAGAGTAATATATTTGGTTCTTATCTCTTATATTTTTGTTCCCTAGTAATTATTGCATGTTCTCCATTGCTGTTTTATGCTTTGGCCAAGTAGTAGGTAGTGACTCCAAGAGGGGACATTATGCTCGATTGTGGGTTCATGCCCCCTGATGACACGCTTGAGTGACAGAAACATTAGTCTAGTGGATTTGTTGTTGCCACAAGGGGGAAAACAATGGTTCTTGTAACCGCGGTTTCAAGGATTGTTTACTTTATGCAAAGTGATTTTTAATGCAGTTGTCTGTTGTTTTGGGTTTACACTTTGGGTGTGACGGGGATGTACCCCGGCAAATCCCATGGTCAGGGACCCTGGGTTAGTCATGAGAGGCACAGGTTGGACGATAAGCTCGTCGGCTAACAGGAGGATACGTTCCTGCTCGATATGATTGATTGGAGATGGCAATTACAGGAAAGCCGAGGCTAGTGCGCGCAAGGCTAGGTTACAGATTGTGTATTGCTTGATCTCAACGTCTCCCCTCCTAGCCCTTATATACTAGGCTAGGTCTCGGGGAGTCCGTCCTGATTACAGATGAGGTTTTCTAACCATGATCTTGTTCCGTATGGCAAGTTTGCACCTTCCTTATGACTTGCGGACTCCTACGTCGGTGCCACTAGTGGGCCATGGCTGGGCCCAGGCGGCATCTTTGTGGGCCTTCTGTCTTCGGGTACACCGGGTAGGCTCATCCATAGGAGTCGTGGGGTCACCCCCTCGTCAGTAGCCCCCGAGTGCCTGGGGGACCCGAAGAGGCGTGCAGGGACTCGAATCCACTCTAGCGTCATTTTGATGTATGCACGGTTCAACCGCGGGTCGCTGGCAGTCTGGGGCCATGACAAAATCTGTTTCGAGGGATGCTAAGCTGAAAGGGCCCAAGGTGTCGACTGATCGAGCCTTGGTGAATTGCACTAGTGGCAAAAACCGCAGTAGCCCAATCAAACCCATGTCCCTCGACATGAATTTGGAACACTGGTGTCTATCAAAAGTCACGTCGCTGCAGGTCTTACAGTGATCAATTGCCGCCAGTAAAGTTCATAGCCTAGGCGCGTCCGCCCGCCTTTTTCTATCATGCATGCGCAGGGAAAAGGTTGGGAGTGAAATCGCTCTTCGGCAAGTCCCATCCCGACCGATCTTCGCAGCGGGGTCTTACCTACACGCTAAGCTTGCATCGCATCTGGGCACAGTGTATCGTGTTCCAGGAATATGTATTTTTATTGAGGCGCGGAGCCTAGTAGATAATGCACCCTCTTGGAATAAACAATCAAGTGGGCGGTTTTAGCAGTCACTCGTGGAGATTCTCTGAGTGCTCGGGTGTAGAGGGATATTTGCTCGGGAGGTCGTCGAGTGCTTAAGTATATATAGAGTTTTGCGAGTAATCACTCGAATATCACTTTTGCTCTCGGGGTGAGGGAGCACCCGATACTCCAGGACCGCTCGAGCTGGCGAGTGCAGGTCTGCTCATCTTGCGTCATGGTGAGGGAGCACCCGAAACTCTCATGGGTGCGAGTGATCACTCGAGCACATTTTTTCTTCTGGGTGAGGGAGCACCCGAAACTCTCGCAGGTAGATACACTCCCGATGGGAGTTAGATATATTTGAAAAATGTATTTAAGCTATACAGAAAACGGTGCTTGCAAGCTGCCTCCTCTGCTCACTTCCCCTTTGATTTACCTCTTGTTTTGTGAAGATAACTATCTCCTTGCTGGAGGACCGTCAAAAGATGATATGGCTGCTAACCGTCATGTCTTCATGACCGGTCATAATGATGGATTTTGGTGGCGTGCTGCAGCCGCCTGTTGAGTTATCGATGCGCGCATTGAAAACGCGCGAGATTCGACGCGTCCAGCGCACTGTGCCTCCCGTGTGAAGGCATCTTTTGTCTCGGACTTTGAATCGCCCGGCGTGCTTGGTCTTTGAATTAATGGCTCCTGTCGTCTTGGCTTCTACTTGCTCTAGGTTTTGTGCTATAAATAGACCCCTCTTCTTCCTCTAGCAGTGGTACTCGTCCTCTGCTCGTTTTACTCCTCTTTCTCTTCCTCTTCTCATGGCGCCCAAGCGTGGAGCTGGTATGACTGGCCGTCGTTGTGCTCGCCGCGGCCGTGGTGGTCGTACTCCGCGCTCTTCTCGCGGTGGTCGTCATGGTGCAACGTTGGTGCATTCTTCCTTTTCCTCGGAGGAGGGTGTTTGGTGTTATGACTTTCTCCTGCACGTCCGTGGCCAGGGCCCTGCTCGCATTCTTCTTCATTCTGCATTTGCTGCCATTGTTTCTGAACGTGACCTTGATGGCTTGCTGCTTCGTGTTCAGGGGTGCGCTCGCTCTCCTTCTTATGTTAAGTTGGAGATCGATAGTTCCCTCTTGATTTTTCTTGGCTTTGGCTAGAAATCCTTTGCTCGTCGGTTGAACTTGCGTGATGGTGACACTCTTTGTTGCCGTTTTGATGGCAAAGACACTCTTGTCATCCGCTCTTTTGACCCGAGCGGCAACCGCATTGATCCGTACTGGCCAGAGACAAGCAGCGATGGTTCTGACAGGTCGAGGAGTCCGTCACCTGCTTCTTCAACTGCTTCCTCCTCCGGTGACTCTTCGGGTGCTGATGCTGAGTCGTCTTCAACTGCTTCCCTCTCCGGTTCTGAAGAGGATCTCGACGTCAAACCACCGGTCAAGCGGGCGTGCCAGGCGACCTTGTAGAACTGGAGGCGGCAGCGTCATCTTAGCCGGCAGCTCGGGTGGAGCTGGAGAAGAAGCTAGTGGAGTAGGAGAAGAAGCTGGTGGAGCAGCGTCTTCAACTGCTCTGCAAATAAGTCGAGCTTCACCTTTTGTTATGTCATTGACATTGTGAGCCTGTTGCTTCGACTCCTCCTTTGTCTGTGATGATGCTCGCTGTCTTGGTGTAAATCATCCCAGCATGGGCACTCATGTAGAAGTCATAATCCCTTGCTGAAGGCTTATCGGCTGGTTGTGCCTTCTGTAACTAGGTTAGTTGTCCATGTAATGAGGATTGCCTTTGAGCAATCAGAGCTGCCTTCTATCCAAAGTACCATCGAATCTTTTGTACTAAGAATGATCTTCGGGTCCTTGTAATGTGAACTGTGCTTGAGTTTTTGCAATAGAATCTGTCTTTGAGTCCTTTGCAAACGAAAGTTGTGTTCAAGTCCTTGGCGATCAAAAAGCTGTCTTCGAGTCCTTTGTAACCGGGAGCTGTCTTCGAGTCCATCAAAACTTCGCGTTGTGGGTTCTATCAGGTGCGCGACAGCTCTCCCGATGGGAGTAGCCCCCGAGGCTACGTTTGAGGCGAAGAGTCGAACGTAGGCTGAGATCTGTTTCCCTTTGTCGTTCCTCCATTATTTCCTGTCTTTTATCGGGTGCGCGACAGCGCTCCCGATGGGAGTAGCCCCCGAGTCTTTAGGTGATCGTTGGCGATTGGGTGAAGACTTAATGCTTGTCTGCGTCCTGCGCTCCGTCCATATTTCTTTAGAGTACAGGGTGTTCCCTCTAGCTGTAGCCGTGTCTTTCCCTTTGATTCCGGACAGAGTTCAACGGGTGATGCTTGTCGATGGGTTTTTTCTTGGTCCCTTTTGAGCTTTGGGCTGCGTGAGCTATGACGATGTTTCTCGGGAGGAGTCGTTGCAACCAAGCCCCCGAGTGCTTTTGAGAAAGATCGCGATTGCGATGATAGCGTCTCTCGGGGGGGTTTTGTGCTTGAGCCCCCGAGTGCTTTTGTGAAAGATCGCGATTGCGACGATAGCGTCTCTCGGGGGATTTTGTGCGTGAGCCCCCGAGTGCTTTTGTGAAAGATCGCGATTGCGACTATAGCGTCTCTCGGGGGGAGTTTTTGTGCTCAAGCCCCCGAGTGCTTTGGTAATAGATCGCGATTGCGATGATAGCGTCTCCCGGGGGGGAGTTTTTGTGCTCAAGCCCCCGAGTGCTTTGGTAAGAGATCGCGATTGCGATGATAGCGTCTCTCGGGGGGAGTTTTTGTGCTCGATCCCCCGAGTGCTTTGTTGTGGTAGTATTTTGGCAACATCATTTTATTTCATGTAAGGTTTACATGAGCTGCCCGATGAGCATGACTGGTGGAGACTATGGGTAGAACAGGCGTAGGTTCGCTACGTTCCATGGATTTCCCACGTCCTCGTCAGTCTTCGGGTTCTTCAATCGATAGGCGCCTACTCCTATGACTTCTGTGATTATGAACGGTCCTTCCCATTGGGGGGAGAGCTTGTGAACTTTCTCTTGTATGAGCCGTAGGACAAGGTCGCCTTTATTGAAGGTTCTGGTGCGCAGGTGACTGCTCTGGTAAGTGCGCAGTTTGTCCTGGTATCCTGCTGATTTTGCTAGGGCTATATCCCTTGCTTCGTCTGTTGTGCCCTTGTCATCTTGCAATGCTTCTTCTGCTTCCTCTTCTTCGTACCCTGAGATCCGGGGTGCCCCAAATTTGAGGTCATGTGGTAGCACCGCCTCTGACCCGTATACCAAAAAGAAAGGTGTGTACTGGGTTGCAGTATTCGGGGTGGTGCGTAGGCTCCATAGTACGGCGGGGATTTCTTCTACCCAGTTGCCCGCGGCCTGCTCGAGTGGTGCGAGGAGCCGCTTTTTGAATCCTCCGCATACTAGGCCATTTGCTTTTTCCACCTGGCCGTTGGATTGCGGGTGTGCGACTGATGCATAGTTGATTTTGACGCCTAGTTCTTCGCAGAAGTTCTGGAATTCTGTCGCTGTGACGTTTGTGCCATTGTCCGTGATGATGTTGTGTGGCGCCCCGAACCTGAAGATGATTGATTTGATGAAGTTCACCGCCGTGAGGGCTGTGGAGCTGGTGATGGGCACTGCTTCGATCCATTTGGTGAACTTGTCGACTGCTACTAGCAGGTGAGTTCTACCTCCCTTTGATGATTTCTTCAATGGGCCCACCATGTTGAGTCCCCAGGTGGCGAAGAGCCATGATAGTGGTATGGTATTGAGTTCTGAGGCTGGGGCGTGCGGCCTGCTGGCGAATTTTTGACAGGCGATGCAACGTCGTACGATGTCTTCTGCGTTTTTCATCGCAGTGGGCCAGTAGAAACCTGCTCAAAATGCTTTGGATACGAGCGCTCGACTGCTCGCGTGGTGCCCGCAGGTGCCCTCGTGGATTTCGAGTAGCAGGGCTTTGCCATCTTATTCATCGATGCACTTCTGGAGTATCTGGGTGATGCTTCGCTTGTATAACTGTCTGTCGATGACTGTGAATGCCTTGGATCGGCGGCTGATGCATCGAGCTTCTGAGACGTCCTGCGTTAGTGTGCCCTTGATTAGGAATCGGAGGAACGGTCTTGTCCATGCTGGTCCTTCGAGTGATGTTGAATCCGTAGGTTCGACTTCTTGGCTGATGTTTCCTTCATATGGATTTGCTGATGGCACTTGTGCTGGTTCTGAGGTGTCGTCATCTACGGCTGCCTCTGGTGCTGCTGGTTTCTCTTTGATGGATCTCTGACTGATGCTTTCGAGGAAGACGCCAGGTGGTACTGGTCCTCGGGTCGAGCCGATGTTTGCGAGTTCGTCGGCTTCTGTGTTGTTTGCTCTAGGGATATAATTGAGCTCGAAACCGTCGAAACTTCCTTCGAATGCGTTGTAGAGCTTCCAATAGGCCGCCATGTTGTCGGCCAATGCATTGCAGTCCTTCATCGCCTGTTGGACGACGAGGTTGGAGTCTCCGTAGATTACGAGGCGAGTGGCACCGCATGTTTTGGCCATACGCATGCCATAGAGCAGTGCCTCGTATTCGGCTTCGTTGTTGGAGGCGTAGCTGAAGTTGATCTGGAGGATGTATTTGATTTTGGATCCTTTGGGGCAGACCAGAATGATGTGCGAGGTAATGATAGTGATTTCTCTCCCTTCGTTGGTGAGCCCCAAGTGGAAGGCGTCATGTAGCACAACAGCAAATTTCCCTCAGTAAAGATACCAAGGTTTGTCTCCAGTAGGACTCCGGAGATGATAAGTAGGTCTGAGCGGCGCAACTAACGCGGACCTGGACACAGACACAAATAAATTTGTTCCCAACGAAGTTCAGAGAGGTTGTCAATCTCTCCGGTCTTGTTGTTCACAAAGGATCAAACACAAAGGATAATGATAGCAACTTAAAGTAAAAGCAGAAAAGTAAATGAGCGTGTAAACAATGATGAGGATATGGACCGGGGTACGTGATGTTCACTAGTGATGTCTCTCTCCCAAAAGACGATAAAACTGCTATGCGAGGTGAACAAATTACAGAAGGGCAATTGACAGGATTATGAACGCACCGCAATGCTAACTATGCTACAAAATAAAGGAAGAGGCTCAAAAGCACGGGCAGTACGCCAAAATAAGTAGACCGAAATCCAACTGCATCTACTACTAATCATCCACCTTGAGATATCTATCCAGAACATCTCGCTGGTATTAAGTTGCGAGCCCCACCCAAAGTGTAAACCCAAAGAAACACACAACTGCATTAAAAAGCACTTTGCGTAAAGTAAACAATCCTTGCAACCGCGGTTACAAGCACCGTTGTTTTCCCCCTTGTGGCAACAGCACATCCCCTAGACTCATGTTTCTGTCACTCAAGCGTGTCATCGGGGGGCATAAACCCACAATCGAGCATAACGTTCCCTCTTGGGGTTACTACCTACTACTTGGCCAAAGCAATAAACAGCAACGGAGAACATGCAAGAATTACTTAGGAACAAAAATATAAGAGATAAGAACCAAATATATTACTCAATCACAATCTGAACATAATCTCATAATCCATCAGATCCCATCAAACTCATCATAGCAATAGCATAAAGATTACAAAAGTGCCTCGATCATGTAGGGCAGCTCACGAGGTCTAAACCATGAAGAACAAAGAGGGGAGGAGAACATCACATAGCTACTGATCATGGACCCATGGTCCAAGGAAAACTACTCACGAGACATCCGGGAAGCATCCATGGTGGAGAGGAGACTCCCAGAGGTCGGCCCTCCCTCCGGCAGGGTGCCGGGAAGAGGTCTTCTGGTGCTCCCGATCTCGGAAGCGCGGCGGCGGCGGAACAGAGGAGAGATCGCGAAAAAGGGTTATGTTCTTGGAAGTTTCCCGTGACGGAGAATATATAGGCGGAGGGGGGCAGCCAGGGGGCCCACCAGGGGTCCAGGCGCCCCCTGGCGCGGCCAAGCCCTAGGGCGCGCCACCAGGGCGCCTGGGCCCCTGGTGGTGGCCCTCTGGCCCCACCCAGGTTCTTCCGGAAGGTTCCTTCACGCTGATTTTTTATCTGAATTTTCCCGAATTTTTGGAGCACTTTTTATATGGGGGAAAACTGAAATAGAAAAACAGCAGAAAACAGGAACTGGCACTGTGGTGCACTGAGTTAAATAGGTTAGTCCAAATATGATCAAAAGTGTATGAAAGTGTATCTAGATCATAGCAGTATCACACAAAACATGCATGGAGCAAGCATAAATTATAGATACGTTTTGGACATATCACAGAACTACTCCTGATCCGGATCCTTGCTGTCTTTTGGACCCGTCGAAGAACATTGTCCATGAGTTTGACAGGTCCGGGGGGCCTGGTGTCTGGACCTCCGTCCACTCGACCAGAAAATCTGGGAGTACTTGGGCTTTGATTGTTGTCGGGTGCTTGAATTGTAGGTCCCGTGGGCTGAGCTCAATGTTCCACTCAGCGACTCATCCAGTTGCTCCAGGGTTGTTGAGAATGTCTGCGAGTGGTGCGCTACTCACGTTTGTGATGGGGTGCTCGTCGAAGTAGTGCGACACCTTTCTTGAGGTCGTGATGATGGCCAGTAGTAGCTTCTGGTAGTGCGGGTACCGCTGCTGGGATTTTTTCAAGAGCATGCTGAGGTAGTAGATCGGCCTCTGTATGCTCTAGATCTTGCCTTCCTTTGTGCGCTCGACGACGAGTACTGTGCTTACCACGCTGTTGCGTGCTGCTACGTAGAGGTATAGTTGTTCTTTTTCTTTGGGTACCGCCATGGTCGGTGGGGTCGACAGTGTCTTCTTCAGGTCCGCGAATGCTTTGCGGGCTTCTTCAGTCCATTCGAATTTCTCTCCTTTTCTTAGCAGTTGGTAGAATGGCAACGTGCGCTCTCCCGATCTGCTGATGAAACGACTCAGGGCTGCGAGTCTTCCGGTGAGCTGCTGCACGCCTGTGATGTTGGTTGGTTCCTGCATCCTAGCGATTGCTTGAACTTTTTCGGGGTTCGCTTCGATTCCTCGAGCAGATACCATGTACCCGAGCAGCTTCCCGGCTGGGACGCCGAACGCGCACTTCTTCGGGTTGAGCTTGATTATGTATTTGTTGAGTGCTGCGAAGGTCTCACGCAGGTCGTCGAGTAGCGTATTTGCGATGTAGGTTTTGATGACGATGTCGTCCATGTAGACCTGTACATTTCTTCCGATTTTCTCTTTTAAGCATGCTTGCATCATTCGCTGGTGTGTAGCGCATGCGTTCTTGAGTCCGAAAGGCATTGTTCTGTAGCAGAATACGCCGTAAGGGGTGATGAATGGTGTATGCTCTTCGTCTTCTTCCTTCATCCTGATCTGATTATATCCTGAGTAGGCGTCGAGGAACGATAGTAGATCACATCCTGCTGTCAAGTCGATTCTTGGCAGGGGGAAGTGATCCTTTGGGCAGTGTTTGTTGATTGGCCCGTAGTCGACGCACATTCGCAGTACGCCCGTGACTTTCTTGGGGACCAGCACTAGGTTAGCGACCCAAGTGGCTTTCTTCGTCTCTCGAATGAATTGGCCGTCGAGTAGTCGGTTGACTTCTTCCCCAATTGCTCTGCGTTTGGGATCTGAGAATCTTCGTAGCGCCTGCTTCACTGGCTTGGTGTTTGGCTTGATGCGCAGCGCGTGCTCCGCCAACTCGCGCAGTACTCCTGGCATGTCGGCTGGGCACCAGGCGAAGATTTCCCATTATTCGCGGAGGAAGGTGATGAGGGTCGTCGCTTGCTCTTCTGGGAGGTGGGCATACACGCGGAATGTTTTTTCTGGGTCTGTCGGGTGCACCTGGTGGGTGACCGTGTCGCTGTCGATCTTGAAGTCCCGTCCGTACTATTTTGACTCGCTTCGGCTTGCTAGCGGAAAGATACTCTTGTCTGTCGCCATGGCTATTTCTGTGAGTTATTGGTCAGCTCTGAAGGTGTCAGAGACTTTGCGGAAATCGCGGTCACATTTGTCTGACTTGATGAAGCTCCCGTTGACTGTGATGACGCCTACGGATCCTGGATTCTTGAGTTTGAGTTAGGCATAGTGCGGAATCGCCATGAATTGTGCGAACGCTGGACGTCCCAATATGGCGTGATACTGTGATTGCCAATCGAGTACTTCGAACTCGAGGGTGTGTCTTGCGAAATTGCGTCTGTTGCCGAAGACGACTTCGAGCTCGATTAGTCCAAGGGAAGTAGCTGCTTCTCCTGGGACTACTCCGTATAACACGGTGCTTGATTTCTTCCATACTGATCGAGGGATCAGCATCTTGCGCAGGGTGCTGACGAAGATTATGTTCATGATGCTGCCTCCGTCCATGAAAATTCTGTCCATGTCATACCCTCCGATTTGAGAGTCGAGGACCAGGGGCGCGTGCCCCGGCCTTGGGACTGCAGACGGGTGGTCGCTCTGGGAGAACGTGATGCTGGTTTCTGCGCCGTGTAGCTGGTAGAGTGGGCAGGGTTAAGATTCTCGATTGCTCTAGCCTGCAGGGTGTAGGCGTCCTGTTGGGCTTGCGATACCTTGCCTTCTTGGATCGTGTACACCTGTCCTTGAGTGGGTGACTGCTCGGTTCGTCGGGCGCGCTTGGCTTCTTCCTATTTTTCCTCCTTGAGGCTGTCGGCGAGTTCATTGAACAAGCGGCAGTCTCCCAGAGTGTGGCTCGATCTAATGTTTCCCCAGTTGTCTTCGAAGCAGTGGATCGTGAAGGGTCCTTCTAGCTGTTCCCTGACCATGAGCCTGCTGGATCCGGCGTGCCGTTTCCTCCTTGAGATTCGGAAGAACATTGCGTGGTCCGCTGGGTGCTCGTGAGCTCGCGGGTCGACTTCGATCCCTTCACTTAGATTGTGGTTCCTTATGAGATTGGCGAATTCGTCTGGCCTTCGATCTGGGTCGTAGTATTCTCCGGTCCGAGTCTCAGAGTCGCTGTCCTGGCAGGTGGTGGCTGTCCGCACGGCGGCGGGTCGTCGAGCGGTCGGCGATCGTGCGGCTGTATAGTTCGACTCGTCGGGTGGAGTCGCTTCGTAGGATCCACACGCCTGTCTTCTGGGTCATCGATTTCTTCCTTGTTGGCGATGATCTTGGCGGTCGTTGATCTCGAGCTCGGAGTCAGTGTCTTGTTGTGCGGCGGGTGACTGGGTGGTGGTGGGTCGTCGAGTGGCCGGCAGGTCCTCTGCTTCATGTTGTAGTTCGTCGATCGGGGTCTCCGTGTAGAACCCTCGCGCCTTTATTTTGGGTCGTCGAGTTCTCCTTTGCTGGCGACGGGCTCGGTTGCCGCCGTAGTATTGATCTTGACACGGCTGCGGGCTGAGCGATCTTGCCGGGGTGGCGGAGATAATCGCCGTGATCTTGAATTCCTCGGGTATATTGTATCTGGTTCTTGCCCTTGAGTTGCGGCTTGTTGGAGACAGAACCGCCGAGATCGTAATTCCAACCTGTGTAGTTCCCACAGACGGCGCCAATTGACGGGGATGTACCCTGGCAAATCCCATGGTCAGGGACCCTGGGTTAGTCATGAGAGGCAAAGGTTTGACGATAAGCTCGTCGGCTAACAGGAGGATACGTTCCTGCTCGATATTATTGATTGGAGATGGCGATTACAGGAAAGCCGAGGCTAGTGCGCGCAAGGCTAGGTTACAGATTGTGTATTGCTTGATCTCGACGTCTCCCCTCCTAGCCCTTATATACTAGGCTAGGTCTCGGGGAGTCCGTCCTGATTACAGATGAGGTTTCCTAACCATGATCTTGTTTCGTATGGCAAGTTTGCACCTTCCTTATGACTCGCGGACTCCTACGTCGGTGCCACTAGTGGGCCAAGGCTGGGCCCAGGCGTCATCTTTGTGGGCCTTCTGTCTTCGGGTACACCGGGTAGGCTCATCCATAGGAGTCGTGGGGTCACCTCCTCGTCAGGGTGGGTTCGCAACTTAATACCAGTGAGATGTTCTGGATAGATATATCAAGGTGGATGATTAGTAGTAGATGCAGTTGGATTTTGGTTTACTTATTTTGGCGCACTGCCCATGCTTTTGAGTCTCTTCCTTTATTTTTTAGAATAGTTAGCATTCTGGTGCGTTTATAATCCTGCCAATTTCTCATCTGTAAAAAATTTACCTTGCATAGCCGTTTTATCGTCTTTTGGGAGAGAGACATCACTAGTGAACATCACGGGACCCCGGTCCATATTCTCATCACTGTTTACACGCTCATTTACTTTTCTTCTTTCACTTTCAATTAATATCATTATCATTATCCCTTGTGTTTCATCCTTTGTAAACAACAAGACCGGAGAGATTGACAACCTCTCTGAACTTCGTTGGGAGCAAATTTATTTGTGTTGTGTGCAGGTCCAGGTCAAGGAAGCAACGTTTGTCGTAAACGGTGCCATTGTTTTCTTGTCACCTACTTATCATTGCCGGAGTCCTACGGGAGACAAACCCTATCCTCTACATAGGGGAAATTTTCTGCTATCCTACATCTCACCTTCCACTTGGGGTAACCAACGAAGGGCGAGAAACCATTATCATCTCTCGCGTATCAAGCAAATTTCTGGCACCGTTGCCGGGGACTCCGAGTGATAAGATATGGGAATCACCCACTACCTTTTACCTTTGCTTTTTAGTCTTGTTAGTTTGCTTCCCAGTTTTTGTTTTTGCTTTTGTGTCTTATATGAAAAACCAAAAAAAAATAGTTGCTACCTTTTGCCTTTGTTTTTCTTTGCTTAGTGATGCTATCGTCACCATGGGCGCTGAACCACCCAAATATGGTAGGATGGACATGTTTCACATTTTCACTTGGATCGTCTTCGATCAATTTGTGCTCGCGCTAAAAACCCAACTGACTTGGTTGAGGGGAAATCATTGGATGAGCATGCTCATTATACGCGGCACCGCCTATCTCAGAAAGGGAAACACTTATCGGAGCAAATACATGTTCTTATTGCCATGCTAAACTTTTGTGCCACATTTATGATTTTACTTGATGTTCTAATATAGATCATAAACACCTTCCTTTCCAATGTGAGTTTAATGAAAATGAGATCTTATCTTCTTATGCTAAAGGTGTTTATGATTACTTTGATGTTGAAAAGATTAAAGAGTTTGTTGCTTTTAAATGTGCTTATGAGATTGCTTCTTTGATTGAAAAGTATCACGATACTATTCACAAGTCCGAAAACTTTGTAGTTATTGCTTATTGCTTTGAGAATTATACTTCCAATACTTATATTGAGGATTTTAAAAATAAAATGTTTGCTACCCAAGAAGAGGCTAATGATTGCTTTGATGAGGAATCCCATGATTCCGAGGACTCACTTGATACATCCCTTTCTGAAAATCTTGATACTTGCTTTGTTGATGGCCATGATGCCAATGTGGATTGTGCTTGCGAAGATGAACTTGCTATAGTTCCTTACGTCAAGCATGAAATTGTTGCTATTGCACCCACACTTGATTGCCCTATTATCCTTTTGAAATCTCCAACTCCGAAGAATTTTCCTCTTATCAAAGCTCAATGTGATGGGATGCATTTATCTTATGTTCCCAAAGGCCGTTTTGAAAACTATGCACGTGTGCTTGTAGGTCATGAACAATATTATTTATGTGATAGTTACATTCTTGATGTTGTTCATGATACTAATGAAAATTACTTTGAGAGAGGAAAGTTTGGTTGTAGAAACTTTCATGTTACAAAAACACCTCTCTTCATGTTGAAATTTATGAAGTTGTTCTTGTTCCACCTTCCTATGCATGTCACTTTTTGCTTCTTTGATTTATTTTTTTACAAGATTCCTATGCATAGGAAGTGGGTTAGACTTAAATGTGTTTCACATTTTCTTCTTGATGCTCTCGTTTGCTTAAACTCTTATTCCTTTGCGAGCATCTTTTGCAATCTTCATGCCTAGCTTAAAGGCGTAAAAGAAAGCGCTTGTTGGGAGGCAACCCAAGATGTTTTTATTTCTGTTCTTAGTGGTCTTGATGATTGTTACTACTGTAGCAACATTATTGCATCTTTATTTTCAAGCTTTGTGCCAAGTTATAGCCTCTTATGATAAGGGAAGCAAAAGTTGTGACATGCTGTCCAGAAAATAGATTATGTCTTTGTGACAGAAAAAATCGGACCAAATCACCAGTTCATCTTTTTTAGCTGAATTTTTTAACATAGCATGCTCGATACAATCGTTAAACTTTCGTATGTTCTCAGTTTTTTGATTTGAGTTTCAAAAGTACCACGAAAAAATTTCTCTACTACCTGCTATTCTGTTTTTCACATATTCTGCCACGTTTTGTCCCTCCTTACTTTTGCAAACCTTAAGCTTGTTTTTTTGTTTGCAAAAACCTTTTGGCAACCTTGAGAAATAATAGCTCTTCAAGAATATCCTTATATCCAGTGGGGAAAATTATTTATTAAGGGTAGTAACCTCTCTAATCAGCTTATGATGAGTTGTGTTTGAAGGGAGTTTTCAAGTGTGCAATGGAAGATGATGAAAGAAGATCCGGGAGTGTCAAGCGCTCAAGCTTGGGGATGCCCCCATGCATCCCCAATAAATATTCAAGGATACTCAAGCGTCTAAGCTTGGGGATGCCCCCGTGCATCCCCTTCTTCATCAACAATCATCAGTTCGTCCTTTGTCTCACTATATTTTTATCACTTCATGTGTTATGTGCTATGCTTGGAGCGTCTCGCTCTTAGGTTTTATTTTTAGTTTTCTTTAGCTTTGCTTGCTTTTCATAACAAGTTATACCCCATTTGACGAGGGGGTGACCCCACGACTCCTACATGTGAGACTACCTGGTGCGAATAAAGACAGAAGGCCTGCTGGAAGCTACGACAAGCCCACGATCGGCCCAACCAAAGCACCGACGTAGGAGTCCGCGACTAACATGGAAGGTGCAACTTGGCATATAAGGCAAGACTAGAACTAGGAAACCACCTCTGTAACCTAGCACAGACTCCCCGAGACCTAGCCTAGTATATAAAGGCTGGGAGGGGAGACGTCCGGATCAACTCAATACGCATTTACTCATCCTAGCCTTGCGAGAACTCGCCTTGGCCTCCACTGTAATCGCCCCCTCACGCAATAATATCGAGCAGGAAGTGCTTCTCCTGTTAGCCGACGAGTATCGTCCAACCTGTGCCTATCTCTATGACTAACCCAGGGTCCCTGACCATGGGATTTGCCGGGGTTGATCCCCGTCAATTGGCGTCGTCTGTGGGAACTACCACTACAGGAAACAGGAGTTTTGCCGTCAGCCAAAGCTGACGGCAAACTTATGAAAAGCTGACGGCAAAGGCTTTGCCGTCAGCTCCACGACGGCAAACCTGTTGTCAGCTCATCAGTCGGCAGTGAGCTGCTTTGCCGTCAGCTCAAGATCGACCGACGGCAAAGCCTTTGCCGTCAGCCTTTTTGTACTGGCGGACGGAAAAGCCGCTCGTACGGCCAGCTCGTCAACTACACAGGTTGGAATCACGATCTCGGCGGTCCCGCCTTCAGCAGATCAAGACTCGAGGACTAGAGCCAGATCTATCCCTCTCGAGAAATTCAAGTTCACCGCAAGCATCTCCATCGCCTCGCCAGGATCGCTCAGCCTGCAGCCGAACCAAGTCCAGCACCTCGACAACTGTCAGATCCATCACCGACGGAAACGAACTCGACGACCCAGAAGACAAGCACGAGGAGGCTACTCGAGAAACCCACTCGAGGAGTCGCGACGCGTGGTCTAAGGCTCGCCCACCAGTCGATGACCCGCCACCGCCCGGACTCCCACCATGCGCCAAGACAGCGACTCCGAAACCCAGAGCGGAGATTACTACGACCCGGATCGAAGGCCGGACGAATTTGCCAACTTCATCCGAAACCAATCACTCAGTGACGGGATAGAACTCGACCCAAGATTTCACAGCCGAGCAGAAGATCCCTCGCAGATCTTCCAAATTTCAAGAAGAAGGAGGCACGCCGGCTCCAGCAAGCTCACAGCTAAAGAGCAGCTGGAAGGACCTTGCGCGATCCACTGTTTTCAAGACAGTCGAGGACATCTCAGAGCAAGCCACACCCTAGGATATTGCCGCCTATTAGCCGAACTCTCCAACAGCCTCAAGGAGGAGAAGCAGCGCGAAGCCAAACGCACTCGAAGAAGTGAACAGTCGCCCGCGCCAAGTACAGAGGGGCAATACCCCACATCCCATGGACGAATCTGCATGATCCAAGAAGGAAGACCCTCAAAAGCAAAACAAGATGCCTACACCTTGCAGGCCGAAGCAGCCGAAGACCTAAAGATAACTGAAACTTATCAACTGAGCGGCACGGAGACCAGCATCACTTTCTCACAGAGCAACCATCCGCCTGCAGTCCTGAGGCCTGTGCACGCACCCCTGGTCCTCGAAGCCCAGATCGGAGGATACGACATGGACAGAGTCTTCATGGACGGAGGCAGCAGTCTAAACATAATCTTTGCCAGCACTCTACGCAAGATGTTCATCCCACGATCAGTTTGGAAGAAGTCAGGAACCACAATATACGGCGTAGTCCCGGGCGAAGCAGCCACCTCAATCGGAGCAATACAGCTTGATGTGATCTTCGGCAGCAAGCGCAACTTCGCAAAGCAGGCACTCAAATTCGAAGTGCTCGACTGGCAGTCGCAGTATCACGCCATACTCGGGCAACCAGCGCTCGCACAGTTCATGGCGGTTCCGCACTACGCATATCTCAAGCTCAAGATGCCAGGACTTGCGGGAATCATCATAGTCAAGGGAAGCTTCACCAAATCGGACCAGTGCGACCGCGACTTCTACAAAGTCTTCGACACATTTGGAGCCCAACAACAACTCAAAGAAATAGCCATGGTGACGGATAAAAGCATATTCCCGCTGGCAAACCGAAGCGAGACAAAGGAATTTGGCCGCGATTTCAGCGTCGACAGTGACACAATCACACACCAAGTACACCCAACAGACCCAGAGAAGACAGACCGCGTATATTCCCACCTTCCAGAAGAGCAAGCAACCGCCCTCATAACCTTCCTTCGCGAAAAGTGGAAAATCTTCGCCTGGTGCCCAGCCGACATGCCTGGGATACCACAAGAATTCGCGGAACACGCTCTCCACATCAAGCCAAACACGAAGCCAGTAAAGCAGGCGCTGCGACGGTTTTCCGAGCCCAAACGCAGAGCAATCGGAGAAGAAATCAATCGACTACTCGAAGCATAGTTCATCCGAGAGACGAAGAAAGCAACGTGGATAGCAAACCTAGTCCTAGTCCCTAAAAAGGACACCGAGGTACTGATGATGCGCGTCGACTATGGGCCTATCAACAAGCACTGCCCAAAAGACAACTTCCCCCTGCCAAGAATCAATCAAATAATCGACTCCACAGCAGGATGCGACCTCCTATCTTTCCTCGACGCATACTCAGGATACAATCAGATCAGGATGAAGGAAGAAGAGGAAGAGCACACGTCGTTCATCACCCCCTACGGAGTATTCTGTTACCAAACGATGCCCTTCGGACTAAAAAATGCCGGAGCCACGTACCAGCGGATGATGCAAGCATGTCTGAGAGACCAGATCGGCAGGAACGTCCAGGTCTACGTAGACGACATTGTCATCAAAACCCACAGCGCAAGCACGCTACTCGAAGACCTCCGCGAGACGTTCGCGGCCCTCAACAAGTACATGATCAAGCTAAACCCCCAAAAATGCGTGTTCGGCGTCCCAACCGGAAAATTACTCGGGTACATGGTCTCTGCCCGAGGAATCGAAGCAAACCCTGAAAAGGTTCAAGCAATCGCCAAGATGCAAAGGCCAACCGACATCAGAGGAATACAACAGCTCACAGGAAAGCTCGCAGCACTGAGCCGCTTCATCAGCACGTTGGGTGAAAGGACCTTACCATTCTACAAATTACCGAGAAAAGGAGAAAAAATCGAGTGGACCGAGGAAGCCAGCAATGCATTCGCAGACTTGAAGAAGACCCTCTTGACCCCTCCAATCTTGGCGGTGCCCAAAGAAAGGGAAAAGTTATACCTCTACATTGCAGCATCCAGCGGCGTCGTGAGCACAATGCTTGTCATCGAGCATACAGAAGAAGGCAAAATCCAAAGCATCCAAAGACCAATCTACTACCTAAGCACGCTACTCACGAAGCCACAGCAGCGGTATCCACATCACCAGAAGGTCCTGCTCGCCATTATCATGACCTCCAGGAAAGTATCGCACTACTTCGACGAACACTCCATCACAATCGTGAGCAGTGCACCACTCGCGGACATCCTCAACAACCCCGGCGCGACCGGTCGAGTTGCCGAGTGGAACATGGAGCTCAGCCCACGGGACCTACAGTCCAAACATCCGACAGCAATCAAATCCCAAGTACTCCCAGACTTCCTGGCCGAGTGGGCAGAAGTCCAAACACCAGGCCCCCCAGACCTATCCAACTCATGGACGATGTACTTCGACGAATCCAAAAGACAGCAAAGAGCCGGAGCAGGCGTCGTCCTGGTCTCCCCCAAAGGAATGAAGCTCAAATAAATCCTCCAAATCAACTTCAGCAACGCCTCCAACAACGAAGCAGAGTATGAGGCACTTATTCACGGCATGCGCATGGCAAAAACTTGCGGTGCCACTCGCCTATCGATCTATGGCAACTCCAACCTCGTCTTCCAACAAGCGACGAGAGACTGAAACGCAGTCGTAGACAACATGGCAGCCTACCAGAAGCTCTACAACGCGCTAGAAGGAGGATTCGACGGCTGTGAACTCAACTACATCCCCAGAGAAAATAATACAGAAGCAGACGAACTCGCGAACATCGGACCGACTCGAGGACCAATACCACCAGCATTTTCCTCGAGAGCATCAATCAGAGATCAATAAAAACAAAGCCAGCGGAGCCCAAAGCAGTCGTAGAAGAAGACGACACAAATGAGCCAGAACAGGTGGCAGCAACGAGCGCAGCTGACGCTACAAATAGCCAAGCAATCGAAATTGAAGCACCAGCAGCACTCGAAGACCCGACCTGGGAAAGACTTTTTCTTTGATTCCTAATCGAAGGCACCCTACCACAAGACGTTGCAGAAGCCCGACGAATCAGTCGACGATCCAAAGCATTTACAGTAATCAACAGAAAGCTCTACAAGCGCAACATTTCCCAAGTCCTACAAAATTGCATAGACGAAGAAGACGGCAAAAGCCCTACTACTGGAAATTCACGAAGGCACCTGTGGACATCACGCCAGCAGTCGAGCACTCGTGGCAAAAGCCTTTCGGGCAGGATTCTACTGGCCGACCGCCATGAGAAATGCAGAGGATATCGTACGGCGTTGCATTGCCTGCCAAAAGTTCGCCAGCAAGCCGCATGCCCCAACACCAGAACTCAAAACCATACCGTTATCATGGCCATTCGCCACATGGGGACTCGACATGGTGGGCCCACTCAAGAAATCATCAAAAGGAGGAAGAACACACCTACTGGTCGCAGTCGACAAATTCACCAAATGGATCGAGGCAGTACCAATCACCAGCTCAATAGCCCTCACGGCAGTCAACTTCATCAAATCAATCATCTTCAGATTCGGAGTACCACACAACATCATCACAGACAATGGCACAAACTTCACAGCAGCAGAGTTCCAAAACTTCTATCAAGAGTTGGGCATCAAAATCAACTATGCATCAGTCGCACACCCGCAGTCCAACGGCCAAGTGGAAAAAGAAAACGGCCTAGTATGCGGAGGAATAAAGAAGTGACTCCTAACACCACTCGAACAAGCCGCAGGCAACTGGATAGAGGAGCTCCCCGCAGTCCTATGGAGCCTACGCACCACCCCAAACAGCTCAACCCAGTATACGCCTTTCTTCTTGGTATACGGGGCAGAAGCAGTGCTTCCGCACGACCTAAAATTCGGAGCACCCAGAATCTCAGGGTATGAAGAGGAAGAGGAAGAAGAAGCGCTGCAGAACGACAAAGACATAGCAGACGAAACTCGAGACACAACCATCACAAGATCCGAAGGATACCAGGACAAGCTGCGCACATATCAAAGCAGTCGCATGCGGACCAGATCGTTCAACAAAGGAGACCTTGTGCTACGGCTAATACAGGAAAAAGTGCACAAACTTGCCCCACAATGGGAAGGGCCCTTCATCATCACGGAAGTCATAGGAGGTGGAGCATACAGATTGGCGAATCCGAAGACCAATGAGGACGTTGGAAATCCATGGAACGTAGCGAACCTACGCCTGTTCTACCCATAGTCCTCCAGGCATTATCAGAGACATCGGCAGCAGCACCGATCGACAACACATGTTAAATTCGAAGGAATAAAATCATGTTGCCCAAAGCATCTTAATTACAAGCACTCGGGGGCTCGAGCCTAGAACTCCCCCCCAGAGACGCTATCTTCGCAAAACGCGACCTTTACTTACAAGCACTCTGGGGCTCGAGCCTAGAACTCCCCCCCCCCAGAGACGCTATCTTCGCAAACGCGACCTTTACTTACAAGCACTCGGGGGCTCGAGCCTAGAACTCCCCCCCCCTCCGAGAGACGCTATATTTGCAAACGCGACCTTTACTTACAAGCACTCGGGGGCTCGAGCCTAAAACTCCCCCCCCCCGAGAGACGCTATCTTCGCAAACGCGACATTTACTTACAAAGACTGGGGGCTCGAGCCTAGAACTCCCCCACCCCGAGAGACGCTATCTTCGCAAACACGACATTTACTTACAAGCACTCGGGGGCTCAAGCCTAGAACTCCCCCCCCCCAAGAGACGCTATCTTCGCAAACGCGACTCTTAATTAAAAAGACTCGGGGGCTCGAGCATACAACTTACCCTGAAAGATGTTACCCTCGCTAAAAACGCGACTCCCGCCAAACAAAGTTGCATCAAAAAACGCACGATTCTTTAGTCTTCACCCGATAGCAAGCGATCGCCTAAAGACTCGGGGGCTACTCCCATAGGGAGCGCTGACGCGCACCCGATATAAAATTGGAAAAATTCAAAGACAAGCTACAAGCTAGTGAGATATATAAAGCCTACGCTTGATTCTACAAATCAAACGTAGCCTCGGGGGCTACTCCCATCAGGAGCGTTGGCGCGCACCCGAGAAGACATTATCATTACAAAGGAGTCGCGGACATTCTCATTACAAAGGAGTCGCGACATTCTCATTACAAAGGAGTCGCGGACACTCTCATTACAAAGGAGTCGCGGACATTCTCATTACAAAGGAGTCGAAGACATTATCATTACAAAGTAGTCGAAGACATTCTCATCACAAAGGAGTCGAAGACATTCTCATTACAAAGGAGTCAAAGACATTCTCATTACAAAGAAGTCGAAACGACAGTTTGCCGTTAAAAAAGGACCTGCGGAACTACAAGTTGGGCTACATTTAACTTCTACATGTGTGCTCATGCTGAGATAATTGGCACTTTTGTGCTAGGCATCATCACAGACAAAGTAGCAGCCTAGCCGGCGAGGGAGAAGCTCGCCGTCCTCCAGTTCTACAAGGTGTCCCGCCTACTGCCGCTGCCGCTTGACGACTGGTTTGACGTCAAGTTTCTCCTTAGAACTAGAAGAGAAAACACCATCGCCCGAGGGATCTGCTGAAGACGAAGACACGGGAGAAGCAGGCGAACCACCACTCGAGCCATCAGAATCACAGCTGCTAGTCTCCTCGCAATATGGATCCAAACGGTTGCCTCCATCATCAAAAGCACGGATAATAATAGTATCTTTGCCGTCAAAACGACAGCAAAAGTTGTCCCCACCGCGCAAATTCAACTGACGAGAAAACATCCTCCAGCCAGACCCAAGGAAAATCAAGGACGAGCTATCAAGTTCTAGCTCCACCCAAGAAGAAGAACGAGAGCATCCATGAAGACGGAGCCAGAAACCCTTCAAGCCACGCTCAGAAGCAATGGAGGAAAACAAGGCAGGAAGAGGAATCCGGGCAACATTCCGCCCAAGAACATGCAAAAGAAAATCATGGCGCCAATATCCCTCTTCCATAGAGGAAGAAGAAGACAGCGCCAACGTAGTACCATGATGCCCACCACGTGAAGAACGAGGGGTGCGGCCACCACGACCACGACGGCCACGGCCCCGCCTTGCAACACCACGGCCTCGCCCAGTTACACCGCTACCACGTTTGTGTGCCATGTGAAGAAGAAGACGCAGAAGGGAAAGATGCGAAGAATGGATACCAAGTACGGACAACCAAAGGAAGTATTTATAGCACAATCCAAGGGCAAACCAGCAAAAACACACAGAAGCCCAGGCGGCGCCATCATTGCGCCAAAGACCAAACGGGCCGAGCGTTACGAATTCCAAGACGAAGATGCCTTCACACGGTCAGCATTATTTACAGGACGCGTCAAATCTCTCTTGTTTCCCATGCAAAGCCTTGGAAACCCAACAGGCAACAAGCAGCGCGGCGTCCAAACCATCATTATTACGGTCCAGAAGACGTGAAGGATCGCAAAAATCAAGCATCATCATAGGTCATCAAACAACATGACAATACATATCAGCACGACATCCCAAGGGGAACGGACCAAGGTAAAAACAGTTGGGAAAAACCAAACGATTCCAAGAGCCACCTATATGTCCAAATTTTCTGACCATTAAAAATTCTTACTCCCATCGGGAGTACCCTTTTGAGTTCGGGTGCTCCCTCACCCAGAAGGCAAAGATGTGCTCGAGTGATCACTCGCACCAGCAGAAACAACATACTTTCAGAGTTCAGGTGCTCCCTCACCCCAAAAGCAGAAAAGCATTCAAGTGAATACTCGCAAAAAGACTCAGCCATTCAGCAAACATGACTTACTCACGCACTCGACGACATTCCGAGTGGGTGCTATCTTATTTTCCTCGCCTGAGTTTACTACAAGCTCCGCGAGTGACGACTAAAACAACTCACTTGATTTTTTATTCCAAGTGGTTGCATCGCTAATCAGGCTCCGTGCCTCTACAAAAACAATTATGCCTGGGCTACGACACACTATACCCAGATGCCACGCAAGCTTAGCGTGTAGGTAAGACCCCGCTGCGCAGAACGGCCGGGCCGGGACTTGCCGCAGAGCGATTTCACTCCCTACCTTTTCCATGCGCTCGCATGATAGAAAGAGCCGAGCGGACGCGCTCAGGCTATGTGCTTAGACTGGCGGCAATTGATCCTATATGACCTGCAGCGGCATGAATTTGCTTGACACCAGTGTTCCAAGTTCATGTCGAGGGACATGAGCTTGATTGGGCTACTGTGGTATTTGTCACTAGCACAATTCACCAAGGCTCGACCAGTCGACTCCTTGGTCCCTTTCAGCTTAGCAATCCCTCGAAACAGATGTTGTCATGGATCAAAACTGCCAGCGACCCGTGGCAATGCCGCGCTTACAAAAAATGAAGGCGCAGATGAATTCGAGTCCCTGCGCGACTCTTCGAGTCCCCCAGGCACTCGGGGGCTACTGACGAGGGGGTGACCCCACGACTCCTACATGTGAGACTACCTGGTGCGAATAAAGACAAAAGGCCCGCTGGAAGGTATGACAAGCCCACGATCGGCCCAACCAAAGCACCGACGTAGGAGTCCGCGACTAACATGGAAGGTGAAACTTGGCGTATAAGGCAAGACTAGAACTAGGAAACCACCTCTGTAACCTAGCACGGACTCCCCGAGACCTAGCCTAGTATATAAAGGCTGGGAGGGGAGACGTCCGGATAAACTCAATATGCATTTACTCATCCTATCCTTGCGAGAACTCGCCTTGGCCTCCACTGTAATCGCCCCCTCACGCAATAATATCGAGCAGGAAGTGCTTCTCCTGTTAGCCAACGAGTATCGTCCAACCTTTGCCTATCTCTATGACTATCCCAGGGTACCTGACCATGGGATTTGCCGGGGTTGATCCCCGTCACCATCTTAATTTGTGTGGGAGAGAAACACGCTCCACTCCAATCTAGAACACATCATAGGATTTTTCATGCTTATCTTTTTTCAGTTGAGTGTTCTTTATCTTTTCGTAGCTACTGCCATGTTTAGTTTTAGTCTTAGTTTGTCTTTAACAAGAGCCTTGGATTTTGTTTAGTTTGTTGCTAGAACTCTCTTTAGTTTTCATGTTTATCTTGTTAAGAGAGTTGGTTGTTGCACTTAGTTGTGCCTTGTCTTGAAAGTAGGTAATTGAGGTTGCTATTTAATTTTAGTAGTAACTTGCAATAGTTTTGAGGTATTGATGTGATAAAGTTTGAACTTTTTGTGTCAAGAGGTCTAGCCTATTAGTGATAGGTGTCGTATTTTGGGCAATCCGTGTGTATTTTCAAAACCTACAAAAATAGTTGAGAACTCTAGCTACTAGATGGATCGCTAATCTTTGGGTGGATCGGATATTAGAGTACACTCACGTACCATGAGTCGAGGATGCGCAAGGATAAGAAAACCCCCATACACTCCTCCTCGGGGTACTTGTCTCTTTGTGAAACTCCTTATTAGATTGACAGTTACCGATAATAAGTACACGAGTTCTTCGGACTAATGTAAGTATTGAAAGTTGACACTTCCACCTCCTCATATTTGCTAGCCTCTCCCATGCCGTGCATTGCCTTCTTCTCACTCCGAGAGTTGGCGTCCACCTTCGCCGGTACATCCAAACCATTGGCATGATACGCTCTGTCATCATAACCTCCTGATATCCTTCCTCAAAACAGCCACCATACCTACCTATCAAAGCATTTTCATAGCCTTTCCGAGATATATTGCCATGCAACATCCAGCTCTTCATGACTTGATCTTCATGTCATACATGTTCCTGCTACACTGGCAGCGGCATACATTGCATACATCATGATAGCTACATCTTCTTTATGATTTGAGTAACTTGTAAAGTGTGAAAGATCTTCTATACCCTCTTGTAAATTAGAGTGTTTCCCTTAAGTGAGGAAAAGATCCCAAAGTGGACAAAATAAAAGATCCCAAAGAGGACAAATGGGAGTTAAATAGAAAGAGCCATTGAGGCCACCAAAAAATAAAAAAAAATGAAAAAAGAGAAAAAGAAAATAAAAAGAGAGAAAGGGGCAACACTACCATCCTTTTGAAAGATCCACGCTAGTACTCCCTCTTATCCTTGTACTCCATAGAGATGATCATTCATGCATATAGCTATGTGGGGACCTTCACACTATAGAACTTGGCTTGCATATTCCAAGGATGAGCCTCCTCAAAAGAGCACTAGGTCTTCATGAGCGAGCAAGTTAGATGCACCGCCACTAGTTCCATTGGAGATCTTTTCAGCTCATATGTGCATCCGTTGCATGGCAATCCCTACTCATCACATCATATCTATCATTTGGCCTTCTCGCATATGATTGTCCTCATTGATGTGAGACTTTCTCTCCTTTTTTGTCTTCCTCCTCCACCATATTTCTCTCTTTTCCATCCTAAGTGTCAACTCTCGTGCTTACGCTCATCCATTGCATGAGTGCTCAAAATATTGAAAAGGAGTGGATCAAATTGACTTGTACCTGGCTAGTGGTCTGGGGACGAGTAAAGATAAGATTCCAAGTACTTTTTTATCATATTCCCTATCCCCATTCTTGCACGCAAACACCATTTGGAGACATTCGAGTCACGGACAGCGAGAGCTCTTGCACCTAATGTTCTTTTGTTACTTGTTTCAATGCTAATATAGACTCTTGCATGTTATGACTTGACTTGAATCACCTACCTTGATTGCTTTACTTTTCAAAGTTCTTATATGGTTGCTAGCATGTCACCACGGAAATTATGCTTGTTATCATTTACCTACTCGAGGACGAGCAGGAATTAAGCTTGGGCATGTTGATACGTCCCAAACGTATCGATAATTTCTGCTTGCTCCATGCATGTTTTGTGTGATATTGCTATGATCTAGATACACTTTCATACACTTTTGATCATATTTGGACTAACCTATTAACTCAGTGCACCCCAGTGCAATTTTCTGTTTTCTGCTATTTTTTTGTTCAAGGTTTCCCCCATATTTAAAGTGCTCCAAAATTTCACGAAAAATTGGATAAAAAATCAGCGCATCGGAAGACTCC
This sequence comes from Bromus sterilis, assembly GCA_950022295.1. NCBI lineage: Eukaryota > Viridiplantae > Streptophyta > Magnoliopsida > Poales > Poaceae > Bromus > Bromus sterilis. Next base: position 87,693,352 of record OX465599.1, read on the forward strand.
AGAACCCCGAAGGAGGGCCCGGGGGCCACCACCAGGTGCCCAGGCGGCCACCTGGCGCGGCCTAGGGCTTGGCCGCGCCAGGGGGGCGCCTGGACCCCTGGTGCCCTATATATTCCCCGTGACGTGAAACTTCCGAGAAGAGAACCCTTTTCGCGATCTCGTCTCTGTTCCGCCGCCGCCGCGCTTCCAAGATCGGGAGCGCCAACAGACCTCTTCTCGGCACCCTGCCGGAGGGAGGATCGACCTCCGGGAGCTTCCCCTTCACCATGGACGCTTCCTGGATGTGCCGTGAGTAGTTTCCTTTGGACCATGGGTCCGTGATCAGTAGCTATGTGATGTTCTCCTCCCCTCTTTGTTCTTCATGGTTTAGGCTTCGTGAGCTGCCCTACATGATCGAGGCACATATGTAATCTTTCTGCTGTTGCTATGCTGAGTTTGATGGGATCTGATAGATTATGAGATTATGTTTCAGATTGTGATAGAGTAATATATTTGGTTCTTATCTTTTATATTTTTGTTCCGAAGTGATTCTTGCATGTTCTCCGTTGCTGTTTATTGCTTTGGCCAAGTAGTAGGTAGTAACTCCAAGAGGGAACGTTATGCTCGATTGTGGGTTCATGCCCCGTGATGAAATGCTTGAGTGACAGAAACATTAGTCTAGGGGATGTGATGTTGCCACAAGGGGGAAAACAACGGTGCTTGTAACCGCGGTTGCAAGGATTGTTTACTTTACGCAAAGTGCTTTTTAATGCAGTTGTCTGTTGCTTTGAGTTTACACTTTGGGTGGGGCTCACAACTTATAATACCAGCGAGATGTTCTAGATAGATATCTCAAGATTAGTAGTAGATGCAGTTGGATTTCGGTCTACTTATTTTGGCGTACTTCCCATGCTTTTGAGCCTCTTCTTTTCTTTTGTAGCATAGTTAGCATTGTGGTGCGTTTATAATCCTTTCAATTGCCCATCTGTAATTTGTTTACCTCGCATAGCAGTTTTATCATCTTTTGGGAGAGAGACATCACTAGTGAACATCACGGGACCCCGGTCCATATTCTCATCACTGTTTACACGCTCATTTACTTTTCTGCTTTTAGTTTCAATTGTTATCATTATCATTATCCCTTGTGTTTGATCCTTTGTAAACAACAAGACCGGAGAGATTGACAACCTCTCTGAACTTCGTTGGGAGCAAAGTTATTTGTGTTGTGTGCAGGTCCAGGTCAAGGACGCAAAGTTTGTCGTAAATGGTTCCATTGATTTCTTGCCACCTACTTATCATTGCCGGAGTCCTACGGGAGACAAACCCTATCCTCTACATAGGGGAAATTTGCTGCTATCCTACATCTCACCTTCCACTTGGGGTAACCAACAAAGGGAGAGAAGCCATTATCATCTCTCGCGTATCAATCATCAACAATAACCAGACCATACTTGTTGCCTCCAAGACTAGCATAATTTTGAGGACCGAATAAATCCATATGAAGAAATTCAAGAGGACGAGTAGTAGTCATTATAGTCTTTGTTGAATGATGTTTCTTGGCAATCTTTCCATCTTCACAGGCACTGCATAGACGATCTTTATCGAATTTCACATTTTCAATCCCAACGATGTTTTTCTTCGAGATAAGAGTTTGAAGATTTTTCATCCCTGCATGACCAAGTCTTCTATGTCATAACCAACCAGATGTGGCTCTAGCCATTAAGCATGTGGACACGACAGGTCCTGACGAGAAATTGACAATATAAAGATCACCTTTGCGGTATCCTTCGAACACGAAGGAATAATCATCCTGAGAAAACACAACACAACGAGAAGCAGAGAACAATACAAGCATACCCATATCACAAAGTTTTGAGATAGACATAAGATTGTATCCTAGAGATTGAACAAGCATAACTTTGTCAATATTCTTATCCTTCGATATAGCGACCTTACCCAAACCAAGTACTTTTCCTTTGTTGTTGTCACCGAAAGTAATATATCTCTAAGAAGATTCAGTAAGTTTGTCTTCGGTGAACAAATCTTCGTCTCCGGTCATATGATTAGTGCAACCACTGTCCATGACCCATTCGGATCCACCATAGACATAGCCCTGCATAAGAATTAGTTCTTCTTAACCACCCACAAACGAGCAGGTGACTGAGAAGGCATGGAAGTGCTAGATGAATCCACAGTATTATAGCGAACATGACCATATTGGCGAGGGGGGCCATCAAGCACACCATAAACATAATTCCTCGGTGATGGGTTAGAGTACTAGTAGGTAAAAGCAATTTTGTCGTTATTATCACGATGACGATAAAAATTTCTATCTACTCGATAGTATTCCTTCTGGGGAACATTTGATGCAGGCACCATATGTTCATTTCTATCCTCGAGAGAGTAGTAGTGTCTCGGTGGTACCGTAGATTTTCCTGCATAGAATGGTTAGGGGCAGTTTTTCTACGAGAGATTTGCAAACCCAAATCTGTCGCTTATAGAAACCATTCTTCGGAGGAGTACCAACGAATTCAGCAGATACTTTTCCTTCCTGATCTTTGATAAGCTTGTAGTCAGAATCAAGTGATTCATCAACAATAGCTTATCAATTTTGCATTTGAAACCTGAAAGGTTAGCAATATCAATGGGTTTTTCTTTCGCTAGAACCTAGACAGTTTTAGGATACTGCTCGGGTTCCAAGTAGGTGCCATGAGGGTTGAGTTTCCTCTCGAAACCAACACCTTCCTTTCGAGGATTCCTATAAAGAAGGGCATTCTTTAGGATATCACATAGGTACTGGTGTCCCTAAACACTTTTGAACATGTCTGTATCAAATAAATCTTTCAACCTGAGGAGTTCCTCGGTAACAGCAGAATTTTCCTCGATCGAGGGGGTTAGCATCATCAATAACAATAGGTTCCTTTCCTTTCGATTGCTTAGAAATATACCCAGTCTTACTTCCTTCCAAACAAGCTAAGCAAGGTGAAGTAGATTCATTTTTAGATTCCGAGCCCTGTTGAGAAATGAGAGTGAGATTGACATTCTCCAACTCTTCACGAGCCTCTCTCAGTTTCTCGAGAGTCATTTTCCTTTGAAGGAATTCGTAGGTTAGCTTCTCATAGTCCACTGAGAGAAGATCATGCCGATAGGAAAGTTCATCATAGTTTTCCTTCAGAGCAGCATGCTCATTCGTCAAAGTTTGACCTTTCTCAATCTCATCGATCAACAAGGTCTCAGATTCTTGAATGGTTTCACTCAGAGAATCTAATTCATCTTGTTGGATAGAAGCAATTTTAGCAAGTTTGGCATAGCTTATCCTAGAGTGACTTTCATAAGCAGATCCATCAGAAGTATCGTAGGAATTCTTAGAAGAGGCTACCTTAGACTTGGCCATGAAGAAGTAAGCTGGAGTTTCATCTTGCCTGCTTTGGTTGATGAAGAATGAACTTGATGCCTTGCTAGAAGCAAATGCTAGACCAGCAACACCATCAGACTCAGAACCAGAACTAGATCTTGAGTTTGATTCATCTTCGGTCCCAGAGGCTTCATCTTCAGAGTTCATCTCTTTAACCAGATAGGCCTTGGCACAGTGAGAATTCTTGCGTCGAGAGGAATGTGATTTCAAGGAAGAACTCTCTCGATTCTTGTGATACTTCTTCTTCTTTTCATCATCAGAATCATCTTTCTTGTCTTTTCTGGACTTTGAATCATATCTCTTCGACTCATAGTTTTTGCTCGACCGGTGCGACTTGCTTGACGAGTTGTTGTGAGAGTGCTTGGATCTATGTTCAATTTCCCAGAGAGGACAATCAGCGATGAAGTGACCTGGCTTCTTGCACTTGTAACAACGGTTATCTTTCGCTGAAGAGTTTCTGGATGATCATCGATGCTGTGATGAATTGGTTGAATGTCTGGAGGAGTAGTTTTTCTTCGGTGAAGAGCAATTCCTTCTCTGGAAGCGGTTGAATCTTTTCATTATCAGTGCCAAATATTTTCCAATATTCTCGTGGTCATCTGAGGCACCTCCAGATTCAGAACTAGCTTCAGGAGAAGAATGATGTGAAGCTTTGGCCTTGAGAGCATAGGATTTTCTTCGAGTTCCATTGACATCACGTTTTTCTTCTTCTTCCATTTCAAAGGTGGTAAGTCTCTCGAGAATATCAGCAGCGACAAGATTTCTGAAATCAGTCCTTTCCTTGATCATCAGCACAATGTGATCGAAGGAATCATCAAGAGAACGAAGCAAAGTCCTAACAATAATGTGACTGGTGATATCTTAAGCACCGAGGGAAATCATCTCATTTGATAATGTGGTGAGTCTGTTGTAGATGAAGTTAACCTTTTCTCCCTCGTGCCTCTTGAACCGATAGAATTTGCTTCAAAGAGTGTCAATACAAGCATCTTTTTGAGTAGAGACACCTTCACCAATCTTCTCGAGATAGTCCTAGACACCTTTGGCCGTAGGAATATTCTTGACCTCATGATATTTTTCTGGAGTCAGATGGTTTGTGATGAATACCCAGACTTCAGAATCAAGTGCCATGTTCTTTGCCTCATCAGGGGTGATGGCAGCCTTGTCCTTGACTGGAACTCAATTCTTGACAATTTCCCAAGCGGCAGAATTGATGGCCATGATGTTCCTCTTCATTTTGTCCTTCCAATAGGGATATCCCTTCCCATTGTAAATAGGAATCGGTTCGCCCGAGCGAACAGCTGCAAACGACATTCTTGACAACATTCCAGGTGGTTAGACCAAAATACGCAGAGCGTAGGGAGTGCCTAGCTCTGATACCAGTTGAAAGCTCAAGAATGATCAGAGGGGGAGGGGTGAATGATCACTTCTAAAAATTCTACGAAACTTAGAAGGAATTCATGCAAACTGCGAAGGACTAATATAATCTCGAAGGAATTGCAGTACGAAAGTCATGCATGGATCGAAAGTATTAGGGACGAGGGGAAACATCGAAAGCAAACAGGCAAATGAGTAAACACAAAAAGTAAATACGAGTAAGAAAACGAGCCTCTGATACGTCCCAAACGTATCTATAATTCCTGCTTGCTCCATGCATGCTTTGTGTGACTTTGCCATGTTTTGGTTGAACTTTATTACACTTTTAAACCAATTTGGACTAACCTACTAACTCAGTGCACCCAGTTGCCAGCTTCTGGTTTTCTGCTGTTTTTGTTTTTCAGGTTTTCCGGCTGATTAAAGTGCCCAAAAAATTCCGCAAAAATTATATTAAAAATCGGCGGGCAGGAAGCTTCCGGAATAACCAAGGGAAAGAGACGGGACCACCACCACGGAGCCAGAAGGGTCCCTGGCGCGGCCCCAACCCTAGGGCGCGCCAGGCACCCTCCTGGCTGCCCTGGGTGGCCCCTCGACGCCCCCTTCGCCTATATAACCCCCTCGGGGTAGAAACCCCTAAACAAGAACTCTTTTTGGCGGAAACCTCTCTGTTCCGCCGCTGCCGCCGTTTTCAGATCGGGGCTGCCTGGAGAAGCTGCCCCGGCACCCTGCCGGGACGGGGAAGTGCCCCCGCATTCATCTCCATCGATGTTGCTTCCCTTCTCCATGAAGCGGGAGTAGTTCCTCCTCGGGGCTAAGGTCTTCTACAGTAGCTATGTGGTCTTCTCTCTCTCCCATGATGTGATATTGATTGTGATCATAGGCAATGTTAATCTAGGGTGATCCCATGATGTTTCCCATTCTTCTATGTATTGGATTGATGTACTCAATTGATCTTATCTAGTATAATCTCCAAGACCATGGTGACAGCTGGTCTATTGCACATGGAATTAGAAGAATATTTTCATGAGTGATTTCCTCTTTTGTGTGTGGATTGAAGATTGAGAGTCTTTTGGTGCTTGTATTTGACTATCCTTTAGATATGTTGTGGTGATTGTGGTACTCTCTTTGGATGGCCGCGGTGACATTGGGAAATCCATAGATTGAGAACTACGAACTTTGAGGTGTGCTTTTGTAGCCCTACACAATTCTCATCCTCTCTTGACCACAAAGGAATGACCTCCGAGTACATCTCCATTGCATGTTTTATGGGGAATATCATGTGATTAGACTATGGTAATGTTGTTGGGAGTTGCCACTAGTGAAAGTATGAAGCCTAGGCCTTGTTTCCACCTTTGCAATACCGTTTGTGCTCACGTTTACCACTTGTTACCTTGCTGCACTTTTTATTCAGATTTATATTACCTTGCTTTACCGCACCTATCACCCATATTTTACCATCTCTTCGCCGAACTAGTGCACCTATACAACTCCTAGTTGTATTAGGTGTGTTGGGGACACAAGAGACTTCTTGTTTCTTAATTGCAGGGTTGCTTGAGAGAGACCATCTTCAACCTCTACTTCCCTGAGTTCGATAAACCTTAGGTCATCCACTTGAGGGAAATTGCTACTGTCTTACAAACCTTTGCGCTTGGAGGCCCAACATAGTCTACAAGAATAGAAGTGTGTGTAGACATCAAGATATTTCTGGCGCCGTTGCCGGGGAGGTGAGTGCTTGAAGGTATATCTTTAGATTCTGCAATTAAATCTTTTCGTTTCTTGTTTTTATTTTCACTAGTTAGGTTTATGGAAAACTGCAATCTTAGTTCGCTGCTTCGGGGAGACCGCTTTGCCACACCTGTGGTAGAGAAGTCTCCGCCACCTACTGAATGCATCCCGTTCCAAATACCACTTGGGATAGTTGAAATAATTATTAATGATTGTTATGATGGGACAGTCAATCCTAGTATTCATTTGTTGAAACTTACAGAACTTTGTGAGTTATTTAAGATTTCAGGTTTGACAAGAGGTGAAGTCATGAAGAAATTATTTGCCTTGTCACTGAAAGGAAAAGCATTGGAATGGTATAGGCTACTAGATGATTCTCACCTACGGGATTGGGAAGAGATCCAGTCTCTCTTTTACTCCAAGTTTTATCCTCTTCATGAAGTCCATGAGAATAGGAATTATATTTATAATTTCTATCCTCATGACGGAGAGAGCATAGCTCAAGCTTGGGGGAGACTAAAAACTTTGATGCTAAAATGTCCTAACCATGGGCTCCCCAAAGATATGATTATTACTAATTTCTATGCAAGGCTATCTCGACAGGATAAAGACTTGCTCGATGCTTCCTCGGTGGGTTCTTTCACAAACGAAAAGATTGATGCTAAATGGGAACTCCTTGAAAGAATCCAACACAACACTGAAGATTGGGAGATCGACAAAGGTAAAGAGTCAGGTATAATTTATGAGTATGATTGCATTAAGTCCTTTGTTGAAACTGCAAGTTTTAATAAATTTAGTGCTAAGTTTGGGCTTGATTCTCAACTCCTTGTTGATTTCCTCAAATCTTTTGCTTCACATCTTAATATGCCTAAGGAGGATTGGATCAAGCATCATGAACCTTTTAAAGAGATTTGCAAAGAAAATGAAATTGTTAATGATGATTGCAACATACATGATCCAATTCCTGAAAATGAAGTTTTATATAAGCATGTTAATTTTTGTGGAGTGGATAGACCTTGTGAAAGGCCTATGATTGAAGAAGAGAAGTATTTTAAGCAACATAAGCATGAAAGAACAATCACTTGGGTTAGAGATTTAAATGAAATTGCTAGAGAATTGTGTGACCTTTATCCTTTTACTTGTGAACTTTGCTGCATAAAGGGTCACTTCAATTTTCAGTGCATGTACTTTCAAAACATAACTGTTAGCCAGTTGTGTGATGACATGATCACCCCTGATCTTTATGATGAGCTTATGTTATTTTTGATGTGTGAAGAGTTATCAGAAAAGACTTCTTGGCTAGATGGTCATGCTTTGGGAATAAATAACACTTTGCAGAAATGCCATCTCTATTGTGTTGTTAATTGCCATGAGAATGATTACATAAGTAAGATTAGAAAGGAGGGAACTCTACCAAAGTATAAAAATGTCTCTTATATTTCTACTAATAAAAAGGAGAGTTTCTCCCAAGTTTCCCCTATTGTTTCTAATGATAAACCAGGATATGTGGAGAAACTTCCCCTCCAACCACTCCTTCCTAAGGTGAAGAAGAAGAAAAAAAAGAGGAGGAGGAAGAGGAGAAGGAAGGAAGAAGAATGGGTAACAACCTGGCCTGAGCATATTCCTCGCATCGATTTTTATCCTAACGGACAGAAATTTATGGAGGATGGTGAGCTTGATTGCATTCATTATTATCTTGAAGATAAGTCCGTGGGTACTATTGAAGATGATTTTGATTATGATATGCATGTTACTTTTTGTGATTGGGAAAATGATGATAATGCTACTTATGACCTTGAAAATCTCTTTGGTACCAACTCTGCGAGTGATGATATGGAAAGCTCCAAGCTTGGGGATGATAGGATTGCAAGTCCTTTACCCATTATTGATGTGGTAATTGATAATTCTTTTTCTAGTAAGAATAAAGACAACATGTTTACAAATATAGTTTCTAGCAATGATAATGCTCTTATCTACTATGATGATGTTATAACTCCTATTTTTAGTGATTATAAAGGTACCTATGACATAAGGATAAATTATCCTTATGAAACTTGTCATGATCATGGAGGGAATTACTCCCTTGTTGAACACCATCTTCCTAATACACAATTAATCTATAGTGTTCAAGTTGTTTATGATAGTCCTACTCCAACTATTACCAATGAGAAAGATTATGCTTATGTGGAGAGTAAGAGTACCCTTTTGCATGTGGATCATGGTAACAATTTTTTATGTGATACTTATATTGTTGAGTTTATTCATGATCCCACTGAAAATTATTATGAGAGGGGAACATATGCTTATAGATATTTCAATAATATCAAGTTCCCTCTCTTTATGTTGAAGGTTTTGAAGTTGCACTTGTTTTGCCTTCCTATGCTAATATCTTTATGCTTCAATGAGTTATTTCTCTACAAGATCCCTTTGCATAGGAAGCATGTTAGACTTAAATGTGTTTGGTATTTTCTTCTTGGTGCCCTCTTTTGTGCTTCAATTCTTATACCCATGAGAGCATCATTAAAATCTTAAGCCTATCTTTATGGCTATAAAGAAAGAGCTCTAGGGAGACAACCCTTGTTATCTTTACTTTTTGTTTTTCTTTTGTTCTTAGTGGTCTTGATGATTGTTACTATTGTAGAAACATCATTGTATCTTTACTTTCAAGCTTTGTGCCAAGTTTAGCCTCAGATTGCAAGAAAGGTCAAAAGTTGGTGCAGGCTGTCCAGAAACAGATTATGTCTGCTTGATGGAAAAAATCAGAATAAATCACCAGATTATCTTTTTGATCTGAATTTTTTTGACAGTATGATCCATACAATTACCTTTCGGGCGTCTGTTCAGAGTTTTTTGATTTGAGTTGCATAAGTGCCCCTAAAAAATTCCCCTTTCTCTTCTGTTCTGTTTTTCTCAGCTTCTGCCCCGGTTTTTCTTTTCGCAGTTTTGCAATCCTTAAGCTTGCTTTTTTCTTTGCAAACTTTTTTGGGCAGGCAATATAAACAGTAGCTCTTCCTGGAAATCTTTATTTGCAGTAGAGGAAAATTATTTTATTAGGGTACTAACCTCTCTAATCAGCCTACAATGAGTTATGTATGAAGGGAGTTTTCAAGTGCGCGATGGAAGGTGATGAAAGAAGATCCAGGAGTGTCAAGCGCTCAAGCTTGGGGATGCCCAAGTGCACCCCCAATAAATATTCAAGGAGACTCAAGCGTCTAAGCTTGGGGATGCCCCCGAGGCATCCCCTTCTTCATCAACAATCATCGGTCTGTCTTTCGTTGCACTATATTTTTATCACTTCATGCGTTATGTGCTTTGCTTGGAGCGTCTCGCTCTTTACTTTTCTAGGTTTGTTTTGCTTTCTTTGCTGTAGTAACAAGTGAGACCCCAACTTACTATTTTGTGTGGGAGAGAAACACGCTCCACTTGAACTAGAACTCCTCATAGGATTTGCATGCCTATTTCTTTTAGCTGTGAGTTGTTCTTTTTCTTTTCTTAGCTGCTGGTCTGTTTAGCTGTAGTGCTTTAGTTTTTCTAGAGCTTTTCTTTTCAGGTTGAACTTTCTATAGGTTGCATGTTTTATCTTGTTAGAGAGTTTTCCTGTTGCACTGAGTTATGTGTCTTGACTAGAAAGTAGGTAGTTAAAGTTGCTTTTCCTTTTGAAGTAGTAACTTGCAATAATTTTGAGGTATTGACTAGAGTGATGTTTGAACTTTTGGTGTCAAGAGCTCTTGCCTATTAGTGATAGATGTCGTATTTTGGGCAATCCGTGTGTTTTCCGAAAACCAAAAACCCCTGTTGAGAACTCTAGCTACTAGATGGATCACTAACCTCTGGAGGGTTCGAATATTAGAGTACACTCATGTACCATGGGTCGAGGATGCGCAAGGATAACCAAACCCCCATACACTCCTCCTCGGGGTACCTGTCTCTTTGTGAACCTCCTATTAGATTGAGAGTTACCGATAATAAGTGCATGAGTTCTTCGGACTAATGTGAGTATTCGAAAGTTGACACTTCCACCTACCCATACTTTTTCTAGCCTCTTCGGTACCGTGCATTGCCCTTTTCTCACCTCGAGAGTTGGCGCATACTTCGCCGGTGCATCCAAACCCTTGGCATGATACGCTCTGTCATCATAAGCCTCATTATATCTTTCCTCAAAACAGCCACCATACCTACCTACAAGGCATTTCCATAGCCTTTCCGAGATACATTGCCATGCAACATCCACCCTCTCATGACTTGATCTTCATGTCATACATGCCACTTGCTTGATCGATGAGCCGCATGCTAGTTGGGCCTTGCCCTAATCATTGCTACATGATGCGCTAGTATCATTGCATATCCTGCTATCCTGGCGGAGGCATACATTTGCATCATGATTAGTTACATTTTCTTTTTGTGAGTACCTTTGTAAAGTGTGAAAGATCTTCTATATTCTTGTAAAATATAGAGTATTGCCCCTAAAGTGAGGAAAAGCTCCCAAAGAGGAAAAATGAGAGTTAAATAGAAAGCGCCATTGAGGCCACCAAAAAAAAGAGAAAAAAAAGAGAGAAGGGGCATACTACTATTCCTTTTGAGAGATCCACACTAGTACTTCATCTTCTATCCCTTGTACTCCATAGAGATTATCATCATGCATATAGCTATGTGGGGAAATTTTACACTATAGAACTTGGCTTGTATATTCCAATGATGAGCCTCCTCAAACGAGCTCTAGGTCTTCTTGAGCAAGCAAGTTAGATGCACCCCCACTAGTTCCATTGGAGAACATTTAGCTCACATGTGCATCCGTTGTATGGAAATCCCTACTCCTCACATCATATCTATCATATGGCCTTCTCTCGCCTATGATTGTCCTCATTTATGTGAGCCTTTCACACACCTTTTTGTCTTCCTCCTCCACCCTTTTTCTGTTTTGCCTTTTAGGTGTCAACTTTCTTGCTCACGCTCATCCATTGCATGAGTGCTCAAAATATCGAAAGGGAGTGGATCAGTTTGACTTGTACCTGGCTAGTGGTCTGGGGACGAGTCCAGATAAGAACCCAAAGGAGACCAAGTGTGAAACTTTAGTAGATAGTTGTTCTCAACAACCTTTTTTTTCTCTTTCTTCCCAGTCCCTTGCTTGCACGCAAACACCATCTGGAGACATTCGAGTCACGGACAGCAAGAGCTCTTGCACCTTTTGTTCTTTTGTTGCTTGTGTTAATGTCAATATAGACTCTTGCCTGTTAAGACTTGAATTGAATTGCATGCTTTGATTGCTTTACTTAACAGTCCTTATTTGGTTGTGTGGCATGTCACCACAGAAATTATGCTTGTTATCATTTACCTACTCGAGGACGAGCAGGAATTAAGCTTGGGGATGTTGATACGTCCCAAACGTATCTATAATTTCTTCTTGCTCCATGCATGTTTTGTGTGACTTTGCCATGTTTTGGTTGAACTTTATTACACTTTTAAACCAATTTGGACTAACCTACTAACTCAGTGCACCCAGTTTCCAGCTTCTGGTTTTCTGCTGTTTTTGTTTTTCAGGTTTTCCGGCTGATTAAAGTGCCCAAAAAATTCCGCAAAAATTATATTAAAAATCAGCGGGCAGGAAGCTTCCGGAATAACCAAGGGAGAGAGCCGGGGCCACCACCAGGGAGCCAGAAGGGTCCCTGGCGCGGCCCCAACCCTAGGGCGCGCCAGGCACCCTCCTGGCTGCCCTGGGTGGCCCCTCGACGCCCCCTTCGCCTATATAACCCCCACGGGGTAGAAACCCCTAAACAAGAACTCTTTTTGGCAGAAACCTCTCTGTTCCGCCGCCGCCGCCGTTTTTAGATCGGGGCTGCCTGGAGAAGCTGCCCCGGCACCCCGCCGGGACGGGGAAGTGCCCTCGGATTCATCTCCATCGACGTTGCTTCCCTTCTCCATGAAGCGGGAGTAGTTCCTCCTCGGGGCTAAGGTCTTCTACATTAGCTATGTGGTCTTCTATCTCTCCCATGATGTGATATTGATTGTGATCATAGGCAATGTTAATCTAGGGTGATCCCATGATGTTTCCCCTTCTTCTATGTATTGGATTGATGTACTCAATTGATCTTATCTAGTATAATCTCCAAGACCATGGTGACAACTGGTCTATTGCACATGGAATTAGAAGAATATTTTCATGAGTGATTTCCTCTTTTGTGTGTGGATTGAAGATTGAGAGTCTTTTGGTGCTTGTCTTTGACTATCCTTTAGATATGTTGTGGTGATTGTGGTACTCTCTTTGGATGGCCGCGGTGACATTGGGAAATCCATAGATTGAGAACTACGAACTTTGAGGTGTGCTTTTGTAGCCCTACACAATTTTCATCCTCTCTTGACCACAAAGGAATGACCTCCGAGTACGTCTCCATTGCATGTTTTATGGGAAATATCATGTGATTAGACTATGTTAATGTTGTTGGGAGTTGCCACTAGTGAAAGTATGAAGCCTAGGCCTTGTTTCCACCTTTGCAATACCGTTTGTGCTCACGTTTACCACTTGTTACCTTGCTGCACTTTTTATTCAGATTTATATTACCTTGCTTTACCGCACCTATCACCCATATTTTACCATCTCTTCGCCGAACTAGTGCACCTATACAACTCCTAGTTGTATTAGGTGTGTTGGGGACACAAGAGACTTCTTTTTTCTTAATTGCAGGGTTGCTTGAGAGAGACCATCTTCAACCTCTACTTCCCTGAGTTCGATAAACCTTAGGTCATCCACTTGAGGGAAATTGCTGCTGTCCTACAAACCTCTGCGCTTGGAGGCCCAACATAGTCTACAAGAATAGAAGTGTGTGTAGACATCAGCCTCACACTGAGATGTTTGGTAAACCATTTCACACTCTGCAAAGTGCTACGCCTGGTTGGAGGGACTGGTGATTGAACACCTGGAGAAAAACTCTCTTTGTCCTATTCTCTACTGCAACAAACTCCTCGAGCTTGTCCAGTTTTCACTCGGGGTAGATGATTCAGGACATCTCCGAAACCTTTACAGGCTTCCTTCAGGAGTGACAATTACTCTCTGACTACTTGAAAGACAACGCCTAACCGTCTAGGAGACTTGCAGTTCTCCAAGATAAAAAGGTCGGCTAATCTCAACCTAAGTCACTGTGAATTGCTCAACTCAGTTTGGACTTGGGTTTTGGTTTTCTCTCAAAATCTTTCTCGGGAAGCTCACAACTCTTCTGTCTTAGAATATTCAGTGGAGAAGCCAACCACAAATGGCGGGTAGGTGCGGGGTATTTATAGGTGGCGATCCCGATGGGTGAAATGACTGAAGTGACCCAATGCAACCACTTGACGCGTGTCCACAACGGTCGGATTTTCAATCACCGCGCAACTTTTCTTGCGGAGCAAGTAAGCTGACTTACTGAACAAGTTCTCTCTCGAAGGCACGAAGTGCGATGACTTTGCCTTCGAGCTATTACTCGACTCAGTAAGATTTCTCTCAGTAGGCTTTTTGTGGGTTTATGATGAGCAGAGCAAATTCACTTCGCCAAAGATCTCAACTAGCAAACCCCTTTTGATAGTAAGATTTTTCCTAAGACTCAAAAGTAAAGAGAAACTAGTCAAAAGACTAAGTATTCATCCAGCTTCTACTTTCTCCTCGTTGCGCTTTTACTCGAGAGCATCTTCTTTCTCGATGACATTTTTATGGGTCGTCTTCCTTCAAAGGCTTCGGTATAGGATTGCAGCTTCGTTGCAGTGAGTTGTCCTTCAACCTTCTACTTGCAAACTCCATTCTTTAGAAACCTAAGTATCTTTTGATACTCGAAAACAATATTAGTTCCACTACTGCTCTGTCCAACAATCTCCAAAACCTTCGGGGGCTAAACTTGCTCTTACACAGGGTTTTACGAACCGATTAGGTTTTAGCATGGTTTAATTGGATTAATGAATAGAGATAGGCCCCATCGAGGTTGAATTCGGAGAATTAAAGAAAATTGAAGGGAAGTCCCATGAAACCCCCGTTGGGGTTCGTAGGAGAAAACAAAAAAAAGGTACTAAGAAAAACACATCCCAATATCTTTAGATAGATGCAATAAAATTAGTGATCTAGTCTTTTTTTATCATATCATACCTTTATTTCTCAGCTAATAGCTTAGGTCATTTACAATATGACGAGAAAATAAAGTCAGGTATGTTATCTCATACTGACAAAGTTCTGGAGCTAAGAGAAAATTTTGCTAAGGAACTGCAACCATGTTTGCTTCACGATAGAAAAGCTTGATCTCTACGGTATTGAACTCCAAACTGAGTAGCTTGCAATCTGCAATGGTGGTAGATCTTGGCCAAGATAATCTTCTGCTTGTACTGAATCCACCGCCTCCAAGTTGTCAGATTCAATTTTACACATCCAATACTTACCACAAGGAGGCATCCAATCCTGATAGCAGTTATTTTGGCCGATAGGACGTTACTTATGAGGCAGGTACCAAGTGTCTGTAACAGCTCGGGATTTCTCCATAGTTGTAAATTTCATGATTTTTTCCGTTTTGTTGGATTGTTATTGTTTGCGCTAGTAGTAATTAAATATTATATTTATTTTTCCAATTTATGAGTTGGTGAATTATCCCCCCCTCTTCTCGTATTGCCATGCACGTTCGAAACTCGTCCACTTATCTTTTACGTTTATTTATAGGCCTAGTACAACTCTTATGGCCCAACTACTAGATTTGGGCCAAAACATTATGGTCAGAGCGACAGACGCGAACAACGCCGATCGACCTTCCAAATATGCAATGTTTCATATCCTAAAAAAATACAATGTTTCACCGTTGGGCATGAAAAACTCTTTAAAAAGATTAACTGGATTTATGTCACTGTAATTTCTATGAGTTGGAGGTATGCCATTACAAAAACTAAAGTTGGAAATATGCCACTACAACTTTCCTATATCTCTATATATGCCATTTTCTTTACTTAAGAGGAGTGGCGGAGCTCGGGCTTAAAATGTGTGTGTGTGTGTGGTGGGGAGGAGGGAAAATGGACTATTGAGTCATGTTGGACCACTGCTAGGGGGAAATGAGCCAAATATGACTGATTTTGGAGCAAAACGGACTAAATGCACTGATTTTTTGCAATTTTTCCTTAGGCTGGTGGCGGCGGGAGGGGGGGGCTGACATACACATAGCTCCACCTCCGCTTAAGAGGCTAACAGTTCAACAAACGCTTGTATTTTAATACTCCCTACGTTTCTAGATATAGGGCGTATAGTTTTTTTAGAAAAAAATCTAAAATATAGGGTGTATTGTGTTACATCACTCGTTTGGACAACCTTTTTAAAATTTTGATCATGTTTCCTTATTTTTTTTCAAACCCCTCTATTTTCTCACATCAATCACCTATGGATAATTTCTTCCAAACCCGATGTAATTTTTTTTCCACATGTGTTTTTTAATTTCCGTGCCAAAAACTATACGCCCTATATCTAAGAACGGAGGAAGTATGTATTTCTGCATCAACCATACTACCCTTATGCCCAATTTTGGTCCGGTATTAGAGAAAATGGCATTTGTAGAGGTATGGGAAATTTGCAGTGCCATATTTCTAACTTCAGTTTTTGCAATGGCATATCTCCAACCCTTAGAAATTGGCATAAATCCAAATAACCCTGGGATGAGTTTTCAGCTATCTCAAAAAACAATTATGCAACGTTTCCTGTTAGTGTCTGACAAAGGAAACAGAGAAACGCTCCCCTAAAAAGGCAAATAAAAAGAGAAAAATAAGTGAAGGCGCACCTTGTCTCCCGATAATGAAACCCACACCGCACGGGCAGATTCACGTTGCAGTCACACACACTTTACACCAGCCCCAGCCCGAGTGCACACAGAAATAGAAATACAGAAATAGTCACACACTCGCAGGCTCTTTTCTCGCCGCCAGAAAAGCCGCGCGCAGACACGGACCACGGGAATGGCCAACGAACGAACACATCGGCGACACCCGCACCGACGAGAGAGAGGGAGCGATCCCGCCATGGAATATTCTGGTGCGACCTCATTGCTTGCCCGTTGCCCCTGTTGGATAAACCCTGCACATTTAGAGTTCAGTGTTGAGTCTTTGTATTCAGTCTTATATGTCGATTGAGTTTCAGAGTCTGTCAGGTTCAGGTGTTGGCTGGAGAGCTATTCTTCAGGCAATTAGATTAGGCCATTTACTCGTTTTCTGTTAGCTACGGACCGAGTCCTTTGCAGCCACGATTCGCTCGTGGGATGGCACGAGAATACCGGATCGTGGGGATCACACGACCGGCTGTAACCAGAATAAAAGGAAGGGAATAGAATCGGAAAAGCTGTGCAAGTTTATACAGCGCAAACTTTTCATACTCAACAGGTCTCCAACGCGTCGGGTCAGTTTTGGGGGGAGGCCGTGTCCACGGCAGTTCTCATACTCAACAGGTCTCCAACGCGCGCCGTGGCGGGAAAAACTCCCTACGAGGCCTGGCACGGGGTCAAGCCCCATGTGCATTTCCTCCGTACGTTCGGCTGCATCGCACACGTCAAGATCGTCAGGCCGGGGCAGAAGAAGCTGGACGACCGCTCCAAGCCCATGGTGCTCATCGGCTACGAGCTGCACGGCGGGAAGTACCGCGTGTACAACCCCGTCGACAAGCGAGTCCATGTCACCCGTGATGTCGTCTTCGACGAGTCCGTGGGGTGGAACTGGGAGGGTGGCGGCACGGCAGCTGCGCCCGGCGGCGAGATCTTCACCGTCGACTACTCCACGCCCCTCGTCGTCACCACGCGACGCACGGGCAGAGGAGAGAACGCGGCGGACAGCTCGGGGCCTCCCGCGCGCTCACATCCACGCACACCCTCTGTCGCAGACAGGGGAAAGGCACCTGTGGAGTTCGCCACGCCCCCGTCATCACCCGACTCCGAGCAACTCGACGCCGGCGACGACGCGAGCGCGCCTCACCGCTATCGACGCATGGCGGAGCTGCTTGGGCCCGACGCAGAGGCGCCCGGGCTGGCGCAGCGGCTGCTCCTTACGGAAGCCGGGGAACCGTCCACCGTGGCGGAAGCCGAGAGCACGCCATGTTGGCGCAAGGCCATGTTGGAGGAGATGACCTCCATCGAAGAAAATGACACATGGGAGCTCGCTGATCTTCCCCGCGGCGGCAAATCCATTGGGCTCAAGTGGGTGTTCAAGACGAAGCGCGACCAGGCCGGCGTCGTCATCAAGCACAAGGCGCGCCTGGTTGCAAAGGGCTACATCCAGCAGCAGGGGATCGATTTTGAGGAGGTATTCGCCCCTGTAGCTCGTATTGAATCTGTTCGCCTGCTACTCGCGCTCGCTGCACAGGAGGACTGGGAGGTACACCACATGGACGTCAAGTCCGCGTTCCTCAACGGGGAGCTCGAGGAGGAGGTCTACGTCGAGCAGCCGCCCGGCTTCGTCATCGCTGGCAAGGAGGGCAAGGTGATGCGGCTCCACAAGGCTCTGTATGGGCTGCGACAAGCACCACGAGCCTGGAATGCCAAGCTCGACACCACCTTGGCGTCGCTCGGGTTCAGGAGGAACGAGTCCGAGCACGGCATGTACGTCCGCAATGGCCTGCTCGTCGGCGTGTATGTGGATGACCTCATTATCACTGGCAACAGTGTTGATGAGATCCAGCGCTTCAAGGAAGAAATGAAGGGCACGTTCCGGATGAGTGACCTTGGTCTGCTCAGCTTCTACCTGGGGATCGAGGTGCGCCAGAGCGAAAGCGAAATCACTCTCTCGCAGGCGGCGTACGCTAAGGGGATTCTGGAGAAGATGGGGATGGTTGGATGCAACGCCAGCCAGGTACCCATGGAGGCGCGCCTAAAATTGAGCAAGACCAGCAAGGTGGCGCCAATCGGCAGCACCTTATACCGGAGCGTGGTCGGCAGCCTGCGCTACCTCGTGCATACACGCCCTGACATTGCGTATGCAGTGGGGTATGTGAGCAGGTACATGGAGCAGCCCACGGAGGAACACATGGCGGCGGTAAAGCACATACTCCGCTATCTGGCGGGCACCCTTGACTACGGCTGCCACTACGTGAGGAAGGGAGGCGCCTGCCCTAGACTGACAGGGTACAGCGACAGTGACATGGCCGGCGACGTCGACACCCGCAAGAGCACAACGGGGGTGATCTTCTTTCTCGGCAACAACCCTATCAGTTGGTAGTCTCAGAAGCAGAAGGTGGTGGCGCTCTCGTCATGCGAGGCGGAGTACATTGCTGCCACGACGACGGCGTGCCAAGGTGTCTGGCTTGCCAGGCTGCACGGTGAACTTGTCAGAAAGGAGCCGGCAGCACCAATCCTGATGGTGGACAACAAATCCGTCATCTCCCTGATCATGAACCCGGTGCACCACGACAGGAGCAAGCACATTGACCTCCGCTATCACTACATTCGCGGGTGTGTGGAGAAGAAGCAGATCCAAGTCGAGTTCACCAGTTCAGAGACGCAGCTCGCTGACATCTTGACGAAGCCTCTCGGTCGAGTCAAGTTCCAGGAAATGCGCTTCAAGATCGGCGTCAAGCAAATAAAGTAGGAATGCGCAGGGATTAGGGGGAGTTTGTTGGATAAACCCTGCACATTCAGAGTGTTGAGTCTTTGTATTCAGTCTTAGGTGTCGATTGAGTTTCAGAGTATGTCAGGTTCAGGTGTTGGCTGGAGAGCTATTCTTCAGACAATTAGATTAGGCCATTTACTCGTTTTCTGTTAGCTACGGACCGAGTCCTTTGCAGCCACGATTCGCTCGTGGGATGGCACGAGAATACCGGATCGTGGGGATCACACGGCCGGCTGTAACCAGAATAAAAGGAAGGGAATAGAATCGGAAAAGCTATGCAAGTTTATACAGCGCAAAACCACTGTCTCCTCTCCGTTTTCATTGTTGTTCTTGAGAGGTTATAGCCAACAGCCCTTCCATCGCCATTGCCATTGCCGGAAACGGGGTTCCTTTTGTTGTTGGCCCTTGTGGCGTGTGACGGGGCGCTTTCTTCTTTGTAAACTACGAGCAAAACGATCGTTACCCCAGAAGAGGATAAGCACCACTCGCTAATAAATTGGGCATTGGGTTATCAGCCCCACGACGACCAATAATTTAGCGGCGCGGAGGAGGGAGCTGAGGAGCGACACCCAATGGCAGCGCACATGAGCTATGAACCATCGACTAGTGATCAGTCGGCCCATTTCCCAGCACATAAACTATAGTACTCCGTACTACGCCAATGCCATAGTCGGAACCACCGGAGCGAGACGCTGACATGTAGAACCCGCCGCCTGTCATCGTCACATAGTACACGCCAGCGAGGAGCGCACGAACCAATCAATCCCAAATCGAGCCGAACCAGGGCGATTTGTTAAGTCGCAAGTGCCCAAATTAAGCAATGGCCAATGCCGTCGATCGCCATCCTGTTGGCGCACAGCGCCCTGGTGGGTGGTTGATGGTGGCTGCACCTCAGCATCGCCATTCGCCACCACACAGCAGACAGCGTCGGCCTATAGCCGCAGCGACTCGCCATGGACGTGCGTGCGGTGCGGTATCGCATCAGCCGCCACATTGCGTGACTGTCATTTCTCAGCAAGGCCAAGAAGGAGACCGATGAGTGAGAGCCCACCCACCAACAAATGCTATCTTCTATCTATCTATAAGAATTATTAACAGCACCAGCACCGCGTCGCATCGCATCGCATCTTCCCCCTTCACGTCCCCCTCCTTCCTTTCCTTCGCCTGGTTACGGCCGACCTGCCGCTGCCGGGATCTTTCGCACGCCATGGCCTCCCGAGCGGACAACGGATACCACCACCCCCATGATCAAGGTATGTATGTACTTATGCTTCGCATTTTTCTTCCTGCACACAAATGATTTTGCTTGGTCTGTCGGTTATTACTTTACTACTACTAATGGACGATCAACTAGTTGTATCTGCTTTCTATCCGCTTCTTTCACGCGCCTGCAAACTGTCAGCGTAATTTCGGCTCGTCTGGGAGATTGCCCCGGTCCTGCAGTTCTTGTTTCATCTTCTGACGCGGAGAGTTCATACATGGATGATGTCGATTTCCTATCTCTTCAGGTAGCCGCTTTGCGGATGCTGTCTTTCGTTTGATCTTGATTCTTGAGTTGATACGACGTGCTGAGATGGATTTAGTAGCTGCTTTGACTGCCGCTGCGCGCCGAATTTTTGATCGATGTTGATGTCATCGTGTACTACTCGGCGACGACGTCTAACCTGTCGGGCACCACAGAGTTACCGCTGAAAATAAGTTTAAATAATCGGCGGAGTTTCAAAAGATTATGGATTTATGGTGCTGGGCTGCATCCATGTCACTTACCTCCATCTTAGTGGAGAATGCATAGAACTTTTGCATAACACCCCCTCTCAATTGCTCATGCTTCCACCTATACCGCCTTACAGAAATCGGGGGGTTTGATCTTCAACCATCCATCATCCTTCTCCACTTTTAACATTTTATCCCCATTCCTCAATAGTACATTGCAATGGATCATTTGCCCCAACTTTACTTCGATGATTTACCCTATGACAGGTTGGTCCCATGCGAAATATCCATAATATAAGGAACATCATTTACTTGACCACACCTCTTCCCTTTCACGACTACACTAGTAGGAAATAGGCTATTGCTGGCGTACAGGTTTTCCCTACCGCTGGCGGGCAGGCGTACGCCAGCGTTGTCCCGCCAGTGGTAACAGGTACCGCTGGCGTACAAGAAGTATGCCCGTCAGAAGTATGCTTCTGGCGTCCACGTCAGCCCGCCAGTGGTCAAAAATATGTACGCCAGCGGTATAATTTCTGGATTTGGTACTGTCCGCCAGCAGTAACTTTTCTGTACGCCAGCAATATATTTTTTGGAATTACTTTTCTGCTAAAACTAGTTATTCCAGCCACACAAATACTAAAATATTTTCACAGTTTACCAACACAATACAAATACACAGAATTCATATGTTCAAATATACAAGAGTGATCAAATATTGTTACATCACATTACTAACCAAAATAGAGAAGTTGTGTAGTGGATCACACATATTATATCACACATAGATCACAAACCGAAAAATAGACAAGTTGGGAGTTACATCACTACATTGTATCACACACAAACTACATCTCGATAGTTGGACTTCATTGTATCACATACAAGAGAATGGTAAAGATGATGAGCAAGAAGGGGATCACGAGGAAGTTGGACTTCATCCGGTGGTTCTTCCTCTCTTGCCCTTGCCGGTAGTTCAAGTACCGAGCTTCCGCCTCCGCTTTACTCTTGTAGCTCTTGTAGTTGTTGCCCTTGTACTTGTTCACTTGCTTAAAACAATCTTCCCAGTGCTCATAGACTCCTGAAACGCTACCTTCGTACACCACATACCACTTCTTCATCTATAAAAGACATATATAAATATTAACCAAGATAGTTAAAAAGGAAGATGTGTGTACATTCATGCATTATAAAAGAAGACTTAGTTCAATGTAAAACTAGCTACATGTCCATCATGCATAAAAGAAGACTTAGTTCATGCATCATGTAATACGTACACAAGTTCAACATGAGATAAAGTTTACAACACATGTTCATCGATTGTTCGAAAAAAACTAGCTACATGCATAGAGAACACATCCTCTCACTTCTTGCTTGGCTTCGGCTTCGACTTCGGCTTCGTCTTCAATGGAGGAAACGGGAGACAACCTTGCAATGCGTTGAACGGTCTGTCATCGCCATGTTGATGTAAGCGGGCTTCTATTTCAGCGTTAGGTGGTGGACGATGACTGTAGAAGAACACCCCATCGCTATGTATGACATCCATGGTGATCGTCCGCGCGATCATTTGCTGAATCCGGCCGAACTCTTGTCTTATTTCGGCATCGGAGGACCCCGCCAAGGTATCGCTCCATTTTGCGAGAGACGACGAATATTGTAGTCGTTGTTCATCCTTTATATACTCTCGCATATGATAGATGACGTACCAGGCCTCCCTCGTACTGCCTGGCGCCTGCTTGATGCAGGCGAACTCAGTTTTATGTATGAATGTGTACTTTCCTCGCCTTAGATTTTTTCTTTTTATGATGCCCTCCCTATAAGAGTAGCCAGTGAGAGCATCATCTAGAACATCTTTGATTAGCTTGTAGTCTTTGTAATTCTGATGACTCCCCGAGTCGAGATATATGGCAAGCGAGTCTTTCGGCTCCAGAGCGATGAGGGTGCCGTATTGGTTGCTACACAAAATAGTTCGTGGTTCAAAGAGATTATCAGCCTCAGATTAGTTTAACGATAGGAAATCTACTAAAGCATGTTACGGCTGCAAGCGAGAATGACTTACTCAGGAAAGTAAGGCATGAGAAATATGTTCTTGGAGGGATGATCCACGAAGAAATCTTCGATGTACTTCGTTGCCGCTACCTTACCCTTAGGGTTTTTCAAGAACATTTCTTGCATGTAGAAGGGGTCCATTATAGCGACATTCGGGGTATTCTCTTTGATGAGCTGGTGAGCCAAGCTGAGCGCAACCAGGCGGACCATGGATGGGTGGAGCGCATTCATGTGGAACATGTCAAAGATGTCATTAAACCTCAAGAAGAACAAGTCCCCTGGGTATTGATCCACAAAGCCCAAGCCCTCCGGTACCTTTCCTATGAAAAGCAGGTATGTTGGATTGTCATCCTTGGCAAGATTCGACTCCACATAGAGAACAGAATTATGGAGGCTCCTCATATCCGAAGTGACGATTTCTAAAAAATTTGGCGGCAACATAGGTTTACCCAACTCATGGATCGGATGCCAGTTTATGATGGGTACCTTGTCCTGGACCCGTACCGGCTTCCTACACCCCTCCACCGGCTGGCTGCTGGAGTCAAAGGCACGTTTCTTAATTCTTTTCCGCCCCGTCGTCTTCCTGCTACGCTGCACAAATGAATCTTGGAGCGCCTCTTTGAGTGTGTCTTGGCTGAGACCAGCTGGATCACCAGGGCTGAAGGGGGCTGCTTCTGCCGCTCCTTGAGAAGAGAATAGACGCCTCGAGCAAAATTTCTCTGTCTGATCTGCGCGGCAGGAGGGAGGACCCTGGCTCGGACCGGCGACTTGTGTATCATCAAGAGGACCCTCGCTGGCAACAGGTAATACTTCCTTGTAATCAACGAGGAAGTCTTCGACGCGAGCATCAATGTCGTCGTGATCAAGATCCGCAGGTTGAGCAGCAAAGGGCTCGTTTTGCTGTGGGGTGGTGAAACAAGAGTCCACACGAATCAGTTCTTTAGGCCATAGCATGGGCCAAGACAAGCATTGTTCGAGGTTCAACTCGCTATCGGCTTCGGGGGGTTGAGTCGGAGGATCCAAATTGGAGCAACCCGGAAACACCCGGTCCAATGCAACCCTAAACATGGTATCGACCATAGGCACTGTGTGGAACACACGGTTAAGTGGTGCCACGATACGTGACTTTGCCACGTCCTTCAGCTCATTGTTAACTTGTAATAGCAATGTGCATCCCACCTCATCGGCCTGCGAAAACATGTAAGGCGTTAGAGAGGGGCAAGCAAGCGCAAATTAAACTAGTCGAGACTTTTGCGGCGCTTATTTACCGTCAAGGCGTTGAGCTCGTCTAATGAGGAAGCACCGCGGACGGCCGCCGGCGTGTAAGAGATGGAAGGGCTGCTACGAGGCGCTGTGCCGGCCGGCGATTCATCCCTCACACCTTGTGGTGTGTTGCCGGTCGTCGTCGTATTCTCCACAATAGGCGGCTCATTATTCGAGCCGCTGGCACCTAAGGTGATCATTGGGAGAGGCCCTTGTCGGCCTCCGTCGATCCATTCCGCAATCGACTTCATCATGGTAGGAAGGAGGTCGTTGACCGTCTGTGTCACTTGCGCCGAGATTATGTTGGGCATCTCAGCTTTCACGGTCTCCAATTCTTCCCTCACATTCTTCTCTTCGTTCTTCTTCCTCTCCTTTCGTGCCTCCTTGGTCTCGGGGTAGTAAAATGAATGTTTGTGACTGAGTCCGGCGCCCACCACACGGCCACGATGCGGCGGCGCTGACACCGGCAAGTCCTTTACCCTGTTTAGCGCCCTTTCAAAAGAGTTGTCAAACGGCACCTGGGTTGAGGATCCTTGAGATTGAGCTAATGATTCTTCCTCCCGAATTTTGTTCTCAAGGTCCTTGACCTTCGCGTTCGCGACTAGCTCCTTGGTTTTTGGATTTACCCTGTATCGAGCCCGCACAAATCGATTTCCAAGCGGGTTCTTAAACTTCGGGTAGGGGTACGGCCCTTTCCTTTCCGCGTCCTCCTTATCCCAAACTGGCTGCTTTCCGGGGTAACCACGGCTTCCGAGATTGTGGGGAGCTACGTTCTTCTCATGCATATCTTTCCCCCACTTCCTAAGCGCCTTAGTTGCAGGTAGGTCATGTTTGGCCTTGAAAACATTGAAGTCCTCTTCCGAAATTGAGGGCCAGTGGCCCTTGATCTTATCAAAATCGGAACCCGCATCAAGCTCCTGCCTCACATACCATTTCCAAGTGGACAAGGCTTTGCTGAACTTGCCTAGGGCGAATGTGTTCGCTAGATTTTTCTTGATATCAAGGTTATCATAGGGTTCCGGGAACTTGTATCGCGCGTGCAACCGCTGAATGAGGAGGGTGGCCAAAGGTTCGTTGCTTTTTGACCTTAAGTCCTCTTCATTGAGGTTGACAAGTTCTCGAAGGATGCATCCAATGCTGTTGCCGTACCCTTTTGCAACATGAACAGGAAGTGTAGGCAAACCGCTTGCGGGGTCCACCTCCGTAAATTCTTCCCGGATGGTGCGGAGCTTGTTTGGGCCCCTTTCCTTACGCTGCCGCTTGGCTTCGCTACCAGATGTCGCGTTGCCATCCCCGGCACCACTAGTAGTGGTCTCATTGCCTGCATCCCCGTCTTCATCATGTTGATCAGCGTCAAAGTGTTCACCCGCAAGCATTGAGAAATAAGGATGATGCTCCTCAGGATCGACAGGTACCCGAGAACCACCGGCTTCCTCGTTGTTTGACATCTATTATAACCATTTAAAAATACTACTAGTAAGTGGGATAGGTTAATGCAAAATGAGTTATAAAAATGTAGCATGTGTGTATACTAGGTCATTTAAAAATATATATTACTTTGCTATGCACTAAAAATATATATTACTTTGCTATGTCCTATTTTTAGCATAAGTCATGCAAAAATTCACGGAAAATTTTGGCATGACCTTTGCTGAAAATAGGACATATGGAGTACCCGAATTTGCCGGAACGGAAGTTAATCAACATTCCGGCAATCTCAAGGCCTCATGGGTACCTGCAAACTGGATATAATATGGACCAGCACCACAACAGTACACAACAGCAGCACCAGCAATGTGGACCAGCACCACAACAGCACACAACAGCAGCATGCACCAGCAATGTGGAACAACACACAATGGCATAAATGTGGCAGCACATGTACAAGCAAAACAGAAAGACCACAACAGCAGCAAAACAACAACCTATCTCTTTCACATGAGGAGGAGAAGATGAAGAGATCACCTCACAGGCTATAGTACACGGGGGCTGGTACGGTGGCAACTCGTCTTGCTTTTCTACATTATAAGAACACATAAGGATTAGCAGAGGTAGAAGAAAGATTAAGTAGTTAATCACACACACTTATAGAAATTATATTCTGAATCCTATAGCTATGTCAACAAATTAGCTGTAGACAGGAATATTAGTAGCTATGTGAACTAATGGATTCTTTAAAAGAAAACATTATCAAGTCAGTGAATATTATTTCATTCACTAAAATGAATAAACACATAACTAATTCAATAATTTAGAAAAGCTCTGAAAACAAGTTCACTGGAATTACTTAAGCAGTGACAAAAATTCACAAATACAAGTTCACTAGTATAAGCAGCTTAGTCACCAGATGTTGAGAGGGGAAGCCAGAGACATATTAATCATGTGACATGATTCTCCGATCAATGTCCAGGAGCTTTCATACCACACACCCAGCCCTCTGTGCTTGCAAGATGCAGACATGTGCAATGCAAACCGAATGAAATTTAGTTTGATTCCGCGGATCAAATAAATGTGATTGGTACTACTTGACAGAGCATATAAGTCAGCCTAAACTTTCTGTATTTTTATTTCAGGAATTCAGAACCTGTAGTAATAGTATAGCATGAGGACAAGCAGCAAGGTGTTGAAATGAAACACCTAAGTAACCAGCTGTAGGGAGCTGGCTGGCTACTGTAAGCAAAAGAGATTGAGATTGAGAAGAGATCCTGTAAGGTATGAACAGAGGGATATGTATTGTAGAATACCAACTAGTAGCTAGGTTCATGCATCAGGTATAGATAGTTGTAGCTAGCTAGGTTGTAACTGAAGCTGAACTGCCACACACTGACATAGTAGATTAATGTAGAGCAAGGTGCCTGGCTCTCTGATTCAGGAGCAGCCAGCTTAATTAGCTAAGCATGTGCTGCATGGAATCCTCCCTCCATCATGATTGACTCAACTCTCAATCCCATGTGCCCCCCAATTCCTAAAACTCTCTTCTCTTGTGGTCACCACATGCATTATTAAACAATTAGCAGCAACTCAACTCAACAAAGTTGCTGAGAGGAGTTGGAAAGCTAAAGTGGTTGAGTACATTGGATGTGTTACAACTTGGTGAGCAGAAAAATCTACATCTTGGATTTACTGTTGCCTCCCCTGCAGTGGACACAGCTGCATACATCATCATCATCATCATCATCATCTTGTTCAGTTCAACTTGTAGGTGCAGTTCTAGGATCAACATTGATCACTAGGCACAACTTAATCATAAGCCAGAGACATATTAATCATGCCAGTGTATACAGAGCATGTAGTGATCATAAACATGAGTGAGCCAGTACTAAATTGAATTTGTAGAGCAAGTAGAGCATGAGATTGATAGAGAAGTAGCTAAACTCTGAAGAAAATGTCAATGACAGAGATTCAGACATGAATATGAACCCTAACTTGATCCTAGAAACCATAGATTGAGCCATTACTATAAGCAACTGAGAGGAAAACCCCAAATTACTGTAAGCAACTGAGGTTGAGCCATTACTGTAAGCTACCTTTACGTCAACAATGATCCAGCAGTCGTCGGGGGGGGTGTTGATGGGAGGCGTCCACGGGGGCGGGTCGGCGGGAGGCGTCCACGGGGAGGCGGCGATACGAGGCGTCCACGGGGAGGCGGCGATGGGAGGCGTCCACGGGGTCCACGGGGAGGCGGCGATGGGAGGCGGCGGCGGCGATGGCTGAAGAGAGAAGAGGAGAGATGTGTCAATGGAGGGCAGAGATGCACGGTGGGCGTGGAATAGTCTATAGGGACCCAAATATCGCTGGCGGACAGGCATCGACGTCCGCCAGTGCTACGTTTTTTCTCTGGCGGTCGGCTGGTAGGCGTCTGCCAGTGCTAATGGTTTTTTCTGGCGGTCGGTAGGAAGACGTCCGCCAGTGCTACTTTTTTATTTTCTTTTTTTTCTATTCTTGTATTTGATTTTCTCTCTATTTTATTAAAAGGGTTGTTTTCATATAAAAATGGTCAAAAAATGTATGACTTAATAAAATAATTGCAAGTTAAAAATATATATTACAAAAGATAGGTACATATAATAAGAGTGTCATCGAATATTAGTTCATCGATACAACAATTTTGTAGTCTCATACAAAAGAGAAATCAATACTAGTTTCTTCGCACACATTGCACGTCTTTCTTAGCGTTTGGTAATTTTCTTGCCTTTTTTTGTCGCAGTTGCATAATTTAGCCCGACATCATGACTACTTTTGAACGGACGACATGACCTAGGTAGCGTCGTTCTGCTCCTTCTTGTGGTGTATTTTGTCCTATCATCGTCATCTTCATCATCTTCGATATTTGGGTCGCCGAACATATCGAAGTCGTCTTCGTCAGCCATTCCTATGATGTTTCTTTTGCCTCTCCTCACGACCATACGGCTAGGCCTACAGGGGTCTGTTATGAAGAAGCATTGCGACACGTGCTTAGCCAATACCCATGGCTCATTTTGCGCAGTGACGTTCACGCTTGATGAAGTGCTGCCGGCTTCGGGTATAACCATGGTGGTGAAGTATTTGTTTTCTTTCATGATAGTTGATCTCCTAGCCCATCTGACACGAAACATCGGCACCTTCTCTCCAGAGTAGTCAAGCTCCCATATCTCCTCGATCCTTCCGTAGTATCTTAATTTTTCATTACCGATTGAGGATACCATCGTAACTCCTGAGTTTTGATAAACGGAACTTTCATCTTTTTCTTCCATGTAGAATGTGAACCCATTTATATCATATGCCTGAAACGTCGCAACGTTGGGGGAGGGACCATGTGCCAAAGCATATAAGAGTCTGCCTTCTGGACAATCCATTGGTGGATCAGCGATAAGGCGTTCTTTGAACCAACGCAAGAAAGTGGAGTTGTGCTCTCTGATTACTTCCCCATCTGTCCTTTCCCTACCTTGGTCAATGTACTTCTTCCTAATGATGTTTTCGTGCTCTTTGCACCAGGGATCGACCATTTCAAGGTGTTGTAGAGCTACCAAGTTTGCCTTGTTAAAGTCGATGCGACGTTTTTCAAAGTCCACATGCAATTCCCTCCGACCATTCTTGTGGCCTACTCCGTCGAGCCTGCCAAGGTGCCTGTTTCTGGGTAGGCCAATAGGGTCATCGACTTCGCCCAAGAGATTTGTGCAGAAGGAGATGCACTCTTCGGTGAGATAGCCCTGAACGATGCTTCCTTCCGGACGAGCCCTGTTACGAACGAATCCTTTGATGACTCCATTCATCCTTTCGAACGGCATCATGTTGTGCAGGAACGCCGGTCCGAGGTGGATGATATCATCCACGATATGGACCAAAAGATGCACACAAATATCAAAGAATGCGGGTGGAAAGTAAATCTCAAGTTCGCATAATATCACAACGATCTCTTCCTGCAACCTTGAGAGTTTCTTCCGTGTAATCGACTTTCGAGAGATCACGTCGAAAAAGTTACAGAAACCGAAAAGAGTTTCGCGTACGTGCTTGTCCATTATCCCTCGAATCGCAACCGGAAATATTTGCGTCATCATCACATGACAGTCATGAGACTTCATCCCGCTGAACCTTTGTTTCTGTTGGTCTAGATATCTGCTTATCAGCCCACAATAACCGAAAGGGGTTTTGACTCCTAGAAGGCACTTGATCAATTGTTGGAGCTCGTTCTCACTTAGAGTGAAACAGGATGGGGGGCAATGGTAGTCATTTTTCTTAACCCTTTTTCCCTTGTGTCGGTTCGTCTCCTCATCATCCGATGACTCGATTCCCCCGTGAAGCTCTTCCCTAATACCTAGATGTATCAGGTCATTTCTTGCTTTCGGACCATCTTTGGTTTTTTCCGGCATGTTGAGCAGAGTGGCAAACAAACTCTCGAACACATTCTTCGTGATATGCATTAGATCAAGGCAATGAGGCGTATTGAGAACAGGCCAGTACTTCAAGTCCCAAAACACAGACCTCGTCTTCCATACATCGAGGAGCGGTTTTGGTGCCTTTTGCTTCTTTCCTGGCTTAGGGCACTGATCTCAATCATTCAGCAACTCATATATTTCTTCACCGCACCTCTTACGTGGAGGTCCCCGGAGCTCATCTTCACCATTGAAAAGGTCTCCACGCCTTCTCCACGGGTCATCCTTGTGTAACCACCTTCGATGCCCCGTGTAGACAGTTTTTGAAGACCCGGGATCTTTCTTAAGCTGCATAAACGTTGGATCATCCATGCACCTCATACATCCCCAATGTCCGTGGCAAACCTGGCCTGCGACATATCCGTGGCCGAGATAGTCGTGCACCGTACAAAGCAAGGCGGCTCTCATAGGGAAATATTCTTCTGCGACGACATCCCATGTGTTCACACCTTCCCATAACGTGTCTACCTCATCTTTCAGTAGCTTTAGATACAGATTGATGTCGTTGCCTGGTTGTTTTGGCCCTTGAATTAGCATGCACATGTGTATGTACTTACTCTTCATGCATAACCAGGGGGGAAGGTTGTATATCCATACAAACACGGGCCAAGTGCTATGTGTGCTGCTCTGGTTGCTGTACGGATTCACTCCGTCGGTGCTCACACCCAACTTGAGGTTCCTCGGATCTGCCGCGAAACTTGCATCGACGCCGTCTAATGCTCTCCATTGGCTTGCGTCCGAAGGGTGTGTCAGAACTGCCTTTTCACACCGTTTTGGATCTTTCAGCACTACATTTTTTCTGTCTGCGTGCCACCGCATGAGCTTTGCTTCCTTGTAGTCCGCGAAATACCGCTGCAAACGGGGAATGAGGGGAAAGTACCACACAACTTTCCGAGGTTCTTTCTTCCCTTTCTTGTATCGAGCGGCATTGCACACCGGACATGTGATCATGTCTGTGTCCTCTTTCCGATAAATGTAGCAATCATTGATGCACACGCGGTATTTTTCATGCGGTAAATCAAAGGGGCACACGACTTTCTTGGCCTCATCACAACTTGTAGGACACGAGTTGCCCTCCGGAAGCTTACTCTTCCAGTATTGCAGGCTAGCGTCGACGCTTACGTCGGTCCATTTGTGTTTTGCCTTCATTTTGAGAACATCGAGCGCTACTTTCAAGCGAGAGTCTTCCGATCCACAACCTGGATACAACGGAGTATTCGAGTCTACCTCCAGTTGTGCTAGCTTAGCTTGCTCTATACTAGCAGATCTGCAGTTAGTCTTCTTCTTTAGAAGTAGCTCTTTGAGATGAGGGTCCCGCACGGCTGAAGCTAGCAGTGTTTGCATGTCATCGTCTTCGGTTACATGTTGTTCAGCATCTTCTAGATCTCCAACATCATGTGCGGGAGGATCATCAGGCGGCTCTTCATCTTCTTGCTCGTGATCGTTATTATTGTCATGCTGATCATGATCATCCGCCGCACCATCATGGACTTCATCATCATCATCTTCATCAAGCCACCGAGTGTGGCCATCCATGAAACCATGTATTAGCAGATGCTCCAGCAACTCTCCCGAAAAGGGGTTCAGCAAGCCCACTTTTTTGCATTTGCGACACGGACATCTTATCTCCGTGCGGTTATTTTGTATCATGTCGTCTGTAGCGTATCTTAAATATTTGTTCACGACACGCTCACTCATACGGCCGGGCGCCATATCGCCTGCACGTGATATAGAATCACAAGACAAGTAAAACAATCATTTTTCATGAAAATTTTTGGCATGACCTTCCTACAAATAGGACTAAGAGAGTGTCAAAAATTGCCGAAACGGAAATGAATCAACATTCCGGCATAATATTGACATCATTTCCTGCACAATACAAGAATAGCACATATATGAATCATCACATATCCGGCAAAATTTCATCATCTACTATATGCATGCATCATCATCATCAAGAGAATAGCACATACATATATACATCATCACATATCCGGGCATAATACAAGAATAACACAATTATGTTGATCCCTCACCTTAAGTGAGACAATGTAGGAGAGGAAGAGAGATGTAGATAGATCTAGCTAGACCTAGGAGATGATATATTTGGGTCCACACCAAAAGGAGCTAAATTTGGTTATTTTTTGGCCATTTCTTTTGGTAGAGAGGAAATTAGAAGGGTAATGGGGCTAGATCTATCACCTAAACTAGTTTTAATTGGTTAGAAAGTGTGGTGGAGATGGGGGATTGAAATAGTAAGGGGAGGAACTTTGAGCTAGTGGTGGAGAAGAGCAATGCAAGATTGTTGGAGGCCAATAATGGAGGGACTTGGTGGCAGCCAGCACCAATAATTGCACAGGTTACCTCTGGCGTACAGAAAAGTTGGCCGCCATAGGAACCTATATTACCGCTGGCGTACAGTACTAGGTGTCCGCCAGCAAAAACACCTCCACCTCCAAACATATTCGGAGTAAATTGCCTCTGGCGTACAGGACAAACTGTACGCCAGCGGTAACTGTGCTAGCACTGGCGGCCAGATGAATCGTACGCCAGTGGTAGTTAGCCCCGCTGCCTAGCCTGGGGCAAGTGGTGCCTCTGGTGTGCACAATGATTTGTACGCCAGTGATACCACCTATTGCCCTGGCGTCCACACTTTCCTGTACGCCAGCGCTACTATCACTGGCGTACAACTTTATGCGGCCGCCAGCAATAAGCTGGCGGCTATAGCCTATTTCCTACCAGTGCTAATCTCCCAATGAAAACGACAACCTAGACGCATGAATGTGGCATGGTGGGAAAATAAACTGGATGGAGGCGTTCATGAACACGATAAGTTGAGCAGTTATGAAACTGCAAATAGGAAACACGATGATTGCATATGCGCTTTGGAGGGACGTTCACTAAGGAGGTGAATTTGGTGGCCACGAACCGCATATAAGAATCGACTTCTAGAAGCAGTGTTGATAAAGTGGTCACAACGAGGATGCGCGTGTCGAGCCCCTTGGATGAAGACGACTATAAGAGATGTGTTTCATCAAATCGGTGAGATACTGAGATCTACTTTACCATGAAGCTTGCCCGCAAGTAGTGGCGCTCATGCCCAAGACATTTGCCTCTTCCATCACGGAGAAAAGGAATACCTGAGCAAGGAGGATGCAAATTAGCCGCCTTATCAAATTGACCATACAAGTATTTGGGTATCAAAATTTGATCCACAATGTTTAGGTAATGTGGAAAAAATGAAACAAAACTAAAAAAAGGCAAAGGGTCAAATATAAAAAGAAAAAGAAAGATCGTGCAAACTTTATGTTTATTTTAGAACTGGCCCCTAATACGGTATCCACATTAAGCCACATCATTTCCAAAAGAATATCATTAGATTATTTCACAAATTAATAAAGTCCATTAGATTTTTTTTAAAGGTCCATTAGATTTTGACAGTCGGGGTCTACAAACAATCATGTCGTTTAGTAAAAAATACATCTCTTAATGGAAAACATATCCTCATGAAAAGACATGCCGCCCTTAATTCCTTTGATAAGGGATTTTTTCGTTAAAGATAGGCCGTGTGATAAAAAGACGATGCCTCTTCCTGGGAAGACACCCATTGTTGAAATGATGTATTTTTCAACTAAGGATATTTCTTTTTGTGAGTTATATTAGAAAATAATGAAAATACACACAACAAATTTTAAATTAACACATTATAAAAAAATCTGAAAAAACATGTTGCAAAATTTAGTTTGTAACTTTGTAGAATATGTTACCATTTAGATTGCATTGGTTGTGTCTAAACATTAATATATGGAAATTTAGGAGCATACTACGGTATTTTGAAAAAAAAACAATCGAGTTACGAGCTATCCGATCTATGATGTTCACCATGTGACCGTAAGTGTCTCTGTTTTCCTCATTGCAACAAGAACCATGATGCAATTGCAACATGAGCATTGTTGTAGAAGCGGCTTAGGCAATGGTACGAGCCCTTGAGAGCGCAAGTGCCCCTAACACGAGTCGGGGAAAGCGGTGGGAGCAAGCGTCACATGCTAGTTTGGATTCTAACTTAAAGACGTTCAATCATAATTCGACACATGATAGCTTCGCGCCACTGGTTTTCAACCAAGCGCAATGATCAATTGTGGGAATTAATGGTTCCTCGCATATTAGGTTGAATTACTATCACAATAGTATCATTGGTAGGGTAAAACTAACATGTCTCACGATGGTTTAAACCTAGCTTGGCTGTCACAAGCCATTTATCTATCGACTCATGATCGTCAATATAGTCATTGTAAGAAAAGCCTTGTTGCAATTGCAATATGATTCTTCTTGTAGAAATATTATCGACTTGCATGTTTCAATTCCAATAAGAACCTTGTTGCAAAAGTGAAGGTGGTTATGTGGCAGCAATGACACAAAAAAAGGGAATACGACGAGCGATGAGCTGGTCGGGTTCAAGATGCTTGTCGTGGTCATCGTGTTGGTTGGGACAACAAAGATCACCAACACTGATGAATGGAAGCCCCCGCTACAAAAAAAGAAGCGGCTCTTCCAATCGAATCGAAGCGACGAAACAAGGTGGTAACGAGGCGATCTTGGGGAGACCAGAGGTTGACCTAAAGGGGATGATCGAACCAAGTTGTGGTGGCTAGCGAATGAGGCGAGATGGTCACAACCGTGTGCGGAAGAGAGAGTGGAAAAACGAAATAAAAGGTTGTGTCAATGCACATGAACAATGACGAGGGATGGGTGAAATGACCGAAACTGATTTCGAAAAGGTATGAGAAAGTTGAAGAATGGATATAAGGTCTGGTCAACAAGGATGTTTGCCGTTGGATCTAGCGTGATTCAACTATCTTGGACGTCAATTTTTTTTGTAAAAGTTAAATGAATTTAAGTATGCATTTTAACAATATTTTAACCTTTTCAACCTCGGATAATATCCGCACTAGCTTTGCGCTAGTACAGTTAAATTGTAGTGCAAAAATGATAAAATACAAAATTCTCTTTTGTGCCGCTTCTGCAACACAGCCATGGCGGCCGTCCAGCGCCACCGGTGAATCTCTTCCCAGCGGCCCCATCTATCCAAAACCCTAGAGACCATGCTGGCGGCTCCGACGGCTCGTCCTCTTCCCTTCACGGCTCGGCGAACGATTGGCGCCACTCCACATTGCTCTATCCCATGCCGGCCTTCACTCCTTGTCCAGAGAGGTCGCGCTTGGCCGCCATGTCAGCGAGAGCGTGCCGCCCAACCTCAACAGCAAGGTCACGCCCGTCGCCCGGCGACACCTCCACGGCAAGCGATTTCTCTCCCCACTACGGCAACCTGCAGAATGAATTTCGTTGGTTGTCTTCAGTCTTCATGGTGAAATGGCCATGTTATGGACTTGTTTGGATTTTAACTGTGACTTGAATAAGGCGCTGTATGGAATTAGTCCCCTGAAATTTCAGATATTAGTATTCTAGAATTTATTTTTAGATTTGTCATGTTGGTACTGAAAATGTCAAATTGTCATGTGGATGTGATTACGTTCAATTTTGTTGGTGTTTTCATGGTGGTTTGGTGTTGTCATATTAAAAACAAAATGCATTCAAGTTTCCGTAGAGAAATGCAAGAGTTTTGGAGTTGCCATGTTCAAATTGCAAAAAAAGTTCCATCAAAAAACTGCAACTAAGCACAGCTTGTATACAGCAGTAGGAGCAACTCAGTACATTAGGATACACAGCAGTAACAGCAGAATGCCATGAAGTACTCCCTCCGATCCATAGTAAGTGCCGCTCATTTTGTACTAAGGTAGTACAAACTTTATACTAGATAAGTGACACTTATTATGGATCGGAGGGAGTACCTACACTGAACTTGTTTATGTACCACTGAGGGGAAAAGGGGGCATTGACCCAATTAATAGATGACTTCAACAAATTATTTTTTGAGGGATCAGAGGACTTGAACATGAAGTGAAGTATGATGGCAATAATGAAGAAGTTGGTGTCTGTATAGAACATAAGCAATTGAGGGATTTCCAGTAGCATATGATTTAATTGGACACTATTCGATGCCATATAAACAAGTTTCTTTTTATTAGTTTCACTTTGGACAACAGGATTCAGTTTGTTTTTCCTTTTTGGTTTTTAATCCACTTCTTTAATGTGGTGAATGATTTTGTTGTTTTTCTAATAAATATATGGTACTGTATGATTTAATTTTACTTTTTTTCATTTGGGGACAAACAAAGACTGTTGTATGCACACAGTGGTTAAGAATATATTTTTATGCCCGTTGCTGCATGAAAATAATTGCAAATCCCGTCTTCCAGTTTAGGCCATAATATTTAGCACATTTAGTTTTCTTCAGTTCTGTGCAAATCATTTCCCATTCTCTTTATTCTAGTTTGTGCTTGGTCATTGTGTTATCTGTCTTGGTAATCTTTATTATTCATCTTTCTATGCCTGCTGGTTATTGTTTATGTTACCAACATCAATAGTAAATCTATATGTTTGCTTCACCTTGCAGCGTCAACTAAGGTGAAAAATAAAAGATATACCCCCCCTAGCGCCCAGGGAAGTACCGAAACTCGTGATGCTCCCAGAACCCCTGGGCAGGATCCATCACAGCGAGTTGAGAGAGCTCAACAGTATGGAGGTGGGGCTCGGCTACATGCCAATGCTCAATATTCTCAACAAGGTGGTCGTGGTGGTGGACAACACATGAGATGTGGTGGACATTCTCAGGATCCAGCATCACATCAACCATTTGGTGGTCCTGTTAAGTATCAAGCACATGGGAATTATGGCCATGGTGTCCCACGCCAAAGAGGAACACCACAACTATACCATGACGGGCGTAGGAGTGACAGTCATGGACGTGGAGTTCCTGCTACTCCATCAACAACACTTCCCGAACTGCACCAAGCCCCACAAGTTCAGCACCATGTTCCGGTGCTTATGTCTTCACGAAACGAAACTGGCTCATCCTCACTGCATGTTGAGGTGAACACTGGACAAGTCCAGTTACAGTTTCAGCAACTTGATATCCCAGGTCAAAGTTCCTCTGGACAGGGTATCCAACCAGCACCATCATCGACTAAATCAGTAAGATTTCCAATGCGGCCTGGCAAGGGTACATTTGGCAGTAGGTGCATCGTTAAAGCGAATCATTTTTCCTCTGAACTGCCTGATAAAGATCTTCACCAGTATGATGTAAGGTCCCATTCTCGCAGAACTTTTTGTTCATATAATATGTTCCTTTCATGAGATTTTATTTGATATCACATCAGGTGTCTATAACTCCTGACATTCCTTCCCGTGGTGTCAATCGTGCTGTCATGGGACAACTTGTAACACTCTACAGACAATCACTTTTGGGTGGTCGTCTTCCTGCCTACGATGGAAGGAAGAGTCTATATACTGCTGGACCATTGCCATTTACTTCTAGGACCTTTAAAATTGTTCTGCAGGATGAGGATGATAAACTTGCTGTTGCACAAGCTGCACAAAGGTTTGCTATTCTAGACATATCTGTGACCTGATACAGTTTATGTTCCTTAATCCTTACTGATATCTGCTTGTTTTAAGGCCTGAAAAACATTTTACGGTTGCCATCAAATTTGCCGCGCGTGCTGATCTCCATCATTTAGCTATGTTTCTAGCTGGGAAGCAACCAGATGCTCCTCAAGAGGCTATTCAAGTGCTTGACATTGTTCTACGTGAATTACCTACTGCAAGGTAATCTTTTCCCACCGTATGTATGTATATATATTACTCCCTCCGATCCGTAATAATTGTTGCCCATTTTGTACTAAGCTAGTACAAACTTTGTACAAAATGAGCGAGACTTATTATGGATAGGAGGGAGTATTATTTTAGCATGGCTGTTGAACATTTCTTCACTTTTCATGTTTAGGTATTCCCCAGTTGCCAGGTCATTTTATTCACCAAACTTAGGGAGGCGCCAACAACTTGGTGATGGCTTGGAAAGTTGGCGTGGTTTTTACCAGAGCATACGGCCCACTCAGATGGGACTTTCACTGAATATTGGTTAGATCCCAACTCTTTGTCTTAACAATCCATAGTACCTCTATGAGAAGAGCAATTGTAGTTTCCACTTTAAAATGATAACCATTTTAGGATACTTACTTTCCTATCAGTATAACTCGTAGTAGATGAAATAGTTGACTACTGATAACTATTGCTTGCTTCTTGCGAATTACTCCGTATAACTTAAGGGGATTGCTATTGGTACATATAGTTTTGACTACAAATGAACTTTAAAATTCCATCCGCTAATATTTTCCTACTCTAGTCTCTTGCTTTTAGGATGGTTAGTAGTTAGTGATCAAATGTATGTAAAGTTCACAAATTACAGATACATGAGCCATGTTTACTGCAATAGGCTAATATTTGTGGGAGAGAAAAAAAGAACCATCAATATCGGTCCACAGTTTGAAGTACCCTCTCAATATGGTGTACCATGGCCATATGCCCATATTCTTATAAACTCCTACAAATTTAATAGCATATCTGTTCTACAGTTTTGCAGATTTATAGTTGGAAAACACAATATCATATTTGAGTGTCATGGTAAATAGCAGCCAATATTAGGAGTAAGTGTATTTTGGCAACCTTGAATCGTAGATGTTGTATTTATGTTTAGATGTTTTTGTCACTTGCCATGTTCAGATAAAACTTTTGTTCCATGTTCAGTCAGTCCTAACGAATCGTCGAATTATATAGTGGAAGAAGTCATTAAATTGATTCTGGTGTTCTCTAGCATCTTGAAATAGCTTGACATTTTCGCTTGCAGATATGTCATCTACAGCATTCATTGAGCCTCTTCCTGTGATTGATTTCGTTGCACAACTCTTGAACAGAAACGTCTCAGTCAGACCATTATCAGATGCTGACCGTGTGAAGGTTAGGTTCACATGGTTTATATTGTACCCTTATGTTTTCAACTACATGCTTAATTTGTAGCTCTGCGCTCACTTTTTACTTGACAAGCTTCCTTTCTTTTTACTGGTCAGATCAAGAAGGCTCTACGAGGTGTAAAGGTTGAGGTCACACATAGAGGCAACATGCGCAGAAAGTATCGTATATTTGGTCTTACCTCACAAGCAACAAGAGAGTTAACGTATGAAGTTCACTTACATATATGTGAAGCCTCTATTATATCCATCACACTATTAATTTGATTATTGCACTTGCTTGGTTGGCATGTGACAGTTTCCCTATAGATGACCATGGTACTGTTAAGACAGTATTGCAGTACTTCAAGGAGACATATGGTTTTAACATTCAGCACACCACTTTACCTTGCTTGCAAGTGGGTAACCAACAGAGACCAAATTATCTTCCAATGGAGGTTGGCATCCTAAACAACCTGCATTATCCCGTGTCTACTTTTCTAACATATTGAACAGTAAAAAGCGTTCGGCATGCTACATAGAGCTAGAGTTATAGAAACATCCATTTTATATCATAAGCTGCTTCCTTTTACCTTGAAGGTATGTAAGATTATCGAGGGACAGCGTTATTCGAAACGACTGAATGAGAAGCAGATAACTGCTCTCCTTGAAGTGACCTGCCTGCGTCCCCAACAGCGGGAGCTAGATATTTTGCAGGTAACCTTACCTTATTTTATGGTGTGAACTATTGTAAACTGATTTATTTCTGTTTCACTGTAGTATTATGTGGATTTCTTTGTTATTTTCAGCCGTGGCCTGTTTCTGGGTTTAGTCACACATGCTTTCAGCTATGTATATAAGCTCGTCCAGTTTTCTACTAGTATTATTTATCTACTCTAGTGGACCTGATTTTCCTTTTTCTTACGCTAATATGTACTTGGTAGTGATATTTGAAAACATGTCCAATAACTTCCTTGTTGCAACTAGAGTCTGGTGTTGCCTTATATTGTAAGTACATGTTAAGGTGGCTTGATGGGCATCAGTAGCTCCTTGTTGTATAATACTACAGATGGCCATGTATTTATCATTTTTCTTGCATATACTCATAGTCAGTTCCATTCTCTCCTAAAACAAGATCGGCTTCCATGTTGAACCTGTTTCTCGTTTTGTTCTGGTTACCAGACAGTGAATCACAACGCATACCATGAGGATCCATATGCACAGGAGTTTGGTATAAGGATTGATGAACGTCTTGCATCCGTTGAAGCTCGAGTCCTCCCTCCCCCTAGGGTAAGTTAAAATTTTCAACACATGGTTGACATCTATCAGATCTCAAGTCTATTTATATGCTACTACGCCTTTCCCTGGATGTCTGATTACTGTTTTTTTTACTATTAGCTTAAGTACCACGATAGTGGCAAAGAGAAGGATGTCTTGCCAAGAATTGGCCAATGGAATATGCGGGATAAGGTATGCTCTTAAATCCTTCAATATAAACGGTATTCTTGTGTATCTCTTCCAATATTTGGTTTGAAAAGGCAGTGTACGATTCATAAATTTTCTTGGTAATGCTCTTGTTGCAGAAAATGGTCAATGGTGGGAGAGTTAAGGAGTGGATATGCATTAACTTTTCTCGGAATGTCCAAGATAGTGCCGCGAGGAATTTCTGTCGTGGGCTGGCTGACATGTGCGAAATATCTGGAATGGTACGTCTATATTATCTAAACACTGCCTCCGGACATCTCTTTTTCAACGTGTTTATTTACATTCAGTTGTCCTAATGTCCTCTTTCTCACATGCTTCATATCCGCTGACCACAGGACTTCTCAAAAGATCCTCTGCTTCCTCCTTTATCTACGAGACCTGAGCATGTAGAAAGAGTACTCAAGGCACGCTATCAAGAGGCTATGAATGTTCTGAAACCACTGGGCAGGGAACTTGACCTGCTCATTGCAATTTTGCCTGACAATAATGGTTCTCTTTATGGTATGCCTTC
The DNA here is from genome assembly GCA_950022295.1 of Bromus sterilis. Taxonomy (NCBI): domain Eukaryota; kingdom Viridiplantae; phylum Streptophyta; class Magnoliopsida; order Poales; family Poaceae; genus Bromus; species Bromus sterilis. Next base: position 87,734,251 of record OX465599.1, read on the forward strand.
TAATTAAATAACTAGCGTATTATGTAATCCAAATCCTAACTATTATTCTTGTCATTATTTGACGCTGTGTTGTTCTTATCATTCCCTCAGGTAATCTCAAAAGAATATGTGAGACAGATCTTGGATTAATCTCTCAATGCTGTCTCACGAAACATGTTTTTAAGACGACACAGCAGTATCTTGCAAATGTCGCCCTTAAAATAAATGTTAAGGTTTGTCCTGTTCTGTGGCTTCTGTCTACTGCCAACCTGGCATTTGTAGTTCTTTTCCTTCTATACTTCTTTTTCACATTACTTTACTCTTTAGGTGGGCGGGAGAAATACTGTACTCGTCGATGCTTTGTCAAGGAGAATTCCCCTTGTTACTGACAGACCAACCATTATATTTGGTGCTGATGTTACCCATCCTCATCCTGGAGAAGATTCTAGCCCTTCCATCGCAGCTGTAGGTCCATAACATGTCAATCTTAAATCATTATGTATTATTTTGTAGTAAAACTTATATTATGGGTGAAAGTTTGCTCTTTCTATGGTCAGCATCCACTTTTCGGTTTAACTTTTATGTTCTCGTCATGCTGGGCATCCAGCGCTTTTATAATGATTTTGTGCTTGTGCAGGTTGTTGCTTCTCAAGATTGGCCTGAGGTCACCAAGTATGCTGGATTGGTGAGTGCACAAACCCGTCGCCAGGAGTTGATACAAGATCTTTATAAAGTATGGCAAGATCCTCAAAGAGGGACCGTAATAGGTGGAATGGTTAGGTATGATCTTGTTCACTTGCAATATCTGAATATTGTTTGAATGGTATACGTGTTAAACTTCACATATTTAAAATGCCGAGAATACATATTAATGCCCGTCGCCAGGAGTTAAGACCTGAATCTTGTTCACTTCCACCCCAGTACCTGAGTATACTTTTCTATTGACTATGCAGAGAACTTCTCATATCTTTTAATAGATCAACTGGACAGAAACCCCAGAGGATCATATTCTATAGGTACTAATCTTAATTTAAGCATGTCCGATTGGCATTATTTCCTAGAACCTCACACATTTAAAATCTTTTTTCAGGGATGGTGTTAGCGAAGGACAGTTCTACCAGGTTCTGTTGTATGAGCTTGATGCAATTAGAAAGGTGAGTTTGTTTTCTCTAAATACTCTCACATGGGATTTGCATGGAGTCTGAACATTTTTTGATTTAAACCTAGGCCTGCGCATCCTTGGAGCCCAATTATCAGCCACCTGTTACCTTTGTGGTTGTCCAGAAGCGTCATCATACACGGCTATTTGCTAATAACCACAACGATCAGCGAAGTGTTGATAGAAAAAGTGGAAACATACTGCCTGGTGAGTTATTTGCCTTGTTAGTGAGTTTACTTGTTTTGTGTAGCTTTCAGATGCTATGCATGAGAGCTCAATTACTGAATTCAGAGTCAACTTTTAGTTACCATCTTATATCTTATTTTAGGTACTGTGGTTGATTCAAAGATATGCCATCCTACCGAGTTTGATTTCTACCTTTGTAGCCATACTGGTATCCAGGTCAGTCTGTGTATACTTATCAGTGATTTCTACCGAGCATTCTTCATTGATGGGATGGACTTTTTTTTTCTTCGTCTGGGATGGACTTGATTTAACCTTACATTACGTTCAGGGAACAAGCCGCCCTGCGCATTACCATGTCCTTTGGGATGAAAACAAGTTTACTGCAGATGGTTTGCAGACTCTCACGAACAACTTGTGCTACACGTAATTTACCGCTACGCGCATCGCGTTTTGATGTTTACACCTATGACCAGTATACTTACCATTGTCCCTATTGTTGCAGCTACGCAAGGTGCACGCGTTCTGTATCAGTTGGTAAGCGGATGTGTGGAAACCTCCATTTGGATATCTAGTCTAGTTGATGTTTAATGTTATCGACTTTCTGGTGTAGCATGTTCTCAGTGTGTCGGTTTCATATGCAGTGCCTCCAGCATACTATGCTCATCTTGCGGCTTTTCGTGCTCGGTTCTACATGGAACCTGATACTTCAGATGGAGGCTCGGTTGCGAGTGGTGCCACAACAGGCCGTGGCACTGGTGGTGCACGCGGTGGTAGACCCGCTGGGAATGTTGCTGTTAAGCCTCTGCCTGACCTCAAGGAAAACGTGAAACGTGTCATGTTTTACTGTTAAGTACGTATTGATTTTCTAGTCATCCCATAGGTGTATATATGTATCCCTGAGTGAGAATGCAGTGCTGACATGTTTTCTGGACAAGCTTAACATTTCAATTCATATCTCCCTGCAGTTTTCAAATGGCATTTGCCATGTTCGTCTTGACCAGATCATTGTCCTCCACATTCAAACATCTGTTCAGATTTGCAGCGCGACTACCAGTTCCCCTGAACCCCTCGGAATTTCAAAGCTTAGCATGACGATACAGAACGCGTGGTGCACACAGGAACAATACACCCAAAAAACAAGTGGTGCACACTTTCCATAGCCGAGCAAAACAAGCAAGTTAGGTCCTCCACAGGTCTTCGTTTAGCTAAATTATCTCTAGTCAGCATTTTGTTATTCATCACAAGCCAAACAAGACATGGATTTTGGGAGGTGTTAACAACTTCCTCATGGAATCTTGCAAGGGGAACCCAACCCCTCCAAAATTAATCATGGTATAGAAAGATTTGACAAAGTACACTCCAGAAGGTTCTAGAGTCCACACAGGCACATCGGACACATGTGAGAACCTAACAGATTGCATAATTTTCACTAGCAACAGCCAGCCAGCAAACAATTTCTCACTCACACACATCCTAAAACTAAGTTTAAGAACATTTCCTTCCCAGGCCTCGGCTACAGAAATTTGCTGCTGGTTACAGATTTCAAATAGAGGCCAAAACTGAGTTTTCAGGGAACATTCCCCAACTCACCAATCATTCCAAAAATATATGAGCTTACCATCACCTAATTTCCATTTATAGAAGCAGTCAAAGCCCAAGTGAGCCCCCTCCAGAAGGAGGAGCCCACATTAGGTCTAGACTAGAAGAGGTTAGGCTTAGCAGTTAAATACTTGCAATCCAATACTAATTTCCAGTTTTTATTAGTGCCATCATAATATCTCTTGCCCCAAGAAGCTAACAAAGCCAGATTAAAATCCCTGAGGTTGGGCACATCTAATCCACCAAATATTTTCTTCCTAGCCACAAGGCCCCAATGAGCAAGGTGGTATTTGTGTACATCCCCATGTTCCTCCAGAAAAAATGTACCATCTTTGAGGAAATGACCTCAATAGCCCACTTGGGAAATTGTAAGGCCCGATATGCGGTACTGTTCCAGATCTAGATGTTTCCATCCAGGTTCGGGGACGAAGCACATATCGGTCCCACCACGACATATGACGAAGCCATATGCCCCGGATTTCCAACATGATATCACAACATTACAGCTACAAGAATACAACATCTCATACAATCGGCATACAACTGCCTTAATACAATACATCAGCGGAAAATACATGTCTGAGTACAGACTACAATTGATTTCCTAATGGCAAAGAGAAAATCATCGATCCCCATAACCACACGGGTCCAGGCTCTCCGCCGGGATCCACCTAACTAGTCGTCGTCGAGTCTCCATGAAGGCGTCCAGAAGAAGAGTCGAGGTAGTAATCAACTGCATCGGCCGATCAGGCAAAACATAAAAGGGAAAAGAAAATAAAGGGGTGAGAATATATCAAAAATCTTGTAACTAACTTCTCACGGGTAAGATGGGGGTAGTGGTGAGGTTGCAGACGCGTTAGCAATATATGAGTGGCTAACGATCTATTTTAGAGTAAGATGAGAACCAAGCATTCGATGAGGAATCGCCTCCAACAAGTCTTGCTATCAACTACTTACGCAAGCATAACACCTATCCTATCCTTGTCCTCCTCTTCGCATCCCGACGAAAAAAAAGCAGTCAAGGCACAGACACGTTGATCAAGTTATATTAAGATTATCTTAGTTGTTGTTGTCTATGAACAAGGAGTAGGTCTCAAGTCATCCATAACCGTGGACACGGCTTCTCGAAAAGATTTAACCCTGCAGGGGTGTACCAACTGCTCATTACAAGGCTCCGCATGCACGCCCATCACTCTCAGTTTCTACCCATCACAGGCAACCATTTTATGATTTAGTCCCGAGAGATCCGGAACGAAAGGTCCCTCTAACTAACAACGCACAAATCCGGGTGGCCCCCGGTGAGTCGACATCTAACTCAAAAGCCCGTCGCGCTCTAGAGTCGGCCTCTACTGTCTGGACGAGGCCGGGGTAACTAACCCAGCACTGTGGGCAGCCCTCGAGCTTCCAGGTTTGGACCAACAAAGGAACTCTGTCTTCGCTGGCTCGAGTTGTTTGAAAATCTGCGAGGTCGACACTCGCACACACACGTTTTGCAAATGGTAAAACCAGCTTGGGCCACCACTAGAAATGTTTGGAGCTAGATAGGTAAGAAGAGGGGACCCCATAGCATCCCACACGCGGTTAGGCACGGTCAGTCTTAAAACCAATACCCGGAACTCAGATCCTAGGTGACTCGAATGGAACAAAGCGTCGGGGTGGGATAGCCTAGACCTTCCATCCTTCGTTGAATATAGTCAACATTATAATAATCATATCATCCACAACAATATAATAATGTGATATCCCAAACCAAGGAGTAACAGGAGGTAACATTCGTAGCATCCTAAGCATGCATACTAAGCAGGGGCTGAGCAACGAGAAATAGTAACATAACAGTACATGATTTGCTGGGAGGGGACATGGTTGTATCGGTTTGAAAGAGGCTGTAAACATGTGGTAGGATCAAACATCAAACTTAACCTAGACTAGCATGCAAACCGCTGGTTGAAATAGAATGGATCATAAGTAATGTATAGTCCTTGCCTGTTGATAAGTCGGGTTCCGAAGGTGTAGTTGATCGCAAGCTCGCATCGTCTCCGAGAGGTACCCGTGGAAGCACACAAGAGGGTAAACACTAGAAAGCAATCAGCGAGCAAGCACTCTATTACTATGAGGAAAAACGAGCAAGCATCAATAAGAAGGCAACACGAGACATCACACCTACCGTCGAGAGCGGTTACTAACAGGTTAAGTGGAGTACTCGTCACACACGATGATACCGCACGTTTACAAGGGTTCAAGTTGTTTAGCTACGCAAGATGAGCAAAGGTTGTTAACATGGCATCTCACTCAAGCATGGCATAGCACATAAACATGACAAGAGGTGAATCATAAGATAAACTATCTATGCTAGTCAATTTAAGTGAGGCACAACCTAAACATCGCATTCCACTAAGTACCCCACGACAATTAAAGGATTTCGTACTGTTCTGCCCTAACCCATATTTTAGGTTGGTTAACAGCAGCAAACAATATCATAAACACAAAGTACACGAAAAACTAATCAAGTTACATATAAAGAACACCCCAAATGAAGTTACGGTTAAAAAGATACAAGCAAAACAAGTTCGGAACACAATCTGCCAACATCAGGAAGCACACTTTAGAGCAACAAATAAGCAAGCAAAAGGTTGTAAACATGCACAACAATGGTATGCAACTAAAGTAGACATGGCAGGCATGGCATGACAAAAGGAATCATGCAAATAGGCATCATGGTTCATGTAACACCCCGGGTGTCACGCTACAGTGATCACCTTGTTAAATGCCATGTCATCATGATTAAGCAAGGATAATCACCCTTGAGGGTAGTCATTCAAATTCCAACCCAAATAGAAATTCAAAACAATGTGAAAAATAAAGTTTCTCCAAAAATTATGCAAACAATTTTATTAAATGCATAAAAACAGTAGGTCATATTAAAAAAATGAAATGGGGATTTTTTATAATAATATGACCAAATAAAAACAGTAGCAAAATAGACCCATTTAATCCTTTAATAATTAAATGAAATTCAGATGAATTTATTTTAGCTTCAAACTTTTTGTAGCAGTACAACTAGGTGTAACACAAATAATGGGATTGGTTACATATTTTATAAAAGTCATTTGGTTGCCAAACAAAAAGCAAACAGAAAATGGAAAATAAGAAAATGAAAGAAAATGGAAAAGCTTAAAAGGTGCCCAGGGCAACCCCTTCCCCCAGCCGGCCCACTCCCACCTTTCTTTTTCCCTTAACCCCCTCCCGAGCCGGCCCCTCCTCCATCTCTCTCTCTCTCTATCTCGCTCGTCTCTCCTCGCCCCGATCCCCTCATGGCGCCCTGGTGACATGGCCGTGCTGCGCCGATTCCGGCGGTCGCCGGCTGCCCCGACCGGCCTCTTGCACATCTCCGGCCTCCCCTGGACGCGCTGCAGCTCCTCCACCGCGTCGATTCGCCGCTCACCTCCTGCTCGCGCCCCCTGGGTAAACCCTAGCCGCATCGTCCGTTGATCCAGGGCGCTGCCTTGGCCGCCGGTGAGGCCCCCTCCAGCGCCAGGCTGGTCTCCCTCGACGCCATCACCTCGCCCTGGTGGCCACACCTCCTCCCCGCGCCTGGCCCTTGGCCCCAACCGCCCCCTCATCTGCATCGGGCGCCCCCGCGCCGTCGACCACCCCGGCCCCGTTGGACTCCCTCAAGCCTCCCAGTGAGTGTCGTCCCTCCCCTCTCCTCCCACCATGAACTGTGCCGTGGACTTCGTCAACCCTTGCCACCCGAGCTCGCGCTCACCGCCCTCTGCGTTTACGCGCCCCCCGCGCCGGTCTCCCTTGGCCGCTCTACCCAGCACGCCGGCTGGCCCTGGCCGCGCCCCACGCGTGCGCGCGCACCCAGCGCACGTCGTGGCCACACCCTGGCTGCCCTTGCTGTTGTGGCTCACCGCTGCTCTACTCGAGCTGAGCCTGAATCTGTTGTGGTCTGCTACTGCTGCTTGTGTTGTTGCTACTGAATCTAAAGAAGAAAATGCTAAGTGCTGAAAACTGCTGCTGGACACCACTTTGAACATCAACAAAAAGCATGCAAATGGAGTTTAACATAGATAAAAATAATATAGACATATAGTACAAGCAATAAGTTTCACTTGCTACCATTGGACCATCTTCAAATATTGTGTGGATTAAATCTGGCAAAAATCACAAAATACAGATTTATAATAAACGACAGATAAAGTTAGTCCGATAACCACTTTAGCGTAGTGGAAGAATTAGCTTTAGGTGTCTTTCATGCCATCTAAGGACATGACATGTTAGTACACATAATATTGTGCAAAATACCTATAGGATGCATCTCCATAGGAGATATATATATAAACGACAATCATCGTGCAAAGATTGGTAAATCTTAACGATTTCTGGAATTGGCCTCGAGGAGCACTTCTCGGACCGATTTTAAATTATGTAAATGGGCTCTACTAAAAATGCCATCTGTACCGGATTCAAAATCGTGGGCAACTAATAAAAGTTGATGCTGGACACAAATCCATCGGAGGAGTGAAACCCTAAACCATAGCCTCCCGGAGTCGGCTAATGGATGTTAAACACCGAAGTTCCCTGACTCAACAAAATTTAAAGGATTCCCAAACCAGGTGACAATGACATGTGGGTCCCCCCTTGTCAGGTTAATTTTCTGGATAAGCTTTTGGATATTGTTGCATTTTAAATAATAAAAGGAATTCTAAAAATCAATTAAACTTTAGAAAATCATATTAAATAAACCGCAGCTCAGATCAAAATACTTTCTACATGAAAGTTGATCAGAAAAATATCACGAATACGGTTACGCTACCCGTGTACCCACCACGCCCCTCTAACATACCGAACATGGAACATTCCCCCTCCGGTTCATCTGTTTGTCAGACGACCGGAGCCGGTAAAACTTTCCGGATGAAATTGTTCTGAACATGAAAGTTGTTCTGAATAGATCAACGAACACGGATACACTATCCACATGTCTGTCAGATGTCTCTAACACTGCAGACATGGAACCTTCCCCCTCCGGATTATCGGTCCGGTAATCAACCGGTACCGGTGTGTCATCCCCGGATAAATTCCTGCTCCGGGAAAATCACCGAACATTGTGTTAGAGCCCCGCTGCTTTGTATCTTCTAGGTCATACATTTGTATTGCTATTATTGTTGTGTATTTACTGTCCCCCCCTTCTATTCTTGGTACGTCCCAAACGTATCTATAATTTCTGCTTGCTCCATGCATGTTTTGTCTGACTTTGCCATGTTTTGCTTGAATTTTCATACACTTTTGAGCATATTTGGACTAATCTATTAACCCAGTGCACCCAGCTGCCAGTTGCAGTTTTCTGCTGTTTTTCTATTTCAGGTTTTCCGGCCATTGAAAGTGCTCCAAAAATCCGGAAAAATCAGATAAAAAATCAGCGACCCAGAAGCTTCCGGAATCACCAAGGTAGCGGAGGGGGCCCACCACAGGAACTCCAGAAGGGTCCCTGGCGCGGCCCCACCCTAGGCCGCGCCAGGGGGGCTCCTGGCTGCCCTGTGGGTCCCCTCGATGCCCCCCTCCGCCTATATTTATCCCTCGGGGTGGAAACGCCTAATATAGATCTCTTTTCTGCGAACTCGCCTCTGTACCGCCGCCGCCGCTGTTTCAAGATCGGGGCTGCCTGGAGAAGCTGCCCCGGCACCCTGCCGGGAGGAGGAACCCCGTCCGGGAGACCATCCATAGCCATGGACGCCTCCCGTATGTACCGTGAGTAGTCCCCCTTGGACCATGGGTCTGTGACCAGTAGCTATGTGATGTACTTCTCTCCTCTTTGTGCTTCCACTTTCGAGACCTCGTGAGCTGCCTCACATGATCGAGGTACTATTGTAATTTCTGCCGTTGCTATGCTGAGTTTGATGGGATCTGATGGATTATGAGACTATGTTCAGATTGTGATGAGTAATATATTTGGTTCTTCTCTTTTATATTTTGTTCTTGAGTAAATTCTTGCATGTTCTCCGTTGCAGTATTTTACTTTGGCCAAGTAGTTTGTTGCAACTCCAAGAGGGAGCGTTATGCTTGATTGTGGGTTCAGCCCCCTGATGTCTAGCTTGAGTGACAGAAACATGAGACTAGGGGATGTGATGTTGCCACCAGGGATAAAACAACGGTGGTTGTATCCGCGGGTGCAAGGATTGTTTACTTTACGCAAAGTTCTTTTAATGTAGTTGTCTGTTGCTTTGAGTTTACACTTTGGGTGGGATTCGCAACTTAATACCAGCGAGATATTCTGGATAGATATCTCAAGGTGGATGATTCGTAGTAGATGCAGTTGGATTTCGGTCTACTTACCTTGGCGTACTGCCCATTGCTTTTGAGCCCTTCCTTTCTTTGCAGCATAGTTAGCATTGCGGTGCCTTCATAATTCTGTCAATTTCCTAGCTGTGATTTGTTTACCTCGCTAGCACTTTTATCGTCTTTTGGGAGAGAGACATCACTAGTGAAAATCACGGGACCTCGGTCCATCTTCACATTATTGTTTACACCCTTAGTTTACTTTCAGTCTTTACTTTCAGTTACCACTATTATTATCTCTTGCGTTGATCCTTTGTAAACAGCAAGGCCGGAGGAATTGACAACTCCTCTGTACTCGTTGGGAGCAAAGTTATTTGTTTCTGTGTGCAGGTCCTGTAACCTCCCTAGCCAGAAGCTAATTTCTGGCGCCGTTGGCACCTTCTTGTATTTCTGCGATTCCTACTGGAGACAAACCTTGGTATCTTCACCGAGGGAAATTTGCTGCTACGCTACATCTCACCTTCCACTTGGGGTAACCAACGAGGAGAGAGAGAACTATCCTCACCGTATCAAGCTAATTTCTGGCGCCGTTGCCGGGGACTCCAGTCTACAAGATAGGGGAGTTGCACACTATCTTTTATCTTTGCTTTTTTAGTCTTGTTAGTTTACCTTTCAGTTTTTACTTTTGTGTCCCTTATAAAAAATACCAAAAATACCTGCTGCTACTATGGGTTCCAATGAAAACACCAAGTTGTGTGACTTCACTAGTCACAACAACAGTGAATTTATCTGCACTCCTATTGCTCCACCTGCCACTTCAGCACCTTCTTATGAAATTAAACTTGCTCTGCTTAATCTTGTTATGAAAGATCAATTCTCAGGTGCTGGAGAGGATGCTGCCTTGCACTTAAACAATTTTATCGAGATCTGTGATATGCAAAAGTACAAGTAAGTGGATGGAGACATCGTCAAGCTGAAGCTTTTTCCTTTCTCTTTGAGAGGAAGAGCCAAGGAGTGGCTGCAATCCTTACCCAAGAACAATATCGATTCTTGGAGTAAATGCAAAGATGCTTTTATAGGGAAGTACTATCCCCCTGCTAAAATTATTCAATTGAGGAGTAACATTATGAATTTCAGGCAATTGGATAATGAACACGTTGCCCAGGCATGGGAACGTATGAAGACGCTTGTCAAGAACTGCCCCACACATGGACTGACTACCTGGATGGTTGTCCAAACTTTTTATGCAGGCTTGAACTTTACCTCGCGGAACCTGTTAGATTCGACCGCGGGAGGAACTTTATCTCAACCACACTTGGTGCTGCCACAAAGCTACTTGATGAGATGATGCTGAACTACTCTCAGTGGCACACCAAACGATCTCCAACTGGTAAGAAGGTAAATTCTGTCGAGGAGATCTCCTCTCTAAATGAAAAGGTTGACCTTATCATGTCTCTACTTACCAAGCAAGCTCCAATTGATCCTCAGGATGTTCCTTTAAATTCCTTGGTTGCTCAAGAGCAAGTAGATGTGAACTTTATCTCTAGAAACAACTTCAACAATAATTCTTATAGGAGTAATTTTGGTAGCAACAATCCTAGGCCTTTCCCATCCAACAACTATGGGAACAACAATACTTATCCAAGCACCAAAATCCCCACCTCTGAACTAGAGAGTATGCTTAGAGAATTTATCACTAACCAAAAAGCCTTCAACAAGAATGTGGAAGAAAAACTAGTTAAATTAGATAATCTTTGTTTGAAGGTAGACAACTTAGCCCTTGATGTTGAGATGTTAAAAATTAGAACCTCTCCCCTTGAGGAGAGTAAGGTCACTCCTATTAATGATATCCAGTTACAAATCAATGAAAATATTAGGATGATGGCTAAACTCAAAGAAAGATGGGCCAGAGAAAAAGAGGAAGAGGATAGAATTAAGAGCCTTCCTACCTACCACACAGTAGCCACTATCCAAGTAGTTGAGGATGTCCAAACTGTTAGCACCCATCACACCCCTAGTCCCACTAGACCTACCAATGGTGATGCTACCACCTCAACCATAGATGAAGAAAACTCTATGAACATAGAGGCTTTTAAACAAGTGAGCCTAAATGATATCACTACCTCCTTGATAGATAGTAGTGACCTAGACTTTGACAACTGCACTTTACCTGAAGTTATTAGTTTCCTACACAAGATGTCTAGAGACCCCCACACTAGCACACTTAATCTTGCCTTCACAGAGCATATCACCAATGCTCTAATCAAATTTAGGGAGGAGAAGCTTAGATTATAAGCCTCCATACCTAGGAATCTAGAAGATGGTTGGGATCCTATGATAAAAATCAAATTGAATAACTTCTCTTGTTATGCTCTTTGTGATGTTGGAGCTAGTACCTCCGTTATGCCCAAAAGAATGTATGATATGCTTGAATTGAAACCTTTTGATCCCTGTTCTTTTGGTGTTCGTCTTGTTGATTCTTCCGTAAAGAAGCCTTTGGGGAAGATCAATGATGTTCTTATCATTGTCAATGACAATTATGTTCCCGTTGATTTCACTATTATGGACATTGAGTGTGAGCCCTCTTGTCCAATTATTTTGGGACGTCTTTTTCTTCGCACAATTGGTGCTGTTATTGACATGAAAGAGGGGAATAGGCTAGTTATTCTCTTGAAAAGACTTGATCTTCTGCTTTAAGCCTAGCTAATGGCTCTAAAGAAGCGCTTTCGGGAGGTAGCCCGCAACGAATTTAGGTTTTCCTTTTTGCTTTTCTTTTGTTTTTAGTGGTCTTTATGATTGTTACTACTGTAGAAACATCATTTTATCTTTATTTTTCAAGCTTTGTGCCTTTTATAGCCTCATACGATAAGGGAAGTGAAAGTTGTGAAATGCTGTCTAGAAAACAGATTGTGTCCTCGTGACTAGAAAAATAAGAGAAAATACCAGTTCATCTTTTTGAGCTTAATTTTTTACACAGCGTGATCTATACAATTAAAAAACTTTCGTATGTTCTGAGTTTTTTGATTTGAGTTGCAGAAGTATCCCTAAAAAAATTGTTTTTACCTGCTGGTCTGTTTTTCACAGATTCTATTCCTGTTTTGCCTTTTCTTCGTTTTGCAAACCTTAAGCTTGTTTTTTCTTTGAAAAAACCTTTTGGCACTCTTGAGAAACAGTAGGTCTTCAAGTTTACCTTTATTTCCAGTAGAGGAAAAATTATTTTATTAAAGGCACTAACCTCTCTAATCAGTCTACAATGAGTTATGTATGAAGGGAGTTTTCAAGTGCGCGATGGAAGATGATGAAAGAAGATCTTGGAGTGTCAAATGCTCAAGCTTGGGGATGCCCATGTGCACCCCCAATAAATATTCAAGGAGACTCAAGCGTCTAAGCTTGGGGATGCCCCCGTGCATCCCCTTCTTCATCAACAATCACCAGTTTTTCGTCCCTCGTTGCACTATATTTTTATCATTTCATGCGTTGTGTGCTATGCTTGGAGCGTCTCGCTCTTTACTTTTGTAGGTTTGTTTTTGCTTTGTTTGATGTAGTAACAAGTTAGACCCCAGCTTACTCTTTTGTGTGGGAGAATTACACGCTCCGCTAGAACTAGAACTCCTCATAGGATTTGCATGCTTATTCTTTTAGATGTGAGTTGTTCCTTTTCTTTTCTTAGTTGCTTCTCTGTTTAGTTGTAGTGCTTTAGTTTTTATAGAGCTTTTCTTTTGTTTTAGGTTGAACTTTCTATAGGTTGCATGTTTTATCTTGTTAGAGAGTTTGCCTGTTGCACTGAGTTTTGTGTCTTGACTAGAAGTAGGTAGTTGAAGTTGCTATTCTCTTTGTAGTAGTAACTTGCAATAGTTTTGAGGTATTGACTAGAGTAATGTTTGAAATTTTGGTGTCAAGAGCTCGAGCCTATTAGTGATAGATGTCGTATTTTGGGCAATCCGTGTGTTTTTCGAAAACCAAAAACCCCTGTTGAGAACTCTAGCTACTAGATGGATCACTAACCTCTGGAGGGTTCGAATATTAGAGAACACTCACGTACCATGAGTCGAGGATGCACAAGGATAACCAAACCCCCATACTCTCCTCCTCGGGGTACTTGTCTGTTTGTGAACCTCCTGATTAGATTGAGAGTTACCGATAATAAATGCATGAGTTCTTCGGACTAATGTGAGTATTCGAAAGTTGACACTTCCACCCACCTATAATTTTTCTAGCCTCTTCGATACCGTGCATTGCCCTTTCTCACCTTGAGAGTTTGAGCATACTTCGTCGGTGCATCCAAACCCTTGGCACGATACGCTCTGTCATCATAAGCCTCCTTATATCTTTCCTCAAAACAACCACCATACCTACCTACAAGGCATTTCCATAGCCTTTCCGAGATACATTGCCATGCAACATACACCTTCTCATGACTTGATCCTCATGTCATACATGCTACTTGCTTGATCAATGAGCCGCATGCTAGTTGGGCCTTGCCCTAATCATTGCTACATGACGCGCTAGTATCATTGCATATCCTGCTATCCTGGAAAAAGCATACATTTGCATCATGATAGTTATATCTTCTTTATGTGAGCACTTTTGTAAAGTGTGAAAGATCTCCTATATTCTTGTAAAATATAGAGTGTTTCCCCTAAAGTGAGGAAAAGATCCCAAAGAGGACAAAATCAAAAGATCCTAAAGAGGACAAATGAAAGTTAAATAGAAAGAGCCATTGAGGCCACCAAATAATTTTTTAGAAAAAAGAGAAAAATAAAAATAAAAAGAGAGAAGGGGGCACACTACTATTCCTTTTGAGATATCCAAACTAGTACTTCATCCTCTATCCCTTGTACTCCATAGAGATCATCATCATGCATATAGCTATGTGGGGACCTTCACACTATAGAACTTGGCTTGTATATTCCAATGATGAGCCTCCTCAAACGAGCTCTAGGTCTTCTTGAGCAAGCAAGTTAGATGCACCCACACTAGTTCCCTTGGAGAGCTTTTAGCTCACATGTGCATCCGTTGCATGGAAATCCCTACTCCTCACATCATATCTATCGTATGGCCTTCTCTCGCCTATGATTGTCCTCATTGATGTGAGCCTTTCACACCTTTTTGTCTTCCTCCTCCACCTTCTTTTTTGTTTCGCCTTTTAGGTGTCAACTTTCTTGCTCACGCTCATCCATTGCATGAGTGCTCAAAATATCGAAAGGGAGTGGATCAGTTTGATTTTTACCTGGCTAGTAGTCTGGGGACGAGTCAAGATAAGAATCCAAAGGAGACTAAGTGTGAAACTTTAGTAGATAGTTGTTCTCAACAACCTTTTTTCTCTCTTTTTCCCAGTCCCCTGCTTGCACACAAACACCATCTGGAGACATTCGAGTCACGGACAGCGAGAGCTCTTGCACCTTTTGTTCTTTTCTTGCTTGTGTCAATGCTAATATAGGCTCTTGCTTGTTAAGACTTGAATTGAATTGCATGCTCTGATTGCTTTACTTAAAAGTCCTTATATGGTTGTGTGGCATGTCACCATAGAAATTATGCTTGTTATCATTTACCTACTCGAGGACGAGCAGGAATTAAGCTTGGGGATGTTGATACGTCCGAAACGTATCTATAATTTTTGCTTGCTCCATGCATGTTGTGTGACTTTGCCATGTTTTGCTTGAACTTTCATACACTTTTGAGCATATTTGGACTAATCTATTAACCCAGTGCACCCAGCTGCCAGTTGTAGTTTTCTGCTATTTTTCTATTTCAGGTTTTCCGGCCATTAAAAGTGCTCCAAAATATCCGGAAAAATCAGATAAAAAATCAGCGACCCAGAAGCTTCCGGAATCACCAAGGTAGCGGAGGGGGGGGCACCACAGGGACTCCAGAAGGGTCCCTGGCGCGGCCCCACCCTAGGCCTCGCCAGGGGGCCTCCTGGTTGCCCTGTGGGTCCCCTCGATGCCCCCCTCCGCCTATATTTATCCCTCGGGGTGGAAACCCCTAATATAGATCTCTTTTCCGCAAACTCGCCTCTGTACCGCCGCCGCCGCCGTTTCAAGATCGGGGCTGCCTGGAGAAGCTGCCCCAGCACCCTGCCGGGAGGAGGAACCCCCTCCGGGAGACCATCCATAGCCATGGACGCCTCCCGTATGTACCGTGAGTAGTCCCCCTTGGACCATGGGTCCGTGACCAGTAGCTATCTGATGTACTTCTCTCCTCTTTGTGCTTCCATTTTCGAGACCTCGTGAGCTGCCTCACATGATCGAGGCACTATTGTAATTTCTGCCGTTGCTATGCTGAGTTTGATGGGATCTGATGGATTATGAGACTATGTTCAGATTGTGATGAGTAATATATTTGGTTCTTCTCTTTTATATTTTGTTCTTGAGTAAATTCTTGCATGTTCTCCATTGCAGTATTTTACTTTGGCCAAGTAGTTTGTTGCAACTCCAAGAGGGAGCGTTATGCTTGATTGTGGGTTCAGCCCCCTAATGTCTAGCTTGAGTGACAGAAACATGAGACTAGGGGATGTGTTGTTGCCACCAGGGATAAAACAACGGTGCTTGTATCCGCGGGTGCAAGGATTGTTTACTTTACGCAAAGTTTTTTTAATGCAGTTGTTTGTTGCTTTGAGTTTACACTTTGGGTGGGATTCGCAACTTAATACCAGCGAGATGTTCTGGATAGATATCTCAAGGTGGATGATTCGTAGTAGATGCAGTTGGATTTCGGTCTACTTACCTTGGCGTACTGCCCATTGCTTTTGAGACCTTCCTTTCTTTGCAGCATAGTTAGCATTGCGGTGCCTTCATAATTCTGTCAATTGCCCAGCTGTGATTTGTTTACCTCTCTAACACTTTTATCGTCTTTTGGGAGAGAGACATCACTAGTGAAAATCGCGGGACCTCGGTCCATCTTCACATTATTGTTTACACCCTTAGTTTACTTCCAGTCTTTACTTTCAGTTACCACTATTATTATCTCTTGCGTTGATCCTTTGTAAACAACAAGGGCGGAGGAATTGACAACTCCTCTGTACTCACTGGGAGCAAAGTTATTTGTTTATGTGTGTAGGTCCTGTCAACTCCCTAGCCAGAAGATAATTTCTGGCGCTGTTGGCACCTTCTTGTATTTCCGCGAGTCCTACTGGAGACAAACCTTGGTATCTTCACCGAGGGAAATTTGCTGCTACGCTACATCTCACCTTCCACTTGGGGTAACCAACGAGGAGTGAGAGAACTATCCTCACCGTATCCATTCTCCGATAGACCTCGACACTGCCACCGACGACACCGTTGCCGAGTACGACTACTTCGTCGACGACCATACCTCTATCGTCGAGCTTACAGGCAAGCAGAGCCATTCTCTTCCCCAGATATCTCCTATCTTTCCGTACATTTCTTACACTAGGCATTGTTACTGCTGCTGCTACGTTACAATCCTATTCAATTGCATAGCCTGTTTTCGTCGCCCCTTGATGTACCTCCTTTGTCCTATGCTGCCTATAAATATATATTATATTCAGCAGTGAACCCTGCGCTTTTTTAGCTAGGTTTAGAATAGCGGGCCGTGATCACTCTGGTGAGTGAACGCGGATTACAAAATATTATAACTGCAATAGGTACGGATCAATGCAGACGCCCTAGGGAACCTACAACGGCGAGACTCTGCCGAGTCGCTTCGAGTTTGACTTACGAGTGGACGGACTCGTATTTCACTCTCGTCGGCTCAGTAGCGTAGAATCACTACGATGATACGAGGGTACTCCTCTTTAGTTCATTCCGCTGGTGTCCCGGCACCACCGAGGTGATACGAGAATATTCCTCTTTAGTTCATTCCGCTAATTCTCTGTCGAACCTCTTCAAGTGTACCATCGAGGGTGATTCCTCCTGGTTTCACTTGATGGTAGGCACTCGAATCAACTGGTGTCCTTACAGGTAAGGAGTCGGGTGACCCCACGGTGCCCGCGCAGGGTATCTTAGCGGAATGACAGGTCAGGTGTATTCCACCGGTGTGCGGCGGGCCTGGTACTGTTCGTGACCGACAGATATCCTGTTGTACGAAAGTCGAGCTCTTCAAAGAGCAAACGCGAGACAAGGTAAGGAGACTGTTCACCTTGTTGGTAGCCGCACGAGTTGGTGGGACGATAGGGCTGGCGGCCACTGGCTCTGGTAATGGGGGTGGACCTGGGTGCTGTCGTTGTCCGCGAGTCACCTAAATAAGGACAACGATAACGGTTGTTCCGACAGATAATAATTAAAATGCTTAATGGGTCAGGCGGATGACTTGAGTGGGTCGTCGTGCCCTTTACGCACTACCTCCACGTGGGATTACGGTGTGGGCCCTCTGCGTTGTAGCCTCGTTCGAGGGCTCTTCAGACGTCAGCTTTACCTCGGGCTGATTGCCGGGCTTGGACCGCTTACTCCGGTAGTGGGAAGTGGGTCTGCTTCACCGACCAGTCGCGTACCGTGCAGGAGTACAAAGGACAGGGGTCCAAAGTTCCTTTGTACTTAGGATTTAGGTTGGCGGATGGCCTCTCTGTTGAGATCGAAAGATGGACTTCGGCGTATTGGATATCCTCGGTGGGGCATTCCCTAACAAGGTGTACGCCACCCTGGAGATCCGAGCGTGTAGGGTAACAGTAGTGCAGCCCCTGCAGGGAAGATAATCTATTCGGATAGCCGTGTCCACGGTAACAGGACGCTTTATTCTGAAGCCAGATCCTACTACTACCAACTACTACTATTAAACTGTTGGTTCCGGTTTCTCTTCCTCGCAGGGAAGTCGAGGAGGGGATATCGGAGCCATATATAATTGTTATATAATACAACTTACTATTATACAATGCTGCAGCAACTTCTGTTGCATTGTTATTACATTCATGCTATTGAGCTGTTGGCTATTCTCTTCTCATGCTGCAAGACTCGTCAAGATGCTAGTCTTCGTTAGGCCTAGCTTCTTACCCTTATTCTGATTTCTATCTTGCAGTCCACTATATATAGCCTCCCCTTTCCATTTGATACATGCATAAATGCTTAGTAGCGGACGTAAGACTCGCGGGTATGCTAGATACTCACCTTTGCTTTATTTCCCCTTTTCCGTGTTGCCTGATCGGCCGCTGCAGTCGACGTTGGAGCCCAGGAGCAGGAGTACCCCGGAGGCGACTACTACGACGTCGAGTTCCCCGTTGACCAGGAGTAGTTCGGTGGATCCTAGGCAGGAGGCCTCGCCTGTTCGATCTGTATCTCTGATGCTATTTGTGCTAGCCTTCTTAAGGCAAAACTTGACTAACTGTGTCTGTACTCAGATATTATGATTATATAACTTATGTATTCGGATCCTCGTGATCCCTGGTATTGTAACATATTGGTTTATCCTTTTGTGTTTAGTGTTGTGCTGTGATATTCTCACCGTGGCACCCTAATCTCAGCCGTGTACCCTGCGTGTATGATTACTGTACACGGATTGATTTATGGGGCGTCACAAGTTGGTATCAGAGTCGACTGCCTGTAGGAATCCACCCCACCACTACTTGGTCGAAGTTGAGTCTAGACTTTGAAAAAATATTTTGCTAACTTAATATTTGGCTTACGGGCCCACACGTTGTCACTACGTGTGATATCTATGGTATTAGGATCCTTTTCTCCTTATCTATGCTCTGGGACTCTTCTCTCTTATCCTTGCTGGTAAGTTTTACTAACTCTGACATTAGGATCACGTTCTCTTGATTCCATCCGGCATTCTGGTGCTACCCCATTGATTGAGTCGTGTCGCAGGAGTTCTACCCCAGGTCCCGGACCGCGGATCCCATTCTCATTCTGGGCAGGCCGCGCGTTCTCTCGCATTAACTCCTATGGCCAACAGTTTTCTTGCGGTGTGATTGACATAGTGGATTCTATGTCGCGTCGTGTAATTGATGGCTTCTCGCCCTTCGTTGGTTACCCCAAGTGGAAGGTTGAGATGTAGCGCAGCAGCAAGTTTCCCTTAGTGAAGACACCAAGGTTTGTCTCCAGTAGGACTCCAGAGATGATAAGTAGGTGTCAGCGGCGCAACTGACGTGGACCTGCACACAGACACAGATAAATTTGTTCCCAATGAAGTTCAGAGAGGTTGTCAATCTCTCCGGTCTTGTTATTCACAAAGGGTAAAACACAAAGGATAATGATAGCAACTGAAAGTAAAAAGCAGGAAAGTAAATAAGCGTGGAAACAGTAATAAGGATATGGACCGGGATACGATGTTCGCTAGTGATGTCTCTCTCCCAAAAGACGATAAAGCTGCTATGCGAGGTAAACAAATTACAGAAGGGCAATTGACAGGATTATGAACGCACCGCAATGCTAACTATGATACAAAAGAAAGGAAGCGGCTCAAAAGCACGGGCAGTACGCCAAAATAAGTAGACCATAATCCAACTGCATCTACTACTAATCATCCACCTTGAGATATCTATCCAGAACATCTCGCTGGTATTAAGTTGCGAGCCCCACCCAAAGTGTAAACCCAAAGCAACAGACAACTGCATTAAAAAGAACTTTGCGTAAAGTAAACAATCCTTGCAACCGCGGTTACAAGCACCGTTGTTTTCCCCCTTGTGGCAACATCACATCCCCTAGACTCATGTTTCTGTCACTCAAGCGTGTCATCGAGGGGCATGAACCCACAATCGAGCATAACGTTCCCTCTTGGAGTCACTACCTACTACTTGGCCAAAGCAATAAACAGCAACGGAGAACATGCAAGAATTACTTAGGAACAAAAATATAAGAGATAAAAACCAAATATATTACTCTATCACAATCTGAACATAATCTCATAATCCATCAGATCCCATCAAACTCAGCATAGCAATAGCAGAAAGATTACAAAAGCGCCTCGATCATGTAGGGCAGCTCACGAGGTCTAAACCATGAAGAACAAAGAGGGGAGGAGAACATCACATAGCTACTGATCACGGACCCATGGTCCAAGGAAAACTACTCACGAGACATTCGGGGAGCATCCATGGTTGAGAGGAGACTCCCGGAGGTCGGCCTGTTGGGGTTCGGGGCAGAAAACACAAAATTTTCATAACCTACAAGACCCATACCCAAGACCTATGCTATGCTGATGCAAGTAACGGACAGAAATAGATCACATACCAGTATGTAGTCCGTTAAGCGGGAAACGTTCCCGCCTGAACGTGGTTGGTGTAGTCGTACCGGCAATCCCCGATGCCGATCAGATCCACGATGACTCCTGTAGCCACCCGATCCTTGTAGACCGATGACGGGATTACGTCCCCGTCGGAACGTTGTCGATGAAGACCTTGCGATACGGCCACGACGATGAAGTAGCACCACAAGTGTAGTGCCTCGCGGGATTATACACATACAGTATACCCGACGTCCCTCCGGGCTCCGAACCAGTAGAGCAGCGGAAAGAAGATGGATTCGGATCCCGATTCCAGCAGCACGACGGCGTGCGTATAGTGGAGAAATCCCCAACCAAGTGTAGACTCCAAACAAGGGGAGTCCACTCGAGGAAGGAGAAAGGAGGGAGAGAGAGATGAGAGAAACTTGTCTCAAATCAATTTGTATGAAGAAAAAAGGGCACCCTACCCCTCCTTATATAGGCCAAGGAGGGGTGCCACCCTCCCCTCCACTTCCGGGCTGGGACTAATCCCATGGGGAGGGAAAATGGCGCAGCCCTAGGAGGGTGGGCCCCCTTCATGGCGCCATGGCCCATGGGGGAGGACTCCCTCTCCCCCTAATGGGCCCTATGAGGCCCATGTGCCTTTTCTTCCATTTTTAATTATATTTAAATACATTTTAATATTTAATTCAGATAATTAAATAATAAAACATATATTAAACATTATTAAATATATTTTGAACCTTTCAAAATACCCGGAACAACTTCCGGCCTTCATCGGAACAATTCCGGCCATCACTGGAACAATTCCGGTGTTCTCTCCAATTTCTCCGGTGATCCCGAATCAATCCTTACTGCGTCGAGTACCCTTAAGTGTAACACCCTACGGTCCGGGAAACAGCAGACATGATCGAGAAAATTCTCATTGATCAATGACTAATCAATTGGACCTGGTTACAATCCTTGATAGCCCCTGCGCTTCCATCGAATGAACCTCAATCGCTGTTGGATCCGTTAACCGTATGCCTGTTCCCTTTGTCCTATGGTACTTTGCTTGTCCGAGGTTTGATCATCGGTATCCAATATACCTAGTTCGTCCTCGTTCTCAACAAACAAGTTTACTCGTTCCCGTGATATTACAACTCCGTGACCTAGTCACACGTTTGCAAACTTTATGATGCAATATCACCGAGTGGGCCCAGAGTACCTATCCGTCACACGGATGGACAAATCCCGCTTTGATCTATTTGCATACTCATCAACCATGTATTTCGGAATACCCAAAGTGCACCGTTATGGCTAGCATATTTCAGTCAGGCGGTGGGATACAAATCAAAGTCTCCTCATAGATGACAATTACGTATGATCATTACGGTCAAAGGATCTGGTCACTACGTTATAGTTATCGCAATGTTGAACTATGTGACTTGATCACATCGCAACACTTCTGGTGGGTGTATGTCCATCATATCATTATCCAATGATACGACTCCATTGTCAACAAACGCCATTGTCTCATGATCAGGAAACCTTGATCATCAATCGCCCAATGGACTAGTATACTAGGGTTTACTAGGGACCTGGTTGTTTGTATACCACACCTGTATTAATGTTTCCGCTTAATACAGTTCTAGCACGGTATCAAACGTATTATAAACTAATGGAATATGCTCGATAAAACATATTTTATTTGCCTCTAGGGCACATTCCCAACAGTCTCCCACTTGCACTAGAGTACAAATAATCTAGTTGCATTTTCTCTGGATCATAACTCCTTATTGATCATGCTTGCCCGTGGAAGAGGTTGTATCAACGGTCTGGGTACCATTCAGAACTGTATGTCCTTTTGCAAATCATAATGTCACCTAATTTGACATTCCTTCATTATCCACTATAATGATGAGGTATATATATTTGGCGGTGAAGTGAGACTTCGTTTGCTGTGTCATAGCAATGACATCCGGTGGGTCACGCGGGCTTTCCCATAGTCATGCACACTTGAAACTCACTCAATCAGAAGTAGAACTTCTTAAGCCATAATATAACTCCTGCTACTTCTAAAGCAGCCACATCAATGTAGATTCAATCCTTAGTGCATTGTATGCAACTTTGATGTCTAACCATGTTTCTTTCAACTTAGGCATTCATTAGTATGATATCTCAATTTTCTAGGTTAGTGTCAAAACTTGAACCAGCATAACATTTATGGTCAAGTCCACTATCCTTTACAAATTTGAGATGTATCCTCAGTTCTCTTCAGACACTGAAGGATAAACTTAACTCTTTGTTCAATGATTTACTCATAAATCATATCACAACATGTTCTTACTACTAAGAACTTGGGTCACATTACGTCGAGTACATAACTCTGGTTTTATATGAAAGAACCTATGACAAAGTCATAGAGGATCCAACACATCCATTTCTTTCATTAACCATTAACCATTGTTCTTGTACTGAGATTAACTCAACACTTCTCTTGGATATACAAGTAAGGACCACTTCTTGACTTGTCCCATTCTGAACTCCTTCAGAATCTTATCCAGGAAAGTATTATGACTCAATGTTATTAAACACATATCTATCTTAATAGATCTTCAATGCTTAATACTTATTCATCTTCATTTATGAAAGATTCAAATAATCATTAACACCAACTGCACCATTCATAATATGTTATCCATATATGAGAATGTTATCATGCTCCCACTCAAATATGTCATGCACATATTAAGTTATAGGATAACACTCATATTGCTCCCACTCAAATATGTCGGCCACATATAAGACAAGGATGACATCCACATGGCTCCCACTTAGATATGTCAGACACATATTAAGTTCAGGATACTAACCACATGGCTCCTACTCAAATATGTCATTTACATATAAGTCTAGGTACTCCCATAGCTCCCACTCAAAATATGTCGTCTACATATTAAGTTTCAGGAAACTATTCAGCTCCCACTCAGTTTCATGCAAATGCATGTTTCCTCGATATTTTGGTTAAGTCCAAAATCCTTTGATCATCCATCAAAATGAGAATTCAGTTTACGAGACACTAGTATCCATATGTTTTTCCAAAACCTTCTTGTTGTACCAATTACAACACTTCTTCAAATACAAGATTTGAGGAAGTCACGGTATTGATAAAAATCCTGGATCAATCGTAGTGAATATCCCTTTGACTCAAGAATTGCTACACATTGTAGTCAACCCATTGAATTTTCAGAAACAATCTTTGTGACAAACCAATCTTGACGTCCCTTTGATGTTCACATTTATTCCTCATAACTCTGAAGTTATTGTGAATATCAAGTAACCTCCTTACTTGATAAGATTCAAGCAATCTTAAATGTAACTCAACATAGGATTTCATGACTCGTAGTCATATCTCGTACTTAGGTCCACCATCGCTTCTTTGTAGTTCGTAGGAATGTCTTGTTCCATTAACATGACAAATGAATCATGAATATCATTTTGCACCAGGGGAAAATATATATTCTTGAATCCTACCTTTCTCAGTAAAAGCTCCCATCAGAAGATCATGATCATTATCATTAGTTTCTCCTCTTATTGTAGAGCTTTGCTTCCAGAACATATTCCGTTGCACTACTCTGACATTTGGAGGCAAGGTCAATTACCTTGGTTGAACTTTCACTTTTCTTCCATTACCACATTTATCAAGAACAATTCTTGACAAACACCAAACATAGCAATACAAGTTTTGCTCCTTTTTTGGTTCTAGTTGTGGAAGATGTATCCATAGTTGTCTAAGGATACACTACAAAGATAATTTATCTTACATAAATCAAGCTTCCTAGAAACCACAACACACCATGACATATATAGTGTTGGTTTCCACGAACTCAGATGGTTCCCTATGCTGAAGTGAGTGTTTGCATATTAAATTAATAACTCTAAACAATAATAACGTAACTTGGTAAGAGATAACTTAGACCATACACTATTCAATAGAGTATGATTACGATGTTCAGGCACATCAATCAATATTGAAATGTCTCAAAACATTGCAATTTGTGGAACAACTTTCACACAAGTCTTTATGCCCAAGACTAACTCAAAACATTTGTCACTTTGATCAAATCGTAGAGACTTGTCTTTGTTGTTAATTTAATATCCATCTTTACTCTGAAATCCCTTTTGATCATATCAAATTATTTCAGACTCATGTTTCATTAGTGAATACAAATATTCATCTAAGTCCACATACGAAGTTCACGAAATAATGAAATTCACCACATGCTAACATACGATACATCACAATGTATGATACTCAACAATCAGTACACATTCCGTTTACAAGAATGCGAGGTTTTAGTCATCTCACCTAAAAGGCATGGTTTGTATGTGTCAAGAGATCAAGTATCTTAAGACATCATCATACCATTCATGACTTAAACTGTAGTGTCATTATTAAGCCTGGATATTTCTTGGCATTACAATATTTCTTATAAATGATCAAACAACTATCATCAATATAAGAATAACTCATTCATAATCGTAATGTGACCATAAGAGATATCATTCATAAAAGGAGAACAACTGACTTGTTTCTCACTAATATGAATAATTGTCTTCGCGAGATGCGAGACACACTAATAAAGTCCTCATTCAAACGATCATAAAATTTATTCATATATTAATCAATTGATAGATGTAGAGGGAGAGTGTTGTCGACCATCAACTATCTTGATTGCCGTCAGCACACATTGTCACCTCATCCCTTCCAAGCCACTCTCAAGCAGTAAGTTCAAGCATCGAATACTTAATCAACCGCAATTAGTGTTTCGTGGGAAAGACATTTATAACTCGTATATCAAATATACCTTCTCCGTCAATGACCATTCCTGCATTGGTTCTACTCTTAAAGTTCTTAACTTTAACCATGATCTCATGACAGGTGAACGATTCTCCTTCATGACATAGTCCAGACATGGTCTTTGTAACTGGGAGGAAGCGGATGTAACTCCCCAGTTATCGCAAAGTAACCAGTCATTCAGTAGTCCAAGTTATACACAAGGTGTTCCATGTATCTTATACATTTTCCAAGTGCCTTTCTCAGCAGGTTGTTCCTTCCACCATAGTTGAAAGAAACCCCGTCCATATACTCATATTCCATTACTCTGATTTGTGACCAAGTGCTTTCAAGTTCACCTAGCACGTCATACGTGTTGGTTAACATGCATTCACAATTCAGATTCCATAGAATGAATTATGGTGTATTGGACAGTCATTCATAAGTGACGGTGAGTGCGATACTCATCATCATATTCCTTGATTACGGAGTTGTCAGGTGTATCTCCTAGCAGTTCTTCGTATTATGTTTAGCAAGTCATTACTAATGAGTATGTCTCTAATGGTGTTGGTACACATCAATGAAGTAAGAACCATTTACCATAAGTTCTATCATACTAAAAGAGCCATAGTTCTAAACATTGGTATGAGGTTATCTACAATGATATTTGCTAAGACATGAAGATTAAGTTCATAATATGGAGTTCATGTTTCAAAAAACAATTCTGGAACTCCCACTCAGACAAACATCCCTCATAGTTTATTCTAAGTGATTACACGATCCTTGAACACCATACCTCCCCCGATCGTCACGGCCATCGGTATGTTGTTCAAGGTAGGCCATCATGCCAATCACATCATCCATGTGACTCATGCTCGACCTTTCGGTCTCTTGTGTCCCGAGGCCATATCATATACATATGCCAGGCTCGCCACCACACCCTATGTGATTTGTTGCTGTGTCATGCAAGGCCATATCATATACATATGCCAGGCTTGCTACACCCACCTCATGTGAACGAAAAAATGTTTGACACACGCGTGACACGTGGTGCCTCCATAATGTAGAACTTTCCAGGTGGTGCTCACTAGGGTAAGGACACTATGTTGGTTTTAGTGAGGGATCATCCTATTATGCTACCGTCGTATATCTAACATATTAGCAAAACAGGATGCAATAGTATAAATCATACATGCTATGATTCCCCCCGACATGCAAATTAAAGTTGAAAACGCCTTTCTACTTTATCTTTTGAAAATTTTACGTGGCTGCTAGGGGTTTCGAGAAAAGAACCGCTTTCTATCCTGCGAAAACAAGCCACAACACCAATCCCGCAATTGTCTCTATTACACCCCTGTCGGGGCCCTCCGTTGCAAACATCTTCGCATCGCTAATGCAGAGAGACAGACACCCCCCAGCCACTTTATATGGTACAAGCCATATGTCAAGCGTGGAACCAGTCTCGCGTAAACGCGTAAGGTCGGTCGGGAGCCGCTTCATCAAAAATTTCCGCAATGCTAAATGAGTACACGTGTGAGGGTAACAATTGGAGAATTGATGCCCACATACTAGATGTGTTCTATCCGTACAATACATCTACGCATAGCCTTGCTCATGATACCACTTTTGGGGTTCGGGGCAGAAAACACAAATTTTTCATAACCTACGAGACCCATACCCAAGACCTATTCTATGCTGATGCAAGTAACGGACAGAAATAGATCACATACCAGTATGTAGTCCGTTAAGCGGGAAACGTTCCCGCATGAACGTGGTTGGTGTAGTCGTACCGGCAATCCCCGATGCCGCGCAGATCCACGATGACTCCTGTAGCCACCCGATCCTTGTAGACCGATGACGGGATTACGTCCCCGTCGGAACGTTGTCGATGAAGACCTTGCGATACGGCCACGACGATGAAGTAGCACCACAAGTGTAGTGCCTCGCGGGATTATACACATACAGTATACCCGACGTCCCTCCGGGCTCCGAACCAGTAGAGCAGCGGAAAGAAGATGGATTCGGATCCCGATTCCAGCAGCACGACGGCGTGCGTATAGTGGAGAAATCCCCAACCAAGTGTAGACTCCAAACAAGGGGAGTCCACTCGAGGAAGGAGAAAGGAGGGAGAGAGAGATGAGAGAAACTTGTCTCAAATCAATTTGTATGAAAAAAAAGGGCACCCTACCCCTCCTTATATAGGCCAAGGAGGGGTGCCACCCTCCCCTCCACTTCCGGGGTGGGACTAATCCCAAGGGGAGGGCAAATGGCGCAGCCCTAGGGGGGTGGGCCCCCTTCATGGCGCCATGGCCCATGGGGGAGGACTCCCTCTCCCCCTAATGGGCCCTATGAGGCCCATGTGCCTTTTCTTCCATTTTTAATTATATTTAAAT
This sequence comes from Bromus sterilis, assembly GCA_950022295.1. Lineage (NCBI taxonomy): Eukaryota > Viridiplantae > Streptophyta > Magnoliopsida > Poales > Poaceae > Bromus > Bromus sterilis. The sequence continues at coordinate 87,761,783 of OX465599.1, forward strand.
ACATTTTAATATTTAATTCAGATAATTAAATAATAAAACATATATAAAACATTATTAAATATATTTTGAACCTTTCAAAATAACCGGAACAACTTCCGGCCTTCATCGGAACAATTCCGGCCATCACTGGAACAATTCCGGTGTTCTCTCCAATTTCTCCGGTGATCCCGAATCAATCCTTACTGCGTCGAGTACCCTTAAGTGTAACACCCTACGGTCCGGGAAACAGCAGACATGATCGAGACAATTCTCATTGATCAATTACTAATCAATTGGACCTGGTTACAATCCTTGATAGCCCCTGCGCTTCCATCGAATGAACCTCAATCGCTGTTGGATCTGTTAACCGTGTGCCTCTTCCCTTTGTCCTATGGTACTTTGCTTGTCCGAGGTTTGATCATCGGTATCCAATATACCCAGTTCGTCCTCGTTCTCAACAAACAAGTTTACTCGTTCCCGTGATATTACAACTCCGTGACCTAGTCACACGTTTGCAAACTTTATGATGCAATATCACCGAGTGGGCCCAGAGTACCTATCCGTCACACGGATGGACAAATCCCGCTTTGATCTATTTGCATACTCATCAACCATGTATTTCGGAATACCCAAAGTGTACCGTTATGGCCAGCATATTTTAGTCAGGCGGTGGGATACAAATCAAAGTCTCCTCATAGATGACAATTACGTATGATCATTATGGTCAAAGGATCTGGTCACTACGTTATAGTTATCGCAATGTCGAACTATGTGACTTGATCACATCGCAACACTTCAGGTGGGTGTATGTCCATCATATCATTATCCAATGATACGGCTCCATTGTCAACAAACGCCATTGTCTCATGATCAGGAAACCTTGATCATCAATCGCCCAATGGACTAGTATACTAGGGTTTACTAGGGACCTGGTTGTTTGTATACCACAGTTGTATTAATGTTTCCGCTTAATATAGTTCAAGCACGGTATCAAACGTATTATGAACTAATGGAATATGCTCGATAAAACATATTTTATTTGCCTCTAGGGCACATTCCCAACACGGCCCTCCCTCCGGTAGGGTGCCGGGAAGAGGTCTTCTGGTGCTCCCGATCTCGGAAGCGCGGCGGCGGCGGAACAGAGGCGAGTTTGCGAAATAGGGTTCTGTCCTCGGAGTTTCCCCGTGACGGAGAATAAATAGGCGAAGGGGGGCAGCCAGAGGTGGACCAGGGGCCCCAGGCGCCCCCTGGCGCGGCCAGGGGTGGGGCCACGCCGGGTGGCCGCCTGGGCCCCCCTGGCTCCCCTCTGGCCCCACTCGGGCTCTTCGCGAAGCTTCTTGTACGCTGATTTTTCCTGTATTTTTCCCGGAATTTTTCTGGCACTTTTTATATGGGGGAAAACTGAAATAGAAAAACAACAGAAAGCAGGAACTGGCACTGGGGTGCACTGAGTTAATAGGTTAGTCCAAATATGAGCAAAAGTGTATGAAAGTGTATCTAGATCATAGCAATATCACACAAAACATGCATGGAGCAAACAGAAATTATAGATACGTTTTGGACGTATCAACATCCCCAAGCTTAATTCCTGCTCGTCCTCGAGTAGGTAAATGATAACAGCATAATTTCTGTGGTGACATGCTAGCAACCATAAAAGAACTTTGAAAAGTAAAGCAATCAAGGTTAGAGATTCAATTCAAGTCATAACATGCAAGAATCTATATTAGCATTGAAACAAGTAACAAAAGACCATTAGGTGCAAGAGCTCTCGCTGTCCGTGACTCGAATTTCTCCAAATTGTGTTTGCGTGCAAGAAGGGGGATAGGGAATACGAGAAAAAGTATTTTTTTTGTGTTGAGAACTCAATCTACTAAAGTTTCACACTTGGTCCTCTTTGGAATCTTATCTTGACTCATCCCCAAACCACTAGCCAGGTACAAGTCAATTTGATCCACTCCTTTTCGATATTTCGAGCACTCATGCAATGGATGAGCGTAAGCACGAGAGTTGACACTTAGGATGGCAAAGTGAGAAGTGCGGAGGAGGAAGATGAAAAGGATGAGAAAGGCTCACATCAATGAGGACAATCATAGGCAAGAGATGCCAAATGATAGATATGATGTGAGGAGTAGGGATTGCCATGCAACGGATGCACATACGAGCTAAGAAGCTCTCCAATGGAACTAGTGGGGGTGCATCTAACTTGCTCGCTCATGAAGACCTAGAGCTCGTTTGAGGAGGCTCATCCTTGGAATATGCAAGCCAAGTTCTATTGTGTGAAGGTCCCCACATAGCTATATGCATAATGATCATCTCTATGGAGTACAAGGATATAAAGGGAGTACTAGTGTGGATCTCTCAAAAGGATAGTAGTGTTGCCCCTTTCTCTCTTTTTATTTCTTTTTTTCCTTTTTTATTTTTTGGTATTTTTTTGTGGCCTCAATGGCTCTTTCTATTTAACTCTCATTTTTCCTCTTTGGGATCTTTTATTGTGTCCACTTTTGGATCTTTTCCTCACTTAAGGGCAACACTCTATTTTACAAGAAGGTAAAGGAGATCTTTCACACTTTACAACGTACTCAAAATCATAAAGAAGATGTAACTATCATGATGTATGCAATGTATGTCGCTGCCAGTGTAGCAGGAACATGTATGACATGAAGATCAAGTCATGAAGAGGTGGATGTTGCATGGCAATATAACTCGGAAAGGCTATGGAAATGCCTTGATAGGTAGGCATGGTGGCTGTTTTGAGGAAAGATATAAGGGGGCTTATGATGACAGAGCGTATCATGCCAAGGGTTTGGATGTACAGGCTAAGGTGGACACCAACTCTCGGAGTGAGAAGAAGGCAATGCATGGCACGGGAGAGGCTAGCAAAATATGGGAAGGTGGAAGTGTCAACTTTCAATACTTACATTAGTACGAAGAACTCATGCACTTATTATCGGTAACTCTCAATCTAATAAGGAGGTTCACAAAGAGACAAGTACCCCGAGGAGGAGTGTATGGGGGTTTGGTTATCCTTGCTCATCCTCGACTCATGTTACGTGAGTGTTCTCTGATATTCGATCCCTCCAAAGATTAGTGATCCATCTAGTAGCTAGAGTTGTCAACTAGTTTTGTAGGTTTTGAAAATACACACGGATTGCCCAAAATACGACACCTATCACTAATAGGCTAGAGCTCTTGACACCAAAAGTTCAATCATTACTCACATCAATACCTCAAAAGTATTGCAAGTTACTACTAGAAGAAAATAGCAACCTCAATTACCTACTTTCAAGACAAGACACAACTCAGTGCAACAACAAACTCTCTTTAACAAGATAAACATGAAAACTAAAAAGAGTTCCAGCAACAAACTAAACAAAAGCCAAGGCTCTTGCTAAAGACAAACTAAGACTAAAACTAAACATGGCAGTAGCTATGAAAAGGTAAAGAACACACAATAGCAAAAAGATAAGCAGGAAAAATCCTATGATGTGTTCTAAATTTTGAAAGTGGAGCGTGTTTCTCTCCCACACAAAGTAAGACGGGATCTAACTTGTTATGAACAGCAATCAAAGCTAAAGAAAACTAAAAATAGAAGATAAGAGAGAGACGCTCCAAGCATAGCACGTAACGCATGAAGTGATAAAAATATAGTGAGACGAAGGACGAACTGATGATTGTTGATGGAGAAGGGGATGCACGGGGGAATCCCCAAGCTTAGACGCTTGAGTCTCCTTGAATATTTATTGGGGATGCATGGGGGCATCCCCAAGCTTGAGCGCTTGACACTCCTGGATCTTCTTTCATCATCTTCCATCGCACACTTGAAAACTCCCTTCATACATAACTCATCATAAGCTGATTAGAGAGGTTAGTACCCTTAATAAAATAATTTTTTCCCACTGGATATAAAGATATTCTTGAATAGATACTGTTTCTCAAGAGTGCCAAAAAGTTTTTTCAAAGAAAAAGCAAGCTTAAGGTTTGCAAAAGTTAGGAGAGACAAAACGTTGCAGAATCTGTGAAAAACAGAACAGCAGGTAGTAAAAAATTTTTTAGGGGCACTTCTGCAACTCAAATAAAAAAACTCATAACATATGGAAGTTTCGTAATTGTATAGAGAATACTGTGTAAAAAGTTCAGCTCAAAAAGATGAACTGGGATTTTTCTAGAATTTTTCTGGTCACGAGGACAGAATCTGTTTTCTGGACATCATGTCACAACTTTTACTTCCCTTGCCGTAAGAGGCTATAACTTGGCACAAAGCTGAAAAATAAAGATACAATGATGTTGCTACAGTAGTAAAAATCATCAAGACACAACAAAAGCAAAAAGAAAAACCTAAATTCGTTGCGGGCTGCCTCCCGAAAGCGCTTTCTTTTATGCCTTTAAGCTAGGCATGATGCAAAAGAAGAATCAAGTTTTATCAAGAGAAAGAGAATAACTAGCCCGAGTAACGGACTCAAAAGCTAACTTGATTTTCTTTCTAGGGAAGTGTTCCATCCCCTTTTTGAATGGGAATTGGAATTTTATATTCCCCTCTTTCATGTCAATAACCGCACCAATGGTGCGAAGAAAAGGACGTCCCAAAATAATTGGACACAAAGGTTCACACTCTATATCCATAACAATAAAATCAACGGGAACATAGTTGTCATTGACAATGATAAGAACATCGTCGATCTTCCCCAAAGGTTTCTTTATGGAAGAATCAACAAGACGAACACCAAAAGAACAAGGCTCAAAGGGCTTCAATTCAAACATATCAAATATTCTTTTGGGCATAACGGAGGTACTAGCTCCAACATCACATAATGCATAGCAAGAGAAGTTATTTAATTTAATTTTGATCATAGGGTCCCAACCATCATCTAGCTTCCTAGGTATGGAGGCTTCTACTCTAAGCTTCTCTTCCCTAGCTTTGATAAGAGCATTTGTGATATGCTCCAGGAAGGCAAGATTAAGTGTGCTAGTGTGGGGGTCTCTAGACATTTTGTGTAACAAGCTAATAACTTCTGAGAGGGTACAACTATCAAAATCAATATCACTACTATCAAAGGTGGTAGTAGTGTCATCTAAGCTCACTTGTTTGAAACCCTCTATGTTCATAGGAGTTTCTTTATCTTCGGTTGAGGTATTAGCATCACCATTAATAGGTCCAACGGGACTAGGAGTGCATTGGGTGCTAATAGTTTGGGTGTCCTCAACAATTTGGATAGTGGCAACTGTGTGGTGTGTAGGAAGGCTCTTAATTCTATCCTCTTCCTCTTTTTTCTCTAGCCCACCTTTCTTTAAGTTTAGCCATCATTCTAATTTTTCATTAATTTGTAATTGGATAGCATTAATAGGAGTGGCCTTATTCTCCTCAAGGGGAGAGGTTCTAATTTTAAGCATCTCAATATCAAGGGCTAAGCTTTCTACCTTCAAAGAGAGATTATCTATTTTAGCTAATTTCTCCTCTACATTTTTGTTGAAGGCTTTTTGGGTAGTGATAAAGTCTCTAAGCATGCTTTCTAATTCAGAGGAGGGGTTTTTGTTACTAGGGTAGGTGTTTTTGTTCCCATAGTTGGATGGAAACGGTCTAGGATTGCTAGCAAAATTTCCCCTATAAGCATTGTTGTTGAAGTTGTTTCTAGCAATAAAGTTCACATCTACTTGTTCTTGAGCAACCAAAGAATTTAAAGGGACATCATGAGGATCAATAGAGGGTTGCTTGGTAAGTAGAGACATAAGTAAATCAACTTTTTCATTGAGGGAGCTAATTTCCTCGACGGAATTTACCTTCCTACCTGTTGGAGCGCGTTCGGTGTGCCATTGGGAATAATTGGTCATCATTTCATCGAGAAGCTTTGTGGCAGCACCAAGGGTAGTTGACATAAAGGTTCCTCCCGCGGCCGAATCTAACAGGTTCCGCGAGGTAAAGTTCAAGCCTGCATAAAAAGTCTGGATAACCATTCAGGTAGTCAAACCATGTGTAGGGCATTTCTTAACAAGAGATTTCATTCGTTCCCAAGCTTGGGCAACGTGTTCATTATCCAATTGCTTAAAATTCATAATTTTTCTCCTCAATTGGATAATTTTAGCAGGTGGGTAATACTTCCCTATAAAAGCATCTTTGCACTTATCCCAAGAATCTATGCTATTCCTAGGCAAAGATTGAAACCAGATTTTAGCGTCTCCCCTTAAAGAGAAAGGAAAGAGCTTGAGCTTAACAACATCACCTTCTACTTCTTTATACTTTTGCATACCACATAATTCAACAAAATTGTTCAAGTGTAAAGCAGCATCATCTCCAGCACCAGAGAATTGATCTCTCATAACAAGGTTTAGCAAAGCAGGTTTAATTTCATAAGAGGTAGCTGAAGTGGCAAGTGTGGCAATGGGAGTGCAGATAAAGTCTTGGTTGTTGTGACTAGTGAAGTCACACAACTTGGTGTTTTCAGTGGAACCCATAGTAGCAGCAAGTGTGGCAGATTTTTTTTTGTATTTTTTTTGATAAAAGACACAAAGATAAAAACTGAAAGGTAAACTAACAAGACTAAAAAAACAAAGGTAAAGGGTAGTGTGCAACTCCCCTATCTTAGCACTCGGAGTCCCAGGCAACGGCGCCAGAAATTCGCTTGATGGATTCTCGCCCTTCATTGGTTACCCCAAGTGGAAGGTTGAGATGTAGCGCAGCAGCAAGTTTCCCTCAGTGAAGATACCAAGGTTTATCTCCAGTAGGACTCCAGAGATGATAAGTAGGTGTCAGCGGCGCAACTGACGTGGACCTGCACACAGACACAGATAACTTTGTTCCCATTGAAGTTCAGAGAGGTTGTCAATCTCTCTGGTCTTGTTGTTCACAAAGGGTAAAACACAAAGGATAATGATAGCAACTGAAAGTAAAAAGCAGGAAAGTAAATAAGCGTGGAAATAGTAATAAGGATATGGACCGAGATACGTGATGTTCGCTAGTGATGTCTCTCTCCCAAAAGACGATAAAACTGCTATGCGAGGTAAACAAATTACAGAAGGGCAATTGACAGGATTATGAACGCACCGCAATGCTAACTATGCTACAAAAGAAAGGAAGAGGCTCAAAAGCACGGGCAGTACGCCAAAATAAGTAGACCGTAATCCAACTGCATCTACTACTAATCATCCACCTTGAGATATCTATCCAGAACATCTCGCTGGTATTAAGTTGCGAGCCCCACCCAAAGTGTAAACCCAAAGCAACAGACAACTGCATTAAAAAGAACTTTGCGTAAAGTAAACAATCCTTGCAACCGCGGTTACAAGCACCGTTGTTTTCCCCCTTGTGGCAACATCACATCCCCTAGACTCATGTTTCTGTCACTCAAGTGTGTCATCGGGGGGCATGAACCCACAATCGAGCATAACGTTCCCTCTTGGAGTCACTACCTACTACTTGGCCAAAGCAATAAACAGCAACGGAGAACATGCAAGAATTACTTAGGAACAAAAATATAAGAGATAAAAACCAAATATATTACCCTATCACAATCTGAAGATAATCTCATAATCCATCAGATCCCATCAAACTCAGCATAACAATAGCAGAAAGATTACAAAAGTGCCTCAATCATGTAGGGCAGCTCACGAGGTCTAAACCATGAAGAACAAAGAGGGGAGGAGAACATCACATAGCTACTGATCACGGACCCATGGTCCAAGGAAAACTACTCACGAGACATTCGGGGAGCATCCATGGTTGAGAGGAGACTCCCGGAGGTCGGCCCTCCCTCCGGCAGGGTGCCGGGAAGAAGTCTTCTGGTGCTCCCGATCTCGGAAGCGCGGCGGCGGCGGAACAGAGGCGAGTTTGCGAAATAGGGTTGTCCTCAGAGTTTCCCCGTGACGGAGAATAAATAGGCGAAGGGGGGCAGCCAGAGGTGGACCAGGGCCCCCCCTGGCGCGGCCAGGGGTGGGGCCGCGCCGGGTGGCCGCCTGGGCCCCCTGGCTCCCCTTTGGCCCCACTCGGGCTCTTCGAGAAGCTTCCTGTACGCTGATTTTTCCTGTATTTTTCCCGGAATTTTTCTGGTACTTTTTATATGGGGGAAAACTGAAATAGAAAAACAGCAGAAAACAGGAACTGGCACTGGGGTGCACTGAGTTAATAGGTTAGTCCAAATATGATCAAAAGTGTATGAAAGTGTATCTAGATCATAGCAATATCACACAAAACATGCATGGAGCAAGCAGAAATTATAGATGCGTTTTGGACGTATCAGTAATCCTTACCGCGGTCTGCGCGCCACCTAGTGAGTCTTTTTTCCTTAATTTCTACGACGTTATGCTGCCCGATTTTCGATTGATTCCATGTGTGGATGTGTATGTCTTATATGACTACTCCTATATATCCGCGCCCCCTCTTCGTTGTCGCATTACCTCCTGCTTGTTTCCGGTATCTCGTTAAATTTTCATCGCTGAAATACCCCTGTTAAGTTCTAGCAGGATTGCTGGTCGTGGTGGTCGTGGTCGTGGACGTGGTCGTGGTGCCAACGACCCACCTCCACCGCCGGATTACATGGCCGCGATGATGCAACAGTTCGAGCTGAACCGTCAGTTCATGCAAAATGTCATGGCTCAGTTCCCCTAGCCGAATCAGAATGGGCACCACCATCAGCATGCCACCGTGACTCTGCACGACTTCACCCGCCTCAACCCCACTATGTTCCGCAACTCTGTTCAACCGTTGGATGCTGATGACTGGCTTCGCGACATCACTCACGAGCTGGAGTCTGCTAATGTCGATCCAGCCGACTATGTGAACTTTGCGTCCTATCATCCGAAAGGCGCCGCTGCTCAGTGGTGGAGCACCCACAAGCGTTCACTTCCAGTCGGTGAAGTCATCACCTGGGATGAATTCCAGACTGCCTTTCGTGCCCGCTACATTCCTCAGGGGATTATGGATCGGAAGGGGGAAGAATTCCGCAACCTCACTCAGGGAAACATGACTGTTGAAGCCTATCAACGCGAGTTCCTCAACCTCTCTCGCTATGCGGAAGAAGAGATCACCACTGATGCTCGCAGACATCAGAAGTTTCGCCGTGGACTCAATGCAGACCTCAGGCTCGCTCTTGCCGTTCATGATTTCGCCAACTTCGCCACCATGGTGAACAAGGCTATCACCGTCGAGACTGCCCAGATGGAGCATAAGGACTCGCTGAAGCGCTATCGTGACGTTGGCTCATCTTCGGGCGCAACGCAGAAGCGTCGCATTTTTCTCCCTCACAGTGTGACCCAGGCACCTGTCCCTGCTCCAAGGCCTTCGTATGCTGCACCCCGTATGCCTCCGCCACCACCGAGACCAAGAGCTCTGCCCCCGCCACCCAATGCTGCTCCCCTCCGTCCTGAGGATGGACTGTGCTTCAAGTGTCGTCGCCCCGGTCACATTGCCAGAGACTGCCCCCAGGCTCAGAATCAACTGGTAGTTCACCCAGCTGGCCACGGAAATGGTCGTGGCAACAACAGGACCCCCAACTATAATACTGGGTCTGCTGCTCATGCTCGTGGACATGCTTACAACATCGATGTTGTGGAAGATCAGGAACAACCCGCTACCGTAATGGGTACCCTTCTCGTAAATTCTGTACCTGATACTGTTTTATTTGATACAGGAGCATCGCATTCATTTATGTCAGAAGAATTTGCATCGTCGCATAACTCCACGATGGAAAGGATGACCTCGCCGATGGTTGTCCGCACCCCGATAGGCCATTGGCACACATCCGAGTTTGTGCCCAATACCACCGTTGAAATCGAAGGGATTAATTTCCTTGCTTCCCCCATCCTTCTGAAGTCTTCCACCATAGACCTCATTCTTGGAATGGATTGGTTGAAAGTTCACGATGCCGCACTCTATTGTGGCACCAAGTCTGTCCAACTTTTCCACCCCTCCGGCGAGATTGTTAACCTCACCGCCCGAATAACCCAAATTCTGAAGCGCAGATCTATACGATGAATGCTTTGAACGTCTCACCTCTTGAAGGCATTGACAAAGTTCCAGTCGTTTGTGATTTCCTCGACGTCTTCCCAGAAGAGCTGCCGGGAATACCCCCAACCAGAGAAGTTGAGTTCGTCATCGACTTGAAGCCCGGCACTACCCCTATTGCTAAGCGTCCTTACAAGATGCCGCCACATGAACTCCTTGAACTTAAGAAGGAGATCGACGAAGCACTTCGGAAAGGCTTCATTCGCCCAAGTTCCTCAGCTTGGGGAGCGCCTTCGCTCTTTGTCAAGAAAAGTGATGGTACAAACCGTTTGGTCCAAGATTAGCGACCTATAAACCAAGACACCATCCAGAACAAGTACCCACTTCCTCGAATCAATGATCTTTATGATCAACTTGCTGGATCCACGGTGTTCTCGAAACTCGACTTGAGGTTGGGTTATCATCAGATCTGGGTCCGTGAAGAGGACATTCCGAAGACTTCCTTCATTACTCGCTATGGTTCATACGAGTATATCGTCATGTCCTTTGGCTCGACGAATGCCCCAACCACCTTTTCCCGATTGATGAACTATATATTCATGGAATACCTCGACAAGTTTGTCGTGGTTTATCTGGATGATATCTTAATATACTCCAAGAATGAAGAAGAGCATGCTGAACATCTTCGTCTTATACTGGAAAATCTTCGAGAACACAAACTCTACACTAAGTATTCTAAGTGTGAGTTCTGGCTTCCTGAAGTAACCTACCTTGGTCATGTGATTTCCAAGGATGGCATTGACGTAAACCCAGAACATATTCAGGCTATCCTGGATTGGACTCCCCCAAGACTGTCAAGCAAGTCAGAAGTTTCCTCGGACTCGCCAGCTATTGCCGCCGTTTCGTCGAGAACTTCTCCAAGATTGCCAAGCCTCTGACCAATCTGCTTCACAAAGGCGTCAAGTTTGAGTGGACTGATAAATGTCAGGAAAGTTTCCAAGCTCTCAAGGACAAGCTCACTTCTCCTCCGGTGCTTGCTCCCCCTGATACTTGGAAGGAATTCATAATATATTGCGGTGCGTCTCGTCAAGGATTAGGCTGTGTCCTGATGCAAGAGCGCAAAGTGATTGCTTATGGCTCTCGTCAGTTGCGTGCTGACGAAGACAAGTATCCTACACATGATCTAGAATTGGCAGCGGTAATTTATGCGTTGAAGCTGTGGTGAGATTACCTCGTCGGTAATCATTGCGAGATCTACACCGACCACCAAATCCTGAAGTACCTATTTACTCAGCCTGACCTGAATCTCCGCCAGCAAAGATGGCTCGAGACAATAGAAGATTTCAACATGGATATTCATTATACCCCTGGCAAAGCTAATGTGATGGCCGATGCCTTGAGCCGAAAAGCCTACTGTAGTGAGCTTGAAGTTCAAGCACAACAATCACTTCTATATGAAGAGCTCCGGAAGCTGAACATCGAAATTGTTCCGCAGGGATATGTGAACTCCCTGGTTGTCAAAGCAGACCTCGACTCCCGCATCAAGACAGTACAACATTATGACTCTGAGATTGCAAAGATTAAGCGCTTTGTCGCTAGTGGAAGGCCCTCATTCTTCACTATTGATGCAAATGATGATGATGCGGTGTACTTCAAGGGTCGTTTAGTGGTTCCGGTAGCCAAGGAAAACCTGAATTACAGCATTGATGTCATGAAAGAATCTCATGATACACCCTTGTCGATTCACCCTGGTAGTACCAAGATGTACCAAGACATTCGTCAACGGTACTGGTGGTCTAACATGAAGCAGGAAATTGCTCGTTATGTTGATGAGTGTGACGTTTGCCGTCGCGTCAAAGAAGAACATCAAAGACCTGCTGGAACTCTGCAACCACTTTCTATTCCTGAATGGAAATGAGACAAGATTGAAATGGACTTCGTCACCGGTTTTCCGCGATCACAGAAAGGTCATGATGCGATATTTGTCGTCATTGACCGATTCTCTAAGGTTGGTCATTTTCTGCCTGTCAAGGAGACTATCTCTGCTAGTCATTTGGCAGACTTGTATGTTTCCAGAATCGTGTCGCTCCACGGTATTCTGTTGGAGATAAGCTCCGACCGAGGCAGCCTTTTCACCTCAAGATTTTGGGATAGTTTCCAAGAAGCTATGGGAACTCACCTAAGCTTCAGCACCGCTTATCATCCACAGTCGCAAGGCTAAGTTGAACGAGTCAATCAAGTACTTGAAGATATGCTTCGGGCCTGTGTCATCTCCTTCGGTAAGAAATGGGAGGAATCTCTTCTGTTTGCTGAATTCTCATATAACAATAGCTATCAAGCTAGTCTGAAGATGGCCCCCTTTGAAGTTCTCTACGGACGTAAGTGTCGAACCCCTCTGAATTGGTCAGAAACTGGGGAACGTGCACTCGTTGGTCCGGACATTATCCAACATGCTGAAGATCAGGTTCTCGTTATCCGTGAACATCTGAAAGCCGCTCAGTCTCGTCAGAAGAGCAATTATGATCGCAAGCATAAAGAAATGGTCTATCAGCCTGGCGAATATGCTTACCTCCGTGTCACTCACATGCGAGGCACTCACCGCTTCGGGATCAAAGGCAAGTTAGCTCCGCGCTACATTGGCCCGTTCCGTATTCTTTCCAGGAGTGGACCAGTGGCATAAGACTTGGAATTTTCGCCAAACCTCTCTCAAGTCCACGATGTCTTCCATGTGTCGCAACTCAGACGCTGCTTCAAGGATCCTATCCGTGAGGTGGATCATGATCTGATTGAACTGCAGCAAGACTTGAATTATCAAGAACATCCAAACCGCATTCTTGATCAGTTTGAACGCAAGACCCGCAACAAGACGACCAGGTTCCTCATAGTTCAGTGGTCGAATCATTCTGAGGATGAAGCCACCTGGGAACGCGAAGATCGTCTCCGCGATGAATACCCCGATCTTTTCCCCTGTACCACCTAAATTCTCGGGACGAGAATTCTTGTAGTGGGAGATATTTGTAACACTCTCACTGTCAGTAAACAGTAATCACCATCACTGTTGATCATTACTGTTCAAAAATTTGCTTTGATCCACTTGGGGCAATTCAAAATTCTAATACCTTTTGATATTGTTGAAGCAATGTGAACCATGGGTCTTGATTATCAAGAATCAAATCAAGTCCAACCCCATAACCAATTGCAATCAAAACAAAGCTTGAAATGCTTTTGGTGGAATATTAAAAACTAGGTGACAAATAAACTTTGCCCTAAAATTGTCCAACCACTTTTAATAATTCACTAATATTCAGTGGACCATGTTACACCAACTTGGGTATTTTTGTGAGCTATAAAATAATTCAAACAAATAAAAATAGTAGCCAAAAATCGCTTTTCATCATTTGAATAATTAAAACAAATGCTATATGAATATAGTTGTGGCCAAATATTTTTGTGGCACTGTTCTATAGGTCAACAATAATTATGGTACCTATACCATATTTTACAAAATTATAAAGGTATACAAAATAAATAAAGTAGTAAAACAGAAAAGAAAAAAGTAAAAGAAATAAAAACAACCTATCCTACGCCCCTGGGCGGAGCCCAACGGGGGCCAGCTGTTTTTCCCCTCACTCATCTCCCTCACTGCTCACCTCTCGGTCGACCATGGCGCACCCGACGCTACAGGCTTGTCGCCGTCGAACCCCTCCTCGCGTCTCTACAGTAACCTTGGTGGATAAGAACGCCAGCGTCGACAACCCCGGACACCCAGATATTTTTCCCTCCCCACTCGGCCCCCTCTGCCCCTTCACACCCGAGCTCCCGCCCGTTCTGCCCGTCGCCGCGCCGCCGTGCCCGCGCAGCCAACGACCACCATTGGACGCGCCGCCTTGTCCGAGGGCTGCGCCGGGGACATGCTCGTCTCCCCGTTCGATCGATTTGAGCCGGGACGGCTTGTGCGCTCGCCTGCGTCGCCTTCTTCCCCGACGAGGTCGCCGACGTCCGCGAGCGATTCGCGCGCCTCCGATCGCTCCGGCCTCCCCGAGCACCTCCCTGGCACTCCCTGTAAGCTGCTGCTCCTTTCCCCCTTGTTCCCGTCGTCGTTGGCACGCCCGAACGTCGTCCCCGTGTGCGCACGCTCCGGCCTCCGCCCGGCTCGACGTAGTCATCGTTTTGGTCCGTCCCAGCTCGCGTTTTTTGCGGTGATGGATGCGGCGCAGCGCTGGGAACCCGTGGGACCAAACGGCGCATGAAATGACGGCTTGTGTGCTGCGCACGCTCGTCGCCCGTGGTGCTCCTCGCCGCCGGCCTCTGCGTGCACGCGCGCGCGCCCGCTTGCGCCTGCTGCTGTCTCCCCGTGCGCGCCTCCGCGCACGCGGCCGTGTCCCGCAGCTGCCTGCCGAGGCCGCATCTCCCCGTTGTCGCTCGACCGTGGCCGGCCGCTGCCTACCGTGCGTGCGTGCACGCTCGTGTCTAAAGAAATTGCTAAGGTTGCTGCACTTATTTTGTGCCATTTTGGACATCACTTAACACATATCAAATGAACTCAACCTTGTACAAAAATTATATGAATGGATAGCACACCGGATGTACTCCATTTTATCTCATTGGAGCAAAGTCATTAGATGCACAGATTAATTCGTATAAAAATCACAAATGTGAAAAAATCTGTGATGAGCTAGTACAATTCCTATAAAAGTCTGAGGCCATATATGCAAATAAAATAAATTGAAAACACCGATAGGTCCCTGGCCAGCTAAATAGTAAAAGAATTAATTAAATCTATTAGCTTAAGATTATGACAATGATATGTGGGCCCTCTGTGTTATTATCTAAATAAAACTGAATTTAAATGTGTCTATGTATGACATGTAGGTCCCACCAGTCAGTACACTGTTCTGGATAAGCTTTTGGATAATGTTTGAATTAAAGAATAAAAGAAATTCAGAAATTCTTTTAAAAATGATTTAAACTTCAGAAATTAATATCTTTTAAACCGTAAGTCGGATTCAAAAACTTTATACATCAAAATTGACCAGGAAAATATAACGAATACGAATACGCTACCCATATGTATACCACCCCCCTCTAACTTACCGAGCATCGAAATTCCCCCCTCCAAGCCGTTTGTCGATATTTCTCGGTGCCGATAAAAAACCTGTCGGATGAATTTGTGCTTAACATGAAAGTTGCTCGAAATGGATCAACTAACACGGATACAATATCCACATGTCTGTAAGATGTATCTAACACTGTAGACATGGAACCTTCCCCTCCGGTTCATCGGTCGATAATCACCCGGAGCCGATATTTCATCCCTGGATGAATTCCTGCTCCGAGCAACGTGCATTGCACTGCGTTAGAACACCGTTAAACATTGCATACGTCATGTTATTCATCTGTTTTCTATGATTGCTTTGTATTTACTGTTTCTTCCCCCCTTTATTCTCCGGTAGACCCAGCTGCTACCGCCGACTACACTGCTACCGGGTACGACTACTTCGTCGACGACCCTATCGCTACCGTCAAGCTTCCAGGCAAGCAGAGCCATTCTCTTCCCCATATATCGCCTATCTTTCCGTACTTTTCTTGCACTAGGCATTGCTGCTAATGCTACGTTACAATCCTATTCAACTGCATAGCTTATCATTGTCGCCCCTTGATTACTTTTCCGCTATCCTATGCTGCCATGTATATATATATCTTACTAGTTGACCCGTTGCGCCAAATGGCGCAGAGACCCGCTAAAGCCATGTTGTCGATGAAAATATTTTCATTTTGCAAGGACATATTCGATATTAGTAGTAGAAAGCCCATGTGTTAAACCATGCTATATTGAAAATATGTTTATCACGTTGCGAAATCCGAGTTTGAATTTTTTTTTGTATAACCATTGCGCCAAAAAATTATATTTGTATAACATGACCCGTTGCGCCAAATGGCGCAGAATCCCATTTAAAACCCTGTACTCGTTAAAAATATTTGCATTTTTTCAGTAACTGTGTTTGAGCAAATACATACGGTAAGAACTTAGTAAAAGTATAATTGATTGTGTGTTTAAGCTCACATAAAAGGCTTGACAACAACAGAGTACGATTGTATCATGTGCAGCAATAGCCAAAATTAGTTAGCTAATAAATTGTTTGAAGGGAACCAAACATTTCAGAGTAGTTTATCCACATCTCATTCTCCTAGAAAATGAGCCCAATCGGTCATCAACGAAAATACAATTTTTTTGATACAACAACGGTAAGAGAAATGAGTAACCATCAAAGAAACAAAACATTTAAATTGTTTTTTTTAACCATGGATGAGAGTTGCATCTAAACTTTATAGAAGAAGGCCAACACCAAGGAACATCGTGTTGACATACTCATCCTGCTCTCGGTTCTGGTCATCAGTCCGGGTAATCAACTCCTGACTAATGCCTTCAGCAACAACCACGACAGCATGCCCCTTGTTTATCCTTTCATACAGGAACTCAAACATGATTCAAGCAGCAGTCAACATCTCGGCTGCTCAGAGTGGCATGAAGAGTAATGTGGCCCGTGCTCCTGCTCATAAGCATGACAAGACTGATGCCATTCACAGCTCTCACAACCTCCAAATGTGCCGCGTTGATCGCCTGCTGAGCAATCTAGAAAGAGCCTACACACTGCACTCGACAACGCAGTTCAACATATGAAACTAAGCAACTAATCCACGAAAAAGCATGTGCTTGGCTACTTGACATCCAACCATAAAAAAGTAAACTCACTAGTGAGAAAAAGAACAACATAGGGCTTCATGGATCATGACCTTGCTGCTCCTCATGCATCATCTCCATTGGATAGTTTTTTTTTCTGAACCACTGTATGAGGGACCTGGAAGAAAGCAAGACAAAAATATAACCCAGTAAATGAAGACTGCATTTTCCAGTAAATTGAGGCCTAGTCTAGAAAAAGAGCCAAGGCTTGAGGTGGGAACTAATATGTACAGAATGAAAGAAGCTATCAAAAGTGACCCAAAAAAGGAGAAGGGAAGAAGATTGATAACTGAAAACAAACACTGAGATTTGTAATTTTTTAACTCAAATTGAAATAGTAGGCTAGCTCAGATTCAAATATTATTAGCTCCACAATACTCCTATATGCAACATCTGGATAAATAACCCATAGGATACCATAGGATAATAAAAAACAAGTTGGTTTGCCATATAAGAAGCATCACCAAGGTTACTAACGCCATCATGACTCCAGCTTCAGCAAAACGCCTAGTTTTTTTTGTAGAGAATAGTATGAGAAACAAATGAGATGTTTGCTTTGTTGAGAATAAAGAACATCATATGCAATGTCCATGGTTAA
The DNA here is from genome assembly GCA_950022295.1 of Bromus sterilis. NCBI lineage: Eukaryota > Viridiplantae > Streptophyta > Magnoliopsida > Poales > Poaceae > Bromus > Bromus sterilis. The sequence continues at coordinate 87,779,033 of OX465599.1, forward strand.
ATGGAGCTGTAACTGGCCATCGGTAGATTATTACACAACACAAGAAGTATGTTACAACATGGAAAAAAGCTGAAAAGCATTGTTAAATAGGTTACTGAAGATATATATTCTAGATGCTTAAACAAGATAATCTGAGCAAAGTAGGGGACATAACCAATTAGTAAAAAAAATCCTAATCCACATCCAAGTTACAATATAAAGAGTTCTACTGATGGACTAAATTGGGTACAAATATACGTGTAAGGAAGGTGACATGCCACACCATGAGCTTCGTTTTACTTAACAATCCACTAAACTGCATATCAACCATTAATTCTACAGCCCAGACGTGGCTCCTGCTATTTTTTCACTCTTAATTCGCTTCATTTTTTGCAGTTTCCCATAGCAAGGCCATGAACAGAAATCGCAAAAGGAAAATCAGCCCCAAATCAGATAAGGTAATGGAGAAATCTGCCATTGTTTTTCCAACAAAATCCGATCAAGCAAGAGAGGAAATCTACACCCCAAATCAGATAAGTTAATGGAGAAAATCTGCCATTGTTTTGCAAAAAAAATCAAATCATACAGGAGAGGAAATCTACAGGAAAACAAACCACGCACGTCATCTTCCTCGGCATGGACCACCTCGTCCAGCTCCTGGCGTCCAGTCATCGTCGTCGCTCGCATGCTCCCTGCCGCCGCCGCCATTTTTGTCCCCGAGCTGAGTGGTAGGCAGAGGGGCCGCCGCCACCCCTCTCCCTGGGCGCCATCTCCTCCTCCATCTGGTGGCGCCTCCTCCTTGTTTCTTCCACTCCCGGGAAGCCAGATCCGCGGGCTTGCCGCTGCTCGGATGGAGAAGAACGGGGTGGAGCGGATGCTGGCCTGGAAGTGACTCGGCTTGGCCCGAGAATGGAGTTGGGGTGTTGCGGGAGAGGTCCGAGGCGAGGGTGTCGAGGGGAGGACAGAGGCGAAGAGCAGGGAGAAGGGGAGGCGGCGGCGTAGGAGAGGAGTGGAGGGAGCGGGGAGGAGACGAGGCACAGGGGCGTGGGCTCAGGACGAGAAGGGTTGGCGGCTAGGGTTTGACTGCGTTTTTAGGTCGAGCGCGGCCACGCGGGCGGATGGGATTGGAAAAATCCCTCGCGGACACGGGCAGAGTTCACCCAGCCAAGGAACGCGCGAGACGAGCCCACTCGTCATTGGCCAAGCAAAACGACCGCCAGGTGAAATCGGATTTAACCGTGAGGTGAAGATCTGACGGCTCAGGCACGCTAGAAGACAGATCGGACGGCCAATGAAGCCTCAATCGGGGGAGCTTCCTGGAGGCGAGTCTCCCAGGAACCTTATAGGTTTAAATAATCAGCAGTTAGCCCTGCGCCTTGTTAGTCAATAGGATTAGATAGCGGGCCGTGATCACTCTGAGAGTGATCGTGGAAACGATACATTATAAACTGCTACATGTATGGTTCAGAGCAGACACCGATACAGGCCCCTACTCCGGCTCTGCCGAGCCACCTCAAGTGTGAGCTATTGAGGAGTAATCCTTGTACTCCACTCGTTGCTGACTCTGTATAGCCGTCCTATGGTACTGAACCACGGTTGTCCTTACAGGTAAGGATTCGGGTGACCCCACGGTGCCCGCGCAGGGTATCTTAGTGGAACGACATGTCAGGTGTATTCGACCGGTGTGCGGCGGGCCTGGTACTGTTCGTGACCGACAGATATCCTATTGTACGAAAGTCGAGCTCTTCCAAGATCAAACGCGAGACAAGGTAAGGAGACGGTTCACCTTGTTGGTAGTCGCACGAGTTGGTGGGACGACAGGGCAGGCGGCCACTGGCTCTGGTAATGGGGGTGGACCTGGCTGCTGTCGTTGTCCGCGAGTCACCTAAATAAGGACAACGATAACGGTTGTTCTGACAGATAATAATTAAAATGCTTAATGGGTCAGGCGGATGACTTGAGTGGGTCGTCGTGCCCTTTACGCACTACCTCCACGTGGGATTACGGTGTGGGCCCTCTGCGTTGTAGCCTCGTTCGAGGGCTCTTCAGACGCCAGCTTTACCTCGGGCTGATTGCCGGGCTTGGACCGCTTACTCCGGTAGTGGGAAGTGGGTCTGCTTCACCGGCCAGTCGCGTACCGTGCAGGAGTACAAAGGACAGGGGTCCAAAGTTCCTTTGTACTTAGGATTTAGACCGGCGGATGGCCTCTCTGTTGAGCTCGAAGGATGGACTTCGGCGTATCGGATAGCCTCGGTGGGTCATTCCCTAACAAGGTGTACGCCACCCTGGAGATCCGAGCGTGTAGGGTAACAGTAGTGCAGCCCCTGCAGGGAAGATAATCTATTCGGATAGCCGTGTCCACGATAACAGGACGCTTTATGCTGAAGCCAGATCCTACTACTACCAACTACTACTATTAAACTGTTGGTTCCCGTTTCTCTTCCTCGCAGGGAAGTCGAGGAGGGGATATCGGAGGCATATATAATTGTTATATAATACAACTTAATTTTATACAATGCTGCAGCAACTTCTGTTGCATTGTTATTACATTCATGCTATTGAGCTGTTGGCTATTCTCTTCTCATGCTGCAAGACTCGTCGGAAGATGCTAGTCTTCGTTAGGCCTAGCTTCTTACCCTTATTCTGATTTCTATCTTGCAGTCCACTATATATAGCCTCCCCTTTCCATTTGATACATGCATAAATTCTTAGTAGCGGACGTAAGACTCGCGGGTATGCTAGATACTCACCTTTGCTTTATTTCCCCTTTTCCGTGTTGCCTGATCGGCCGCTGCAGTCGACGTTGGAGCCCAGGAGCAGGAGTACCCCGGAGGCGACTACTATGACGTCGAGTTACCCGTTGACCAGGAGTAGTTCGGTGGATCCCAGGCAGGAGGCCTCGCCTGTTCGATCTGTATCTCTGATGCTATTTGTGCTAGCCTTCTTAAGGCAAAACTTGACTAACTATTTCTGTACTCAGATATTATGATTGTATAACTTATGTATTCGGATCCTCGTGATCCCTGGTATTGTAACATATTGGTTTATCCTTTTGTGTTTAGTGTTTTGCTGTGATATTCTCACCGTGGCACCCTAATCTCAGCCGTGTACCCTGCGTGTATGATTACTGTACACGGATTGATTTTGGGGGCGTCACAATTTAGCAATGCACCCACATGGAATAAACAATCAAGTGAGATGTTTTAGTCGTCACTCGCGGAGCTTGTAGAGATCTCAAGCGAGGAAGATAAGATGGCACCACTCGGAATACCGTCGAGTGCGCGAGTAAGTCATGCTTGCTGAATTTCTGAGTCTTTTTCTGCGAGTGGTCACTCGAATGCTTTTCTGCTCTTTGGGTGAGGGAGCACCCGAACTCTGAGAGTATTTTGTGTCTGCTGGTGCGAGTGATCAATCGAGCACATCTTTGCCTTCTGGGTGAGGGAGCACCTGAACTCTGAGAGTGTGTTGTTTTTTGCTAGTGCGAGTGATCACTTGAGCACATTTTTTCTTCTAGGTGAGGGAGCACCCAAACTCGAATTAGCGTCAGAAAATTTGGACATATAGCTGGTTCTTGGAATCGTTTGGTTTTTCCCAACTGCTTTTACCTTGATCCGTTCCCTTTGGGATGCCGTGCTGATATGCATTGCCATGCTGTTTGATGACGTATGATGATGCTTGATTGTTTTGTTTGATCCGTCTCTTCTTCTGTACTATCATAATGATGATTTGGGCGTCGCGCTTCCTATTGCCTATTGGATTTCCAAGGCTTTGTATGGGAAACAGGCGAGATTTGACGCGTCTGTAAATAATGCTGACCGTGTGAAGGCATCTTCATCTTGGATTTCGTAACGCTCGGCCCGTTTGGTCTTTGATGCAATGATGGCGGCGCCTGGGCTTCTGTGTGTTTTTCCTCATTTGCCCTTGGATTGAGCTATAAATGCTTCCTTTGGTCGCCCGTCCTTGGCATCTCATCTTCTCATCTTTCCCCTCTGCTTCTTATTCTTCATATGGCGCCCAAGCGTGGTAGCGGTGTAGCTAGACGAGGCCGTGGTGTTGCAGGGCGAGGTCGTGGCCGCCGTGGTCATGGTGGCCGTACCCTCATTCCTCACGTGGTGGGCGTCATCGTACTGCGTTGACGCTTTCTTCTTCTTCCTCCATGGAAGAGGGATTTTGGCGCCATGATTTTCTTTTGCATGTTCTTGGGCGGAATGCTGCCCGGATTCCTCTTCCTGCCTCGTTTTCCTCCATTGCTTCTGAGCGTGGCTTAGAGGGCTTCTGGCTTCGTCTTCATGGATGCTCTCGTTCTTCTTCTTGGGTGGAGCTGGAATTTGATAGTTCGTCCTTGATCTTCCTTGGGTCTGGCTGGAGGACGTTTTCTCGCCAATTGAATTTGCGCGGTGGGGACAACCTTTGTTGTAGTTTTGACGGCGAAGATACTGTTATTATCCGCGCGTTTGATGCTGGGGGCAACCGTCTGGATCCATACTGTGAGGAGACGAGTAGCGATTCTGATGGCTCGAGTGGTGGTTCGCCTGCTTCTCCCATTTCTTCGTCTTCGGCTGATCCCTCGGGCGATGGTGTTTTCTCTTCTAGTTCTAAGGAAGAACTGGACGTCAAGCCAGTCGTCAAGTGGCAGCGGCATTAGGCGAGGCACCTTGTAGAACTGGAGGATAGCGAGCTTCTCCCTCGCCGGCTAGGCTGCTACTTTGTCTATGATGATGCCCGCCTGGTTGTGGTACGAAAGTGCCAATTATCTCATCATAAACACACGTGTAGAAATTGAAATGTAGCCCAGCTTGCAGTTCCGTAGGTCCTTCTGTAACGGCAAACTGTCGTTTCGAATTCTTTGTAATGAAATGTCTTCGACTCCTTTGTAATGAGAATGTCTTCGACTCCTTTGTAATGAGAATGTCTTCGACTCCTTTGTAATGAAAATGTCTTCGACTCCTTTGTAAATGGGTAATGTCTTCACGGGTGCGCGCAAGCGCTCCCGATGGGAGTAGCCCCCGAGGCGTCCTTCGGGGGAAGTTTTATGCTCGAGCCCCCGAGTATTTTAAGAAAAAATTGCGTTTGCGAAGATAGCGTCTTTCGGGGGGAGTTCTAGGCTCGAGCCCCCGAGTGCTTTGTAAGTAAAGGCCGCGTTTGCGAAGATAGCGTCTCTCGGGGGGAGTTCTTGGCTCGAGCCCCCGAGCGATTTGTAATTAAAGGTCGCGTTTGCGAAGATAGCGTCTCTCGGGGGGAGTTCTTTGGCTCGAGCTCTCGAGCTCTTTGTAATTAAAGGTCGCGTTTGCGAAGATAGCGTCTCTCAGGGGGAGTTCTTTGGCTCGAGCGTCCGAGCGCTTTGTAAGTAAGAGTGATTTGGGCGACATTGTTTTATTCCTTCAAATTTTACATGTGTTGCCGATCGGTGCTGCTGCCGATATCTTGATAATGTCTAGAGGACTATGGGTAGAACAGGCGTAGGTTCGCTACGTTCCATGGATTTCCCACGTCCTCATTAGTTTTTGGATTCTGCAGTCTGTATGCTCCTCCTCCAATGAATTCTGAGATGATGAATGGTCCTTCCCATTGTGGGGAAAGTTTGTGCACTTTTTCCTATATTATCCGCAGCACAAGGTCTCCTTTATTGAATGATATGGTCCGTAGGCGACTGCTTTGGTAGGTGCGTAGCTTGTCCTGGTATCCTTCGGATTTTGTGAGGGTTGTGTCTCGTGCTTCGTCTGCTATGTCTTTGTCGTTCTACAACGCTTCTTCTGCCTCTTCCTCTTCGTACCCTCAGACTCTGGGTGCTTCGAATTTTAGGTCGTGCGGTAGCACTTCTTCTGCCACGTATACCAAGAAGAAAGGCATATATTGGGTTGAGTTGTTTGGGGTGGTGCGTAGGCTCCATAGGACTGCGGGGAGTTCCTCTATCCAGTTGCCTGCGGCCTGTTCGAGTGTTGCTAGGAGTCGCTTCTTTAATCCTCCGCATACTAAGCCGTTTTCTTTTTCCACTTGGCCATTGGACTGCTGGTGTGTGACTGATGTGTAGTTGATTTTGATTCCCAACTCTTGACAGAAGTTTTGGAACTCTGCTGCCGTGAAGTTGGTACCATTGTCTATGATGATGTTGTGTGGTACTCCGAATCTGAAGATGATTGATTTGATGAAGTTGACTGACGTGAGGGCTGTTGACCTGGTGATTGGTACTGCCTCGATCCATTTGGTGAATTTGTCGACTGCGACGAGTAGTTGTGTTCTTCCTCCTTTTGATGATTTCTCGAGTGGGCCTACCATGTCGAGTCCCCACGTGGCGAATGGCCATGATAACGGTATGGTTTTGAGTTCTGATGCTGGGGCGTGCGGCCTGCTGGCGAACTTTTGGCAGACGATGCAACGCCGTACGATATCCTCTGCATTTCTCATGGCGGTTGGCCAATAGAATCCTGCTCAAAAGGCTTTTGACAAAAGTGCTCGACTGCTGGCATGGTGCCCGCAGGTGCCTTCATGAATCTCCAGTAGTAGGGGTTTGCCGTCTTCCTCGTCTATGCACTTTTGTAGGACCTGGGAAATGCTCCGCTTGTAGAGCTATCTGTTGATTACTATGAATGCTTTGGATCGTCGACTGATGAGTCGGACTTCTGCAACGTCTTGTGGTAGGGTGCATTTGATTAGGAATCAAAGAAAACGTCTTTCCCAGGCCGGGTCTTTGAGTGTTGCTGGTGCTTCAACTTCGATTGCTTCGCTGTTTGTAGCGTGAGCTGCGCTCGTTGCCGCCACCTGTGCTGGCTCATTTGTGTCGTCTTCTTCTGCGACTGCTTTGGGCTCCGCTAGCTTTTCTTTTATTGATCTATGATTGATTCTTTCGAGAAAAACACCTGGTGGTATTGGTCCTTGAGTCGATCCGATGTTCGCAAGTTCGTTGGCTTCTGTATTGTTTGCTCCGGGGATGTAGTTGAGTTCACAACCGTCGAATCCTCCTTCTAGCGTGTTGTAGAGCTTCTGGTAAGCTGCCATGTTGTCTGCGACTGCGTTACAGTCTGTCATCGCCTGCTGGACGACGAGGTTTGAGTCGCCATAGATCGATAGGCGAGTGGCACCGCAGGTTTGTGCCATGCTGATGGCGGAGAAGTTAATAGGTTTAGTTGGGTTGCCTTCCCTGTTAACCGCGCCAATAAACGATTCTTGATAACCCACAAGTCTAGGGGATCAATTGTAGCTTTTTGATAAATAAGAGTATCGATCCCACGAGGAGCAGAAGGTGTTGATAAGTGACACTGGATAAGGAAAGGGCTGCAAACACTCAAAGGTAAATATTTAGGGATTTTTGGTTTAAGGAACAGAAAAGTAAAAGACAGGCAAAGTAAACAGGGTAACTTAGGAGTAGCAAGTGGCCCAATCCTTTAACAAGGATAAGCCTAGGAACTGAACTTATAAAAGCTAAAGTGTTCTCGAGAAAACACGGGAGAGATAGTCAAGTCACTTTCACCATACTCCGCCAAGTAATATGTATCGTGTTGATAAGTGTCGGTGGGTGGATCAATGCTAATACACTTTCTAGACTAAGATAAGTGTACTCTTATGATTACACACCTTGCAAGCATCCGCAAATACAAGGTAGTAATTAAGGCATAAGCCTAACCACAACATTACGATCAAGGATCCATAACTCCCTTGTGCGAAAGTCTGCGAACTGGGGTTCAAGTTTCTGTCACTCCGGCAACCCACCATAAGCATCCTTTGTGCACAATGTATTCCTCCAGGCCCATGAAAGGTGAAGTGTTATGTGTTCGACTCATATAACACCACTAGAGAAATAACAACACAACTTAAGTATCAAACAACACATAATACTTCAACATCATATGACAACTAACAACTAGACTTCTCCCATGTTCTCAAGAACTAAAGTAACTACTCACAAGACATAAAAGAGATCATGATCAGAGGTGATAGATGGGTGATAAACAATCTGGACACAATGATATTTCTCCAACAAAACTCAATAGCATTCACCACAAAGTAGTAATCAACACCAACAGAGTAGAGAGGATAGATAGTACGGATTAAAACACAAGTTGCAATTGTGAGATGAGATGGGATGGAGATGGAGATGGTGCTGATGTTGGGGATGATGTTGATGATGATCTCGATGATGCCCGTGATGATGATGATGATGATGGTGACGATCTCCCCTTCCGGGAGGTGATCTCCCCGGCGGAATCTGCCCGCCGGAGATAGCTTTTCTCCTCTGTAGGTTTCCGCCCTGTGGCGGCGGCGAAACACGGAAATGACTCTTGTTTTGGGGTTTCCACCCCAGGGGGTTTATATAGGCAAAAGGGGGCACCGAGGGGGGCCACCAGGCACCCAGGAGGGTGCCTGGCGCGGCCAGGAGGGGGGCCGCACCAGGCACCCTTCTGGCTGCCTGGTGGGTCCCCTCACCTCCTCCTTCGGTGATCCCCAGTCAATCTTCATAAAAATGCTCCCCGTAAAATTTCATCGCATTTGGACTTGATCTGATTAAGCAACTTGGTATCCACTTTTTACCGCTGAATTCTGGTTCTGCTGCTTCGGCACCGGAAAGTTGTAAACTGTGTAAAATAAGCCAAAACAACATAAGAACAATACTTTAATGTGGAATATATCAATGAATAGGGTGAAATCACAATATAAAATAGTGATGATTTTTGGACGTATCAACTCCCCCAAGCTTAGACCTCGGTTGTCCTCAAGCGATTGCTGAGCTCGGTAAACCTGTCCACGAGTTTAGAGAGTGAAGTGTCGATAAAAGAATACGAACAAGAAGCATCAAGATTCCTCACCAAACTTAAACAACCTCAATATCAACCTCAACTCATAAGGTCCTTATGATAAAGTAGTAACAATTATAACAAATTAGGACCTGGAAAACTCATCAAATCATGACAAACATAGCCTTGGTCAAGGAACAACTAATAACTTTTACTTTTGTTCTTTTACTTATAATGGAACAGTTGAAGCTTTTGAAAGAACATGCTATTAGTCAAGAAGTGCAAATGTCAACACAAAGGAAGATGTTTACTAAGCATGAGCTTTTGCAAACAACTCACTTATCAAAAGATAATGTCAACAAAGATGTAACATGCTAGATTTCAATGCAACTTTATATGCAAGCATCTTTATCAACATCAAATGTCTGTTCTCTCTCAAGAAAGGAAGGAAGTAGGAAGGACTGACTCGGCACAAAATAAAGATAAACCCCGTGCAAAAGGGTAAGCAGGGAAAACTTATGTGCCATCTCTAGATCAAACAGAATAAAAACAAACTTTTGGGAGGTGCATGATCCGTCAACGACTGCTGATAGATAACTCACTCACTTCATGATTTGGACAAGTTTCGAGGAACGGCTCCCATGTGGGGACGATCACATCCCCTTGGATTCCTTTGTTTATTACTCGTAAAAGGGCGAAGGAACTTGTGTGTTAGTATTTATCTTTTACGAGCTGGTCACTCATGCCAGTCTCTTCTCGTATTAGGGGTTTGCAGATTAGACATGCAATCCCAAGATAAAACTTGTCCAAATTAAGAAGATCATGGGTCACCCACCACTTCCTCATGAGCTGAATCAGCGGCACAAAACAGAAGATTTTGAACATCTAAAGATAGCACATAAATTATATACTTTAGGAGTGGTAGTGGAATACCACAAGTAGGAAGGTATGGTGGACTCAAGTGGAAGAAGTTGGTTTCACGGTATGGAAGTACAAGCAGAATTCCGCTTAGTACAGAGTTTTGGCTAGCAAGGCTTTGAGAGAGCAGAAAATTGATGACAACTTAGATGCAAGCAATACAAAGCATAAACATCAAAACTAGCATAAAACATCAAGTTGTCTTCCTTGTCAACATAACACTTCAAGCATAATAACACAAAGGTTTTGGCTATGTCGCTACTTTGAGAATAACATGCTTGTTGTTATTACCAAAGCTATACTTGCCAAGATTAAATAAAGTTTTCGAAGCATACCTGATATAAGGTCACTAATCCCCATAAGAATCAGCTCATAATGTCGATTGCGTGAAGAGAATACCAAGTGCAGTGAAGAAACCAATAGACTTCTCATTAATATTCCTTCATAGACGACTCCACACTCACGGATACAAAGCTCTCCACAAGAGGAGTGATAGACCTCAAAGCAACACCTTTTTCATAAAGTGACCTCCCTAGACATGATACGACTCTACTTGACTCCTAAAGAAAAAGATAAAGATAAAGATACCGGGCACTCCCTTAAGCTTGGAACAAGCTAAGGGGGTGCCATTACCCGAGGAGTTTTACTCCTCATTCTTGTTCTTCTCAGTCAGGTACTCCTTGGCGAAGCGCTTCCATGGCAGTTGTTCTCCAGTCTCGAAGGACATTCCAGTCTCCAAGATCCTGCACTCAGCACCTAAACCCATGAGCAGAAACTTTAGTTAATACTCACAGTTCTGGTTCTACAGATCATAGATCTGTGCTTGGAGTTCATAAACTTTTTCTTCTAATGCGGCCAAACTTGACCACATCTCCTTCATCTCCTTCTTGTGGGAAGCCTCGATCTCGGTCATGATGTCGAAGTTAGCTTCAACACGGTGCTCCACCATCTTCTTGAACTTGAAGACCTCATGTTCCATCTCCTTCAGCCGATCTTCGGTGCTCCCCTCTTTGACTGGCCCCTCCAGATCTTCCTTGCGGAGGACACCGTCCTCCACACGAAGGACCTGGGGGTGCTTCTTCACCTCTGCGAGATAAGGGTTGATGACGTTGACGACGAACTTGTCCTAGGGGGAACTTGGAGAAGCCATGGAACCTAGATCTGCTGAAAGTTTTCCTGGCAGAAACAGACCGAGAAAGAAAACACGCGAAATCGAGAGATACGGTACCGGGACTATCCGGGCAAATATATAGCAAAAAATTCTGCAACGGAAGGAAGGTTTCAAGCCTAGGTGGAGTCGGAGGCGGAGTCCAGGGCAGCCAGGAGGGTGCTCGGCGCGGCCAGGAGTGGGGCCGCGCCAGGGGGCCTCCTGGCCTCCCTGGAGCTCCTCTCCGGCTCCACTCGGGCTTGGAATTTTCCTAATTTCGCAAAAATTCTGAAAAGTTAACTTTTATTGACGTTCACGGTGTTTTCTTACCATAATTCATACCTTTTCTAATTCTGCTCCTGCCGGAGTCTGAAAATGGGTTGTAACATGTTCTTCATGAGTACTTGTATATATCATGTTTGCATCCACATTGATTGGATCACCTGCCATATAATGTTTGAGTCTTTGTCCATTCACAACTTGAGGTTTGGTGCCTTCGAAATTATTGATCTTGATTGCACCCGTCCGATATACTTCTTCGATATGAAAAGGTCCTTCCCATATGGAAAGTAGTTTACCTGGAGAAAACCTGAAACGAGATCTAAACAACAAAAATTTATCTCCAACATTAAATTCACGTTTCAGAATTCTTTTATCGTGCCACTTCTTTACCTTTTCCTTGAACATTTTAGCGCTCTCGTAAGCTTCACTTCTCCACTCATCTAGAGAAGTCAAGTTCATGAGACGCTTTTCACCAGCTAACTTTGGGTCAACATTCAGCTCTCTGACAGCCCAGAAAGCTTTATGCTCTAACTCTAATGGTAAATGGAAAGCCTTGCCATAGACCATCTTATACGGAGACATGCCCATGGGGTTTTTGTAAGCAGTTCTATATACCCACAAAGCATCTCCTAACTTCTTTGACCAGTCCTTTCTAGAACTGTTTACTGTTTTCTACAAGATCAACTTGATCTCCCTATTGGTGAGCTCAACTTTCCCACTAGTTTGAGGGTGGTACGGTGATGCAATCCTATGATTGACATCGTACTTGGCTAGAGCTTTCCTAAAAGCTCCATGCGTGAAGTGTGACCCTCCATCTGTCATGAGGTACATTGGTACTCCAAACCTAGGAAAAATTACATCTTTGAGAATTTTCAAATATGTCTTGTGATCAGCACTCTTAGTGGGGATTTCTTCAACCCACTTGGTTACATAATCAACAACAACTAAGATGTGTGTGTACTTGTGTGAAGGAGGAAAATGACCCATAAAATCAAAACCCCAGCAATCGAAAGGTTCGATCACTAGTGAGTAATTCATAGGCATCTCATTTCTCCTGCTAATGTTACCAACTCTCTGACACTTATCACAAGATAGAACGTACCTTCGGGCGTCCTTAAAGAGAGTAGGCCAATAAAAACCTGATTGTAGAACTTTATGTGCGGTCCTTTCACCGGCATGATGTCCTCCATAGGGACTATCGTGACATTGTCGAAGAATGTCCTGCTGCTCGTGCTCCGTTATACACCTTCTTACGATCCCATCCACACCTTCTTTATAAAGATTTGGATCATCCCAAAAGTAATGCCTCAAATCCGTGAAGAATTTCTTCCTCTGCTGAAATGTGAAACCTGGAGGCAAAAACTTTGCAACGATAAAATTAGCATAATCTGCAAACCAAGGGTCGGAATGAGATTGTACCTTTACAACAACAAGCTGTTCATCTGGGAAACTGTCGTTGACTTGAATAGGATCGTGCGGGATATCTTCCATCCTTGAAAGATTATCCGCCACCAGATTGTCTTCTCCTTTTCTATCGACAATCTGCAAATCAAATTATTGAAGAAGGAGTACCCACCTAATGAGTCTTGGTTTGACATCCTTTTTCTGCATAAGATACTTAATGGCAGCATGGTCAGTATGAATAATAACTTTAGAATCAAAAATATACTGTCTAAACTTATCACAAGCAAACACCACTGCCAAGAATTCCTTCTTGGTAGTAGCATAATTCTTTTGAGCACTATCAAGTGTTTTGCTGGCATATTGGATGACATTCAACTTCTTTTCAACCCTTTTTCCTAAAACAGCTCCAACAGAAAAATCACTAGCATCACACATAATTTCAAAGGGCAAATTCCAGTCAGGTGGTTGTACTATAGGAGCGGTTATCTAGGATTTCTTAAGAACTTCAAAAGCATCCTTACAATCTTCATCAAATACAAAAGGGGCATCCTTCTGGAGAAGATTGGTAAGGGGTCTCGAGGTCTTAGAAAAGTCCTTGATAAATCTTCTATAGAAACCAGCATGACCTAGAAAACTACGAATACCTTTAATGTCCCTTGGATAAGGCATCCTTTCAATAGCTTCAATTTTTTCCTTGTCCACTTCAATTCCCCTTTCGGAAATCTTGTGTCCAAGAACTATCCGTTCGTTAACCATGAAATGGCACTTCTCCCAATTGAGCACCAAATTTGTTTCTTCACATCTTTGCAAAACTTTATTAAGATTGTGGAGACAGTGGTCAAAGGAGTTTCCATAGACGGAAAAGTCGTCCATGAAAACTTCTACAATCTCCTCACAGAAACCATGAAATATTGCAGACATACACCTCTGAAAAGTAGCACGTGCATTACACAAACCGAAAGGCATAAGTACCGTAAGGACACGTGAAAGTGGTCTACTCTTGATCCGCGGTGTTGGCGTGAATCTGGGAGAAGCCAGAGTACCCATCAAGATAGCAGAAGTGGGTGTTTTTAGACAACCGCTCGAGCATCTGATCAATAAAGGGCAAAGGATAGTGGTCCTTCCGGGTGGCCATGTTTAACTTCCTGAAATCAATACACATTCTATATCCAATAATAGTCCTCTGAGGTATTAGTTCATTTTTATCATTAGGAACAACAGTCATACCTCCTTTCTTAGGAACACAATGAACGGGACTTACCCACTTACTATCAGCTATAGGATAGATAATACCTGCGGCTAGAAGTTTGAGAACCTCCGTCCTAACCACGTCCTTCATCTTTGGGTTCAACCGTCGTTGATGATCAACAACCGGTTTAGTATCAGGCTCGAGATTGATAGTATGTTGGCAAATGGATGGACTAATACCCTTGAGATCATCAAGAGTATAGCCAATAGCACCTCGGTGTCTGCGGAGTGTCTCCAATAATCGCTCTTCTTCATACCCTGAAATGTTAGAATTGATAATAACATGATATACTTTCTTTTCATCTAAATAAGCATATTTGAGCGTTTTGGGTAGTGGTTTTAGGTCGAACACCGGGTCTTCTTTCGGTTGCGAGAGGATTCCTAAAGGTTCAACCGGGAGGTTGTGCTTCAGGATGGGAGTTTGTCTTAAAAATATGTCTTCTAGTTCATCCCTTTCCTACATATGTATATCATTCTCGTGGTCTTCCATAAATTGCTGCAAAGTGTCATTAGGAGGAATAGCAATGGAAGCAATTTCTTCAATAATTTTGTCATTACTTGATATGTCAGGACCACGAGGTTGCTTAGAAAACTTAGAAAAATTAAATTCATACGGCTCACCTTGAATTCAACAGAAACTTTACCTTTCTTGCAATATATTATAGCTCCGCAAGTGCTGAGGAAGGGCCTACCAAAGATAATAGGGCAAAAACTATCTTGCACTGAACCAAGTACAAGAAAGTCTGCAGGATATTTTACCTTCCCGCAGAGTACTTCAACATCTCTTACAATCCCAACTGGAGAGATTGTTTGTTTATTTGCAAGATGGATAGTGACATCTATGTCCTCGATCTCACACGGCTGAATCTCGTGCATGATTTCTTGATAAAGTGTGAAGGGAATAGCGCTGACGCTAGATCCCAAATCACATAGACCATAGTAATTATGATATCCTATTTTGACAGATACAACTGGTGTACCTGAAATTGGGCCTTTGTTCCTGGCTGTGACAATGTTAGTGGCAACAACACAAAAACTAATAGTGGATTCTTCGATATCACTGGTTACCAGATCCTTGACAATTGCAACTTGAGGCTGGACCTTGATCATGTCCTCAGGTTCGTCAGTGGTCCTTCCATTCTTGTTTAGAATACCTGTAACAAAAGAGTGCTCCTTTATCCTGGAGGGGTAAGGAGGCTGTTCATACACAAGTGCAGGTAAAACAGGATCAGTAACATTAATCTCAATTGGTGACTCCTTGAAAGGTTTATGATGTTGACTCTCCTTCTTCCTGGAAGAATCAATATGAGAAGCAAAGTCCTTGCAAAGTTCAACCATTAGCTGGGAATCGAGACCAATTTTAGAGCAAAAGGTATTAAAGTAATCAGTCTTCACATAACTCTCAATGTAGTCATGCTCATAGTTTATAGCGGGTTCAATACCTTTATCAATTTCCCAGTCTTCATTGTTCTTCTGGATCCTTTCTATAAGATCCCATTTTTCTTCCATACTTCTGGTCTGGAATACCCCACTAGAGGAGGCATCCAACATCTCCTTGTCCTGACGAGAAAGCCTGGCATAAAAATTTGTAAGTATAATTTGCTTGGGGAGCTCATGGTTTGGGCATTTGAGCATCAGGGACTTCAGTCTCCCCCAAGCTTGAGCGATGCTCTCTCCGTCGCGAGACCAAAAGTTGTAGATGTAGTTCCTGTCTTGGTGAATTTCACGAAGAGGATAAAACTTTGCATAAAAGAGAGACATAAGCTCTGGCCATTCAAGCAGATCAGAGTTATCGAGTAGCTTATACCAATCTGAAGCTTTATCTTTGAGTGATATGGAGAAAAGTTTCTTCATGACGAACTCCATCGTCACACCTGCAAGCTTAAATAAAGAACATAATTGTGATAAATATAGCAGGTGTTATCCCGGATGTCCTTCTCCTGTATAACGATTAGCGAAGACATAATCAACAATACCAGATGGTATTTTATAGGGCACAATTTCAGTAGGGGTAGGAGTGACCACCACAGTCGTGGGGCGGCTCCTTACCAACAACGAACCAACAGCAGAAGAGTCCATAAGGACTGAAAGTAACAATAGAAAATAAAAGTTCCCTTACAGGCTTCACTTACCAATAGCGCTACACTCCCCGGCAACGGTGCCAGAAAAGCTCGTTGATGGCGGAGAAGTTAATAGGTTTAGTTGGGTTGCCTTCCTTGTTAACCGCGCCAATAAACGATTCTTGATAACCCACAAGTCTAGGGGGTCAATTGTAACTTTTCAATAAATAAGAGTATCGATCCCAAGAGGAGCAGAAGGTGTTGATAAGTGACACTTGAAAGTACATGTAGTCCCCATGTGTGGTTTTGGTAATTAATGACAATCCTTATGGACTATTGTTTGCATTGAGATATATATTTGAAGGAAAGCTACATAGGCAATGCATGAAGAACATTGTTCATCAACACAAATGTATCCATTGTGGCTTGGTAATGAATGATGATTCCAATAAAGCAACAATGGTATCAAGTATCTATGAATGGATAATGCGAAGAAGAGTGGATGAATTTGCAATGAATACAATAAATAGTAGATCGGTCCTTGGGTCGCATGTGCTGAATACGACCTCGGAGTATGATGATTCAAAAGGGAATGTCATTCTCCTCGACAAGACGAAGAATATTCATGTCACCACTTGATCATAGAGTAAAGATAATTGTTGACCAAGATAAAGATGAAAGATTGAATTCTAGTTGGTGTTAGAACCCTCTGTTAGGTATGTGCTAGGGTTAGTAGTACCTTTGCATCATGTCAAAATTTCAAAAAGAAATCTTGGAAATCAAATTCAAATTCAAAATGGGAGAAGGAACACCCCCCAGATGAATTAATTCAAAAGGCCAGATAAAAATCTTTTCCAAAAATTCATGTTAGAGTTTTGAAAAGTCTTATAAATGAGTGTGATCACATATCAAGTGATGTGGGACCCACCCCATGCTCATAGATTTTTCAAATATTCAAACAGTACCTTGGAATTAAAGAAATCCCCCTATTTGATTTAAAATTCAAATCATTTGAATTTTAAAAATGTTGAAAGTTTATGAGTGGCTAGTCTATATTATTATGAGGCCATATAAAAGTTTTCAGAATTTAATAAAATGGTTTGGTATTTTTATCAGAGCCAAAACAATTAAAACAGAAAGCAGAAAAAGAAAGAAAAAGAAAAAGGCTGAAAGCCACTTACCTGGCCCACCTGGCCCAGCAGAGGCGGCCCAGCCCAAAGGGGCAGGGTCGTCTTCTCCACAGGCCAGGCAGGCAGGCAGCTCGCCGCCGGCCGCGGCATGGCTGCCAGGAAGCTGCCTGGCTGCTCCCCGGCCGTCTTCTAGCGTCGTGGAGACCCCTCCGTGCTCATCCACTTCTTTCCCCCCCTTTGGAACCCTCTTCCCCCTCTCTCCTGTGCGTGCCCGCGAAGACCGAGCGCACGGCCAAGCTCACCGTCGTGCGCCACCGCGGCCTCCGGCCTTCCCCCGTCGCCTCGAGTTGTCCAGGAGACGCGTCTACGTCGACTACTTCTTCACGAGCAAGCAATCGAGCCGAGCTGCACCAGGGACGACGCCCGCGTCGAGGTTCCACCGCCGGCCGCCAAGGAGAAGACCTCAAAATCGCGCAACCACCGAGCTCCCTGCGACCCTCCGTCCACTCCACTGCACTCAGGGTGAGCAGAGCTCCGTTTTGCCCCTAGCCGCGCCTCTTTCCATGCCCTCCCGCTTGGTTCCGGCGAAGTCCGAGCTCGGACCGCCGCCACGGTTGAGCTAGCCGTCGCCCTGGAGCTCGTCTTTGGCCCCCTTCGAAGCCACTCGATGCGGAATCCCACGAGGAGCAGTTTCGTGCCCTCCGGACCCCTCCCCGTGCCCAAAACCCCGACTCCGGCAAGACTCCGGTGAGTCCACGGCCGCCGTCGCCATTAACCCTCCCCTCTCTCTCTCTGACTCGTGGGCCCGAGGCCACTAAGCTAATCCCCCCCTAACCCACTGACTACTGGGCCCCAGCACCCTAACCCCTCTCTGTTAATTAAACAGAGAGGATTAAATCCCTCTGCCACTGACATGGCTGGCCCACCAGTCAGGCCCCTGCTGAGGTCATGCTTGCATCAGCATGACACAGTAAACCAATTTCCAGAGAATTTTTGAATTAAAAATAATTCCAGAAAATCCAGAAAATACCCCAAACTTTGGAAATTCATAGAAAATTCATATTAACTCCAAATTGGGCAAATAATATATGAAAAATGATCAGGAGAAAATTGTCTTTCCAAATATGCAACTTTCAACTCTGTTTGAGTTGAATTTAAAATGTGATCAGTAGCATTTTCTATTTGATTTAAATGGAATTAAATCAAATTCAATTCAAATATTTTTTGGCAACTTGAACCATGGCAACATGCTACATTTCACTTACACATCAGAGGCATATCATACACATTTGAAGATAATTCAAAATGATCAAACTATATCACATATAACTTGGTTAATGTTGAATTCAATTGTGGAGTTTGAATTTGCATTTTAAATGCAATATATTCCACTTAAATGGAATTGCCTCACACATCAAAACTTGTACTTCAAGCTTTAACATTCAATCATGTGCTTGAGCATTGCATTCATATTGATTGCTACTTCATGCTTTGTTTGTCGAGTAGAGGTGGAACCGGAGCAAGAGGTCACCCCCTTCGCTGAAGATCCAGAACCCGAACCTCGTCAGCAAGGCAAGCAAAACCCCATTGATCATGTCGATAAAATCCCACTTCCCTCTCATGTCTCGCTTATGCATTGTTTAGGATGATCACCATGCTTCGTTTCTACCGCATAGATGAACCCATTCCTTTGCATGACCTATCATTTTGTCACAGTAGTAAGCAAACCACAATCCTAGCAACTGTAGGAGTTGTTTGATATCATGTGGCCCCTGCAAATGTTATCGCTTATTGCATGCTTAGTATGATACCATGTTGTTACTGTGATGTGAGTCGGGATGGTAATGATCATGTGGATGACGGTAGAAAAGTGTTGGTGAATCGACCCTAATACAAGGTGAACGATGAGAGGCTGTGTAGGAGTACACGGTGGGTTGTCTCGTTGAACACCGCCCTAAGTCCGAGTTCTTCTGTGGTGATCCAAGATGAAGAGTACAACCACACATTGGGCTCACTGACCCCTCTCAACTTATTAACTCATCCCTTTCGATGTCCAGATGTCGCAGTAGTTCGGAGTTCTGGTAGGCTTGTGGTCTGGATGCTAAGTGAGAGAACGGCTCAACCGAGACCGGCTTATGCACCACACACACATCGCTTGGGTCCACTTCGGTAAACCGGCCGGGTTCACGATTGTGGTAGCCAACCCAAGTAGGCGGCTTTCTTGGACTAGATAGGCTATGAGGTAACAGTTGTGGTGAGCATCCTCGCTGGCACCCCTTGATTGGTGTCGAGATCAAAGGCGGTAAATGATGGTCATGTGTGTGTAGCGGTACACCCTTGCAAGGTTAACAAAACTATTCGAATAGCCGCGTCCGCGGTTATGGACTACTTGGAAAGCTTAGCTTGATTATTAGATAACTTGAACCGGATACTTCTAAAACACACCAAGATAAGTGTGAGTGCTATGGCGTGCTTTCTCGTGGGGAAGTCGAGGAAGGCACCATAATGGTGTAATTGGTTGGTGAAAGTAGTGGACTCGTGTACGCTTCTTACCTCAAAGTCTGGTACTCGTAGTTCAGGATTAGCCAAATCAAAGCTGGCATTTATGCAAGTGAACCCCACCTCCTTTTACCTTGATACATGTGCATGAGTAGTATAGCTCCTATGTAAGTCTTGCTGAGTACGACTTTGTACTCACGTTTTCTTAATATATGTTTTAGATGACGCCACTGACCCCGAAGGTGGCTTCTTCATCGAGCTGGACGACTGAAGTTAAATTAGTCTAGTCCCAGTCAGCAGACTGGTTCCCTCGTGGATGGCTTTATGTTTGAATAAGGCTTCTTAAGCCAATTTGTTAAACTTGTCTGTACTCAGACATAATTTGCTTCCGCTTTATGTTGTAATGTTGGATCTCATGTATGTTATCTCTGTGTGTACTCTATAAGAGTTATAAATAAAATGTACACTTTTTAGAGAATTGCAATGGTACCTGCTGTTCATACAAGGCATGTGTGCTGCGTGTATGTTTATAACATGCATGTCTTTGTATGGGTTTTCGAGACCTTAGTTGTGTTCTGGCTGGCGGTCTTTCATACACCAAGTGGCCCTTAGATGTGCGCAGCTTGGGGCATCGCGATGCGATTGTCCGAGACTCCGTCTCGTGCACACTTTGTGGTATGATCGAGCCCGCCCTAGACCCCGACTAAGTGATCGGGCTGGAGTAAGTCTATGTAAGAGTTTTGAGATAGTCGATAGTATGGTTGAGGCGACTTGTCTTTGAATATGGGAGTTCACCACCCATATCATTAGACCTGTGTGCGGACGATGAGGACCCATCACAGTTGATCATCCGGCCTGGATGGGATGCCCCTCACGTACGATGCTTTCCGAGAATGTTCAGTGCTTGGCCTTGTCTGCTTAGACAAGTGGGTGCGGTTCTCGACTCTCCATATGACTATGTCTTAACTGTACTTGCATACGCTAACCCCGGGTCCCGACAGACTTGGTATCAGAGCAGGACTGACTGTAGGACTAGTAGCCTTGGCCGAAGTTGAGTCTAGCTTGCTATAGTTATATAGTTACTCTGGGTATATATGGGAACAACGTAAGGCTTCATTTTTTCTCCTTACCCCCTTCGTTCTGAGTTCTGAGTCACCCTCATCTTGTTCTACGGGAAAGATAGGACTAGGATCTCCTCTGTCTGATTAGCACATCTCGTTGTTTGCTTCCTTATAGCCGTAGGAAAGTTGTGTCAGGTTTTCCTAGCATTGTTGTAATGCTGATTTCTTACATCGTATTATGTAAGTGCTGTTTTTCATGATTGAAAGAAATTGTCATTTCTTACAATTACAGCCGTTATGCTGTCCGAGTCATTCCAGGTTTATCTCATAATCTGATGCATTTGCAAACTCCTTTATGTTTCAGATGGCAGATCTTCCCCCTTGGCAGATTGTTCGTTTGACCAGGTGCCTCGGTGTGCGTGGCCATCCCGCCACGTTGATCGAGATGATGTCCTACGTGGGATATCGATGGTACCCTGAGTACACCATCGAGGAGCAGTTCCACGACTTCAACCAGACGCAGTTCCACTGCATCGTCCGGATCTATCCACACCACGTTGGAGTCACCCAGCCTATCCACTTTGGACATGGCATCGGCGTTACCGAGAACATGGCTGTGCAGGATGCTGCATATTCATGTATTACACTGCTGAGAGAGGAGCACACCATGCTGAGAGAGACCTCATTCCGCTATATCCCTGCTGCACTTCCAGGAGAAGAGGGATATTACACCGGACTCTACTCAGATCACTCTGCAGAGGATCCAGCACTCCAGGTGACTGCTAGGTTTGCTAGTGATAGAGATCGTGATGCACGCGCTCTCCGTTTTGAGCTCCATGCTACTCGTGTTCGTCTGTACCGAGCACTGACGCTCTTGGCACCCTTTGTGAGCGTGGGATCAGTGGAGTATGATGCGATCTATCCAGTGAGGACTCAGATGCCATCTCGAGTTGCTTGGCCCGAGATTGGAGGCATTTTTCCACCCCGTGGTCCTTTGCTTCCACCCTACACTGGACCTAGGCCCCATCCTTGCCCAAATGGATATCAGGGTCCACAAGCCTCCGTGTTTTCCGATGGTCACCTCCAGCTACCGGGATACGCGGGTAACTTTTATGAGGACTACTATGGAGATGGAGATGAGTGAGACCGCCTGTGGTCTTACTTAGTGAGGATGTAGTAGTATCTTAGTATATTGTAAGCAAGGTGTCTAAGTTCCAGAGGCTTAAATAAATAATGTATAGGAAGTCAGAGTGCCTCTGAAGGATGTATCATCTTCATCACGTTTGTATTAGCTTAGTGCTTGTACTAAAACGATGTATGGTTTGTATGACAGCTTGTGAATATATGGCTTGTATGCTTTTATCACCATGTTGTCAAGATGATTACTTCCTTTGCTCTGTAATCCTTCCAGTACTTCAATACCTTGATTAGACTCTTCAATCAACTCTGTTTGACTTTGGTTTTTCCACCTCAGGATGTCTCAAGGAACTCGTGGCCAGGTTGGTCGTAACCAAGGTCGTGGGAACAACCAGGAGGAAGACAACCTTCCACCCCCACCCACGATGGCACAAGTTCTGATGGAAGTCAAGAGGAACCGCCGTGACTCTCACCACCTGCTGGAAGTCATTGCACGCAACACCACTCAGCAGCACAATGAGCTGGTGTCTCTGAATGACTTCATCCGACTTCATCCCCCAGTTTTCAGTTACTCCACCGAGCCCCTTGACGCCGATGACTGGCTTCGCAGCATCGAGAGGAAGCTCCAAGCCGGCCATGTTGCAGATGGTGACAAGGTCAACTACGCCACCTATCACCTCGAAGGTGCAGCTAGTTCTTGGTGGGAGAACTTTCTGAATATGCGTCCCGTTGGACCACCTGCATCTTGGGAGGAATTCTGCACGTCCTTCCGCGAGCACCACATCCCCAAGGGTCTCATGGACCGCAAGCGTGAGGAATTCTGTAACCTCACTCAAGGCAGAAGGACAGTTGACGAGTTCAGTCGTGAGTTCAACCGACTTGCTCGTTATGCAACTGAAGAAGTCTCCACCGACTCCAAGAAACAAGAGAGGTTCCGTCGTGGCCTCAACTCCGGACTCCGTCGCGAGCTCAACCTTCATGACTTTGCCACATTCCAGGTCCTTGTCAACAAGGCCATCAAGGCAGAGGACATGAACACCCCCAACGACTTTCGCAAACACCCCAGAGATGATAGTTCATCTAGTTCTGGCTCCCAGAAGCGCAAGATCTGGATTCCAAATAGCATGTTCCGCCAGAACAACCCCCCGAGGCCATCCTATGTGGCGCCTCGTCCAACCACCCAATTCCACCCAGCTCCACCAAACCACCCAGCTCCACGCACTGTTTTCGGAGCTTGCTACAAGTGTGGTCAGGCAGGCCACTACTCTCGCGAGTGCCCCCAGAACCAACTCCAACACCAGAATGTTCCACCCCGTGCCGGAGGCAACAACAACAACAACAATGGTCGTGGCAAGCCACCCCAGAAGGTCTACACCGCCAAACCCGCTCCTCCCGCCACTCGTGGACGTCTGAACCAGATTGCCGCCGAAGAGACTGATGACACCACTGACGTCATTCTTGGTACGCTCCCAGTCAATTTTGTTCCTACTTCCGTTCTTTTCGACCCAGGAGCATCTCATTCATTCATGTCGGAAAGTTATGCACTTCGTCATGAGTTACCCTTTGTTGAATTGTCCACCCCGATGGTTATTCAAACTCCAGGGTCAAGATGGCAAACTAATAGAGTGAGCCATGGTAATCAAATAGCAATTGAGGGTTTAGTATTCCTTGCTTCACTCATAGCCCTCAAGTCTTCAGATATTGATGTCATCCTTGGCATGGATTGGCTATCAAGACAGAATGCCTATCTGGATTGCAAAGGCAAATCCGTGAAACTCACCCACCCTTCGGGCAAAACCATCAACTATACCTCACCCAGAACAAGAACCCAAGTGCATTCCTTGAATGTACTTCCCCTTCCCGAACATGAAGATATTCCGGTGGTTCGTGACTTCCCGGATGTCTTTCCTGAAGAGCTGCCGGGCATGCCACCCGACAGATGCGTAGAGTTTATAATGGATCTTGTTCCAGGAACCGCACCAATTTTCAAACGCCCATATAAAATGGCCCCACATGAGTTAGCTGAGCTAAAAACCCAACTTGATGCTTCGTTGGCAAAAGGCTTCATCCGCCCTAGCTCATCGCCATGGGGTTGCCCCGTTCTGTTCGTAAAGAAGAAAGATGGAACAGAAAGGATGTGCGTAGATTATCGCCCGCTAAATTTAGCGACGATAAAGAACAAATACCCACTGCCCAGGATCAATGATCTTTATGATCAACTTGCAGGATCCTCCGTCTTCTCCAAGATGGATTTAAGATTAGGTTATCATCAGATCAGAATCCGAAACGAGGACATTCCCAAAACGGCTTTTACTACTCGTTATGGTCTTTACGAGTACACCGTCATGTCCTTTGGTTTAACCAATGCCCCCGCCACATTCTCACGCTTGATGAATTCGATCTTCATGGAGTACCTAGATAAATTTGTTGTGGTTTATCTTGATGATATTCTCATCTACTCGAAGAACGAAGAAGATCATGCCGAACACTTAAGGCTGGTATTGATGAAGCTTAGAGAGCATCGCCTGTACGCTAAATTCTCCAAGTGTGAATTCTGGCTACCAGAAGTGACCTACTTAGGCCACGTGATTTCTGCAAAAGGCATTGCTATGAATCCCGAGAGAGTTCAGGCCGTCCTCGACTGGACTCCACCTGAATCGGTTAAGCAAGTTAGGAGTTTTCTTGGCCTAGCCAGCTATTGCCGTCGCTTCGTCGAGAACTTTTCTAAAGTTGCAAAGCCTCTAACTGAACTCCTCAAGAAAGATAAGAAATTCTTATGGACTCCCAAGTGCGAGGAAAGCTTTCAAGAGCTAAAAAGAAGATTGACTTCCGCACCCGTACTTGCACCTCCAGACACCAAAAGGGATTTCGAAATCTATTGTGATGCATCACGACAAGGGTTAGGATGCATACTTCTGCAAGATCGACATGTGGTAGCTTATGCTTCACGCCAATTGCGGCCACATGAAGAGAACTATCCTACTCATGACCTTGAACTCACTGCCGTAGTTCATGCCCTAACAATTTGGCGACATTACCTCCTTGGTAATCGTTGTGAGATTTATTCTGACCACCAAAGCCTCAAATATATTTTCACCCAGCCAGATCTTAATGTCAGGCAAAGACGCTGGATTGAGTTGATAAAAGATTACGACGTAGCAATTTCTTACACCCCAGGCAAAGCCAATGTCATGGCTAATGCACTAAGTCGTAAGTCGTACTGTAACAACCTCATGTTATAGCAGTATCAACCACTTCTTCGTGAGGACTTTTGCAAGCTCAACCTTGAAATTGTTCCGTATGGCTATCTTTCTACCTTGGTGGCGAAACCAACTCTTGAGGATCAAATCATAGTTGCCCAAAGGCGTGCACGAGGTGTTCGCCGGATCAAGGAGAACATTGCTAGCGGAGTTGCTAAATGTTTCTCCACAGATAGCAATGGAACGGTATTCTTTGAAAATCGTTTGGTAGTACCTAAGAATAAGGAACTAAGGCAACTCATCCTCAAGGAAGCCCATGACACACCCCTCTCAATTCATCCCGGTAGCACAAAAATGTACCGAGATCTACGCCAGAGATTTTGGTGGACTAGGATGAAGAGAGACATTGCTCAATTTGTTGCCGAATGTGATGTCTGTCGTCGCATTAAGGCAGAACATCAAAGACCTACTGGTACACTTCAACCTTTGTCTATTCCCGAGTGGAAATGGGACAAAGTCGGTATGGACTTCATCACCGGCTTTCCAAAAACCCAGAAAGGAAACAATGCCATCTTCGTTGTCATAGATAGGCTTTCCAAAGTTGCTCACTTCCTTCCGGTTCGCGAGTCCATAACTGCTAGCCAGTTAGCGGACTTGTACATCTCCAGAATTGTATCCCTTCACGGTGTTCCTTTGGAAATCAATTCTGATCGTGGTAGCCTTTTCACCTCTAGATTTTGGGGAAGCTTCCAACGTGCTTTGGGAACTCATCTCTCCTTTAGTACGGCTTTCCATCCTCAGTCTAGCGGTCAAGTCGAAAGGGTTAACCAAATTCTTGAAGACATGCTCAGAGCTTGTGTTATCTCATTCGGAAAGAATTGGGAGAATTCTCTTCCATTTGCCGAATTTGCTTATAACAATAGTTTTCAATCTAGTCTGAACATGGCTCCTTTTGAACTCCTTTATGGACGGCGATGTCGAACACCACTAAACTGGTCTGAAACCTGTGAAAGGCAATTCTTTGGACCGGATATGATCAAGGAAGCAGAAGAGCAAGTTCGCATTGTTCGTGATCAATTGAAAGCAGCCCAGTCTCGTCAGAAAAGCTACTATGATCGTCACCATAGGCAAGAGAGCTACAATCTGGATGAGAAGGCTTACCTTCGGGTTACTCCTCTGAAGGGAACCCAACGATTCGGTATCAAAGGCAAGTTGGCCCCACGTTACATCGGACCTTTCCGCATTATTTCTAAACGTGGAGAAGTTGCCTACCAACTTGAACTACCCCCGCACCTTTCCCGAGTACACGATGTATTCCATGTGTCCCAACTCAGGCGTTGCTTCAAGGACCCCATCCGCGAAGTCGACCATGAAACGCTTGATCTCCAAGATGACCTTTCTTATCGAGAATACCCCGTTCGTATTCTTGATTCCGCAGAGCGTGTCACTCGTCGTCAGAAGATTAGGTTTCTGAAAGTGCAATGGTCACACCACTCTGAAAGAGAAGCTACGTGGGAAAGAGAAGACCGTCTCAGTGCCGAGTACCCCACCTTCCTCCCGCAGACTTCTGAATCTCGGGACGAGATTCTTTTGAGTGGGGGCGAGTTGTCAGAACCCTCTGTTAGGTATGTGCTAGGGTTAGTAGTACCTTTGCATCATGTCAAAATTTCAAAAAGAAATCTTGGAAATCAAATTCAAAATCAAAATGGGAGAAGGAACACCCCCCAGATGAATTAATTCAAAAGGCCAGATAAAAATCTTTTCCAAAAATTCATGTTAGAGTTTTGAAAAGTCTTATAAATGAGTGTGATCACATATCAAGTGATGTGGGACCCACCCCATGCTCATAGATTTTTCAAATATTCAAACAGTACCTTGGAATTAAAGAAATCCCCCTATTTGATTTAAAATTCAAATCATTTGAATTTTAAAAATGTTGAAAGTTTATGAGTGGCTAGTCTATATTATTATGAGGCCATATAAAAGTTTTCAGCATTTAATAAAATGGTTTGGTATTTTTATCAGAGCCAAAACAATTAAAACAGAAAGCAGAAAAAGAAAGAAAAAGAAAAAGGCTGAAAGCCACTTACCTGGCCCACCTGGCCCAGGAGAGGCGGCCCAGCCCAAAGGGGCAGGGTCGTCTTCTCCACAGGCCAGGCAGGCAAGCAGCTCGCCGCCGGCCGCGGCATGGCTGCCAGGTAGCTGCCTGGCTGCTCCCCGGCCGTCTTCTAGCGTCGTGGAGACCCCCCTGTGCTCATCCACTTCTTTCCCCCCCTCTGGAACCCTCTTCCCCCTCTCTGCTGTGCGTGCCCGCGAAGACCGAGCGCACGGCCAAGCTCACCGTCGTGCGCCACCGCGGCCACCGGCCTTCCCCCGTCGCCTCGAGTTGTCGAGGAGACGCGTCTACGTCGACTACTTCTTCACGAGCAAGCATGTAACGACCCAATTCCAACCGAATTGAAGTCTCTGTGCTCAAGTGCCAGTCCCTGGATCGAACTCGCTGGCACACACAGTATAATAGATGTATATCAAAGTACAAGTGCATCATTATTACAACGTATGATCCAGAGTAAATAAATAACAAGTTGCATAGCTCAAGGCTAGCTTATTCAATATAAATATAGCGGAAGCAAAAGCAAATAACGTGGAGTCCCATCAACAGCCACATGCGAACATGCTGAGTGTAGATTCGCAACCCCTAAACGCACCTTACTGATCGTCTGAAAAACCTGCAACACCGAAGGTTACAGCCCGACAACGGGTCAGTACATCTGATTTGTACGGCAAGTGACACGAAAAAGTTTATATAAAGGACCTACAACTACATGCAAGGTAAGTCAAAGGAAAAGGCTTATGGTTTAGTTTTGCAGAAAGCCAATTTTCTCCTGAACTAAACTAGTCAAAATTTTAAGTTGAGTTCTACCTGAAACACACAGCAACCCATGCTACTCTTGTCCCAACCAATTATTATTAAGTGTTCATCTGTCAAGATCATTCATCCACAGTACTGACTAGTTTCTCAAAGTTCGTCCGTAACTGTGGACACGGCTAATCATGATCAGTTTATACGCTCTGCAGAGGTTTGTACACGTTCCCCACTGGACTCAACCCGAAGATTGAGACAAAGACTTTCCGAAGAGGTTGCCTCCACCCTTTGGTAGCCGGTACACCTAACACAATTCTACATCAGCTAGCTACCAGGGCCAGGTTCCCCACAACTTACTCATCTAAGCCAGAGCCCATATAGCCAGTGGCTGTACACGGAAGCTACTAGTAATATTGCATGTCTGATCTTTTTGAGCCTGGACGGCGCCCACTGCGTGAGAGGGTAGACACCATGACGCACCAGGTTCACCACCAAAACAACCATTGGGTGCATTTAACCCCGGCACTGTCCTCAACCGAGCCACAACTACCGGGATGCAACCCGCCCGTCCAGAAGTGATTTCTATTTATTATAAAGTTTCTACACAATTTATTAAATAGCTCACATGCACTCCATGAATTCTGACAGCCCAACCTCGTCTACGAAGCATAGCAATAAAGTAACAACACGACTAGGTTGATCTACAGTAGACAAGTCAAAACATATGGCTATCCTAACTGGTTTTGCAGCAACAGTAAAATAAACTACCTATCATGCAATAGAGTGATATTTCATGACATAATGCATATAGAAAATATAGGTATGAGTATGGTCAAAGTATCACTTGCCTTATACATTCGATGAAGATCTTCGCTCTCACGTTCCAGTCAACTCTACTCGTCACACTCCGAGCAATCTATCGTCAACGAAAGAACTCAATAAGCAATCACACCACAAGGACAAAACATAAGATCAACAGAACAATCACAAAGGTTTTAGCAATAAAACACAAGCTGTGAAGTGCAAAGGTGTGGATGTGCTCGAAGGTGATCGGTGGAACGCGAACTCGAGAGAGTCAACGGATAAAGAGTTGTCGATACAAAAGTATGATCAAGGCATTATGAAATCAAGGTAAAGATCATAGCAATATGAATGGTGTGTGGATATTGCCGATAAGATGTCTCATATGATCCAATATGCAAAAAGAATCACGTGAAACGGAACGCTACAACGCAGGTCATAGCAGTTGCAACATAGAATTGAATTTGGATTAAAACAGATCAATAAACTTGTGAATTTTTGTGCACACATGATACAAACAGAAGGTACATGACACGAGTGATCTAACGCAAAAAGAAACGGCGCAAACGGGTGCACCGGTAAAAAGTTACGGCTACCGGAAGTCAAAATTTGAATCAGCTTGGGATCCAAATTTAAATACTTCAAACTTCTGTAACACTAGGTCTACTGGCTAGAGAATTTCTACGCGGTCGCAACGCAACTGGAATCGTCCAATTCCGAGTTACGGTTAAAAAGTAGTCGCGAAAACGGTTTCGGGTGAAAAACGGGGTACCGGGGGGTTTTACTGCAAAAAGGACTGATACATAAATAAAATTTTTACAAAAAACGCGATCGGGTCCCTGGGCGGTTTTGGATCCAGATCTGGAATTTTTTTTATTTTTTTTGCGAACCGTTTTCTAATCCTTTTTTTTTCGCAGCTCGTCTCCTTCCTTGCGGCTGCACGCACGGGAGCACGGGGCAGCCATGGCCGAGCTTGGAGCTCCGGCTCCGGCCAGCAGGGAGGCCGGCGGGCGGCGGCGCGCGGCGCACGAGGCGGCCGGCGCCAAGAGGCGGGGCAGCCAGGCAGCGCGGGGCGCGCGGCCACAGGCGCGGCAGCCGGGCGGGCGCGGGGCGGCGGCCGGCCAGGTCGGGCCATGGCGTGGCGGCGCTCCGGCCAGCCAGCCGGACCAGCGGCGGCGGACGTGGCAGAGGGCGGCGGCGCACGGGGCTAGGGGCGGCGGGTACTCCGACGAGGCGGGGACGGCGACACACGGGCGTACGCGAAGATTACCTCGAAAAAAAACGCGAAAACGTAGCTCCGGCGTTGCTCCGGCGAAAAATCCGGCGATGACGTCGGCGGCGGCGGGTCCCGCGGATTAGATTAGTCTAACCCTAAAACGCTGGCGAAAATAAACTTAGCCCTAATCGGGGCTATTTATAGCCAGCCCCTAATCCCTCTTTTTTTTTGTAAATCCGAAATAAAAAACAAATTCGGTCTGCTGGAAAAAAAAACAGACCAGGCCCAATAGGCCCAAAACAATATTAGAGAAATCACGGAAAATTATTTTAAAATTCCGTCTTCGCCAATATTTTTAAAATAATAAAATTGAATTTTTGGCTTGACCAACATAATAAAATAAAATAAAAACTTTGCAACTTATTTTTAAATATTTTTAAATACTTTTCTGGCATTTTAAAAATACCGAAAACTCTGATAATTGATTTAAAAACTTTTCCAGAGTCATAAATAAATTCCAAAAATAATTTTAGAAAATATTTATAACCCCAAAGTAAAATTAAAAAGTCTCCCAAAAATATTTTAAAATACTTTTCAACAAATTAAAATGGGGATAAGTCCTTTTATATCCTCTCCAGCGAACAGCCATGTGTAAAATAAATGTTTAAAAATATTTTAAAAGAATTCCAATAAAGATTTAAAACATTTTCCAAACTTTTAAAATGTTGAAGGAGTCATATTACCTTCTCTCATTTTATTTTATTGGTTTTGTTTTAAAATAATAAATTCCAAAACACCAACGGTGAGTATTAGGGAAAGTCATTTTATTCCCTCTCGTTTTAATATTCAATAAATCTCAAAAGTTTTAAATCCCAGAGAAAATCAAACACATCAAGAAAACAATCATTATCTATTTAATTTTTATTAACATTCCAAAATTCGAAGAATTTTGGGATGTTACACACTACCACCCTTAAAAGGAATCTCGTCCTCGAGATTCGAGAAGGCTAGAAAGAAAGGCTAGGGTTAGGGTCTTCATGACAGTCTCTCGATCCACTAATGGTCCAGGGTGCTACCACCCTTAAAAGGAATGCGACTTGGTCTTCAAAACCTGTCCTCAAAAGCTTGCCCCCTCGGCGAGCTCCTCACACATAATCTTCATACTTCGTTGGGGCATTGAATTCTTCATCACAAGTGTGGGCTTCCGGTATCTAAATCCATCGATGACATTCCTCGTACAGGTTTCACCTGTGGTCCTTGAGGTTTCAAGAATTCCTCCTTTGCGGTTTCCATTCCTTAGCAAGAGAGTGGTCTTCCAAGTACTGAGACTTCATGGCTGACAGGTCAGACGCCCATACAAAGCAACTATCGATTTCTCTCTTGGTGGTCATCACGAATATTTCCACGGGATACCTGCAGCAAAAGGTCTTGGTCTATACTCACCGTACAATACAACGGAAATATCCTACAGGGGTCACACATCGTACCATTCTATGGTTCAGGCTTTAACATCGTCGTCTCTCAAACATAGGTAAGTCACTCATGATTTACTACCCCGCATAGCAAGAGCAAATAATAAGAGTAGTCGGCATGGTGATCAATCCATTCCGCACCCAAATCATTACCTTGTATATGGTTTAGCGAATCTCGCAATCTAACACTCGGTCCTCCTCACAAGCATTGCATAAGTCCTCCTTATCCTGAACTGGTTCCAGATAAATCCATGGTTTTGCAAGCCAAACAAACATCTATCGTTTCCTCACAACTCTCAGGTTTTCGCAAACTGCTATAAAGCGTGTACTGGTGGACTACAACTTCCTCCAGAGTTCTTCCTTCACCAAGATTGGGCTTGCTTGTCGTAAGATCTTGGCACAAGAGGTTAACTTTGAACTCAGCATTAAATTGCATCCATCTTTATCCTCGTCTTGGCATTAGCAGCCATTGTAGTAGCTTCTTCAGTGTAGGGATGAGGATGAGGGAACAGAAGGTAGAGAGATATGGATACCCATACAAACATCACACTAGTTTTGGAAAATATAAGTTTTGATGTGTAGCTGTCGGTAAAACAAGAAATGACAGCTCACAGAACGATCTAACGGTAGAAACTCGAATCTTCCAGGTCTTCAAGTCTTCAATGCTGGTAGCTTCAGTTTTAAAATGTCGAAACAATCTTCATATCGTCGAGAAATCTTCACATCGTTGAGTCACTTGCCAATTTACTCTTTTTGTGGTTGCGTCCTCTTCAGTCTTGAAGCATACTAAATAGATGAGGGTCTAATGAAACGTAAACCTATTCTACTCACATAGAAGAAACACAAAGGGCCACACACAACATCAATCAAAACAAGACATAACAGGGTCACAGGGTACAAGAAGAACTTAACAAAACAATCATGACATGAAACATCTAGTCAATCCATAGCAAACATGCATCGATACACATCTCCAACTAACATAAAAAGGTAGCATCGTGCACTTAATGCACACCTATGAAAATTCTATTCTCCAATTGCAAAACATAAGCTTCTTCGAGTCAACATCCTTGCTTCCACGTTCACAACTTCTCCTTCTCCTTCAATTCTGGACACATATCGCGGTAGTGTCCCCAGTTCCTGCACCGAAAACACTGAACGTGGCTAATGTCCTTCTTTTTCTTTTTCACGGGTGCTTCCTTCAATTCTTGGATAGCTTTCTTCATTCCTTCTTTTTGATGTTGAACCACTTGTTGTGTCACGATGAAAAATTGGCACTGAGCGGGGTAATGATCAGTTCCTTCACACGTAAAACATGTGACTTGTGCAGTGGAGCATTCTTCACCCGAGTGAACTTCCTCACAATATGGACATCCATCTTGGTGTCCTTCATAGGAGTGTCCTACTTCTCCGCAAATTTTGCAGGCACGAGGCCTCTTACGGGTTACCGTCCTTTGCATCGGGGTGACGAGGCGAGATCCCAACAAAATCTTAGTGAATTCCTTCCAAGTAATCTTCCTTCGTGATTCGTCAATCGCTTGGTGCATTCTCCACCAAGTAGCAGCCTCTTCTACAAAGTACTTGACAGCATAGGGGACCATGTCCTCACTCCCAACCTTGTTTATCTTCATGTGCTCCGCCATTCTACGAATCCATTGCTCCACCTTCAGTCTCGACATCGCCCCAGAAAAGGCGAGTCCTACTTCATACTCCATCTATTAAGCCCATACGAAAAAGGTTAGGGCAAAACTAAACACCGACAAGAAAACAAACTAAGGTAACACCAAGCATATGCACTCAAACAAGAAAGCGGCAAAAACCTCTACGTTCGACGGCCACACATAACAAAAAACAATACAGTCACAACAGTCAAAGCACACAAACAACTCCTAGGGTAAGGTCATATGTGCAAGACATACGATCTCATCATACTACTCGAAATTCGTTCATCTAACTTCACATAAAAGGTGGTGGTCTGATTCTAAGTTTCATCCTTCTCAGCTAAGCTGATCTTAAAGATTCCTCTCACAGTGTCAAACTTATTGATCACCGTAGGTTATTCCTTCTAGTTCCGATAATCATAACTCCAATTGATCCCCGAGGTTGATGATGTTCTTCTCAAATGTCTTGTCTTCCAAGGTATAAGCAACTCAAGGGGTATTCGTAGTAAAATAAGATGAGAAGTTTTAGAAGATGAATAATAGATGAGAAATACTAGTCAAGAGAGTAAGTGATCAAAGAGTGATAAAATATTTTTGTTCCTATGGCTTTTCTATCCATTTTCTAGGGTCACGAACCTACAGTCAACACACTGCTCTGATACCATATGTAACGACCCAATTCACACCGAATTGAAGTCTCTGTGCTCAAGTGCCAGTCCCTGGATCGAACTCGCTGGCACACACAGTATAATAGATGTATATCAAAGTACAAGTGCATCATTATTACAACGTATGATCCAGAGTAAATAAATAACAAGTTGCATAGCTCAAGGCTAGCTTATTCAATATAAATATAGCGGAAGCAAAAGCAAATAACGTGGAGTCCCATCAACAGCCACATGCGAACATGCTAAGTGTAGACTCGCAACCCCTAAACGCACCTTACTGATCGTCTGAAAAACCTGCAACACCGAAGGTTACAGCCCGACAACGGGTCAGTACATCTGATTTGTACGGCAAGTGACACGAAAAAGTTTATATAAAGGACCTACAACTACATGCAAGGTAAGTCAAAGGAAAAGGCTTATGGTTTAGTTTTGCAGAAAGCCAATTTTCTCCTGAACTAAACTAGTCAAAATTTTAAGTTGAGTTCTACCTGAAACACACAGCAACCCATGCTACTCTTGTCCCAACCAATTATTATTAAGTGTTCATCTGTCAAGATCATTCATCAACAGTACTGACTAGTTTCTCAAAGTTCGTCCATAACTGTGGACACGGCTAATCATGATCAGTTTATACGCTCTGCAGAGGTTTGTACACGTTCCCCACTGGACTCAACCCGAAGATTGAGACAAAGACTTTCCGAAGAGGTTGCCTCCACCCTTTGGTAGCCGGTACACCTAACACAATTCTACATCAGCTAGCTACCAGGGCCAGGTTCCCCACAACTTACTCATCTAAGCCAGAGCCCATATAGCCAGTGGCTGTACACGGAAGCTACTAGTAATATTGCATGTCTGATCTTTTTGAGCCTGGACGGCGCCCACTGCGTGAGAGGGTAGACACCATGACGCACCCGGTTCACCACCAAAACAACCATTGGGTGCATTTAACCCCGACACTGTCCTCAACCGAGCCACAACTACCGGGATGCAACCCGCCCGTCCAGAAGTGATTTCTATTTATTATAAAGTTGCTACACAATTTATTAAATAGCTCACATGCACTCCATGAATTCTGACAGCCCAACCTCGTCTACAAAGCATAGCAATAAAGTAACAACACGACTAGGTTGATCTACAGTAGACAAGTCAAAACATATGGCTATCCTAACTGGTTTTGCAGCAACAGTAAAATAAACTACCTATCATGCAATAGAGTGATATTTCCTGACATAATGCATATAGAAAATATAGGTATGAGTATGGTCAAAGTATCACTTGCCTTATACATTCGATGAAGATCTTCGCTCTCACGTTCCAGTCAACTCTACTCGTCACACTCCGAGCAATCTATCGTCAACGAAAGAACTCAATAAGCAATCACACCACAAGGACAAAACATAAGATCAACAGAACAATCACAAAGGTTTTAGCAATAAAACACAAGCTGTGAAGTGCAAAGTTGTGGATGTGCTCGAAGGTGATCGGTGGAACGCGAACTCGAGAGAGTCAACGGATAAAGAGTTGTCGATACAAAAGTATGATCAAGGCATTATGAAATCAAGGTAAAGATCATAGCAATATGAATGGTGTGTGGATATTGCCGATAAGATGTCTCATATGATCCAATATGCAAAAAGAATCACGTGAAACGGAACGCTACAACGCAGGTCATAGCAGTTGCAACATAGAATTGAATTTCGATTAAAACAGATCAATAAACTTGTGAATTTTTGTGCACACATGATACAAACAGAAGGTACATGACACGAGTGATCTAACGCAAAAAGAAACGGCGGAAACGGGTGCACCGGTAAAAAGTTACGGCTACCGGAAGTCCAAATTTGAATCAGCTTGGGATCCAAATTTAAATACTTCAAACTTCTGTAACACTAGGTCTACTGGCTAGATAATTTCTACGCGGTCGCAACGCAACTGGAATCGTCCAATTCCGAGTTACGGTTAAAAAGTAGTCGCGAAAACGGTTTCGGGTGAAAAACGGGGTACCGGGGGGTTTTACTGCAAAAAGGACTGATACATAAATAAAATTTTTACAAAAAACGCGATCGGGTCCCTGGGCGGTTTTGGTTCCAGATCTGGAATTTTTTTTATTTTTTTTTGCGAACCGTTTTTCTAATCCTTTTTTTTTTCGCAGCTCGTCTCCTTCCTTGCGGCTGCACGCACAGGAGCACGGGGCAGCCATGGCCGAGCTTGGAGCTCCGGCTCCGGCCAGCAGGGAGGCCGGCGGGCGGCGGCCGGCGCCAAGCGGCGGGGCGGCCAGGCAGCGCGGGGCGCGCGGCCACAGGCGTGGCAGCCGGGCGGGCGCGAGGCGGCGGCCGGCCAGGTCGGGCCATGGCGCGGCGGCGCTCCGGCCAGCCAGCCGGACCAGCGGCGGCGGACGTGGCAGAGGGCGGCGGCGCATGGGGCTAGGGGCGGCGGGTACTCCGGCGAGGCGGGGACGGCGACACACGGGCGTACACGAAGATTACCTTGAAAAAAAACGCGAAAACGTAGCTCCGGCGTTGCTCCGGCGAAAAATCCGGCGATGACGTCGGCGGCGGCGGGTCCCGCGGATTAGATTAGTCTAACCCTAAAACGCTGGCGAAAATAAACTTAGCCCTAATCGGGGCTATTTATAGCCAGCCCCTAATCCCTCTTTTTTTTTATAAATCCGAAATAAAAACAAATTCGGTGTGCTGGAAAAAAAACAGACCAGGCCCAATAGGCCCAAAACAATATTAGGAAAATCACGGAAAATTATTTTAAAATTCCGTCTTCGCCAATATTTTTAAAATAATAAAATTGAATTTTTGGCTTGACCAAAATAATAAAATAAAATAAAAACTTTGCAATTTATTTTTAAATACTTTTCTGGCATTTTAAAAATACCGAAAACTCCGATAATTGATTTAAAAACTTTTCCAGAGTCATAAATAAATTCCAAAAATAATTTTAGAAAATATTTATAACCCCAAAGTAAAATCAAAAAGTCTCCCAAAAATATTTTAAAATACTTTTCAACAAATTAAAATGGGGATAAGTCCTTTTATATCCTCTCCAGCGAAGAGCCATGTGTAAAAAAAATGTTTAAAAATATTTTAAAAGAATTCCAATAAAGATTTAAAACATTTTCCAAACTTTTAAAATGTTGAAGGAGTCATATTACCTTCTCTCATTTTATTTTGTTGGTTTTGTTTTAAAATAATAAATTCCAAAACACCAACGGTGAGTATTAGGGAAAGTCATTTTATTCCCTCTCGTTTAAATATTCAATAAATCTCAAAAGTTTTAAATCCCAGAGAAAATCAAACACATCAAGCAAACAATCATTATCTATTTAATTTTTATTAACATTCCAAAATTCGAAGAATTTTGGGATGTTACAAAGCAATCGAGCCGAGCTGCACCAGGGACGACGCCCGCGTCGAGGTTCCACCGCCGACCGCCGAGGAGAAGACCTCAAAATCGCGCCACCACCGAGCTCCCTGCGACCCTCCGTCCACTCCACTGCACTCAGGGTGAGTAGAGCTCCGTTTTGCCCCTAGCCGCGCCTCTTTCCGTGCCCTCCCGCTTGGTTCCGGCGAAGTCCGAGCTCGGACCGCCGCCGCGGTTGAGCTAGCCGTCGCCCTGGAGCTCGTCTTTGGCCCCCTTCGAAGCCACTCGATGCGGAATCCCACGAGGAGTAGTTTCGTGCCCTGCGGACCCCTCCTCGTGCCCAAAACCCCGACTCCGGCAAGACTCCGGCGAGTCCACAGCCGCCGTCGCCATTAACCCTCCCCTCTCTCTCTCTGACTCGTGGGCCCGAGGCCACTAAGCTAATCCCCCCCCTAACCCACTGACTACTGGGCCCCAGCACCCTAACCCCTCTCTGTTAATTAAACAGAGAGGATTAAATCCCTCTGCCACTGACATGGCTGGCCCACCAGTCAGGCCCCTGCTGAGGTCATGCTTGCAATAGCATGACGCAGTAAACCAATTTCTAGAGAATTTTTGAATTAAAAATAATTCCAGAAAATCCAGAAAATACCCCAAACTTTGGAAATTCATAGAAAATTCATATTAACTCCAAATTGGGCAAATAATATATGAAAAATGATCAGGAGAAAATTATCTTTCCAAATATGCAACATTCAACTCTGTTTGAGTTGAATTTAAAATGTGATCAGTAGCATTTGCTATTTAATTTAAATGGAATTAAATCAAATTCAATTCAAATATTTTTTGGCAACTTGAACCATGGCAACATGCTACATTTCACTTACACATCAGAGGCATATCATACATTTGAAGATAATTCAAAATGATCAAACTATATCACATATAACTTGGTTAATGTTGAATTCAATTGTGGAGTTTGAATTTGCATTTTAAATGCAATATATTCCACTTAAATGGAATTGCCTCACACATCAAACTTGTACTTCAAGCTTTAACATTCAATCATGTGCTTGAGCATTGCATTCATATTGATTGCTACTTCATGCTTTGTTTGTCGAGTAGAGGTGGAACCGGAGCAAGAGGTCACCCCCTTCGCTGAAGATCCAGAACCCGAACCTCGTCAGCAAGGCAAGCAAAACCCCATTGATCATGTCGATAAAATCCCACTTCCCTCTCATGTCTCGCTTATGCATTGTTTAGGATGATCACCATGCTTCGTTTCTACCGCATAGATGAACCCATTCCTTTGCATGACCTATCATTTTGTCACAGTAGTAAGCAAACCACAATCCTAGCAACTGTAGGAGTTGTTTGATATCATGTGGCCCCTGCAAATGTTATCGCTTATTGCATGCTTAGTATGATACCATGCTGTTACTGTGATGTGAGTCAGGATGGTAATGATCATGTGGATGACGGTAGAAAAGTGTTGGTGAATCGACCCTAATACAAGGTGAACGATGAGAGGTTGTGTAGGAGTACACGGTGGGTTGTCTCGTTGAACACCGCCCTAAGTCCGAGTTCTTGTGTGGTGATCCAAGATGAAGAGTACAACCACACATTGGGCTCACTGACCCCTCTCAACTTATTAACTCATCCCTTTCGATGTCCAGATGTCGTAGTAGTTCGGAGTTCTGGTAGGCTTGTGGCCTGGATGCTAAGTGAGAGAACGGCTCAACCGAGACCGGCTTATGCACCACGCACACATCGCTTGGGTCCACTTCGGTAAACCGGCCGGGTTCACGATTGTGGTAGCCAACCCAAGTAGGCGGCTTTCTTGGACTAGATAGGCTATGAGGTAACAGTTGTGGTGAGCATCCTCGCTGGCACCCCTTGATTGGTGTCGAGATCAAAGGCGGTAAATGATGGTCATGTGTGTGTAGCGGTACACCCTTGCAAGGTTAACAAAACTATTCGAATAGCCGCGTCCGCGGTTATGGACTACTTGGAAAGCTTAGCTTGATTATTAGACAACTTGAACCGGATACTTCTAAAACACACCAAGATAAGTGTGAGTGCTATGGCGTGCTTTCTCGTGGGGAAGTCGAGGAAGGCACCATAGTGGTGTAATTGGTTGGTGAAAGTAGTGGACTCGTGTACGCTTCTTACCTCAAAGTCTGGTACTCGTAGTTCAGGATTAGCCAAATCAAAGCTGGCATTTCTGCAAGTGAACCCCACCTCCTTTTACCTTGATACATGTGCATGAGTAGTATAGCTCCTATGTAAGTCTTGTTGAGTACGACTTTGTACTCACGTTTGCTTAATATATGTTTTAGATGACGCCACTGACCCGAAGGTGGCTTCTTCATCGAGCTGGACGACTGAAGTTAAATTAGTCTAGTCCCAGTCAGCAGACTGGTTCCCTCGTGGATGGATTTATGTTTGAATAAGGCTTCTTAAGCCAATTTGTTAAACTTGTCTGTACTCAGACATAATTTGCTTCCGCTTTATGTTGTAATGTTGGATCACATGTATGTGATCTCTGTGTGTACTCTATAAGGGTTATAAATAAAATGTACACTTTGTAGAGAATTGCAATGGTACCTGCTGTTCATACAAGGCATGTGTGCTGCGTGTATGTTTATAACATGCATGTCTTTGTATGGGTTTTCGAGACCTTAGTTGTGTTCTGGCTGGCGGTCTTTCATACACCAAGTGGCCCTTAGATGTGCGCAGCTTGGGGCATCGCGATGCGATTGTCCGAGACTCCGTCTCGTGCACACTTTGTGGTATGATCGAGCCCGCCCTAGACCCCGACTAAGTGATCGGGCTGGAGTAAGTCTATGTAAGAGTTTTGAGATAGTCGATAGTATGGTTGAGGCGACTTGTCTTTGAATATGGGAGTTCACCACCCATATCATTAGACCTATGTGCGGACGAAGAGGACCCATCACAGTTGATCATCCGGCCTGGATGGGATGCCCCTCACGTACGATGCTTTCCGAGAATGTTCAGTGCTTGGCCTTGTCTTCTTAGACAAGTGGGTGCGGTTCTCGGCTCTCCATATGACTATGTCTTAACTGTACTTGCATACGCTAACCCCGGGTCCCGACAGTTGGTCAATGCTCAAGCACAACTTATGTACCACATGGGATCTTGTGGCATGGTGATTCTCATGGGATTGCATTGAGAAAGATCACAAGTGCCCATGAGAGGATGACTCAAATGTATTCTCATGGGATTGTATCAAGAAAGATCACGAGTGCCCATGAGAGGATGGTCATCATGAGAAGATGGTCAAGTTCAAGATATGCATCCCAGAGGATTACATGCTTGAAGCTTGCGGATGATCTCATGGTGGCACATATGAAGATGGCATATAATGCGAAGCTTTCCTCATGACTTACGAGGAAACTAATTGAAGTCTTCACAAATTTATGTGACCAATATTACATGGACATCTTGAGCCAAGAATGACACCAACATCAAGCTCAAGTGGAATGCTCAAGTCAAAGGTATTGTGTCGTGGATTGTTGACCATAAAAAAGGATACATGCTCAAGAATGGATTTCCGGAAGCTATAGTATAGCTCTTTTATTATTCTTGAGTTATAGGGATCCCGCACTATTAAGAGGGGATCAAAGGGGTTTAGTAATGGACTTGCTCAAGTCAACAATTCCTAACTCAATTCCACTCCTATCCTTTATACCAAAAAGGGGATAATCCAAAGCCAACTCATTCCCCAAATCCTATGGCATAGCCTTTACATATTTTGCACCTTCCATTTTGGTTTATCTTGGGTGGTTCTCTATGTGAGGATCTTGAGCTTTTCAATAGCTTTAAAATAAGCCCAAGATCATCAAAATCGGAGTTCGTATGTAAAAGTTATGCTCGGTTCAGTATTGAGTTCCTGCTGTTTTTTCTGGATTTCGGACGTCCGAAATTCTTCGGACGTCCGACATGTCGGACGTCCGAAACTTGTCGGATGTCCGAAATCCGCTGAAACTAGTCAGTAGCCCTCGCTCTTTTGGACGGAAATCCGACATATTTCGGACGTCCGACATGTCGGACGTCCGAAACTCAACGGACGTCCGAAACTTCTCCGCCAGAATGCCCCAACGGTCACTTGGACAGTTGGGCTATATATACTCCTCTACCAATCCGGTAGAGGGTTGAGCAACACATCCAAAAACACATACAAACCCTAGAAAGCTCCCTCTCCTTCCTCCCACACCAAATCTTAGATCCCGGAGTGATTTGTGAGAGTTCTTAAGAGAGATTTCACCCATTGATAGATCCACTCCCTCTCCCTCTTTTGACCAAAGGAATTCGCGATTTGAGCAAGTCTTGAGCAATCCCCCCTTGATCTTGTTACTCTTGGAGGTTGGAGACTCCTAGGCGGTAGGAGTGCTCCGGTGAGGAATCAACTTGTGATTTGCCCCCCGGAAAGTTTGTGAAGGTTTGGAGGCCGCCTCAAGGTCTACCACTAGTGGTTGGGAATCGCCTTCGTGTGTGATATCCCAAGGGGTGAGCCTTCGTGGCGTTGGTGTGCCTTCGTGGTAACACCCACTCTCTCCAAACGGTGAGTAGCTTCCCTCCAAGGAAGTGAACATCGGGATACATCCTCGTCTCCGAGTCTTCGGTTATCTCTAACCCTAGCTCCCTACTTGTGGTTTACTTTAGTCACTTGACCTTGCATTCACTATATCTTGTTGTCCTCATTATATTGTGTTGGTTATCATATTGTTGTTATTGGTTTTAGGCCAACACATTATACTCCGTAATTCATATGTGCTACTATTCTCCATATTTGTCTTTGTGTGAATTGTTATATTGTATCTCCCATATCCACATCTTGTGATACATATATCTTGTGTAAGTTTGTGTAACTTACTCATGCTTACTTGTATCCTCATTGTGTTCATATTGTTTAGAATAAAGTTGTTGGTGCACTTGGTTGAGCCTAGTATATTGAGGATTTGTACTTGAATAAGTATCCGCTTAGTTTATTTCCGCATCCGGATATAGAAAAATCCGTAAAAGGTTTAAAAAGCCTATTCACCCCCCCTCTAGGCGACATCGTGGTCCTTTCAATTGGTATCAGAGCAAGGTCTCTCCTTATTAGGCTTCACCGCCTGGAGAGTAAGATGTCGACTAGTGGTATAGTGCACAATGACACCTTTGATTTTGATGGCACAAATTATCACTTGTGGAGAATTCGCATGCTATGTCACTTCCGGACCATGGGTCCAAACGTTTTGCGAATTGTTACTATTGGGGCTCATATTGCCAAGGATTGCCTATCTCCATCTCTTGAGGATATGCATATTGATAGTGATGCGTTGGGAGCCATTCATCAAGCTATAACATTTGATGTGTTTATGTCTATTTTGATGTGTAAGACAGCTCATGAGTCTTGGACCAAACGTGATGATGTATATGGTGGATCATATCTTGATGAAGCCAATATTTTTCCCATGGAGACAATTGGGGAAGTCTCGACAACCTCATGTCATGAAGAGCACCCTATTGCCTCCACCTCCGACTACTTGGACACATCAACATCTTCCACTTTACCTACATTTAGCTTGTCACAAGGTAATGACATGGTAAGTGGAGAAATCATGTGTGATGATGATGTCGAGATTATTATGGATGATCCTCCATGTAGAAATGCTATCATTGTAGCTTCCATGGACTTGAGCATATCTTGCACCAACTTTGGCATAGACTCTTTTGTCAATAATCCATGCATTTCATCTAAAGATTCCTTGACATACTCTTGTGATGATATGCTTGATCTTCCATGTTGCCATGATATAAATGCTTCAATTTCCTCTAGTTATTGTATGACTAACCATGTAGAGGAAACCAAGAAAAATGTGGCACACTTGATTAACAAAGACCCCTCTTGTCCGGAAAAGTCATCACCGATGCACATGTGCCTCATGGCAAGAGGTAATCACGAGGTATCCTCTTCTCTTAGTGATGATGATGATTGTGATGAAAATGATGTTGTCATGACCCAAAATCTCTATGAGATTGGAAAAACCCTTTGTAGGGTTAACAAGGGCACATATAGGATGTTTCAAGATGTTCTTGCCTCCTTTGATAAACGTAATGATTTACTTCTTGAAGTGCAAGATAAAAATGAACTACTTGAACATAATATCATTTTGGCTCATCAATCCTTGAGAGACTTGAAGTGTTCAAAACAAGAGATTGAAGTTTCTCATTGTAAACTTAAAGAGGATTTTGAGCACCTTGACCTTGGCTACAAAAATGTCAAAGGAGAGCTCACTAAACTCTCTAAGTCTCATGAGGAACTTCAAGCTACTCATAAGAAGTCTCTTGGTTCTACCCCTTCCTCTCATATTGTCAATGATGCTTGTACTACTAATCCTATTTTTTGTGAAGCATCAATATTTAAGGAGAATGTTGAGCTAAGTGCTCAACTTGATTTGCTAACTAGCAATTATGGGAAATTGGAAGTAATTCATGAAAAGCTCTCGAGCACTCATGAGAACCTTCTAACCTCTCATGATAGGCTAAAATTAGCCCATGAGGCTATGATCACTAAGGTAAAATCTTATGAGTCTCATGTGGACATTAGCACATATTCTACACGAAATGCCTTGTT
The DNA here is from genome assembly GCA_950022295.1 of Bromus sterilis. Lineage (NCBI taxonomy): Eukaryota > Viridiplantae > Streptophyta > Magnoliopsida > Poales > Poaceae > Bromus > Bromus sterilis. The sequence continues at coordinate 87,822,526 of OX465599.1, forward strand.
GTCATGTGCTAGTCCTTGCAATTCCTCTCTACATGATGTTGCTACATGTTGCGATGATTTGCTCACCATGCCTTGTTGCTCTAATAATGAAGCTTCTATATCCTCTAGTTCTTTTGTCAATACTAACATTGTAGAGGAAAATAAAGAGCTCAAGGCCCAAGTCACTAGTTTGAAGAAAGACTTGGAGAAGTGCTATGATGGGAAATCCACACCCAACAATATCTTGAGTGTACAAAACTTCCCTCAAGATAAATGTGGACATGGTTTTATATTCAACAAGAAGAAGTCCAAGACCAATAAGAAGGGACAAGACCAAGTCAAGAATGAGGCCAACATTACATGCTTCAAGTGCAAGAATGTTGGACACCATGTAAGATCTTGTCCAACGAAGAAGAGGACCTCAAGTAAGAAGCATCATGGAAAGCGGCCTCAAGAACAATATCAAGATGAAGAAAGGATTCTCCCCATGATTAACCATGATAATGATCCTCATGTTGGGAAGGCAAAGAAGAAGAGAAAGGGAAGCACATGTTGCTATACTTGCCGTAAGAAGGGACACATATCTTCATCATGTCCCAACGGTAACATCTCTAAGCCTCCAATAATAAATGATCATTATTCACTTAGGAAGGATAATGTTGGCAATGTGTTTGCCAAGTTTATGGGTACCCAATGTGGTTCGAAGGTGGATAAGACCATTTGGGTTGCTAAACCTATTGTGACTAATTTCTTAGGACCCAACTTTGTTGGGGACCAACAAGCTCAAACTTGATCAATAGGTGTGTGGAGAGCATTGGAGACTTGGCTACTTCATGAAGAAGAAGAAAATACTTTCACCACAAGTTGTGGTTAATTACTAGTCAAGTGGATTATCATCATATTCATTAATCCAATGCTCCTCCTTGCGGTAACTTGTAGTTACATTGTTTACATTGAAAGTGACTAGCACCATGCATGTGTAGGTTTTGTGCCTAGCATGTGTTTGTATGTTGTGCCTCTTAATTATGCTTGATTTGTGGTATTTAGCATATGTAGGTTGCAATTCACCTCATACAGTTGTGAGTGTATGTGTGTGTTATTTCGAGCCTTTATTGCTTCATTAGTTGAATCTTATTTGGCTCTTTCGAGATATCAATGGATCATCACATTGTGGGGGAGTGTTATGTTTACACATATCACAAACCTTGAATGTGTATATATGTGGAACACCATCTAGAATTACTTGTACAATATTATCTAGCATAGTCTGTACTCACAATGTAAAATGTGCATCCATGTACAACTCCTAGAAATATCTCATAAATTGGGTTTCATTTGACACATGTGGATAATACATGAATTGTCACATTATGGGGGAGCGGTATGCTATGTGCATACCGCAATCCTTATAGACGTGAATAAATTGAATAATGCCATTTAGAATTCATATTTGAAATTATCTTATATCTATGTGGCTTGCGACGTTTTGTTTGAGTATGGTATTTTTGTGCGATTTTCCCATGATTTATCATAAAGAACTTGAGTGGGTTTGTGTTTAGGTTTTGCTCAAATCATATTAAATCAACACAGCACAAATTGTTAATTCACATATGTCTCTGCCTGACATTCGGACGTCCGATGACTTTCGGACGTCCGACACTTCACAGTTTCGGACGTCCGTACTATATCGGACGTCCGACATCCATGCCGCAGGAATTGTTGAGGAGGTAAGTAGACCTACAAAGAATAACGGACTTCCGATCTGGTTCGGACGTCCGACACATCGGACGTCCGAATCCCGCCGGACGTCCGGTACCTGCTCCGAGGAGTCTACTGACCTGGCGTGGCTCGCATGTGTTCCACAAGAACATTTCGGACGTCCGACATATTTCGAACGTCCGACAATTGGAGTTCGGACGTCCGATCTCTAACGACATTGATATTCTTGTGCGATTTTTCATGATCTATCATAAAAATCTTAGGTGGAAAATTGTTTGATTCAATTCATTCCAATTATGGTTATGCATGGTTATCTATATAATTGGTATATTAAGAATCTCCTATTCACATGCATTGTGATTAATTATAAACTCTCATCATATGCCTTATATATTGAAGTTGATCTTGCATATCGTTGAAATCTACCACCGAGTGTTATTCTAGATACCATTAAACTTGGTATTCCTTCATGTGGTAGAATTAGTAGATCATCTTTGTCTCGGCCTTTGCTTCAACTTACATTTTATATCTAGACGAGAAATTCATTTGTATCCCAAATGTTCTCCCTTACTTTTTTCTCAATATCATCTTCTTAGTTTTGTGGAGTTACTGGAGTTGATTATCTCACTAGTTACACTATTTTATATCCACTTGAATGGGATATAACCTTGAAAATATGTGTAATGTATATCTTTTGTGCACTTTGGCTTTGCTTAGTTCATATGCTGAACTATGTGTGTAATCATGTGTTGATTCATCACTTTGATACAATTTGGACAACATGAATGATGGTTGATTTTATTTAAGTGTTCATCATTTATATATTCTACTGTCTAAATTATATCTTCTTGGTTCTTGATATGCTTGTGCATGCATGCTTAAATATATGTGTATCTTCATGCCCTGCTTGATCTATTTGATACAAGATATGTAGGGGAAACTCCATCAAACCGTGACGACTAAGATGTGCATTCATATTCATATTCACACACTTAAGTGGAGTTTGCCCTATGAATTGTAGCTATGCTAACCACTTTGGACCCAAGAAGGTTGGGGACCATATTGTACTTAAATGCTCTTAGGTACATTTGAAGAATGTTGGGTGCTTGACTTATTCATTGAGAATGTGGTACTTTCATAAGGAACTATGAGTCAAGCCATAATATGTTATTGATCTACAACTTCATTCTCATGCTATCACGGTAACAAGAATTTATTTCATGTAAATACATAAAGTAATATGGTCAACCTTGTGTAGGTTGCATCATGGCATGATTAGTTCTTGCTAAAACTATGTTTCTTGCATGTTCTTTCAAACAAAGTTATTGTGATGTGAGGCATTTGAGAAGATGCATATAATGGGCATGTTATCCCAAAATTTACCAATAAGAAAATTTATTGCATATCAATTCCTCAAATGTGCTCTCATATGCAATATTGATGAAATTGTAGAAACACTCTAATTGCTCGTAGTATGTGCTTTCTTGATTAATAATTCATGGTTATACAAATGAGATCAATTTGTGCCATGTGCCATGTGCCATGTTCCATGTTCCATGTGTCATGTGTCATGTGTCATGTGCCTTGCTCTTATGATAGGATCAAACTTGTGTAACAATGGATTCACATATGGATATCATGTCGCTATCAATTGTAACTATCTTGTATATGTGAGTTTCTTAGTGTATTTGCCACTTAGGAACTTATATACATCAGAAAGTTCATATATTCCCTTGATATCATCTTCCATTGCCGTCCACTTAGTTTGTTCATTGTTGTTTCTTTGGTGGCTTCGGTAGTAGGGTGTTATGTGAGTGCTTGTATGTCTTGCATATTCCTTTTTCACTCATGTGTGTTAATGTATTCCTCATATGTCTAATTCTTATCTTCATATCATTGTACCTTGCTACCTGATATTGATCCCCACTTAAGGTTGAGCTTCTCCATGTGTTCCTTATAGAATATGTGCATTTAATGTCACTCATAACTTGTCATATGCACACATTATGGTGGTCTCATACCATATGGGTTTCTCTAGATCTTTCCTTCCATTTTGGCATTTGTTGCCAATGGGGGAGAAGTTTAGAGGGTTTAGTGGTCTAGTGGTTGATATCATTCATGCATATCTATCTGTGTTATATATTCTTATGGCATGAATGAGCTACATATATAGAGTAAACTTCAACATGGTCAACATAGGCAAAGTTCATTCACACATGCATATATTGTGGGGGAGTTTTCTCTATATATTATGGTTCTACTAACATCAAATTCTTGTGTAGTATTTTGATGCTAGTATAACCGGTATGGATAACATAAAGTAACTTTGTGTTACTTTATGCTATCAAAAGAACTCAAGTATACAATTTATCCTTGGATAAGATGCATGCTTGTTTGAATATTCATTATATAAACCCTCTTGCTGAGATTGTCATCAACTACCAAAATGGGGGAGATTGAAAGTACATGTAGTCCCCATGTGTGGTTTTGGTAATTAATGACAATCCTTATGGACTAATGTTTGCATTGAGATATATATTTGAAGGAAAGCTACATAGGCAATGCATGAAGAACATTGTTCATCAACACAAATGTATCCATTGTGGCTTGGTAATGAATGATGATTCCAATAAAGCAACAATGGTATCAAGTATCTATGAATGTATAATGCGAAGAAGAGTGGATGAATTTGCAATGAATACAATCAATAGTAGATCGGTCCTTGGGTCGCATGTGCTGAATACGACCTCGGAGTATGATGATTCAAAAGGGAATGTCATTCTCCTCGACAAGACGAAGAATATTCATGTCACCACTTGATCATAGAGTAAAGATAATTGTTGACCAAGATAAAGATGAAAGATTGAATTCTAGTTGGTCAATGCTCAAGCACAATATATGTACCACATGGGATCTTGTGGCATGGTGATTCTCATGGGATTGCATTGAGAAAGATCACAAGTGCCCATGAGAGGATGACTCAAATGTATTCTCATGGGATTGTATCAAGAAAGATCACGAGTGCCCATGAGAGGATGGTCATCATGAGAAGATGGTCAAGTTCAAGATATGCATCCCAGAGGATTACATGCTTGAAGCTTGCGGATGATCTCGTGGTGGCACATATGAAGATGGCATATAATGCGAAGCTTTCCTGATGACTTACGAGGAAACTAATTGAAGTCTTCACAAATTTATGTGACCAATATTGCATGGACATCTTGAGCCAAGCATGACACCAACATCAAGCTCAAGTGGAATGCTCAAGTCAAAGGTATTGTGTCGTGGATTGTTGACCATCAAAAAGGATACATGCTCAAGAATGGATTTCCGGAAGCTATAGTATAGCTCTTTTATTATTCTTGAGTTATAGGGATCCCGCACTATTAAGAGGGGATCAAAGGGGTTTAGTAATGGACTTGCTCAAGTCAACAATTCCTAACTCAATTCCACTCCTATCCTTTATACCAAAAAGGGGATAATCCAAAGCCAACTCATTCCCCAAATCCTATGGCATAGCCTTTACATATTTTGCACCTTCCATTTTGGTTTATCTTGGGTGGTTCTCTATGTGAGGATCTTGAGCTTTTCAATAGCTTTAAAATAAGCCCAAGATCATCAAAATCGGAGTTCGTATGTAAAAGTTATGCTCGGTTCAGTATTGAGTTCCTGCTGTTTTTTCTGGATTTCGGACGTCCGAAGAATTTCGGACGCCCGACATGTCGGACGTCCGAAACTTGTCGGACGTCCGAAATCCGCTGAAACTAGTCAGTAGCCCTCGCTATTTTGGAAGGAAATCCGACATATTTCAGACGTCCGACATGTCGGACGTCCGAAACTCAACGGACGTCCGAAACTTCTCCGCCAGAATGCCCCAACGGTCACTTGGACAGTTGGGCTATATATACTCCTCTACCAATCCGGTAGAGGGTTGAGCAACACATCCAAAAACACATACAAACCCTAGAAAGCTCCCTCTCCTTCCTCCCACACCAAATCTTAGATCCCGGAGTGATTTGTGAGAGTTCTTAAGAGAGATTTCACCCATTGATAGATCCACTCCCTCTCCCTCTTTTGACCAAAGGAATTCGCGATTTGAGCAAGTCTTGAGCAATACCCCCTTGATCTTGTTACTCTTGGAGGTTGGAGACTCCTAGGCGGTAGGAGTGCTCCGGTGAGGAATCAACTTGTGATTTGCCCCCCGGAAAGTTTGTGAAGGTTTGGAGGCCGCCTCAAGGTCTACCACTAGTGGTTGGGAATCGCCTTCGTGTGTGATATCCCAAGGGGAATAGGGTGAGCCTTCGTGGCGTTGGTGTGCCTTCGTGGTAACACCCACTCTCTCCAAACGGTGAGTAGCTTCCCTCCAAGGAAGTGAACATCGGGATACATCCTCGTCTCCGAGTCTTCGGTTATCTCTAACCCTAGCTCCCTACTTGTGGTTTACTTTAGTCACTTGACCTTGCATTCACTATATCTTGTTTTCCTCATTATATTGTGTTGGTTATCATATTGTTGTGATTGGTTTTAGGCCAACACATTATACTCCGTAATTCATATGTGCTACTATTCTCCATATTTGTCTTTGTGTGAATTGTTATATTGTATCTCCCATATCCACATCTTGTGATACATATATCTTGTGTAAGTTTGTGTAACTTACTTGTGCTTACTTGTATCCTCATTGTGTTCATATTGTTTAGAATAAAGTTGTTGGTGCACTTGGTTGAGCCTAGTATATTGAGGATTTGTACTTGAATAAGTATCCGCTTAGTTTATTTCCGCATCCGGATATAGACAAATCCGTAAAAGGTTTAAAAAGCCTATTCACCCCCCCCTCTAGGCTACATCGTGGTCCTTTGAACTGGATAAGGAAAGGGTTGCAAACACTGAAAGGTAAATATTTAGGGGTTTTTGGTTTAAGCAACGGAAAAGTAAAAGACATGCAAAGTAAACAGGGTAACTGAGGAGTAGCAAGTGGCCCAATCCTTTAACAAGGATAAGCCTAGGAACTGAACTTATAAAAGCTAAAGCATTCTCGAGAAAACACGGGAGAGATAGTCAAGTCACTTTCACCATACTCCGCCAAGTAATATGTATCGTGTTGATAAGTGTCGGTGGGTGGATCAATGCTAGTACACATTCTAGACTAAGATAAGTGTACTCTTATGATTACACACGTTGCAAGCATCCGCAAATACAAGGTAGTAATTAAGGCATAAGCCTAACCACAACATTACGATCAAGGATCCATAACTCCCTTGTGCGAAAGTCTGCGAACTGGGGTTCAGGTTTCTGTCACTCCGGCAACCCACCATAAGCATCCTTTGTGCACAATGTATTCCTCTAGGCCCATGAAAGGTGAAGTGTTATGTGTTCGACTCACATAACACCACTAGAGAAATAACAACACAACTTAAGTATCAAACAACACATAATACTTCAACATCATATGACTACTAACAACTAGACTTCTCCCATGTTCTCAAGAACTAAAGTAAATACTCACAAGACATAAAAGAGATCATGATCAGAGGTGATAGATGGGTGATAAACAATCTGGACACAATGATATTTCTCCAACAAAACTCAATAGCATTCACCACAAAGTAGTAATCAACACCAACAGAGTAGAGAGGATAGATAGTACGGATTACAACACAAGTTGCAATTCTGAGATGAGATGCGATGGAGATGGAGATGCTGCTGATGTTGGGGACGATGTTGATGATGATCTCGATGATGCCCGTGACGATGATGATGATGGCGACGATCTCCCTTCCGGGAGGTGATCTCCCCGGCGGAATCTTCCCTCCGGATATGGCTTTTCTCCTCTGTAGGTTTCCGCCCCGTGGCGGCGGAGAAACATGGAAACGACTCTTGTCTCTGGGTTTCCACCCTAGGGGGTTTATATAGGCGAAGGAGGGCACCGAGGGGGGCCACCAGGCACCCAGGAGGGTGCCTGGCGCGGCCAGGAGGGGGGCCGCGCCAGGCACCCTTATGGCTGCCTGGTGGGTCCCCTCACCTCCTCCTTCGGTGATCCCCAGTCAATCTTCATAAAAATGCTCCCCGTAAAATTTCATCGCATTTGGACTTGATCTGATTAAGCAACTTGGTATCCACTTTTTACCGCTGAATTCTGGTCCTGCTGCTTCGGCACCGCAAAGTTTTAAACTGCGTAAAATAAGCCAAAAAAACATAAGAACAATAATTTAAAGTGGAATATATCAATGAATAGGGTGAAATCAAAATATAAAATAGTGATGTTTTTTGGACGTATCAACTCCCCCAAGCTTAGACCTCGCTTGTCCTCAAGCGATTGCTGAGCTCGGTAAACCTGTCCATGAGTTTAGAGAGTGAAGTGTCGATAAAAGAATACGAACAAGAAGCATCAAGATTCCTCACCAAACTGAAACATCCTCAACAGCAACCTCAACTCATAAGGTCCTTATGAGAAAGTAGTAACAATTATAACAAAGTAGGACCTGGAAAACTCATCAAATCATGACTAACATAGCCTTGGTCAAGGAACAACTAATAACTTTTACTTTTGTTCTTTCACTTATAATGGAACAGTTGAAGCTTTTGAAAGAACATGCTATTAGTCAAGAAGTGCAAATGTCAACACAAAGGAAGATGTTTACTAAGCATGAGCTTTTGCAAACAACTCACTTATCAAAAGATAATGTCAACAAAGATGTAACATGCTAGATTTCAATGCAACTTTATATGCAAGCATCTTTATCAACATCAAATGTCTGTTCTCTCTCAAGAAAGGAAGGAAGTAGGAAGGACTGACTCGGCACAAAATAAAGATAAACCCCGTGCAAAAGGGTAAGCAGGGAAAACTTATGTGCCATCTCTAGATCAAACAGAATAAAAACAAACTTTTGGGAGTTGCATGATCCGTCAACGACTGCTGATAGATAACTCACTCACTTCATGATTTGGACAAGTTTCGAGGAACGGCTCCCATGTGGGGACGATCACATCCCCTTGGATTCCTTTGTTTATTACTCGTAAAAGGGCGAAGGAACTTGTGTGTTAGTATTTATCTTTTACGAGCTGGTCACTCATGCCAGTCCCTATTTCATAAAGTGACCTCCCTAGACATGATACGACTCTACTTGACTCCTAAAGAAAAAGATAAAGATAAAGATACCGGGCACTCCCCCAAGCTTGGAAGTACAGAGTTTTGGCTAGCAAGGCTTTGAGAGAGCAGAAAATTGATGACAACTTAGATGCAAGCAATACAAAGCATAAACATCAAAACTAGCATAAAACATCAAGTTGTCTTCCTTGTCAACATAACACTTCAAGCATAATAACACAAAGGTTTTGGCTATGTCGCTACTTTGAGAATAACATGCTTGTTGTTATGACCAAAGCTATACTTGCCAAGATTAAATGAAGTTTTTGAAGCATACCTGATATAAGGTCAATACTCCCCATAAGAATCAGCTCATAATGTCGATTGCGTGAAGAGAATACCAAGTGCAGCAAAGAAACCAATAGACTTCTCATTAATATTCCTTCATAGACGACTCCACACTCACGGATACAAAGCTCTCCACAAGAGGAGTGATAGACCTCAAAGCAACACCTATTTCATAAAGTGACCTCCCTAGACATGATACGACTCTACTTGACTCCTAAAGAAAAAGATAAAGATAAAGATACCGGGCACTCCCCCAAGCTTGGAACAAGCTAAGGGGGTGCCATTACCTGAGGAGTTTTACTCCTCATTCTTGTTCTTCTCAGTCAGGTACTCCTTGGAGAAGCGCTTCCATGGCAGTTGTTCTCCAGTCTCGAAGGACATTCCAGTCTCCAAGATCCTGCACTCAGCACCTAAACCCATGAGCAGAAACTTTAGTTAATACTCACAGTTCTGGTTCTACAGATCATAGATCTGTGCTTGGAGTTCATAAACTTTTTCTTCTAATGCGGCCAAACTTGACCACATCTCCTTCATCTCCTTCTTGTGGGAAGCCTCGATCTCGGTCATGATGTCGAAGTTAGCTTCAACACCGTGCTCCACCATCTTCTTGAACTTGAAGACCTCATGTTCCATCTCCTTCAGCCGATCTTCGGTGCTCCCCTCTTTGACTGGCCCCTGCAGATCTTCCTTGCGGAGGACACCGTCCTCCACACGAAGGACCTGGGGGTGCTTCTTCACCTCTGCGAGATAAGGGTTGATGACGTTGACGACGAACTTGTCCTAGGGGGAACTTGGAGAAGCCATGGAACCTAGATCTGCTAAAAGTTTTCCTGGCAGAAACAGGCCGAGAAAGAAAACACGCGAAATCGAGAGATACGGTACCGGGACTATCCGGGCAAATATATAGCAAAAAATTCTGCAACGGAAGGAAGGTTTCAAGCCTAGGTGGAGTCGGAGGCGGAGTCCAGGGCAGCCAGGAGGGTGCCCGGCGCGGCCAGGAGTGGGGCCGCGCCAGGGGGCCTCCTGGCCTCCCTGGAGCTCCTCTCCGGCTCCACTCGGGCTTGGAATTTTCCTAATTTCGCAAAAAGTCTGAAAAGTTAACTTTTATTGACGTTCGCGGTGTTTTCTTACCATAATTCATACCTTTTCTAATTCTGCTCCTGCCGGAGTCTGAAAATGGGTTGTAACATGTTCTTCATGAGTACTTGTATATATCATGTTTGCATCCACATTGATTGGATCACCTGCCATATAATGTTTGAGTCTTTGTCCATTCACAACTTGAGGTTTGGTGCCTTCGAAATTATTGATCTTGATTGCACCCGTCCGATATACTTCTTCGATATGAAAAGGTCCTTCCCATATGGAAAGTAGTTTACCTGGAGAAAACCTGAAACGAGATCTAAACAACAAAAATTTATCTCCAACATTAAATTCACGTTTCAGAATTCTTTTATCGTGCCACTTCTTTACCTTTTCCTTGAACATTTTAGCGCTCTCGTAAGCTTCACTTCTCCACTCATCTAGAGAAGTCAAGTTCATGAGACGCTTTTCACCAGCTAACTTTGGGTCAGCATTCAGCTCTCTGACATCCTAGAAAGCTTTATGCTCTAACTCTAATGGTAAATGGCAAGCCTTGCCATAGACCATCTTATACGGAGACATGCCCATGGGGTTTTTGTAAGCAGTTCTATATGCCCACAAAGCATCTCCTAACTTCTTTGACCAGTCCTTTCTAGAACTGTTTACTGTTTTCTGCAAGATCAACTTGATCTCCCTATTGGTGAGCTCAACTTTCCCACTAGTTTGAGGGTGGTACGGTGATGCAATCCTATGATTGACATCTTACTTGGCTAGAGCTTTCCTAAAAGCTCCATGCGTGAAGTCTGACCCTCCATCTGTCATGAGGTACATTGGTACTCCAAACCTAGGAAAAATTACATCTTTGAGCATTTTCAAAGATTTCTTGTGATCAGCACTCTTAGTGGGGATTTCTTCAACCCACTTGGTTACATAATCAACAACAACTAAGATGTGTGTGTACTTGTGTGAAGGAGGAAAATGACCCATAAAATCAAAACCCCAGCAATCGAAAGGTTCGATCACTAGTGAGTAATTCATAGGCATCTCATTTCTCCTGCTAATGTTACCAACTCTCTGACACTTATCACAAGATAGAACGTACCTTCGGGCGTCCTTAAAGAGAGTAGGCCAATAAAAACCTGATTGTAGAACTTTATGTGCGGTCCTTTCACCGGCATGATGTCCTCCATAGGGACTATCGTGACATTGTCGAAGAATGTCCTGCTGCTCGTGCTCCGGTATACACCTTCTTACGATCCTGTCCACACCTTCTTTATAAAGATTTGGATCATCCCAAAAGTAATGCCTCAAATCCGTGAAGAATTTCTTCCTCTGCTGAAATGTGAAACCTGGAGGCAAAAACTTTGCAACGATAAAATTAGCATAATCTGCAAACCAAGGGTCGGAATGAGATTGTACCTTTACAACAGCAAGCTGTTCATCTGGGAAACTGTCGTTGACTTGAATAGGATCGTGCGGGATATCTTCCATCCTTGAAAGATTATCCGCCACCGGATTGTCTTCTCCTTTTCTATCGACAATCTGCAAATCAAATTATTGAAGAAGGAGTACCCACCTAATGAGTCTTGGTTTGGCATCCTTTTTCTGCAGAAGATACTTAATGGCAGCATGGTCAGTATGAATAATAACTTTAGAATCAACAATATACTGTCTAAACTTATCACAAGCAAACACCACTGCCAAGAATTCCTTCTTGGTAGTAGCATAATTCTTTTGAGCACTATCAAGTGTTTTGCTGGCATAGTGGATGACATTCAACTTCTTTTCAACCCTTTGTCCTAAAACAGCTCCAACAGAAAAATCACTAGCATCACACATAATTTCAAAGGGAAAATTCTAGTCAGGTGGTTGTACTATAGGAGCGGTTATCTAGGATTTCTTAAGAACTTCAAAAGCATCCTTACAATCTTCATCAAATACAAAAGGGGCATCCTTCTGGAGAAGATTGGTAAGGGGTCTCGAGGTCTTAGAAAAGTCCTTGATAAATCTTATATAGAAACCAGCATGACCTAGAAAACTACGAATACCTTTAATGTCCCTTGGATAAGGCATCCTTTCAATAGCTTCAATTTTTGCCTTGTCCACTTCAATTCCCCTTTCAGAAATCTTGTGTCCAAGAACTATCCGTTCGTTAACCATGAAATGGCACTTCTCCCAATTGAGCACCAAATTTGTTTCTTCACATCTTTGCAAAACTTTATTAAGATTGTGGAGACAGTGGTAAAAGGAGTTTCCATAGACGGAAAAGTCGTCCATGAAAACTTCTACAATCTCCTCACAGAAACCATGAAATATTGCAGACATACACCTCTGAAAAGTAGCATGTGCATTACACAAACCGAAAGGCATACGCCTATAAGCATAAGTACCATAAGGACACGTGAAAGTGGTCTTCTCTTGATCCGCGGTGTTGACGTGAATCTGGGAGAAGCCAGAGTACCCATCAAGATAGCAGAAGTGGGTGTTTTTAGACAACCGCTCGAGCATCTGATCAATAAAGGGCAAAGGATAGTGGTCCTTCTGGGTGGCCTTGTTTAACTTCCTGAAATCAATACACAATCTATATCCAATAATAGTCCTCTGAGGTATTAGTTCATTTTTATCATTAGGAACAACAGTCATACCTCCTTTCTTAGGAACACAATGAACGGGACTTACCCACTTACTATCAGCTATAGGATAGATGATACCTGCGGCTAGAAGTTTGAGAACCTCCGTCCTAACCACGTCCTTCATCTTTGGGTTCAACCGTCGTTGATGATCAACAACCGGTTTAGCATCAGGCTCGATATTGATAGTATGTTGGCAAATGGATGGACTAATACCCTTGAGATCATCAAGAGTATAGCCAATAGCACCTCGGTGTCTGCGGAGTGTCTCCAATAATCGCTCTTCTTCATACCCTGAAATGTTAGAATTGATAATAACATGATATACTTTCTTTTCATCTAAATAAGCATATTTGAGCGTATCGGGTAGTGGTTTTAGGTCGAACACCGGGTCTTCTTTCGGTTGCGAGAGGATTCCTAAAGGTTCAACCGGGAGGTTGTGCTTCAGGATGGGAGTTTGTCTTAAAAATATTCCTTCTAGTTCATCCCTTTCCTACATATGTATATCATTCTCGTGGTCTTCCATAAATTGCTGCAAAGTGTCATTAGGAGGAATAGCAATGGAAGCAATTTCTTCAATAATTTTGTCATTACTTGATAGGTCAGGACCACGAGGTTGCTTAGAAAACTTAGAAAAATTAAATTCATACGGCTCACCTTGAATTCAACAGAAACTTTACCTTTCTTGCAATATATTATAGCTCTGCAAGTGCTGAGGAAGGGCCTACCAAATATAATAGGGCAAAAACTATCTTGCACTGAACCAAGTACAAGAAAGTCTGCAGGATATTTTACCTTCCCGCAGAGTACTTCAACATCTCTTACAATCCCAACTGGAGAGATTGTTTCTTTATTTGCAAGATGGATAGTGACATCTATGTCCTCGATCTCACACGGCTGAATCTCGTGCATGATTTCTTGATAAAGTGTGAAGGGAATAGCGCTGACGCTAGATCCCAAATCACATAGACCATAGTAATTATGATCTCCTATTTTGACAGATACAACTGGTGTACCTGAAATTGGGCCTTTGTTCCTGGCTGTGACAATGTTAGTGGCAACAACACAAAAACTAATAGTGGATTCTTCGATATCACTGGTTACCAGATCCTTGACAATTGCAACTTGAGGCTGGACCTTGATCATGTCCTCAGGTTCGTCAATGGTCCTTCCATTCTTGTTTAGAATACCTGTAACAAAAGAGTGATCCTTTATCCTGGAGGGGTAAGGAGGCTGTTCATACACCAGTGCAGGTAAAACAGGATCAGTAACATTACTCTCAATTGGTGATTCCTTGAAAGGTTTATGATGTTGACTCTCCTTCTTCCTGGAAGAATCAATATGAGAAGCAAAGTCCTTGCAAAATTCAACCATTAGCTGGGAATCGAGACCATTACGATCAAGGATCAATAACTCCCTTGTGCGAAAGTCTTCGAACTGGGGTTCATGTTTCTGTCACTCCGGCAACCCACCATAAGCATCCTTTGTGCACAATGTATTCCTCTAGGCCCATGAAAGGTGAAGTGTTATGTGTTCGACTCACATAACACCACTAGAGAAATAACAACACTACTTAAGTATCAAACAACACATAATACTTCAACATCATATGACTACTAACAACTAGACTTCTCCCATGTTCTCAAGAACTAAAGTAAATACTCACAAGACATAAAAGAGATCATGATCAGAGGTGATAGATGGGTGATAAACAATCTGGACACAATGATATTTATCCAACAAAACTCAATAGCATTCACCACAAAGTAGTAATCAACACCAACAGAGTAGAGAGGATAGATAGTACGGATTACAACACAAGTTGCAATTGTGAGATGAGATGGGATGGAGATGGAGATGCTGCTGATGTTGGGGATGATGTTGATGATGATCTCGATGATGCCCGTGACGATGAGGATGATGATGATGGCGACGATCTCCCTTCCGGGAGGTGATCTCCCCGGCGGAATCTTCCCTCCGGATATGGCTTTTCTCCTCTGTAGGTTTCCGCCCCGTGGCGGCGGCGAAACATGGAAACGACTCTTGTTTCTGGGTTTGCACCCTAGGGGGTTTATATAGGCGAAGGGGGGCACCGAGGGGGGCCACCAGGCACCCAGGAGGGTGCCTGGCGCGGCCAGGAGGGGGGCCGCGCCAGGCACCCTTATGGCTGCCTGGTGGGTCCCCTCACCTCCTCCTTCGGTGATCCCCAGTCAATCTTCATAAAAATGCTCCCCGTAAAATTTCATCGCATTTGGACTTGATCTGATTAAGCAACTTGGTATCCACTTTTTACCGCTGAATTCTGGTCCTGCTGCTTCGGCACCGCAAAGTTGTAAACTGTGTAAAATAAGCCAAAAAAACATAAGAACAATAATTTAAAGTGGAATATATCAATGAATAGGGTGAAATCACAATATAATATAGTGATGCTTTCTGGACGTATCAACTCCCCCAAGCTTAGACCTCGCTTGTCCTCAAGCGATTGCTGAGCTCGGTAAACCTGTCCACGAGTTTAGAGAGTGAAGTGTCGATAAAAGAATACGAACAAGAAGCATCAAGATTCCTCACCAAACTGAAACATCCTCAGCCGCAACCTCAACTCATAAGGTCCTTATGAGAAAGTAGTAACAATTATAACAAAGTAGGACCTGGAAAACTCATCAAATCATGACTAACATAGCCTTGGTCAAGGAACAACTAATAACTTTTACTTTTGTTTTTTCAGTTATAATGGAACAGTTGAAGCTTTTGAAAGAACATGCTATTAGTCAAGAAGTGCAAATGTCAACACAAAGGAAGATGTTTACTAAGCATGAGATTTTGCAAACAACTCACTTATCAAAAGATAATGTCAAAAAAGATGTAACATGCTAGATTTCAATGCAACTTTATATGCAAGCATCTTTTATCAACATCAAATGTCTGTTCTCTCTCAAGAAAGGAAGGAAGTAGGAAGGACTGACTCGGCACAAAATAAAGATAAATCCCGTGCAAAAGGGTAAGCAGGGAAAACTTATGTGTCATCTCTAGATCAAACAGAATAAAAACAAACTTTTGGGAGGTGCATGATCCGTCAACGACTGCTGATAGATAACTCACTCACTTCATGATTTGGACAAGTTTCGAGGAACGACTCCCATGTGGGGACGATCACATCCCCTTGGATTCCTTTGTTTATTACTCGTAAAAGGGCGAAGGAACTTGTGTGTTAGTATTTATCTTTTACGAACTGGTCACTCATGCCAGTCCCTATTTCATAAAGTGACCTCCCTAGACATGATACGACTCTACTTGACTCCTAAAGAAAAAGATAAAGATAAAGATACCGGGCACTCCCCCAAGCTTGGAACAAGCTAAGGGGGTGCCATTACCCGAGGAGTTTTACTCCTCATTCTTGTTCTTCTCAGTCAGGTACTCCTTGGCGAAGCGCTTCCATGGCAGTTGTTCTCCAGTCTCGAAGGACATTCCAGTCTCCAAGATCCTACACTCAGCACCTAAACCCATGCGCAGAAACTTTAGTTAATACTCACAGTTCTGGTTCTGCAGATCATAGATCTGTGCTTGGAGTTCATAAACTTTTTCTTCTAATGCGGCCAAACTTGACCACATCTCCTTCTTGTGGGAAGCCTCGATCTCGGTCATGATGTCGAAGTTAGCTTCAACACCGCGCTCCACCATCTTCTTGAACTTGAAGACCTCATGTTCCATCTCCTTCAGCCGATCTTCGGTGCTCCCCTCTTTGACTGGCCCCTCCAGATCTTCCTTGCGGAGGACACCGTCCTCCACACGAAGGACCTGGGGGTGCTTCTTCACCTCTGCGAGATAAGGGTTGATGACATTGACGACGAACTTGTCCTAGGGGGAACTTGGAGAAGCCATGGCACCTAGATCTGCTGAAAGTTTTCCTGGCAGAAACAGACCGAGAAAGAAAACACGCAAAATCGAGAGATACGGTGCCGGGACTATCCGGGCCAATATATAACAAAAATTTCTGCAACCGAAGGAAGGTTTCAAGCCTAGGTGGAGTCGGAGGCGGATTCCAGGGCAGCCAGGAGGGTGCCTGGCGCGGCCAGGAGTGGGGCCGCGCCAGGGGGCCTCCTGGCCTCCCTGGAGCTCCTCTCTGGCTCCACTCGGGCTTGGAATTTTCCTAATTTCGCAAAAAGTCTGAAAAGTTAACTTTTATAGACGTTGGCGGTGTTTTCTTACCATAATTCATTCCGTTTCTAATTCTGCTCCCGCCGGAGTCTGAAACTGGGTTGTAACATGTTCTTCATGAGTACTTGTATATATCATGTTTGCATCCACATTGATTGGATCACCTGCCATATAATGTTTGAGTCTTTTTCCATTCACAACTTGAGGTTTGGTGCCTTCGAAATTATTGATCTTGATTGCACCCGACCGATATACTTCTTCGATATGAAAAGGTCCTTCCCATCTGGAAAGTAGTTTACCTGGAGAAAACCTGAAACGAGATCTAAACAACAAAACTTTATCACCATGTAACGACCCGATTCACAAAAGAATCCAAGTCTCTGTGCATTCTGTGCTAGTCACTGGATCAATAGCTAGCACACACAGTACACGATGTAATATCAAGAATAAACCACATGTCATATATATATTACATCGAAGATCCAGTATTACAAATAAACATACCTGCATATCTCAAGGCTAGCTGACAAATAAAATACAGCGGAAAACAATAAAAGCTTCGCGGCGTCCATCAACTCCACTGGCATAGTTGAGTATAGACATCGTAACCCTACATCGTACCACTTACTCGTCGTATATAATCCTGCAACACCGAAGGTTACAGCCCGACAACGGGTCAGTACATCTGATTTGTACGGCAAGTGACACAGAAAAGTTTATATAAAGGACCTACATCTACATGCACGGTAAGTCAAAGGAAAGGCTTATGGCTTTTGTTTTACAGAAAGCCAATTTTCTCCTGAACTAAACTAGTCAAAATTTTAAGTTGAACTTACTACTTAAGAACGAACTGGGCACACCAGTTCCAACACCACACCCTTATTTAATATTGCCCACTCAAATTATTATGGTGATTCATATGTCAAGATCCTCCAGTAACAGTAATGTCTAGTAGCTCAAAGATGTCCATAACCGGGGACACGGCTAATCATGATTAGTTTTTACTCTGCAGAGGTTAGTACACTCCACCGGCTGTACATGGAAGCTCCTAGTCACCAAGTATGTCTGATCTTTTTGAGTCTGGACGGCGCCCACTTACGTTCAGAGGGTAGCACCATGACGTACTGTCAACCACCAAACCAACCATTAGGGGTAAAACCTGGTCTCGCCCTTAGATAAGGCACGAGCCCCAGGATGCACTCCCTGCCCGTCCAGAGGTGATTTCTATTTATGATAAAGTTGCTACACAAATTATTAAACAGCTCACATGCACTCCATGAATTTACACAACCCAAACCACGTCTACAAAGCATAGCAATAAAGCAACAACACGGCTAGGTTGATCTACGGTAGACAAGTCAAGACATGTGGCTATCCTAACTGGTTTTGCAACAACAGTAAAATAAACTACCTATCATGCAATAGGGTGATATTTCTTAACATAATGCATATAGAAAATATAGGTATGAGTATGGTCAAAGCATCACTTTCCTTATACGTTCGATGAAGATCTTCGCTCTCACGTTCCAGTCAACTCTATTCGTCACACTCCGAGAATCTATCGCAACGAAGGAACTCAATAAGCATTCACACCAACAATGCAAACAAAAGATCAAGACAACAATCACAAAGGTTTTAGCAACAAAACAAAAAGGTTAGAAGTGCAAAGGTGTCGATGTGCTCGAAAGTGATCGGCGGAACGTGAACTCGAGAGAGTCAACGGATAAAGATTCATTGATAAGTAGTTGTGACCATGGACATTTATGAATTCAAGGTGACTATCATGCCCACATTAAAAGTGTGTGAATGTTACCGATAACATGTCTCAAGTGATCCGATATGCAAAAAGATTCACGTGAAACGGAATACTACAACGCAGGTCATAGCAATTGCAACATTGAATCGAATTTGAATTTAAACAGATCAATAAACTTGTGAACTTTTGTGTGCACATGATATAAACAGAAGGTACATGGAACGAGTGATCCAACGCAAAAAGAATCACTTGATTTGGATCAACGGTTTAAAAGATACGGCCACCGGAATTTGAATTTGAATTTGAAATAAATTCAAATTCAAAAGTGTGCAAAAGTATGAAAAGTTGATTCTATGCTAAACTACAGAACAACACGAGTGCGTAGGAAAAAGAATCACCTCGATCCGACTTACGGTTGCGGAGATATTGCCGGCGCGAGATCAGGGGGTTTTCTGCCAAAAGGACTTGTTCGCGAATAAAATTTTGTCTAAAAAAGCAATCGGGTCCTCCGTCAGATTTGACCGGAGTTGACCCGCGAAGTCGTCTTCTCCGGCAAGCACGGTCGTGCTCCGGCGAGGTCCGGCGAGGTCCGGCGTCTCCGGCGTGTGAAGGGCGTGGAGGAGGCCGGCAGTGGGCGTCGGGGGCGGCCGGCGGCGCCCGGCTGTACGGCGGCGAGGCCGCGGTCAGGGGAGGCGCGCGGAATTCGCGGCGTGCAGCGGCGGCGCGGGCCGTGGCGGCTCCGGCGAGCGGCCGGCCGAGGCAGCGTCGGCGAGTGGCGGCCACGGGGACAGCGGTGGGTGGCCGGGAGGCGTGGCGGAGCGATGGCGCGCTGCGCGTGGACGCGCGGGCGGCGCGGTGGCGCGCTCCGGCGAGACGGCGTCCGGCGACGAGGCGGCCCGGGCGGCGGGGCCCGGCGGCGGCGGCCCGCGGGTCCCGCTGCGCTAGGGTTTTCTAAAATGAAAAAAATAAAAAGAAAAGGAAGAAAAATTCTGAAAACTATAAATAGGCAGAGAAAAAGAAAAAAACAATCCGAATCGGGCTCAAATTACTCTCGCGGCGGAAAAAGGCTACTGGGCCGGGCTACGGATTTTTTTTCTTTTTTATTTAAAACGAGAACTTTAAACAATTGTAGAAAAATAAATATTCATCAGAAAAATATGAAATAAATTTCTAAATTCATCAAATAATCTAAAGAAAATTATAAAATGAATATATTTTCCAAAAAGGTAAATAAAATAAAAACCTTTTTCTAAATACTTTATTTAAATATAAAATACTTTTCATAAATCAAATAAAATCCAATAAATTATTTAAAATATTTTTATTTAATCAAAAGCATTAACAAACCATTTCTAAATAATAAAATATGAATTTTAAAATTGTTACACCAATAAATAATTTGGTAAAATAAAAATTATTCCATTGGAATATTTTTCAACTTTTCTTAAAATATTTAATAAATCATTTCAATGAAATAAAAACTCTCTTAGCATTATAAAATCCCTAAATAATTTTAGAGTTATTTAGAATACTCAAAATAAATTTTAAAAACTTTAAAGTAATATTCTAAATATTTTCCAACTTTATTAAAAAGGGGATAAATCATTTTATATCCTCTCAAATGAATTTCCTTGAGTTGACAAATGTTTTGAATATTCAGAAGAATTCCAATAATGATTTAAAACATTTTCCAACCTTTTAATATGTTGAAGGAGTCATATTACCTTCTCTCATTTTGTTTTGTTGGCTTTGTTTTAAATAATAAGTTCCAAAACACCAATTATGAATATTAGGGAAAGTCCTTGTATTCCCTCTCTTTTTAATATTCAATAAACTCCAAAAAGTTTTAAATCCCAGAGAAAATCAAACATATCAATCAAACAATCATTATCTATTTAATTTTTATTAACATTCCAAAATTCGAAGAATTTTGGGATGTTACACACTACCACCCTTAAAAGGAATCTCGTCCTCGAGATTCGAGAAGGCTAGAAAGAAAGGTTAGGGTTCGGGTCTTCATGACAGTCCATCGATCCTCCGATGAGCTAGGGTGCTACCACCCTTAAAAGGAGTGCGACGTGGTCTTCAAAATCTTACTCCATCGATGACCTTCTTCAAAGAGATTCACCTACTCCTATCAGGTCTTGAATCCTTAGCAAAAGAGGAGTCTTCTGTATACTGAACCTTCATGGTTGACAGGTCAGACGCCACTACTAAACAACTATCGATTTTCTCATGGTGGTCTTGGTCTATTACGGGATACCTGCAGGAAATGGTCTTGGTCTATACTCACCGTATAATACAGACGGAAATCTCCTACAGGGGTCACACATCGTACCATTCTATGGTTCAGGCGTTGACATCGTTGTCTCTCTGCTATAGGTAAGTCACTCAAGATTTACAATCCCGCATAGCAAGAGCGAATAATAAGGGTAGTCGTCATGGGGGCCAATCCATTCCGCACCCAAATCATTACCTTGTACATGGTTTAGTGAATCTCGCAATCTAACACTCGGTCATCCTCACAAGCACTGCAGAAAGTTTCTCTTTCTCATGAACTGGGTCCAGGTAAATCCATGGTTCTGCAAGCCAACCAAAACATCTATCGTTTCCTCACAACTCTCAGGTTTGCGCAAACTACTACAAAACGTGCACTAGTGGACTACAACTTCCTCCGGGGTCCCACCTTAGGAAAGCTTGTGCTTTCTATTGTAAGATCCTTGGCACATGGGTTGACTTTGAACTCATTATTAGTTGCATCCATCTTTATCCTCGTCTTGGCATTAGCAGCCATTGTAGTAGCTCCTTCAGTGTAGGGTTTGAGGTGAGAGGGAACAGAAGGTAGAGAGATATAGATACCCATACAAACATCACAATAGTTTTGGAAAATAAGTTTTGATGTGTAGCTGTCGGTAAAACTAAGAAATGACAGCTCACAAAAACGACCTAACGATAGGAATCTTGAATCTTCCAGGTCTTCGGGTCTTCAATGACGGTAACTTTAGTTTTTCATTGTCGAAGCAATCTTCATATAGTCGAGTCACTTGTCAACTTATTCCTCTTGTGGTTGTGTCTGCCTCAGTCTTGAAGCATACTAAATAGATGAGGGTCTAAGGTAACGTAAACTTATTCTACTCGCATAGAAGAAACACAAAGCACCACACACAATATCAATAAAAGACATAACAAGGTCAAGGCCACAAGCAAAACTTAACAAAACAATCATGACATAAAACATCCAGTTAATCCACAGCAAAACAATGCATCGATCCACAACTCCAGCTAACAATGAAAAGGTAACAACGTACACTTAGTGCACACCTACGAATTTCCATCCTCCAATTGCAAAACATAAGCTTCTTCAAGTCAGCATCCTTGCCTCCGCGTTCACATCTTCTTCGTTCCCTTCAATTCTGGACACATATTGCTGTAGTGTCCCATGTTCCTGCACCGATAGCACTCAATTTGTCTAAGGTCCTTTATCTTCTTCCTCATGAGTCCTTCCTTTAATTCTGGACACATGTTGGCGTAATGTCCCATATTCCTGCACCGGAAACACTGAATGTGGCTAATGTCCTTCTTTTTCTTCTTCACGGTTGCTTCCTTCAATTCTTGGATAACTTTCTTCATTCCTCCCTTTTGTTGTTGAATCACTTGCGGTGTCATGGTGTAAAGGTGACACTGAACGGGATAATGATCAGTTCCTTCACACACAAAACATGTGACTTGTGCAGTGGGGCATTCTTCACCCCAGTGAATTTCTTCACAATAGGGACATCCATCTTGGTGTCCTTCGTATGAGTGCCCTGTTTCTCCGCAAATTGTGCAGGCACGGGGCCTCTTAAGGTTTACCGTCCTTCTCGTCGGGGTGACAAGGCGGGATCCCAACAAAATCCTTGTGAACTCCTTCCAAGTAATCTTCCTTCGTGATTCGTCAATCTCTTGATGCATTCTCCAACAAGTAGCAGCCTCTTCTACCAAGTACTTAACTGCATAGGGGACCATGTCCTCACTTCCAACCTTGTTTATCTTCATGTGCTCCTCCATACTACGAATCCATTGCTCCACCTTAAAACTCGACATCGCCCCAGAAAAGGCGAATCCAAGTCTCTGTGCATTCTGTGCTAGTCCCTGGATCAATAGCTAGCACACACAGTACACGATGTAATATCAAGAATAAACCACATGTCATATATATATTACATCGAAGATCCAGTATTACAAATAAACATACCTGCATAGCTCAAGGCTAGCTGACAAAGAAAATACAGCGGAAAACAATAAAAGCTTCGCGGCGTCCATCAACTCCACCGGCATAGTTGAGTATAGACATCGTAACCCTACATCGTACCACTTACTCGTCGTATATAATCCTGCAACACCGAAGGTTACAGCCCGACAACGGGTCAGTACATCTGATTTGTACGGCAAGTGACACAGAAAAGTTTATATAAAGGACCTACATCTACATGCAAGGTAAGTCAAAGGAAAGGCTTATGGTTTTTGTTTTGCAGAAAGCCAATTTTCTCCTGAACTAAACTAGTCAAAAATTTAAGTTGAACTTACTACTTAAGAACGAATTGGGCACACCAGTTCCAACACCACACCCTTATTTAATCTTGCCCACTCAAATTATTATGGTGATTCATATGTCAAGATCCTCCAGTAACAGTAATGTCTAGTAGCTCAAGGATGTCCATAACCGGGGACACGGCTAATCATGATTAGTTTTTACTCTGCAGAGGTTAGTACACTTTCCCCGCTGGACTCAACCCGAAGATTGAGACGAAGTCTTTCATAAGAGACCTACACCCAACGGCAAGCCGGTACCACCTATCACATCTACATCTGCTAGCTTTGCACGGGAGAGGCTTCCTACATCATACTCAATCTACTAAGCCCATATGACAAGGGTTAGGGAAAAACTATAACACCAACAAGACAACAACTAAAGATAACACCAAACATATGCACTCAAACAAGAAAGAGGCAAAAACACCTACATTCGACAGTAACACATAACAACAAACAGTAAAGTCACAAAAGTCAAAACACACAAACAACACCTAGAGTAAGGTTATATGTGCAAGACATACGATCTCATCATACTACGCGAAATTCGTTCACCTAACTTCAACTAAAAGGTGGTGGTCTGAATCTAAACTTCATCCTTCTCAGCTAAGCTGATCTTAAAGATTCCTCTCGTAGTGTCAAAACTTATTGATCACCATAGGGTATTATTCTAGTTCTTGTGGTCATAACTTCAATTGATCCACGAGTTTGATGATGTACTTCTCTAATGTCTTGTCTTCAGGGGTCTGCAACTCACAGGGGTATTTATAGTAAAACAAGATGAGGAATTTAGGAGGTGAATAATAGATGAGAAATACTATTGAGGAGAGTAAATAACCAAAGAGTGATAAAATATTTTTGTTCCTATGGCTTTTCTATCCATTTTCTAGGGTCACGATCTACAGTCAACATGGGCTCTGATACCATCTGTAACGACCCGATTCACTAATGAATCCAAGTCTCTGTGCATTCTGTGCTAGTCCCTGGATCAATAGCTGGCACACACAGTACACGATGTAATATGAAGAATAAACCACATGTCATATATATTACATCGAAGATCCAGTATTACAAATAAACATACCTGCATAGCTCAAGGCTAGCTGACAAATAAAATACAACGGAAAACAATAAAAGCTTCGCGGCGTCCATCAACTCCACCGGCATAGTTGAGTATAGACATCGTAACCCTACATCGTACCACTTACTCGTCGTATATAATCCTGCAACACCGAAGGTTACAGCCCGACAACGGGTCAGTACATCTGATTTGTACGGCAAGTGACACAGAAAAGTTTATATAAAGGACCTACATCTACATGCAAGGTAAGTCAAAGGAAAGGCTTATGGTTTTTGTTTTGCAGAAAGCCAATTTTCTCCTGAACTAAACTAGTCAAAATTTTAAGTTGAACTTACTACTTAAGAACGAACTGGGCACACCAGTTCCAACACCACACCCTTATTTAATCTTGCCCACTCAAATTATTATGGTGATTCATATGTCAAGATCCTTCAGTAACAGTAATGTCTAGTAGCTCAAGGATGTCCATAACCGAGGACACGGCTAATCATGATTAGTTTTTACTCTGCAGAGGTTAGTACACTTTCCCCGCTGGACTCAACCCAAAGATTGAGACGAAGTCTTTCAGAAGAGGTCACCTACACCCAACGGCAAGCCGGTACCACCTATCACATCTACATCTGCTAGCTTTGCACGGGAGAGGCTTGCTACATCATACTCAATCTAATAAGCCCATACGACAAGGGTTAGGGAAAAACTATAACACCAACAAGACAACAACTAAAGATAAGACCAAACATATGCACTCAAACAAGAAAGAGGCAAAAACACCTACGTTCGACAGTAACACATAACAACAAACAGTAAAGTCACAAAAGTCAAAACACACAAACAACACCTAGAGTAAGGTTATATGTGCAAGACATACGATCTCATCATACTACGCGAAATTCGTTCACCTAACTTCAACTAAAAGGTGGTGGTCTGAATCTAAACTTCATCCTTCTCAGCTAAGCTGATCTTAAAGATTCCTCTCGTAGTGTCAAAACTTATTGATCACCATAGGGTATTATTCTAGTTCTTGTGGTCATAACTTCAATTGATCCACGAGTTTGATGATGTACTTCTCTAATGTCTTGTCTTCAGGGGTCTGCAACTCACAGGGGTATTTATAGTAAAACAAGATGAGGAATTTAGGAGGTGAATAATAGATGAGAAATACTATTGAGGAGAGTAAATAACCAAAGAGTGATAAAATATTTTTGTTCCTATGGCTTTTCTATCCATTTTCTAGGGTCACGATCTACAGTCAACATGGGCTCTGATACCATCTGTAACGACCCGATTCACTAATGAATCCAAGTCTCTGTGCATTCTGTGCTAGTCCCTGGATCAATAGCTGGCACACACAGTACACGATGTAATATGAAGAATAAACCACATGTCATATATATTACATCGAAGATCCAGTATTACAAATAAACATACCTGCATAGCTCAAGGCTAGCTGACAAATAAAATACAACAGAAAACAATAAAAGCTTCGCGGCGTCCATCAACTCCACCGGCATAGTTGAGTATAGACATCGTAACCCTACATCGTACCACTTACTCGTCGTATATAATCCTGCAACACCGAAGGTTACATCCCGACAACGGGTCAGTACATCTGATTTGTACGGCAAGTGACACAGAAAAGTTTATATAAAGGACCTACATCTACATGCAAGGTAAGTCAAAGGAAAGGCTTATGGTTTTTGTTTTGCAGAAAGCCAATTTTCTCCTGAACTAAACTAGTCAAAATTTTAAGTTGAACTTACTACTTAAGAACGAACTGGGCACACCAGTTCCAACACCACACCCTTATTTAATCTTGCCCACTCAAATTATTATGGTGATTCATATGTCAAGATCCTCCAGTAACAGTAATGTCTAGTAGCTCAAGGATGTCCATAACCGAGGACACGGCTAATCATGATTAGTTTTTACTCTGCAGAGGTTAGTACACTTTCCCCGCTGGACTCAACCCAAAGATTGAGACGAAGTCTTTCAGAAGAGGTCACCTACACCCAACGGCAAGCCGGTACCACCTATCACATCTACATCTGCTAGCTTTGCACGGGAGAGGCTTGCTACATCATACTCAATCTAATAAGCCCATACGACAAGGGTTAGGGAAAAACTATAACACCAACAAGACAACAACTAAAGATAAGACCAAACATATGCACTCAAACAAGAAAGAGGCAAAAACACCTACGTTCGACAGTAACACATAACAACAAACAGTAAAGTCACAAAAGTCAAAACACACAAACAACACCTAGAGTAAGGTTATATGTGCAAGACATACGATCTCATCATACTACGCGAAATTCGTTCACCTAACTTCAACTAAAAGGTGGTGGTCTGAATCTAAACTTCATCCTTCTCAGCTAAGCTGATCTTAAAGATTCCTCTCGTAGTGTCAAAACTTATTGATCACCATAGGGTATTATTGTAGTTCTTGTGGTCATAACTTCAATTGATCCACGAGTTTGATGATGTACTTCTCTAATGTCTTGTCTTCAGGGGTCTGCAACTCACAGGGGTATTTATAGTAAAACAAGATGAGGAATTTTAGGAGGTGAATAATAGATGAGAAATACTAGTGAGGAGAGTAAATAACCAAAGAGTGATAAAATATTTTTGTTCCTATGGCTTTTCTATCCATTTTCTAGGGTCACGACCTACAGTCACCATGGGCTCTGATACCATCTGTAACGACCCGATTCACTAACGAATCCAAGTCTCTGTGCATTCTGTGCTAGTCCCTGGATCAATAGCTAGCACACACAGTACACGATGTAATATCAAGAATAAACCACATGTCATATATATTACATCAAAGATCCAGTATTACAAATAAACATACCTGCATAGCTCAAGGCTAGCTGACAAATAAAATACAGCAGAAAACAATAAAAGCTTCGCGGCGTCCATCAACTCCACCGGCATAGTTGAGTATAGACATCGTAACCCTACATCGTACCACTTACTCGTCGTATATAATCCTGCAACACCGAAGGTTACAGCCCGACAACGGGTCAGTACATCTGATTTTTACGGCAAGTGACACAGAAAAGTTTATATAAAGGACCTACATCTACATGCAAGGTAAGTCAAAGGAAAGGCTTATGGTTTTTGTTTTGCAGAAAGCCAATTTTCTCCTGAACTAAACTAGCCAAAAATTTAAGTTGAACTTACTACTTAAGAACGAACTGGGCACACCAGTTCCAACACCACACCCTTATTTAATCTTGCCCACTCAAATTATTATGGTGATTCATATGTCAAGATCCTCCAGTAACAGTAATGTCTAGTAGCTCAAGGATGTCCATAACCGGGGACACGGCTAATCATGATTAGTTTTTACTCTGCAGAGGTTAGTACACTTTCCCCGCTGGACTCAACCCGAAGATTGAGACGAAGTCTTTCAGAAGAGGTCACCTACACCCAACGGCAAGCCGGTACCACCTATCACATCTACATCTGCTAGCTTTGTACGGGAGAGGCTTCCTACATCATAGTCAACTAAGCCAGAGCCCATATGGCCAGCGGCTGTACATGGAAGCTCCTAGTCACCAAGTATGTCTGATCTTTGTGAGCTTGGACGGCGCCCACTTACATTCAGAGGGTAGCACCATGACGTACTGTCAACCACCAAACCAACCATTAGGGGTACAACCTGGTCTCTCCCTTATATAAGACACGAGCCCCCAGGAAGCACTCCCTGCCCGTCCAGAGGTGATTTCTATTGATGATAAATTTTCTACACAAATTATTAAACAGCTCACATGCACTCCATGAATTTACACAACCCAAACCATGTCTACAAAGCATAGCAATAAAGCAACAACACGGCTAGGTTGATCTACGGTAGACAAGTCAAGACATGTGGCTATCCTAACTTGTTTTGCAGCAACAGTAAAATAAACTACCTATCATGAAATAGGGTGATATTTCTTAACATAATGCATATAGACAATATAGGTATGAGTATGGTCAAAGCATCACTTGCCTTATACGTTTGATGAAGATCTTCGCTCTCACGTTCCAGTCAACTCTATTCGTCACACTCCGAGAATCTATCGCAACGAAGGAACTCAATAAGCATTCATACCAGCAACACAAACAACAAATCAAGACAACAATCACAAAGGTTTTAGCAACAAAACAAAAAGGTTAGAAGTGCAAAGGTGTCGATGTGCTCGAAAGTGATCGGCGGAACGTGAACTCGAGAGAGTCAACGGATAAAGATTCATCGGTAAGTAGTTGTGACCAAGGAAAAATTATGAATTCAAGGTGAATATCATGCCCACATTAAAAGTGTGTCAATATTACCGATAACATGTCTCAAGTGATCTGATATGCAAAAAGATTCACGTGAAACGGAATACTACAACGCAGGTCATAGCAATTGCAACATTGAATCGAATTTGAATTTAAACAGATCAATAAACTTGTGAACTTTTGTGTGCACATGATATAAACAAAAGTTACATGGAACGAGTGATCCAACGCAAAAAGAATCACTCGATTTGGATCAACGGTTTAAAAGATACGGCCACCGGAATTTGAATTTCAATTTGAAATAAATTCAAATTCAAAAGTGTGAAACAGTTTGAAAAGTTGATTCTATGCTAAACTACAGAACAACACGAGTGCGTAGGAAAAAGAATCACCTCGATCCGACTTACGGTCGCGGAGATATTGCCGACGCGAGATCAGGGGGTTTTCTGCCAAAAGGACTTGTTTGCGAATAAAATTTTGTCTGAAAAAGCAATCGGGTCCTCGTCAGATCTGACCGGAGTTGACCCGCGAAGTCGTCTTCTCCGGCGAGCACGGTCGTGCTCCGGCGAGGTCCGGCGGCTCCGGCGTGTGAAGGGCGTGGAGGAGGTCGGCAGTGGGCGTCGGGGGCGGCCGGCGGCGCCCGGCTGTACGGCGGCGAGGCCGCGTTCAGGGGAGGCGCGCGGAAGTCGCGGCGCGCAGCGTCGGCGCGGGCCGTGGCGGCTCCGGCGAGCAGCCAGCCGAGGAAGCGTCGGCGAGTGGCAGCCACGGGGACGGCGGTGGGTGGCCGGGAGGCGTGGCGGCGCGATGGCGCGCTGCGCGTGGACGCGGTGGCGCGCTTCGGCAAAAATTTATCTCCAACATTAAATTCACGTTTCAGAATTCTTTTATCGTGCCACTTCTTTACCTTTTCCTTGAACATTTTAGCGCTCTCGTAAGCTTCACTTCTCCACTCATCTAGAGAAGTCAAGTTCATGAGACGCTTTTCACCAGCTAACTTTGGGTCAGCATTCAGCTCTCTGACAGCCCAGAAAGCTTTATGCTCTAACTCTAATGGTAAATGGCAAGCCTTGCCATAGACCATCTTATACGGAGACATGCCCATGGGGTTTTTGTAAGCAGTTCTATATGCCCACAAAGCATCTCCTAACTTCTTTGACCAGTCCTTTCTAGAACTGTTTACTGTTTTCTGCAAGATCAACTTGATCTCCCTATTGGTGAGCTCAACTTGCCCACTAGTTTGAGGGTGGTACGGTGATGCAATCCTATGAGGTACCTTGGTACTCCAAACCTAGGAAAAATTACATCTTTGAGCATTTTCAAAGATGTCTTGTGATCAGCACTCTCAGTGGGGATTGCTTCAACCCACTTGGTTACATAATCAACAACAACTAAGATGTGTGTGTAATTGTGTGAAGGAGGAAAATGACCCATAAAATCAAAACCCCAGCAATCAAAAGGTTCGATCACTAGTGAGTAATTCATAGGCATCTCATTTCTCCTGCTAATGTTACCAACTCTCTGACACTTATCACAAGATAGAACATACCTTCGGGCGTCCTTAAAGACAGTAGGCCTATAAAAAACTGATTGTAAAACTTTATGTGCGGTCCTTTCACCGGCATGATGTCCTCCATAGGGACTATCTTGACATTGTCGAAGAATGTCATGTTGCTCGTGCTCCGGTATACACCTTCTTACGATCCCGTCCACACCTTCTTTATAAAGATGTGGATCATCCCAAAAGTAATGCCTCAAATCCGTGAAGAATTTCTTCCCTTGCTGAAATGTGAAACCTGTAGGAAAAAACTTTGCAACGATAAAATTAGCATAATCTGCAAACCAAGGGTCGGAATGAGATTGTACCTTTACAACAACAAGCTGTTCATCTGGGAAACTGTCGTTGACTGGAATAGGATCGTGCGGGATATCTTCCATCCTTGAAAGATTATCCGCCACCGGATTGTCTTCTCCTTTTCTATCGACAATCTGCAAATCAAATTCTTGAAGAAGGAGTACCCACCTAATGAGTCTTGGTTTTGTTGGGGTTCGCAGCAGAAAACACAAATTTTTCTAACTAGCGTTCCCATAACCCAAGATCTAGCTAGCCGTATTACCGTAACGGAAAGTAGTGCAGAAATAACATACCTCGGGGTGTAGTCCGTTGCGCGGGAAACGTTCCCGCAAACGTGGTTGATGCAGCCGATCAAGTTTCACAGCCCCCTGGCTGTGTTGAGCACCCGGATGGGTGTAGTGCCACACGTGTAGCACCTCGTAGTACTCGCACACGTACGAGACTTGATGACGACCTCCGTTCTCCGATCCAGCGGAGGTGGCGGAAGCAGACCTCCGGACGGAGCTTCGGCAGCACGACGGCCTTCGATTCTAGCAGAGAAGCCTCAATTCCACTATAGGCTCACAATAGGGAGCCCACCGTGAAAGAGACAAGGGAGGGGAGAAGACCGGAGAAAACCGATCTCAATTCGGAGTAATATTTAATTTCTCACGAATTTCTGTGTATTAAATATGTGCACCCTGCCCATCTATATATAGGCAGAGGGGAGGGAGTCAACCCCTCTCCCTTAGAAATGGGGGACTAAAGTCCCTTTGCTAAGGGGGGTGGCCGGCCAAGGGGGGGGGCGCACCCCTCATGGGCCCTAGGGCCCATGGCGCCTCCCCCTCTTTCCTTTTTCTTTTTTTCCCTTTTATTTCCCCTAATGGGCCTTTTTCTCCACTAAGGCCCATTGCACATATTAATTAGAAATAAAATGATTTTAATTATTAATTCAATTAATTAATAACTAAAACATAATATTCCATCTCCCGGTGCTCCGGAACACCTTCCGGTTCACTCCGAACTTGTTCGGTTCAACACGGTACTTCTCCGATGTCGTTTCGTTTATTCTCTGGTTACTCCGATGGTTCCGAAAAGGTCTCCGATTTCATCGAGCCCTTAAGTGTGTTACCCTACGGTCCGAGAACACTCCATTCATGAGCGAGATGAGGCTACGGTCAATGATCATCAGCGGTACCTAGATGCCCATAATGACCCCTGTGCATTCCGGATATCAAACACCGACTGGACCTTACGCCGTATATCATTCCCTTTGTCAACGATACTGGATTGTTCCGAGATTCGATCAATGACATCCTATGTCTGGTTCAACCTCATTCTGAACTAATCCTCATTCACTCGTTCCCGTGATATTCATCCCCGTGACCTAGTCACACGCTGCAGCTTTATGGATGGAATCTCACCGAGTGGGCCCCGAGTATCTATCCATTATATGGATTGACAAATCCCGTTCTTGTAACAATAATCCTCAACATATCTCCACGGAATACCCAAGATACAACCGTTATGACCCGCATATTTCAGTCAGGTGGTAGGATGTAAGTCAAAGCATCCGGGAATATAGCAATTATGCACGTACTCACGGTCAAAGGAACGGTATACCACGTTCTGTAATTACAACACTGAACCTTCAAAAGATTTTATCATGTTGTAATGCTTACTTTGGGTAATGTTCATCACGTCACTTAACCAGTGAGGTGACCTCATAGTCAAGAGACTTAATTGTCCATGATCGCGAAACCACGACCATCATGTTGACCATGAACTAGTTATCGATGTAGAGGCTAACTAGGAACTCTGCGGGTTTCTATACCACACCTGCATCATTGTTTCACTGACACAGTTCTAGCACGGTATGAAACTGGTTATGAACTTGCTTAGATATATTGGAATAATCATATATTATTTGCCTCTAGAGCATATATCCAACAGTCTCCAACTTGCACTAGAGTGCTAATAATCTAGCCGCATTTTTCCGATCATAATCATCTTATCACATAAGTGTTCATTGATCATGCATGCTCATGGAAGAGGGTTCGTCAATGAACTACACCAATTCAGATTCGTATGTTTCCTTTGCAACTGGTATAGTTCAAAAACTCTTTTGAGTACCACTCATTATCATATAATGGTTGGATATAAGTTTCGCGGGAAAGTGAGACTATTATTTCACAGTATCCTCCAATGATCTCTTGGTTCAGTCTTTAGAAGACTCATCCTTAGTCATATATACTGGGAAATACACTCAACCAGAAGTCCAATACTTCTAACGCTAAACTTTTATCCATACGTCTACTTTCTTAAGTAGTATTATGTTTGTAGTGCCGTGAATTTTGCTCACATTTCTTTCATGTCTTTGGTGATGTCTCTAATTCCATATAGACCCATAATATGGCTTGCAATTGTAATCTTGCATTACATTCAAGTCTATTATCCTTTCTATATTTTAGAGTATAGTCCTCAGTATTCCTCATATACTGAAATCATGGACTTTATTCAGATTTTGTGTTTTACTCCTAAAGCACATCGGAATCTGTTCTTCTTCCAAGAACTTTTGAGTCATTCTGTTGTTGGATTCACAATGCATGTTATATGGTAGAATCATATGTCAAGAACATATAAGATCACATGTCCAGTACATGGTGCATCTCTATTCTTCCATCAAGACATTGCTTGTGATATTTGGATTTCATCCATTATATAATTTCTAGCCACAAGAACCTGTTTCTTGTCTTAGAAGATTATTCCAACATTCACTTCGTTTCATTATCCGTATCTTAATCTACTCATATAGATTTCAACGTGTAATGTGTTGGTATTTCACATAAAATAAGATTCTCGCAATCTTGTATTTTATTTGCCTTATGCTCTATATATATCATAATGCACATATGTATATAAGACGATTCTCTATATACACAATCAATGCATATCCATATATATACATATGAGATCATTCTTCACACATATCAATGCATATATGTTTGAGACAATGATCATGCTCCCACTCAAATATATCCATCATATACTCATATATTTGTGGTTCAGCTTTCATCAAGTCATTTTATTGTTCACTATGTCTCACACAATGACAATGCTTCCAAAGCTCCCACTCAGAAAATGCCCTCTGCATTCCAAGTTTTCGGGAAGTCTTCAAAGCTCCCACTCAGTTTCATGAAACTGCAGGCCCGCTCAGTATTTTGGTCATCACAAAATTACTTGATCAAATCAAGGTTGAGGGTTCCTGTCTTGAGGTACTATAGTCCATTCTTTTAATGAAATAACCTTCGTCATGCCCATTGCAATTCTCTTTCAAATCCTAAATTTGACTGAGATGCAATTTCAGGCTATGGTCCATCATAGTGTAAATGAAATATTTTATTGATTAAAGCATTCCTACGTTTCCGTAGTCAATCACCATTGAACTTTGGTCATAACCAAATAATGCCTTATGCCCGTTACATTATTCTCAATAACTCTCTAGTTCGTCGAGAATTTGAAATAACCGATTTATTTCATAGGACGTGAGCCATCCTATATGTAACTCAGTATTATTTCATTTCTCCTCGTGTTCTAGGCTACCATCATTCCCTATTGTTTTATTAAGAAGACTCATGATTATTGTTCTGTACAGAACGTATTCATGACAACCTTCTAAATTCAACAATGGCTTCAACTCATATACCAAGATCAATCATCTTTGGCATATCCTTCCTTATATAGAGTCATTACAGCGGAACATGCTTCCTTTGCAATACTCTGATATTCTGAAGGAAAGGTCCAATACCCCGGTCAAATTTTCCATTATCTCCCATTGGATCCGTGTCGAGAGACTTCTTCTCGCATTACCAATCAAGAAACACACATTTTTCTATTCGGGGAGAATATGTAATCTCAATTGCTTTTAGTTTTATTACAAAGAAATTCTTTCTTTTAAGAAACCTTATAACACCCTCAGTTATGGAGCTATCATGTCTCGTTAGATTCAGGATGGTTTCCTATTCATGAGGTGGGTGTTTTAACTTAATGAATTAAACAACCTTATTCGAAAATAACTATGGTGCTAGGGGAAAGAACGTTTAGACCATACTATGGTTTAGTATGACTACGAATGGTTTAAGTAGTCTAGCACTTTCAACTTCCATCGTAGTTTGTGGTACAACTTCCACAAGTCTCCCATTATGTCAATATCAATACTTATCACTCCGGATCGTAGCGTAGTGATATGTATCCTTGTATTCTCACTTCTCACTGTGATTCCTGAATCTCAGTTTTATGATCTCAATTGAATACAACTTTCAATTAATCATATGAAGTCTTTAATGATAAATCTCGTGCCCATTTAGTACATCATTTATGTATAATGATTGGCACAAGTTCTACTTGCTAGAACCTTTTCATGGTTATATTTATTGCAGAGGTTCATAGATCGTGTATCTAATCCATCTCATGCAATCAAGTTATGATTTTCATTCGATAATGAACTCACAAGTTAATAGATCATACATTTAATGAATTCATCAGTTATGAAGTCACCTCATGTAATCAAATCTTTGACTTGTTATAATCAAGACAACTTTATCAATAAACATTGAATATTTCTTGACAATAATAGTAGTATTATAAATGCTTTCTATCATATCATAAATTAAGACGTAATCAAAGTATAAGCACACTTTTATTCATAAAGATGGAACAACTGACTTGTCTCATTACATGAATAACTTTGTCTCGCGAGATGCAAGACACACAACTAAGTGTTCATACTATAATGATTACATAAGATTTATCTAATACTCTAAGTATCTCCTATGATAGATGTCTCGGCGGAATCCATGCTGGCCATCAACTGACTTGATATCCATCAATCCTCGATTTCACCTCTTCCCGTCCATGCAACGGCAGGTCCTGTTTTCATAAAACAGAATAAGTATCAGATACTCATTTACTGCAAATATTGTATAAGGGAGTATACATTTATAAAGTATAACAAGTATATACCTTCTCCATCCACGACTTCTGCATCCTCAATAGGAGCAATGTCCGAGGCCAAGAGATCAGTCATGAAGTTCTGGAGACTCATATTAGCTCCTCTTCCGACATAGCTATGAACATAATCACCATAACTCGGAGGGAGTGAGTGCAATAACCTTTCATTGCAAACTCTTCCGTGGTGCTTTCGTTCATTGTCCAATATTCATAGTCCTCCACCAGGGTCAGGTACATCTCATGCATCCTGTCCAAGTGATCACCAAGGTTTGTGCGTTCTTCCATCTTTGTAGATAGAAACTTGCTTTCTAACTCAAATTTGGAAACTCTGAACTCACGTACAAACATTGTCTTTAGCATGTCCATCATGTCATATGAGCCAGTGTCCCAAAACTGTATGCCCAAAACCTCTGACATGCTGAAGATCATGATATTCCTGACTACGGAGCATTTTTGTCGGCGAGCATAATGATCAAGTATCCCTTGATCGCCAACATGATCGTCCGGATGTTCTTCCACATGCACTTCCTTTGTAAACAAGATGTTTGCTCTCTTGAGCAACGTCCTAAGGCGTAAGTACCAACTAATGAAGTTTGACCCATTTTCTTTAAGTCTTTCACCATGTAAGAAGGAAACCATTTCAAGGTACTGGGTATTATCCATTTTCTACAAACATAATTGAAAGGAACACAATTAAGACTAGTTCACAACAATGAGTTCATATAATCATATTATAAATGAGCTCGCACTAAAACAATTCATCCCTAGGAAGTTTTAGTGATTACATGATCCAGATTCACTGCCCGACCTCGAATATCACACGGCCGACGGGTCAGTTTCAAAGGTAGACAACAACTTGTGTGATCACATTATCTTATATGTACTGTGACTCTTGCTCGATCTTTCGATCTCTAGTATTCCGAGGCCATATCTGCATATGCTAGGCTCGCCAAATTAACCTCCATGTTATATGCTGCTCAGCAAGGCCATATATGCATATGCCAGGCTTGCCGAACCCAACCTCATGCGAACTCCATTGAATATGTAGGACAACTCCGGTATGTACGGAGCATCAAGCCATATGGGAGAACCTTCCAGGCGGTGCACACTTCGGTAGAATACTTGTGTTTGGCTTTGTTAAGGGATCATCTTATCACATGCTACCGTCGTGTATCCTATACTAGCAAGTTTTAAGATGTCTAAGCTATGGCAACACTAAGTCTAAAGTGTCTCCATTTTAGTTTGTTTTATGATGACGATTACTACTTACTAGTAACACATAGCAAAGCTATCGCTACATCACAAACAAACGAATGATAGCCCCCACTTAGCAATGCAAGGTTTAGGCGGTCTAGTTGTATATTGCAAGTTTTACGTGGCTGCTAGGGCTTTCATAGTTAAACAGGTTTTAACCTACGAGTCAACCACAACGTCAACCATACGATTGTCTCTATTACACCCCGCACGGGGCCCTCCGTTGCAAATGCCACATCTGCTAAAGTAGAGAGACAGACACCCCCCAGCAACTTTATACGGTACAAGACGCATGTCAAGCGTGGAACCAGTCTCGCGTAAGCGTACTCGTAAGGTCGGTCGGGGCCGCTTCATCAAACAATGCGGCAAATGTGAACAAGAACACGTGGGAGGGTAACAATCATACAATCAACGCCCACATCCCCGATGTGTTCTATCCGTACAGTAATACTAAGCATAGACCTACCTCATGATACCACTGTTGGGGTTCGCAGCAGAAAACACAAATTTTTCTAACTAGCGTTCCCATAACACAAGATCTAGCTAGCCGTATTACCATAACGGAAAGTAGTGCGGAAATAACATACCTCGGGGTGCAGTCCGTTGCGCGAGAAACGTTCCCGCAAACGTGGTTGATGCAGACGATCAAGTTTCATAGCCCCCTGGCTGTGTTGAGCACCCGGATGGGTGTAGTGCCACACGTGTAGCACCTCGTAGTACTCGCACACGTACGAGACTCGATGACGACCTCCGTTCTCCGATCCAGCGGAGGTGGCGGAAGCAGACCTCCGGACGGAGCTTCGGCAGCACGACGGCCTCCGATTCTAGCAGAGAAGCCTCAATTCCACTATAGGCTCACACTAGGGAGCCCACCGTGAAAGAGACAAGGGAGGGGAGAAGACCGGAGAAAACCGATCTCAATTCGGAGTAATATTTAATTTCTCACGAATTTCTGTGTATTAAATATGTGCACCCTGCCCATCTATATATAGGCAGAGGGGAGGGAGTCAACCCCTCTCCCTTAGCAATGTGGTACTAAAGTCCCTTTGCTAAGGGGGGTGGCCGGCCAAGGGGGAGGGGGCGCACCCCTCATGGTCCCTAGGGCCCATGGCTCCTCCCCCTCTTTCCTTTTTCTTTTTTTCCCTTTTATTTCCCCTAATGGGCCTTTTTCTCCACTAAGGCCCATTGCACATATTAATTTTAAATAAAATTATTTTAATTATTAATTCAGTTAATTAATAAGTAAAACATAATATTCCATCTCCCGGTGCTCCGGAACACCTTTCGGTTCACTCGGAACTTGTTCGGTTCAACACGGTATTTCTCCGATGTCGTTTCCTTTATTCTCTGGTTACTCCGATGGTTCCGAAAAGGTCTCCGATTTCATCGAGCCCTTAAGTGTGTTACCCTACGGTCCGACAACACTCCAGTCATGACCGAGATGAGGCTACGGTCAATGATCATCAGCGGGACCTGGATGCCCATAATGACCCCTGTGCATTCCGAATATCAAACACCGATTGGACCTTACGCCGTATAGCATTCCCTTTGTCAGCGATACTGGATTGTTCCGAGATTCGATCAATGACATCCTATGTCTGGTTCAACCTAGTTCTGAACTAATCCTCATTCACTCGTTACCGTGATATTCATCCCCGTGACCTAGTCACACGCTGCAGCTTTATGGATGGAATCTCACCGAGTGGGCCCCGAGTATCTATCCATTATATGGATTGACAAATCTCGCTCTTGTAACAATACTCCTCAACATATCTCCATGAAATACCCAAGATACAACCGTTATGACCCGCATATTTCAGTAGGGTGGTGGGATGTAAGTCAAAGCATCCGGGAAGATAGCAATTATGCATGTAATCACGGTCAAAGGAACGGTCTACCACGTTCTGTAATTACAACACTGAACCTTCAAAAGATTTGATCATGTTGTAATGCTTACTTTGGGTAATGTTCATCATGTCACTTAACCAGTGAGGTGACCTCATAGTCAAGAGACTTAATTGTCCATGATCGCGAAACCACGACCATCATGTTGACCATGAACTAGTTATCGATGTAGAGGCAAACTAGGAACTCTGGGGGTTTCTATACCACACCTTCATTGTCTCACTGACACAGTTCTAGCACGGTATGAAATTGGTTATGAACTTGCTTAGATATATTGGAATAATCATATATTATTTGCCTCTAGAGCATATATCCAACAGTCTCCCACTTGCACTAGAGTGCTAATAATCTAGCCGCATTTTTCCGATCAAAGGGAAAATTCCAGTCAGGTGGTTGTACTATAGGATCGGTTATCAAGGATTTCTTAAGAACTTCAAAATCTTCCTTACAATCTTCATCAAATACAAAAGGAGAATCCTTCTGGAGAAGATTGGTAAGGGTTCTCGAGGTCTTAGAAAGGTCCTTGATAAATCTTCTATAGAAACCAGCATGACCTAGAAAACTACGAATACCTTTAATGTCCCTTGGATAAGGCATCCTTTCAATAGCTTCAATTTTTTCCTTGTCCACTTTAATTCCCCTTTCGGAAATCTTGTGCCCAAGAACTATCCCTTCGTTAACCATGAAATGGCACTTCTCCCAATTGAGCACCAAATTTGTTTCTTCACATCTCTGCAAAACTTTATTAAGATTGTGGAGACAGTGGTCAAAGGAGTTTCCATAGACGGAAAAGTCTTCCATGAAAAATTCTACAATCTCCTCACAGAAACCATGAAATATTGCAGACATACACCTCTGAAAAGTAGCAGGTGCATTACACAAACCGAAAGGCATACGCCTATAATCATAAGTATCATAAGGACACGTGAAAGTGGTCTTCTCTTGATCCGCGGTGTTGACGTGAATCTGGGAGAAGCCAGAGTACCCATCAAGATAGCAGAAGTGGGTGTTTTAGACAACCGCTCGAGCATCTGATCAATAAAGGGAAAAGGATAGTGGTCCTTCCGGGTGGCCTTGTTTAACTTCATGAAATCAATACACATTCTATATCCAATAATAGTCCTCTGAGGTATTAGTTCATTTTTATCATTAGGAACAACAGTCATACCTCCTTTCTTCGGAACACAATGAACGGGACTTACCCACTTACTATCAGCTATAGGATAGATGATACCTGCGACTAGAAGTTTGAGAACCTTCGTCCTAACCACGTCCTTCATCTTTGGGTTCAACCGTCGTTGATGATCAACAACCGGTTTAGCATCGGGCTCGAGATTGATAGTATGTTGGCAAATGGATGGACTAATACCCTTGAGATCATCAAGAGTATAGCCAATAGCACTTCGGTGTCTGCGGAGTGTCTGCAATAATCGCTCTTCTTCATACCCTGAAAGGTTAGAATTGATAATAACAGGATATACTTTCTTTTCATCTAAATAAGCATACTTGAGCGTATCGGGTAGTGGTTTTAGGTCGAACACCGGGTCTTCTTTCGGTTGCGAGAGGATTCCTAAAGGTTCAACTGGGAGGTTGTGCTTCACGATGGGAGTTTGTCTTAAAAATATGTCTTCTAGTTCATCCCTTTCCTTCATATGTATATCATTCTCGTGGTCTTCCATAAATTGCTGCAAAGTGTCATTAGGAGGAATAGCAATGGAAGCAATTTCTTCAATAATTTTGTCATTACTTGACAGGTCAGGACCACGAGTCTGCTTAGAAAACTTAGAAAAATTAAATTCATACGGCTCACCGTTGAATTCAATAGAAACTTTACCTTTCTTGCAATCTATTATAGCTCCGCAAGTGCTGAGGAAGGGCCTACCAAAGATAATAGGGCAAAAACTATCTTGCACTGAACCAAGTACAAGAAAGTCTGTAGGATATTTTACCTTCCCGCAGAGTACTTCAGCATCTCTTACAATCCCAACTGGAGAGATTGGTTGTTTATTTGCAAGATGGATAGTGACATCTATGTCCTCGATCTCACACGGCTGAATCTCTTGCATGATTTCTTGATAAAGTGTGAAGGGAATAGCGCTGACGCTAGATCCCAAATCACATAGCCCATAGTAATT
The DNA here is from genome assembly GCA_950022295.1 of Bromus sterilis. Classification (NCBI taxonomy): domain Eukaryota; kingdom Viridiplantae; phylum Streptophyta; class Magnoliopsida; order Poales; family Poaceae; genus Bromus; species Bromus sterilis. Next base: position 87,863,343 of record OX465599.1, read on the forward strand.
ATGATCTCCTATTTTGACAGATACAACTGGTGTACCTGAAATTGGGCCTTTGTTCCTGGCTGTGACAATGTTAGTGGCAACAGCACAAAAACTAATAGTGGATTCTTCGATATCACTGGTTACCAGATCCTTGACAATTGCAACTTGAGGCTGGACCTTGATCATGTCCTCAGGTTCGTCAGTGGTCCTTCCATTCTTTTTTAGAATACCTGTAACAAAAGAGTGCTCCTTTATCCTAGAGGGGTAAGGAGGTTGTTCATACACAACTGCAGGTAAAACAGGATCAGTAACATTAATCTCAATTGGTGACTCCTTGAAAGGTTTATGATGTTGACTCTCCTTCTTCCTGGAAGAATCAATATGAGAAGCAAAGTCCTTGCAAAAGTCAACCATTAGCTGGGAATCGAGACCAATTTTAGAGCAAAAGGTATTAAAGTAATCAGTCTTCACATAACTCTCAATGTAGTCATGCTCATAGTTTATAGCGGGTTCAATACCTTTATCAATTTCCCAGTCTTCAGTGTTCTTCTGGATCCTTTCTATAAGATCCCATTTTTCTTCCATACTTCTGGTCTGGAATACCCCACTAGAGGAGGCATCCAACATCTCCTTGTCCTGACGAGAAAGCCTGGCATAAAAATTTGTATGTATAATTTGCTTGGGGAGCTCATGGTTTGGGCATTTGAGCATCAGGGACTTCAGTCTCCCCCAAGCTTGAGCGATGCTCTCTCCGTCGCGAGACTAGAAGTTGTAGATGTAGTTCCTGTCTTTGTGAATTTCACGAAGAGGATAAAACTTTGCACAAAAGAGAGACATAAGCTCTGGCCATTCAAGCAGATCAGAGTTATCGAGTAGCTTATACCAATCTGAAGCTTTATCTTTGAGTGATATGGAGAATAGTTTCTTCATGACGAACTCCATCGTCACACCTGCAAGCTTAAATAAAGAACATAATTGTGATAAATATAGAAGGTGTTCTCCCGGATGTCCTTCTCCTGTATAACGATTAGCCAAGACATAATCAACAATACCAGATGGTATTTTATAGGGCACAATTTCAGTAGGGGTAGGAGTGACCACCACAGTCGTGGGGCGGATCCTTACCAGCAACGAACCAACAGCAGAAGAGTCCATAAGGACTGAAAGTAACAACAGAAAATAAAAGTTCCCTTACCGGCTTCACTTACCAATAGCGCTACACTCCCCGGCAACGGCGCCAGAAAAGCTCGTTGATGGCGGAGAAGTTAATAGGTTTAGTTGGGTTTCCTTCCCTGTTAACCGCGTCAATAAACGATTCTTGATAACCCACAAGTCTAGGGGATCAATTGTAGCTTTTCGATAAATAAGAGTATCGATCCCACGAGGAGCAGAAGGTGTTGATAAGTGACACTGGATAAGGAAAGGGCTGCAAACACTCAAAGGTAAATATTTAGGGGTTTTTGGTTTAAGCAACAGAAAAGTAAAAGACAGGCAAAGTAAACAGGGTAACTGAGGAGTAGCAAGTGGCCCAATCCTTTAACAAGGATAAGCCTAGGAACTGAACTTATAAAAGCTAAAGCGTTCTCGAGAAAACACGGGAGAGATATTCAAGTCACTTTCACCATACTCCACCAAGTAATATGTATCGTGTTGATAAGTGTCGGTGGGTGGATCAATGCTAGTACACCTTCTAGACTAAGATAAGTGTACTCTTATGATTACACACCTTGCAAGCATCCGCAAATACAAGGTAGTAATTAAGGCATAAGCCTAACCACAGCATTACAATCAAGGATCCATAACTCCCTTGTTCGAAAGTCTGCGAACTTGGGTTCAGGTTTCTGTCACTCCAGCAACCCACCATAAGCATCCTTTGTGCACAATGTATTCCTCTAGGCCCATGAAAGGTGAAGTGTTATGTGTTCGACTCACATAACACCACTAGAGAAATAACAACACAACTTAAGTATCAAACAACACATAATACTTCAACATCATATGACTACTAACAACTAGACTTCTCCCATGTTCTCAAGAACTAAAGTTAATACTCACAAGACATAAAAGATATCATGATCAGAGGTGATAGATGGGTGATAAACAATCTGGACACAATGATATTTCTCCAACAAAACTCAATAGCATTCACCACAAAGTAGTAATCAACACCAACAGAGTAGAGAGGATAGATAGTACGGATTACAACACAAGTTGCAATTGTGAGACGAGATGGGATGGAGATGGAGATGGTGTTGATGTTGGGGATGATGTTGATGATGATCTCGATGATGCCCGTGACGACGATGATGATGATGATGGCGACGATCTCCCCTTCCGAGAGGTGATCTCCCCGGAGGAATCTGCCCGCCGGAGATGTCTTTTCTCCTCTGTAGGTTTCCGCCCCGTGGCGGCGGTGAAACACGGAAACGACTCTTGTTTTGGGGTTTCCACCCCAGGGGGTTTATATAGGCGAAAGGGGGCACCGAGGGGGGCCACTAGGCACCCAGGAGGGTGCCTGGCGCGGCCAGGAGGGGTCCGCACCAGGCACCCTTCTAGCTTCCTGGTGGGTCCCCTCACCTCCTCCTTCGGTGATCCCCAGTCAATCTTCATAAAAATGCTCCCCGTAAAATTTCATCGCATTTGGACTTGATCTGATTCAGCAACTTGGTATCCACTTTTTACCGCTGAATTCTGGTTCTGCTGCTTCGGCACCGGAAAGTTGTAAACTGTGTAAAATAAGCCAAAAAAACATAAGAACAATACTTTAAAGTGGAATATATCAATGAATAGGGGGAAATCATGATATAAAATAGTGATGCTTTTTGGACGTATCACATGCGCATGCCGTGAATTAGCGCGTACTCTGCTTCATTATTGGAGGCATTGCTGAAGTTGTTCTGGAGGATGTATTTGAGCTTCATTCCTTTGGGGGAGACTAGGACGACGCCTGCTCCGGCTCCTTGCTGTCTTTTGGATCCGTCGAAGTACATTGTCCTTGAGTTGGACAAGTCTGGGGGCCCTGGTGTATGGACTTCCGCCCACTCGACCAGGAAGTCTGGGAGTACCTGGGCTTTGATTGCTGTTGGGTGTTTGAACTGTAGGTCTCACGGTCTAAGCTCCAAGTTCCACTCAGCGACTCGACCGGTCGCGCCGGGATTGTTGAGGATGTCCGCGAGTGGTGCACTGCTCATGATTGTGATGGAGTGTTCGTCGAAGTAGTGCGATACTTTCTCGGAGGTCATGATGATGGCGAGCAGGAGCTTCTGGTAATGTGGGTACCGCTGTTGTGGCTTCATGAGTAGCGTGCTCAGGTAATAAATTGGTCTTTGGATGCTCTGGATTTTGCCTTCTTCTGTACGCTCGACGACAAGCACTGTGCTCACGACGCTGCTGCGTGTTGCTATGTAGAGATACAACTTTTCCCTTTCTTTAGGCACCGCCAAGATTGGTGGGGTAGAGAGGGTCTTCTTCAAGTCTGTGAATGCATTGCTGGCTTCCTCGGTCCACTTGAATTTTCTCCTTTTCTCAGCAGTTTGTAGAAAGGTAGGGTCCTTTCGCCTAGCCTGCTGATGAAGCGGCTCAATGCTGCGAGCTTTCCTGTGAGATGTTGTATTCCTCTGATGTTGGTTGGCCTTTTCATTTTGGCGATTTCTTGAACCTTTTCCGGGTTTGCTTCAATTCCTCGGGAGGAGACCATGTACCCGAGTAATTTTCCGGCTGGGACGCCGAACACGCATTTTTTGGGGTTCAACTTGATCATGTACTTGTTGAGGGCCGCGAACGTCTCGCGGAGGTCGTCGAGCAGTGTGTTTGCGCTATAGGTTTTGATGACAATGTCTTCTACATAGACCTGGACGTTCCTGCCGATCTGGTCTCTCCGACATGCTTGCATCATCCGCTGGTACGTGGCTCCGACATTTTTTAGTCCGAAGGGCATAGTTTGGTAGCAGAATACTCCATAGGGGGTGATGAACGAGGTGTCCTCTTCATCTTCTTCCTTCATCCTGATCTGATTGTACCCTGAGTATGCGTCGAGGAAAGATAGGAGGTCGCATCCTGCTGTGAAGTCGATTATTTTATCGATTCTTGGCAGGGGGAAGTGGTCTTTTGGGAAGTGCTTGTTGATAGGCCCATAGTCGACGCACATCCTCAATACCTCGGTTTCCTTTTTAGGGACTAGGACTGGGTTTTCTATCCATGTTGCTTTCTTTGTATCTCTGATGAACTGTGCGTCGAGTAGTCGATTCACTTCTGCTCCGATTGCTCTGCGTTCGCGCTCTGAGAACCGTCGCAGCGACTGTTTTACTGGCTTCGTGTTTGGCTTGATGTGGAGCGTGTGTTCCGCGAATTCTCGTGGTATCCCTGGCATGCCGGCTGGGCACCAGGCGAAAATTTTCCATTCTTCACGAAGTAAAGTTATGAGGGCGGTTCCCATCTCTTCTGGAAGGTGGGCATATACGCGTACTGTCTTCTCTGGGTCTGTCGGGTGTACTTGGTGTGTGATCGTGTCGCTGTCAACGCTGAAGTCACGACCAGATTCCTTTGTCTCGCTTCTGTTTCCTAGTGGAAATATGCTTTTGTCCGTCACCATGGCTATTTCTTGGAGCTGTTGTTGGGCTCCGACTGTGTTGGAGACTTTGTGGCAGTCGCGGTCGCACTGGTCCGATTTGATGAAGCTTCCCTTGACTGTGATGATTCCTGCAGGTCCTGGAATCTTGAGCTTGAGATATGCATAGTGTGGAACCGCCATGAACTATGCGAACGTCGGTCGCCCGAGTATGGCCTGATACTGGGACTGCCAGTCGAGCACTTCGAACTCGAGTTCCTGCTTTGCGAAGTTGCGCTTGCTGCTGAAGATCACATCAAGCTGTATTGCTCCGATGGAGGTGACTGCTTCGCCCGGGACTACGTCGTATATTGTGGTTCCTGACTTCTTCCACACTGATCGTGGGATGAACATCTTGCGTAGAGTGCTGGCGAACATTATGTTTATAATGCTGCCTCCGTCCATGAAGATTCTGTCCATGTCGTATCCTCCGATCTGGGCTTCGAGGACCAGGGGTGCATGCCCAGGTCTCAGGACTGCAGGTGGATGGTCGCTCTGTGAGAAGGTGATGCTGGTCTCAGCGCCGCTCAGTTGGTAGGTTTCAGTTATCTTTAGGCCTTCGGCTGCTTTGGCTTGCAGGGTGTAGGCATCTTGCTTTTCTTTCGAGGGTCTTCCTTCTTGGATCATGCAGATTCGTCCCTGGGACGCGGGGTATTGCTCCTCTGTACTTGGTGTGGGTTACTGCGTGCTTCTTCAAGTGCGTTTGGCTTCACGCTGCTTCTCCTCCTTGAGGCTGTTGGAGAGTTCGGAGAATAGGCGGCAATCTCCCAGAGAGTGGCTTGCTCTGAGATGTCCTCGGCTGTCTTCAAAACAGTGGATCGCGCAGGGTCCTTCCGGTTGCTCTTTAGCTGTGAGTTTGCTGGAGCCGGCGTGCCTTCTTCTCCTTCAGACTTGGAAGGTACGCGAGTGGTCTTCTGCTCGGCTGTGAACTCTTGGGTCAAGTTCTATCCCGTCACAGAGTGATTGGCTTCGGATGAAGTTGGCGAATTCGTCTGGCCATCGATCTAGGTCGTAGTAGTCTCCGGACTGGGTCTCGGAGTCGCTGTCTTGGCGTGTGGTGAGAGTCCGGGTGGCGGCGGGTCGTCGACTGATGGGCGAGCCTTCGGCCACGCGCCGCGACTCCTCGAGTGGGATTCTCGAGTAGCCTCCTTGTGTTGTCTTCTGCGTCGTCGAATTTTCTTCCGTCGTCGATGGATCTGACAGTCGTCGAGGTGTTGGACTTGGCTAGGCCGCAGGCTAGATGATCTTGATGAGATGATGGAGATGCTTGTGGTGATCTTGAATTCCATGAGCAGGCTAGATCTGGTTCTAGTCCTCGAGTCTTTGTCTGCTGAGGTCGGGACCGCCGAGATCGTGATTCCAACCTGTGTAGTCCCCACGGTCGGCGCCAATTGACGGGGATCAACCTCGGCAAATCCCATGGTCAGGGACCCTGGGTTAGTCATAGAGATGGCACAGGTTGGAAGATACTCGTCGGCTAACAGGAGAAGCACTTCCTGCTCGATATTATTACGTGAGGGGGCGATTACAGTGGAGGCCGAGGCGAGTTCTCACAAGGCTAGGATGAGTAGATGCGTATTGAGTTGATCTGGACGTCTCCCCTCCCAGCCTTTATATATTAGGCCAGGTCTCGGGGAGTCCGTGCTAGGTTACAGTAGATGGTTTCCTAGTTCTAGTCTTGCCTTGTACGCCAAGTTGCACCTTCCATGTTAGTCGCGAACTCCTACGTCGGTGCCTGGTTAGGCCAATTGTGGGCTTGTCGTAGCTTCCCGGTGGGCCTTCTATCTTCACACGCACCAGGTAGCCTCATATGTAGGAGTCGTGGGGTCACCCCCTCGTCATCGTTGGTCTGTATGCACTACCTTCACGTGGGATAAGGAGTTATGGGCTCCCCTGCGTTGTAGTTTGTCCGAAAGCTCTTCAGACGTCAGCAATATCGCGGTCTGATTGCCGGGAAGCGGTGTGTCTTCTTCGCTCGAGCGGTGTATTTGGATTTGCTTTTGCTTCACCGGCCAGCCTCGCACCGTGCAGGAGCGTGCAAGGGTGAGGGACCTAGACCACTTGGCGCATAGGATTTAGTCTGACGGATGGCCTCTCTGTTGAGCCTAGGACGGGCTGCGGCGTGTCGGATAGCTTTGGTGGAGCATTCCCTAACAACGTTCCCGCCACCCTGGAGATCCGAGCGTGCAGGCTAAACAGTAGTGCACCCCTGCAGGGAGTTTAATCTATTCGAATAGCCGTGTCAACGGTAACAGGAGGCTTTATGCTGAAGCTGGATCTTACCACTACAAACTACTACTATTAAACTGCATGGTTCTGGGTCTTCTTCCTCGCAGGGAGTCGAGGAAGTGAACTTGGAGACATTATTATTAATAATTATTACAACTTACTATTATACAATGCTGCAGCAACTTCTGTTGCATTGTTACTTTATGCTTTATATAAACTGTTGGATGTTTCTCTTCTCATGCTGCAAGACACGTCAGAAGATGCTAGTCTTCGATAGGCCTATCTTCTTATCCTTGTTCTGATTTCTACCTTGCAGTCCACTATATACAGCCTCCCCTTTCCATTTGATACAAATGCATAAATGCTTAGTAGCGGACGTAAGACTCGCGGGTATGCTAGACACTCACCTTTGCTTTATTTCCCCCTTTTTGTTTTGCCTGATCGACCGCTGCAGTCGACGTTGGAGTCCAGGAGCAGAAGATCCCCGATGCCGACCACCGCAACATGACCGATGCCTTCTACGACGTCGAGTTCCCCGTTGACCAGTAGTTTGGAGGTTCCCAGGGAGGAGGCCTCGCCTTTTCGATCGTTGTTGTTTTTGTGCTAGCATTCTTAAGGCAGATTATGTGTACCTTGTGTCTGTACTCAGATACTATTGCTTCGGCTAACTTTGTGCTCTCGAGCTGTTGTATTCGAGCCCTTGTGGCCCCTGGCTTGTATTGAACAGCTTGTATTATTTTGTTTGTAGAGTTGTGTTGTGATATCTCACCGTGAGTCCCTGATCTCGATCGTGTACCTTGCGTGTATGATTATTGTACACGGTCTGATTTTGGGGGCGTCACAGTTCACTAGTTATAAGCAACACAAGAAGCTATAAAACATTACTGGTCTAGGACTTAGTGAAAATCAGGAAAACATGACAGAAACTGTTATTATCATGCTGTATAAACAGGGAAAAAACTATATGCAAAATTGCAGCAACATGACATAGCAATATATGGGCATGAACTAGACATGATGGTGATCAGGTACAAAAAAGAATCAAGGTCATAGGCATCACAAATAAAAAGATATTAAGCGTGCAACATGGCATCGAAAAGTTACATACTTAGAGAAAAACAGATGTGGCTGTCAAAAACAGTGGCATAGCAACTTTGGAGCTGAATATAACTATGACCAAGAATGATAACATGACAATGCAATACATATAATGGAAGTATACATGGCATAGATCAAAAGATATAGCGCAGCAAAGTAGCAACTTTATATAAATAGGAGCACACTAACAGCAGGGTAGCTACTTTGGAGAAAGAATTAATATAGCTACAACAGGCAAACATGATAAGTGATTGCATAGGATTGAAGTAGACATGATTCTTAACAGTATGTAACAAGAATCAATGCAATAGGCCTCATGGATGTGTCACAATCATCAATCAAACTTGCAATAAAATAACATCAGCAACACTTAAGAGAAATTAGCAGCAGTTAACAGTCTGATGCCCACTTCAACAGTGATTAACAACATCAATATGGCCTCAAATCAAAATTCTCACAAAAGATGAACTGAAGTACACACAAAACTAAACAATTTTCCTTTTGGGCGCATCGTGATCCGGGCTACGGTTTACTCGCAAACTACACCGCAAAAAAGAATAAAATGCTAACAATAAAAAACTTAGCAGAAAAAAATCACAAAGGGAAAAAAACAAAAAAACAGAGGTCTCATGTGACGCCCCCAAAATCGAACAGTGTACAGTAATCATACACGCAAGGTACACGATCGAGATCAGGGACTCACGATGAGATATCACAACACAACTCTACAAATAAAATAATACAAGCTGTTTAATACAAGCCGGGGCCACGAGGGCTCGAATACAACAGCTCGAAGGCACAAAGTTAGTGGAAGCAAAAGTATCTGAGTACAGACACAAGGATGCAAGGTTGCCTTAAGAAGGCTAGCACAAAAACACAACGATCGAAAAGGCGAGGCCTCCTGCCTGGGAACCTCCAAACTACTCCTGGTCAAAGGGGAACTCGACGTCGTAGAAGGCATCGGGTATCTTCACGTGATGTCGTCAGCATCGGGGATCTCTTCTCTTGGGCTCCAACGTCGACTGCAGCGGCCGATCAGGAAAAACAAAAAGGGGGAAAATAAAGCAAGGGTGAGTATCTAGCATACCCGCGAGTCTTACGTCCGCTACTAAGCATTTATGCATTGTATCAAATGTAAAGGGGAGGCTATATATAGTGGACTGCAAGATAGAAATCAGAATAAGGGTAAGAAGCTAGGCCTATCGAAGACTAGCATCTTCCGACAAGTCTTGAAGCATGAGGTAAGGATCAGCCAACAGTTCAATAGCATGAATGTAATAACAATGCAGCAGAAGTTGCTGCAGCATTGTATAATAATAATTAATACTTATAAATGCCTCCGAGTTCCCTTCCTCGACTTCCCTGCGAGGAAGAGAAACCGGAACCAACATTTTAATAGTAATAGTTTGTAGTAGTAGGCTCTAGCTTCAGCATAAAACGTCTTGTTACTGTGGACACGGCTATCCGAATAGATTATCATCCCTGCAGGGGCTGCACTACTGTTACCCTACACGCTCGGATCTCCAGGGTGGCGTACACCTTGTTAGGGAATGCCCCACCGAGGCTATCTAACACGCCGAGGCCCATCCTACGGCTCATCAGAGAGGTCCCCGCCGGTCTACAGTCCTAAGCGCAAGAGCTTCATGGGCCATCACCTCTCGCACTCCGGGTCGTTGTGCGCCAAGTGGATCCAGTGCCGCAGCACGATCCGACCCAACCACAATGCTGAAACTGGACGTCTTTCAGAGCTTTCGAACGAGACCACAACGCGGAGGGCCCACACCGTAACCCCACGTGGAGGTAGTGCGTATAGGGCACGTCGACCCACTCAAGTCATCCACCTGAACCGTTAGTCATTTTATTATTTTCTGTCGGGACAACCGTTATCGTTGCCCCTTTCTAGGTGAGTCGCGGACAACGACAGCAGCCAGGACCACCAGTAACGTTGGTGCCTGCCCTGACGTCCCACCAACTCGTGCGGTTACCAACAAGGTGAACCGTCTCCTTACCTTGTCTCGCGTTCCGCTGCACAACGGTGGAATACACCTGACCTGTCGTTCCGCTAACATACCCTTCGCGGGCACCGTTAGGTCACCCGACTCCTTACCTGTAAGGACAGCAGTTGATTCGAGTGCCTACCATCAAGTGAAACCAGGAGGAATCACCCTCGAAGGTACACTTGAAGAGGTTCGACAGAGACATCAGCGGAATGAACTAAAGAGGAATATTCTTGTATCACCCCGGTGGTGCCGAGACACCAGCGGAATGAACTAAAGAGGAATACCCTCGTATCATCCCAATAATGCTACGCTACCGAGCCGACGAGAGTGAAATACGAGTCCGTCCACTCGTAAGTCAAACTCGAAGCGACTCGGCAGAGTCTCGCCGTTGTAGGTTCCCTTGGGCGTCTGCATTGATCCATACCTGTTGCAGTTATAATACTTTGTAATCCGCGTTCACTCACCAGAGTGATCACGGCCCGCTATTCTAAACCTAACTAACAATGCGCAAGGTTTACTGCTGAATATAATATATATATTTATAAGGCAGCATAGGACAAGGAAAGGTACATCAACGGGCGACAATGACAGGCTATGCAATTGAATAGGTAAGCAACGTAGCAGCAAGAGTAACAATGCCTAGTGCAAGAAAAGTACGGAAAGATAGGCGATATCTGGGGAAGAGAATGGCTCTGCTTGCCTGGAAGCTCGCGGTAGAGGTACGATCGTCGACGAAGTAGTCGATCACAGGGTCATCGACAGCGGACGTCGAGAATATCGGACAATAAGAGAGGGGGGAGAAATAATAAATACACGGCAATAATAGCAATACAAATATATGACATAGAAGATACAAAGCAACGGGGCTCTAACGCAGTGTTCGGTGATTTTTCTCGGAGCGAGAATTTATCCGGGGATGACTCATCAGTACCGGTTGATTACCGGACCGATGATCCGGAGGGGGAAGGTTCCATGTCTGCAGTGTTAGACACATCTGACAGACAAGTGGATAGTGTATCCGTGCTCGGTGATTCATTCTGAATAGCTTTCATGTTTAGAACATTTTCATCCGGAAAGTTTTACCGGCTCCGATCGTCTGACAGACAGATGAACCGGAGGAGAAATGTTCCACGTTCGGTAGGTTGGAGGGGTGCGGTGGTTATACGGTTAGCATTTTCGGATTCGTGATATTTTTCTTATCAACTTTGATGTATAAAGTTTTTTCATCAGAATTACGGTTAAAAAGATATTGAATTTGTAATATTTAAATGCCTTTTGTAATTTCTTTTATTAGTAAACAAACATTATCCGAAATAGTGGGGTTGACTGATCAACTGACAGGTGGGACCCTGGTGTCATTGACTGGGCTCTAATAAAATAATCTATTTACATAAACAGTGCAAGGGGTCCCACAATGTCATAGATAATTTTTGGATTTCACTGAAATTTCACTAAGTCTGAGAATCCGGTCTTTTAACATCACTTAGCCGCTTTTGGAAGCCTACGGTTTGGGGTTCTGCTCATCCGACGAATTAGTGCCTTATATCAAACTTGAACAATTTTATGTGATCTCGAATCTGGTACGGAAGGAATTTTTACTAGAGTTCATTTACATGGTCAAATCTTTGTTAGAAAAGTGCCACTTAATGTAATTTCCTGAATTTGTTAAAATCTGCATTTTATGATTTTTATAACATTTAATCTATACATCGAATGGGGTTGGTCCAATGGAACAAATTAAAGCTTGTTAAGTGCAGTATCAGCACATATAAATTTTATCCACATTCAAATTCGTTTGCCTGCTGTCTTGTTGCTGCCAAAGGGTGGTCAATGTAGTATGTTTAGAACTGCATCTGCATCATAGTTCAGAGTACACGTTGCATATGCGGTTGTCCCTGTATTAGTACATATCAACTAGCTGGTCAAAGCAACGCAAATGCACACCTAAAGTTGAAAATACTTCATTGTATTAGTAGATGAGCTAGTACTCCATCGTGGTGTAATACTCACGTACTCGATCTAGTATATAGCAGCAGCAACATCAAGCAGCTAGCAACTGCAGCTTCAGCAAAAGCCACGGCGCTGGCCAAGAGGGCTCAGCAGCGAGCAGCAGCAAAGCATCAACAACACAAAGGTGCGGCGGCAAGAGCCGGCTGGCTGTGCACACGAAGCACGCACACACACCGTGCATCTTCAACCATGTGTTGGATATATTAGCAATTTTCCAAGCAATTTAATCCCTAGATAAATTATGAACATAACGCATGCAAGATTAATCTTATACTGATACTTAACCATGCAACTCAGATCTACGCAGATAACACATATATATACGCAGACAATAAGCATGGCATAGATGAAAACAACGATGAACGGGGTAAGTAGATCATACCCTCCGTTCGGCCAGATCGCAGCAGCGGATGCGCTGCTATCAGTAGCAAGTTCGTCGGCGGTCTTCTTGGCGGCGGCTTCCTCCTGAGCGAGCTTCTCGGCGACGGCCTTCTCAGCTTCGGTAGACATGGCGACGTAGAGGAAGTAGTCGAAGTAGACGAGGCGAAGCGGAAGCGAGCAGTCGCGTCGTAGACGCTCCCCAAAAACCTTATTGCTCCTCTCCCGGTGCAGGATCGCAAGGAGCACGGTTCCGGAGGCCTGCTCTCCCGCACAGCCGTGCACGCGGCGTACGGGATGGGATCGCCGGAGGCAGCGGCTCCTTTTATACACAGCCGAGGTAGGGCGACGTGGGACGGGATGGGAACGACGTGGGCGGTGCGCGAGGAAGAACAGATGCGATCTATTCTGTTGTGTGACGGCTAGGGTTGTCGCGGCTCCTTTTATACACAGCCGAGGTAGGGCGACGTGGGACTGGATACCCGCGACCGAGTCGGCCCACGATTGACGTCTCAGATCGTGCAGCGGTTAACTCGTGATTAATTGCATTAACTAAAATTAATAGCAATTAATTAGCCGTTTCTGACTGGCAAAAATTAAGCGCACACATGACATAGGTTTTAGCTCGGCTCGGCTCAATTCCGCAAACCGCGGCACGCGCGCGCGTTGTGACGAGGCGAGGCGTGGCGAGGCGAGCGGCGGAGGAGGAGCGCGCTTGAGCTCTCACTCTTCTACTTGCTCAATAACATGTAGGATAGCTCACCTTATAAAGAGGTGCAACTCACCCTCCACTTCCGGGGTGGGACTAAACTTAGCACCACACCCATGTCATTTTTCCCACATGGGCCCTTAGAGATTTTCTGAAATTGTTAGATGGGCCTAAAGCCCATGCCTGATTTCAACAATCCTCCACCAGATCTCAAGGTCCCATGGTGTTGTCCTCAGTTCCAAACACTGTTTGATATATCAGTATTTTTAGTGGAGACCAGTTAAGGTTGAACATCCACCTAGAGCAAAGAATTACAGTCCTTCACAACTGAACAATGGACTATGCCTTGAATTGACAGTTTGGCGTAAAGAAATTTCACTCCTTGTCTTACCGATACTAGGTTGCCGAAGGCTGACCCCGCGGGTGGAGCATATTAGTCACACTCCTTGCCTATTCATGAGCTTCCTAGAGATTACCCTATCTCATAGACTGTGACCAGCAGTCGGGCTCATATAGGTGTGTTCTTCCAGAGATCGCTCTGTAGGATAGCATCTCGCTTATGAAAGCCTCAGAACACATTAAGACAAAAGTCAACCTACCATACAGTTACCGAGAGTATTTCATCTCCAACGGAGTGGGTAATAAAATTACTCTCCTCAGTTAACCACTAGCTTGTTTTCCCAGGTCCTATTTCACGGGATCTCCGATCATGTATGTTGGGTTACCACCACGGCAACTCATGTGGGTCTCATACCCATCTCCCTCGATGCATTGTCTATCACAATACGTGATAGACCTTTGGTGAAGGGATCTGCCAGATTCTTAGCTGATTGTATGTAATCCAATGCTATTACTCCGGAGTTTCTCAAATGTCTGACAGACTTCAATCTCCTTCTTATATGCTTTGTGGATTGCATGTTGTCCTTTGAACTCTTTGCCTTAACAATCACCGTTTGATTATCACAGTTCATAAGGATAGCCGGAATCGGCTTTTCAACCACTGGCAAGTCCATCAAAAGCTCTCAAAGCCATTCTGCTTCAGTGCAGGATTTATCAAGTGCTGTGAGTTCTGCTTCCATTGTCGACTTCGTTAAGATAGTCTGCTTGCAAGACTTCCATGAAACAGCTCCACCTCCAAGTGTGAACACATATCCACTTGTGGCCTTCATCTCATCAGCATCAGAAATCCAATTTGCATCACTATACCCTTCAAGTACCGACGGGTATCCGGTATACTGAAGTCCATGGCTCATTGTACCCTTTAGATATGGCATAACTCTTTCAATAGCATGCCAATGAACATCTCCCAGATTTGAGACAAACTGGCTCAATTTTCTCACAGCAAATTCGATGTCAGGCCTCGTAGCGCAAGCTAGGTACATGAGTGATCCAATCACTTGAGAATATCTCAACTGATCTACAGCTGTGCCTTCGAACTTTCGAATCCGCACACTAGGATCATATGGCGTTGGAGAAGATTTGCAATCTGACTATCCAAAGCGACTCAGAATCTTCTCAACGTAGTGGGATTGAAAAAGCGTAATTCCACCCTCATTATCTCTCAATAGCTTGATGTTCAAGATAACATCAGCCACACCAAGATCTTTCATCTCAAAGTTTTGAGATAGAAATGTCTTAACCTCCTCAATGACTTTGAGGTTGGTTCCAAATATCAGTATGTCATCAACATATAAGCACAGTATAACTCCTTTGCCCCCACCATGGCGATGGTATACACATTTGTCAGCTTCACTTACAAGGAAACCAGCAGATGTCAAAGTTTTATCAAACTTCTCATGCCACTGCTTAGGTGCTTGCTTCAGGCCATATAAAGATTTCAATAGCTTGCACACCTTTCCTTCCTGACCATCTACTACAAAGCCATCTGGCTGTTGCATGTAGATTTCCTCGTCTAGCTCTCCATTTAGGAAAGCCGTATTAACGTCCATTTGATGGACGAGAACACCATGTGAGGCAGCCAACGAGAGTAATACTCGAATGGTTCTCAGTCTGGCCACCGGTGCATAAGTATCGAAGAAATCTTCTCCTTCCTTCTGGGTATAGCCCTTAGCCACGAGCCTAGCCTTGTATTTTTCAATACTGCCATCAGGCCTAAGCTTCTTTTTGAACACCCATTTACATCCCACAGGTTTGCAACCATAGGGACGATCAGTGATTTCCCATGTTCCATTAGCCAAGATGGAATCCATCTCGCTACGAACCGCATCTTTCCAGTAGTCAGCATCCGGTGATGCATAAGCTTCTGAAATAGAAGTGGGAGTATCATCCACGAGGTACACAATGAAATCATCACCAAAGGACTTTGCAGTCCTCTGTCTCTTGCTCCTAATAGGAGCTTCATCGTCCTCCTCCACTGGATTATCATCATGAGTTCGTTCATAATATTCCATTGGAATGGCGGGTTCAGGAGTCTCATCAGATTCTTGGCTAGAAGTGATTTGCATATCTCTCATGGGAAATATATCCTCAAAGAATGTAGCATCTTTAGACTCCATAATCGTACTGACCTTCACGTCATGTACCTCAGATTTAACCACTAGAAATCTATATCCAACGCTGTTCTTAGCGTAGCCTAGAAAAACGCAGTCCACGGTCTTTGGTCCAAGCTTACACTTTTTGGGGATCGGCACATTTACTTTCGCCAAACAGCCCCAATTACGCAAGTATGAGACTGTCGTTCTTTTCTTCTCCCATAATTCATAGGGAGTGATCTCGTTATCCTTCACGGGAACCTTATTCAGGACATGACAAGATGTCAATATAGCCTCCCCCCACCATGCCTTGGATAAACCCGATGTATCTAACATGGCGTTAACCAAATCTGTTAGAGTACGGTTTTTCCGTTCGGCAACCCCATTTGATTGGGGTGAATAGGGAGGCGTCGTCTCATGAATAATTCCATGTTCCGCACAGAAAGAATTGAAATCATTAGAAAAGTACTCTCCACCACGATCAGACCGAACCCGTTTAATCTTTTTCTCAAGTTGGTTCTCAACTTCTGCTTTATAGATTTTAAAGTAGTGCAGAGCCTCATCTTTAGTGTTTAACAGATACACATAACAAAATCTAGTGGAGTCATCTATCAATGTCATGAAGTATTTCTTTCCACCTTTAGTCAACACACCATTCATCTCGGATAGATCAGAATGTATTAGTTCTAGTGGTGCCAAGTGTCTCTCCTCCGCAGCCTTGTGGGGCTTGCGAGGTTGCTTATCTTGCACACATGCATCACACTTAGAACCTTTGGCTAAAGTGAAACTCGGGATTAAATTCATCTTAGCTAGCCGCGTCATACAACCAAAATTTACGTGACAAAGATGTCAGAACCCTCTATTAGGTAATGTGCTAGGATCAAAGTCACTTGCATTCATCTCAAAAATTTCAAAAGAAATCATTGAAATCAAATTCAAAAGAAAAATGGGAGAAGGAAACCCCCCAGTTGAAATAATTCAAAAGGCCAGATAAAAATCTTCTCCAAAAATTCATGTTAGATTTTTGAAAAGTCTTATAAATGAGTGTGATCACATATCAAGTGATGTGGGACCCACCCCATGCTCATAGATTTTTCAAATATTCAAACAGTGCCTTGGAATTAATCAAAAACCCCTATTTGATTTAAAGTTCAAATTATTTGAATTTTAAAAATGTTCAAACTTTATGAGTGGCTAGTCTATATTATTATGAGGCCATATAAAAAGTTTCAGCATTTTATAAAATGGTTTGATATTTTTATCAGAGCCAAAACAAAATTACAGAAAAAGAAAGGAAAGATTAAACAGAGAGAAAAAGAAAAGGAAACTTACCTGGCCATTCGGCCCAACTCATCCCCCGCGGCCCAGCAAGCCAACCCAGCCCGCAGCCCCTCGTTTGTCTTCTTCCCCCGGCGCGGCAAGCAGGTCGCTGGAGCGCATGCCGACGCCGGCGGCAGCTGCCTACCTGCCTGGCCCGTCCCTGGCCTTCTACACGCGCCACGGAGACGCCCGTGTTTGTCTCGTCCACTTCCCCCTCTCCAAAGCAAGCTCCTCCCTCTCTCTCGCCGGAATCGGAGACGCCCGAAGCTTGCGCCAGGACGCGCCGCCGCACCCGCGTGGCCATTGACGCCGAGGAGCCCAACCCAGATGTCCAGGACGTGCGTCGTGTTCGTCTTCGTCGTCGTGCAGAAGTAATCAGGCTCGGAGCCGCTGTAGCCGCCGCAATCATCGTCGCCATCTCGTCGGAGCCGTCCGCCATCATCGATTCCATCACCACCGGTGCCCCTCTGCCCTCCACGACCTCGTCGTCGCACTCAGGGTGAGCAGCAGCCTTTTTCCCCTCAACAAGCTGGCCCCCCCTCGCCCTCTAGCTCGATCCGCCATGGGAGCCGAGCAAGGTTGCCGCCGCGGTTCACCATACGCTCGCTCCCGTGCGCCTTCGTCCTCGCCAAGTTTAAACTAACCGGGTTATTTAACCCAGCCATTGACAGGCCGACCCCACACGTCAGAACCCCCCCTGACGTCACCCTTGCGCAAGCATGACGCATAAATGAATTTCTAGAAAATAAAATGAATTAAAGAAAATCCAGAAAATAGCCCAAACTTTGGAAATTCATAGAAAATTCATATTAACTCCAAATTGGGCAAATAATATATGAAAAATGATCAGGAGAAAATAACCTATCCAAATATCCAACTTTCAACTTTGTTTGAGTTGAATTTAAAATGTGATCAGTAGCATTTGCTATTTGATTTAAATGGAATTAAATCAAATTCAATTCAAAAGTTTTTGCAACTTGAACCATGGCAACATGCTACATTTCACTTACACATCAGAGGCATATCATACACATTTCCAAATGATTCAAATTGATCAAACAATGTCACATGTAACTTGGCTAAGTTTGAATTCAAATTGGAGTTTGAATTTGCAATTCAATTTGCAATATACTCCATTTAAATGGAATTGCCTCACACATCAAAGCATATACATCAAGTTTCAACCTTCCATCATGTGATTGTGCATTGTATTTACTTTGCTACCTTGCTTGTTGTTTGTCGAGTAGAGGTGGAACCGGAGCAGGAGGCTGCCCCCTTCGTTGAAGACCTCGAACCCGAACCTCGTCAGCAAGGCAAGCAAAACCCCATTGATCATGTCGATAAAATCCCACTTCCCTCTCATGTCTCGCTTATGCATTGTATAGGATGATTACCATGCTACGTTTCTACCGCATAGATGAACCCATTGCTTTGCATGACCTATCATTTGTCACAGTAGTAGGCAAAAACACAATCCTAGAAAATGTAGGAGTTGATTGATATCATGTGGCCCCTGCAATTGTTACTGATTATTGCATGCTTAGAATGATACCATGTTGTTACTGTTATGTGAGTCGGGATGGTAGTGATCATGATAATGATGGTAGAAAAGTGTTGGTGAATCTACCCTAATACAAGGTGAACGATGAGAGGCTGTGTAGGAGTACACGGTGGGTTGTCTCGTTGAACACCGCCCTAAGTCCGAGTTCTTGTGTGGTGATCCAAGATGAAGAGTACAACCACACATTGGGCTCACTGACCCCTCTCCGCTTACTAACTCATCCCTTTCGATGTCCAGATGTCGCAATAGTTCGGAGTTCTGGTAGGTCTGTGGCCTGGATGCTAAGTGAGATAACGGCTCATCCGAGACCGGCTTATGCACCACGCACACATCACTTGGGTCCACTTCGGTAAACCGGCCGGGTTCACGATAGTGGTAGACAACCCAAGTAGGCGGCTTTCTCGGACTAGATCGTCTATGAGGTAACAGTTGTGGTGAGCATCCTCGCTGGCACCCCTTGAATGGTGTCGAGATCAAAGGCGGTAAATGATGATCATGTGTGTGTAGCGGTACACCCCTGCAGGGTTAACAAAACTATTCGAATAGCCGCGTCCGCGGTTATGGACTGCTTGGAAATCTTAGCTTGATTATTAGACAACTTGAACTGGATACTTCTAAAACACACCAAGATAAGTGTGAGTGCTATGGCGTGCTTTCTCGTGGGGAAGTCGAGGAAGGCACCATAGTGGTGTAAATGGTTGGAGAAAGTAGTGGACTCGTGTACGCTTCTTACCTCAAGTCTGGTACTCGTAGTTCAGGACTAGCCAATTCAAAGCTGGCACTTCTGCAAGTGAAACCCCACCTACCTTTACCTTGATACATATGCATGAGTAGTATAGCTCCTATGTAAGTCTTGCTGAGTACGACTTTGTACTCACGTTTGCTTAATATATGTTTTAGATGAAACCACTGACCCCAAAGGTGGCTTCTTCATCGAGCTGGACGACTGAAGATCAAACTAGTCTAGTCCCAGTCAGACGACTGGTTCCCTCGTGGAGGGCATGTGTTTAAATAAGGCTTCTTAAGCCATTTGTTAAACTTGTCTGTACTCAGACATAATTTTCTTCCGCTTGTGTTGTAATGTTGGATCACATGTTTCTTATCTCTGTGTGCACTCTATAAGAGTTATCAATAAAAATGTATACCTTGTAAAGAATTGCAATGATACCTACTGTTCATACAAGGCATGTGTGCTGCGTGTATGTTTATAACATGCATGTCTTTGTATGGGTTTTCGAGACCTTAGTTGTGATCTGGCTGGCGGTCTTTCATACACCAAGTGGCCCTTAGATGTGCGCAGCTTGGGGCATCGCGATGCGATTGTTCGAGACTCTGTCTCGTGCACACTTTGTGGTATGATCGAGCCCGCCCTAGACCCCGACTAAGTGATCGGGCTGGAGTAAGTCTATGTAAGAGTTATGAGATAGTCGATAATATGGTTGAGGTGACTTGTCTTTGAATATGGGAGCTCATCACCCATATCATTAGACTTGTGTGCGGACGATGAGGACCCATCTCAGTTGATCATCCGGCCTGGATGGGATGCCCCTCACGTACGATGCTCTCCGAGAACGTTCTGTGCTTGGCCTTGTCTGCTTAGACAAGTGGGTACGATTCTCGGCTCTCCATATGACTATGTCTTAACTGGACTTGCATACGCTAACCCCGGGTCCCGACAGACTTGGTATCAGAGCAGGACTGACTGTAGGACTAGCAGCCTTGGACGAAGTCGAGTCTAGCCTTCTATAGTTATATAGTTACTCTGGGTATATAAGGGAACAACGTAAGGCTTCTTTTTTCTCCTTACCCCCTTCGTTCTGAGTTCTGAGTCACCCTCATCTTATTCTACGGGAAGATAGGACTAGGCTCTCCTCTGTCTGATTAGAACATCTCATTGTTTGCTTCCTTGTAGCCGTAGGAAAGTTGTGACCGGTTTGTTAGAGTGGTTATGCTTCCTGAATTCTTACATCGTATGTAAGTGTTGTTTCCATGTTGTAAGAAATTGTCTTTTTCTTGCAATTAAAGCCGTTATTTTGTCCGAGTCATTCCAGGTTTATCTCATAATCTGATGCATTTGCAAACTCCTTCTTTCTGTTTCAGATGGCAGATCTTCCCCCTCGGCAGATTGTTCGTTTGACCAGGTGCCTCGGTGTGTGTGGCCATCCCGCCACGTTGATCGAGATGATGTCCTGTGTGGGATATCGATGGTATCCTGAGTACACCGTTGAGGAGCAGTTCCTTGACTTCAACCAGACCCAGTTCCACTGCATTGTCAGGATCTACCCGCACCACGTTGGAGTCACTCAGCCTATCCACTTTAGACATGGCATTGGCATGACAGAGAACATGGCTGTGCAGGATGCTGCATACTCATGTATTACCCTACTGAGAGAGACCTCATTCCGCTATATCCCTGCTGCACTTCCAGGAGAAGAGGGATATTACACCGGACTCTACTCAGATCACTCTGCAGAAGATCCAGCACTTCAGATGGTTGCTAGGTTTGCTAGTGATCGAGATCGTGATGCACGCGCTCTCCGTTTCGAGCTTCACGCCCTCGTGTTCGTCTGTATCGAGCACTCACCCTTTTGGCACCCTTCGTGAGCGTTGGATCAGTCGAGTATGATGTTATCTACCCAGTGAGGACTCAGATGCCTTCTCGAGTTGCTTGGCCCGAGATTGGAGGCATTTTCCCACCCCGTGGTCCTTTGCTTCCACCCTACGTTGGACCTAGGCCCCATCCTTGCCCAAATGGATATCAGGGTCCACAGGCCTCCGTGTTTTCCGATGGTCACCTTCAGCTACCGGGATACGCGGGTAACTTTTACGAGGACTACTATGGAGATGGAGATGAGTGAGACCGCCTGTGGTCTTACTTAGTGAGGATGTAGTAGTATCTTAGTATATTGTACGCAAGGTGTCTAAGTTCCAGAGGCTTAGATAAATAATGTATAGGAAGTCAGAGTGCCTCTGTCGGGACCCGGGGTTAGCGTATG
Organism: Bromus sterilis; assembly: GCA_950022295.1. Classification (NCBI taxonomy): domain Eukaryota; kingdom Viridiplantae; phylum Streptophyta; class Magnoliopsida; order Poales; family Poaceae; genus Bromus; species Bromus sterilis. Next base: position 87,884,721 of record OX465599.1, read on the forward strand.
TAATTCCAGTCACGATACAATCACATGGAGAGCCGAGAGCCGTACCCACTTGTCTAAGCATACAAGGCCAAGCACAGAACGCTCTCGGAAAGCATCAAACGTGAGGGGCGTCCCATCCAGGCCGGATGATCAACTGAGATGGGTCCTCAACGTCCGCTCACAAGTCTAAATGCTTATGGGTGGTGAATCCCATACTCATAGACAAGTCGCCTCAACCATGTTATCGATTGGATCCTAACTCTTACATAGACTTACTCCAGCCCGATCACTTAGTAGGGGTCTAGGGCGGGCTCGATCATACAGCAAAGTGTGCACGTGACAGAGTCACGAACAATCGCATTGCGATGCCCCAAGCTGCGCACATCTAAGGGACACTTGGTGTATAAAAGACCGCCAGCCAGATCACAACTAAGGTCTCGAAAACCCATACTAAGACATGCATGTTATAAACATACACGCAGCACACATGCCTAGTATGAACAGCAGGTATCATCACATAACTCTACAAAGTACTCTTTATTGATATACACATAGAGCATACAAAGATCACATGTATGTGATCAACATTACATCATACAACGGAAGCAAATTAGGTCTGAGTACAGACAAGTTTAACAAATGGCTTAGAGAAGCCTTGTAAACATACATGCCCTTCCACGAGGGACCAGACTGCTGTCTGGGACTATACTAACTTAGTCAACGTCGAGCTTCAGATCGGTGACTCCATCGGGGTCCGGGTTCTCATCTAAAACATATAATAAGCAAACGTGAGTACAAAGTCGTACTCAGCAAGACTTACATCAGAACTACACTAGTCATGCTCAAGTATCAAGGTAAAGGAGGTGGGGTTTCATCATGCAGAAGTGCCAGCTTTGACTTGGCTAGTCCTGAACTACGAGTACCAGACTTGAGATAAGAAGCGTACACGAGTCCACTACATCTCCAACCAATACACCACTATGGTTACTTCCTCGACTTCACCACGAGGAAGCACACCATAGCACTCACGCTTATCTTGCGAGTTTTATAAGTATCCATTCAAGTTGTCTAATAATCAGGTACAGGTTCCAAGTAGTCCATAACCGCGGACGCGGCTATTCGAATAGTTTTGTTAACTTTGCAAGGGTGTAAGCTACACACACATGACCATAGGTTACCGCCAGGTCTCGCCACCGTTCAAGAGGTGACAGCGAGGATGTTCACCACGACACTTCGCTCACAACCGGTCTATTCCAGGAGTCGACTATCTGAGTTGCTACCGCTCGAGAGTCCGGCCGGTTCAACGATACGGACTCAGACAATGTAGGTGACCGAGACGCCACCTTTAGCAGATGGTTTTCCTGCCTCACAGGTGCACCCACATATCTAGGATGATGCAACCATTCCTTCATTCTTTTTCTATGCAGATGCCAAATGGAAAGCCCGAACTAATGTGACTCCTGGACGTCGACACGGATCAAGGTACTAGGCCGAGAGGGGTCAGTGAGCCCAATGTATGGTTGTACTCTTTGTCTTGGATTACCATACAAGAACTCGGTGCTTAAGGCGGTGTTCAACGAGACAACCCACTGTGTACTCCTACACAGCCTCTCATCGTTCACCTTGTATTAGGGTGGATTCACCAACACAGTTTCCCTTTCATCAACACCATGTTCACTATCACCCCGACTCACATCAAAATCAACCTCATTGTACCACTAAGCATGCAATAAGCAGTAACAGTTGCAGGGGATGATATCAATCAACTCCTATGTCAGCTAGGATTGTGGTTTGCTTACTACTGTGACAAGGTGATAGGTCATGCATCGGATATGGGTTCTGTTGGATATGTGCCCTAGAGACAAATTAATAAAGATATTTGTCACATATCCGTTTTGTTCATAATACGTTTTATACTGTGCTATAACTGTATTACTTGGAAATACTAATACAGGTGTAGTATAAAACATGGTCCGTAGTTTAACTCGGGTAAACTATCTCATTGGGCAATTGATTGATCAAGCTTTCCTGATCATGGAGACACTTAAGTCCATTGACAATGGGGTCATATCATTAAAGGGAATGATGTGATAGACGTACACCCACCTAAAGTATTGCAATGTGATCGAGTCACATAGTTCAGCGTTGCTATGACTTTGTAACGTATGGCTTAGTCCTTAGACCGTAATGATCATACGTAATCACGATCTATGAGGAGACTTTGATTTGTATCCCACCGCCTGACTGAAATATGCTGGCTATAACGGAGCACTTTGGGTATTACGAAATAGATGGTTGATGAGTATGTTAATAGATCAGAGCGGGATTTGTCAGTCCTTGTGACAGGACAGGTACTCTGGGCCCACTCGGTGATATTGCATCAACACCTTGCAAGGACGTGAATAGGTCACAAGAGATGCAATGATCATGGACGAGAGAAGTTATTTGTTGTGAACGAGATGTGAACACGGTATGTGGGATACCGACGATCAAACCTCGGACAAACAAAGTACCGCAGCACAAAGGGATTACGTCGTATCGTTAACGGTTTCCAAAAGCGATCGAAGTTCATTCGATGGAAGCGCAGGGGCTGACAAGGATTGTAACCAGGTCCAACTGACTAGTCATTGGTCAATGAGAAGAGTCTCGACCATGTCTGCTGTTTCCCGGACCGTTAGGGTGTTACACTTAAGGGCAATCGATGCATAGGACAGTTACGGGATCAATCGGTGAAATAGGAGAAATCACCGGAATAGTTCGGGAGGAGGACGGAATGGTTTCCGGACATTTTGAATAGTTCAAAATAAAGTTTAATTGTTTTAATAATGTTTTATTATTTAATTATCTGAATTAAATATTTAAAACATATTAAATAAATTAAAAAAAATGGGAAAAAGGCTATATGGGCCCATGGGGCCCATTAGGGGAGGAGGGGGTTTCCCCCCTTGGGCTTGGCGCCAAGGGTGGGGCCCATCCCCCCCTATGGCCGGCGCACCTCCCCCCCTTGGGGGTTTAGTCCCACATGGGGGAGGGGAGGAGGATCACACCCCCCCTTGGCCTATATAAGGAGGGGTAGACCCCCTTTTCCCAACACACCAAATCTCCTTCTTTCTTCCTTCTCCTTCCCGGAAGTGGACTCCCCTTGTTTGGAGTCTGCACCAGGACTGGAGTTCTCCACCATAAAGCAGGCCGTCGCTCTGCTGGAGTCGGGATCCGTAGCCATCTTTCTTCCGCTGCTCGCCTGGTTCGGGGCCCGGGAGGAACATCGATTGTACCGTACGTGTATAATCTCTTCGAGGCACTACACCTGTGGTGCAACTTCATCGCTGGAGGTTTACCGGGAGTCATCCTCGCCGGTGGTGGTCTTCTACACGACAGGGAGGTCGTAGTTATGAGTCTACGCCAACCACGTTCGCAAGAACGTTTCCCTCTTTCGGTCTTCAAAGGTATGAACACCGATTCCCTCCGTTACTTTACATCGCCATAGCATAGATCTTGGGTTCGGGTACCGTAGGTGTGAAATTTTTTGTGTTTTCTGCCCCGTATCCCAACAGTGGTATCAGAGCTAGCTATGCGTAGATGTTTTGTACAGATAGAACACATCTAGGATGTGGGCATCGAATCTTCATTCATTACCCTCCCACGTGTACTCATTTAGCGTTGCGGCAATGTTTGATGAAGCGGCCCCCGACCGACCTTACGCGTTTACGCGAGACTGGTTCCACGCTTGACATATGGCTTGTACCATATAAAATGGCTGGGGGGGTGTCTGTCTCTCTGCATTAGCGATGCGAAGATGTTTTGTAAGGCCCCTGATGCGGTACTAACTCTAACTAGTCGCTTTCGCGTCCGGTCGGAGTTAGAAGCGCATCAAACGCCACCGGCGCACGACACTCGCACTCGTGTCGCTGCCGGATTCTCGACAACAGGTATAAAAAGCATAACTCTACAAGACAGAAATACATATAGATAGATAAATAAAGCAGGGCATACAACGCCACTGTCTAATAATACAACATCATCTGAGTACAACTCATCAATACATCAAGCGGAAGCATAATAGGGACCGAGTACGGTCAAGATCCAAATTGCCGTAGAGAGGGCTACACATAAATATCCACCCACGGGAACGTCTGAACCCAATTATAAGATCCTACTGGTCGAGGTACTCGTACTCGTCGTCATCCTCCGGGGGCACCTCCACGAAGTAACGTCCGGTACTAGGGTCGAGGTAGTAGTCCACTGCAGCGGCCGATCAGGCAAAGCGGTAAAGACAGAAATGTAAACGGGGGTGAGAACATGTCATTACAGAATAACTAACGCTGCAGGAAAGGTAAAGATATAGACAGGTTGCAGCCGTACTAGCATATATGGTGGCTACTCGTTCTATCAGAACAGAGATGAGATCCAAGAAGTTACTTTGACAACGTGTCATAAGCTGGCTATTCACCTACTTACGCCAACATAACACAACCTCGTTTCTCTCTCGGTCCCCCTGGACGAAGAAAGACAACCAAGGCACGCACACGTTTTGTCAAGTTTTATAGCATGATTATCATTGGTTATTCTATGAACAAGGATTAGGTCTCAAGTCGTCCATAACCGCGGACACGGCTTTTCGAAAAGATTTACCCTGCAGGGGTGTACCAACTGTCCATTATAGACGTCGCATGTACGCCCGGTTTCCACTTGGCTAGGTAAGTGCCTGAAACTCCGGAACGTCAGAGTCCCTCTAACTAACAACGCACATATCCGGGTGGCCCCCGGTGAGTCGACACCCAACTCAAAAGTTGGCCACGCTCTCGAATCGGACTCTACCGTATGACTCCAGGTTTGGATTACCGGTTAGTTCTCTTATGAGACCAGGTCCTCAGCCGGTCTATTTGGGCCAGCCAAGAAACTATGTCCTCCTGGCCTTTGTTTGGTTTGGAAACAACTGGGGATCCAACCAGCACACACACGTTGCAAATGTAAATCACCTCGGGCCACCACTAGAATGTACGAGGCTAGGTAGGTAAGACAAGGGGGCCCCATAAAACCCCACACACGATTAGGCACGCTCGTCAAGAAACACAATACCCGGAACTCGGGTCCTATGTGACTCAAATGGAACAAAGCACCAGACGGGAATAGTCCAGCCTTCCACCTTTCGTCGAATATAAATTAACATCATTTAACAATAACAAATTTCAACCAACTTCTTATATAGTATGATATCCCAACCATAAACATATAGGGTAAGCAACAAGTTTTCTATCCATACTAAACAATGGCTGAGCAGCGGTAACTTAGCAGTACAATGGTTTGCTGGGATGTGGGGATCATGGCTGTATGGGTTTAAAACATGGCATATAAGGTAGATAGGATCAAGCAACAACGTTCTAAGACAACAGCTAGGCCTGAGCATAAAGTTATAAAGTAATGACACAGTTTCTCCCCCTTGCCTGGTAAGGTAGTCGAAGCAGCACCCACGGTACCCTCGGGCTCAGTGTCGGACAGCTCCACGTAAGTCTCCTCGTCAGTCTCGGGTGCTAACGTAACACACCGGCAAGGAAAACACACAAGTAAGCAACTGATGCAAACTCAAACAAGGATGGTATGCTCAAGTTTTATTGACATGGTATGACCCTGTCTAGTTTGGTTTAAATGAAGGTGATGACGACAAGTCATCACTTTCACATGCATTTATTTACATTGTAATGGCTTTGGTCTAAGCCTTAATTTAGGTGTAAATAGCATGATAGCATGACATGATCAACAAACAAATGCAAGAATTAAATAACATGCAAGTAAACAATGATTCCGGAGACGGAGTAGTGTCGGTGAAATTGACACATGAAAGGTGCAACAATTGTTGGAACCCAACCACATTACATAGGACAATATGTTAGGGGCTGAATTGAAGAAGAAGATGACATGGAACAAGATTGAAAAGACTGAATGATCAACATTCTCAAATGCACTGAAGTTGAAAATGATGTAGGCAGAAAGATCTGAACGCTCCTGGAACAGGTGATCACACCTTGACTTCATGAGTTGCATAAAACATCATGAGGACATCACTACTGAAATCCTTGCAGAAAAACACCCCAAAAACATATATGATATGTCCCCATTTGAATTTGCAAGGACAGTTGCAAATTCAACTGAAGTTCAGGGGGGTGAGTGTAAAATTGCACCACATGCATTTTGAAAAAGGTTCAAATGATTGAATCATCATCACCATGCAACTCCTTGTAAAAAATTACCCAAAAACCCTATATGGCATGGGCAATTTAAGTTTTGAATAACTTGACAAAAAAAATCAAAGAAATGAAAGGGGGCTTATTTGCAAAATGGCCACACTTCAATTCTTAAAGGGACCAAATGCAAAAATGGACCTCACCATGCTGGTCAGTAGCTCAAGCTACCCCAAAATCATATAAGGCATGCCCATGATTGCAAAATATGTTCAAATCAGATTTGAATTTGGAAGCAAATTCAAATTTGAATTTAAACAGAAAAGAAATCAAAGAAAAAGAATAAAAAGAAAGAACTCGGCCTCCATGGGCTGTTCCCGGGCGAAACCGGCCCAACCAGCTCCTCTGGCCCGCACTGGGCTCAGCCCACGCGGCCTGGACAGCCTGAGCCGCCGACATGCGGGCCCCAGGTGTCAGTCTCAGCAAAAATCAAAATGATGGGGGCGTCGGGCTGGACTCGAACTCGCGACGCGCTGCGTTACTCCACAGCCCCCTACCATTGCGCTACGAATCGTTTTCTGAAACGATACCAGCTGCAGGCTAGGTATGATTCAGGCTCCTCCTGCTCTGAACTGCGAACACCTGAAGTCTCTGAACCCCGGCGTGACGCGTTACTGCGGCGAACCCCGCATCGCGCACAGGCGAGCTCCGGCCACCACGCCATGAGATGAACCCGAGAGGGCACCTTGCTCTCCACGGGGGTGTGCGCCACGGCTTCTAGCACTACCTCAACTGCTCGCAAACTTCACCGGAACAGCACCGTGACGGAGGCTCTGAACTGCAGTCTGACAGAACAAAGCCGCCAACTTTGCCCGATGCTAGCGTTAAGCTCACAATGCCCCTGGCCACGGGGTGACTTCCAGGATCTAGAGGGCATCACCACGAACTCGTGGGTACCCCTTCCACGGCCTGAACCTTCCCGGAGCGGTGGCCATCTTCCTCTGGATCCAAGGCGGCGCTGCGTTACGGCGACAGGAAGATTCAGAGGCGGGCGGCCAAACTCTGCTACACGCGAAAAGGTGGGTCCTTGAGGCCAAAGGCGCGCTCTGGACGATCTAGGAGTACGCGGGGGTGCACCCGAGGCATGCCACGGCACGGCGTGCTCGAATTTCTCCCCGTCGACGTTCCAACGCGGCGGATCCGATACTCTACCGTGGACGGACTGCTACACAGCGCTACGGGCAAAGGTGCGGGCAACAGCTCACCTTGTGGGTCGCATCGTGCGTCCCGGCCTAGTCGTAGAGGAGGAAGGGGTCTGCGGCCGTCGTCGGGGACAAAGAGGTCCGCGGCGGCCTGCTCTGCTGCGGGGACGTCTCGCTCCTCCGGGCTTCGATCTAGGCACAGAAACGGAGCGAGTCAAGATCAAGGTCCGTGCAGACGAGCGCTTGCTCAAGGATGTTGCGGAACGGCGGCGAATTGCGGCGGGGCTCACCGGAACACGGCGGGACAGAACGAAGAGGGGAAACCACCCCGGCGGCGACGAGGAGGAACTGCTGGGAGGAAGGGAACCCTAGGGGTCTCGAGAGGCTCGGGAGCTCGGGTTAAATAGGAGGAAGGCCTCCTATCCACGTCGGCCGCATCGACGTCGACGCTCCGGCCGGCTGTGAGAGGGAGTCCGGCGGGGACCTCTCCAGCGTGGAAAGGCGACGAAGGAGGGGCGTGCGATGGAGATCGGGCGGCCACGACATGTCCCGCGTACCGCTTCGCTGGACAGGCCTCCAAACGGGCTGCGGAGCTGAGGTTGTGGGCTGGGCCTCCAGCAAGGCGTGGAGAAAAGAGAAAGAAATAAAAAAAGAAGCTGGCTGGATCCCTTTTCTATTTTCAAAGAAACAGAAAAGAGTACAAGGTTTTTGTGGATTAAATACAAGTGGAAAAATTACATAAAAATATGTATAATTATCCTTGCATTATTCCTCAATTTCTAAAAATGGTTTGGGAATTTTTGGCAACAACAAAAGTGTGAGCTCATTTTGAATTCAAAATCACTTTGAACTAGAGCTTCTGTTTTTGATGAAGTCAAAAATACCTTGAGGATTTTAAAACCCTTATAAAAGCAAATGAAATGGCTAGGCCAAAATTGGGGTCAGGAGGAGTGAGCATGCAACAAGGAAAAATCCTTCCATCCCCTTCTTGAACCATTTTGGATGCAAAAGCAAACAACCCAAAAAGGCTCCAATCCCAATGCCAATTAAGATCATCACATGAAATCTCAATAACATCCACCATCACAAGTTACAAGTCCAACAGAGGAAGTACAATTACATGGTGTTTGATAGCTTATTACATGTGGGCTGTTACAGCTCTCCCCTACCAACATAGGATCTCGTCCCGAGATCTAAGCAAGAAAAAGCTCGGGATACTCAGAACGGAGATGATCTTCACGCTCCCACGTTGCCTCCTTCTCCGAGTGATGTGCCCACTGCACCTTGAGGAACTTGACGGTCTTGTTTCGAGTCTTGCGCTCGGACGAGTCAAGAACACGGACTGGACGTTCTGAGTAGGAAAGGTCCACACTCAGCTGGATCTCGCCTAAGTCCACTGTCTGCTCTGGCTGTTTGAAACACTACTTCAACTGGGACACGTGGAACACATCATGCACCATGGACAGACTCTCTGGAAGCTCGAGCCGAAAGGCAAGAGGTCCTCTAGTCTTTAAGATGCGGAAAGGTCCGACAAATCTTGGAGCGAGCTTTCCTTTGATGCCAAAGCGGTGAGTTCCCCTCAATGGAGATACTCTCAGGTACGCCCAACCACCAACCTGAAATGCTACACCACGGTGTCTTTTGTCATAATAGGCCTTCTGCCTAGACTGTGCTGCCTTTAGGTGTTCCCGGACAATCTTCACTCTGTCCTCTGCCTCTTGTATCACATCTGGACCGAACAGCTGCCTCTCACCCGTCTCGGACCAGTTCAAAGGTGTCCTGCACTTGCGGCCATACAATACTTCAAACGGCGTTGCCTGCAGACTTGCCTGATAACTGTTGTTTTACGAGAACTCAGCATACGGAAAGCACTCTTCCCACTTCATGCCAAACGAGATGACACATGCCCTCAACATGTCCTCGAGAATTTGATTCACACGCTCAACCTGCCCACTGGTCTGAGGGTGATAAGCGGTACTGAACAACACCTTCGTACCAATCGCCTTTTGAAAGGCCTGCCAGAACTTAGAGGTGAAAAGGCTGCCTCTATCTGAACTGATCTTCTTGGGAATTCCATGCAAAGATACAACTCTTGCGGTGTACAATTCCGCCAACTGAGCTGCTGCAATGGAGTCCTTCACTGGAAGGAAGTGGGCAACTTTGGAGAGATTGTCAATGACGACAAAGATGGCATTGTTCTTCTTCTGCGACAGAGGAAAACCTGTGATGAAATCCATCTCAATGTGATCCCATTTCCACTCCGGAATTTCAATTGGCTGAAGTAGTCCTGCAGGCTTCTGGTGCTGTGCTTTCACTCTCCTGCACACATCACACTGGGAGACAAAACAGGCAACATCCCGCTTCATACGATTCCACCAAAAACTCTGCTTGAGGTCCTGATACATCTTGGTGCTACCAGGGTGGATAGACAGCTTTGAGTCATGGGCTTCTTTCAAGATGACCTCTCTGAGATCTCCTTCCTTGGGAACAACAACTCGCTCCTCAAACATCACGGTGCCGTCATTATGCACTGAAAAGCAACCGTACTTCGGAACTGAGGCGGCAATACCCTGTTTGACTTTCTGAATCATTGAGCTACCAGACTGAGCCTCACGAATCTTCTCACGGATAGTTGGCTCTACCACAAGGTTGGCCAGATAGCCTGCTGGAACTATCTCGAGATTGAGCCTTCTAAAGGATTCACACAAATCAGGGTGGATCTTCCGCACCTGGACACTGTTGCGATCACCCTTGCGGCTCAACGCATCGGCTATGACATTCGCCTTACCAGGCGTATACTGAATATCCACGGAGTACTCAGTAATAGTCTCGAGCCATCTCCTTTGCCTCAAGTTCAGGTTAGGCTGCGTGAACAAGTACTTTAAGCTTTTGTGATCGGTGAACACATCCACCTTCCTCCCTAGGAGGAGGTGTCGCCAAGTAACCAATGCATGTATCACTGCAGCCAGCTCAAGATCGTGGGTCGGATAGTTCCTCTCAGCCTGCTTCAACTGTCTCGAGGTGTAAGCCACAATACTCTTTCCCTGCATCAACACTCCGCGAAGGCCATTCAACGAGGCGTCACAGAAAACTTGAAACGTCTGTGACTCGTCTGGCGGTGTAAGGACCGGAGCTGTGGTCAGCCTTAGCTTCAACTCATCAAAAGCTGCCTGGCAAGCCTGTGACCAAAAGTACTTCTTGCCCTTGCACAACAGCTCTGTCATCGGCTTTGCTATCTTGGAGAAATTCTCGACAAACTTCCTACAATAGCTGGCAAGTCCGAGAAAACTCCTCAGTTTCTTGACATTCTTCGGCGGAGTCCAATCCTGAATCGTCCGGACTCTGTCTGGGTCAACGGCAATGCCCTCTGAGGAAATGACATGGCCAAGGAAGTTGACCTTATTGATCCAAAACTCACACTTGGAGAACTTGGCATAAAACTGGTGATCTCTCAACTTCTGCAACACCAATCTGAGATGCTCCTCATGCTCAGCCTCTAACTTAGAAAAGATAAGGATGTCGTCGAGGTAGAGGAGGACGAACACGTCTAGCCACTCTTGGAACAGATAGTTCATGGCCCTCATGAACGTCGGAGGCGCGTTTGAAAAGCCAAACGTCATGACCGTAAACTCGTACAGTCCATAACGAGTGTGGAAGGCTGTCTTGGGAATGTCCTCCTAACGGACACGAATCTGGTGGTACCCCATCTTTAAATCAACAACACCTTTGCTCCATGCAACTGCTCAAATAGGTCATTGATGTTGGGCAAAGGGTACTTGTTTTTTATTGTCTTCTTGTTGATACCACGGTAGTCTTGGACCAACCGGCTAGTACCATCTTTCTTCTTCACAAAAAGACACGGGGCACCCCAAGGGGAAGTGCTCGGACGAATGAGCCCTTCCTTTTCAAGCTTCACCAGCTGCTCCTTCAACTCAATCAGCTCTTCTGGACACATCTTGTAAGGCTGCCGAGATATCGGCTGTGTACCAGGTTCTAGCTCGATCACGAACTCAATAGCCCGCACGGGTGGAATACCTAGAAACTCCTCTGGAAAGACATCTGGGAACTCTCGAACAACTCTGACCTCCTCGATCAATGGAGCAACTCCAGCGTTCAGAGCGTACAACTGTGCTGATCTTGCTGTCGAGCCACAACTGTACCAAATCTCTGCGCCTGAATCGTGCGTCAGCAACACGGTCTTGGACGGACAATCAATCTTGGCCTTGTACTTGACAAGACAATCCATGCCCAAGATGACATCAATGTCGGAACGGGGCAAGACAATCAGGGGCGAGGAAAAGATGGCACCCTGGATACTGATCTCCACATCTGGAACAAATACTGAGGAGCTGCATCTGGAAACAGGAGTGTGGACTGCAAGCGGTGGATAGAGCAACTCGGACTGAAGGTCACTGGCTGAAGCAAAGGACTGAGATATGAAGGAATGTGAAGCTCCGGAATCGAACAAAACTGTCGCTGGAACTGAACATACAAGCAACCTACCAAGCACAATCTCAGACGACTGCTGGGCCTCTGCGACGGTCACGTTGTTCACACGGAGCGCTCGTGGCTGGGCCCGCACCATCGCCTTGCTCGGTGCAGAGCGAGGTGGAGGCGGAGGCAGCCGGGCGAAACGAGGGTCGGTGCACTGTGGAGACTTGTGCCCCGGCTTGCCACACTTGAAGCACGTGATCTCTGGCCTGGGCTGGCCCTGTGGAGCAGGCGGCCTCGCGGAGGGTGGAGTAGAGCGAGGTCCGTGCTGCACTGAGACGGGAGGACGGGCAAAAGTGCGGACAACTGCCCCCCTCGACTGAAACTGCTGACGCTGCGGCTGAGATTGTGGCTCTGCAACCCAGGACTTGGCCTTCTTGTGGACCATCACTGCTGAACTGTGCTCTCTCTGCTTCCTCTTTTCTGCGGAACGTTCTACCTCAGCTGACTCCTGTCTGATGGCCTGGTCGACGAACTCTGAGAACAGGTGTGGCATGGACAAGGTGAGCGCATACTTGATGTCCGTGGCAAGACCACCGTGGAACCTGGCAATGCGCTTGGCCTCTGTCGAGACCTCCTCTGGAGCGTACCTGGCAAGCCTGACGAAGGCCAGGTTATACTCCTGCACAGACCTGTCCCCCTTCCTCAGAGCTAAGAACTCCTCGCGCTTCCTCTCGATCAGCCCACTGGGAATATGAGCAGCTCTGAAATCCCTGACGAAGTCCTCCCACGTGATCTCTACATCACCCTTGTTGGCCTTGTACGTCGAGAACCAACTACCTGCGGCACCCTGAAGCTGGAAGGAGGCGAAGGTGACGTAGTCGACGGGTCTGACGGTGTTGGCATTGAAGTGCTTCTTGATCTCTGCGATCCAGTCATCCGCCTCCAGCGGGTCTCGAGCCTCGGAGAACCTGGGGGGGATGATCGCAAGGAACTGCTGCAGTGTGGTGTACTGTGGTCGATCATTCCTCTGAGCACTCTGGTTCTGCAGCATCTGAAGGATCGCAGCTGTGCCCTGAGCCACTGCGGCTACAGCCTCCCCAAGGATAGGGTTCTCTGGCGGCGGCATGTTCGCTCTTGGCATCCTGTATACATGAACACTTATGAGAACATGGTCGAATCATTGAAGTAACCAGAAGTTAAAGCAATATTGACAACAAAACTTCCTCATGAGGTATGAGAAAGCCGAAGGCTGAAATTCCACCAAGGTTAACCCGGAAAGTCGATAGCTAGGTACTACTGGAGTTCCCAAACCAAGATCATCTGAATCCAAGATAATAGTCTGCTAGCGAGCACACAACAATATATACGAGCGGTTGGAAACCTGAACAATGAGACATCTGCCCTGAGCGGCCCGCCATCACGGTCGTCCATAGGGGAAAGACACCACATCCATATTACCATAGGATGCCCGCCAATCCTGTATGGACATTTCACCTGGGGTACGCCGTAAGCGAGGTAGAGTAGTCAACCCCAAGTGGCGGCTCAGTGGTCTCAAAGACGCCAACACATCTCGTCGCTAGCAAAAAATTATAGAGGAATCGGAGCCTCGTGTAAACGAGAACCTATATTGTTTTGAAAGGGGATAAGTTGTAGAGACAAAAGATCGTTTCACTACCTCACGGAAAAAAGTGGTGGGAGGGTGGGATAAGGAGAAAACAGAAAGAGGTCCTACTCTCCGAAATTTTTCCTATATAACTACCAAAATAGTTTCTAGACTCCACTTCGACCAGTAAAGGGTCCTACAGTCAGTCCTGCTCTGATACCAAGTTGTAAGGCCCCTGATGCGGTACTAACTCTAACTAGTCGCTTTCGCGTCCGGTCGGAGTTAGAAGCGCATCAAACGCCACCGGCGCACGACACTCGCACTCGTGTCGCTGCCGGATTCTCGACAACAGGTATAAAAAGCATAACTCTACAAGACAGAAATACATATAGATAGATAAATAAAGCAGGGCATACAATGCCACTGTCTAATAATACAACATCATCTGAGTACAACTCATCAATACATCAAGCGGAAGCATAATAGGGACCGAGTACGGTCAAGATCCAAATTGCCCTAGAGAGGGCTACACATAAATATCCACCCACGGGAACGTCTGAACCCAACTGTAAGATCCTACTGGTCGAGGTACTCGTACTCGTCGTCATCCTCCGGGGGCACCTCCACGAAGTAACGTCCGGTACTAGGGTCGAGGTAGTAGTCCACTGCAGCGGCCGATCAGGCAAAGCGGTAAAGACAGAAATTTAAACGGGGGTGAGAACATGTCATTACGGAATAACTAACGCTGCAGGAAAGGTAAAGACATAGACAGGTTGCAGCCGTACTAGCATATATGGTGGCTACTCGTTCTATCAGAACAGAGATAAGATCCAAGAAGTTACGTTGACAACGTGTCATAAGCCGGCTATTCACCTACTTACGCCAACATAACACAACCTCGTTTCTCTCTCGGTCCCCCTGGACGAAGAAAGACAACCAAGGCACGCACACGGTTTGTCAAGTTTTATAGCATGATTATCATTGGTTATTCTATGAACAAGGAGTAGGTCACAAGTCGTCCATAACCCCGGACACGGCTTTTCGAAAAGATTTACCCTGCAGGGGTGTACCAACTGTCCATTATAGACGTCGCATGTACGCCCGGTTTCCACTTGGCTAGGTAAGCGCCTGAAACTCCGGAACGTCAGAGTCCCTCTAACTAACAACGCACATATCCGGGTGGCCCCCGGTGAGTCGACACCCAACTCAAAAGCTGGCCACGCTCTCGAATCGGACTCTATCGTATGACTCCAGGTTTGGATTACCGGTTAGTTCTCTTATGAGACCGGGTCCTCAGCCGGTCTATTTCGGCCAGCCAAGAAACTATGTCCTCCTGGCCCTGGTTTGGTTTGGAAACAACTGGGGATCCAACCAGCACACGCATGTTGCAAATGTAAATCAGCTCGGGACACCACTAGAATGTACGAGGCTAGGTAGGTAAGACAAGGGGGGCCCATAAAACCCCACACACGATTAGGCACGCTCGTCAAGAAACACAATACCCGGAACTCGGGTCCTACGTGACTCAAATGGAACAAAGCACCAGACAGGAATAGTCCAGCCTTCCACCTTTCGTCGAATATAAATTAACATCATTTAACAATAACAAATATCAACCAACTTCTTATATAGCATGATATCCCAACCATAAACATATAGGGTAAGCAACAAGTTTTCTATCCATACTAAACAATGGCTGAGCAGCGGTAACTTAGCAGTACAATGGTTTGCTGGGATGTGGGGATCATGGCTGTATGGGTTTAAAACATGGCATATAAGGTAGATAGGATCAAGCAACAACGTTCTAAGACTACAGCTAGGCCTGAGCAGAAAGTTATAAAGTAATGACACAGTTTCTCCCCCTTGCCTGGTAAGGTAGTCGAAGCAGCACCCACGGTACCCTCGGGCTCAGTGTCGGACAGCTCCACGTAAGTCTCCTCGTCAGTCTCGGGTGCTAACATAACACACCGGCAAGGAAAACACACAAGTAAGCAACTGATGCAAACTCAAACAAGGATGGTATGCTCAAGTTTTATTGACATGGTATGACCCTGTCTAGTCAAGTTTAAATGAAGGTGATGAAGACAAGTCATCACTTTCACATGCATTTATTTACATTGTAATGGCTTTGGTCTAAGCCTTAATTTAGGTGTAAATAGCATGATAGCATGACATGATCAACAAACAAATGCAAGAATTAAATAACATGCAAGTAAACAATGATTCCGGAGACGGAGTAGTGTCGGTGAAATTGACACATGAAAGGTGCAACAATTGTTGGAACCCAACCACATTACATATGACAATATGTTAGGGGCTGAATTGAAGAAGAAGATGACATGGAACAAGATTGAAAAGACTGAATGATCAACATTATCAAATGCACTGAAGTTGAAAATGATGTAGGCAGAAAGATCTGAATGCTCCTGGATCAGGTGATCACACCTTGACTTCATGAGTTGCATAAAACATCATGAGGACATCACTACTGAAATCCTTGCAGAAAAACACCCCAAAAACATATATGATATGTCCCCATTTGAATTTGCAAGGACAGTTGCAAATTCAACTGAAGTTCAGGGGGGTGAGTGTAAAATTGCACCACATGCATTTTGAAAAAGGTTCAAATGATTGAATCATCATCACCATGCAACTCCTTGTGAAAAATTACCCAAAAACCATATGGCATGGGCAATTTAAGTTTTGAATAACTTGACAAAAAAATCAAAGAAATGAAAGGGGGCTTATTTGCAAAATGGCCACACTTCAATTCTTAAAGGGACCAAATGCAAAAATGGACCTCACCATGCTGGTCAGTAGCTCAAGCTACCCCAAAATCATATAAGGAATGCCCATGATTGCAAAAGATGTTCAAATCAGATTTGAATTTGGAAGCAAATTCAAATTTGAATTTAAACAGAAAAGAAATCAAAGAAAAAGAATAAAAAGAAAGAACTCGGCCTCCATGGGCTGTTCCCGGGCGAAACCGGCCCAACCAGCCCCTCTGGCCCGCACTGGGCTCAGCCCACGCGGCCTGGACAGCCTGAGCCGCCGACATGCGGGCCCCAGGTGTCAGTCTCAGCAAAAATCAAAAAGATGGGGCGTCGGGCTGAACTCGAACTCGCGACGCGCTGCGTTACTCCACAGCCCCCTACCACTGCGCTACGAATCGTTTTCTGAAACGATACGCGCTGCAGGCTAGGTATGATTCAGGCTCCTCCTGCTCTGAACTGCGAACACCTGAAGTCTCTGAACCCCGGCGTGACGCGTTACTGCGGCGAACCCCGCATCGCGCACAGGCGAGCTCCGGCCACCACGCCATGAGATGAACCCGAGAGGGCACCTTGCTCTCCACGGGGGTGTGCGCCACGGCTTCTAGCTCTACCTCAACTGCTCGCAAACTTCACCGGAACAGCACCGTGACGGAGGCTCTGAACTGCAGTCTGACAGAACAAAGCCGCCAACTTTGCCCGATGCTAGCGTTGAGCTCACGATGCTCCTGGCCACGGGGTGACTTCCAGGATCTAGAGGGCATCACCACGAACTCGTGGGTACCCCTTCCACGGCCTGAACCTTCCCGAAGCGGTGGCCATCTTCCTCTGGATCCGAGGCGGCGCTGCGTTACGGCGACAGGAAGATTCAGAGGCGGGCGGCCAAACTCTGCTACACGCGAAAAGGTGGGTCCTTGAGGCCAAAGGCGTGCTCTGGACGATCTAGGAGTACGCGGGGGTGCACCCGAGGCATGCCACGGCACGGCGTGCTCGAATTTCTCCCCGGCGACGTTCCAACGCGGCGGATCCGATACTCTACCGTGGACGGACTGCTACACAGCGCTACGGGCAAAGGTGCGGGCAACAGCTCACCTTGTGGGTCGCATCGTGCGTCCCGGCCTAGTCGTAGAGGAGGAAGGGGTCTGCGGCCGTCGTCGGGGACAAAGAGGTCCGCGGCGGCCTGCTCTGCTGCGGGGACGTCTCGCTCCTCCGGGCTTCGATCCAGGCACAGAAACGGAGCGAGTCAAGATCAAGGTCCGTGCAGACGAGCGCTTGCTCAAGGATGTTGCGGAACGGCGGCGAATTGCGGCGGGGCTCACCGGAACACGGCGGGACAGAACGAAGAGGGGAAACCACCCCGGCGGCGACGAGGAGGAACTGCTGGGAGGAAGGGAACCCTAGGGGTCTCGGGAGGCTCGGGAGCTCGGGTTAAATAGGAGGAAGGCCTCCTATCCACGTCGGCCGCATCGACGTCGACGCTCCGGCCGGCTGTGAGAGGGAGTCCGGCGGGGACCTCTCCAGCGTGGAAAGGCGACGAAGGAGGGGCGTGCGATGGAGATCGGGCGGCCACGACATGTCCCATGTACCGCTTCGCTGGACAGGCCTCCAAACGGGCTGCGGAGCTGAGGTTGTGGGCTGGGCCTCCAGCAAGGCATGGAGAAAAGAGAAAGAAATAAAAAAGAAGCTTGCTGGATCCCTTTTCTATTTTCAAAGAAACAGAAAAGAGTACAGGGTTTTTGTGGATTAAATACAAGTGGAAAAATTACATAAAAATATGTATAATTATCCTTGCATTATTCCTCAATTTCTAAAAATGGTTTGGGCATTTTTGGCAACAACCAAAGTGTGAGCTCATTTTGAATTCAAAATCACTTTGAACTAGAGCTTCTGCTTTTGATGAAGTCAAAAATACCTTGAGGATTTTAAAACCCTTATAAAAGCAAATGAAATGGCTAGGCCAAAATTGGGGTCAGGAGGAGTGAGCATGCAACAAGGAAAAATCCTTCCATCCCCTTCTTGAACCATTTTGGATGCAAAAGAAAACAACCCAAAAAGGCTCCAATCCCAATGCCAATTAAGATCATCACATGAAATCTCAATAACATCCACCATGACAAGTTACAAGTCCAACAGAGGAAGTACAATTACATGGTGTTTGATAGCTTATTACATGTGGGCTGTTACATGTTTGCAACGGAGGGCCCCGATAGGGGTGTAATAGAGACGGATGGGAGATGTTGTTGTGGCATGTTTTTCGCAGGATAGAAACGGTTATCTATCTCGAAACCCCTAGCATCCACGTAAAACTTGCACAAGCTAAAGTAGAAAGGCGTTTAACTTTGCTTTGCATGAAGGGGGATCATAGGTTGTATGATTTACAGTTTTACTTCCTGTTTTATGCTAGTATGCTAGATATATCGACGGTAGCACGAAACAGGACCATCTCTGACAATACCAACACTGTGTTCTCCCTTGGTGGGCACCGCCTGGAAGGTTCTCCCATATGGCTTGATGCTCCGTACATACCGGAGTTGTCCTACATATTAAACGGAGTTCGCATGAGGTTGGGTTCGGCAAGCCTGGCATATGCAGATATGGCCTTGCTGAACAGCTAACATCAAGGTCCGATTGGCAGGCTTGACGTATGTAGATGCGGGCCTGGAACACAGAAGACCGAAAGGTCGAGCACGAGTCACATGCCTAATGTGATTGGCATAGAGGCCTACCTAGTTCGCATACTGATGGCCGTAACGATCGGGGGAGGTATGGGGGCTGGGATTGTGTAATCACTTAGTTAAATTGAGAGGTGTTTATCTAAGTGGGAGCTTTCTAGAATTTTGAGATTAAATTGAAACTCCACATTATGAACAAAAGTCTAAATATGTATCCTTGTGAATCAACCTTGTAGATGGCAGCACCTCGCCCCTCGTTCAACTTAGGATCATTCCTAGAGAAAGATAAACTCAAAACAGATGGGACAAACTTCACCAGCTGGTTCCGCACCCTAAGGATTCTCCTCGTTCCCCTCAAAATGGCATACGTACTAGAAGACACGTTAGGTGACGCACCAGCAGATGATGCCAGTCAAGACGAGAAGAATGTCTATCTCTCCAGGACTGATGATTACAACCTTGTCCAGAGTGGCATGCTCTACTCCATGGAGGCTGAGCTGCAGAAACGCTTTGAGAGGATGGGTGCATATGAGATTATCACCGACCTCAAGGCGGTCTTCGCACCTCAAGCCAGGGCTGAACGGTACGAGGCTTCTGAAGCCTTCTTCTCAGCAAAGATGGACGAGCACGGCAGCGTGAGTGAGCACGTAGTCAAAATGTCTGGCTACGTTCAGCGCTTGAATGCTCTGGAATGCCAGATTCCAGATGAACTTGCTGTTGATAGGGTGTTGCAGTCGCTTCCCCCTAGCTACAAAGGCTTTGTGCTGAACTACAACATGCAGGGGATGACCAAAACCCCTTCTGAGTTGTTCGCCATGCTGAAGAGCGCCGAGGTTGAGATCAAGAAGGAGCACGCCGTCTTCATGGTCAACAAGACCATTGACTTCAAGAAGTCAAGTAGGCGGGAGAAGGCCAAGAGAGGTGGCCCCAAGAGGGATGGCAAGTCAGTTGCCGCTCCTCCCAAGGCACCCAAGCCTAAACTCGGAGTGGAGTGCTTCTACTACAAGGGTGAAGGTCACTGGAAACGCAACTGTCCCAAGTTCCTAAAGGACAAGAAGGCTGGCAAGGTCGCCAAGAGAGACGAAGGTATATTTGATATACATATTGTTGATCTTCTCTTGACAAGCGCTGGGAACACATCCTGGATATTTGATACAGGATCTGTCGCTCATATTTCTAATTCCATTCAGGGACTAAGGAATAGGAGACGCTTGCTCAAAGATGAAGTGACGATGCGCGTGGGGAATGGCTGTCGGATTGAGGTCTTAGCGGTCGGCACGAAGCATCTTAGTCTCCCTTCGGGATTGGTTTTAGTTCTGAATAATTGCTACTATGTACCCGCGTTGAGTGTGAACATCGTTAGTGGCTCTTGCTTGAAGCGAGACCACTATTCTTTTAAGTCTGATACAATTGGTTGTTCGATTTATAAGGATGAAATGTTTTATGTTCACGCACCAGAGTTGCATGGTTTATTCGTACTTAATCTCGTTGGTGACGTGTGTCACATTAACAATATTGAGGCCAAAAGATTGAAGAATGATGAAGATCACATGATGATGTGGCATTGCCGACTTGGTCATATTGGTATAAAACGCATGGAGAAGCTCCATAAGGATGGACTTCTTGAGTCATTGGATTTTGGATCCCTTGATACATGTGAACAATGCCTCATGGGCAAAATGACAAGGACTCCATTCAATGGCGTAATGGAGCGTGCGGATGTCTTATTGGGGATCATACACTCGGATGTATGTGGACCCATGAACGTCCCCACTCGCAATGGTCTTCATTACTTCGTGACCTTTACTGATGATTTGAGTAGATATGGGTATATTTACTTGATGAAGCACAAGTCTGAAACCTTTGAAAAGTTCAAGGAATTTCAGAATGAGGTCGAAAATCAACTCGGAAGAAAAATCAAGCACCTTCGATCGGATCGAGGTGGCGAGTATTTGAGTCACGAGTTTGGCAATCATCTGAAGTCTTGTGGCATAGTACCACAGCTTACGCCGGCAGGCACACCTCAGAGAAACGGTGTGGCTGAGCGACGTAATCGAACCCTATTGGATAGTGTATGATCGATGATGTCTCATACTGATTTTCCTGTGTCATTCTGGGGTATGCATTAGAAACTGCCGTTCATATTCTTAATAGGGCACCATCCAAATCCGTAAAGACAACACCATTTGAAGAATGGCATGGCACAAAATCTGAGTTGTCTCACCTGAAGATTTGGGGTTGTGAGGTTTATGTTAGGAAACTACAGCCTGACAAACTTGAATCCAAGGCGGATAAGTGCATCTTTGTGGGCTATCCCAAGGAAACTTGTGGATACACCTTCTACAACAAGTCTGACAGCAAAACGTTTGTTGCCAAGACGGGACACTTTCTTGAGAAGGAGTTTCTCGCGAAAGAGTTGAGTGGGAGGAAAATAGACCTCGATGAAGTGACTGACCAATCACTCCAATTGGAAGAAACGGCAACGGAAATTGTTCTGGAACCATCTTCCACAGTGGGAGCTGAAGAGAATGGCCAGAACGACATTCATAACGATCATGACATTAATGATGATCATGATGAGAATGAAGAGGAACCTTTTATGCCCCGTAGGTCATCAAGAGTCCGTCAACCTACTGAGTTTTACGGACAGCTTGTGAATGCAATCTCGGCTGATGAGTCGGATGAACCTACAAGTTACAAAGAAGCAATGGAGGGACCCGAGTCCGAGAAATGGCTTGAAGCCATGAAATCCGAAATAGACTCCATGTACACCAACAAAGTATGGACTTTGGTGGATATTCCCGAGGACCGCAAGGCCGTCGAGAATAAATGGATTTTCAAGAAAAAGACTGACGCAGACGGAAACGTATCTGTCTATAAAGCTCGACTTGTCGCGAAGGGTTTCCGACAAATTCAAGGAGTTGACTACGAGGAGACGTTCTCTCCTGTAGCGATGATAAAGTCTATTCGGATCCTACTAGAAATAGCTGCATATCATGATTACGAGATATGGCAGATGGATGTGAAAACTGCATTCCTAAATGGCAACATTGAGGAAGAGTTGTATATGATGCAACCAGAGGGGTTTGTCGATCCAAGGAACGCTGGTAAGGTTTGCAAGCTTCAACGGTCCATCTATGGGTTGAAGCAAGAATCTCGGAGCTGGAATC
Source organism: Bromus sterilis (assembly GCA_950022295.1). Lineage (NCBI taxonomy): Eukaryota > Viridiplantae > Streptophyta > Magnoliopsida > Poales > Poaceae > Bromus > Bromus sterilis. The sequence goes on from OX465599.1 coordinate 87,906,731, forward strand.
TTCGATTTGATGAGGTCATTAAAGCTTTTGGATTTGTCCAAAACGTTGAAGAGTTATGCGTCTATAAGAAACTGAGTGGGAGCTCTATAGCATTCCTTGTGTTATATGTAGATGACATATTACTAATAGGGAACGATAAGAAATTCTTACAGGAAGTGAAGGAATATCTGAATGGACAATTTTCCATGAAGGACCTAGGTGAAGCTGCGTACATATTGGGGATTAAGATCTATAGAGATAGACCTAATCGACGGTTGGCCTTGAGTCAGAGCACTTATATTGACAAGATATTGAAAAGGTTCAAAATGGATGACTCCAAGAGAGGTCTCTTGCCAGTTATAAAAGGTGTCAAATTAAGCGTGACTCAATGCCCAACCACAGCAAAAGAGAAAGAGGAGATGTCCTCAAATCCCTATGCCTCAGCCATAGGTTCTCTCATGTATGCTATGTTATGTACCAGACCGGATTTAGCGCTGGCCATTAGTATGACTAATCGCTACCAGAGTAACCCGGGAATGGCTCACTGGACAGCAGTAAAGAACATCCTTAAGTACTTGAGAAGAACCAAGGATCTTTTTCTCGTTTATGGAGGAGTTGATGAGGAGCTCACCGTAAAAGGTTACGTTGACGCAAGCCTCGGCTCAGATCTAGATGACTCGAAATCCCAGGCGGGATATGTTTTCATGTTGAACGGTGGCGCAATTAGCTGGAGGAGCGGCAAACAGTCAGTCGTCGCTCAATCTTCAATGGAGTCGGAGTATATTGCCGCTTGCGAAGCGTCAAACGAGGCGCTGTGGCTGAAGAATTTCGTGATCGAGCTTGGCATCTTTCCCAGTTGCACTAACCCCGTGGGGATCTTCTGCGATAACACGGGTGCCATTGCTAACGCGAAGGAGCCAAGAACTCACTCTACAGCCAAGCACATCCTCCGAAAGTTCCATGTGACGCGAGACTACGTCAGGGATGGACACACTAGGATTCACAAGATACATACGGATCTGAACGCAGCAGACCTGATGACTAAACCTCTTCCACAGGGCAAGTTTGAAGAACACCGAGAGACCATTGGTGTTAGATACATACCTGATGTAAACTAGTGTAATTTGTACTCTAGTGCAAGTGGGAGACTGTTGCATATGTGCCCTAGAGACAAATTAATAAAGATATTTGTCACATACCCGTTTTGTTCATAATACGTTTTATACTGTGTTATAACTGTATTACTTGGAAATACTAATACAGGTGTAGTATAAAACATGGTTCGTAGTTTAACTCAGGTAAACTATCTCATTGGGCAATTGATTGATCAAGCTTTCCTGATCGAGCGCAGGGGCTGTCAAGGATTGTAACCAGGTCCAACTGACTAGTCATTGGTCAATGAGAAGAGTCTCGACCATGTCTGTTGTTTCCCGGACCGTTAGGGTGTTACACTTAAGGGCAATCGATGCATAGGACAGTTACGGGATCAATCGGTGAAATAGGAGAAATCACCGGAATAGTTCCGGAGGAGGACGGAATGGTTTCCGGACATTTTGAATAGTTCAAAATAAAGTTTAATTGTTTTAATAATGTTTTATTATTTAATTATCTGAATTAAATATTTAAAACATATTAAATAAATTAAAAAAATGGGGAAAAGGCTATATGGGCCCATGGGGCCCATTAGGGGAGGAGGGGGTTTCCCCCCTTGGGCTTGGCGCCAAGGGTGGGGCCCATCCCCCCCTATGGCCGGCGCACCTCCCCCCCTTGGGGGTTTAGTCCCACATGGGGGAGGGGAGGAGGATCACACCCCCCTTGGCCTATATAAGGAGGGGTAGACCCCCCTTTTCCCAACACACCAAATCTCCTTCTTTCTTCCTTCTCCTTCCCGGAAGTAGATTCCCCTTGTTTGGAGTCTACACCAGGACTCGAGTTCTCCACCATAAGGCAGGCCATCACTCTGCTGGAGTCGGGATCCGTAGCCATCTTTCTTCCGCTGCTCGCCTGGTTCGGGGCCCGGGAGGAACATCGATTGTACCGTACGTGTATAGTCTCTTCGAGGCACTACACCTGTGGTGCTACTTCGTCGCTGGAGGTTTACCGGGAGTCATCCTCGCCGGTGGTGGTCTTCTACACGACAGGGAGGTCGTAGTTCTGAGTCTACGCCAACCACGTTCGCAAGAACGTTTCCCTCTTTCGGTCTTCAAAGGTATGAACACCGATTCCCTCCGTTACTTTACATCGCCATAACATAGATCTTGGGTTCGGGTACCGTAGGTGTGAAAAAAATTGTATTTTCTGCCCCGTATCCCAACAGGTTCAACTATGCGGTAGAATCGATACAAGATGATCTCCTAAACATGCATAAGCGAGACTGAGAGGGAAATGGGATTTTATAGACATGATCAATGGGGTTTGCTTGACTTGCTGACGATACACAGGTCTTAACGGTGGTCTTCTCCTTCGGGGGTGATCACCGTCTCGGAAAAGCTGGTACCGGAAACAATCATCAACAAGGGGGGACAACTTCGGAAGTAAAATTCACAAGCACATGATATTGTTGTCCATGAGGTGAATGGTGCTGGTTTGTGGTACATTTGATTTAAATGAAGTGTATTGCATTTGAGATGCAAATTCAAACTCCACATATGAATTTCAATTTAACCAATTTGCATTTGAAATTGTTTGATCATTTGAAACCATGTGATCATGTGTGTGATATGCTTCTGAAGTTCAAGTGTTCATGTTTGCATTGTAATGGTTAAAATTTGAATTGCATTTGAATTAAATTTGAATTAATTCCAATTAAGCCAAATAGCAAAAGCTACTGGTCCCATTTTAAAATCAACTCAAACATGGTTGAAAGTTGCATATTTGGATAGAGAATTTTATGTTGATCATTTTTCATATATTATTTGTCCAATTTGGAGTTCATATGAATTTTCTATGATTTTTCAAAGTTTAAATGATTTTCTGCAATTTCTGTAATTTCTTTAAATCATTTAATTTCTGGAAAATTCTTTATTGCGTCATGCTGATGTGGGGGTGATGTCACAGGGGGGCTGACATGTGGGTCCACTCTGTCAGTGGCAGTGGGTTTAAACCCGGTTTAATTAACTAAACAGGGTCATTAGGGGGGGGGCCAGGGCCCACTAGTCAGTGACCCAAGGGTCAACTAACAGGGGATTAGCCCCCTAAGCTAATCGGGCCGCCGGCGGTTAGCCGCCGGTGACCATCCCGTGCGGCGGCGCCCACTGGTGCCGGCGTCTCCGTCCATGGGAGAGCACGGGGAGACCACCAGCACGCTCCTCGTGCTCGTCCGCGCCTGCTGCTACCCACGGGGAGGCAAGTGGGTGGCCGGAGCCTCGCCGGCGTCGAGATGGCGCGGCGGCCGTGGCGCTGTGCAGACGAAGTCGACGAGAACGGGCACGGGAGGGCACGCGGAAGAGGGCAACCTGAGCAGGAGCTCACCCTGGGGCCGATGGAGTTATCTGGGAGGCCGGAGGACGAGCAGCGGCGGCGAATTCGGCGGCGAGTCCTTGCGGGTCCGACGGGGATTCGTTGAAGGGGACGACGCCTATGGAGCTTCCACTCTTGATTCCGCGCGGTTGAAGACGAGGACGACGGTGCTGATGCGGAAGGACACGACGGCGCGGCGTGGGATGCACGGTGGCCACGGTGGCGCATGGTTGTGCTCCGGCTAGGGCTTCGGGTGTCGCAAGAACGGCGAGGAGGAGAGGGGGAGGAGGTCCAGAGAGAGGGGGAAAGGGGTAGGAAGCTCGTGGGCGTCGCCGTGGCACGAGGAGCTGGCGTGGGGAGGTCTAGGCTCGCCTCGGTGGCGTCCGCGGTGACCAGCGCTCCACGGAGCTGCTTGGAGGCGTGGGGAAGAAGAAGACAAACGAGAAGGCTGCTGGGCTGGGCCGGCCTGGGTGGGTTGGGCTGCGTTGCCCCTTTTTTCCTTTTCTTTCTATTTTGTTTTCTGCTTTCTTTTTCTTCTGTTTGTTTTGCTCTAAAATAAATAATAGAGCATTTTTATTAAATGCCCAAATAATTTTATAAATCCTAGGTGACCAGTAGCTAGCCACATATAGAATTTGGACATTTTTTAAATTCAATATATTTTGAATTTCAATTCAAATAGGGTCAAATTTAATTTCCAGGGCACCTTTTGAATTTTTGAATATTCCATGGGCATGGGAATGAACCCAAACCAATTTTAAAATGATCACCATCATTTATAGGAATTTTCCAAATATTCAAATGATTTTTGGAAAAAGATTTTTATCTGGCCATTTGATTTAATTTCTCATGGCTTTCTTTTCCCCATTTTTGATTTTCTCTTTGAATTTTTCACATGATGCAAAGGGCACTCAAATCCTAGCACTTGCCTAAATTGGGGTTGTGACAACTCGCCCCCACTCAAAAGAATCTCTTCCCGAGATTCAGAAGTCTGCGGGAGGAAGGAGGGGGTACTCGACACGGAGGCGGTCTTCTCTTTTCCAGGTTGCTTCTTTCTCGGAGTGATGTGACCATTGAACTTTGAGAAACTTGATCTTCTGACGACGAGTGACACGCTCTGCTGAATCAAGTATACGAACATGGTACTCTCGATAAGAAAGGTCATCTTGGAGATCAAGCGTTTCATGGTCGACTTCGCGGATGGGGTCCTTGAAGCAACGCCTGAGTTGTGACACATGGAATACATCATGTACTCTGGAAAGGTGAGGGGGTAGTTCAAGTTGGTAGGCAACTTCTCCACGTTTAGCGAGAATGCGGAAAGGGCCGATGTAACGTGGGGCCAACTTTCCTTTGATACCGAATCTTTGGGTTCCCTTCAGAGGAGTAACCCGAAGGTAAGCCTTCTCATCCATATTGTAGCTTTCTTGCCTATGATGACTATCATGGTAGCTTTTCTGACGAGACTGTGCGGCTTTCAAACGATCACGAACAATGCGAACTTGCTCTTCTGCTTCCTTGATCATATCCGGTCCAAAGAGTTGTCTTTCACCGGTTTCTGACCAGTTTAGGGGTGTTCGACATCGTCGTCCATATAGGAGTTCAAAAGGAGCCATGTTCAGACTAGATTGATAGCTATTGTTATAAGCAAATTCGGCGAAGGGAAGAGATTTCTCCCAATTCTTTCCGAAAGAGCTAACACAAGCTCTGAGCATGTCTTCCAAGATTTGATTAACCCTTTCGACTTGACCGCTAGACTGAGGATGGAAAGTTGTACTAAAGGATAGATGAGTTCCCATAGCACTCTGAAAGCTTCCCCAGAATCTAGAGGTGAAAAGGCTACCACGATCAGAATTGATCACCAAAGGAACACCGTGAAGAGACACAATTCTAGAGACGTACAAGTCTGCCAACTGACTAGCAGTTATAGACTCGCGAACTGGAAGGAAGTGAGCAACTTTGGACAGCCTATCTATGACGACGAAGATGGCATCATTTCCTTTCTGGGTTTTTGGAAAGCCGGTGATGAAGTCCATACCGACTTTGTCCCATTTCCACTCGGGAATAGGCAAAGGTTGAAGTGTACCAGCAGGTCTTTGGTGTTCTGCCTTAATGCGACGACAAACATCACATTCAGCAACAAATCGAGCAATGTCTCTCTTCATCCTGGTCCACCAAAATCTCTGGCGTAGATCTCGGTACATTTTTGTGCTACCGGGATGAATTGAGAGGGGTGTGTCATGGGATTCTTTGAGGATGAGTTGCCGTAGATCCTTATTCTTAGGTACTACCAAACGATTTTCAAAGAATATCGTTCCCTTACTATCTATGGAGAAACATTTAGCAACTCCGCTAGCAATGTTCCCCTTGATCTGGCGAACACCTCGTGTACGCCTTTGGGCAACTATGATTTGATCCTCAAGAGTTGGTTTCGCCACCAAGGTAGAAAGATAGCCATAAGGAACAATCTAAAGATTGAGCTTGCGAAATTCCTCATGAAGAAGTGGTTGATACTGTTGTAACATGAGGTTGTTACAATACGACTTACGACTTAGTGTGGCTGATACACTAAGTCGTAAGTCGTATTGTAACAACCTCATGTTACAACAGTATCAACCACTTCTTCATGAGGAATTTCGCAAGCTCAATCTTGAGATTGTTCCTCATGGCTATCTTTCTACCTTGGTGGCGAAACCAACTCTTGAGGATCTTTAGATTGTTCCTCATGGCTAGCTTTCAGAATGCTATGGGAACTCATCTCTCCTTTAGTACAGCTTTCCATCCTCAGTCTAGCGGTCAAGTCGAAAGGGTTAACCAAATTCTTGAAGACATGCTCAGAGCTTGTGTTATCTCATTCGGAAAGAATTGGGAGAAGTCTCTGCCATTCGCCGAATTTGCTTATAACAATAGTTTTCAATCTAGTCTGAACATGTCTCCTTTTGAACTCCTTTATGGACGACGATGTCGAACACCTTTAAACTGGTCAGAAACCGGTTAAAGAAAATTCTTTGGACCGGACATGATCAAGGAAGCAGAAGAGCAAGTTCGCATTGTTGGTGATCAATTGAAAGCAGCCCAGTCTCGTCAGAAAAGCTACTATGATCGTCATCATAGGCAAGAGAGCTACAATCTGGATGAGAAGGCTTACCTTCGGGTTACTCCTCTGAAGGGAACCCAACGTTTCGGTATCAAAGGCAAGTTGGCCCCACGTTACATCGGACCTTTCCGCATTCTTGCTAAACGTGGAGAAGTTTCCTACCAACTTGAACTACCCCCGCACCTTTCCCGAGTACATGATGTATTCCATGTGTCCCAACTCAGGCGTTGCTTCAAGGACCCCATCCGCGAAGTCGACCATGAAACGCTTGATCTCCAAGATGACCTTTCTTATCGAGAATACCCCGTTCGTATTCTTGATTCCGCAGAGCGTGTCACTCGTCGTCAGAAGATTAGGTTTCTGAAAGTGCAATGGTCACACCACTCTGAGAGAGAAGCTACGTGGGAAAGAGAAGACCGTCTCAGTGCCGAGTACCCCACCTTCCTCCCGCAGACTTCTGAATCTCGGGACGAGATTCTGTTGAGTGGGGGCGAGTTGTCAGAACCCTCTGTTAGGTAATGTGCTAGGATCAAAGTCACTTGCATTCATCTCAAAAATTTCAAAAGAAATCATTGAAATCAAATTCAAAAGCAAAATGGGAGAAGGAAACCCCCCCAGTTGAATTAATTCAACAGGCCAGATAAAAATCTTCTCCAAAAATTCATGTTAGATTTTTGAAAAGTCTTATAAATGAGTGTGACACATATCAAGTGATGTGGCACCCACCCCATGCTCATAGATTTTTCAAATATTCAAACAGTGCCTTGGAATTAATCAAAAAACCCTATTTGATTTAAAGTTCAAATTATTTGAATTTTAAAAATGTTCAAACTTTATGAGTGGCTAGTCTATATTATTATGCGGCCATATAAAAAGTTTCAGCATTTTATAAAATGGTTTGATATTTTTATCAGAGCCAAAACAAAATTACAGAAAAAGAAAGGAAAGATTAAACAGAGAGAAAAAGAAAAGGAAACTTACCTGGCCATTCGGCCCAACTCATCCCCCGCGGCCCAGCAAGCCAGCCCAGCCCGCAGCCCCCCGTTTGTCTTCTTCCCCCGGCGCGGCAAGCAGCTCGCTGGAGCGCATGCCGACGCCGGCGGCAGCTGCTTACCTGCCTGGCCCGTCCCTGGCCTTCTACACGCGCCACGGAGACGCCCGTGTTCGTCTCGTCCACTTCCCCCTCTCCAGAGCAAGCTCCTCCCTCTCTCTCGCCGGAATCGGAGACGCCCGAAGCTTGCGCCAGGACGCGCCGCCGCACCCGCGTGGCCATTGACGCCGAGGAGCCCAACCCAGATGTCCAGGACGCGCGTCGTGTTCGTCTTCGTCGTCGTGCAGAAGTAATCGGGCTCGGAGCCGCTGTAGCCGCCGCAATCATCGCCGCCATTTCGTCGGAGCCGTCGCGCGCCATCGTCGATTCCATCACCACCGGCGCCCCTCTGCCCTCCCCGACCTCGTCGTCGCACTCAGGGTGAGCAGCAGCCTTTTTCCCCTCAACTAGCTGCCCCCCCCCTCGCCCTCTAGCTCGATCCGCCATGGAAGCAGAGCAAGGTTGCCACCGCGGTTGACCATACGCTCGCTCCCGTGCGCCTTCGTCCTCGCCAACGTGTCCGTGATGTTCCTGGATCCCCTCAGCAGCCCAACGCACCACGCACGCTTCATCCCGTGGCCGATTTGCAAAATTTGCTCGAAGCCGTAGCTCCGGTCGCCGCCGCGGTTGAAGTTGCCGTCGTCTGTGACCTCCCCGGCGATGTGTAGGTGGTGCTACCGATGCGGCTCATCGCTGGCTCTCGAATGGTGGTCCTGGCGCAAAGAATGGAGGCCAGGAGGAGGAGATAGCGCAGCGCCGCCGCGTCTATGACGCCGGCGTTTAGCCGCCGGCAGGCCCGCCGACGTGTCCACTAAATTAGGGGTTAACCCCCCCTGTTAGTTGACCCCAGGTCAATGACAGGTGGGGCCCTAGAACCCTTAACCCCCCCGGTTAGTTTAAACTAACCGGGTTATTTAACCCAGCCACTGACAGGTCGACCCCACACGTCCAAACCCCCCCTGACGTCACCCTTGCGCAAGCATGACGCATAAATGAATTTCCAGAAAATAAAATGAATTAAAGAAATTCCAGAAATTCCAGAAAATAGCCCAAACTTTGGAAATTCATAGAAAATTCATATTAACTCCAAATTGGGCAAATAATATATGAAAAATGATCAGGAGAAAATAACCTATCCAAATATCCAACTTTCAACTTTGTTTGAGTTGAATTTAAAATTTGATCAGTAGCATTTGCTATTTTATTTAAATGGAATTAAATCAAATTCAATTCAAAAGTTTTTGCAACTTGAACCATGGCAACATGCTACATTTCACTTACACATCAGAGGCATATCATACACATTTCCAAATGATTCAAATTGATCAAACAATGTCACATGTAACTTGGCTAAGTTTGAATTCAAATTGGAGTTTGAATTTGATATTCAATTTGCAATATACTCCATTTAAATGGAATTGCCTCACACATCAAAGCATATACATCAAGTTTCAACCTTCCATCATGTGATTGTGCATTGTATTTACTTTGCTACCTTGCTTGTTGTTTGTCGAGTAGAGGTGGAACCGGAGCAGGAGGCTGCCCCCTTCGTTGAAGACCTCGAACCCGAACCTCGTCAGCAAGGCAAGCAAAACCCCATTGATCATGTCGATAAAATCCCACTTCCCTCTCATGTCTCGCTTATGCATTGTATAGGATGATTACCATGCTACGTTTCTACCGCATAGATGAACCCATTCCTTTGCATGACCTATCATTTGTCACAGTAGTAGGCAAAACCACAATCCTAGCAAATGTAGGAGTTGATTGATATCATGTGGCCCCTGCAATTGTTACTGCTTATTGCATGCTTAGAATGATACCATGTTGGTACTGTTATGTGAGTCGGGATGGTAGTGATCATGATAATGATGGTAGAAAAGTGTTGGTGAATCTACCCTAATACAAGGTGAACGATGAGAGGTTGTGTAGGAGTACACGGTGGGTTGTCTCGTTGAACACCGCCCTAAGTCCGAGTTCTTATGTGGTGATCCAAGATGAAGAGTACAACCACACATTGGGCTCACTGACCCCTCTCAGCTTACTAACTCATCCCTTTCGATGTCCAGATGTCGCAATAGTTCGGAGTTCTGGTAGGTCTCTGGCCTGGATGCTAAGTGAGAGAACGACTCATTCGAGACCGACTTATGCACCACGCACACATCACTTGGGTCCACTTCGGTAAACCGGCCGGGTGCACGATAGTGGTAGACAACCCAAGTAGGCGGCTTTCTCGGACTAGATCGGCTATGAGGTAACAGTTGTGGTGAGCATCCTCGCTGGCACCCCTTGAATGGTGTCGAGATCAAAGGCGGTAAATGATGATCATGTGTGTGTAGCGGTACACCCCTGCAGGGTTAACAAAACTATTCGAATAGCCGCGTCCGCGGTTATGGACTGCTTGGAAAGCTTAGCTTGATTATTAGACAACTTGAACTGGATACTTCTAAAACACACCAAGATAAGTGTGAGTGCTATGGCGTGCTTTCTCGTGGGGAAGTCGAGGAAGGCACCATAGTGGTGTAATTGGTTGGAGAAAGTAGTGGACTCGTGTACGCTTCTTACCTCAAGTCTGGTACTCGTAGTTCAGGACTAGCCAATTCAAAGCTGGCACTTCTGCAAGTGAAACCCCACCTACCTTTACCTTGATACATATGCATGAGTAGTAAAGCTCCTATGTAAGTCTTGATGAGTACGACTTTGTACTCACGTTTGCTTAATCTATGTTTTAGATGAAACCACTGACCCCGAAGGTGGCTTCTTCATCGAGCTGGACGACTGAAGATCAAGCTAGTCTAGTCCCAGTCAGACGACTGGTTCCCTCGTGGAGGGCATGTGTTTAAATAAGGCTTCTTAAGCCATTTGTTAAACTTGTCTGTACTCAGACATAATTTGCTTCCGCTTGTGTTGTAATGTTGGATCACATGTTTCTGATCTCTGTGTGCACTCTATAAGAGTTATCAATAAAAATGTATACTTTGTAGAGAATTGCAATGATACCTACTGTTCATACAAGGCATGTGTGTTGCGTGTATGTTTATAACATGCATGTCTTTGTATGGGTTTTCGAGACCTTAGTTGTGATCTGGCTGGCGGTCTTTCATACACCAAGTGGCCCTTAGATGTGCGCAGCTTGGGGCATCGCGATGCGATTGTTCGAGACTCTGTCTCGTGCACACTTTGTGGTATTATAGAGCCCGCCCTAGACCCCGACTAAGTGATCGGGCTGGAGTAAGTCTATGTAAGAGTTATGAGATAGTCGATAATATGGTTGAGGCGACTTGTCTTTGAATATGGGAGCTCATCACCCATATCATTAGACTTGTGTGCGGACGATGAGGACCCATCTCAGTTGATCATCCGGCCTGGATGGGATGCCCCTCACGTAAGATGCTCTCCGAGAACGTTATGTGCTTGGCCTTGTCTGCTTAGACAAGTGGGTACGGTTCTCGGCTCTCCATATGACTATGTCTTAACTGGACTTGCATACGCTAACCCCGGGTCCCGACAAAAGACATGAATGCCAAATCTCAGATTCATCAACGATAGAATGTATATGATTCACGACGTTATTACATAAATCCTCTAGGGAAAGGCGGAACAGACCTCTGCATTCATAACCTTTACCAATGAATAATCCATATCTAGACAAGATTGTTTTATTCGACTCGAATACTAATTAAAACCCTTCTTTACATAGAAGGGAGCCACTAACGAGATTCTTTCTGATATCGGGGACATGCTGCACGTTCTTCAGCCGCACGGCCTTTCCCGAAGTAAGCTTCAGATCGACCGTACCAACACCAAGAACAGAAGCATGTGCACCGTTCCCCATCAGTACGGACCTGGTTCCTGTGGTCTGGTAAGAAGAAAACAAGGATATGTCAGCACACACATGAACATTTGCACCTGTGTCAACCCACCATTCCGTAGATTGATAAACCAAGAAAACAGTAAATAAATTACCGTACCCAGGTGCACCATTGTCCGTGTTGCCCATGACCACATTGACAGAATTGAAATTCTGCGCTGGCTTCTTATACTTGTTCGGGCACTTTTTAGCCCAGTGCTCCAGTGATCCACAAGTGAAACAACCATCATCCTTCTTGTTCTTCTTCTTCCCCTTCTTCTTGAAGGTAGTATTCTGTTGGACCTTGTTCTTTCCCTTGAACTTATTCTGAAAGTTCTTCTGCTGCACCATGTTGGCAGTAAAAGTTCCCTCAGCCCCCTTTTGGTGTGAGTCTTTTTCCCTTGAGTTCTTCTCCACACACAGATGGCCAATAACATCCTCAACTGAGAATCCTCGCCTCTGGTGCTTCAGAGTGGTGGCAAAGCTCCTCCAAGATGGAGGGAGTTTAGCAATTATGCGTCCCGCGACAAACTTGTCCGGTAGATCACACTTGAGGAGATCAAGCTCTTTCACGATGCACTGTATCTCATGGGCCTGTTCCAACACAGGACGGTTCTCGACCATCTTGTAATCATGGAACTGCTCCATAGCATACAACTCGCTCCCGGCATCAGTTGCTCCGAACTTTGCCTCGAGTGCACTCCATAAGTTCTTGGCATCACGCATATGTAAATACGCGTCGACTAATTTGTCTCCGATCACGCTAAGAACTGCTCCAACAAAGACGATGGAGGCGTCCCTGAACGCCTTCTCCTGTTGAGGAGTAATCGTTCCAGTGGGAGTCTCTCCAACGACCCAGAAGACATTCATAGACGTGAGCCACAAAATAGTCTTTGTTTGCCAACGCATAAAATTTTGACCCGTAAAAGGGTTCGGTTTCAGTGTCGCAGCAAAACCAGGAGATGAAAATTGCCTATAAAAATAAGGTTTTTGGATTGTTGGATATATTAGCAATTTTTCAAGCAATTTAATCCCTAGATAAATCATGAACATGACGCATACAAGATTAATCTTATACTGATACTTAACCATGCAACTCAGATCTACGCAGGTAACACATATATATACGCAGACAATAAGCATGGCATAGATGAAAACAGCGATGAACGGGGTAAGTAGATCATACCCTCCGTTCGGCCAGATCGCAGCAGCGGATGCGCTGCTAGCAGTAGCAAGTTCGTCGGCGGTTTTCTTGGCGGCGGCGGCTTCCTCCTGAGCGAGCTTCTCGGCGGCGGCCTTCTCAGCTTCGGTAGACATGGCGACATAGAGGAAGTAGTCGAAGTAAACGAGCCGAAGCGGAAGCGAGCAGTCGCGTCGTAGACGCTCCCCAAAAACCTTATTGCTCCTCTCCCGGTGCAGGATCGCAAGGAGCACGGTTCCGGAGGCCTGCTCTCCCGCACAGCCATGCACGCGGCGGACGGGATGGGATCGCCGGAGGCAGCGGCAGCGTGTGGAACGACGTGGGCGGTGCGCGAGGAAGAACAGATGCGATCTATTCTGTTGTGTGAAGGCTAGGGTTGCCGCGGCTCCTTTTATACACAGCCGAGGTAGGGCGACGTGGGACTGGATACGCGCGACCGAGTTGGCCCACGATTGACATCTCAGATCGTGCAGCGGTTAACTCGTGATTAATTGCATTAACTAAAATTAATGCCAATTAATTAGCCGTTTCTGACTGGCAAAAATTAAGCGCACACATGACATAGGTTTAGCTCGGCTCGGCTCAATTCCGCAAACCGCGGCGCGCGCGCGTGCGTTGTGACGAGGCAAGGCGAGGCGTGGCGAGGCGAGCTGCGGAGGAGGAGCGCGCGTGAGCTCTCACTCTTCTACTTGCTCAATAACATGTAGGAGAGCTCACCTTATAAAGAGGTGCAACTCACCCTCCGCTTCCGGGGTGGGACTAAACTTAGCACCACACCCATGTCATTTTTCCCACATGGGCCCTTAGAGATTTTCTGAAATTGTTAGATGGGCCTAAAGCCCATGCCTGATTTCAACACCATGGCCGACCATGGTTGTGGCTAGAGCAACAGCAAAACAACAACGCAGCAGCAGTAGTACTAGCCGCGCACGCACATGGCCATGGACGGGCAACGGATCCCGGTGCTCCCGGCGTCGATGCTATGATACACGAACGGAGCAAAACGAGGGAGGAGGTGCAGGGCTCACAGCGAGCCGGTAGGGGCGCGTAGCGGGCTCTGGGAGGGGCTGTTCCCAGCGACAGTCGCAACGGCCGTGGCGGAGGGGCGGCTTCATGGCGAGCAGCAAGGCGGCGTCATGGGGGCGTGGCCACGCAGGCGAGCGCGAACGAGGGCGTCGGCAGGCGGACGGGACCACGGTAGTCACCACGGCGGCGCCAAACGCCGGCGAGCCATGGCGGCTAGGGTTGGCCAATGTCGTGAGATGGGAAGGCGGCCGTCGAATCTTCGCAGAGGAGGAGAAGCGCCATCGTGAGGGATGTTGCAGCGTGGCGGTCGGGGCCACCGGCGCTAGCCGGAATCGGCCGGCGGGCGCAACATCCAGCAGAGAGAGGGGAACGAGGGCGAGGGGAGACGAGCGAGAGAGAGAGAGATGGATGGGGGGCGGCTCGAGCACGTGTTATCCAGTGCGTGCGCCAGGGGCACAGAGAAGGAGAAGGGCCGGCTAGGCTTTGCCCTGGGCACCTTTTAGTCTAACCCCATTTCTTTTCTTTGTTTTTTTCTGTTTCATTTTATTTTGATAGTAAATGAGTATTACTCCCTTCGTTCCATAATAAGTGTCGTTCATTTTGTACTAAGCTAATACAAACTTTGTACTAGATGGGCGACACTTATTATGGATCGGAGGGAGTATTTTTTAAATGTGCAACTAGCCCCAATAATTGCAATGCATTATTAAGCACTACCATAAAAAGATTTGAGGGCAATTTTAACAATCCAAAATATTGTTTTTATTTTTATGGTTGTCTTAGGGTTACTACAATATGAAGAATATGTTGTTTAATTATCTTTAGAGGATTATATCTTAACTAGTTTTTTTTAAGAATCAAAGTGGAATTATCTTCTACTGAAATTTTTAACGAGGATGGTTATGATGACAATGCAACCTAATTAGCTTAATGACATGACTAATATCTGGGGGTGTTACACCTCACCATGGGCCTCGGCCCATCTGGCGGCTCGGTTGAGCCAGGGAGGCCGGCTCGGTTCGGTGTTGGGTTGGGCCTTGCGAAGATGGTGGGCCGCTGGGCCTTCGGGGTCCACGTGGGCGGCGCCTGTCCGTCCCGATCGGATCGAGATCGGCGGCAGCTCGCGGCGGCACTCGCCGGGTCCTGCGAGAGCGAGCGGTGGAGGGACGAGGCCGGGACATCGCGGGGGCCGGGATGGCGGTGGAGGCTGGCTAGCTGTCTCCGGGCGCGACGTGGCACAATCTGGACCACAGATGCTCAGATCTGACGGCTAGGATGGACTGGGAGGCTAGGGTTTCGGGGAGAGGAAGATTTGGGGGCAAATTTGGGTGTTTTTGGAGGGGTGTGGCTGCAAATTAGACTAGGGGGAACCCTAGAAAGGGTGGGAGAGTGGGTTTCTTTATATAGCTCAAGTGGCTGGCAGTTTGCAAAAACATCCCCAGTTTTTCTCTCTCGCGCGCGGTGCTTACGTTTCTGACCGCCGGGGGTCCGCAGGACCTCCGATTCGGGTAAAACTTTGAACTGCGCGATCAGTGTGTCGAGACGTCGGCGTTCACCTCGCGCTGGAGCCGTTCCGAGAACACTTTCCGGCGCGCTATAAAATATCCCGTTTACTTATTAAACGGAGTTTTTCGTTTCAATGACTGTGACTGGTCTTGTGCGGGTTTTCGCGATGGTGATCGGGTGAAACCCGGTGTCGCAAAGGTCGAGTGAAAAGGTCGAGTGTCAGGGTAGCAATGTTCGGTCTCCGTCCGGTACGAGATAAGAGGGGGGGAAATAATCGCCGATCGATAAATCGGGGATGCAAACACCGCAGACAAATCAGACAATCAAACAATTCACTCTGAAAACAAAAAAAATTATTTTTTGTGAAATCTGGGCTGTTACATTTGTTTAGCAAGGCCATCTCCAAAGGACCGATGCATTAGTCTGCTTTTGGTCCACCGACCTCTGTTTGGGTCTCCGCGGAAAAAAAATTGGCCCAACGGGGCGCCGCAAACGGACCAGTGTCGTTTTTTGGTCCGCTGTGACCCAATTCCGGCCCAAATCTGCGTCTGATTTGGGTCCGCGCGGACACGTAGCGGACGGGCGCGATGACCTTCCCTTGTCCGCCTGGCCTGTTTGTCTGTGTCCCACTCTTACTGCCACTCCAATTTCCAATTTCCCTCCCACGCTCTCACCATGGTCGATGCGCAGCCCACCGCCGCTTCCCCAGATGAGCCTCAACCCTGTTCCGGGCGCCGGCAAGACGAAGGAGAAGCGCACCCCCGAAGAGCTGGCAGCCCTGGCGGGCGAAAGTTTGAAGCGAAACGAGCGGAGGAAGACCGCGAGGGCGAGGGTGCTCTCCCTGAAGAAGAAGAAGTAGGAGGCGAAGGAGGCCGCCGCTGCACCAACCACCACAGTTGGTCCTGCCCCCATGGACGTCATCAACGCCCTCGTCATGATGTCCACAACGCCGAGCATGTCCGATGTCCTTGCGGTGGCCACTGCGATCGGTGTCCTCGAGCCATGGAGGTGTCCGCAAAGGCGATGGAGGCCGCGGCAAGGAAAAACACGGTCGAGAACGAAAAGAAGAAGATGGATATGGAGATCATGACGATAGACATGAGCGCTTTGACGCTGAAGACGAATAAGTGGTTCGAAAGAAGAAGGAGTTGCTAGACGAGTGATGGTCTATAAGGCTGAGGGCCTGTTTTTGGCACAAACTGTGCGTCTTGGGCGTGTCCCGGCCTTCATTTTGTTGTGAATTGTGAACTGTGTGGCCTGGGCGCGTCCCGACCTCTGTTATGGTGTGAACTGTACGACATGGGGTGTGTCCCGGCCACTGTTTTCGCGTCCTATTCGTGGCCTGAGGTGTGTCCCAGTCTACAACTGTGTGCTCTGAGCGTGCCTCGGTCACTTTTGGCGAGAACTGTACGGCTTGGGGGCGTGTCCCGGCCGCTGAACTGCTTTGAACTGGGTTGATATGCCATGACATCAAGTTAATTAGCATGAACTATGACATAATGTTTGTACCTGGCCAAATGCGTCCTTAACGCACCGTTGAACGAAGCGACCCAAAGAGGACGAACGTTGTGCAGACATCGGTTCGTATGACGACCCAAACAAACAAAAAATGGACAAAATTATGGTCCGTTTGGGTCGATCCTTTGGAGTTACCCCAACATAAGTCAGGTAGGGATGTTGCGAACACAAGTACACATGCAGAATCAGTTTACATCTACAGGTCAGAAACTTACTTATCCATCCAGAAATCTTTTTAATCACCCTATCAATAATGGGTTGCAAATCCCCTGAACGCCTTGGAATTTCAAAGCTTAGCATGACGATCGTTTGTTTCTCTCTGCTGATTTCGGAGCTTCATTGTAATGCTTCGCCACTTCGACAGAGGACTTTTGTAGGCATGAACTTATTACGCCATGACGAGCAAGTACAGCCACACTTCAATCCAGACGGACACCTACCAACTTACAAGTGCCAAAGTAGCAAGTACAGTAGGTCCTAAGCTAGCTACCTAGCTACACTTGCGTCTCCCCTACATCCTTCCCTGGTCCCGACGTCTCATCGTCACCACGCAGACCCTGCTCGGCCTTGTCTTTTTCCTCCCAGTCCTCGCACACGTCGAGGAAATAGAGCACGCCCACCATGGCGACGCAGGCGGCGAACATGGGGATGGGGCCGAAGAGCCAGAGGAAGACCGGGCAGGAGAAGTAGAACGCCCTGACGCCCAGCGACCAGAAGTAGCTGCCGCGGTTGAGCGTGCCGGTCACGTAGTCCACGGCGAGCCCCGGGCGGCGGAGGTGGTGCGCTCCGATCGGGACGTTCACCACGGTGCTCGTGTGGCTGTAGTACCGGATGGACTGCACGTTGAGCAGGAACGCCACCAGGAAGCACACGAGGATGGCGAAGAACTTGGCCGACAGCGCCGCCTCCCCCGTGGCGCCCACCACCAGCGGCGCGTCCGGGAGGAGGCCCCCGCCGCCCGGGCTTCCGCCGCCGCCGGACATGAGCACGGCGATGAGCGAGCTGAGCGTGATGGCGGTCGACGCCAGGAGCGTTGACGCCATGATGTTGTTCCGGATCGTCTGCACCGCCAGCACTGCGTGCTTCCCGGACGGCTCCTGCGTCATGCATGCACCGGTCGGTCTTGATCAGTTGAATAAAAACCGAATTTTTGAAGACGAATCGGTACAAGAAAACTCGGGAGAAACAATGGATCCACGAATAGAGGATGAACGCGACGATCGATCGATCGATCGCAGGCAGGAAACGGGTGGATCCATGGTTAATGGCGGCAGGACGGACCTCCATGATGTGGCGGACCCAGATGCGGCGGTTGATGGCATTGACGCCGATGACGGTGGTCGCCGGGCGTCGGCGAATGCGGAGGAGGAGCCACGTGTGGTATCCCACCATCATCAACAGCCCAAGCGGCACCAGCACGTAGTCCAGTGCCTCCTTCCCCATCTCTGATCTCTCCCTCTCCCTCTCCACTGTCCTCCCGAGGAAGAACCTGACGACGATGTACTGATCTAGTGAGGAGCCAAATGGGCCACACAAATCTCACAAGCCCCCGCACTATTTTCTTTATTTTTAGGGAAATGATCCCCACCGGCTGACCGGCCCAGTGGCTTCTGCCGGTCTCTTTCCCCGTCTTCTGCAGTTGCTTTTAACTTTCTCCAAATGCATTGCATAACCCATGGCTGCGGTCTCGCCCGCAGTCCGACACCATGGCCATAACCGCTCTCTTGTCGCAGTTCGACGCCATGGGCCATGGCCATGCCCTCATGCACGCCCATGGCAAGCACCAGATCCGTCATGGCCATGGCTCGAGGAGCTCGCCGCCGTGCCTCCGGGACCTCACCGACGTCCTTCCTCTGTCCAGATCCGGCACCTCTTCGACCAGCCGCGCCCGCCCCGTTCCTCCTCCGGCGAGCCCGCACCTTCCCGTGCCCCCACGTCGCCGGCCATGGCCGTCATGGCCATAAGCAGCTCCGTGCACATTCACCAAAAAAAATTTGCTACAACCATATCATACTTTTGCTACAAAGCAACAAACTGGTGTTTTTGCTACAACGCATAATGTACAGGGAAATATCTGAGTATGTAATGTTGCAACCAGTAAACCATTTTGTTTCTACCGTTTTATGTTTTTGCTACTACCGGCCAAGATTTTGTTACATCACCACTGCGGAGCTATGACCTCGGCAGCGGCGACGATGAATTTTGTTGCAACTGTTACTTTTTCTGCTACAACCGTTCTAGTTTTTGCTACCACCGTTGTTTATTTTTGTTACGCACAATGTTGCAACCGTTTAAATTTTTGCTTCCACCGTTGTGTATTTTTGCTACTACCGTTAAGAGTTTTTGCTACAACGAAAAAGTTATAAAGTGATTAACCACAAAAAATTTTGCTGCAAAAACACCAAAAGTAAAAATGTTGCATCTGTGTACCAAAAAAGTTGTGAAAGTACCGCAAATGTTGCAGTCAAAAACGAAGGGGTACGCGTGAATCTGGACCATTAAATCGCGAAGATCAGACGGTCCGCGTCTGACCGGCGCAAAAGTAGCGCCGGTCGACCGGCGCCTATCACTGGCCTTATTTTTATGGGTTTGTCTAGGGAACATTTAGATGTGCTCTAGTTAGAGCACATCTAAGTGTTTAATCAAACTAGAAATAAAATGACAAATATAATAAATATATCTAAATGACTCTTTATGTAAAATCAGTAGTATAGAATTTAGATGTGCTCTATCTTAGAGCACATCTAGATGTGTCATAGCAACTCTGTATTTTTATCTCTCGATGTGATTGGGGGCTTTTTCTATTTCTCGCTCATTGCAGCGAATATAGGCTATCTTTTTCAGATAATTCAATTGAAAGTTCGGGCTCATCTAATAAGGGATGAACCATAAATTAAAATAAATAATAGAAATAAAAAATCTAAAACTTTTTTGCATGCAATAATTCACGAGCAAATGAATTTGTGGAGCGCACCCAAAAAAAAGATAAAATCGGCTATGAGTAATGCATTTTTTAAACTTATTCACAAGCTTAATGTTTTTACCACAAACTCTTCGAATGTCCAAACTCCATCAAACTTGACATTGCCATCATCTTGCATCACATTTTTTTTGAATTTTTTCTATTTTAAAAGATTTTTACTTTTGAAGGCATCATAGTTAACCTCCCTTGTTCCCTCGTCCTCTGTGTGGTGCATAGTGTTAGACTTTGATGCTTTCCATGAATCATAGGTACGAAAAAGTACATAGATATATATAACATTCCTTGAGCTCCAAATGTTTATTTTTGTCATATAATTTGAACCTTTTTGTAACATAAGAAATATTTAAAAGCATTATTTGGATCATCCATACAACTGGATGGTAACCATACAAATAGTTAAAATTATGCATTTAAACCATTCTTTTGGCCACTTCTTTTTATAGTACTCTTTGAACTTTAAATGTGCTTAGAAGACAACCTTGTAAAATTTCATCATATATGTTAGTTAACTGACTAAACACGACATGCGTCAGTAAACATAACCTAGTCAGTTAAGTAGTTACCAACTTGTTTCAGATATTATCGATAAATATTGCTTCAACATCTTGTGTTCAATGTTGACTTCCAATACTTCACTTGATCATATTTTACCCACTAATACCAACTAACGAGCCAATACAAGGCATAACCGTTGGACTATGCGAGAACTTTGAAAACCCTAATTCCTTGTAATATGGTTGATCTTTTGGAATATTTTTGACTTCCAAAGTTAGTCCACATCTTAATCTCAAAAACTTAAAATGGACTGCTAGTGAATTTCAAGGGTTGGTTGTAAATCTAGTGCATCGGTTGGGTTGAAAAGTATAGTGGCTTCTACATAGATAGTATAACCCAATGATCTTTATACCTTGAAACAGGATTTCGCCCTGTTTCATATATGAAGCATAACAGACCAAGCTAATAACATGATGATGAGGAATTTCACTTACAAAGCAACAATAATAAATTTAACAGATGATCTAGAAGATTATCATGTCAACATTCCTCGTGCTTAGTGTAACAGCCCAGGGATTTTTTCCTAGTTAGGAATTGCTTGTTATTTTATGCTTTACATGTCGGCATTGTTTGATTTAATAAGTGATTAAATTAAATAATTTATTTTGCAAATTTGTCATTTAGTGAATCACACCCCTCCTTTTTCGTATCGTTAAGCATGCATAGACGCACACAACATGTCATACGACCATGTTGCGACATTTCGGAAGTCTCCCAATCTCTGTCGCAATTTTTAGCATAAGACCAACCATCTGGCGCGACCTGGGGGTGGTGGTCGCGTGATACATCTAAAATATATCTATAATTTTTTGCTTCTTCCATGCTTGTTTCATAATATTTCTATATGCTTTTATCATACATTTACATCATTTTATAGCATTTTATGGAACTAACCTAATAACGAGACGCCTACCTGTTTTCTGTTGTCTTTTTGGTTCAGAAATCCTACACAAGAAACATTCTCAGAATTCGCTAAGAATTTCGACAAGTCATTTTTTATCCGAGAAGAGAACCGTGCAAGTAGGTCCCGAAGGAGGGCCACCAGGAGAGGAGGTGTCCAGGGGGTGCGTCCACCCCCTGACCGTGCCCTCTACACACCTAGGGGGCGTGGGGCCACCCCATGTCCCTCTTTCGCCGATATATTCCATTTACCCTAAAATCGATTAGGGAAGAAGAGTTTTTACAGTAGTCGTCGCCTTTCCGCCGCAACATTGAAAGTTTGATCTAGGGCCTTTGGATCCCTGCTCGGGCACCCTGCCGGAGTGGGGATCATCATCGTCGGCGGCAGCTTTCTCGACATGTTTGCCTCCTTTATGATGTGTGAGTAGTCCACCCATGGACCATGTGTCCATGGCATTAGATAGATGGTTGTCTCTCCTCTTTGTGGTTCACTATTTAATCCTTATGAGCTGTCTATCATGATGAACACACCTTTGTGTAGTTGCTATGTTGTATTTGCTAGGATTCAATGAATTATGAGATTATAATCATATTGTTCATGCTTTTGATATGATATTTAATAATTATATGTTCTTTGAGTGTTCTTGCATGCTCTTCGTCATGTGTAGTTACTTTGGATAAGTAGTGGCATATGTCTTCAAGAGAGAGCGTTGTGCTCGATAGTGGGTTCATGCCTCCTCGCGTCTGGGCACGAGGGATAGAAACATCTCAGGCGGGAGATGTGATGTTGCCACTAAGGGGAAAACAATGGTGTTTATGTCTATTTATTGCTCATAGATGTTGCTTACATTACGTACAAAGCTCCAAGCATTTGTCTGTTGTTTATGTCTATTTGTTGCTCGTAGAGGTTTCTGGCGCCGTTGGCCGGGACTTCAAGCTACAAGCTAGGAGAGTTGCACACTTCCTCTTTCAATTCTTTATTATTTCTTACTTAGTTTACTTTTATCAAAACGGCTAAAACAATGCTAGTGGATGAATATATGAAATCTAGTAATACTCCTTCCGTTCAAAAATAATTATCGAAGAAATGGATGTATCAAGATGTATTTTAATTCTGGATACACTCATTTTTATTCATTTCTCCGACAAATATTTTTAAACGGAGGGGAGTATATGTATGGGCCAAGACGTACATGAGCAGAAAATGAAAACCGAGTACAATAATAGAAAGAAAATCTAGCCTCACATTTATTCCGCTAGCTTACCCATAATTTTTATAATTATTCTTCTAGCTTATAATGTAGAAAAAAAATCAATAATAAAAGGGAAACGTTATCAAGCTTATTTCAACAAATGTTATCTCAAAGATGGCAATTTATTTTAGAAAGCATGATAAACTTTAAGTAAACAAATAAATTAAGCGAAATTTCCATCCTTGCTAAAAGAAAACTGTCAGTCATAAACAACACAAATTACCATCCTTTTCAAGAAACGTTCGCTGGTTATTGGGTCCTAACAAAATAGATTGAACAGGGGGGCTGTCAAGTTTTGATCATCCCTCCTCACAAAGGGAGCTACAAACCTTACGGTATATGCAACTATCTCTTCCAGCCGGTATGAATTAAACCCAATTTGACAAGATTCAACTACAGTAACAAAACATGAACAGGAACACGGCCACTAAACACATAGTCTCGTCTCTTCATAAACTGGTGGAAGAAGATGCCCTGGACGCCATTTGTCTCCGAATCACCGAACTGACATTATCAAGGGAGGAAAAACAACCTTAGTCTCAAAAGTCACAGGTCAACAGATTTGTGCTGCCAAGTGCCAACCTTCAGTATGTAAAACAGCTTCTTCCATGGATGTAATATGATGTATCCCCAACTTGCTCACCTTAAAGATCGAGCTTAACAAGCAAGCTAGGTTAATGCCTTTCTGCAAGCCCTTCACTGCATCCTGCCTCCATTGAAGGGCGACGAGGCCGACTTCATCTCGGCTTCCAAGAAGCTCATGTCGCTGCCGCTGTGGTTCTCTCCTCTTGCCACTGACATCCCCCTCATCATGTCCCCTCTGCCACCAACGCCAAGAAAATCACGCGTCACGTCCCCGCCGGCGCCGCCACCACGGCCCTGCTGGCTAAACTTTACCTCGTGCTGATCCATATCATAGAGCCTCGGATCAATCATTCCGCGGCCGTTGGCGCCGCCATACATCGCGCCACCACTGCCGCCGCCGGCCAGCGAGTTCATCAGGCTCTGCAGGTGCATCTGTCCCTGGTCGACCATGGGTGCGCGGCCCTGCTGGCCGGACGAGCCCATGAAACCGCCGAACACGGACGCGGCGCCGCCGTCCGCGCTCGTGCTCGACCCCATCTGCGCCGCCTTCTGTAGCAGCGCCGTCGCCGACATCTGCGGCAGCATCACGGACTGCTCGTTATACATCCCAGCAGCAGGAGCAACCTGGTGGTCGCCACCGGAAAAGTTCCCACCGGCGCTGAAGAACGCCGCGCCCGAATTCTCAGAACCTGCACCTCCTCCTCCTCCGCCGCCTTCGGTGATTTGGTCATTGACCATGTGTCCCTGACTCGCATGGCCGTGGCTGGAGGTACCGGAGCTATTGGCACTGTTGGCGATGTAGCCGAGGTTGAAAAGACCAGGAGCCGACGACGACGTGCCGCCGGAGCCGTTGCCCTGAAGATCCGGGAGCTGCATGAGGCCGTGGAACGGCTTGCCCTGCAAGAACGCGTGCGGTCCGTTCCCGTCGACGAACTCCTGCGCTGAACCGAGGTGGAAGGCCGGTGCTTGTGGAGGCTGCAGGTGGCGGAAGGCGGAGGCGTTGGACGACGACAGGAGGTGATCGAGGCGGGCAGCCATGCCACCGCCGCCGCCGCCGCCACCACCGCCGAAGCGGAGGAGATCCGAGGATGCCTGGTGGTATTGGCCGTGCGCGTCGTGGAGGGAGGAGCCGACCTGCGAGAGGCTGAGTGCCATGTTGGCCGCGCCGGTGGCGCCGTAGAGGTGGCCCGCTCCGGGCGGCAGCCTCGCGCTCTCCTGAGCGAGGGCGTCACAGAAGGCCCTGTGGGTGATGAAGCTGTCCCTCCTGCATGGAAACATGCGTGCATGCACATCTAGTTAATGGCGGTTAAATGCTTCTATGGAGTAACATATTGCAGTTGCATCATAAAAGTTACATTACATATGTGAGCTTGAAAAATACTCCTAGAAAAAGTTTTATATTCCATGCAAAAAAAGAAGTTTATATTTGCCTCGTGATATGGCAGGACTGAAATGTAAGGACAGTGTGTCACACTGCTCTAGAAACTGATACAGAAAACACGTGAAGTTGCCCACATGCATGCCAAATATGCTGTCTTGTCATCCGTGCAAAGCCAATAGTATTGTAAATATTCTTTCATTTTAATATATCATTTTTTTGCAGGGATATCATACTATTCGAGTGTACATATACGAGTATTAGATAATTGCCGTCCCGATTTCAAGAGTGTATAAATATTCTATGTCGTTAGCACTTGATATATCCGTTCCTGTTAACGTGATCTTATAAAATATTTATCAATGTTTTCTGTAATTTATCTGTCTAAATATATTTTAAGATTTTATTTTATAATCATTTATTACCTTAAAAATATATTTTTTCAATATGTTAATAAATGGTACAACAGTTAAGATGATTCCATAAAAATGATGCTCATGAAAATGGTAGAAAGTTAGACGAACCACTTGCTCGGTAAAAAAAGAACGCTATTCTTTTTTTAAGTAAAGATATGTTCACCATATACGAGGGCGTCAAATACAATGAAATCACTCTGATGATGGTATCATTTATAATCTTTTTTATTTAATTGTATATTGGATTGCAAAATTGTCAGGCTATCATGTAAACAGTGCAAGTGTGCCATACTCTACAGTTCATGTCCAGTTTTAGACTTGCCTAGTTCTGTAAATACTCCATCTATAGTTTCGTTTCCTAGGGTAAGCAAAGTTAAACAAATGGAACAAGAAACAAGTTACAAAAAGAAATTGGAGGGACTTTTTGGTTCAAAGAAATTCCAACGAATATTGCAGAATTGAAATCCTTAGTAATTTTCACTTTGAGGTTTAGATTTTCTAATCTTATTGCCATTTGGTTGGCATGGCTTCTTTTCCTTTTATTTCTATTCAAGTTTTTGTATCAAACAATATGGATTGATAAACTTTGCAGCAACAAAGAGGTTTGTGTGACTTTCAAGAAAAAAACAAAGAGGTTTGTGTGCATCAATATATGTAGAGACCAAGCTTTTTCGCGCAGTTTTAAAAGGAATGGTTTTTCTATATAAGATGTGTGCTACATACGATAGAATCCCGTACAAAACTTTCCTAAGAATTTATCCACACTACATAGGAAAAATAGCAGCCAATCCAACCTCTTTGGAAATAACCTTTTGTTACTCCCTTGAGGATCAAACAAACAAAAATTCTGTAAGATTTGAACGGGCACGATAGTCAACTCATGCACTTTTACTATTTATGTGTTTTAGAATGCTAATAAGCAAAGAGGCTCTAAATGTTTCCCTATATGTTGGTTGTGAAGTTATATCCATGTGACAGCAAACCACAAATCTCAGATGTACTATAAAGTAAATCAAACTTAGCTTATGCGACTGCAACATTAGCATGTATTAGTTATATTCTTGTGTTTTTTAGTTTATAATATGGGAGGTGTGCTAAACTTTTATCCAAATTAAAATAAGTACTTTTTTCCTCACCTATAGAGAGGCGAGTTAATGAAGCGACATAAGTTACATGAATCAGTGTAAATATTTTTTCTAATGAAATGTGAGTTTATTTCTAACACTCAAAAAAGTAAGATTTTTTTTCTAACTTTAGTGACTTCATTAATAGGTCTATGAGTATTTTTTGAACATCATATCCTGAAATAAACTCTAAATAAGTATTGCATCCGCTCTTTTTTGCATCTCACCCTTGGATCCATGGAACAATATAAATAATAGTCAAACTAACATGATATTTTTAATAATTATGTTTTCCATGAAGGAAATATGCAAGGTTTTACTCTTAATTTAATTGGCGGCAGGTTATTCTAGGAAGATTCATTTTGGATAGTGGTCATGGACAATGAAGTTATTCATGAAATTGACTCTTTCAAATATATGCATGTGTTCTCAAGATTGATTATGAGAAGGTCTATGATAGAGTAAGATTGAAATTCCTTTTGGGAATGTCCACATATAGAGGATTTCGTGAAAAATGGATTTTCTAGCTTAAGATGGTTCTCCTCCAAAGCTTATTTTGTGTTGGAATCAATGATTAGTTGAACGTTACTTTGCTAGTGGAAAAGTTTTGAAACAAAGAGACCATGTGCCTCCCATCCAGCCATCCTATATAACTTGGTTGCTATTTACCGATTTATTCAAGGACTTTTACATCATGTTATTCCTGATTGTTCATCAGTGTTGATGATACCATCATCTTTCTAGAGAAAAACCTGGATTATGCTTGCAATCTTCAATTGATTATGGCTTGTTTTGAATAATTATTTGGTTTTAAAATCAATTTCCATAAATATGACCTTTTGTCCATCACTGTTGTTAATTTTGAAATTAAGGTTTTTTTCACAAGCTTTCTGTTGTACGATTGGATAATTTATTTTGTAAATCTTGGTGTGCCTCTACATTGCAATAAACTGAAGCAACAAGATATTCAACCTATTATTGATAGTGTTATCAAAAACACATGATGGATGACAAAATACCTCTCTTACAGAGGAAATATGATTTTGATGTATACTTGTATTGTTAGGCCACTTCCTTATATGATGTATTTCATGAAGTTTCCTAAATGGGCTTTAAATGCCATTTTATCTCAAATGGCTCACTCTGTTTTGGAGGGAACCTTGGGGATGTCCATAAGAACCACTTAGCCAATTGCGGCCCTGTGTCTAGGAAAACAATTTTTTGGGGCTCGTGTATCCCTAATTTAAAATATTCTAATTTGGCTTTACTTGCCTCTTGGGTTAAGAAATACATTGCTGGAGGGGACAAAATCGGAAAACTTATTTTTAATTTCAAATATGGAACCGCCAAACCCTACATTTTTTTGGTCTAAGTCACGGATTGTGTTCCAATTTTTGAAAGGTCTTACCTGGGCACTCTCTTCTTCTAGGGCAACAAGTGTTTGGTTGTATTCAATATGGTTCGTGCTACCTCCTTGTGGAGCATTTGGTGCTTTCGAAATGAATTTTTCTTTCAGCGGAGAACATGGAGGGCAAGTTGAGTGCATTGCTTTATCAGGGGAAGGTGTTATGTGATGAGATACGATCAGTATGGTTATTATGTTGCATTTGCTTGTTTGAGGCGTGGAGAGCTTCTAATAATTTCTTGATGATGATCCTTTCGTCAAATGCATCTAACGAAGGAGCGCCACCTATTTCTGATCTCCAAGGGCTTCTATGTAGACTTATCTTGTTTGAGATGGTTGTGGGTGATACTTCTTGTCTTTTGTATTCACCATTTTCAGATTGTAATGATGTGTAGCAATGTGTTGCTTCTGAACTTGTTAAACTTGGCCCATCACATAGGATGTTTCCTGAATGATATGTACTGATTTGATTTGTTTGTTGTTTTCATCAATAAAGATGGAATGGAGGTTCGAAATACCTTTTATTAAAAAAAATGGGCGGCATTAGAACAGAAACTCTTGCTTATAATTGACTTGGAGGTGCCATTTTTCTTATACTTATAGTACGTTGATAAAATAGATTTGGCTTATAAAACATTTTAGAAATAATCAAATAAAGTTGTATTTTCCGTACAATTGCAATGTGTCGGGTCAGAAATTCTATTTACCTTTTTACTTGTCATTAATGATTTTGCTTTATTTTCTGATTAACACGCTCTAGTATAATCTGTACATGCCGAGGTAATTATATGTGTAAATGTTATATGTTTTCTGTTAGTGTGTGAACTTTTAATTCATCTCCTAGAGGCCAGTGTGAAGCTTCTTCTCACCCTATTTTTAATTAGTAGATACTTCCTTCGTAACAAAATGTATTACAGTTTTTTATGCCCTATGCAAAATCAAAAAATATCTTACATTTTGATACAAATGTTTTTTGGATAAATGGTGGATTTTGATATACAGAGGTAGTAGATTATATTATTGTACATTCGAGTCTGAAGTGGAGGATTTGAAGATTTAGCAATCCCCTTGACTATAACGTGCATGTCGGTTTCACTTGTATCACACTCAATGACAGCCCGAGATCCCAGAAACTCATGTCAATCAAGGAGGAAAAGGAGGAAAAGAGTAACCAGGCTGCTTGTCATGTTATGCTAGCTACGGATCGGTTAGCTAGATTCCTATAACAGAAGGGAGCTTCCAAGGAAAAAATGCTGCAAGGGAACAATTTGGCGCGGTTTATATTAGCAGGAGTAGAAACTATAATTCCCTTGGACGAGCAAGGCGGAGAGGTAAATCTGTATCAAAGCTTGCGCATCTCAAGGAAAAACCACGGCTGCTGTACATAGCGATCCCTAGCTAGCTAGCCAGCTAGGTCGGACTGTGCAGGAGAGAGGCATGGGGCCCGGCCCCGGGTCCTTGAGAATTATTGATGCGAATGAGGTGTTGCTTGCTATACTTGCAGCAGATCGACAGCAGAGGCCGCGAAAGAAAGAAAGAAAGAAAGAAAGAAAGCCATTAAAATCTACATCTCAATCAGTGCAGCTTCTGCCGATGCATTCCATATACGCTTCCTCCCCATTGGAGAAATGTGTGCCGAACCAGTGAAAGATCGGGTGACCACCCCGATCGAGTACCAATGATGTAGAGATAGAGAGAGAGAGTGGGATAGGGATAAGGAGAGGGAGAGAGAAACCGAGAATCTCGCTCTGCTGCTGGCTCCTGAGAATTGCACCCACGTGAAGTGAAGAGAGTTGTGAGGAGGGCCTGGATGGAGTAGCGAGCGTATCCAAGGAAAAGCTGTGAAGTGTGTGAATGTGAGCCTGGCATGCAAGCGCTGACAAGGGCCAACGGAAGCAGGCACTGCACCGCATCTAGCTAGCTACGTAGCCAGCTCACATGACAACACGGCTTACGTGGCAACCCAATTCTGGGAGCATATCGATCGATCGGTGCACTGCATACGTGACGTGCGCCCATGCTCTTGTGTCTGTGAAGATTGTGCTGCACTGACATATCCCGGGTAATTAATCATTCATTCATTCACGCAGGCAGCAGTGCGCGCGACCTGTGACGATGCACACGTACGTGCATCTGTGCATGCTCGTGCAAGCGAAACGATGGCACTAGTAGGTTTTTTCCCTTTTTCTTTTTACCAAGAGAGATGCACGTGGTAATCTTTTTTCTGTAGCAGGCTTGTCGAGTTAACCACTTGCATCAAATGGTCGTTTCACGTGTGACTGTGTGGGCACTGGACATATGCAGCTGGCCGGTTCCTAGCCGGTCAATTCCCATATCTACATTATCCCCGCGGCCGTGTGTGGCATTCTCTCTCTCTCTCTCCGGCATTCTCACTCTTCCACGGGCTAGCTAGCTAACCTTCCCACAAGAAATTTAAGCATGCGCTAGAGAAGAAATGCCACAGCTCAAACAAAACCCTAACACCGGCTTGAACACTAGAGTAAGGAGGTGATCATCATCAATCCAGCACTGGGCCACCAGTCTTCAGCACAGAAAGCCACGGATCGATGAAAAGACGGTAGGCCATGGAAGGAAGGAAAACGGGAGCATGCATGCAAGATCTCGCCGGCCGGGCGCATGCATGCATGCAATGCCATGCCGCGAAACCAAACCAGCGCTGGCTGATTTCACCATTGGCAACGCCGTGCATGTGCTCAGAAGCCATGCGAGGCTAGCTAGGTAGTTCGTTAGACAGCAAAAATCCTGGCTAGATGATGCATGTGTGCCGTAGTAGAGTAGGTAGGTAAGGTAGGTACCTTGAGAAGAGGGTTCCGCAGTCGCAGCGGTACTCGCGGGTGCCGCATATCTTGGAGTGCGCCTTCCAGTCGGACTGCACGGCGTAGCGCTTGGAGCACTTGTCGCACTTCCACTTCTTCTCGCCGTGCTTGCGGCAGAAGTGCTTCTTGATGCCGGTGAGGTCTCCCAGCGCGCGCCCTGGCTCGTGGTGCACGCACGTCGGCTCCGGGCACAGGTACACCCTCCGCCGCTGCACCTGGTTCGGGTCCTTCTGCTTCAGCTTCCACGGCAGGTTGTGCCCCCGCCGGTGCAGCTGCAGGTTCTGCTCCCTCTGGAACCCCTTGTTGCACACCTCGCACACGAACCTGTTGGTCGCCATCAGCGTCTTGGGCGACAGCGCGATCACCTCCGCGTCTGGGTCTGCATCATCACATCACACGTTAATTACTTACTTACTTTGCATCATCATCATCATCATCATCAGTTACACATCTGATAACGATCACCATACTGTAGCTAGCTAGCTAGCCTGAATGGTAGAAAGGCAGTAATGTGTGATATGGTTAATGGTGCACGATTAATTAGAGCTTATATATAACCAATAATGGTGGTGTGAGCCTGAGGGGTAGCAGGTAACGTACTGGTGTTTCTTCCTTTGGTTTTGGTGAGGAAGGGACAAATGGAGGCAACAAAGGGGAGAATATTTGCATGAGACCTTGCAGAAGAAAAGACGCAAATTGGCATTTGCACCTAGTGTTATAGGGAACAAAAGAATTAACGACGATCGTGTCATGGCCCCTATCTGTATCTCTCATAATTGGCAAGACGAAGAACAAGCAAAAGGAGAGTGAGGAGAACAGCTCATGCACATGGAATCTTGCAAGAAAACCTTTTATTTTTGTCCAATGCGAACTGCTGGTTATACTCGTGACCCGTGAGTCGGCCGTATATTCGAGAGGAATTTTACTTGGAACACCCAAGGACTAGTATATACATCTACTACTGAAATTGGAATGAACAACAAAAAAAAAGAATAAGAATGAACATGATGAATATATCCTAGGAATAATTAGGTTCTCCCTGGTCTACTATTCAGGTGAGACTACAAGCTTTAAATGAAGTACAGTGAGTAAAAGATGTGACCACCACTTCCAGCTTGGTTTGGATCGAGGTAGCTCGTGCAAGAAATTCATTGGACAAGGCGGAGAGAGAGAGAGAGAGTTGCTTGGAACTGAAGAACATATCAGACCATTTCCAGTGAAAACAAATCTTGGACTCTTTAACGCAACTCCTGTTTAAGAAGACATCTCTTGTGTTGCGAATCAAGATTCAGAAATCAAGAATAAAAAAGACCAGATGAAGTAGAGATCGACATGTAAGGAGAAACCATCAGAAACATCAGAAATTGGCATCCAAGATCTCTTGAGGAACGGTCCTACCAGAATGATCTGGAAATACTCCTAGCAGATCCAAGCAAGCTCAGCTAGGAGATGATATGCATCATGCATGAACGGAATTGCAGGAAGGGCAGTTGGTTCTCATACGGTCATACCTGGCATGGTTCTCTTCTTCTTCACCGGTGGAGCCGCGGCGGCGGCCTGGTCTGGCCCGACCGTCAACGCGCTAGGCGGTGCGACGGCGTGCTGCCGTTGCTGCTGAGCAAGCAGCGGCTTCATCTGGTCTTGCTGGTACCCTTCCCTAATTCCAAACAAGGCCGCCACCGCCGCCGCGGGTGAATTGGATGCCATCAGATTTACCACTCACCAGCAGCAACAGGAAACCTTCCCCTTTTGGTCGCCCGGTGTGGGAACTAGCAAATTTCCCTTCGCTGCAAGGAAAAGCAAGTGCTTTAGATGAGAGACACGCCAAGAACAAGCTTAGAAAACGTTGGAGATTGACAGTACTACACAACATGCAAAGAAAGAAGAGGACAGAAAGTTGTTTCTCGGACGAGGAGGGAGGAAAACACCAAGCAGAAAGATAGAGGGCAAGGCGAGGCAATACCTATCCCATATGTGTGTTTGTGTGTGTCTTTGCCCGGAATCGATCTGATGAAACTTGGACGACAATAAGCTGGGGGAAAAGCTCCAAAGTGTTAGGGCTCAATCGTGGAAGATGAACAAAGGAACAAACTCCGAGCGGTGAAATCCAAACCAGCAGTAGCGCTCAGAAACAAGTGAAGGTAAGCAAGGCTAGATGGCTAGAGCGAAAGAACAAATTGAAGGTCTCGCAAACACCCAAACCTATACACGCACGCACGTATGCAGAGAAAAACGAGGGCTTTGTTTCCTCCCCATACCTCTCTGTCTATCTATCCCTTGTGCTGCATGGTAGCCGCTACTAGTCTCCTTCCTCTTGCTTGCTGTGGAGACAAGGGGGAGAAGAAGAAGAAGAGGAGACGAGGAGGGGGGAGGAGGGTATGGAGGAGGCTAATAAGAAGGTTGCTGTCTGATTCCTTTCATTGATATCGTTGTCATGCTTTTCCCTATCGCCTTTTGCCTCCTCCTTTCCACACTGCCTACTGTACCTACTACTATGTTACTACGTATCACGTACTCCCTATCGAAGGAGTAGTAGTATATACGTACATTGAATCTACTGCTGTAAATTGCTATGCCATGTACAGCTCAGAGAAATTAAGGGAGTGAGTTGTACCGTGGCACAGTGGATGGATGGAGTGGAGTGGAGCAAGCTAGCGAGCGTCGTCAAGCGGTTGTGCACGCGGGGTCCAGCTAGGGTGTGTGTGGGGGCCCCAAGGTTCACAGTCACACACACGGGTCGTGAAGCGGCTGAGGATTTGGGTCCACCGACACTAGGCGACGTAGGTGGAGGCACCACGCACACGGGCGTTGGATTTATGCATGCATCACACACAGCTTACTCGCGTCGATCTCTGGATATGTGCCTGCCATGCGATGCTGGCTCTACACAACTTATTCACGGCTGTGTACGCATCCGAACCAACGGTTCAACAATGGTCGTCACAGCTACTGTACTTACTAAGGAGAAACGCCACGGCTGTAATATATAGCTGTCCCGGTACCAGCAATGTGCAACGGTACCAAGTGCCTCTTTGGCGTTTTCAAAGTCTCTCTAAGCATGCGTATTACTCAGCAAAAGAGTAGGAATTTACATGTGTGTATGTACTGATACCTATTCGGTTTCACTAGGTCAGAAATATATGGTAGGACTTCAGGGGTTACAGTTCATGAAAGTCATGCAATGCATAACTGTCTGGGTTTAAGATAAGACAGAAAGCAGAAGATGCTTAGATATCTATTCGGTTTCACTAAGTCGGAAACATGGTAGGGTTTGAGGGTTCACATTCCACGGGAATCATGCAATGTGCAAGTGTCGGGTTCAAGAACAGCCGCCATGGAGGGTTTAAGATAAGGTAGAAAGCAGAAGATGCTTACTCCAAGATCAAATTAAATCAAGCATGCAACAAAAGTAAGATTGATTGTAAGTTTGGGCTGAAGAACTTCATCATCTTCGTCCAGTTCATCGTCATTGTAGTGTTGTGGTGCTGGTGTGTTCGATTTGAGGTGTAGATAAACTCACCAAATAGGGGACAAGATTAACACACCTCACATAATGTATGTAATCAAACAAAGTGTAGTTGCATGTACTCAGTCAATGTGCGTAACCAAACAACTTGTCTAAACGGATGTACTAATGCGGATAAAGGTCGATGTGAACAACTAAATTAGGGGCAGATATTGATTTTAACCTGTATACACTCAACCAGGCCCTACTCAGCAACGTTTGCAATGCAACCTTCAGAATAAATGACAACCAAACACACCCTATTATAAACTGATATCTATTACAAAATATGTGACCTCTGCATCTTCGATCGGTTTCACTACATTGGCCAGAAACATATACACGGGTTAATGGTATTGGGCGTATGTACTGTGGTACTAGAAAAATGTAGGTTACTGTTATAGCTCAATCTGGTCTGGCCTTGCACGATACCAAGAATGATGAGCCAGGTGGTTAAAATGGCCCAGGGCCACGGGTGCTTTAGCCAGAAAATGTCACGAGCGCGCCTAGCTGCCGGCGCCGAGTACCATTTGGCTTACCATAGGCAGGTCCAAGCAGTGGCACTGGTACGTGTCTTTTCTCTCTCTCTCTCTCTCGCACGGGCGCTACAACAGATTTGGACAAAACTTGGTTCTCCCAGCACACCACATCCACAGGTAGATACGTACGAGGCCGTGAGCTTCGGGCGGTGCAGCCGTAGGTGGGTACGTACGTACGAGCTCGGTGACGGTGAGAGACCTTCACAGCTGAGTGGAATTGAAGACGGTCCATGCATGCGTCACGCTGTGTGGCTGCATGTACACATATCGGTCTATCTTTCTCCATCCGATCGTCGCCTATCTCGGCTATCATGCATGCCGTCATGCCCTTCGAAAATCAAAACCCGCTCAAGCTCCGTGCTTGTCCGCCCGGGCGCCGGAGTTGGGATGGAGCGAGTTCCACGGGGTTCACGTGGGTCTATGCAGCACTAGGGCTCCTCTTAGTTAGTCCGGGCAACTTAAACGCGCCGACACATTTGTCTTTTCTATTCGATTTCATCCATTTGCGTTGGCGCAGATAGAAATCGCGGTCCAACGCGTTAACGCAAACGGACGTGTGTCCGTTTTTTTTTCATCTTAATCTATTTTCGGCTCAAATTTGGGTTGGCGTCCGTCCTTGTCTTTCCATGGTCTACACGTCGGTCACACACAGCACCACATTTCTCTCCATTCTCCCTCAAATCTTTTCGCGCTCTCGATCATGAAAACCAGGCCAAATCCCAGCGCCGGTGCAGCCCCCTCCGAGCCGACCGCCCCCGCTGCCGCCGCCGAGTCAGTCGTCGTTCCCAAACACCCGAAAAAACCCAAGAAGGAGGTGGCGCTAGTGGTGGCGGAGCAGGAGCTTGGTGTCGGCCGCCGCCGCCATGGCCGTCAGGAGTGGCATGGGCTCGCCCCAGCACCCGCTCACGTCGTCGGCGCCGCAGAACACTCCCGTGGCGTCTAGCTTGTGGACCACGCCGCATGACATCAAGAGGACAAAAAACTCCAAAGTCGACGACAAGCGTGAAGCAGCTACACTTGCTTTTCAAGAAACCTTGAAAGGTTCACTCATGAGCAAGGAGGTGAGAGAAGTGATACGTCTATCTATAATTTCTGTTTGTTCCATGCACTTTTATGTGACATTACTACACGTTTTGTTGCACTTTCATATCATTTTACACATATTTGGACTAACCTACTAACTCACTGCACCCTGTGTCAGTTTCTGTCTGCTGATATCTTTAAGTTGCAGGTTTTTACCCCAATTTTCAGAGCCCCAAAAATTCAGAAAAATAATATAAAAAATCAGCGAGACGAAAGCTTCCGGAGTCCCGAAGGAGGACCGGGGGGCCCACCTGGCACCCAGGCAGCCAATTGGCGCGGGCCCCTCCCTGGCCGCACCACCAGGGCGCCTGGGAGGTGGGACCCCCCGCTTGCTACCCCCTTTGACCTATATTACCTCCTCGTCCAAGAAACCCTCGAGGAGGACCCCGCATCGCGAAATACCTCTTTGTTCCCCTGCCGCCGCACTTCCAAGATCGGGAGCACCAGAAGACTCCTTCCCGGCATCATGCCAGAGGGAAGAAGGACCACCGGGAGCTTCTCCATCACCATGGACGCTTCCCGGATGTGTCGTGAGTAGTCCCCCTTGGACCATGGAGCCATGACCAGTATTTATGTGATGTCTTCCCTCCAATCTTGTGCTTCAATTCTTAGCCCTTGTGAGCTACACTACATGATCAAGGCATCTATGTAATTCCTTCTGTTGTTGCTATTCTGCGTTTGTTGGGATCCGATGGATTATGAGATTATGTTCAGATCGTGATGAGTTATGTATATGGTTTACATTTTATATTTTGTTCTTGAGTAATTATTGCATGTTCTCTGTTACTTTTTATTGCTTTGGCCAAGTAGTAAATATTAACTCCAAGAGGGAGCGTTTATGCATGATTGTGGGTTCATGCCCCCCGATGTCTAGCATGAGTGACGGAAACATGAGACCAGTGGATGTGCTGTTGCCACCAGGGAGAAAACAACGGTGCTTGTAACCGCGGTTGCAAGGATTGTTTACCTTACACATAGATTGTTAATGTAATTGTCTGTTGCTTTGAGTTTACACTTTGGGTGAGACTCGCAACTTAATACCAACGAGATGTTCTGGATAGACATCTCAAGGTGGATGATTAATGAGTAGATGCAGATGGATTTCGGTCTACTTGTCTTGGCGTACTGCCCATACTTTCGAGCCTCTTACTTTCCAGTAGCATAATTAGCATTGCGGTGCGTTTATAATTTTGTCAATTGCCCAGTTGTAATTTGTTCACCCAGCTTAGCTATTTTATTGTCTTTTGGGAGAGAGACATCACTAGTGAACATCATGGGACCCCGGTCCATATTTCCACCACTGTTTACATTCCACTTTATTTACTGCTTTTCTTTCCGTTGCAATTATCACTACTATCACCCTTGCGTTTTACCCTTTGTAAACAACAAGGCCGGAGAGATTGACAACCTCTCTATACTCGTTGGGAGTAAAGCTATCTGTTGTGTGTGCAGGTCCACGCCAACTTATTATCTGGCGCCGTTCACACCTACTTGCAGCATTCAGAGTCCTACTGGTTCGATAAACCTTTGTATCTTCACCGAGGGAAATTTGCTACTAGCTACATCTCAACCTTCCACTTGGGGTAGCCAACGAGGCGCGTCATCACGCGTTATCAAGCCAATTTCTAGTGCCGTTGTCGGGGACTCCAATCTTCAAGATAGGGGAGTTTCACACTATCTTTTATCTTTGCTTTTTAGTCTTGTTAGTTTACCTTTTAGTTTTATCTTAGTGTCCTTTATCAAAAATCACAAAAAAATTGTTTACCTTTTTATTGCTTGCTGCTATTACTATGGGTTCCACTGAAAACACTAAGTTGTGTGACTTCACTAGTCACAACAACAATGACTTTATCTGCACTCCTATTGCTCCACCTGCCACTTCAACACCTTCTTATGAAATTAAACCTGCTTTGCTGAATCTTGTTATGAAAGATCAATTCTCCGGTGTTGAGATGATGCTGCTTTACACTTGAATAATTTTGTTGAGCTTTGTGATATGCAAATGTATAAAGAAGTATATGGTGATATTGTTAAGCTTAAGCTTTTTCCTTTCTCCTTGAGAGGATGAGCTAAAATTTGGTTTCAATCCTTGCCCAGAAATAGCATAGATTCTTGGGATAAGTGCAAGGATGCTTTTATTAGGAAGTACTACCCACATGCTAAGATTATCCAATTGAGAAGTAATATTATGAATTTTAAGCAATTGGATAATGAACACGTTGCCCAAGCTTGGGAACGCATGAAATCTCTTGTTAAGAATTTCCCTACACATGGTTTGACTACTTGGATGATCATCCAGACTTTTTATGCAGGTTTGAACTTTACCTTGCGGAATCTGTTAGACTCGGCCGCGAGAGGAACCTTTATGTCAAATATATTTGGTTCTGCCCCAAAATTATTGGATGAGATGATGACAAACTACTCTCAATGGCACACCAAAAGAGCTCCAACAGGTAGGAAGGTAAACTGTGTTGAGGAAATCTCCTCCCTAAATGAAAAAGTTGACATGATCATGACTTTACTTACTAAGCAAGCTCCTATTGATCATCATGATGTTCCTTTGAATTCTTTGGTTGCTCAAGAACAAGTGGATATTAATTTTATTTCTAGGAACAACTTTAATAATAATGCTTATAGGATTAATTTTGGTAGCAATCCTAGACTGTTCCCATCCAACAACTATGGGAACCACAACACTTATCCTAGTACCAAAAACTTCACTTCTGAATTAAAGAGCATGCTTAAGGACTTTATCATTCTTAAAAGGCCTTCAACAAGAGTGTACAAGATAAATTAGAAAAACTAGATAGTCTCTCTTCGAAGGTAGACAACATAGCTCATGAGGTAGAAATGCTTAAAATTAGAACTTCTCCCCTGTAGGAAAGGAAAACCACACCCATGAATGCTATCCAAGTCCAAATTAATGAGAACATTAGAATGCTAGCCAAACTTAAGTATTGATGGTATAGAGAAAATCAAGAGGAAGATAGAATTAAGAGCCTTCCTACACACACTACCATTGATACCATACATGTTGAGGATCTCAAAACTTTTAGCATCCAACACATCCCTAGTCCCATTAGACCTATTAATGGTGATGCTAATACCTCAACTTTAGGACAAGAAGTTCCTATCAATCTAGAGACTACCAAGATAATGAGCTTAGATGACATCACCACCACTTTAATTAATGGTAATGATCTTGATTTTGATAATTTTAGTCTTTCTGAAGTTATCACCTTTTTGCAAAGAATGGTTAAAGACCCCCACACTAGCACACTTAACATTGCCTTTACCGAGCATATTACCAATGCTCTTATCAAAGCTAGGGAGGAGAATCTCGAGCTAGAGACTTCCATTCCTAGGAAGCTAGAAGATGGTTGGGATCCCATATTCATAATTAAATTGAATAATTTTTCCTGCTTTGCTTTATGTGATGTTGGAGCTAGTGCCTCTGTTATGCCCAAAAGAATGTATGATATGCTCAATTCGAAACCTTTTGATACTTGTTCTTTTGATCTTCGTCTCGTTGATTCTTTCGTAAATAAACCTTTAGGAAGGATTGATGATGTGCTTATTATTGACAGTGATAATTATGTTCCCGTTGTTTTTCTTATCATGGACATTGAGTGTGATCCCTCATGTCCAATTATTTTGGGAGGTTCTTTTCTTCGCACCGTTGGTGCTATCATTGACATGAAAGAAGGGACAATTAGATTCCAATTCCCCCTCAAAAAGGGAATGGAGCACTTCCCTCGAAATAAGATTAAGTTACCTTATGAGTCCGTTACACGAGCAAGCTATTCTTTTGATATTGACAAAACTTGATCTTCTTTGTATCGTGGCTAGCTAAAATGCATAAAAGAAAGCGCTTATTGGGAGGCAACCTAAGATGTTTTTACTTTCAGTTTTAGTGGTCTTGATGCTTTTTACTACCGTAGCAACATCGTTGTATCTTTATTTTCAAGATTTGTGCCAAGCTTTAGCCTCCGATTGCAAGAAAGTTCAAAAGTTGTGACATGCTGTCCAGAAACAGATTTTGTCCCCTTGACGGAAAAATTATCCATAAATCACAATATCATCTTTTTGATCTGAATTTTTTGACAGTGTGATTTATACAATTAGCTTTCATGCACCTGTTCTGAGTTTTTTGATCTGAGTTGCAGAAGTACCCCAAAAGAATTATTACTACCTGCTGGTCTGTTTTTCATAGATTCTTCCACGTTTTGCGTTCTCATCGTTTTACAAATTTTAAGCTTGCCTTTTCTTTGCAAACACTTTTTGGCAATCTTGAGAAACAATATCTCTTCAAGAATATCTTTATTTCCAGTGGAGAAAAAATATTTTATCATGGGTACTAACCCATGATAAAAACAGAAGCAAATATGAGACACATTTAAGCCTAACCCACTTCCTATGCATAGGCATCTTATAAGAAAATAAATCAAAGAAACAAAAAGAAACCAGCATAGGAAGGTGGAACAAGAACATCTTCAAAACTTTCAACATAAAGAGAGGAGTTTTAGTAATATGGAAGTTTCTACAACCAAACTTCCCTCTCTCAAAATAATTTCCAGTAGTATCATGAACAAGATCAAGAATATAACTATCACATAAATCATGTTGTTCATGACCTACAAGCGCACGTGTATAGTTTTAAACACGGTCTTTAGGAACATAAGATAAATGCAACCCATCACATTGAGCCTCAATATGAGTACAGTTCTCCGGAATATGAGTTGGAGATTTCAAAAGGATAATAGGACAATCAAGTGTGGGTGCAATAGCAAAAATTTCATGCTTAACATGAGGAACTATAGCAAGTTCGTCTCCGTAAGCATCATCAATAGTGGCATCTCGGCCATACGCATAGAACGCATCAACTTCATCAAAAAGGGATAATTCAAAAGAATCCATGGGATCATAACACTCATATATGGTAAGAGTCAAAGAGTTACTCTCATTAGAAGGTAGACGTGGATGGCTCCATTCTTCCTCCTTTTGTTCATCACTCTCCTCCTCTTTTTCATACAAGGAGCTTTCAGGTTCAGCAATTTCTTTTTCCATAGAGTCCTGCAAATCATTAGTCTCTTCCTTTGGGGGAGAGATTCTCTCAAGATGATCAGTAATATAATAATTTGCTTCGTAATTTTCCAAAAAATAGTTAAGTATAGCAAGACTCTCAGATTTGTAAGGGGCATCATCAATATTTGTAAGAAGAGAATTAATTTCATAGGCACCCTTATAAGCAACAAATTCTTCTATTTCCTCTGCATCATAAAATTCATAGTTTCTCTTAGCATAAGAAGCTAAGGTTTCATCATCATTGTACTCACATTGGAAAGCAAGGTTTTTGTGCCTCATAAAGCAACGAGATTCATCCCTGCAGAAAGATATATTATATATTGAGCACAAGTTTCTAGCGTACTCATACAACTGATGTATTTGTTTCCATAAGTGTATCCCCTTTTTAGACAAGCGGTGTTCCTTGTACCACTTTTGTTGATCCTCAGTGAATCCTCCATGCCAATAAGATCTGGTTTCAAAGAAGTCAGATATTGATTGGCAAGTAAGGAACTAGACATAAAATTTTTTGGATTTTTTATAAAGGACACTAAAGATAAAAACTGGAAGGTAAACTAACAAGACTAAAAAGTAAAGGTAAAAGGTAGTGGGAAACTCCCCTATCTTATCACTCGGAGTCCTCGACAACGGCGCAAGAAATTTTCTTGATGGCGTGGAAGTGGTAATGGCTTCTCGCCCTTTGTTGGTTACCCCAAGTGGAAGGTGAGATGTAGGATAGTAGCAAATTTCCCTCGGTGAAGATACCGAGGTTGAGTTCGACCAGTAGGACTCCGGCGATGATAAGTAGGTGGTGAAGCGAGCAACACGCCGTTTGAGATATTGTTGTCTTAACCTGGACCTGCACACGATACAATTAACTTTGCTCCCAACGAAGTTCAGAGAGGTTGTCAATCTCTCCGGTCTTGTTGTTTACAAAGGGTCAAACACACAAGGGATAATGATAATGATATCAACTGAAAGTAAATGCGAGAAAGTAAATGAGCTTGTAAACAATGATGAGAATATGGACCGGGGTCCCGTGATGTTCACTAGTGATGTCTATCTCCCAAAAGACAATAAAATTGCTATGCGAGGTAAAAAAATTACAGATTGGCAATTGACAGGATTATAAACGCACCGCAATGCTAACTATGCTACAAAAGAAAGGAAGAGGCTCATAAGCATGGGCAGTACGCCAAAGTAAGTAGACCGAAATCCATCTGCATCTACTACTAATCATCCACCTTGAGATATCTATCCAGAACATCTCGCTGGTATTAAGTTGCGAGCCCCACCCAAAGTGTAAACCCAAAGCAATAGACAACTGCATTAAAAATAACTTTGCGTAAAGTAAACAATCCTTGCAACCGCGGTTACAAGCACCGTTGTTTTCCCCCTTGTGGCCACATCACATCCCCTAGACTCATGTTTCTGTCACTCAAGCATGTCATCAGAGGGCATGTACCCACAATCGAGCATAACGTTCCCTCTTGGAGTTACTACCTGAACATAGTCTCATAATCCATCAGATCCCATCAAACTCAGAATAGCAACAACAGAAGAATTACATAAGTTCCTCGATCATGTAGGGAAGCTCACGAGGTCTAAACCATGAAGAACAAAGAGGGGAGGAGAACATCACATAGCTACTGATCACGAACCCATGGTCCAAGGTAGAATACTCACGGCACATCCGGGAAGCGTCCATGGTGGAGGAGAAGCTCCCGGAGGTCGATCCTCCCTCCGGCAGGGTGCCGGGAAGGGTCCTGACGGTGCTCCCGATCTTGGAAGAGCGGCAATAGCGGAATAGAGGAGAATTTGCGAAATAGGGTTCTGTCTTCGGAAGTTTCCCGTGAAGGAGAATAAATAGGCGAAGGGGGTGATGGCAAGAGAGTGTTAATACTCTTCAAGCCTCGTTGGTTACCCCAAATGCAGGGTGAGATATAGTGCAGCGTCAATTTTTGCCTTGGCAAAGATACCAAGGTTTGTCTCCCGTAGGACTCCGAAGGATACAAGAAGGTGGTGAAGTGAACAATGGCGTAGAGGTTGCTAGCTTCACCTGGACCTGCACACAGATACAAATAACTTTGCTCCCAACGAGTACAGAGGAGTTGTCCATTCCTCCGGCCTTGCTGTTTACAAAGGATCAACGCAAGAGATAAAAGTGGAACTGAAAGTAAAGACTGAAAGTAAACTAAGGGTGTAAACAGTGATGTGAAGATGGACTGGGGTCCCGTGATTTTCACTAGTGATGTCTCTCTCCCAAAAGACGATAAAAGTGCTAGCGAGGTAAACAAATGACAGCTGGGCAATTGACAGAATTATGAAGGCACCACAATGCTAACTATGATGCAAAGAAAGGAAGGGCTCAAAAGCAATGGGCAGTACGCCAAGGTAAGTAGACCGAAATCCAACTTCATCTACTACGAATCATCCACCTTGATATATCTATCTAGAACATCTCGCTGGTATTAAGTTGCGAATCCCACCCAAAGTGTAAACTCAAAGCAACAGACAACTGCATTAAAAGAACTTTGCGTAAAGTAAACAATCCTTGCACCCGCGGGTACAAGCACTGTTGTTTTATCCCTGGTGGCAACAACACATCCCCTAGTCTCATGTTTCTGTCACTCAAGCTAGACATCAGGGGGCTGAACCCACAATCAAGCATAACGCTCCCTCTTGGAGTTGCAAGCTAACTACTTGGCCAAAGCAAAATACTGCAACGGAGAACATGCAAGAATTTACTCAAGAACAAAATATAAAAGAGAAGAACCAAATATATTACTCATCACAATCTGAACATAGTCTCATAATCCATCAGATCCCCGCAAACTCAGCATAGCAACAAGAGAAATTACAAAATTGCCTCGATCATGTGAGGCAGCTCACGAGGTCTCGAAAGTGGAAGCACAAAGAGGGGAGAGGTACATCACATAGCTACTGGTCACGGACCCATGGTCCAAGGGGGACTACTCACGGTACATTCGGGAGGCGTCCATGGCTATGGATGGTCTCTCGAAGGGGGTTCCTCCTCCCGGCAGGGTGCCGGGGCAGCTTCTCCAGGCAGCCCCGATCTTGAAACGGCGGCGGCAGTACAGAGGCGAGTTCGTGGAAAAGAGATCGATATTAGGGGTTTCCACCCCGAGGGCTAAATATAGGCGGAGGGGGTGTCGAGGGGACCCACAGGGCATCCAGGAGGGGCCGCGCCAGGGACCCTTCTGGATTCCCTGTGGTGACCCCCCTCCGCTACCTTGGTGATTCCGAACGCTTCCGGGTCGTTGATTTTTTATCTGATTTTTCCGGATTTTTTGGAGCACTTTTAATGGCCGGAAAACCTGAAATACAAAAACAGCAGAAAACAACAACTGGCAGCTGGGTGCACTGGGTTAATAGATTAGTCCAAATATGCTCAAAAGTGTATGAAAGTTCAAGCAAAACATGGCAAAGTCACACAAAACATGCATGGAGCAAGCAGAAATTATAGATACGTTTGGGACGTATCAACATCCCCAAGCTTAATTCCTGCTCGTCCTCGAGTAGGTAAATGATAACAAGCATAATTTCCGTGGTGACATGCCACACAACCATATAAGGACTTTTAAGTAAAGCAATCAAAGCATGCAATTCAATTCAAGTCTTAACAAGCAAGAGTCTATATTAGCATTGACACAAGCAACAAAAGAACAAAAGGTGCAAGAGCTCTCGTTGTCCGTGACTCGAATGTCTCCAGATGGTGTTTGCGTGCAAGCAGGGGACTGGGAAAAAGAGAGAAAAAAGGTTGTTGAGAACAACTATCTACTAAAGTTTCACACTTGGTCTCCTTTGGATTCTTATCTTGAGTCGTCCCAAGACCACTAGCCAGGTACAAGTCAAACTGATCCACTCCCTTTTGATATTTTGAGCACTCATGCAATGGATGAGCGTGAGAAAGAAAGTTGACACCTAAAAGGAGAAACAGAAAGAAGGTGGAGGAGGAAGACAAAAAGGGTGTGAAAGGCTCACATCAATGAGGAATCATAGGCGAGAGAAGGCCATATGATAGATATGATGTGAGGAGTAGGGATTGCCATGCAACGGATGCACATGTGAGCTAAAAGCTCTCCAAGGAAACTAGTGGGGGTGCATCTAACTTGCTTGCTCAAGAAGACCTAGAGATCGTTTGAGGAGGCTCATCATTGGAATATACAAGCCAAGTTCTATAGTGTGAAGGTCCCCACATAGCTATATGCATGATGATGATCTCTATGGAGTACAAGGGATAGAGGATGAAGTACTAGTGTGGATCTCTCAAAAGGAATAGTAGTGTGCCCCC
This sequence comes from Bromus sterilis, assembly GCA_950022295.1. Lineage (NCBI taxonomy): Eukaryota > Viridiplantae > Streptophyta > Magnoliopsida > Poales > Poaceae > Bromus > Bromus sterilis. The sequence goes on from OX465599.1 coordinate 87,951,396, forward strand.
TTCTCTCTTATTATTTTTCTTTTTCTCTTTTTTTCTATTTTTTGTATTTTTTTGGTGGCCTCAATGGCTCTTTCTATTTAACTCTCATTTGTCCTCTTTGGGATCTTTTGATTTTGTCCTCTTTGGGATCTTTTCCTCACTTTAGGTGCAACACTCTATATATTACAAGAAGTATAGAAGATCTTTCACACGTTACAAAAGTACTCAACATAAAGAAAATATAACTATCATGATGCAAATGTATGCCTCTGCCAGGATAGCAGGATATGCAATGATACTAGCGCGTCATGTAGCAATGATTAGGGCAAGGCCCAACTAGCATGCGGCTCATCGATCAAGCAAGTAGCATGTATGACATGAGGACCAAGTCATGAGAAGGTGCATGTTGCATGGCAATGTATCTCGGAAAGGCTATGGAAACGCCTTGTAGGTAGGTATGGTGGCTGTTTTGAGGAAAGATATAAGGAGGCTTATGATGACAGAGCATATCGTGCCAAGGGTTTGGATGCACCGGCGAAGTATGCGCCAAATCTCAAGGTGAGAAAGGGCAATGCACGGTACCGAATAGGCTAGAAAAAGTATAGGTGGGTGGAAGTGTCAACTTTCGAATACTCACATTAGTCCGAAGAACTCATGCACTTATTATCGGTAACTCTCAATCAAATCAGGAGGTTCACAAAGAGACAAGTACCCCGAGGAGGAATGTATGGGGGTTTGGTTATCCTTGCGCATCCTCGACTCATGGTACGTGAGTGTACTCTAATATTCGAACCCTCCAGAGGTTAGTGATCCATCTAGTAGCTAGAGTTCTCAACAGGGGTTTTTGGTTTTCGAAAATCACACGGATTGCCCAAAATACGACATCTATCACTAATAGGCTCGAGCTCTTGACACCAAAAGTTCAAACATTACTCTAATCAATACCTCAAAACTATTGCAAGTTACTACTACAAAGAGAATAGCAACTTCAACTACCTACTTCTAGTCAAGACACAAAACTCAGTGCAACAGGCAAACTCTCTAACAAGATAAAACATGCAACCTATAGAAAGTTCAACCTAAAAAAAAAGCTCTAGAAAAACTAAAGCACTACAACTAAACAGAGCAGCAGCGAAGAAAAGAAAAAGAACAACTCACAGCTAAAAGAATAAGCATGCAAATCCTATGAGGAGTTCTAGTTCAAGCGGAGCGTGTATCTCTCCCACACAAAAGAGTAAGCTGGGGTCTAACTTGTTACTACAGCTAACAAAGCAAAAAAAAAACCTAGAAAAGTAAAGAGCAAGACGCTCCAAGCATAGCACACAATGCATGAAGTGATAAAAATATAGTGAAACGAGAGACGAACTGATAATTGTTGATGAAGAAGGGGATGCACGGGGGCATCCCCAAGCTTAGACGCTTGAGTCTCCTTGAATATTTATTGGGGTGCACATGGGCATCCCCAAGCTTGAGCGTTTGACACTCCAAGATCTTCTTTCATCATCTTTGATCGCGCACTTGAAAAGTCCCTTCATACATAACTCATTGTAATCTGATTAGCGAGGTTAGTACCCATAATAAAATAATTTTTTCTCTACTGGAAATAGAGATAACCTTGAAGAGCTAATGTTTCTCAAGTTTGCCAACAAGTTTTGCAAAGTAAAAGCAAGCTTAGGGTTTGCAAAAAGAAGAAAAGGCAAAACAAGACAGAATCTGTGAAAAACAGACCAGCAGGTAAAAAAGAATTTTTATGGGTACTTCTGCAACTCAAATAAAAAAAACTTAGAACATACGAAAGTTCCGTAATTGTATAGAGCACGCTGTGTAAAAAATTCAGCTCAAAAAGATGAACTGGGATTTTTCTATGATTTTTCTAGTCACGAGGACAGAATCTGTTTTCTGGACAACATGTCACAACTTTCACTTCCCTTATCGTATGAGGCTAAACTTGGCACAAAGCTTGAAAAGTAAAGATACAATGATGTGGCTACAGTAGTGGCAATCATCAAAACCACTAAGAATAGAAGAAAAGCAAAAATAAAAACCTAAATTCATTGCGGGCTGCCTCCCGAAAGCGCTTCTTTAGAGCCATGAGCTAGGCTTAATGCAAAAGATCAAGTTGTATCCATTGAACCATCATCACGATCATCAAAAAGCTCTTCAATAGTACAACTAGTCTTAATAGGTTTCTCAAATAAAGGACGAATGAAAATGCTTCTTGGAATAAAATCAAAAGGAGGGAAATCAATTGGAGTTTCATTAAGGTTAAAGATAGGTGTCTCCTCCAAAGTTTTCACCGTTTCAACTCTCTTGGCAATGGGTGTGTTTGCTTTAGCTCGAGGAACCTTGGGGACGTAAACGAACTTAGGTTCCTTCTTTGCCGGAGTTTCATCCTTTTTGGTTTTGATTGAGGAAAAGGTAGTTCCTAGAGTTTCAATAACTTCCTCAATCTTTTCTATCCTAGAAGACTTATCATCAAGGGACTTAATAGTCTCCAAAGTTTTGACAATTTTCTGCATGGAGTTATCTAGCCTATTCAAATTCCCTTGAATCTTACGATCCAACTCATTCACCTTATTGATACTTGGCATCTCTAGCTCTATTTTTTCAAGTTTTCTCATAATGTGAGCTAAAGTAATGTCCTCCTTAATACTAACAACTGGGAGACTTCCAACAAGATTTTCAATAACATTAAGGGCTCCCCAAACTGGGGCCTCTATGAAGTTCCCATTGATAGCAGTGTCTAAAAGAAACCTATTCCAAGAAGTGATCCCAACATAAAAATTTCTAAGCAACATAGTAGTGGATTGCTTCTTTGTGGCTCTTTTTTGAGAATCATTAATTCTATACCAAGCATCTTTCAAACTTTCACCACTTCTTTGAGTAAAGGTAAGTACTTCTGCCTCACCAAAGGCAAAAGTACCAGCCATAGTGGTAACTACAGACAAGGTAACATGTATTTTTGGTATTTTTGATAAGGGACACAAAAGTAAAAACTGAAAGGTAAACTAACAAGACTAAAAATCAAAGATAAAAGATAGTGTGCAACTCCCCTATCTTGTAGACTGGAGTCCCCGGCAACGGCGCCAGAAAACTTGCTGATGGGAAGAGAGTGTTAATACTCTTCAAGCCTCGTTGGTTACCCCAAGTGCAGGGTGAGATATAGTGCAGCGGCAAGTTTTCCCTTGGCAAAGATAACAAGGTTTGTCTCCCGTAGGACTACGAAGGATACAAGAAGGTGGTAAAGTGAACAATGGCGCCGAGGTTGCTAGCTTCACCTGGACCTGCACACAGATACAGATAACTTTGCTCCCAACGAGTACAGAGGAGTTGTCAATTCCTCCGGCCTTGCTGTTTACAAAGGATCAACGCAAGAGATAAAAGTGGAACTGAAAGTAAAGACTGAAAGTAAACTAAGGGTGTAAACAGTGATGTGAAGATGGACCGGGGTCCCGTGATTTTCACTAGTGATGTCTCTCTCCCAAAAAGACGATAAAAGTGCTAGCGAGGTAAACAAATCACAGCTGGGCAATTGACAGAATTATGAAGGCACCGCAATGCTAATTATGCTGCAAAGAAAGGAAGGGCTCAAAAGCAATGGGCAGTACGCCAAGGTAAGTAGACCGAAATCCAACTGCATCTACTACGAATCATCCACCTTGAGATATCTATCCAGAACATCTCGCTGATATTAAGTTGTGAATCCCACCCAAAGTGTAAACTCAAAGCTACAGACAACTGCATTAAAAGAACTTTGCGTAAAGTAAAAAATCCTTGCACCCGCGGGTACAAGCACCATTGTTTTCTCCCTGGTGGCAACAACACATCCCCTAGTCTCATGTTTCTATCACTCAAGCTAGACATCAGGGGGCTGAACCCACAATCAAGCATAACGCTCCCTCTTGGAGTTGCAAGCAAACTACTTGGCCAAAGCAAAATACTGCAACGGAGAACATGCAAGAATTTACTCAAGAACAAAATATAAAAGAGAAGAACCAAATATATTACTCATCACAATCTGAACATAGTCTCATAATCCATCAGATCCCAGAAAACTCAGCATAGCAACAACAGAAATTACAAAAGTGCCTCGATCATGTGAGGCAGCTCACGAGGTCTCGAAAGTGGAAGCACAAAGAGGGGAGAGGTACATCACATAGCTACTGGTCACGAACCCATGGTCCAAGGGGGACTACTCAAGGTACATCCGAGAGGCGTCCATGGCTATGGATGGTCTCCCGGAGGGGGTTGCTCCTCCCGGCAGGGTGCCGGGGCAGCTTCTCCAGGCAGCCCCGATCTTGAAACGGCGGCGGCGGCGGTACAGAGGCGAGTTCGCGGAAAAGAGATCGATCTTAGGGGTTTCCACCCCGAGGGCTAAATATAGGCGGAGGGGGTGTCGAGGGGACCCGCAGGGCATCCAGGAGCCCCCCTGGCGCGGCCTAGGGTGGGGCCGTGCCAGGGACCCTTCTGGAGTCCCTATGGTGCCCCCCCTCCGCTACCTTGGTGATTCCGGAAGCTTCTGGCTCGCTGATTTTTTATCTGTTTTTTCCGGATTTTTTGGAGCACTTTTAATGGCCGGAAAACCTGACATACAAAATAGCAGAAAACAACAACTGGCAGCTGGGTGCACTGGGTTAATATATTAGTCCAAATATGCTCAAAAGTGTATGAAAGTTCAAGCAAAACATGGCAAAGTCACACAAAACATGCATGGAGCATGCAGAAATTATAGATACGTTTGGGACATATCAGGGTGCAGCCAGGGGGGGCACCAGGGGCCCAGGCGCCCCCCTGGCGCGGCCAGGCCCCTAGCCGTGCCAGGTGGCCACCTGGGTGCCTAGTGGTGGCCCCCTGGCCCTCCTTCGGGCTTCTGGAGTCTTCCGACACGCTGATTTTTTATCTGATTTTTTCCCGGATTTTTGGAGCACTTTTTATATGGGGGAAAACTGAAATAAAAAACAACAGAAAACAGGAACTGGCACTAGGGTGCACTGAGTTAGTAGGTTAGTCCAAATATGATCAAAAGTGTATGAAAGTGTATCTAGATCATAGCAATATAATACAAAACATGCATGGAGCGAGCAGAAATTATCGATACGTTTGAGACGTATCAGCAAGCGAGTTGGATGCACCCCCACTAGTTCCATTAGAGCGCCTAGCTTAGCTCATATGTGCATCTGTTGCATGGCAACCCCTACTCCTCACATCATATCTATCATTTGGCTTTCTCTCGTCTATGATTGTGCTCATTGATGTGAGCTTTTCACACCTTTTTGTCTTCCTTCCCCATTATTTTTCTCTTTGCCATCCTAAGTGCCAACATATCTTGCTTGCGCTCATCCATTGCATGACTGCTCAAAGTTGAAAGGGAGAGGATCAGTTTGACTTGTGCCTGACTAATGGTTTGGAGACGAGTCAAAATAAGATTCTGAAGGAGACCAAGTGTGAAGTTTTAGTAGATTGAGTTCTCAATTAAACTGTATGTATTATTTTTTATATTCTCTAATCCCATCTCCTATTGCTTGCATGCAACCACCATTTGGAGACATTCGAGTCACGGACAACGAGAGCTCTTGCACCTTTATGTTCATACTTTACTAGTTTTAATACTAGATATAGACTCTTGCTTGTTATTATCTTGACTTGAATTGAACATCTTACTTGCTTTACTTTGAAGTTCTTATATGTGTGTTAGCATGTCACCATAGAAATTATCTGTGTTATCGTTTACCTACTCGAGGACGAGTAGGAATTATGCTTGGGGATGTTGATACGTCCCAAACGTATCTATAATTTCTGCTTGTTCCATGCACTTTTATTTGACATTGCTACATGTTTTGCTACACTTTCATATCATTTTACACATATTTGGACTAACCTACTAACCCAGTGCACCCAGTGCCAGTTTCTGTCTGCTGATGTCTTTAAGTTGCATGTTTTTAGCCCAATTTTCAAAGCCCCAAAATTCCAGAAAAATCATATAAAAATCAGCGAGACGGAAACTTGCGAAGTCCCGAAGGAGGACCTGGGGGCCCACCTGGAACCCAGGCGGCCAGGTGACGCGGGCCCCTCCCTGGCCGCGCCACGAGGGCTCCTAGGAGGTGGGACCCCCTGCTTGCTACCCCCTTTGACCTATATTACCTCCTCGTCAAGGAAACCCTCGAGGAGGACCCCGCATCGCGAAATACCTCTTTGTTCCCATGCTGCCGCACTTCCAAGATCGGGAGCACCAGAAGACTCCTTCCCAGCACCATGCCAGAGGGAAGAAGGACCACCGGGAGCTTCTCCATCACCATGGACGCTTCCTGGATGTGTCGTGAGTAGTCCCCCTTGGACCATGGATCCATGACCAGTAGCTATGTGATGTCTTCTCTCCAATCTTGTTCTTCAATTCTTAGCCCTTGTGAGCTTCCCTACATGATCAAGGCATCTATGTAATTCCCTCTGTTGTTGCTATTCTGCGTTTGTTGGGATCCGATGGATTATGAGATTATGTTCAGATCATGATGAGTTATATATTTGGTTTACCTTTTATATTTTGTTCTTGAGTAATTATTGCATGTTCTCTGTTACTTTTTATTGCTTTGTCCAAGTAGTAAATAGTAACTCCAAGAGGGAGCGTTTATGCATGATTGTGGGTTCATGCCCCCCGATGTCTAGCTTGAGTGACAGAAACATGAGACCAGGGTATGTGTTGTTGCCACCAGGGAGAAAACAACGGTGCTTGTAACCGCGATTGCAAGGATTGTTTACCTTACACATAGATTGTTAATGTAATTGTCTGTTCCTTTGAGTTTACACTTTGGGTGGGACTCGCAACTTAATACCAGCGAGATGTTCTGGATAGACATCTCAAGGTGGATGATTAGTGAGTAGATGCAGATGGATTTCGGTCTACTTGTCTTGGCGTACTGCCCATACTTTCGAGCCTCTTACTTTCCAGTAGCATAATTAGCATTGCGGTGCGTTTATCATTCTATCAATTGCCCAACTGTAATTTTTTTCACCCAACTTAGATATTTTATCAACTTTTGGGAGAGAGACATCACTAGTGAACATCATTGGACCCCGGTCCATATTTCACTTTACTTAATGCTTTTACTTTCCGTTGCAATTATCAGTACTATCTACCCTTGCGTTTTACCCTTTGTAAACAAGAAGGACGGAGAGATTGACAACCTCTCTATACTTGTTGGGAGCAAAGCTATCTGTTGTGTGTGCAGGTCCACGCGAACTTATTATCTGGCGCCATTGACACCTACTTGCAGCATTCGGAGTCCTACTGGTTCGATAAACCTTGGTATCTTCACCGAGGGAAATTTGGTACTAGCTACATCTCAACCTTCCACTTGGGGTAGCCAACGTGGGACGCCCCCAAAATCAATCTGTGTATAGTAATCATGAACGCAGGGTACACGGTTGAGATTAGGGTGCCACGGTGAGAATATCACATCACAACACTAAACACAAAAGGATAAACCAATATGTTACAAGATAAGGAGTCGCACGGACCCGAATACATAAGTTATACAAGCCATAATATCTAAGTACAGACATAGTTAGTCAAGTTTTGCCTTAAGAAGGCCAGCACAAATAACATTAGAGATACAGATCGAAAAGGCAAGGCCTCCTGCCTGGGAGCCTCTGAAACTACTCCTGGTCCTGGTCAGCGGGGGGTCTCGACGTAGTAGTAACCGCCTCCGGGGTACTCCTGCTCCTGGGCTCCAACGTCGACTGCAGCGGCCGATCAGGCAAAACATAAAGGGGAAATAAAGCAAGGGTGAGTATCTAGTATACCCGCGAGTCTTACGTCCGCTACTAAGGATTTATGCATTTGTATCAAATGGAAAGGGGAGGCTGTATATAGTGGACTGCAAGGTAGAAATCAGAATAGGGGTAAGACGAATCTAGGCCTATCGAAGACTAGCATCTTCTGACGAGTCTTGCAGCACAAGATGAGAACAGCCAACAGTTTATATAAAGCATAAAGTAACAATGAAGCAGAAGTTGATGCAGCATTGTATAATAGTAAGTTGTATTGATTAATAATAATAATGCCTCTGAGTTCCCCTCCTCGACTTCCCTATGAGGAAGAAGACCCGGAACCAAATAGTTTAATAGTAGTAGTTTGTAGTGGTAAGATCCAGCTTCAGCATAAAGCGTCCTGTTACCGTGGACACGGCTATTCAAATAGATTAATCTTCCCTGCAGGGGTGCACTGGCGTGACTCTACGACGCTCGGATCTCCAGGGTGGCGTACACCTTGTTAGGGAACACCCCACTGAAACTATCCGACACAAAGTAGCCCATCCTTCGGCAATCAACAGAGAACTCATCCGCCGGACTATATCCTATGTACGCCGGGCTTTGGACCCTAACCCGAACGTACTCCTGAACAGTGCGTGACTGGCCGGTGAAGCAAAATCAAAGCAAATAAAAATACACTGCTCGAGCAAGAGAAGACAACACCACTTCCCGGCAATCAGCTCGCGGTACTGCTGACGTCTTAAGACCCTCGAACGAGACTACGATGCAGGGAGCCCACACTCCTTATCCCATGTGTAGGTAGTGCGTACAAGCCAAAAGGTGAACCGTCTCCTTACCTTGTCTCGCATGTGCTCTTGGTAGAGCTCGACTTTTCGTGGTTTGGTAACTCTCGCGAGATACGAGCAGGGTCCAAGCACGCCAGTAACGTCGGTCGTACCCTCCCTGTCGTTCCCGACGCAATATCGCTCGCGGGCACCGTTGAGTCGCCTGACTTCTTACCTTAAGGACAACCAGGGCTCAGGACCCTAGAGCGGCTATACAGAGTCAGCAACGAGTGGAGGTACGAGGATTACTCTTCGATAGCTCACACTTGATGGTGGCTCGGCAGAGCCGAGCTAGGGGACCTTAGGCGGTGTCTGCATTGTACCGTACCTGTTACAGTTATAATAAATTGTATCCGCGACACTCACCAGAGTGATCACGGCCCGCTATCTAATCCTAGCTAACAATGTGCAGGGCTCACTTCTGAATAATGCATAATTATAATGGGCATCATAGGATAAAGGAAGGTACATCAAGGGGCGACAAAATGAGGCTATGCAATTGAATAGGATTGTAACGTAGCAGCAGCAGTATCAAAGCCTAGTGCAAGAAAGGTACGGAAAGGTAGGCAATATCTGGGGAAGAGAATGGCTCTGCTTGCCTGGAAGCTCGACGGTAGGGGTACGGTCGTCGACGACGTAGTCGATCACACGGGCGTCGACAGCGGTCGTCGGGACTACCGAACAATAAGAGAGGGGGGAGGAACAATAAATACACGGCAATAATAGCAATACAAATACAATACATGGCAAACACAATGTTAACGGGGTTCTAACGCAGTACAATGTATTAGGCTCGAAGCAGGAATTCATCCGGGGATGAAATACCGGCTCCGGGTGATTATCGACAGACGGCCCGGAGGGGGGAAAGTTCCATGTCTGTAGTGTCGTGAATGTCCGACAGACACGTGGGTAGTGTATCCGTGATCGGTGATGCATTCCGAACAACTTTTATGTTCAGAACATTTCCATCCGGAAAGTTTAATCGGTACCGGGTAATTACCGGACAGACGATCCGGAGGGGGAAAGTCTCGGGTTCGGTATGTTAGAGGGGGTGAAGGGTATGCGGGTAGCGTAATTTTATTCATTGTATTTTTCTGATCAAGTTTCATGTATAATGTTTTTGAATCTGACTTACAGTTTAAAAGATATTCAAATTCAAAGTTAAAATCAATTTCTGGATTTATTTTAATTAATAAATGCAACATTATCCAAAACAGTGTTGTTGACTGGTCAACTGACATATGGGGCCTACTGACCAGTGGGTCCCACATGTCATACACAACATTTATAAAATGGTTTAATTTAATCTAATTAATCCAGTGGGCCCACATGTCATTGGGAGTTTATTTAATTTAAACAAAACAGTGATTAAACAGAGAAGGGTCCCACATGTAAGTGGCAGGGGTTTTTTATCTCCATTTAGGAACAATTAGCAGGTTAATTAAAAGGGACAGGGCCCACTTGTCATTGGCATAGTTTTATTAACAAGGGGTTATTTATTATTGCTTTATCTAACAAGGGGGGGTCCACATGTCATTGTGAGGGGGTACCTTTGTCCTAATTAAATCATTAGTGGCTAATCAGAGGAGGTTAATGCTAATCTAACCAGGTGGCCCCACTGGTCAGTGGGTGGGGGGGGGGGGGGTATGCCCACGGCCAACCGTGCGCACGGCGGCGACGGGCCGCGGCACGGCGGAGAGGCCATGCCGGCCAGGGGGAGTGCGGCAACAACGACGAGGCAGCAGAGGGCGCGGACCTGGAGGACGTGTGCAAGGGCACGCCGCGGGGTGGCCAGGGCGTGGTCCGGGCGTGTCCATGTTGGACGGCCGGCAGCCGGAGCCACGGCCGGGGCGCAAGGGGCGCACGGAGGGGGGCACGGGAGCGCGCCGGTGAGACTCGGGGGGGGGGGGCATGGCCACGCGCGGCCAAGGTTGAGCAAGGCGCGGCCGAGCGCGAGGTCAGGCGCGACCACGGCTCGGGCCGGCCATGGTGGACGGCGGCGTGGGGCTCGACCGGGGAGACGACTGTGGCGACAAACACGACGAGGGAGAGGGGGAATCGAACGAGGTGCTCACGTGGAGCGCGTAGGGCTGGCAGCAGGCTCGGGGGAGGCGTGTGGTGGCGGGGATTCGTCGACGACCTCGCCGGGGCAGAGGAGGAAGAAGGCTCGATTCCGCGGCCACAAGGCGTCCCGGTCTAATTGCTTGCACGTGAAGACGTAGTCGAGGGCGGGGCGTCATCTGGACCACGCGGCGGGGCGTGGGGAGGTCGCCGGCCGCGAGAGTTCATGGAGTTGCTCCCATGGCAGCGATGGTGAGCACGGCGCGAGAAGAACCGAGAAGGGAGGGCGTGGGCGAGGGGGGGAATATCTTGGGCGTGTCCACGGGGGGGGGGGGGTGGACGGGCTCGATCTTATCCTCTCGGAGGTCCTGTAGCGACCGAGGCACCGAGCGGGTTCGAGGGAGACGACGACCACGACTGTGGCGCTATGTCCCGGTCGCCCTCTCCTGTAGAGAGAGGTGGGGGAAGAGGCAGAGTGGGCTGGGTTTGTGGGCTTTGCCCATGGGCAATTTTTAAACAGTTTTCATTTTGTCCATTTCTATATTTCCTTTTCTTCATGTTTATATTTTATTGGCCTACAATTCAATTTCTTAAAATTTGAAACTTGCACCATTAACTGTGTTACACTTTAAGGTCGTGCCACAAAAGATTTGGGAACTTAGTAAATTTCCTTGGGTTTTGTTTTATTTAAAAGGATTAAAAGTGGCTGGTTTAGGTACTGTTTGATTTTTTATAATATTTAAACAATGTAATAAAATACCATTGCTACTTTATTGTGACCTACTGATTTTTAGGCATTTAATAAAAGTGGTTGCAATATTTTTGGATTAAGTTTTATTTCCACTTAAATTTTTGGCAATTCAATTTGGTTGAAATTGACAAGGGCATGATCAAATATGATTAGAGACTTGCTAATCACAAAGGTTTAACATTACCAAAAGTTTTACTGTTGTCTGACACTGAGGGTGTTACACAACAAGACGCGTCATCACGCGTTATCAAGAAGCCAAGAAAGGCCACGAGAAGGATGAGCAAATGAAGGCGTATCTCGAGATTGAAAAGAAAAAACTTAAGATCGAAGAGAAACAAGTGAAGCTCACGGTTATGGCGAAACAAATGGAGAATATGAAAGTCGACTTGAAAACCATATCTCCAAGGAAGCGTCCATGGTTCGAGAAGATGTAAAATGAGATTCTTGTTTCGGATAACTGATCGGTGATGCCCATGTTAGGGGTTGGGCAACTTTTTTGGTTGTGGCGCTGACATGTGTATCCAGCTTTAAACTTCTGACGCAAACACTGTATTTTTTGTTGTCAGCACGCCCTGGCATGGAGCCCCTTGGCATGTGAATGACATTTCCCTTTCGTTGGCGTGGATGAAATGCGTCTAGGCGTTGGGTGAAGCGTCCAGGAAGACGCGGATATGCACAGACAATGGTCCATGCGCCAACGCAAACGGACATAAATCGGACATATCACGTGTCCATTTGCGTCGACGCGTTGAATATGCGCTTATAACCCTCTTCTCCTTAAAGCAACTATAGCAGATGTGCTATATCTACGTACTGTAAAGCTGATATATCACTCTCCGCAAAAAGGTTTTTGGTGTTTTGTAGTACGATTTTCGTTCAGACAGAACAAATATGCTATAAATTTACAAAAAATTCCTACAAATAAAAATAAAAATGCAGTCGGATCCCTATAATCATCTTCCTAGAGAAGCTTCACGGGACGTCGGGGCTAGCCGCCCGTCGCCCGCCCTCGCCAGAGCCGTGGCTCCGCCCAGGCCGTGCGCCACCCTGCTCGCCTGGCTGGCCGCCGTGGTCGCGCTCAGCCATAGCCGTGGCTTTGTCCGACACATCCGGTCGCCGTTGCCTCGCTCCTTCAATAGAGCGAATGAAGTTTCGGAGCCAATCGATTTTCATTCCCTGCACAAATATAACGGAAACTACAAACGAGTGCAGCAAAACTGCAAATATACGGGATGCAGTGTGGATTTTGGCGCCCCCCACAAAAAAATTGCGGGTCTAAAAAATATACCTCATCTTTTCTAGCACTTTTAGCACACCGGTATGCCATATTGACGTTATGTTGCAATACAGACGGATATAACACATCTGCTAGAGTTGCTTTTATACTGGCATAGCTATGCGGGATGCCCGCTTGCACACCCCTATTTAGTATTTTGACTCCTCTTCACGCCATCTGAGCTTTCCTCCAGGGTTTGTTGCCTCGTCCTCCTCTTTCCCGTTGGGATACCTCATCGCGGGCTAAAGTAGGTCATGTTCCTAATGTGATTCACTATCAGAAAAAGCCAAAGTTCATCCTCGGTGTTCCTAGAGCTATCCCAACGACTTTTCTTTGCCAACGGCTGAATACAAGTCGTTTTCATAGATCCATGTATGTTTACGGTGGCCGTCGGCAACATGCTTCCTATGCCGATGACGCGGGTGGACTGCGGAAAATCACATTGTTAGGTACCCTGGGTTTCGTGAGAGAGGAAGGATGCGTCGTTGGTGATCTCGTCGGCAAACATGACACGAGATTTTACCCACGTTCGGGGCCCTCTTAGGGTAAGACCCCTACTCCTTCTCGATTGATTATGAAATGGAGGTATTACAATGGTGGTTCCAGCGAGATTGGTTTAGCCAGGGGGATTGCGAGGTGAGATTGCGATGTCCCTAGACGTCCCCCTCCCAGCCTTTATTTAATAGGCTGGGTCTCGGGGAGTCCATCTAGCGTGACAAGAGATTTCCTATTCTACGTTGCTTGTACGCCAAGTCTTGCCGGTCTTGGACTCCAATGTCGGTTCATTCGATGATGCCTCGGGTGGACCCAGTGGGACGATGTTGGACCTTCCGAGGCTTCTAGTGGGCCACCAGCCTTGACACACACCGGGTACCCTCATGAAGGGGACCCGTGGGGGCATTCTCTAGTCAGCCGACGGCGGCCATCGAAAACCTTTGTTATTATTATTTTCATTTTATGTTTTTAAATTTCAAATTGAAGTTATCTTTGAAACATACTAGATGATACCCCGCGAGTTGCTGCGGGAAATGTTAACAAATAATTTAATGTTTTAAAATATGAAAAATATGAAACATAGTATAATTTGGTTATAAATTCTTTTCTGAAAGAAATATTTCTTAGAGTAAAATCTAAGAAAATGATGAAAAATCCAAAAATGGGTGTGAATTTTATTTTATTAATTTATTACATTGACAATATATCAGCGAGATAATATGAGACAAAAACAACATTGAGTAGAGACAACGAAGATGTCGCCCTTGGTTAACCTAAAACAATGATAGCAACTGTATATGTCATTCATAAAAAAATTGTAGGGTTGAAAAATAAAATACGAGGTAACTCATAATTGGATTTATTTGTTAAAAAATTCGCTTACAAATCATAAGGTTGAGTGCATACAATTTTCTTTATTTATTTGTTATAGATTGAATGCACATGCGAAATTAATGGTAGTATGTGCATGAAGAATTTATGGAAAAGAGTTTCTACATGGTGAACATACTTGACGAGGTGGATAACTTTCATATGAAGATAAATATGTTAGTGGGGTTGAACTATTTAAATATTATAGATTCAAATATATATCAATTTGGGTTAAAGTTTTCATAGATTATGAATATTCAATTTTTTCTTTGTATGGATATGTTAAAAGTGTGATATCATGTACCTTTGCAAATAGGTCCTTATATTTTGTCTAAATCACAAGTAATTGATACTTGCATCAATTTTGACAAATTATATATATTTTTGGATCAAAATCTTGAAACGATTCTTTTGGCATTATACATTTTCAAATTTAAATTGATTAAAATACGAGACCAAGCGGTTAGTATTTACGTCGAAACAGGCACACTCGCAGGCAATCTTGGGCCTGACCGTTGATAGCTCGGGGCGGAATCGTGAAAAACTTTTGGATGATTTAGGATGAAATGACTACTTGTGTACCTAAAAAAATTGATGGAAATTGATGGGAATTTGTCTTTTTGAGTTGAAAATCATTTGACATGCAAACATTTGGTCAGTTATTCATAAAATATGGTCTACTCCCATCGTACCGAAACGTAGGTAGTTGGAATATACTAGTTGATGTAGGTAGTTGGAATATACTATTTCGAAACAGAGGGAGTAGTTTTTTTAAATGAGGTGGTTCAAATTTACATCAAATATTTGATAAGTTCTTTACAAAAAACCTACTTTTTATGACTGGAAAAATGAAAAATGGATCTTTCGTACAACGAAAATGAAAAATTCCTTCGTTAAACTTGTTGGCCATTCCAATACGTACACTTTTTCAAAATATGAGACCATTTTAAAAAACTATCCCATGAATCTGGCTATAACATCGGTCATTTGGCTTGAAAGCCACAAACCTTCATACTCGATAACTCGTTTCTGAGAAGGATTTTTCAAGATATTTCCATATTCCAATTCTTTTATTTTTATGGTCACTAGGCCACAAGTGATGACGTAACGTGAAGGTATTACATTTTTTGTTTTTCTTTTGAATTTTGTATGTTGATTTCAAAATGCGGTTAAAACGATGCCCCTGACCATTGTTTGTTAGGGTTGGAATCTTGCAAAACTGTTGGATGATCTATGATGAAATAACTACTTGTGTATCTAGAAATGTGTAACACCCTCAGTGTCAGGCATCAGTAAAACTTTTGTTAATGATTAAACCTTTGTGATTAGCAAGTCTCTAATCACCTTGATCATGCCTTGTTCATCTTTGATTCCAAACATATTCAAATTACCTTTTGATGAATATTAAAAATATGGTGACAATAAAATATTTTCCAAAAATCTTGGAACCACTTTTATAAAATCCCAAATAATCATGGGACCATGGCAATGTTGTCATGGGTATTTATTGTGTTATCAAATAAATTAAACAATTATAAACAGTAGCCAAAAACCTCATATAAACCATTTAATATTTAAATAAAATATTAAATGACTTTTGTTGCTACCCGGACTTTTTGTGGCACTGCCTTATAGTATAAAGTTATTTGTGGGTCATCTAACACATTCTACTAAAATGCAAAACTTGTAAAATAAATACAAAGGAAATAAAAAGAAAAGAAAGAGAAAAACAAAACAAAATAAAAGGAAACAAACCTAATCTACTGCCCAAGCCCAACTCCCCTACCCTTCCCCCTGGACCGAATCCAGCCCAAAAGCCCACCCCCCCCCGAACCGTCCCCTTCCTCTCGCTACAGGGGAAGGCAGGGGCGTGGCGGCCATCGGCTGTGGCCACCGCGATGGCCATCGCCGTGGCGGGCATCGGCGAGCCCCCCCGGCGACTACAAGTCGTGGACGGCGCCCCTGCACCTCAAACCTAACCCTAGCGCCCCCCTTGTTCCCCCAGATCTCGCCACACGCTCGCCATCATCGTCTCCCTCTACACCCGAGCGCAACCGTGGACGCCGTCGAGCTCCGGCGCGGCCAACGGCCACCAGAGCCTCCAGCGTCGTGTCCACCGCGTTCCCCGTGCCCGTCTTCGTCGCCACGCCCGAAGAATCGCCCCCAGACGCCCCGAGCGCCACGCCCCACGCCGCCCCCTTCTCCGCATCGCCACCGTCTCCATCGTCGATTCCGGCGACCACCACCCCTCCCCCGAGCCGCCTGCCCTCCACTACAGCTCCTGGTGAGCTCCCCTGCCGCCGCCATCCCCTCGCGCCCCCTCCCGTGCCCCGTAGGCATCGCCACCACTGGAGCCGAGCTCCGTCGCCGCCGTACGTCGCGCAGCCGCGGCCCAGGGCGCGCGTTTGGCACGCCAAGCGTGTCTGCACGTTCCCCGTGCTCCACGGGACCGGACGCGCTTGCGCACGCCCAACCTCGCGTTAGAAAACCCCATCGCCGTCGACGTCCGCGGACACCCGCCGCCAAACCTCGTCGCCGGCCTCGTTCCCGGCGACCCCCAGCCACCGCACCCATCCCAATCGACGCGTCTCGACGAGCCCGTTCGAACGCGCCCCCCCTTGGCCGCTCTCCTCGCCGGAATCGAGCGCTAGCTCGAGGTCGCCGGACCTCTGTCGCCGGTGAGCTCGCCGGTGACCCCCTGTGTGACTGCCAGGCAGGCCCGTCCTGTCAGGAACATCATTAGGGGCTAATAGCCCACTGACCAGTGGGTCCCATCCCACTTAAGCGCCTGTTAAAAATAACAAAACTGTTAGCAGTGTTTAGGTCACTGACATGTGGGCCTTAGTCATTAGGTTAAGCACTGGGTTAATTAGGCTAGTTAAATTAGACTTATTAGTATGACATGTGGGTCCCCCACTGTTTTTTTATTAAACTAAAAACAATTTAGTTAATAAGTCACTGACCAGTGGGATCCACTGGTCAGTATTAAAATTAATAAGAATAATATTGAATAAATAACAAAATAAATCATAACTGATTTATAAATGTTTTAAAATTGATTAAACTTATAAAATCAATATCTTTTAATCCGTATATCGGATCGAAAAACTTTATACATCAAAATTGATCAGAAAAATATAACGAATACGAATACGCTATTTGTATACCAACCGCACCCCTCTAACACAACGAACACCGACATCCCCCCCCTCCGGGCTGTCGGTCGATAATTCCCGGTGCCGGTAAAAACCTGCCGGATGAATTTATTCCGAACACGAAAGTTGTCCAGAATGGTTCAACTAACACGGATACACCCCCGTTATCTTTGTCGGATGTCCACGACACCTCCGGCATGAACCCTTCCCTCTCAGGACACCCTGTCCGGTAATCACCCGGAGCTGGCAGTTCATCCCCGGATGAATTCCCGCTCCGAGCAACGTGCATTGCACTGCGGTAGAACACCGTTAACTTTGCATACGTCATGCCCTGTATTTGTTTGCTATAATTTCTTTGTGTTTACTGTGTTTATCCCCCTTTGTTCTCCGGTAGACCCCACTGCCGCCGTCGACTACACTGCTGTCGGGTACGACTACTTCGTCGACGATCCTGCCCCTACCCGCGAGCTTCCAGCCAAGCAGAGCCATTCTCTTCCCCAGATATCGCCTACCTTTTCCGTACTTTCTTGCACTAGGCATTGTTACTGCTGCTGCTACGATTACAATCCTATTCAATTGCATAGCCTGATTTTGTCGCCCCTTGATGTACCTTTCCTTTATCCTATGCTGCCTATTATTACTTTGCATTATTCAGCAGTGAGCCCTACGCATTGTTAGCTAGGGTTAGTTAGCGGGCCCTGGTCACTCTGGGAGCGATCGCGGATACTTTAATTATAACTGTGGCAGGTGCGGAACAAAGCAGACACCGCCAAAGGCCTCTATCTGGGTTATGCCCAGTCACCTCAAGTGTGAGCTATCCAGGAGTAATCCTTGTACTCCACTCGAGGCTGACTTTGTCTTGCCGCCATAGGGTCCTGGACAGCGGTTGTCCCTAAAGGTAAGAAGTCGGGCGACCCAACGGTGCCCGCGAGCGGTATATCGTCGGGAACGACAGGGAGGGTACGACCGACGTTACTGGCGTGCTTGGCCCCTGCTCGTATCTCGCGAGAGTTACCAAACCACGAAAGTCGAGCTCTACCAAGAGCACACGCGAGACAAGGTAAGGATACGGTTCACCTTGTTGGTAACCGCAGTGACTTGGTGGGACAGCAGGGCAGGCACCGACGATACTGGTGGTCCTGATTTCTGTCGTTGACCGCGGGTCGGTTAAGTCGAGGCAACGATAACGGTTGTCACGCAGGTTAATTAAAATGCTAAATGGTTCGGCGGATGACTTGAGAGGCCCGTTGGTCTTTACGCACTACCTTCACGTGGGATAAGGAGTTATGGGCTCCCCTGCGTCGTAGTTTGTCCGAAAGCTCTTCAGACGTCAGCAGTACCGCGGCCTGCGCCGGGAAGTGGTGTCTTCTTCTTCCGGACGGTGTGTTTTTGGATTTGTTTTCTCTTCACCGGCCAGCCACGCACCGTGCAGGAGCGTGCAAGGGTGAGGGTCCTAGACCCCTTGGCGCATAGGATATAGTCCGGCGGATGGCCTCTCTGTTGAGCCTAGGATGAGCTGCGTAGTGTTGGATAGCCTCGGTGGGGCATTCCCTAACAAGGTTCACGCCACCCTGGAGATCCGAGCGTGCAGGCTGAACAGTAGTGAACCCCTACAGGGAGTTTAATCTATTCGAATAGCCGTGTCCACGGTAACAGGACGCTTTATGCTGAAGCTGGATCTTACCACTAGAAACTATTACTATTAAACTGTATGGTTCCGGGTCTTCTTCCTCGCAGGGAGTCGAGGAAGGGAACTCGGAGGCATTATTATTATTAATCATTACAACTTATATTATACAATGTTGCAGCAACTTCTGCTTCGTTGTTACTTTATGCTTTATATGAACTGTTGGCTGTTTCTCTTCTCATGCTGCAAGACACGTCAGAAGATGCTAGTCTTCGATAGGCCTAGCTTCTTACCCTTATTCTGATTTCTATCTTGCAGTCCACTATATACAGCCTCCCCTTTCCGTTGATACAAATGCATAATGCTTAGTAGCGGACGTAATACTCGCGGGTATACTAGATACTCACCTTTGCTTTATTTCCCCTTTTATGTTTTGCCTGATCAGCCGCTGCAGTCGACGTTGGAGCCCAGGAGCAGGAGTACCCCGGAGGCGGATACTACTACGTCGAGATCCCCGCTGACCAGGACCAAGAGTAGTTTCGGAGGCTCCCAGGCAGGAGGCCTTGCCTTTTCGATCTGTATCTCTGATGTTATTTGTGCTAGCCTTCTTAAGGCAAAACTTGACTAACTATGTCTGTACTCAGATATTATGGTTTGTATAACTTATGTATTCGGGTCCGCGTGACCCCTCCTTTATTGTAACATATTGGTTTATCCTTTTGTGTTTAGTGTTGTGCTGTGATATTCTCGCCGTGGCACCCTAATCTCAGCCGTGTATCCTGCGTGTATGATTACTGTAGACGGATTGATTTTGGGGGCGTCACAAAATGATTTCTAGAAAATAAATAAAGAGCAAACTATCAGGCAAATGTAGTTCAAATTTGACCTCGTTCATACTAAATCGATGGATTTTTGTCTTTTTGAGGATACGTGTGTAAAAGTAATTTTACATGCAAAATTTTGGTCAATTGTTAATAAAATATAGTCGGGTATTTTTGAGAATTGGGGTGGTTCAAATTTACATCAAATATTGGTAGGTTCATCACAAAACAAAACCTAGTTTTGGCACTCTAAAAATTAAAAATGATTTCGTGGAAAAATAATGAAAACTTCCTTTGGCAAAATTATTGGACATTACAATATGTACACTTTTGCAAAATACGACATAGTTTGAAAAAGCTGTTTTATGAATCTGGCTATAACATCAGTTATTTGGCTTGAAAGCCACGAATATTCATACTCAATAGCTCGTTTCTGGAAAGACTTTTTTAAGGTATTTTTCATATTCAAATTTTGTTATTTTTTATGGTTACCAGGCCACAAATGATGATGCAACGCGAATGTTATACTATTTTTGTAGATTTCAAAATGTCGTCAAAACGACGGGCGTGACCGTTGATAGCTACGGGTGGAATCTTGCAAAACTCTTGGATTATCTATGATGAAATGACTACTTGTGTACCTAAAAATGATTTTTTGAAAAATTAAAGAGCAAAAAATCAAGCACATATAGTTCAAATTTTACTTCGTTCCTACTAAATCAGTGGAAAATTATATTTTGAGGAGTGGTGTATAAAAATTATTTAATATGCAAATATTTGGTCAAATGTTAATAAAATATGGTCTACTAACTATTTTTAAATGGGCTGGTTCGAATTTACATCATATATTTCATATATACTTAAAAAAACCTATTTTTCGTACTCGGAAAATGAAAAATGGATTTTTCGTGCAAAGAAACTAAAAACTTCCTTCAAAATCTTTTTGTCCATTCCAGCATGTACACTTTCGAAAAATATGAGATCATTTGGAAAAGCTATGCCATTAAAATGGCTCTAAAATCGATCGTTTGGTTTGAAAGCCACGAATCTTCATATTCGATAACTTGTTTCTGAGAAGGATTTTTAAAGATATTTTTCATATTCTAATTTTTTTATTTTTTATGATTTCTAGGCCACAAATTATGATGCTACTCAAAGGTTTAACATTTTTTAATATGGTTTTCAATTATCTTACATTCTTAAGAAGTTTATCCCCAGTATTTCTAATTCTCTCAACATGCACACACTCCACCTCATCATGCATGCCACATCATCCTTCACTAGCATATTTCTCTCAACATGCAAGCATGCCACCTCATCATTCAACATGCATGAGAAAGACCCACCTCAATATACCACTATGCATAATAAAAACCCACATGCAACATGCATGCATGGGGATTTTTATTTTATTATGATATTGATATTAAATCCATATATTAGTTTAAAAGTTATTGTTTCAAATATACATGCTTCATTTAACCAAACATTTTCACTGAAATATTTTGCACAAAAGTTCCGCAACAACGTGCGGGGCATCATCTAGTTTATGTAGATTTCAAAGTGCGGTCAAACTAGTGGGGCATGACTTTTGATAGCTAGGGGTGTAATCTTGGAAATCTTTTGGATGATATACGATGACATGACTACTTGTGTACCTAGAAATTAGTTTTATAAATAAAAAAGAACAAACTATCGAGCAGATGCAGTTCAAATTTGACCCCATTCCTATTGAATCAATGGAAATTTGTATTTTTTCGGAGACATGTGCAAAAATCATTTAACATGCAAATATTTGGTAAATTTTCAATAAAATATGGTCTATTATTTTTTGTAAAATGTAATGGCTCAAATTTACATCAATTATTTGATATGTTCTTCACAAAAAAGTTCCTACTTTTAGCACTCCAAAAATAAAATAAAAATCGTGTAAGGAAAATGAAAACTTCCTTCCGCAAACTCGTTGGCTATTCCAATATGAACAATTTTGCAAAATATAAGATCATTTTATAAAACTATGCCACAAATCTGGCTATAATATTGGTCATTTGGCTTCAAAGCCACGAATCTTCATACTCGATTGTTTGTTTATGAAATGAATTGTTTAAGATATTTGTCATATTCCAAGTTTGTTATTTTATATGGTTACTAGGCCAAAAGTGATGATGCGAAGCGAATGTTTTACATTTTTTATTGGTTTCGAATTATTTATGTTGACTTCAAAATGCGGTCAAAACGGCGGACACGACAGTCGATAACTAGGGGTGAAATCTTGCAAAACTCTTGGATGATCTATGATGAAATGACTACCTGTGTACTTATAAAAAAATTAGAAAAAAAATAAACAACAAACTATCAAAAAATGTAGTTCTAAATTGACCATGTTCCTATTGAATTGATGAAAATTTGTCTTTTTGAGGAGAGGTGTGAATATATCATTTGACATGCAAATATTTGGTCAATTATTAATAAA
The DNA here is from genome assembly GCA_950022295.1 of Bromus sterilis. NCBI lineage: Eukaryota > Viridiplantae > Streptophyta > Magnoliopsida > Poales > Poaceae > Bromus > Bromus sterilis. The sequence goes on from OX465599.1 coordinate 87,973,495, forward strand.
ATATGATCTAGTATTTTTCAAAAATTGGGTGGTTCTAATTTACATCAAATATTTGGTACGTTCTTCACAAAAAACCCCTACTTTTGACACTCGGAAAATAAAAAATAGTTTTTTCATGCAAAGAAATTGAGAACCTCCTTTGGCAAAAGTGCTGATAATTCCAATATGTACACTTTTGCAAAGTATGAGATCATTTAAAAAAGCTATGCCATGAATTTGGCTGTAACATCAGTCATTTGGCTTGAAAGCCATGAATCATTCTACTCAATAGCTTGTTTCTGGAAAGACTTTTTAAAGTCATTTTTTACGGTTACTAGGCCCCAAATGATGATGCAACACGTAGGGTTTACATTGTTTTGATTTATTGAATTATTTGGTTTGATTTCAAAATAAGGTTAAAACATCGGGCACAACGATTGATAATTAAGGGCGGAATCATTCAAAAATCTTGGATGATCTATGATGAAATGACTACTTGTGTAGCTATAAATTATTTTTAGAAAAATAAAGAGCAAACTATCGAGCACATGTTGTTCAAATTTAATCACGTTCCTACTTAATCGATTGAAATTGACCTTTAGTCTCGATTCCAGCCACCAACCAAGACTAAAGGGTGCTGCAATCTTTAGTCCTGGTTGGAGACACCAACCAGGATAGAAAAAAATTGATTTTTTTTAGAATTTTTACCGGGAAGACAGACCTTTAGTCTCGGTTGGAGACACCAACCAGGACTAAAGGATTTTTTTTGTTTTTTTAAATGGCAATTACCTTTGGGTACGAACTCAAAAAAAATTGTGTAATATTTCAAACTGTTCAACGCGAAAATCCGAATCCGCTCTCAACGGACAATGGTCGTTTGGGATTTTAAATAGATTTTCAAAATTTCAAAGGGAAATATGAAAGCAGAAAGATTTAAGTTTTTACCCGAAATTCAATTTTTAATTTTTAATTATTTTATAATTTAATAATGTTATTCTATATTAAGATTATTATTACTTAATCATTGTTGTTTATGTTATTATAAGTTTGGAATTCAAAAAATAATATGAGGTGATATCAAAGCGTAGAGGTTAACAAGATTGATAGCGTAATATTATCAAGATATTTGCAATGCAATCTCAGAAACTAATTGGAAAGGAACTCAAAAGTTAAGCGTATTGGGGATGAGGTAGTGTGAGGATGGATGATCGATCGAGAAATTTGACCATGGGTACGCACTTTGATTTAGAGATTAAAGATCGCATGTGTGAGGATGAGTGATTAGAGATTAAACTGGCAAATAATTCAAAGATTTGAAATATTGAAAAAATATATTTTAAAAAGTTTTTTGAAAAAAAACATTTTTCCCCAAAAAATGACATTTAGTTCAGGTTGGTCCTTCCACCCAGTCCACTAGCGCAGACACGCGGAAGGCCTTTAGTCCCAATTCGTAACCCAGCCGAAACTAAAAATGAAGGCCTTTAGTCCCGATTTTAGTCTCGATATGATTGTTTAGTTTTGGTTGTAGAAACGGGACTAAAGACCCTTTAAACTGGAACTAATATGCCCTGTTTTCTACTACTGTTTTTAAGAAATACCTTATGATCATTTTGTTGTGATGGCTATAAATTACGTTTTTTAAAAAATACCTTAGGATCGGAGGGAGTATAGAAGCACTACGGTGTCACATAATTTTATCGGGAACAAGCGTTTGGTTGCCAAAGTTTGGCTGTCTGCGTTGATTCAATTTGGCACGACCATGCATGTCGTTGATTAATTATTTGACAGGGTCTTAATCTTTATTGCGTTGATTATTGTTCATTCTCCTGTGAATTTTCGTGCATGATCCAAAAAGGTTCCGACGCTAATATTTTACACGAATCGACAAGGAACCATCGATTGTCGAAATGACCAGGGCGGACCATATTGTCATTTTAAGAGCATGGTTAATAGTACAGCCAAGTGCTAGCTATAAGCCATCTTATAGCCTATTTTACAGTCAGCATGTACAATAGTTGATTACAAAATTGTACTACTTTTATTACATATAGCCCACATTTCACTCTCACAAACTGCCTAGGAGCACGTGCTAGAGCTGACTATTAGCTAAGATCCCGCTTACCTTGTCTCTCCTCTTCTCTTTCATCCACCTAAGCAAAAATATATTATTTTATCACTTATAGTCTGCTAACTCACCCTTATTGTACTTGCTCTAAGCACATAGTACAAACATGCAAGCGCCCTGTGTTTTCCCTGCTGACGTACGTCTCAATCTTTTCATGTCCCTATCTAGCTAGCACCTAGTAGGATGGACTTGGCAAGCACGAGTCAAATCTCAAGGAGTGACTGTTTGAAGCCGGCAAGTGCAATGATTAGTGTGACGTATCGACCATAGTCTCTTCGTTTTTACTTATTCCCCATGTTAGTTTCAGTGAAGTCAAATTTTGTAAAATTTAACCAAATTTATAAATAATAATAATAATAAATTTATATGCTGTGAAAATATATTCAATGATAATTCCAATAATATTGATTGATCTCAATATTTTTTCTATAAACTTAATAAAAATACAAAATTTGATATTAAACAAAGCTAATACATAGAGTAAAAAAATTGTATGCCTGCAGTCAAACCATGTAGTCGATCAAACCTTCTTAACTGCGATGTACCGCCGTCCAAATTTTATAATTCACACCAACCATAAACAGAAAAGTCTTAGCAACGAGACAGCCGATACAAACAAAAAGGAACAGTACCACAAGGATATAGATATAACCATAAGCACTGCATTAGGTGAGAGAATTGTTATTATCTAAAAGGTGATGGAATTGCGGTCAAAGTGACACTGACCCATTACTGCTGATATCTAGAATGTATTTGCATATGCACGTGTCGGCTTAACTAAGAATATCATATGAAGTATCATGTATGTTAACTAGTCAAATTAGTTGAGATGATCGACAATAAAATCAAGCAAGTGGTAATTTGTTAATTGTATTATTATGCCACTAATTCTGTTTCACTACTTGATTTGCCATTAGATGTTATAACTTCTCAAAAATAACATCGTTTCATGAGATGCTTTCACCAAAATTCCATTAAACAACTTTAAAATATCATCGTTTCTTTAGATGTTTGCTCAAAACTACCATTAGACACCGCTATTGTCAGATCAAACCCGTTGACCATGTTATATGATCAAGATAACCCTAGAACCATATATCATATCTCTCTATATCACAATGATAAATGTGGACCCCTTTTGTCATAAGTAAGCAAGCGAATAATTTTAGAGAAAAAGAAGGACGATGTTGGGGTTCGAGTGGGAACCACAGTTTATCGTAATGAGATAGAAGAGAGTTGACATGTGGGTCTATGGACATTTTGGTCATATCACATGGTAATCAAGCTTAGAGATGGTAGTAATTGTGTCTAAAGCGATGACATTTTTGAGTAGATGAAACACTTAGTGGCAAAACTGAATAAAAGACACAACTAGTGTCATAAATGATAAAAACCCTAACAAATAATATACATATATCAAGCAAAACAATAAATGAAATCATCTACAATATATTATCAACATAGTATAGTATGATATTATGCATGATATTAATATGTGATAATTTTTATTAGGAGCATGATTAAAAATGTAGTGAGTAACTGACTATATGAGACTATCATGTCATCAAGAGATAGCAATATTCAGGCCCGATACCGAGGAAGGTGCCAACTCGGGTCTTCAAAATAAAAAAGGGCACAATATAATATATGTGCATGTACTAGCCAGCTGGGCTCACTCAATTTATCCACCCCAAAGTAGCACAATAAATTGACACCATCAGGAGTACATTCAAATATGTCCCTTTTTCAGTCTTGTTCAATGGCAAGAAGTTAGATGAGTTTAGACCATGTAGAGGTATTCGGTCGGGGCACCCAATATCACCCTAGCTTTTCTTGTTAACAACAGAGGGTCTTTCAGGCCTCCTCAAATACATAGATCAATTGTTGCAAATAGGTGGAATCAAGGTGCCCCCTTTGATGCCTTCAGTTTACCATTTATTATTTGCTAATGACGGCTTGTTGTTTTGCAAGGAAAAATGGTGCAAGGGTGACGGAGGTGTCAAACTTACTGAAATAGTGTCAAGCTTCCATGAAGAAAATAAAAAACAACACCTCTTCGTTTTTAGCAAATGTCGGGGGATTGGTACCCGGGTAGGCTAACCCAAGCAGAAGCAAGCTTTCAAGACAAGGATGGGCCGATTGGGCTGCAGCTGGGCCAAGCTGGGCGGAGGTACGGCCGATTTCTCCAAGGCAATCGGCCATACCTAATGCCAGCAGTCGGCCCAGGCGCAATCGGCCCACCCTTCCCTTATCAGACATTCGTCCGATTGGTCTGCAGCTGGACCGAGGTTGATTCCCAGAAAGCCGACTACCCAGAGCAATCGGCCTTACCAGGAACCACCAGTCGGTCCAGGCGCAATCGGAGCAACCTACCACCCAATCAGGGGTATGATTACGAGGTCATAAATACCATATCCCGAGATATCTGGGTGGCAGGAAGGTCAGGTCACATCGAGGATTTGCTGGAGATACGGTGTCGACCTCCCCGCCGATTCCGCGGACAGGCCGACAAGACCGCACCCCCTAGCTCCACTGTTCGTCACTAGGCTCTACGAGGTAGCAGCATGGGCCGCCGCTCGTAGGCTCCGGATCACCCGGATAGGAGCAGTCGGTGGGCCCAGGCCGATTAGAGGTTGACAGCTGGGCCCATTCGGCACTGAAGTTACCGAAGTACCCTGGACTCACACTATAAGAGCCAGGGTACCCCTCCTGCGCGAGGGACGCCACACCTGAGATCTCATTAACTCTTTCCCCCTTCAGTTCATTTACTGCCCGTAGTCACTCCCCAGGGAAGCAGGAGAAGACCTTGCCCACGGCGGCGGTTTACTCCTTCCCCTGAGAAGATAGAAGAGCAGTTATTGTAGTTCCTTCATTGATATATAAGAGACAGGCAGGAGTAGGGGTGTTATCTCTCCGGAGAGCCCCGAACCTGGGTACATGGTGTCTTCACCGTGCTTGTGCCCAACCCGATTCCGGCACCATCGACATTCTCTCCCTCGTGTCTTCCCCTCACTTTAGCCATCCCCATGGCATCTGCCGTCACATATCGACGACAGCAAAGGTACGCAGGATAATGTCAGAATTGAGGTAAAATTTATAATAGGAGTCCATAATGAATCTCTCAATGAAGAATATTAGGGAATGCCCTCTGATATAGGATCTTCACAGTCTAGTGCTTTTAACTATTCGAAGGATACGTTGTGGAGTAAGGTGAAATGTTGGATTGAAAAAAATGATATCTTCATCTTGGAAAGATGTCCAAATTAAGTCGATAGCGCAGGCATCGCATTGAGCTCCTGGAGAAGGAAGCTCAGGAAGATGAAGAAGGAGAAGCTGGCCCATCATGTTTTGGTCACCGCATTCGGACGGAGAGATTCCCGAAAGGCTTCACATTACCGAGAGACACTCCCAAGTACAATGGCTCGGTGAAACCGGAAGATTGGCTGTCCGACTACCTGACGGCAGTCCGCATTGCAGGAGGCAACCGGCGTGTAGCAGTCCTCTACGCACCTCTCATGCTGCAAGGCTCAGCGCGGACGTGGTTGAACAGTTTGCCCAAGGACAGTGTGAATTGCTGGGAGGATTTCACGGCCGCATTCATTCACAACTTCACAAGCACGTATGAGAGGCCCAACCTCCCACGACAGTTAGCTCTGTGTGTGCAAGGCAAGGACGAGCCCCTCCGAGATTACCTATCTCGGTGGATCAAGCTCAAGAATTCATGCGAAGGAGTCCATGAGATCCAGGCCATTCAGTATTTTACTGATGGGTGCCTGGCGGATTCAATGTTGAAGCACAAGCTGCTCCGCAAAGACTTCACGTCGCTCGCTGAGCTTATGAAGGTGGCAAATGCGTTCGCTATGTCTGATTCTGCGATGCGCCCTATCCAACTCGGAGTTGGAGGTGTGATCCAATCACCAAGGGCTCCACAGTCGGACACAGGGAACCAAGGCCTCAGTCGGAAGGAGAGAAGGGAGAACAACCGCAACAACAACAACAACAACAACAACAACCAGCAGAACAAGCGAAAGGACGAGCAACCGGACACTCAGTATGGCAGTCGGCAGGTGGCCGCTGTTCAGAACGAGGAAGACCCAGCGGCTGCAGGAGGCAGTCGGAAGATGAGGCCAAACGTGAGACCTCCAGGGCAGATGAAGCCCAAGTACACATTTGAGGACATGTTAGATGCACCATGCAAGTTGCACAGTACGCCTGGGAGGCCGTCTGCGCACACTACTCGGCAATGTGATTTCGTGAGAAGGATAGCAAAGGGAGAAGCTTTACCACCACCACCACCACCGCCACAGAACAGAGGACCACCTCAGCAGCAGAACCAGTACCCGCAGCAAGATGCAGCATATATGATTTTTACCAGTGAGTCCACAGATAAGGGCAGTCGGAGAGCCCGAGCCCAGGAAGTCAATGCAACAATGCCGCCGATTCCCCAATTCATGCACTGGTCCGAGTGTCCGATATCCTGGGATAGAGCAGATCACCCCACTATTTTGCCGAATCCGGGCAACTATCCGCTGGTGGTGGATGCTCTGGTCGCAGGACCAAAGTTTTCATGCAAATTCTCAAGAGTGCTAGTTGATGGAGGAAGTACAATCAACATCCTGTACCGAGATACGATGCTCAAGCTAGGACTTACAGAGAGGGATTTGGAGCGCAGTCGGACGACATTCCACGGGATTGTCCCTGGGTTGTCTTGCACTCCCTTGGGTCGCATTCGGTTGGATGTCATTTTTGGCACAGAGGAGAATTTCAGGAGAGAGCCGATTTGGTTCGAGGTGGCCGACCTCAGCAGTCCATACCATGCTTTGTTGGGATTACCAGCATTTGCCAAGTTCATGATCAATGCACAGCAGACATACCTGAAGATGAAGATCCCGGGGCCCAGCGGCGTCATCACAGTCACCGGAGACTTCAGGAAGTCCCTCGAGTGCACATCCGCTAGCAGCAGTTTGGCCGAGTCCTTAGTGGTGGAGACAGAGAAGCGTCAGCTCGGCAAGGTGATTGCAATGGCGCAAGCGCAGAGCAAGAATCCACTGCCGGTTGGCCCAGCAAAGAGAGCAGATGAGGAATCGGCTTTTCAATCGGCCAAGGACAGCAAGAAAATCGCTCTAGATCCCTCCGACTCGACTAAGTTTGTTGTGGTCGGAGCTGGACTTAGCGACAAATAGGAAAGCGAGCTCGTCGAGTTTCTCCGTGAGAATTGGGACATCTTTGCATGGTCTCCACAGGACATGCCTGGTGTTCCGAGAGAACTCGCCGAGCACAAGCTGCACATTCGGCCAGGCTCGAAGCCGGTCAAACAACCCCTGAGACGTTTTTCTGAGGACAAGAGAAGAGCAATCGGCGAAGAGATTGCAAAGTTACAAGCTGCAGGTTTCATCATGCAAGTGTTTTACCCCGAGTGGCTGGCCAATCCAGTCCTCGTCATGAAGAAGAACAAGACTTGGCGTATGTGTATAGATTACACTTGTTTGAACAAGGCATGCCCCAAAGATCCGTTTGCTTTGCCCCGAATTGACCAAGTGGTTGATTCTACGGCCGGTTGCAAGTTGTTATCCTTTTTGGATGCTACTGCTGGATATCACCAGATAAAGTTAGCCGTGGAAGATCAGATCAAGACAACATTCATAACCCCTTTCGGGGACTATTGCTATATCACCATGCCTTTTGGTCTGAAAAATGGAGGCGCCACTTATCAGCGCATGATGCAAAGATGCACACACTCTCAGCTCGGCAGAAATATCCACGTTTACGTGGACGACTTGGTGGTGAAGTCGGCAAGGGGAGTCACATTGTTGGACGACCTCAGAGAGACCTTTGCAAATCTGAGAACCTATCAGATCAAGCTCAACCCGGAGAAGTGTGTGTTTGGAGTCCAAGCCGGCAAGCTCTTGGGGTTTCTCGTTTCCGAGAGAGGAATCGAATGCAACCCCGAGAAGATAGCCGCAATAGAGCGCATGGAGCAGCCCAAGACCTTGAAGCAAGTGCAGAAGTTCACCGGTTGCCTCGCCTCCCTCAGCCGATTCCTCAGTCGGCTGGGCGAGAAGGCAATTCCCTTGTACCAGTTGATGATGAAGACAGAGAAGTTTACTTGGACCCCCCAGGAAAATGAAGCATTCCGAGAGCTCAAGCGCATGCTATCCACGTCACCGATTCTGGCTGCCCCGATTGAGAAGGAGCCCATGATGTTATACATTGCGGCAACCAATCGGGTGATCAGCGCAGTTATGGTGGTGGAGCGGCCCGAGAAGGACAAGGCACAACAAGTCCAGCGTCCAGTGTACTACATCAGCGAAGTGCTTTCGGCATCCAAGCAGAACTATCCTCACTACCAGAAGATGTGCTATGGAGTATACATGGCGGCCAAGAGATTGAAGCCATATTTTCAAGCCCACTTGATCACTGTTGTCAGTTCGGCTCCATTAGCCGACATCATGGGAAGCAAAGATGCAACCGGAAGAGCGGCGAAATGGGCAATTGAAGTGGCCAGTCATGGCATCCAATATGAGCCAAGGACTGCAATCAAGTCGCAGGCACTAGCCGATTTCCTGGTGGACTGGGCTGAAACTCAGTACATGCCACATCTCCCCATGTCGGATGTCTGGCGAATGCACTTTGATGGCTCCAAGATGAAGAATGGCCTAGGAGCTGGGGTGGTGCTCACGTCCCCAAGAGGAGATCAATTGCAATATGTGCTCCAGATTCACTTCGCAGCATCAAACAATGTAGCCGAGTACGAAGCCCTTGTGCATGGTGTCAAGTTGGCCAAGGAAATCGGTATTCGGAATATTGAGTGCTATGGTGACTCCGATCTGGTGGTACAGCAGTGCTCGGGCACGTGGGATGCTAAAGATGCTAATATGGCAAGCTACCGATTCCTGGTGCAGCAAATCAGCGGATACTTTGAAGGTTGTGAGTTCCATCATGTTCCAAGAGCAAATAATGAAGCAGCAGATGCATTGTCCAAGCTTGGTTCCACAAGGCAAGCAATTCCACCAGGCGTATCTCTCGAGCACATCAAGAAGCCATCCATCACTCCGTCACCAGACTCCGAGTCCATATTCATCTCGAAGACCGATCTTGAAGCTCTGAGAAAGGCAAAAGAAGTTCAACCGGCCAAGCCTGCAACCATGAAGAAGCAATCCAGCGCTCAGGGTGTCTCGGCAATAGCACCAGGGGCTGCCGATTGCGAACCAGGGGCTGCAGAAGAGAAGAAGAAGAGCGATACCACAGAGAAGCAACCAGAGGCTGCGCCAGAGGGCACAACGTCTGGAGAGCAAGTGATATCAGAGATTGCCGATTGCAGTAATGAAGTTTCAACCCCAGATGAGAGGTCAGCACCAGAGGCTGCCGAATGCGTGCCAGGCGCCGCAGTCGGCAGTTCGCAAGCAGAAGAAGAGATAGCAGAGGTTCAAGAGGCCGAGATCGAGCAGGCCAATGCTCAAGAGACCGAGATCCAAGAAGAAGTCTTACCCCAGCAGGCAGCAGTTATGGTAGTGGTCAGTGCGCCATCATGGGCACAGCCGATTCGAAATTTTTTGGCAGATGGGATCCTTACACCAGATTTGGCGTTGTCCAGGAAGATCAGTCGCCGATCTTGGGCATATACAATCATGAACAATGAGCTGATGCGCAAGAGTCCGACTGGTGTTCTTCAGAGGTGTGTTGAAGAGGATAGAGGTTTGGAGCTGCTCAGAGATATCCATCAAGGTGAATGTGGTCATCACGCGTCAGCAAAGGCCATAGCCAACAAGGCTTTCCGACATGGTTTCTACTGGCCAACTGCACTCGCAAGGGTTGTTAGCGATTCAAGGCAAAGAGTCATCAGCCAGCATCGGCACTGAAGACCATCCCAATAGCTTGGCCGTTTGCAGTTTGGGGTTTGGACATGGTCGGACCATTCAAGAGAGCTAGAAGCGGCATGACACATCTCCTGGTGGCAATCGACAAATTTACCAAGTGGATCGAGGCAAGACCAATCAAGAAGTTGGATGGACTGACTGCAGTCAAGTTTGTGGCCGACATCGTATGCAGATATGGTGTTCCTAACAGCATCATCACCGACAACGGCACAAACTTTGCAAAGGGGGCATTGGCTCGATATGCATCTCAGCAAGGCATTCGGCTTGATCTGGCATCTGTGGCACACCCACAGTCCAATGGTCAGGTCGAAAGGGCAAATGGACTAATCCTATTGGGTATCAGGCCCAGATTGGTAGAGCCACTTGAGAGGGCACCTGGGGCATGGATTGATGAGCTCCCCGCAGTACTTTTCAGTTTGAGGACCACGCCGAATAGGTCGAATGGATTCACTCCTTTCTTCCTGGTATATGGTTCAGAAGCAGTCATCCCCTCCGACATCGAGTTTGATTCACCTCGGCACGCTTTATACACTGAAGAAGAAGCTAAGTTAGCAAGAGAAGACGGCGTCGACCTCAAAGAAGAAGCTTGTTTGTTGGCCTTGTCTAGGTCAGCAATCTATCAGCAGAAGTTGCGGCACTACCACAGCAAGAAGATTCGACCTCTCTCTTTCCGAGAGGGGACATGGTGCTGCGCCGAATCCAGAAGTCAGATGGGCAGCACAAGCTATCCTCACCTTGGGAAGGGCCATTTATTGTCAGCAGAGCGCTCAAGAACAACTCCTATTACCTGATCGATTGCACCAAGGGAACTCGGCACAAGGACACATCGGGAGTAGAGACAGAGCGGCCGTGGAATGCCGAGTCGTTATGTCCGTTCTATAGTTGAACGGCATAAGTTTATGTAAGCCATTCGGCAAACAATCAGTTAAAGTTATCATGTCTCTGAAAATGAGCATTCGAGTACTTTCGTATAATTCCATTCGAAGAGCTAGCTGTAATCGGCAACGCTCCGTCAGACCCGAGATGCGCATAGCATACCCGTGGACTGGCCGACCACGAGGTCAAGAAAATAAGCCATCGTGGCACGGGGACTGCAGGCTGGCTCTCAATCGGATACCTAGCTCAAGCGCAAATCACTAAAGGGTTGTGGCATTGAAAAGGGTGACGATTGAGGCAGTCGGTGGTATAAACCCCGAGAAACAATTCGAAACATGCCGCCATGAGCAAGAGCACTGGCGAAGTAAAGTCGCCGATTGCGCCGCAAATCAGGACACTAGATCCAGAAGTGAAGCAATCGGCGCCTGCTGTTGCAGAATCCTTTGCGTTAAAAATCTTGTCGTGTAAAAAATAAAAACTCATCGAACCTTGGCCGGATGTCTGCTGTTGATCCGATTGCGGGCCGCATAACGGCAGCAAGACCGACACAGTACACATTCCCAAGTGCAGCCGATGAAGGAAACCGGCAAAGACGCAAAGTTGATCGCACATGCAAACAGATAAAACGAGCAATCGATTGGCATCAAAAGCAGCAGGCCCAAGGCCGAATAAGGTCATTACATCCAAGTCACACCCAGTAGGTGTCGACAGAATTAAAAATATGTCTTACAAGCGGGCAGTCGGAGTACAAATTGAAGATAACATAACTTAAGCAGTCGGAGGTACTGAGCTAGAAGGTGGAAAAGATGGGTCCGATTGAGCTTCAGAAGTCGCAGCACCTGTCTGTTTAGACTTCGGAGACGTCTGGGATGAGCCGCTATCGGAGAGCCCCTCGGCCAGGCCAGAGATGGTAGAGGCAGGGAGCGGTTTCCCTCCCTGGTCGAGATGCGGAGTATACTCGTAGGGAGAAAACCAATTCACCATAGTGCTGGCTAGCCGATTGACTTCGACGTAGGTCTTCTCAAGAAGGTCAGAGGCATTGTCTCGAAGGCTGTACAACCGGGAGAGCTTCACTTGAGGGTACCAAGTCAGCACAGTCTGAAGAGCGGTCTCCGCACCAGTCCTTCCGGCAGAATTCAGCAAAATGTCGATCCGACGTGGGATAGCCTTAAGGAGAGTCCGAGTTTGCTCAGTGGTGGCATTAGGAGTGTCCCCTTGGTCAGAATCCTCGCCATCCTGAGTGTCTGCCTTACGGATCTCGGCGGAGGAGTCGGCAACATTCTTCATCTTCTGGAGTCCGGCCTTGAGCTCAGTCGGCGACCACAGCGCTTCAGCAATCTTCAGAATCCCGAGCTTGAAGGATAAGGCAATTCCTTGGATAATAGGAATGCGGGCTTGGGTGCCGATCAGATATTCATGCCGGGTCCAGACGTCATCTGCACGGTCACAGGTCCCTCCAGCGGCGATGGTATCCTCTCGGGACTTGGCGACAGCTGCATAAGCAGCCGCTTCAGATTCGGGCCAAGTTTCTGCATCAAGAAGGAAGAGCATAAGCAATAAGATAGGAGAAGAAAGCAACCGGAAAGTGCACTCGGCAACAAGGAGGACTCACGGCCAAGGAGGAGATCCATTTCGGTCAATGTATCGGAGAAGCCTTTGGCTCGGCGGCGCATTCGGGTGGTCTCCTCATAGCTGCGCTTCTCCAGTTCTTCGAACTTAGCGACGAGCTCGTCATGATCTCGGCGAATGGAGTCTCGGGCAGAAATTGCCTCACCCCTTTCAGTTCGCAGAGCAACTTGGGCGGCGACGGCAGCATCTCGTTCAGCAAGAAGCCCATCACCAGTAGCTGTCACTGCGGCGATGTCGGCCAGATGTTTCTTCTCAAGAGCAACCATTTTAGATTGGAGGCCGTGAATAGTCCGATTCAAATCCTTCTCTACCCCCTGCAGCCGAGTTACCTCCCCGGTGGCTTTATCAAGGGCTGGACCTTGTTGGCTAAGTTCTGTAGCCAATTCTGCAATTCGGCCTTGAAGATCATTTACCATAGGAATAGAAGCTACAAGAGAGCGCGAAGATTTCAGTACCAGAGCGGTTGTCAAGTGAAGAAGAGACAGCGGTGAGATAGAGGATACCTCTTAGCTTAGTGATTTCAGCCGATTGGTTATTAACCTGCAGCTGGGCCTGGGCGAGGATTCGAAGGCTGGCAGTATAAGCTTCCAAGAGTTTTTCGAAGACAACTCTTTTCTCTTCCATGACAGCCTGTGACGAGCAGCAAGACGGAGTCAGACGTAAAGCAACAAGTGAGAAAGATCCGAACCGATTGTGACCAATCGGCCCGAATCTCGGGGACTACACCCAGTGGGTGCGCTTGCGCGCACCCACCGGAAGAAAGTCTACCGATTGAGGAAGGCAAACGATAAAGCAAAAAATGCTAAAGATCCGAACCGGTTGTAACCAATCGGCCCGAATCTCGGGGACTACACCCAGTGGGTGCGCTTGCGCGCACCCACCGGAAGAAAGTCTACCGATTGAGGAAGGCAAACGATAAAGCAAAAAATGCTAAAGATCCGAACCGATTGTAACCAATCGGCCCGAATCTCGGGGACTACACCCAGTGGGTGCGCTTGCGCGCACCCACCGGAAGAAAGTCTACCGATTGAGGAAGGCAAACGATAAAGCAAAAAATGCTAAAGATCCGAACCGATTGTAACCAATCGGCCCGAATCTCGGGGACTACACCCACTGGGTGCGCTTGCGCGCACCCACCGGAAGAAAAATTGCCGAAGTAAAACAGAGGTACAAAAGGAAAGGTTAAAGAGTTTACCGAATGGTGAGAGGTCAGCTGTTGAAGGTCCCGAGCAAGGGCCTCGGCGAATTCATTCACCCGGCTCAGAGTGCTCGTCACGGGATCCCGAGGACGAGGCAAAGCGTCAGGCTCAGCGCCGACATGACGGGCGCGAGAATACTCAGCTCGGAGGTGATCCACCGAGCGCATAAGAATCTCGGAGGGGGAGGAAATCGGCGGTGGCACTGAAGTAGGAACGATGGCGAAAGTTGTAGTGGGAAGGACTGGCGGCACGGACGTTGGTGAAGGACCGGACTCACCCGATAGCGGCGGCGGCGCAACCGGGCGAGTCGGAGCAGAAGTGGTAACAATGACTGGCGGAAGGGTCGTGGTCGTCGGGGGCGCTGACAGAACAGCTGGTGGCGCAGTTGCTGTAGTTGGTGGTGCCGACATCACAATCGGCGACGAGCTCGTCACCATTGGCGTGTCGGACACGGAGGTTACAGCAGGGGCAGTCGCAGCAGCGGTGGCCGGACTGGAGCGGGGTGGCGGAGACGGGGCAATCGGATCGACCGATTGCATTCCTCCAATACCAGGAGACACCGGGTCGGCCGCGCGCTTGGAGGCTTTGGGAGCAAGGTTGGAAGAGGAGGTCTTCTGAGCCGCAGCAAGGCGAGCCTTCTTGGCAGCACGCTCGGCGTCCTTGGAAGAACGACTAGTGGCAGTCGGCCGCTTGCGATCAGCTGCAGCAGAAGCAGCGGGCGAGATGATGGCGCCGATATGAGCCGGAATGTCGGTGTCAATGTCATCAAGGCCAATCGGCTCACTGAAATAAGAAAGGGAGAAGAGTCAGTAGAAGCAAAGATAGCAAAGTACTGCGCGGAAAGACAGAAACATACCCGACTGTCCGGGGTGCGCCGGTAGGCATTCGGCAGCGGAGCGGGGCAACGTTCAGCGGCGCCTGAGTGGTCGGCCTCCGAGTGATCGTCTCCTGGGCTTGCTTGCCCTTGTGGGCAGTTGTTGTGGTTTTGGTGATTTTTGGGAGAGCCGTACCAGAGGAGCCAGAGGCCGAGGTGCGTTTAGCTGGCACCTTCGGGGGTTTATCCCGAGGAGCTGCATCAGAAGCAGCACCCTTTGAGACACTATCATCGTCACTCCACTCAGCCAAAAATTGCTCAAGGGAAGGGTCAGGCATACCCCCTTGAGCTGGCGGCCGAGTGTTGGTATTCGGAGGGTTGGCGCGCTCGGCTTCATCATCATCAGCATCCATGGGGTCGGAGGATTCTCCGGAAGACTCGTCATTGTCTTCATCATCCCCACTGGTCTCGGCGGAAGGAATCTCGCCGTCATACTCAAGGTCGGTAGGATCCTCTTCCGTGCGGTCAGGGGTGTACACGCCAGCTTCCTGGCCGTCTTCCATGAGGTTGGACTGAAGGAAATGCTGAAAAGAAGACATAAGTGATCAGAGCAATCGGAAGAGAAAGCAATCGGAAGAACGTGCGACTGGATGAAAAAAGTCGGGGCGTACCACAGGTGGTTTTCGCTGGCGCGTGAGATAGTCAAGCCCGAACCGGAAAGGATCAGGCAACGCGCTAGCAGTGATGGCCTTCAATCGGGCGCAAAGGACTTCTGTCGTCACCTCCCACGTGCAGAGCCGAGTGGGATCCTGAGGTCCCGACACATCGCAGAGGCGGTGCACTCGGCGTTGCAGGGGAAGAATCCGAGCATGAAGCCATGCAGCTACCAAGTCGGTGGGGAGGAGTCCCTCTCGCTCCAGCTGGGTGACCCTGGTGGCTTGGGCGTCGACATCGCAATTTCCAGTGCCGTGTGTCAGGGACCACTGATGCTTCTCAACCGGCCTGGCGAGTGAGAACTCGGGCAGATTGAGGAGATCGGGGCTCTGATCAGGAGACTTGACGTAGAAGAACGAAGTCTGCCAATTCTTGCAGGATTGGACGATTTCGGGGCTCGGATATTTTAACTTGCCGGCTGCAGCAAGGCAACTACCGCAGTCGGTCATGTCAGTCGGATAGGTTGGTTTGCCGCCTTCAATGGTGGAGGCCACTACTTCTCCCGTTCGAGCGTTGTGGGCTCGGAGGTTGAAGAAGCGTTTGAAAAGCGCGATGCTGGGTCGGCAGCCGAGATACCCCTCGCAGAGTGTCACGAACCCGGAGAGGTTCATGATGAAGTTAGCTGCAAGGTGGTGAGGCTGAATTCGGTGGAAGTCGAGGAATTCGCGGAAGAAGGCGCTAGCGGGAAGGCCGAATCCATGCTCAAAGTGAGCGAGGAACACGACCCTCTCGCCCGCGCGCGCTGGGCACGACATCGGCCCTGCCCGGGATCCGCCATTCGATCTCCGCAGGCATTTTTCGGGCGCGGATCAGGGCTTCGACGACGACAGTGGTGACCTGGGATCCCTTCCAGCACCCGCGGCTCGCCTGCGATACGTCCCGTCGCGGCGCCATGGATTTCGCAGAAGAGGAAGAAGAGGAAAAAGATCAAGGCGGAACACGAGAACGACGCCGATGAACTGCTGCGGCGGCGGCGGAGGCGGCGAAGAACACAAGTCAGTGGCTAGAGAAAGTTGGAGAGCAGAGGTTCACGGGAGAGAAGGTTTGCGCGAGGAGCAGCAATGGTGCGGAGAGAGAAAGCTAGAGGTGAAGGAGGCTTTGGGAAGAAGGAAGAGGCGAGGCTCCCCCCCGGTGGCTTATATAGGCGGCGGGGGAGGGGAGTGGGATGACCCTGCGGTCGTGTGGCCCGGTGTGGCCTAGGGCACAGGGAGGCCAACCGACGAATCAGCACAAAGGATCCCGGCGCATAAGGCGAGGCGTGCGACGTGGGGGTCAGCTCCTGCAGTTATGTCACGTCGCGCGTGGGTCGTGGGTCCCAACTCATTGATCACATCGTGGGAGAGTCGGAGGTAACCGTTGGAGCGCAATCGGCAGAAGATACTTTTGTCAGAAAATGAAGACACGAAGTGAGAAGGACCCAAGGCCAATCGGGTGGAAGTGGTGTCAGCCGAGTGTGATCTCCGAGTCGGCCGACGGGCTCGGAGTGACGTACTCGAGGAGGCCATTGCAGTCGGAAAACGTCAAGACAGATTGAAAAGCTGCAAAGGCCCCGCGGTCAAGTGACCGTGGGACCTTTACAGCTTTAGGGGCTACTGTCGGGGGATTGGTACCCGGGTAGGCTAACCCAAGCGGAAGCAAGCTTTCAAGACAAGGATGGGCCGATTGGGCTGCAGCTGGGCCGAGCTGGGCGGAGGTACGACCGATTTCTCCAAGCAATCGGCCATACCAAATGCCAGCAGTCGGCCCAGGCGCAATCGGCCCACCCTTCCCTTATCAGACATTCGTCCGATTGGTCTGCAGCTGGACCGAGGTTGATTCCCAGAAGGCCGACTACCCAGAGCAATCGGCCTTACCAGGAACCACCAGTCGGTCCAGGCACAATCGGAGCAACCTACCACCCAATCGGGGGTATGATTACGAGGTCATAAATACCATATCCCGAGATATCTGGGTGGCAGGAAGGCCAGGTCACATCGAGGATTTGCTGGAGATACGGTGTCGACCTCCCCGCCGATTCCGCGGACAGGCCGACAAGACCGCACCCCCTAGCTCCACTGTTCGTCACTAGGCTCTACGAGGTAGCAGCATGGGCCGCCGCTCGTAGGCTCCGGATCACCCGGATAGGAGCAGTCGGTGGGCCCAGGCCGATTAGAGCTTGACAGCTGGGCCCATTCGGCACTGAAGTTACCGAAGTACCCTGGACTCACACTATAAGAGCCAGGGTACCCCTCCTGCGCGAGGGACGCCACACCTGAGATCTCATTAACTCTTTCCCCCTTCAGTTCATTTACTGCCCGTAGTCACTCCCCAGGGAAGCAGGAGAAGACCTTGCCCACGGCGGCGGTTTACTCCTTCCCCTGAGAAGATAGAAGAGCAGTTATTGTAGTTCCTTCATTGATATATAAGAGACAGGCAGGAGTAGGGGTGTTATCTCTCCGGAGAGCCCCGAACCTGGGTACATCGTGGTGTCTTCACCGTGCTTGTGCCCAACCCGATTCCGGCACCATCGACATTCTCTCCCTCGTGTCTTCCCCTCACTTTAGCCATCCCCATGGCATTTGCCGTCACATATCGACGACAGCAAAGGTACGCAGGATAATGTCAGAATTGAGGTAAAATTTATAATAGGAGTCCATAATGAATCTCTCAATGAAGAATATTAGGGAATGCCCTCTGATATAGGATCTTCACAGTCTAGTGCTTTTAACTATTCGAAGGATACGTTGTGGAGTAAGGTGAAATGTTGGATTGAAAAAAATGATATCTTCATCTTGGAAAGATGTCCAAATTAAGTCGATAGCGCAGGCGGTGCCAATATGTTCCATGTCATGCCTCAAGTTGCAAAGGGGACTTTGTGAAAATCTCAACATGATGATCATGCAAAGTTTTTTGGGCAGCCTAAACTTGGTTGGGTATCCTGTAGGGGAACGCGGCAGAAAACAAAAATTTTCCGCACTACGAACAGCCCAGGACCACTATGGAGACTGCATACAAGGTTTTGATCTGATCGTTACCGACTCGTAGCGCAGCGGAAGTAGAGTCGATGTAGATCGTTGGTGCAGACCCCCGCAGCTAGGATTTAGAACCTCCCAACCGCGAGGATGTCCTCCCTCGTCTGCTCCTCGGACAGCGCTCCGAGAGGCGGTCGGACAGTCCCTCGGACGATGTCACGGACAGCCCTTCGGGAGGCCCCTCGAAACTCGATCGGTAACTCGGACAGCCCTTCGGGAGGACCCTTGAAACTCGAACGATAATTTGGACAGCCCTTCGGGAGGACCCTCGAACAGCCCCTCGGGCAAAAGATCGAAACTACGACCTCTCTACGGGGTTGCACACATATGGTGTCATCTATCCGGCAGGGCTTCGCCGTCCAGAACTAGTTCCTACCGGAACCCAGACAGCCTTTCGGCTCTACGAAACTATTTCGTGGGAGGGAGAGAAGAAAGCCAGATCATGCAATGGCACTTGTTGAGAGTTCAAGTGAGAACTTGGATCAGATTTGAGAGACCCCTCTCCACCCCTATTTATAGGGTGAGAGGCTATGGGGAAAAACCCAAAATGCCCTCCAAACTGCATCATTGCCTGCATCATCATGCAAGCTGCATCATCGCCTGCATCATCATGCAAGCTGCATCATCGCCTGCATCATCATGCAAGCTGCATCATCGCCTGCATCATCATGCAAGCTGCATCATCGCCTGCATCATCATGAATAGTGTATCCACTATTCATGAAGACATTTATCTGCGACCGTAAAATCCGAAACTTTTCTGTAGGTCTTAGAAAAATTCCAGTACCCACTAAAAGGATTTTGGACGCGTTCCGAAACAATTCCGGATTAGTGATTTTCATCTGCGAAAAGCAACCAAAGCGGTTCCGGCAGCTCCGGAACATTTCCGGTTTTTTCTCTCTGGAAAAATCCCAGAAGTTCCCAGAACAATTCTGGCACCCTCCAAGAATTTCCAGGCGTGTGCCGAAACCATTTTGACTTAATGATATATTCCGAAACAACTTTTTGGTTTTACCGAAATTATTCCGGTGTTCTCTTTCCGGAACTTTTCCGTTTTCTCCGAAACCTTTCCGGTGACTTTCTCTCAGACTCCCTGTCTAGTATTCAGCAGATAGATGACCCTTAAGCGTGTGACCCTATAGGTTCGGTGAAGTATAGACATGACCCGGAACACTTTCCGATCAATGATCAACATCGGAGCCGTGGACACCCATATTGACCCCTATACCCACACGAATAAATATTCGAGTGAACCTCCAGTTGCCGTGTGCTATTCCTGTTGCTTCGTGATATGTTACAAATACCCGAGGTGAGACTTATCGGCATCCCCGTGGATCAACACTTGTCCACTATGCCAGTTACCTCGTTACTAGTATTGTTCTCTTTTCTCGTTCCCGCGTTCCGGCATCCCTGTGATCAAATCACACTGTGTCTGGCCAGACGATGGTGGATACCGTAACACCGAGAGGGCCCGAAGAATATCTCTCCATCGACGGAGGAGCAAATCCCAATCTTGAGCTACCTAGTTCCTTGTCATACTTTTCCGTGAACCCGTAAGCCGCCGTAATAGCCACCCTTTTACAGATGACGTTTAACAAACCCCAAAGTTCACGAAGCAAGTACGAAGGAACTCGATACTCTCATGGTCTAAGGAATTATGCAAACGCTCAACTTTCTCTGTGTTATAATCCATTAACTGGTGACGAATGTATCTCATAGCATAACATCAATCTGGGTCGATTCAACACAAATGTTCTTCTAACATTGTGCCCTCAAAATTGCCGGCATAGTCATGCCCATGATCAGGAAAACAGAACCATCATGCAACACTTGAGCTAGTCTTAGAGGCGAGACTAGGAATATATATTTTTTATCCGTTTATTATTCCACACGTGCATATGAGTCTTCCTCCGAGCCTCGTGGTTATTGCAGACTCGAGAACCATAGCAGTTATAGCATGGAATATAAACATAATTAGGAACATGGGGATAAATAATAACATTTATTATTGCCTCTAGGGCATATCTCCTACATATCCTACCACTAGTACAAAACAGGCCTTTGGATATGAGCAAAGACCACGGCC
The DNA here is from genome assembly GCA_950022295.1 of Bromus sterilis. NCBI lineage: Eukaryota > Viridiplantae > Streptophyta > Magnoliopsida > Poales > Poaceae > Bromus > Bromus sterilis. The sequence continues at coordinate 87,993,804 of OX465599.1, forward strand.
CGAACACGAACCGGTTCTACTGGCCGAATTTCACCGGTTCGTGAGGCTGGGCTTTAGAACCGGTTCGTGTGGTGGGCCCGAGCCCAACGGCAACCTGCCACCACACCTGTAGAACCGGTTTGTAGTACAAACCGGTGCTAAAGGTGTGGCGGCAGATTGCCGTTGGGCTGGGGGGGGGCGCTAGAACCTTTAGCACCGGTTGATGCTACCAACCGGTTCTAGTGTCCCACCTATAGAACCGGCTGGTAGCACCAACTGGTGCTAAAGATTCTGCTATATATACTCCTTCTTCTCCAACATGAGCCGGCCAAGCTCATTCTCTGTTTTTGAAGCTCACTTCTCTCTTTGCTCGAGTTCGTACTCCATTTTGGCCAAGATTTGTGAAGATTTGAAGAAAACCTTCTACATCCAAGTGTTCACAAAGGTTAGCAGCTTTGTCCTCTCTCATTTTTGCTAGCTTAGCTTGTGCTATGCTCTATATGTGTAGATTTGTGGACTTTAGTTTGGGAGCTAGCTATATAGTGATATGTGGAGTTTATTTGATTTATATGCACTTTGAGCTCAAGTTAATTAGTATGCATATTTGTAGTGATTGGTTAGTGTCTTCCCGCACATGGACGTATAGTTATCACCGTCGATCGCCCCCATCGTCCCTCTTCACCGGCACCACCTTGGTGAGCCTCTATATATGTGTTTCTTATATTATTTTATATAAAAAAAATTATTTGTATGATTTAGATAGATACTTGTCTAATTTTCTTACTTGTATGATTCTTTGTTATACATAGTGCGATGGTTATGGTATCCGCGCATGTCGGCCCTCGTCCTGTCTATGATTCGGATGTGGTATATATATATATTATCTTTTATAACTATTAATTTGTTCCATTTTTCATGTTTGACAATGATGACCAATTAAGTTGACATAGATATTTTTATCTAGGAGGTATGTGAACCGGAGATTGAAACTGACCCTCTGGTTGAGCGGTTAAATTTAGTTGAAAAAGAATTGAGTATTTGAAAGAAAAATTGAAAAAAGTTGAAGAAGAGAAGATGATATTGGAGTTTTATGTTGCCGATGTCGTCGGTGATCACAAGAACAAGATGGATGTAATGCGCATGAAGATTAGGAAAATTAGAAAATATGCCCTTACTAAAGAGGCTTGGTATCATTATGATGTTGGAGCAATTGGTACCTTTGTTGCGATATTGATCGCATTTATTATTGCATTTAAATGCTTTAGGTAGATAGTTTTATTTTGTTTTTATGATAATAAGTATGTGTATGAACTTTATGTATGATCAACTTTATGTATAAATTGAACAACATTTGTGCATGTATGATCAATTTTATGCATATGAATTACTTGTATTAATTTTATCTTTTCGATGTTGTGCCATTATGAAGATGAGTCGGCAATGGATGTACGAAAAAGACCGATGCTCTGGCGAGTTCATTAATGGCTTGCATAGTTTTCTGCAAGTGGCTGAGGCTAACAAGCGGGATGGTTTTATGTGTCGTCCATGTGGTGTCTGCAAGAATAATAAGAGCTACTCTGACTCAAAAGATATTCACCTCCATCTGTTTAAGCATGGTTTCATGTCCGGCTATAACTGCTGGACCAAGCACGGAGAAAGAGGGGTTCTGATGGAAGAGAATGAAGAATATGAGGATGATGACAGGTATCCTGGGTTCCAGCTGCCTGAATACGGTGGTACAATGGGGGAACATAATGAAGAACAAGAGAAAGAACAAGAAGGTGAAGAAAAGGCATCACATGAGCCCGATGATGAGCTTCGCCGTGTCATTGTTGATGCACGGAGAGGATGTGAAAGCGAAAGGGAGAAGTTGAAGTTCAATCGCATGTTAGAGGATCACAAAAAAGTATTGTACCCAAATTGCGAAGAGGGAAACACAAAGCTCGGTGCCGCACTCGAATTATTGCAATGGAAGGCAGAGTATGGTATACCTGAGAAGGGATTTGGGAAGGTACTGAAAATATTTAAGAAGAGGCTTCCAAAGGATAACGAATTGCCTGACAACACTTACGAAGCAAAGAAGCTTGTCTGCCCTCTAGGACTAGAGGTGCAGAAGATACATGCATGCCCTAATGACTGCATCTTCTACCGTGGTGAGTACGAGAATTTGAATGAATGCCCGGTATGCGGTGCATTGCGCTATAAGATCAGACGAGATGACCCTGGTGATGTTGAGGGAGAGCGCCCCAGGAAGAGGGTTGCTGCCAAGGTGATGTGGTATGCTCCTATAATACCACGGTTGAAACGACTGTTCAGAAACAAAGAGCATGCCAAGTTGTTGCGATGGCACAACGAAGACCGTAAGAAAGACGGGAATTTGAGACACCCCGCTGATGGGTCACAATGGAGAAAAATCGAGAGAATGGAAGAAAAGGAAAATGGCAAGTTTACAAAGGACCCCAGGAACATATGGTTTGGTTTAAGTGCAGATGGCATTAATCCTTTTGGGGAGCAGAGCAGCAATCATAGCACATGGCCCGTGACTCTATGTATCTACAACCTTCCTCCTTGGAAGTGCATCAAGCGGAAGTTCATTATGATGCCAGTGCTAATCCAAGGCCCTAAGCAACCCGACAACGACATTGATGTGTACCTAAGGCCATTAGTTGAAGAACTTTTACTGTTGTGGGCTAAACCAGGTGTACGTGTGTGGGATGAGAACAAACAGGAGGAATTTGATGTACGAGCATTGCTGTTTGTAACCATCAATGATTGGCCTGCTCTTAGTAACCTTTCAGGACAGACAAACAAGGGATACAAGGCATGCGCACACTGTTTAGATGAGACTGAAAGTATATATTTGCCCAACTGCAATAAGAATGTGTACCTGGGACATCGTCGGTTTCTTCCGACCAATCATCCCTTAAGAAAGAAAGGCAAGCATTTCAAAGGCGAGGCAGATCACCGGAAGAAGCCTGTCCGCCGTACTGGTGATGATATATACTTGATATGGTCAAGGATTTACCAGAGCAAGTAGTCTTTGGAAAGGGTCCTGGTGGAAAATCTGTTCCGCATGACGCTGACGGACACGCACCCATGTGTAAGAAGAAATCTATATTTTGGGACCTACCCTATTGGAAACACCTAGATGTCCGCTCTGCAATCGACGTGATGCACGTGACAAAGAATCTTTGCGTGAACCTGCTAGGCTTCTTGGGTGTGTATGGGAAAACAAAAGATACACCGGAGGCAAGAGAGGACAAGAAACATATGAACGAAAAAGAAGGCATGCCCCCAAAGCAGTACGAGGGTCAAGCCAGCTACGCTCTTACCAAAGCAGAGAAGGAAATCTTTTTTGAATGCCTGCTCAGTATCAAGGTCCCGTCTGGCTTCTCGTCGAACATAAAGGGAATAATAAATATGACAGAGAAAAAGTTTCAGAACCTAAAGTCTCATGACTGCCACGTGATTATGACGCAACTGCTCCCGGTTGCATTGAGGGGGCTTCTACCAGAAAATGTTCGATTAGCCATTGTGAAGCTATGTGCATTCCTCAATGCAATTTCTAAGAAGGTAATCAATCCAGAAAGTCTACCAAGGTTACAAAATAATTTGGTCCAATGTCTTGTCAGTTTTGAGTTGGTGTTCCCACCATCCTTCTTCAATATTATGACGCACGTGCTGGTTCACCTAGTCGACGAGATTGCAATTCTGGGTCCTGTATTTCTACACAATATGTTCCCCTTTGAGAGGTTCATGGGAGTCTTAAAGAAATATGTTCGTAACCATGCTAGGCCAGAAGGAAGCATCTCCATGGGCCATCAAACAGAGGAGGTCATTGAGTTTTGTGTTGACTTTATTCCTGACCTTAAGCCGATTAGTCTTCCTGAATCGCGGCATGAGGGGAGAATGGGTGGAAAAGGCACGCTAGCATCGCGCCCAATAATATGTAGGGATGCAGAATCTTGGAAGAAAGCACACAATATTGTTCTACATAATTCTGCCTTGGTGGCCCCGTATATCGATCAACACGAGAATATTCTATGCTTAAAAAACCCGGAGCAGTCTGAAGTCTGGATTAAGAAGGAACACAATAGGACTTTCAGCGGTTGGTTGCAAGACCATCTCACGGGTAACGACACTGTTGAAGAGGAGTTGTACTCGTTGTCCGGCACACCATCTTTGACTATAATGACTTTGAAAGGGTATGAGATAAATGGGAATACATTATACACGATCACCCAAGATGAAAAGAGCACCAACCAAAACAATGGTTTCCGCTTTGATGATGCAATCAACAATAAGCAAAAGGTCACATATTATGGTTACATAGAGGAGATATGGGAACTTGACTATGGACCTGATTTTAAGGTCCCTTTGTTTTGGTGCAAATGGTTCAATCTGACAGGGTTAAAGGTAGACCCGCAGTACGGAATGACAACAGTGGATGTCAACAATCTTGGGTACAGAGGGGAACCATTCGTCCTAGCCAATGATGTGGCTCGGGTTTTCTATGTGAAGGACACGTCTAGCAAAACGAGAAAAAGGAAAGATAAGGAAGCGAATACATCATACGGTGAGCCAAAGGGCCACATAGTTCTTTCAGGGAAAAGAAACCTTGTGGGAGTGGAGGACAAGACAGACAAGTCAGAAGATTATGAAAAGTTTCATGAAATTCCTCCCTTCACAGTAAAGACTGACCCAAGCATCGTGTTAAATGAAGAAGATTGTCCATGGTTACGGTGCAAAAAGAAAGGGAAACACGCGAAGAAATAGTTCATATGTACCACTCTAGGATGTGATCCGGCTTCAATGCCAAATGGTTTCCCCTACATACAGCCCGACGGTGGCGGCTCATGAGTGCAATGCACCGTCGGACGTATGCAGGGAATCCGAATGATTTGTATTCGGTCGATGAACTGAAAGATTTCTTTGTGTAGAACAAAACACAAGGTTTCACCTACATACAGCCCGACGATGGCTCATGAGTGCAAGCATATCAATGCGCCATCGGACGTATGCAGGGAATCCGAATGATTTGTATTCGGTCGATCAATGAACTGAAAGATTTCCATGTGTAGAACAAAACACAAGGTTTCCCCTGCATACAGCCCGACGGTGGCTCATGAGTGCATTTAATGATTTATTTTGTGCCAAATGACCCTGAAAATGGAAAGCATCTACAAATGAACTCAGAAAAGGTTGAAACTTGGCATGGTATCATCATTTTACCCATATAACATGTGTGCAAAAGTTGAGAGGGTTACGAAAAAAACTGGATGCACTTCGTGTACAAACTGGAGCATCTCTTTCGAAGTGTGAGGGTTTTAGACGAAAACTCATCTGTTACAAAGGCATTTCATTTTTCTAAACTTTTTTGAACTCGAGACTTTTTGTGCATTCAATATGCACCATTCAAAGCCACATACTAAAATTTGAACCATTTCTGACTTCGTTTGCTATTTTTCATGCATTTAATGATTTTTTTTGTGCCAAATGACCCTGAAAATGGAAAGCATCTACAAATGAACTCAGAAAAAGGTTGAAACTTGGCATGGTATCATCATTTGACCCATATAACATGTGTGCAAAAGTTGAGAGGGTTACGACAAAAACTGGATGGACTTCGTGTACAAACTGGAGCATCTCTTTCGAAGTGTGAGGGTTTTAGACGAAAACTCATCTGTTACAAAGGCATTTCATTTTTCTAAACTTTTTTGAACTCAAGACTTTTTGTGCATTCAATATGCACCATTCAAAGCCACATACTAAAATTTGAACCCTTTCTGACTTCATTTGCTATTTTTCATGCATTTAATGATTTATTTTGTGCCAAATGACCCTGAAAATGAAAAGCATCTACAAATGAACTCAGAAAAGGTTGAAACTTGAGATGGTATCATCATTTGATCCACATAACATGTGTGCACAAGTTGAGAGGGTTACGGTAAAAACGGGATGTACTTTGTGTACAAACTGGACCATCTCTTTCGAAGTACGAGGGTTTCAGACGAAAACTCAACTGTTACAAAGGCATTTCAACTTATTTCAACTCAAGACTTTTTGTGCATTCATTATGCACCATTCAAAGCCGCATACTAAAATTTCAAACCTTTCTAAATTCATTTGCTATTTTTCCTGCATTTAATGATTTATTTTGAGCTAAATGACTCTGAAATTGGAAAGCACTACAAATGAACTCAGAAAAGGTTGAAACTTTTCATGGTATCATCATTTGACCCACATAACATGTGTGCAAAATTTGAGAGGGTTACGGCAAAATGTGGATGCACTTCGTGTACAAATTGGACCATCTCTTTCGAAGTACGAGGGTTTCAGACGAAAACTTATCTGCTACAAAGGCATTTCCTTTTTTTAACTTATTTTATCTCAAGACTTTTTGTGCATTCATTATGCACCATTCAAAGCCACATACTAAAATTTCAAACCTTTCTAAATTCATTTGCTATTTTTTATGCATTTAAGGATTTATTTTAACTATTTAACAAAGTATTTCACAAACTAGTATTTGAAAAAAATTCAACTTGAAACTATTTAAATTTGAAAACCACTATCACTAACAGAATGTTTATAATTATCTTTTAATCTAAAGAAAAAAAAGATTCATTAAAAAACTCGAACTATTCTAATAGCTAGACAAAATCTAAAAAAAAATAATACACTAATATAAACTATATAGCTTTAGTAGCGCTTTGTTATACTAACCGGTGCTAAAGGTCTCCACTCTTCCCGCTGAAAATTTGCCCGAAAATTTGAGAAAATTGGTGACCTTTAGCACCGGTTTGTGGTACTAACCGGTGCTAAAGGGTCTTTACTACCGGTTTGTGATACAATTCGGTGCTAAAGGTCCCTTGATATATAAGTAGCACTTGGAGCAGCAGTTTCCCCACCGCTGCAGATCGACTCCCACGCCGTCAGGCTGCTTCTCCTCGTCGTCGTCGTTACCGTGCCACGCGCCTCTCGCTGGCTCCGCCCCTCGACGGACCCTCTCCGCCGTCGACGTCCTCCGCGCCCTCTCCACCAGGCTGTGCACCGCGCCCTCTTCACTAGGCCGGCCGTTCTCGCGCCGCTGCTCGTCGCCGTTCCTCGCCTTCGTCTCCGTCGGCGCTGCCGCTGGTGAGCTCTCCTCTTCCCCCCTGTCCGACCACATGCATGTGTCCACGGCGAGCTCCGCCGTCGTAGTACCCCGGCGAGGATCCCGACGACGACGAGGCCCCAAATTTTTGCTAGAGATGATGAACATTTTGCTAGATGGACATTTTTGCTAGATGGACATGTTGCTAGATGAACATTTTGCTAGATGAAAATGTTGCTAGATGAACAATTTTGCTAGATGAACATTTTGCTAGATGAACATTTTGTTAGATGAACATTTTTGCTAGATGAACATTTTGCTAGATGAAATTTTTTGTTGTAAGCCTTGTAGTCAAGTATATATATGCTAGGCGCCAAAAATGTATTTAAAAAATATTATTTTAGTATGTGTTTTGAACGGTGCATGAATGAAATTTTGTTAGTATATATATTGTTATAAATATTATTAGTATATATATATATGAGATGTTCTACAATTTGAGCTATAGATCAATAGCTATTAACATGCAAATATTGAGATATTTTTAGTTGTAATTTTATTAGTTTCATTAGTGAGAATGCCGGGCCCGCATCCTCGTTACCGTCGCGCTCCGGGAGTTCTTGACGAGATGCGTAATGTCTGGGATTGGGCTCCACCGGGATGGCACTGGGAGGTGGTTTCCGGGGTGCGTCGCTTAGCGAGGAATCCGGGTCTTGTCGTCAACCCGGATCTTCTTTGGTGGCGGTCGCGTGGGCCACAGTCGATGCGGAGGGAGCCGGCCCCCGAGAAGGTTATACGCCGACGTATCAGGGAGGAGGACGACCACGTCTGTCGCTACATGGCGGCGTTGGATGCCGGGTACTACAGTTTATGGCAGGTGCTTCAGGGATCTCACCCTAGCTACGAGTGGGTGATGGTTCCTTCTCTTTGGGTGTCCACCGCCAGCCGGATCCGACGTCGTTTACTGTTTTAGCTAGTGATATGTTATATATATATATGTACTACCTCTAGTGATCGACATATATATTAGTGTTGCATATATGTGAACTGGATTATTCGAGATGTAAGCTGGATTATTATTCTAATATTATTGTTGCATGTGAACTTGATTATTTGAGATGTCATTTTCTATATTTGCTTATACTAAATTGTTTTATCTTTTTCTGCATCTCGCCGATATTAGTTAAGCTATGGACGGCGTGTTCAATAGCGGCAGAGAGCAAGAAGATGATATGTACGAAATTATCGCCGACACCGATATCGGTCCTCATGATGACGCCGATATCGGTCCTCATGATGACGCTAATATCGATGATGACGGCTTACGATATCTGAACGATTCCGGTCAGGGAATGTTCGACGAAGGAGAAGAAGAAGATCTTCAATTAACAACAAAGTCTGCCGAGGTATATATATATAAATACATATATAAGGCCTCTGGTGATCATAAAATTTACAAATAATTGATTTATCACTAATAATTAACAAATATTTCTTCTTCTAGAAACTTGGATCGAGCAAATCTTCTTCAAGCAAAGCAAAACGTGGTCCGGCCAAATTGCCACGGGATGATGTAAAGTACAACATCGATGGGATCGGTTTGAGTGGCCAGCCGAATGCTCCGGAAGCTCACGTGAAGAAATGGATAGCTATATGCGGAGTAATTGTTAGAGATAACATCCCGATTAGCACTCAAGAATGGCATCAGCCAAAGGAAGGTGGAAACAAGAGTTTTGTCAGCGATAGAGCAAAAGAGTATCTTTGGGCTAAACTCTTATCATATTTCACCCTACCAGATTGGGCGACACCAGACGATGTGTTGAAAGTCAAGCATGCTACTCTTAAGAACATGGAAGAACTATTCCGATCTTGGAAGGTAAAGCTATGGTCCAAATACGTCGCTAATAATAAGAAGACTCCAATTTTCACTGGAGCACTAGCGAAGGTAGAAGCACATTGGGACCAATTTGTGGAGAACAACGAATCAAATGAAGCTAAACTTCGGTCGGAAATAAACAAGATTAATGCTGAGAAGCATAAGCTTTTCCATACCATGGAGCCAGGTGGCTACAAGTCCGCGTCGCCTAAGTGGGATGCATTTGAGAAGAAGCTGATTGCTGCAGGGGTCACTCCAGTCACAATATATTTTCCACCCAGGTGCAGGAGTTGGTTTTTTGGGCATGGGGGAAAGTTGGACCCAAAGATAGGGAAGGTGATCATAAAGGCAAGTCTTAAAGGAGCCGATCAAGAGATACTAAATGCAATTGATGATGCTAGGAATGGGATTTTCATCCCAGAGAGAGAGAACGACGAGCTTACACGCGCCCTCAAGAATCCTGAACATCCGGGACGAACGCGAGGCGTAGGCGTTGTTCCACGGTATGAGGGGTTTGCGGAGTATAAAGATACTTACAAAAGCCGTGCAAGAAAGAAGAAGCTGAAAGCAGACCGTCTTTCAAAGTTGGAAAATGCTATGAAGGATATGCAGGAGCGACTACAGGCGTCACATAGCCAGCAACCGCAGCCAACTCAAGATCCACCTGAAGCAACTACCGTCCCATCTATGACGAAAAGCACTGTGGCTCCACGGGGGTCGATGATGGTCACTACCCCGTGGATGATATCACAGAGCAGAAACGTTGCGAGCTAATCTTCAAAATGAACAATATATCCATTAAGGTGGAGGACGACTTTGCTTTAACGAATCCACCTGGAGCACTGCACCACTGCAATCCGATTCCACCTGGCTATGCTCGTGTCGGGGTGGATGAAGTTGTGACGGAATATCAAGAAATAAACCTTGATTTTCCTGGAGGTGAAGGGCAGCAGACCCTCAGAGAAGCCAAACAAAGTGGTATCTATCTATGGAGAAAACAATGGATCATATTTCCAGCCATTATGTGAAGTCCAACGCGTTCGACATCAAGTTCACCACCACCCCCCGAGATGGAGTGAATCCCGACTCCGCAGCACCAGCCGAGTCCTGCACCCCTCCCCGAGATGGAGCGCAGTGCGACTCCACAACATCAGCCGAGTCCTTCACCAGCATCCATCCCCGAGATGGAGCACAGTGGGACTGATCCGCTGCGACGTCAGCCGAGTCCTGCACCATCCATCCCCGTGGAGCGCAGCGCGACTCCGCCGCGTCAGTCGATTCCACCGCAACCACCCCACATCGCGAGTCCGCAGCGCCAACCGATCCCACCAGCTCCCCCCGTGATGGATAGAAGGCAAACACGACAATAAAAAAGTAATCAACCTCCGCCGCGTCATAGGAGTCCACCGAAGAAGAAACCAAAGAAAGTTAAACCCCAGAAGAGTCCGCCGGTCTTACCCTGAGATAGGAGTGTAGCTGAAAACAAGGCCATAGTGGATGAAGCCGTGGCGAAGCTCTTTGCACCGAAACCTCCCCCGCCACTGAAGGAGAAAATACCCGAGGTAATAGTACAACACTTTTTGAAGATGTTTGAACCCCCTGTTAAGACCGTGTTCTCGGACTACGAACGCTCTATTAACAAGTCATTTCTGCAAAAGGGTTCAAGAAGCAGCCACTCGGGCAGTAAAAAATGCGGAAAAACTATTGCCCAGCTCGGAGAACAGACAGTGCAATCGATAGCCCCGCTCAAGGTGAATACCAAGCAGCAGGAAGAGATAACCGACGAACAAAGAGCATTTGCTAGAGAGGCGGGTCTTACTATTGAACATTTTTTAAACCTTGATGAATTGTCCGGTGTGCCAGCTGCTCCAAAAAGGAAATATGCAAAAGGGGAGCCTATGGTCACTGAAGAAGAAGAGAAGCTATTATCAACGCAAATGTGCAACTTGCATAAGTGGTACATCACAGAAGCTATACCGTTCGAGATACCCGGCTTCTGGATTCCGATCAGGCGAGATTCTTTCGACAATGGAACTGGTGACTTGTGGATTGCAAATGAAGAATTATTTCAGTTATTCCATCAATTGGCACTCGAAAAATCTATCGTCAGTTTGTATTTTCTGTAAGTGATTTCTTTCTAGCTCAGCTCGTACGTCATTGACTGTATTATCCTCACTATATATATTCTTTTGTGTGTGGTATTACGCAGAATGAAGATATACGAAATGAGAAAAGATGGAGTCTTTGGCATTGGGTTCATTGACCCAAATATCATACATGAAGTAACAGTAAAACATAATACAGAATACACGGAGACCTTTTGCTTAAAATTTTGAGGGATCTACATGCAGAAGAACATATACTATTTCCTTACAACTTCAAGTGAGTGTCATTATTTTGTACTACAAATTATAGTTTTGCTTACTCGATATTGTTATATAAGTGATACCCGCTTACGTGTGCGCAGCTATCACTTCATCCTGATATACATTGAAATGGAAAAAATAAATGGTTACAGTAATGGACTCACTACGTAAATATATTAGTGAGTATATAGAAATTAGGAACTCATTCGCCAGGTAATTTTAATCATTATCACACATGTAGGCTTCTTTAGTGTTCACTTTAAGTTTATGTTATATCAAGTAATTAACTTCTTTATTCATTTTCTTTGACGGCAGAGTTTGAGAAAAGTTCAAAAAACTCGAGCGCGGTGAATGGAAGGAGAAGCTGACGTGGCAGTACGATAGATATGTGAGAGAACATTCGATTTAATTATATTTCTAGTTTCAATATACCATTATCATATATATGCTTGATTATTAAATCTGTTTGAATTCTATTTTGTTGTGAAGTGTATGAGGCAGGCATCGGGGACTGAACCTTGTGCTTACATCGTAATGGAGAACATTCGCTATATGACCGAAAAGATTAATCAAAGAACAATGATGGTACGTAAATACTATCTAGACTTTGTTCTTACCATATGTAATATATTCATATATTCATATATTGATCATCTTTTTTAAATAATAAGATTTGGGAGAAGCGGGATAAACTCGACATAAATGATCGCATGCGAGCACTTCAAGAGGAAATATCGGGATTTCTTCTTCGTGAAGTCATAAATAAGTCGACCGGAGAATTCTCTTACCATATGTAATAGGAAACTGGTGTGTTGTCCATATGATGTATACTGTATGTATATTCAAATGCCCTCCACTGTTGTGGGCTCGAGGCAAGCAAAGAGGGGCGGTGGGGTGGTGAGGCACTAGTACTATATATGATGTATATATATGTTGGTGGTACGATAATTCTACTATATATGATGGTTCTAGCTAGCTACGAGATATTATACATGTATATATATATATATATGCATTGTACATTATGTAATAGCGTAAAATAAACAGTAATCCTAAACCCAAAAGAAAAGAATTAATAAACCCTAAACCCTAAACTATTAAAATCAAAAAGAAAATAATTAAAAAAAACTTAAACCTCTAAACCTTTAGAATCGGTTTGTGTTACAAACCGGTGCTAAAGGTTCCCGAGCCCTCGTGCCCGACCTGCCACCACGTGGCTGGCTGCAGAGCTTTTAGAACCGGTTCGTGAGCAACCGGTTCTAAAGGGGTTCACCCTCTAGCACCAAACCTTTAGCACCGGTTGCCAAAACAGGTTCTAATGGCCTCCCAGAACCGATTCTAATGACCTGTTTTGCACTAGTGTTGTAATCTATGCCACAATCTAAGAAATATGGGGTCTTAGTTTTTGCGATATGGAGCTTTTTAACTTAGCATTGTTGGTGTGACATGTTAGGCGTATTCTCATTCAACCAGATTCTGAATGTGCTCAGTTCTTTCAAGCACTCTATTTCTCAGGTGGGTTTATACTTGATGTTGAACTCGGGTCGCACCCCTCTCAAATTTAGCTATCACTAGTGGAGGGGAGAGATATCCATTATAAAGGGATAATAAGAGAATAGGCGACGTAGAATCTACCAAAGTCTGGTTATAGAATTGAATACCGAGAGATCAAATGATGAAACATTGACCTGAATTCCTAATAACCCTCTCGTTCTAGTGTCCGAGCTGATCAATAGTCAACTACTACTTCTGTCCCATAATATAGTATCGTTTTTTAAACTAAACTAGCTTAAAAATGATACTACATTATGGGACGGAGGGAGTACTTCCTAGAAATTATATATGCTATAGAAGTTCTTTATGCCTCATGATGTGAAGGCCATAGCACCTGTCCTTCTTTGAACTAGTATTGTTAGCGATTTTTGGAGTTGGCAGTTAGATAATAATGGAATTTTTTGGTGAAATCATTTATAGGATGCTAGTAGATATGAAACGATATGGTGAAGAGCAATTTAGTGTGCGAGCTGCAACTTCAAACATACTGATCAGTTAGCGAATTCCATAAAAAATCCAAGTGTGTCTCTAGAAATTAGCAAAATAATCCTTTCCTACTGAAGATGCAAGGAAACACAAGCACATGGACTATGTTGATACTTCCCACTATGGGGGAACACAGATTCTTGGAAATACTCTATGTTGATACTCTTTATTGGAGTGTTCCGTGTCCAAGTGTGTATGGGATATAGACGATGAAGAGTGTGTTGATATGATGCACATATCAAGGAACCACAACAATACAATGATTATTTCTTTTGTATTTGTTGAGGTGGTTGTAACTCCGTGGGTAGTTTGGACAGCTAGGAGAAAACTCATCCACAAAGATTTTTATTCAAACTTCTTTATCTACTCATACTTTTATGAATCGTTTTGTAGCTAAACTTGATGTGCTTAGTGTGGCATAAAGAGCACATTTTCCCCGGTCTATTTGGATTTTTCCACCTATAGTACTCATGTGAAAATTTGAGGGGATGGAGGTCTCTCTATTCATAGCAATAAGAGAGGTATGAGAGACGTTTGTAGAGACCACTTTGGTAATTTTCTTGACTCATTGGCTCGTGTTCTACCTAGAGTTTAGGACCCGGTAATTCTTGAGGCCTAAGCTCTAGTGGAGGACCTCAAATGGTGATCACTAGTGCTTGCCAATCTATTGTTACGGACATCAAAGAAGGAGTTGGAGGAAAACATGGTGTTATTATCAAATAATATCCAAATGCCAAGACAATTTTTCAAGATAAAATTTTATTTATGAATGTAGGACTTCAAATGTAGATGCCCACAATTAATCTTGAAAAAATGTCTTTGCTTTTACATCAAGGTCGGCTTATGTGGCTATCAGGACCTCATGGGATTTTATGTAATCATTCGAACATCCCAGTTGAGCAATAAAGTATTAATAAATTCCTCATAAAAACTAACACCACCAAGATCCAATCTCCAACGATGTACGATTCCCCTGAGATTGCTCTCGGGCCCTTCGATGCAACTGTTTCTTCTTATCTCTTTATCTCCGAAATCACTAGTTTAAGAGTACTCGTTGCAACGAGTACCGCGTTTTCTTCGCGCGCGACATTTGGCGCTTCGCGCGTGCGTCTAGTGGCGCGCTTTGGTGCTTTTCCGTTTTTCCTGTCTTTTAGAGGCACGAGTGCCTCAAAAAAGGAGGCACGAGAGTGCCTCAAAAAAGAGTCACGAGCACCTCAAAAAAGAAGGCACGAACGCCTCAAAAAAGGAGGCATGAACGCTTTAAAAAAGAGGCACGAGTGCCTCAAAAAAGGCACGAGTGCCTTTTCACGCTTTTCTGTTTTTCCTGTTTTTAGAGGCACGAGTGCCTCAAAAAGGCACGATAGTGCCTTTTCACGTTTTTTTTTCCTGTTTTTTAAGGCACGAGTGCCTCAAAAAAGGAGGCACGAGTGCATTTTTCGGAGGCACGAGGCACGACTCGTGCCTCCCGCGGAGGTAAGGTCGTGCCCTTTTTCTTTCGAATTTTATTTTTTTGATTTTTTTTTTCACCAAAACGTATGGAAAAAACGTGCAAAAACCGGAAAAATCGAAAAAACCACCGAAAAAATCAATTTTAAACATAAAAAACGCGTACACAAAAATAAAAAAAAAATAAATCCTGAGGAATCACTGTAAACGCGACACGTGGCGCTGTCCTTAATTAGTTGCTCCCCTTTATCTCATCTAGTCGTGTACACCATCGATCTTGACCCTCAAGTCGCTGATCCGAGAGGAGTCCGGTCAGACCGTACCCCTGCCCGTGAAAGCCCACCTGCCACCACCAAGCTAATTGGGAAGGACCAGTAAAGAGAGTAGACAATAATATACTAGTTGGTTGCTAGATAATTTTTTCGAGAATACTTTCAATCTATTCATCATTTTTCATAACGGTACAAAAAAGGTAGAAATAACAAAAAATACATCTATGTTCATAGACTACTAACGACTACTTCACGCACTAGAATGAACCTAAGTGACACCGCTATCATTGCCCCTTCCTCATTGGAGTCTGACCAAACTTATTATGATAAACAGTCGGAAAGTCGTCGGGTTAAGAACTAAGACCCACCACAGTAACGCATAGCAACCATTATCAATAATGATAAGTATAGATAAAAAAGAACCAACCTGTATACACACACATGAAGACAAAGAAAGTATGGATCCAAGTAGATACATCGAAATCCATCGTCGATTGAACCTCACGAGATCCGTCGGGCACACGTCTGCACACACCTTCCGACAATGCTAGATACGTCTTTGAAACATGGGCTAGAAGAAAATGTTATTCCATCTTTAGGGAGAGTGTCAGCACCTTATGCTTTTGAGCAGGACACAAAACCCTACATGAACTCACAAGAAGATCTAAAACCAGAGAAAGATTCTTCCACCGACAACGGGCGTGATCCGCCACATTTTCATGACTATAGGGCCACTGGGAGAGAGGGGAAGCCTAGGCTTTTCTATTGCGGTAGCGGACCGCGTCTATTCTGTAGATGGGTTTCCAACCACTCCAACTTGCCTATGGTGAAAATACAATCAATACGGTCTAATTTGAGTGGGTTAGAAGATCTAATCGCTTAGGTCATCTGAAAAACATTTTGGTTGATACGAAAAACTTAACCAACAATCAACACATACTTTTTCTATATTTGTAATAATAGTTCATATTTATGCAGCTAGAAACATATACAATTAACTTTTCTGACATAATGTGTTTCCATCCATTATATTCGATGCGAAGTCTATTTCTATTTATAGTCAAATTAAGGTTGTGCCATATAAGACTTTGCCATGATGATTGATAAAAATAATATAATGATGATCAAATCGTTTCTTCACTATTGCAACGGGTTTGCTCATAATCATTCCACTAGATAGTTTTTAGGAAGATATGGTGTTCATTTTTTTATTTACTAGTTTGATGTGATAATCATCAAGATTTTAATGAATTGATATAGTACCTTTGTCATTCCTTTGTGCTAGCTTTAAATTTCTATTTTTTTTCTTAAATTTGAGATGAGTGATATCTTCCAATGCAACTTAAGTCATTGTCGGTAACATTTCATGTATTGTTTCGATGTTTATTAAAAAGCATGTATTTTTTTTCTTGGGCCTTCGAAATGTCAAGACCGACGACCCTAGCAATATCATTTATTCATACAATAGAGTTATCTATGAGGTTGTGGCTTTTACGTTAGTGATTTTTCACTTTCTTTTTTCTTTAATTTATTTATTTTATTTAAAAGCACATGTAAATGCTGACTCGTGCATGACAACCCACGCCATTTTATTTCTTGTATTTTTTCTTCACATGAAAAAATTACCATGTAAGAATGCTTATAGCTCGCAAGAACTGCGATTCAATACCCAGATGCATCAACATGTAGTTGTGAACAATAAATCAAAAGAAATAGTAAAAAGGTAAAAAAAAGTAATAATTTAAGATGCTGATATGAACAAGGTTTAGACATCCGAGGAATTCCTTGCATAGAAAAACAAAGTTCAGTTGTGAGAAATAAAAAAACAATGTTTGAAACTGATCTTTTTCATTTTATCACAATGACTTTAGGTGTTTAAATGCCACTAGATTTTACACGCATCTTGCGTTCATAAGCATCTTCTGCCTATTTTTTTTAGATTCTTAAATTTTATTTACTGTTTTTTAATACTTTTTATTTTATTTTATTCATTAGTAACATATTAGTCTAGACTCATCTTTGAATTTCCGATAGTAGATCGCTCACTGTATTATACTTTGTTTAAGAGCAGTTGATCCTTTCCGATGAGACTCATCAACCCCAGAAAACATTCGCCGCGTTGCTTTGGAGTTTGAAAAGAATTTTTGCAGACTAGGTAGTAGGTAGACGACGGCTGGACCCGCAGTAAAGTACTCCTATACCGACCTGCAGTGTCTCGAGCTGGAGTAGAGACTTGCCCCAAATCCATGGCCGTGACACACGTAGATTTCCGCCAAGTAGGACGCGCGATCGTGAGCACGAGACGGGCTGGGATGGTCATGTGCTCCCGTGTGAGGATGGAATTTGGTCGCTTGGTCTTATGCAGCTCAATGATGCCGCCTCGTTTGGATTTTACCGGGTGGTGAGTGAGGATGGAGGCGGTGGTTGCAAGGGAATATGCATATGGTGCCGTGTTCTCTTACTCGTGACCCGGGCCCCGCCGCCCCCTCTGTACGGCTCTAAAAGCTCAGGATTCTCTCCGAGTTTGATTGCATTATTTCGACGTGGAAACGTGGAAGCTTACTTGTAAACTCTATACACCGAATTAGGGCCTTTCAGTCCATGCAACCTATGTAGTATATCTGTCTCCAGAGCAACGTAAACTCCAATTTTCGATGTATTTCCTGTATATATGTTAACTGGCGTGCACGTCACTCATGCTAGTACTAGAGTAGAGTTCCGCCTAATCGGTGCATGCACGATCAGGTGATGGGCGCGACGGCGGGCACTGAAAGGCATGAGGAGGACTGAGACTAGACGTCCCTACTCCCTCCCTAGCTGCTGTGGTGCACGATGGTCCCGTCTCTGAAGCCAGCCTTTCCCATGGCTCTCAAGTTGCGAGGTGATGACGACGTCGTCGATCGAGCGTCTCTACCCAAGGTTGAGATAGGGGACGAAGAATATCGGAGGGAATAAGAACCTCTCATCCCTCTTTCGGAGAGAGCTAGCTAGCTGGCCTGGTGGTGAAGCCATGCAAGCCTCCAAAGGCTCCTCGGGTCACGGACGTTACCCCGCTCAGTGGGCACACGCCAGATTGCCAACTCTTTTCACAAGGGACCATGCGTTGCTCCAGTGTGATTCTTTTCACAAGGGACCATACCTTGCGTTAGCAGGTAGTGCAGGTCTGTTGTTGCCTCTACAGCGTATAGTACTGTATCTGCATGCACTCCAAACTAACTAATCAACAGGGAAATCTACTTCTTTGGGATATTTATAGATCTTCACACTATTTTCGTGAACACATGTGATTCGAGCGTTTTCAGCGCTCATCCTTAAATCACCCAAAAACATTTAAATCAAGTTGTCTGAACGTACTTTGCCATCTAATACGGATTCATATTTGTCCATAGCAGCATCCGCCTGTCTATTTTCTCATAAATCAAATCCTAAGTAAAAAAAGCTTTTCGTCGGTCGGATCATAGCCATGTATGTGTTCGACACTCGGTTCCATCCGAAATCCTCTCAGTGCAAAATAAAACATCTTTGCATGAAGTGGTTACCTCACATTTTTACCAATCAGCTCGCTCAAAAGCGGACTTGCCTCGATGACATTCGTGACCAGTCATTGCAGTCGGCATTAAAGCGGGGCGTCGATCGTGAGCATCGGTCTTCGTGCATGTTCAAACCGGCTACCCGTCCGTTTACCTATTGGTACAAAATAGGCGAGGAGGCCGAGAATCCACTCTGACGCCACGGGCGTTCGCCTGGTCGGTGTCGTGGTAATACTAAAGGCATACCCCTAAGCAAGGGGAACCAAGGGGTACCCTTAGGCCCTTGGTCCTCCAAATACTCTCAAACAAAATAAGACCAGTAAAAAATATGGAGCATCAACAATCTCCGAGTAACAAGCTACTCGGAGATCAGAAGCCACTTCCGAATACAAGGCTACTCGGAAGTCCAGCAAGATCCGAGTAGATCGCCACTCGGAAGCAACCGGTGAGTCCTCCCCTACTCGGAAGACAGGAACGCAACAGACCGGAAGCATTCAATGTCGCGGGCGTTTCTTCTCCTTTATTAGTAGTAATGGGCAGACCTTTTCTGTAATTAAGTACGCATTCAATCTTGTAATTAAGACCCGTTTAAGCCGAGGAATTAAGAGGGCAGGGGCGCACTCTATATAAGCCCCCCCTCTCCTCCGGCGTGGGAACGCGCAACATTCACCACTTCTCAGTATTTTCTGAAGAAAGAACACCCCAGTTAGCCTGGGACAGGACTAAGGATTTTATCTCTACGGAGAGGCCTAACCTGTATAATCCTCTTGCGTCAATCCTCTCTACGTACAGATTCATTTAGCTCCGTTCATACCCCTATATCTATTGTCAGGATTCTATCCACGACAGTTGGCGCCCACCTTGGGGCTGAGTTGATCAGCAATCGTAGAGATGGTGTTTTTCTCATCCTCTTCGTCGGTTCACGGCCCCGAGCTCATCGTCGAAGAGGTTTTCTGCTTTGGATCATTGGCTTTCATAGCCGATGATTCGGCCTGGTTGGTGCATTCTCCGCTCCAGGCGCAATTGCTGCCTTCAAGAGGCAGCGTCCATTTCCGAGCTGACAAGTCAGGGGCCCTGCGCCTCCAGCTGTCGGTCCATCATCAAGCATCTGCGCGGTTGTCTGTCTGCCACAAGAAGAAGCGCTCGGGCCGCCCGCGCGCTCATCATCGTGGAAAATCGGTCAAGATCCAGAAGGTGGCGGTCATCGACTCGGTAGAGTCAGCTCATAAGGCCCTGGATGAACTGATCGCAAGAGAGGGCTCCACAGCATCTCTCTTGCCTCTGTTCGACTTGGTCGAAGAAGAAGGCATGGCGGCATCTGACCCCGAGTCAGGCGCCGAACAAGAAGGCAGCAGAGACGCTCCAGTCGCGGTTGCAGAAGTGTGCATGGCCGAGACTCCACCCTCTCAGCCATCGCCAGCTCGGGACAATCACGCCCGGGACGAAGCCAACAGCCCATCCAGGGCTGGCGCTCGGGAGCCAACCCGACGTGTTTCCGCTTTCCGAAGGTTGGAGCTCGGAGAGACAAGTCGACAGCCCCGCCCTCTTACTCGGGAGGAGCGGGAAGAAGCAGAAGCGGCCGAGCGGCTGCTAAATACCCCCATTGACACAAGCACTTCAGAAGGGCGAGGCCTGGAGGCAGCCAGATTAACTAATTTGGCTGAGCGAGAGCGCCTGGCCGAGCTAGAAAATACTCTGGAGCGTCAAGCTCGGGAGGTAGCTCGGCTCAGACAGAGCAGAACGAGTCGTCAACTGCGGGGCCCAGGCCGAGAACCCTTCCGAGCTATGGGTACCCCCGTAGAAAATCTCATAGCGGCGACTCGGATTGCAAATTCTCTGCAGCCCAGTGGATCGGCGACAGAAGAAATTCAGCGCCTGGCGTTTTTGTTACAAACCGCAATTGATCAAAACGCTGCTGTCAGTCAATCACAGCAGCGGATCCATTCTCAAGTTCCCCCTGCGAGGACGTCGCTGTCAGTACACACGCCCTATGGGGAAGCGCGGAGGAACAAGGACAATTCGCCTCGGCGCAGGGATGAACCCCGAGGAGATCATCGTCAATAGCAGTATCGGCATGAAGATCTTAGGAGGACAGAAGCTCGCGGGACGGGTCGGCCCGCACCGCGGAGAGAGGAGTTCCCTCGGCACCGGGACGACCGTTATTTTGATATTGAAGATGACGCTCGGAGCCATCTTGTACAGAGCTGAGTCGACCGCGCCAGATCTCATCGCCAGGATCAAGCTCGGCCCTCAATGGCCACGGGGCCGGTTTGCTTCAGTGAAAGGATTCGGTCTACCCCTATTTCGCCCCACTTCAGGATAGCTCAAGGGGTGGATAAATACCGAGGTGACGCTAAACCCCAGACATGGCTGGATGATTATAGAATAGCCTTCCAAATCGGAGGGGGTGGTGACGAAATAGCCATGATGCACCTGCCGTTGATGCTAGAGGGCTCAGCTCGGGCATGGCTGAATCAGCTCCCTCCGAGTAGCATTTGGGTTTGGGAAGACCTCGAGAAAGTGTTCATCAAAAATTTCGAAGGGACCTACAAGAGACCCGGAGGCCTAACCGAGCTGCAATTGTGTGTCCAGAGCAACACCGAGTCCACTCGGGTTACATTCAGAGATGGATCACACTCCACAACTCGGTCGAAGGCGTCTCCGAGTTTCAAGCCATTCACGCCTTCAAACAAGGGGTCAAGTACAGGGAGTTAAGTCTCAAGCTAGCCAGATCACCGCACATCACCTCACTCGGGAAGCTGATGGAGATAGCGAGTAAGTACGCTAATGGTGAGGAGGAAATCCGACAGAAGAACCAGCAGCATAGAGGAGGTGGCAACTCGGCGCCGAACCCGAAGCAGAAGATCGCAAACAACAACAAGAGAAAGCCAGAAGACGCCCCAACGGACGCAGAGATGGTGGCTGCAGCAAACGCTTCGGGCCTTCATGGCAAGGGTCAGGCATGAAAGGAGTGGCAACCGCGGCAGAAAAAGCCGTCCAATGATGATGAAGTTCTGGATCAACCTTGTCCCCTCCACACCACCCGTGACGTCGAGGGAAAGTTGGTTATTCCAAAGCATACAGCTCGGCAGTGCCGCCTGATCAAGAGAGCAGCCCAGATTGCAAGAACAGGCCCTCAACAAGATAAGGACACCGGGAAAAAGAAAGCACCCAGCCCAGAACTGGACAGCGAAGGTTCCCCGAGAGAAGACGGATTGCTGATCATCTTCGCAGGACGAGAGTCGAAGAGAGTAGAGAAGATAAGGTTCAGAGAAGTCAACTCGGCAGCTCCGGCGGTTCCGAGTTACATGAAATGGGCCGACGTCCCAATCACTTGCGATCAGTCGGATCATCCTCCTCACATTCCTCACCCGGGAAGGCACGCCCTGATTGTCGATCCTTTGGTGGAAACAGGAAATGGGAACTTCAGGATCAGAAATGTCTTGATGGACGGCGGCAGTGGAATCAACATCCTATATGCAAGCACCCAGAAGAGCATGAACATTCCAATGTCCAAGCTCCGCAAAAGCTATCTGGAATTTCATGGGATAATCCCGGGGAAAAAGGCGTACTCACTCGGAATGATCTCCCTCAATGTGGTCTTCGGTACTCCGAGTAACTTCCGGAAAGAGAAGATCAACTTTCAGGTAGTGGACTTCCCGAGTGCATACCATGCCTTACTCGGAAGGCCGGCCTATGCAAAATTCATGGCCATCCCCTGTTACGTCTATCTGAAACTAAAGATGCATGGCCCGCACGGCGTGATCACTGTCTCGGGAGACTACAAGCAAGCTGAAGAATTGTTGCAGAGAGGGTCCCTGATAGCTGACCAGCAAATGCCTGAGGTCGAGCTGGCCGAGTACAAGAAAACTGCTGACCCGTCCGAGTTACTGCAGCCAAAGAGGACATCTTCATTTGAGTCAGCTGGAGAGACTAAGAGGGTGCAGATACATCCCACAGATAAAGAGAAATACACCAACATTGCCGCCGCTCTGGACCCCCAATAGGAACTCGAGCTCGTCAACTTCCTCCGTGAGAATTGGGACATCTTCTCATGGAAGCCTGCTGATATGCCTGGAGTCCCAAGGGAGTTGGCCGAGCACAAGTTACACGTGGATCCAAAAGCAAGACCGGTGAAAGAATCCCTTCGACGGTTTTCCTCTGAAAAGAGGAAGGCCATCGGACAGGAGATAGCTAGATTATTAGCAGCCGGATTGATTAGTGAAATATTCCACTCCTAGTGGTTAGCAAATCCTGTAATGGTTCCGAAGAAAGATAAATCTTGGAGAACTTGTGTTGATTTTCGTCATATCAATAAAGTTTGTCCAAAAGACCATTTCCCTCTTCCTCGCATTGACCAGATTGTGGACTCCACATCAGGTTGCGAGAGATTATGTTTCCTCGATGCATACTCGGGTTACCATCAAATCCGACTATACGAACGAGACGAGCTCAAAACACCATTCATAACCCCATTCGGATGTTTTTGTTATGTCACGATGCCATTCGGACTGAGAAACGCAGGCGCCACATACCAACGCATGATGCAGAATTGTCTGATCTGGCAGATCGGCAGAAATGTGGAGGTCTATGTGGATGACATTCTTATCAAGTCGGCTAAAGGAAGTAGCTTACTAGCCGACCTAGCTGAAACTTTTCAGAGCCTCCGAGCCTACAGCATCAGGCTCAATTCTGAAAAATGCGTTTTTGGTGTGCCAGCAGGGAAGCTACTCGGATTCATGGTCTCCGAGCGAGGGATAGAAGCCAACCCGGAAAAAATTGCGGCAATTCAAAACATGAAGCCTCCCAAGCAGCTCCGAGACGTCCAAAAGTTGACAAGCTGTCTCGCAGCACTCAGTCAGTTCATCTCCAGAATGGGAGAGAAAGCCTTACCTCTCTACCAACTGATGAAAAAATCTCCGAATTTCATCTGGACGGAGGAAGCTCAAATGGCGTTTGAAGAACTCAAAGCGCAACTGTCAACTCGGCCATTCCTAGCAGCGCCCCAAGAAAAAGAGCCGCTCTTGTTATACATCGCAGTCACAAGCCGAGTTGTCAGCGTAGCCATAGTGGTGGAAAGGGAAGAAGAAGGAAAGTCACAAAAGGTACAAAGACCGGTGTACTACATCTCCGAAGTCCTCACCTCATCCAAGCAGAGATACCCCCACTACCAGAAGCTAGCAATGGGAATTTATTTGGCATCTCAGAAGCTCGCACATTACTTCCAGGATCATTCCATCACAGTAGTTTTTGAAGCTCCCCTGGCAGAAATTATGAATAACAGATACTCAACAGGCAGAATAGCAAAATTGAGTCTGGACCTACTGCCCTTTGACCTCAGTTACCAAGCTAAAAAAGCAATCAAGTCTCAAGCATTGGTGGACTTCCTGGCCGAGTGGATTGAGGTCCAACATCCTCCACAGCCAATACCAGAGCATTGGACAATGTTCTTTGATGGATCCAAGATGCTGCAGGGCGCAGGGGCAGGGGTGGTACTAGTTTCACCAAGAAAGGACGAGATGAGATACGTCCTCCAAATCCATTTCCCAGCAACAAATAATGAAGCCGAGTATGAGGCCCTTTTGTACGGCATGCGAATGGCCATTTCACTCGGAATCAGGAGACTTATGATATTCGGAGATTCAGACCTAGTAATCAACCAAGTAATGAAAGAGTGGGACATCAGAAGTCCAGCCATGACAACATACTGCGTGGCAGTGAGAAAATTGGAGAAAAAATTTGATGGGCTGGAGCTCCATCACATTCCAAGGGCTAAGAACCAGGCAGCAGATGACCTAGCCAAATTCGGTTCTACTCGGGGTCAGATCCCGTCAGGGATTTATTTGGAACACTTGCATTCCCCAACAGTCAAGGAGGACCCTTTCCTAGAAGCCGATCCAGATATGCCGCCTGACAAGAATATCCCCAACAAAGAGGATATACCCGCAGTAGTGGATATGGTTTTTGATGTGGAGGTTATTCCCTCCCGAGTGGACACTTCCAATCCTGGCTTATCTGCAAAAACAGGAGTTGCCTGATGACGAGATAGAAGCCAAACAGATCATTCGCAAATCCAAATCTTACTCGGTGATCAATGGGGAGCTGTACAGGAACAGCATCACTCATGTCCCCCAGCGATGCATCTCCGAGGAAGAAGGCCGCTGCATGCTATAAGACATCCATGCGGGAGATTGCGGCCATCATGCCTCAAGTCGGACGTTGGTGGCAAAAGCTTTCCGAGCTGGTTTCTTCTGGCCCGACGCCCTCAGCGATGCTCGGTACATTGTGGACCACTATGAAGGCTGTCAATTTTATGCCAACCAGCCCTTCAAACCAGCTTTCGAGCTGAAGACAATCCCCCTAGACTGGTCATTTGCAGTATGGGGACTGGATATGATCGGACCACTCCGAACGGGCAAGCATGGTTTCACCCACATTTTGGTCGCAGTAGACAAGTTTACAAAATGGATAGAAGCAAAACCTATCAAGACCCTCGACTCCGCCACAATAGTCAGCTTTATGCAAGGCATCATACAACGGTTTGGTGTCCAGCATGACATCATCACTGATAATGGATCGAACTTCAACTCGGCTGAATTCAAGAAGTTCTGTTGGACCAATGGCATTTAGGTCAACTTCGCCTCAGTCGCACACCCACAGTCCAACGACCAAGTCGAACGAGCCAACGGACTAATACTCAAAGGAATCAAGCCTCGGCTACTTCGGGAACTAAAGGAAGCAGCGGGCGCCTGGGTTGATGAACTCCCTTCAGTCTTGTGGGGATTGCGTACTGTTGGATAAATGCTCTAGAGGCAAATAATATATATGATTATTCCAATATATCTAAGCAAGTTCATAACCAGTTTCATAACGTGCTAGAACTGTGTCAGTGAAACAATGATGCAGGTGTGGTATAGAAACCCCCAGAGTTCCTAGTTAGCCTCTACATCGATAACTAGTTCATGGTCAACATGATGGTCGTGGTTTCGCGATCATGGACAATTAAGTCTCTTGACTATGAGGTCACCTCACTAGTTAAGTGATGTGATGAACATTACCCAAAGTAAGCATTGCAGCATGATCAAATCTTGTGAAGGTTCAGTGTTGTAATTACAGAACATGGTAGACCGTTCCTTTGACCGTGAGTACGTGCATAATTGCTATCTTCCCGGATGCTTTGACCTACATCCCACCACCTGACTGAAATATGAGGGTCATAACGGTTGTATCTTGGGTATTCTGTGGAGATATGTTGAGGAGTATTGGTACAAGAGCGGGATTTATAATGGATAGATACTCGGGGCCCACTCGGTGAGATTCCATCCATAAAGCTGCAGCGTGTGACTAGGTCACGGGGATGAATATCACGGGAATGAGTGAATGAGGATTAGTTCAGAACGAGGTTGAACCAGACATAGGATGTCATTGATCGAATCTCGGAACAATCCAGTATCGCTGACAAAGGGAATGCTATACGGCGTAAGCTCCAATCGGTGTTTGATATCCGGAATGCACAGGGGTCATTATGGGCATCCAGGTCCCGCTGATGATCATTGACCGTAGCCTCATCTCGGTCATGACTGGAGTGTTCTCGGACCGTAGGGTAACACACTTAAGGGCTCGATGAAATCGGAGACCTTTTCGGAACCATCGTAGTAACCAGAGAATAAAGGAAACAACATCGGAGAAGTACCGTGTTGAACCGAACAAGTTCGGAGTGAACCGGAAGATGTTCCGGAGCACTGAGAGATGGAATATTATGTTTTAGTTATTAATTAATTGAATTAATAATTAAAATCATTTTATTTCTAATTAATATGTGCAATGGGCCTTAGTGGAGAAAAAGGCCCATTAGGGGAAGAAAAAAAAGGGAAAAAGAAAAAAAAAGGGGAGTGGGGGGGAGGCGCCATGGGCCCTAGGGCCCATGAGGGTGGCGCCCCCTCTCCCCCCTTGGCCGGCGCCCCCCCCCTAGCATGTGGGATAGTCCCACACTGCTAAGGGAGGGGGGTTGACTCCCTCCCCTACCCCTATATAAAGAGGGCCATGGTGCACATATTTAATTAAACCAAATACACAATAAATCGGATTAAATTAGTATTTACTTCGAATTGAGATCGGTTTTCTCCGGTCTTCTCCCCCCTTGTCTCTTTCACGGTGGGCTCCCTAGTGTGAGCCTGTAGTGGAATTGAGGCTTCTCTGCTAGAATCGGAGGCCGTCGTGCTGCCGAAGGTCCGTCCGGAGGTCTGCTTCCACCACCTTCGCTGGATCGGAGAACGGAGGTCGTCATCGAGTCTCGTACGTGTGCGAGTACTACGAGGTGCTACACATGTGGCACTACACCCATCCGGGTGCTCAACACAGCCAGGGGGCAGTGAAACTTCATCGGCTACATCAACCACGTTTGCGGGAACGTTTCCCGCGCAACGGACTACACCCCGAGGTATGTTATTTCCGCACTCCTTTCCGTTATGATAATACGGCTAGCTAGATCTTGGGTTATGGGAACGCTAGTTAGAAAATTTTGTGTTTTCTGCTGCGAACCCCAACACGTACAACTCCCAATCGCTCAACTCGGTCAACCCCCTTCTTCCTCGTCTACGGTTCAGAAGCAGTCCTTCCGAGTGACCTCAAGCACAATGCCCCCCGTATAAGCCAGTACACAGAAGCCGAAGCTGAAGAAGCACGACAAGATGGCGTTGATCTCTTGGAAGAAGAACGAAATTTAGCTCTCACTCGCTCGGCGTTTTATCAACAAGACCTTCGCCGATACCACGACCGACATGTCCGAGCTCGCTCCTTCCAAGAGGGCGACATGGTACTTCGCATCAAGCAAACTTCGGACCACAAACTAGCTCCCCCATGGGAAGGCCTATTTGTCACCTCTAGAGTACTGCGCAATGGGGCCTATCACCTGTACGATGTAACTAATAAGATAGAAGAGCCTCATGCATGGAACGCCCAGTTACTGCGCCGCTTCTACGCATGAGCACGCTTGTAAGATCTGAATAAATATTACTTCGTAAGCATGGTGCGTCTTGCTCAATTTGTTTTCATAACTCCCTATCAGGTTTTTTTATCCAAGCTGCGCGCAGCTCGGACGAGAACTTAGAAAATTTATGTTAAGTGCTCACCAACGCCCCACAGCCTTGGGGAAGCACAACATCATCTGCATTGAGGATCTTGTATACAAGACCTTCAATAGAAAACTTTTCTAAGAACTTTCAAGTCTCAGGAGACTTGGGGGCTACTTAAAGCTATAAAAACAGGTTTTCTTCCGAGCTGTGCGCAGCTCGGACGAAAACTATCAATCAGGTTTTCCATCCGAACTGCGAACAGCTCGGACGAGAACTTAGAAAATCTATGTTAAGTGCTCACCAACACCCCACAGGCTTGGGGAAGCACAACATCATCTGCATTGAGGATCTTGCATACAAGACCTTCAATAGAAAACTCTTCTAAGTACTTCCAAGTCTCAGGAGACTTGGGGGCTGCTTAAAGCTATAAAAACAGGTTTTCTTCCGAGCTATGCGCAGCTCAGACGAAAACTATCAACCAGGTTTTCCATCCGAACTGCTAACAGCTCGGACGAGAACTTAGAAAACTTATGTTAAGTGCTTACCAACGCCCCTCAGGCTTGAGGAAGCACAACATCATCTGCATTGAGGATCTTGCCTACAAGATCTTCAATAGGAAATTTTTCTAAGTACCTTCAAAGCCTCAGTAAGCTTGGAGGCTGCTTAAAGCAATAAAACCAGGTTTTCTTCCGAACTATGCGCAGCCCGAATGGAAACTTAGAAACTTCATACAAAAAGAAAAGCAAGCATCGGAAGAAATATTCGTTTCCCACAAAGAAACAGAATACGAGTTCATCAACCAAACGAAGGAGTGTCACGGCACAACCACACAGTGCAACTTATTACAACTCCACTCGGCATCCCGAGGAAAATCTCAAACCAGTGTTTTTTAATACACTTCACTCATTCCTCGCCCGCCTCGTCCGACTCACTGGTTACGCCAGTTGACTCAACAAAGAAATCCAGATCGGGCATCAGGGAAATTCGGCTAGCAGTTTCAGCATAACGCGGAAGTAAGGAGGTGCAGCTCTGACCTTCTTTAGGATCACCACCGCTAACCCGCTCAAGATTATGGACCCGCTCCGGAAAATGTGCCTTGGTCAACGCCAGTGCGTAATTCGCACCGCTCCGTGCCGCTGAGCGTTTCCAGCGGGCCAGCTGATGAGGGGCCTCCTGGAGGACGGGTACAACAGTGTCCAATTTCACCCTGCTTCCCTCATCAGGTGACAGCTTGCTCTTCAAAGCCAGGGTAGCACCCATAACTTCTTCAGCAAATTTCTTCGCTTTAGCGCACCTCATGGTCAGCAGTCCCCGAGCCAGAGCAAATTCTGTGTCACTGGCGTATAGTTATCCCTCTTCATGACTTTCGCAAAGTCGGCCATGCGCGCTTGCTCGGCCTCCGGATCCGTTCCATACGTTGCATCACAGGAGAAGATGAATACACAATAGAAGACTTGGAAACAAGTCCACAACTCGGATGGCAAAACTCACCAGACAAGGTCTCACTGAAAACGGCAAACCGCCCAGCGCAATACTCTTCAGCTGTCTTCACCGCCTTCCGAGTTGTTTCCAACTCGGCTTCATGTTTCTTCTTATCCTCGGCACGCAGCTCGGATAGTTTCTCCAGATCAGACTCCAGCTCCGAGATGCAAGCTTCATTTTCCTTCACTGCCTGTTTGTAAAAATGCAGACTCGTCTCCAAAGCCTTGTGAGCCTTGGCCCGTTTCTCAACCTGGTCTATCTCCTTCTTCATCTTAGCAACAAAATCGTCGTTCTCCTTGACTTTCGCATCAAAGGCCTTCTTCGCCGCCTCTACAAGCAGAACGTCAAACGAGGAAATAAAGAGATGAAAAATGACAGCTCAAGAGTTTTTACCATTGTCCTCAGCATGCTGCTTCTTCAGTTTGTTATGCTCTTCAAGCAGCGCTTCGTACGCACTCTTGGCAGCAGTTTTCTCCTCCTGCAACTTCATGAAGGCCGACCCAAGCTTGCATGCCTCCTATGAAGACAAAAGGAATACCATACTCAAACAAAAACCTCCTATCAAAAGACTCTGAATAACTTCGCAAAGTTACTCGGAGCCTTGGGGGCTACACCCACGGGGTGCACTAAGAAGTGCTCCCACTGGAAGTTCACTGAAATAAAAACCTCCTATCAAAAGACTCCGAATAACTTCGCAAAGTTACTCGGAGCCTTGGGGGCTACACCCAGTGGGTGCACTAAGAAGTGCTCCCACTGGAAGTTCACTGGAATAAAAACCTCTTATCAACAGATTCCGAATAACTTCGCAAAGTTACTCGGAGCCTTGGGGGCTACACCCAGTGGGTAGGAAAACTTACGTAAGTACTTACGTGCCTGTTGGACTTCACCAACTCGGCTTCAGATGCTAACTCCCGCAGTCGTAGCTCAAACTGAGTCGCCTTAACCAAGGACTCCTTCAATCCACCAACAATAGCACTCTCCACTGGGGCCCCGACTGGAATGGCTACCGAGATAGCAGGCTCACTCCCTCGTGCAGCCGCCGAGGCGACAGGGGTCTCCTTAACAGCCTCCCCAGCTGGGGCATCAGGTGCGTCAGCTCGGGAACCAGACCCAAAGGATACCGTCCCCTCAGGAACTATCACCTCAGGAGGAGTAACCCCAGCAGCGGCAGGCTCGACAACAATTCGAGTTGGTTCGGTAGTAGAGTCAACATCCATGTCTGCAGCAGAAACAACAAACAATTAAAAGCGAAAGGACGACAGCGGTAAAAATCGCAGCAAAAACAGCGAAGAATTCTCACCAACAGCCGCAATATCTTCTGGAATAGTGCCCATTCCAGGAAAGTCAGTCACCTCGCAAGTACTAACATCCTCCATAGCTTCGGCCTCGGGATCGTTGATCCCAGGCAGCGTCTCAGAACCACTCGGACGAACACTGCAAAATAAAACAACTAAGAACAGGCCTGTGGAACCAGCAGAACATCAAAGCATATGAAAACTAACAGTCTTACTTATGGACGGTCTTCAAGCCACGCCTCGGGGGAGCAACCCTAGCCGACCCAGATCCAGCCCCCTTGGCCTTTTCAACAGCAACACCCCCTGGGGGATTAGCTTCTCGGCCCCCCAAGTGTGGCAAGCTTCTTCTTCTTCATGGGCGCAACCTTTCCAGAGCTGAGGCTCAAGGACGGAAGTTTCCCGCTGCCCTCTTCCCCACTCGGAGTATGAGCCCTCTTGCGGGTCCGAGTAAGCCCCATTCGCGCCGACTCGCGGTCCTGGTTGTTCTTCGAGCGCTGCTCGGACGCTGCCTGAGCCCGAGCTGCCTTGGACTCCAGTTCTTCCCCCGCCTCAACTCCGACCCCTGCACCGGCGGTACTGTCTTCATCCTCCTCGGCAGGATGTTGCGGAGCCAGAGGGATAGAAGATCGGAACTGGGTAAAATCCTAGCAAAAATAAGGAAGTCCGAGTTAGATCCAACAAGTGAAACGCACGCAAGATACGCATGGCATAAATCGGCATACCAAGGTGGGAGGATTCTCGATGCTGAGGGGCCTCACTCAGCCAGTCTTCTAAAGCCCATGGGTTACGCTGGTTATCATCTTCATCTGAAGTTCAAACTCGTCCATGGGCATCTCGGTATTGCTATAACGGGTGTTGTCCTGCAACCCGGAATACGTCCACATCCCCGGAGCTCTGGCCTGGAGAGGCTGAATCTTCCGAACTACAAAGGTGGCTATCAGATCCATGGCGTCTAAGCCGTTCTTCTTCAGCCGGATGACTTCTCGCATCAAGGGGAGCACCTGCTCCTTATCAGCATTGGTAAGTCGGGGATTCCAGCCCTGAGAGGAAGTTAGCCTAACGTCCGAGTAAGGCGGCAAGGTACGCACCCCCGGACCCTCGGCCACCTTGCAGTAGAACCAACTGTTCTGCCAGTTCTTGACAGAATCAGGCAGGCTAGAAGGGAAGTACTGTACCCCTTGCTTCTTGGCCAAAAACAGGCCGCCGCAGAGATGATTGAACTCAACACCACCACCCTCTCCAGATTTCTTCGGCTTTTGAGGCTTGATGGCGTATATACTACGGAAAAGATGCCAGTGGGGCTCTATGCCTAAGAATCCCTCACAAAGGGTGAAAAAACTAGAAAGGAGAGTAACGGCGTTGGGGAAAATGTGATGAAGTTGAGCACCCGTGAAGGCCAAA
The DNA here is from genome assembly GCA_950022295.1 of Bromus sterilis. NCBI lineage: Eukaryota > Viridiplantae > Streptophyta > Magnoliopsida > Poales > Poaceae > Bromus > Bromus sterilis. The sequence continues at coordinate 88,025,661 of OX465599.1, forward strand.
AAGTCCAAGAAAAAGGGATGAGGAGGCAAAGAAAACCCACGATCTACATGCGACAGCAGAAGGACTCTCTCACCATCCCGAGGAGCAGGCTCGTCTTCCCCGGCAGCGGGAAGGCGGCAACCATCGCGGGGGACCAGACCGGCATCCTGGTACCCCAGTAGCATGTCCTCCGTCACCATTGACGGGAGCCACTCCCCCGCAGACATGGTCTCGACGGCGGCGGAGGGGCAGCGCGAGTGACGACCTCCCAGGATGGAGCACGGGCGGCCGGCGAAGGCGTCTCGGCGGCGGGATCAAGCAGGCAAGGAAGAGGTGAAGCGAGAGAGAGGAGTGCGAACGGCTGCGCAGGGGGGAAATGAGTGGATCTGCCCCAAACTGAAAGGAAGGGGCGGTTTTATAGCTCGAAGCGGGAACCGCCACGCGTCAGATCCGCGCCCCACTAATGGGCCTGCCGGTTGCTCTCCCCATAAAACCGCTCCACTTCCCCATAATCCCTCCCACTTTCCCACGGGCAGTTAATTATTATCCTATAAGACCGCCGCGGGAATCGAGGAGACAGGCCCCAAACAGTGCGCCCACTTGCCTGAGAAGGAAGATTCTCTGACAGGGCGAGATCCTTTGTAAAAAGCCGAATCTGACTTCGATCCAAAACTCAGAACCGCCCCAGCTACTCGGAAGATCCATGACAACGCACACCGACCAGACTCTCCGAGTACGCCATCACTCGGAAGAAACTACTAAGCTCCCGCAGCGTCCGAGTAAGCTGTCACTCGGTAGTACCACGAAAAGAACCACTTGAGGGTTCCCCGCAAGATGAAAAACCTTGCACCCAGTTACTCAGGCCAAAATCCGAGTAACTAGCTCGCTGGTGGCCCGTCTCTGACGTAGAATGCCAGGCCACCAGTAAGACTCGACGCAGGGGGTAAAGAATCAATGTCCCACGTGGCATGGCCTAGGACTCGTCACGATGTCCTAGGGCATTGAACTTTACAAATTTGGTTCATATGGAGTTTAAGGCCTTTTACTCCGAGACACGCCTTCCGGGGCCTCAGTCCACCTCTTCCGAGAGACGTTTGAGTGTCGCCAAATTTTTCCGCTAACCTTCCCAACTCATACTCGAGGGAAAAGTTCAAACATCAATAAAGCCCTTCCGGGCCTCTTACTGAGTTTAATCTTCGCGGAAAAGCTAACAAGTGTCAGCCACCTCAATCACGAGCACCCGAAAGCGCTTGGGGGCTACTGTCATGCTAATACTAAAGGCATACCCCTAAGCAAGAAAAACCAAGGGGTACCCTTAGGCCCTTGGTCCTTCAAATACTCCCAAACAAAATAAGACCAGTAAAAACATGGAGCATCAACAATCTCCGAGTAACAAGCTACTCGGAGATCAAAAGCCACTTCCGAATACAAGGCTACTCGGAAGTCCAGCAAGATCCGAGTAGATCGCCACTCGGAAGCAACCGGCGAGTCCTCCCTTACTCGGAAGACAGGAACGCAACGGACCGAAAGCATTCAATGTCGCGGGTGTTTCTTCTCCTTTATTAGTAGTAATGGGCAGACCGTTTCTGTAATTAAGTACGCATGCAATCTTGTAATTAAGACCCGTTTAAGCCGAGGCATTAAGAGGGCAGGGGCGCAATCTGTATAAGCCCCCCCCCCTCTCCTCCGGCGTGGGCACGCGCAACATTCACCACTTCTCAGTATTTTCTGAAGAAAGAACACCCCAGTTAGCCTGGGACAGGACTAAGGTTTTTATCTCTATGGAGAGGCCTATCCTGTATAATCCTCTTGCGTCAATCCTCTCTACATACAGATTCATTTAGCTCCGTTCATACCCCTATATCTATTGTCAGGATTCTATCCACGACAGTCGGCACCCGCTATTTCTATGTGGTATCGCAGGGCGATGCGTCACCCCCGCTTCCGTACCTCCTCCTTCCATCAACCCCGCCATGACAAAGAGATCTAAAGCTTTGTGGGATAGCCTCTCGGTGGAGCAGAAGCACTAGTTGGCAGGCATTATGCGCAACTGGAAGGTCTAGCACGCACACCAGATAGAGTTTGGCTTACCGGAGAGCTGTCTGGAGGTAAACGATGATGAATCGGTGATGGGGGGGGGGGGGCTTTTGATGACGAGCTAGTGACTGCGCCGGTCCATATCAGCATCACCATTGAGCAGGCACGTGTGCACACGATGCCATCATGGCAAAGGAGTACCCGGCACCGACGGATGTCGGTGTTCCGGCTGGCGCTACTGGACCATTGATACAATCTCTCCCTTCTCACGCATCAATAGTTGGTGGACTCGGAATCTACAACGAGTTCTCCAACGAGGTGGTCTAGGCGGCCATGACCTTGGATGACCCAAACTTCGTCGAACAAAAGAGGGCAATTCAGTCTACATGGTCGTGTGCATCATTCGCGTCGTCTTCAACTAGGTCGTGGTGAAGGCAGACGCGCATGTGGCAAAGGCAATCGTGGACTGGAACGTGGGAATCTCCACGTCCTTCGCGTCGGGTGACCACGAGGATGACATGTTCACATTGACCATGGACCTCACTTTGAACGACGACAACCACACTAAAGACTCTAGTGAGGAATCGTAGAGGTGTGACACAAACTTGGGGCAGATCTCGAGTCCCATGTTGCTCATGTCCGTGCCCAGCTAGCCATCTGTAGCTTCACTTCCTATGTCTCACTTTCAGTAGCTTTACTTCCCGGAGCTCATGGACAGCGGTGGGAAATACTAAAGACTTGAAGCACGGACATAGACATAGATTTAGACTAAATTAACTTTTGTTAATAAAATAAATCAATCATATCATGTATTTGGTTTGATTTAAATAAAGATCTCCAATTTGTATGAAGATTGTCTAGTTTATTGAAATCTCTTTTGAGATGTGTCTGGACGTTTCTGATACATGTTTGGATGATCGATTCTCGTATCAGTAAGGTCTAGCTTATTTGAGGAGTTAAGTTTAGAGGATAGGCTAGGGAAAAAATAGCGAAGCAAATATAAGAAATAAAAAAATATAAAAGTCTAAATTATATAAGAAAATGGTTAAAGATTGTTTTACAGCGCTCTAGAATAGGTGAAACGTGCTCAAATCTTGCTTCTTGTTTGGGTGGAAATCTTGTGTGTCAACTTATATATCTCGAGATAGTGACATCGGCTACTTGGTGTAGTCTAGCCTCATGGAGTCACCCTCAACCTTAAAAGTCGGATGTCAATTAGGAGGTGGCAGAGACTGCCATCACCAGAAGCTAGCAGTCAGCACCTAGCTAGATAGATACCAACATGTATATCTACTAGCACGAGAATTTTCATGATTTCTTTCTTGGGACACTTACCATCACAAGAATTTTTCATGATTTCTTTCTTGGTACGCTTGCCATCGGCAGGACAAATTGACAAACCTTTTCTCTTTCGTCCTGTCTTTCGAAATAATTAAAAATATCTCTGTTCTTTCTTTGCCGGTAACTTTTCTCTGTTCTCCACGTTTCATGTTCCTTGTTGCATTCTCCGTGAGTTCCATTCCAATTAGAGCACGGCTTCGATCGAGCGACCTACACGACACGCTTCGGACGTATGAACAAATCATTCGCAGTGTCCGTCCCTTATCTCATCATTGGACAAAAGCTTTCAGTCAGAAGAGAAGGGTCCACTTTATTCTCTCGACGATCGTCACAGCCAATTTACGTGACATGTATATCACTTATCGCCGCACTCTATTGCCTTTTTTCCACCGGGAAACATTAGGGAAAATACCCATTGTAATTTTTCATTAAGACTTGTTTTTTGCTAAATTACCAGGGAGAGTTCCTCCACCTAACTATATAACTCAAAGTGGTTATTATGTCAAGATAGTGACCCAGTTTATTAGAAAAACTGGATAAAATCTGAATAATTTCATTCTTTCTATAAAGGAAACCGGGTCAAAAACCGAATACTATTAATAATGTGTGAAAATAAAAGATGGAAAGCAAATGGAAGCTCATGACACCACCTAACACAAGTAGATGTAGGGTATCCTCTAGGATGCCAAGACTTTGCTAGCTGCCGAGAGCACTTGCTTGGTCCGATCAACATGTAATAAAACACTCTCTATCGAAAACAAGAGCATCCACAATCAACATGTGTCATAGCATGACCGTAAGCATTGTATCAGATGTTGCCATGATTTAAGAAAGCGGCCAACCATATCTCGTCGAAATGAGACATCGGGGGTTTGGGGGGGGGGGGGGGAGCTAAACATTTTTTTCAAGGGTATCATTCTTATCGCGAAAAACGGTATAAGGCCGGCTACTGTTTCCGGAGAGGGGCATTTTTTAACTACTTGTTGTTTCAGAAACTTATCTTCGAGCCATCCTTTATCATGAATGACCAAAAGCGGAAAAGGTTCTTCTTTGCCTCCACGAGGCCCGCCTAAAAATGTGAGTCCCCTAACTTTCAATATGCATGGGACACTGATTTTTGGGCAATACAGTAATTGTGCGACACTGTTTGTCAGACACACTCCTTAGTTAGTAACTTGAACAACCAATTATTGAGCAAGGCATCATTCTTGACTTGGAGATTTTGGACGCCTAGCCCTCCTTCACCATCTTTCGGTCGACAAACAACGGTCCATTTGGTTAGACGATATCTCTTCTTTTCATTATATCCTTGCCAAAAGAATTTGGATCTAAAATAGTCAATCTTTGGAGAACCCATTTAGGGAGCTGGAAAAAGGAAAGCATGTAGAGCACCATATTTCTGCTACTTGTGCCCAGACGCAAGGAGGCATGAACCCATCATGGAGCACAACACTTCCTCTTGAAGTTATAAGCCACTACTTGGCCAAAATAACAACATATAACAGCGAGCATGCGAGAAAACTCAAAGAACATAGCAATCTGGTCGTAATCTCATAATTCATTGGATCCTAGCAAACACGACATAACAATTACATAAAAGATGCCTTTATCATCATAGCATAACAATTACATAAAGCTCACAAGGACTAATTAGTGAATCATTAAGGATGAGAGAAAAACATATATCTACTGCCATTGACCCATGGTTAAAGGGTGGACTACAAATTTATCATACGAGAGGCTAGTATAGCGAGGTAGAGGCCTCCAGTGATGATCTCCCCCTCTGTTAGGGTGACAGGATAGGACTCCAGCAACCCTATATCAAAGTTTCGAGGTGGAGGAGGAATGGTGACGGTTTCTGCGATAATTCTTCCTCCCTCGGTAATCAAGGTTTGCGAGGGATATATATGCCAAACCGGGGGGGAGAGGGGGTGGCCCCACCTCCCAGGTGACTTGAGGGCACGACTAGGGGGTGGACGCGCCCCTGGCTGCTTCCTCTCCTGGTGGTCCTCCTTCAGGACTTCTTTGCACGGTCGCCTTCTCTTCTCAAATTGGTCTCTGCAAATTTTCAGCGCATTATGAGAATATTTTTCAGTGTCTGAAACAAAAAGACGTCAAAAAACATGAACTGGCACTTGGTATCTCGTTAGTACGTTAGTTCTAGAAAATGCTCAACAATGATGTAAAAGTATAATAAAATCATGTAGCAATGTCTTGAAACAAGTATGGAAAAAAATTATAGATACATTTTGGATATATTACCAATCACAACCAATAAAGGTCGAACCTTGGGTTTTCACCCTGGACTCACTACTGGATAATCAGAGGAGCACCACCAATAAAGAAGTCCTCCGATGTTGCCGCCCTCACTTGCGGAGGCCTCTACTACAAGTCACATAGCCCTAATCTGGAAGCGAACGTATCACGCAAGACAACTCCGAACCGTTGCCTTGTGAAGCCAAGTCTTCATCGCGTCAAAAACAACGGGGGAATGATCCCTCCCTTGGTTATACGTTGTTAGGTAGATGAGACCCTCGGTTTATTCGAGCCGACCACAGCCGAAGTTGGACTCAGACCCGGGCGGCTTAGCGCGCACTCGCAGCCTTTACCCACTGAGCTAGCACTCAGTTCTCGTCTTCATCGCATCCAATACCTCACCTTCACCACTTGCATGTCCTCCAATCACACTGTGACGCCCCCAAAATCAATCCGTGTACAGTAATCATACACGCAGGATACACGGCTGAGATTAGGGTGCCACGGTGAGAATATCACAGCACAACACTAAACACAAAAGGATAAACCAATATGTTACAATACCAGGGATCACGAGGATCCGAATACATAAGTCATACAAGCCATAATATCTGAGTACAGACATAGTTAGTCACAGTTTTGCCTTAAGAAGGCTAGCACAAATGACATCAGAGATACAGATCGAAAAGGCGAGGCCTCCTGCCTGGGATCCACCGAACTACTCCTGGTCGACGGGGAACTCGACGTCGTAGTAGTCGCCTCCGGGGTACTCCTGCTCCTGGGCTCCAACGTCGACTGCAGCGGCCGATCAGGCAAAACGAAAAAGGGGGAAATAAAGCAAAGGTGAGTATCTAGCATACCCGCGAGTCTTACATCCGCTACTAAGCATTTATGCATTGTATCAAATGGAAAGGGGAGGCTATATATAGTGGACTGCAAGATAGAAATCAGAATAAGGGTAAGAAGCTAGGCCTAACGAAGACTAGCATCTTCTAACGAGTCTTGCAACATGAGGAGAGAATAACCAACAGTTTATATAAAGCATAAAGTAACAATGCAGCAGAAGTTGCTGCATCATTGTATAATAGTAAGTTGTAATAATTAGCAATGCCTCCGAGTTCACCTCCTCGACATCCCAGCGAGGAAGAAAACCCGGAACCATACAGTTTAATAATAATAGTTTGTAGTGGTAAGATCCAGCTTTAGCATAAAGTTTCCTGTTACCGTGGACACGGTTATCCGAATAGATCAATCTTCCCTGCAGGGGTGCACTTCTGTTACACTACAACGCACGGATCTCCAGGGTGACGTACACCTTGTTATGGAATGCCCCACCGAGGCTATCCGACACTCCACATCCCATCTTTCAAACTCAACAGAGAGGCCATCCGCCGGTCTAAATCCTAAGTACGCAGGGCCTTGGACCCCAACCCTGACGTACTCCTGCATGGTGCGTGGATGGCCGGGAAGCCGTAAAAAAAACAACACAGCTCGAGCAAAGAAGACAGTGCACTTCCCGGCAATCAGCCCGCGGTACTGCTGACGTCTGAAGAGTCCTCGGACGACACCATGAAGCAGAGGAGCCCATAACTCATTATCCCACGTGTAGGCAGCGCGTACAAGCCAAAAGGCTACTCAAGTCATCCGCCAAATCATTAGTTATTTTATTAACTTGCGGGGCAACCGTTATCGTTGCCTCGACTTAACTGACCCGCGGACAACGACAGCAGTCAGGACCACCAGTACATCGGTGCCTGCCCTGTCGTCCCACCAAGTCTCTGCGGTTACCAACAAGGTGAACCGTCTCCTTACCTTGTCTCGCGTGTGCTCCTGGAGGAGCTCGACTTTTGTGGTTTGGTAACTCTCGCGGCCAACGATCAGGGGCCAAGCACACCGGTACACTGGTCGTACCCTCCCTGTTGTCCCGTCGCAATACCACTCGCGGGCACCGTTGGGTCGCCCTACATCTTACCTGAAGGACAACCGTTGCTCAAGTACCTAGAGCGGCTATACAGAGTCAGCCACGAGTGGAGTACAAGGATTACTCCTTGATAGCTCACACTTGATGGTGGCTTGGTAGAGCCGAGCTAGGGGGGCTGAGGCGGTGTCTGCCTTGTACCGTACCTTTGTAGTTATAATATTTGTATCCGCGTTCACTCCCCTGAGTGATCACGACCCTCTATCTAATCCTAGCTAACAATGCGCAGGGCTCACTGCTGAATATAAGATATATAATAGGCAGCATAGGATAAAGGAAGGTACATCAAGAGGCGACAAAAACAGGCTATGCAATTGAATAGGATTGTAATCCTAGCAGCAGCAGTATCAATGCCTAGTGATAGAAAAGTACAGAAAAGATAGGTGATATCTGGGGAAGAGAATGGCTCTGCTTGCCTGGAAGCTCGACTGTCGGGGCACGGTCGTCGACGACGTAGTCGTACTCGGCAGCGGTGTAGTCAACGGCAGGCTCGAGGTCTACCGGAGATTAAGGGGGTGAGGAAACAGTAAATACTCAGCAATAATATACAAACATATGCATGACATGACAGATGAAATGTTTACGGGGTTCTAATACAGTGCAATGTGTGATGCTCGGAGCGGAAAATCATCTGGGGATGAATTACCAGCTCCGGGTGATTACCGGACAGTGTGTCCGGAGGGGGGAGGTATCATGTCGGAGGTGTCGTGAAAATCCGAAAAACATATGGGTGGTGTATCCGTGTTAGTTGAACTATTCTGAACAACTTTCGTGTTCGGAATAAATTCATCCGGATACTTTTACAGTACCGGACAAATCATCGGACTAACGGTCCGGAGGGGGGCGGTTCGATGTTCGGTATGTTAGAGGGGGTTAGTAGACCAACGGATAGCGTATCCGTATTCATTGTATTTTTCTGATTAATTTTCATGTATAAAGTTTTTGAATCTGACTTACCGTTTAAAAGATATTGAATTTTAAAGTTTAAATCATTTTCTGGATTTATTTTATATTTTAAATAAACATTATCCACAGAGGGGTTGACTGGTCAAACCTGACCAGTGGATCCCACTGGTCAGCCTCACAGTGCTAGTAAAAACATTTAATCAATTTAAATAGGGCCAGGGCCCACATGTCATAGACTACTAGTATTTCTATTTAAGTTTATTAATAAATCTGAGAGGTGGGGCCTAGGTGTAAGTGACACAGTAGCATAATCAGTTATTTAAACAAAACCAGAGAGTTATTTAGGGAGGTGGCCCCACATGTCATTGTCTCAGGAGAAACTAATCTAGTTAGTTTAATTAGACAAGGGCTAGGCCCCACTTGTAAGCCACACAGGACGGGGGGTTATCTGAACTGTTAACAGGGGGGGTTAACCTCACCGGGTACCTAGCCGGGCACGCCGGCGAGGTAGACCACGACGAGGCCGGTGGCCAGCACCGGTGAGGGAGCCACGGCGGCCCAGGGGCAGCGCGGCGGGCCAGTGGCGAGTGGCGAGTGGCGAGTGGCGGGGGGAGAGACGCGGCCGCAGCGCTCAGCGGCAGAGAAGCGCGCGCCGAGCAGGGGAGCTCAAGCTCGCGACCCCGTCAATGGAGGCCCGGGCGGGGCTCGGTCCTACGGCGGAAGATAGGCGAGGGAGAGGGGAGGAATGGGTGCGGCTCACCGAGGGAAGGAGGATGGCGAGCTCAGGGAGGCGCGAGGGGGTCCGGGGCGGCCGGAATCGAGGAAGGAAGTCGGCGTCTCGAGGTGGAAGAAGGGCTCGATTCCTCCTGTGTAGGGTGTCCCGGCGCGAAGTAACGGGGGGTTTCGTCGCGGCAGAGCACGGCGGAGCTCCCGGACGTCTTCTCGTGGTGCGGGAAGTTTGTTGGCCGCGTCGGCGGCGAGGGCGCGCCCGCAGCGAAGCTCGGGTTCGAACGGGGACGCACAGGGGGCTAGTGGGGAGAAATGGAGGGAGGTGCCAGGGTTATGGTTACAGGGGAAGAGGGGCGGGGGGGGGGGGGGGGGGGTCTTGTACAAGCCGGGGCTCGTCGGATGGCCGACACATCGACGACGACGGCCATGGAGCAGCCGATGCGTGCCACGGCCCCCCCTGTACGGTAGGAAGAAGAAGGGGGGCGGGGTGGGTCGTGGGCCGGTTTGGCCCAGGGGAGAGGGGGTTGGGCTGGGCTAGTGAAGGGGAGGGGGTTAGATAGGTTTTGCTTTTCCTTTTGTTTTTCTCCTTTTTCTTTTTCTGTTATTTCTATTTTGTATTTGTTTTACTAACCTAGGCATTTTTGTAAATTGTGGAATGTGCCCCATAATTAATGTTACACCTAAGGTCAGTGCCACAAATAGTTTGGGAAATTTTAAAAGTCAATTAATATTTTATTTAAATATTAGATTATTAATGTGGGGTTTTTAGCTACTGTCTTGAATTATTTGAAATATTTGGTAGATCAATAAATTACCACAACTATACCAACATGGTCCACTGAAGATTAGTAAATTTATATAAGTGGTTTCATAATTTTTGGGTAAAGTTTATTTTGCACTTTGGTTTTAATATTCCACCAAAGTAAATTCAAGATTTGATTTGATTTAAATTGAAATGGTTTGGACTTTGTTTTGATCCATGATGATCAAGGTCCATGATTCACATTGCTTGCAACAATAACAAAGGTAAATGAATTTGAACTGAACCAAGTTGATCAAACAACATTTTTGAACAGTAGTGATAAACAGTAATGGTGATTACTGTTCACTGACAGTGAGAGTGTTACAAATCTCCCCCACTACAAGAATTCTCGTCCCGAGAATTTAAGTGGTAGCGCGGAAAAGATCGGGGTATTCATCACGAAGACGATCTTCACATTCCCAGGTGGCTTCATCTTCAGAATGATTCGACCACTGAACTTTGAGGAATTTGACGGTTTTGTTGCGGGTTCGACGTTCAGACTGATCGAGAATGCGGCTCGGATTTTTTTGATAAGTCAATTCTTGCTGCAGCTCGATCATATCATGCTCCACTTCTCGAATAGGGTCCTTGAAGAAGCGACGGAGTTGCGACACGTGGAATACATCGTGGACCTAGGAGAGGTTCGACGGCAACTCCAATCGGTAAGCCACCGGTCCACTTCTGGAAAGGATACGGAACGGACCAATGTAGCGAGGAGCTAACTTGCCTTTGATCCCGAAACGGTGAGTGCCCCGCATTGGGGTGACACGGAGCTAAGCATATTCGCCAGGCTGATAGACCATTTCCTTGTGCTTGCGGTAATAGTTGCTCTTCTGGCGGGACTGAGCGGCTTTCAGATGTTCACGGATGACGCGAACCTGATCTTCTGCGTGCTGTATAATGTCCGGACCAACAAGATTTCGTTCCCCAGTTTCTGACCAATTCAGTGGGATTCGACACTTACGTCCATAGAGAACTTCGAAGGGGGCCATCTTCAGACTAGCCTGATAACTATTGTTGTAAGAGAATTCAGCAAACGGAAGAGATTCCTCCCATTTCTTGCCGAAGGAGATGACACAAGCTCGAAGAATATCTTCAAGCACTTGATTAACTCGTTCGACTTGTCCTTGCGACTGGGGGTGATAAGCGGTGCTGAAATTCAGGTGAGTGCCCATAGCTTCTTGGAAACTATCCCAAAATCTTGAGGTGAAAATGCTGCCACGGTCTGAACTGATCTCCAACGGAATGCCATGGAGGGACACAATTCTGGAAACATATAAGTCTGCTAATTGACTAGCAGAGATCGTCTCCTTGACTGGAAGAAAGTGGGCAACCTTGGAGAAGTGGTCGATGACGACAAAGATAGCATCGTGGCCTTTCTGCGATCTGGGAAAACTAGTGACGAAGTCCATCTCGATCTTGTCCCACTTCCATTCAGGAATAGAGAGTGGTTGCAGAGTTCCAGCTGGTTTTTGATGTTCTGCTTTCACGCGACGGCAAACGTCACACTCGTCAACATATCGAGCGATGTCTTGCTTCATGTTAGACCACCAGTACCGCTGACGAAGGTCTTGGTACATCTTGGTACTACCAAGGTGAATCGACAAAGGAGTATCATGAGCTTCTTTCATGACGCGCGGGGTCAAGTTTAGATTGGGCTTACTCCTAGGGACCACTAAACGATTCTTGAAATACAACATTCCATCATCAGCAACAGTGAAGCATGATGGCTTTCCTCTAGCGATATACTTCTTTATCTTCTCGACATCAGAGTCACATGTTTGTATCCACTTGATGGTGCTGTCGAGGTCCGGCTCAACAACAAGGTTATTCACATATCCCTGTGGAACAATCTCAAGATTCAGCTTGCGTAGCTCTTCATACAGAAGTGGCTGATGTACTTCAACTTCAAGTTCGCTATAGTAGGCTTTGCAACTCAAGGCATCGGCCATCAAATTAGCTTTGCCAGGGGTGTAATGAATATCCATGTTGAAATCGGCTATTGTCTCGAGCCATCTTTGTTGGCGGAGATTCAGATCTGGCTGAGTAAACAAGTACTTCAGGCTTTGGTGGTCGGTGTAGATCTCGCAACGATTACCAACGAGGTAATGTCGCCACAACTTCAACGCATAAATTACCGCTGCCAGCTCGAGATCATGTGTTGGATAGTTTTCTTCGTGAGCACGCAACTGGCGAGAGCCATAAGAAATCACTTTGCGCTCTTGCATTAGGACACAGCCTAATCCTTGACGAGATGCGTCGCAATATATCATGAAGTCCTTCCGGGTATCAGGGGGAGCAAGCACTGGGGGAGAAGTGAGCTTGTCCTTGAGATCTTGGAAACTTTCCTGACATTTATCAGTCCACTCAAACTTGACACCTTTGTGAAGCAGATTGGTCAGAGGCTTGGCAATCTTGGAGAAGTTCTCGACGAAATGGCGGCAATAACTGGCGAGTCCGAGGAAACTTCTGACTTGCTTGACAGTCTTGGGAGGAGTCCAATCCAGGATAGCCTGAATACGTTCTGGGTTGACGGCAATGCCATCCATGGAAATTACGTGACCAAGGTAGGTCACTTAGGGGAGCCAGAACTCACACTTAGAATACTTAGCATAGAGTTTGTGTTCTCGAAGCTTTTCCAGTATAAGACGAAGATGTTCAGCATGCTCCTCTTTATTCTTGGAGTATATTAAGATATCATCCATATAAACCACGACAAACTTGTCGAGATATTCCATGAATATATAGTTCATGAACCGGGAGAAAGTGGCTGGGGCATTGGTTAGGCCAAGGGACATGACAGTGTACTCGTATGAACCATAGCGAGTTATGAAGGCGGTCTTTGGAATGTCCTCTTCACGGACCCGGATCTGATGGTAACCCAACCTCAAGTCGAGTTTCGAGAACACCGTAGATTCAGCGAGTTGATCATACAGATCGTTGATCCGAGGAAGTGGATACTTGTTCTGTATTGTTGCCTGGTTGATAGGTCGGTAGTCTTGGACTAAACGGTTCGTGCCATCACTCTTCTTGACAAAGAGCGAAGGTGCTCCCCAAGTAGAGGAACTGGGGCGAATGAATCCTTTCTGAAGTGCCTTGTCGATTTCCTCCTTAAGTTCAGGGGAGTTCATGTGGCGGCATCTTGTAAGGACGCTTGGCAATAGGAACAGTGCCTGGCTTCAAGTCGATGACGAATTCCACCTTTCTGGTCGGGGGTATTCCCGGCAGTTCCTCTGGGAAGACGTCGGGAAAATCACGAACAACCGGAACGTTCTCAATTCCTTCTAGAGGTGAGACATTCAAAGCATTCATCATAAATATATGCGTTTCAGCATCACGGGTAATTCGGGTGGTGTGGTTAACAATCTCGCCGGAGGGGTGAAAAAGTTGGACAGAACTGGTGCCACAATACAGTGCGGCATCGTGAACTTTCAACCAATCCATTCCCAGAATGAGGTCTATGGTGGAGGTTTTCAGGATGAGGGGAGACACAAGGAATATAATCCCTTCGACGTCAATGGTGACATCGTGTACCATCATGGAGGTTTGGCAACGGCCTCCAGGGGTGCGAACAATCATCGGTGGGTTCATCTTCTCAAACGTAATGTTACGCAATAATGCAAATGCTTCCGACATGAATGAATGCGATGCTCCTGAATCAAATAAAACAGTAGTAGGTGCGGAATTAACGAGAAGGGTACCCATCACGGTAGCGGGTTGTTCCTGAGCTTCTTCAACATTAATGTTGTAAGCATGTCCACGAGCATGAGCAGCAGACCCAGTGTTATAGTTGGGGGTCCTGTTGTTGCCACGACCATTTCCGCGGCCAGTAGGGTGAACTACCAGTTGCTTCTGTTTCTGGGGGCACTCTCTAGAAAAATGACCAGGCTGGCGGCACGTGAAGCATAATCCATCCCGAGGACGAAGGGGTGGTAGCATTGGTTGGTGGAGGCAGAGCTCTTGTCATCTGCGGTGGAGGAGGCAGACGGGGTGCAGCATAAGACGACCTCGGAGTAGGGGCAGGTGAATGGGTCACACTGTGAGGGAGCCAGATGCGACACTTCTGTGTTGCGCCCGAAGATGATCCAACGTCACGATAGCGTTTCTGCGTGTCCTTGAACTCCATCTGGGCAGTCTCGACGGTGATAGCCTTGTTCACCATGGTGGCGAAATTGGCAAAATCATGAACGGCAAGAGCGAGCCTGAGGTCTGCATTGAGTCCACGACGGAACTTCTGTTGTCTGCGAGCATCAGTGGTGATCTCTTCTTCCGCATAGCGAGAGAGGTTGAGGAACTCGCGCTGATAGGCTTCAACAGTCATGTTGCCCTGAGTGAGGTTGCGGAATTCTTCCCCCTTACGATCCATGATCCCCTGAGGAATGTAGCGGGCGCGGAAGGCGGACTGAAATTCATCCCAAGTGATGACTTCTCCGACTGGCAGTGAACGCTTGTAGGTGCTCCACCACTGAGCAGCGGCGCCTTTCAGGTGATAGGACGCAAAGTTCACATAGTCGGCTGGATCGATATTAGCAGACTCCAGCTCGTGAGTGATGTCGCGAAGCCAGTCATCAGCATCCAACGGCTGAATAGTGTTGCGGAACATAGTGGGGTTGAGGCGGGTGAAGTCGTGCAGAGTCACGGTGGCATGCTGATGGTGGTGCCCATTCTGATTCGGCTGGGGGAACTGAGCCATGACATTCTCCATGAACTGACGGTTCAGCTCGAACTGCTGCATCATCCCGGCCATGTAATCTGGCGGCGGAGGTGGGTCGTTGGCACCACGACCACGACCACGGCCACGACCACCACGACCAGCCATCCTGCTAGAATTTAACAGGGGTATTTCAGCGATGGAAATGTTAACGAGATACCGTAATCAAGCCTGAAGTAAAGCGACAACAAGAGGAGGCACGGATATATAGGAGTAGTCATATAAGACATACACATTCACACACGGAGTCAATCGAAAATCGGGCAGCGTAACATCGTAGAAATTAAGGAAAAAAAGACTCACTAGGCGGCGCGCAGACCGCGGTAAGGATTACACGACGCGACATAGATTCCACTATGTCAATCATGCCGCAAGAAAACTGTTGGCCACAGGAGTTAATGCCAGAGAACGCGCGGCCTGCCCAGAATGAGAATGGGAGTCGCGGTCCGGGACCTGGGGTAGAACTCCTGCGACACGACTCAATCAATGGGGAAGCACCAGAACGCCGGGTGGAATCAAGAGAACGTGATCCTAATGTCAGAGTTAGTAAAACTTACCAGCAAGGATAAGAGAGTAGAGTCCCAGAGCATAGGTAAGGAGAAAAGGATCCTAATACCATAGATATCACACGTAGTGACATCGATGTGGGCCCGTAAGCCAAATATTAAGTTAGCAAAATAATTTTTCAAAGTCTAGACTCAACTTCGACCAAGTAGTGGTGGGGTGGTTTCCTACAGGCAGTCGGCTCTGATACCAACTTGTGACGCCCCCAAAATCAATCTGTGTACAGTAATCATACTCGCAGGGTACACGGCTGAGATTAGGGTGCCACGGTGAGAATATCACAGCACAACACTAAACACAAAAGGATAAACCAATATGTTACAATACCAGGGATCACGAGGATCCGAATACATAAGTCATACAAGCCATAATATCTGAGTACAGACATAGTTAGTCAAGTTTTGCCTTCAGAAGGCTAGCACAAATGACATCAGAGATACAGATCGAAAAGGCGAGGCCTCCTGCCTGGGATCCACCGAACTACTCCTGGTCGACAGGGATCTCGACGTCGTAGTAGTCGCCTCCGGGGTACTCCTGCTCCTGGGCTCCAACGTCGACTGCGGCGGCAGATCAGGCAAAACGAAAAAGTTGAAAATAAAGCAAAGGTGAGTATCTAGCATACCCGCGAGTCTTACGTCCGCTACTAAGCATTTATGCATTGTATCAAATGGAAAGGGGAGGCTATATATAGTGGACTGCAAGATAGAAATCAGAATAAGGGTAAGAAGCTAGGCCAAACAAAGACTAGCATCTTCTGACGAGTCTTGCAGCATGAGGAGAGAATAGCCAACAGTTTATATAAAGCATAAAGTAACAATGCAGCAGAAGTTGCTGCAGCACTGTATAATAGTAAGTTGTAATAATTAGAAATGCCTCCGAGTTCACCTCCTCGACATCCCAGCGAGGAAGAAAACCCGGAACCATATAGTTTAATAATAATAGTTTGTAGTGGTAAGATCCAGCTTCAGCATAAAGCGTCCTGTTACCGTGGACACGGCTATTTGAATAGATCAATCTTCCCTGCAGGGGTGCAATTCTGTTACACTACAACGCACGGATCTCCAGGGTGGCATACACCTTGTTAGGGAATGCCCCACCGAGGCTATCCGACACTCCACAGCCCATCTTTCAAACTCAACAGAGAGGCCATCCGCCGGTCTAAATCCTAAGTACGCAGGGCCTTGGACCCCAACCCTGACGTACTCTTGCACGGTGCGTGGGTGGCCGGGAAGCCGTAAAAAAACAACACAGCTCGAGCAAAGAAGACAGCGCACTTCCCGGCAATCAGCCCGCGGTACTGCTGACATCTGAAGAGTCCTCGGACGACACCATGAAGCAGAGGAGCCCATAACTCATTATCCCACGTGTAGGCAGCGCGTACAAGCCAAAAGGCTACTCAAGTCATCCGCCAAATCATTAGACATTTTATTAACTTGCGGGGCAACCGTTATCGTTGCCTCGACTTAACTGACCCGAGGACAACGACAGCAGTCAGGACCACCAGTACATCGTTGTCTGCCCTGTCGTCCCACCAAGTCTCTGCAGTTACCAACAAGGTGAACCGTCTCCTTACCTTGTCTCGCGTGTGCTCCTGGAGGAGCTAGACTTTCGTGGTTTGGTAACTCTCGCGGCCAACGATCAGGGGCCAAGCACACCGGTACACTGGTCGTACCCTCCCTGTCGTCCCATCGCAATACCACCCGCGGGCACCGTTGGGTCGCCCGACTTCTTACCTGAAGGACAACCGTTGCTCAAGTACCTAGAGCGGCTATACAGAGTCAGCCACGAGTGGAGTACAAGGATTACTCCTTGATAGCTCACACTTGATGGTGGCTCGGTAGAGCCGAGCTAGGGGGCCTGAGGCGGTGTCTGCATTGTACCGTACCTGTGCAGTTATAATATTTGTATCCGCGTTCACTCCCCTGAGTGATCACGACCCTCTATCTAATCCTAGCTAACAATGCGCAGGGCTCACTGCTGAATATAAGATATATAATAGGCAGCATAGGATAAAGGAAGGTACATCAAGAGGCGACAAAAATAGGCTATGCAATTGAATAGGATTGTAATCGTAGCAGCGGCAGTATCAATGCCTAGTGCAAGAAAAGTACGGAAAATATAGGTGATATCTGGGGAAGAGAATGGCTCTGCTTGCCTGGAAGCTCGACTGTCGGGGCACGGTCGTCGACGACGTAGTCGTACTCGGCAGCGGTGTAGTCAACAACAGGCTCGGGGTCTACCGGAGATTAAGGGGGGGAAGGAAACAGTAAATACTCAGCAATAATATACAAACATATGCATGACATGACAGATGAAATGTTTACGGGGTTCTAACGCAGTTTAATGTGTGATGCTCGGAGCGGAAAATCATCCGGGGATGAATTACCAGCTCCGGGTGATTATCGGGCATTCTGTCCGGAGGGGGGAGGTATCATGTCGAAGGTGTCGTGGAAATCCGACAAACTTATGGGTGGTGTATCCGTGTTAGTTGAACTATTTTGAACAACTTTTGTGTTCGGAATAAATTCATCCGGATACTTTTACAGTACCGAACAAATCATCGGACTGATGGTCCGGAGGGGGGCGGTTCGATGTTCGGTATGTTAGAGGGGGGTTGGTAGACCAACGGATAGCATATCCGTATTCGTTGTATTTTTCTGATCAATTTTCATGCATAAAGTTTTTGAATCTGACTTACCATTTAAAAGATATTGAATTTTAAAGTTTACATCATTTTTTGGATTTATTTTATTTTTTTAAATAAACATTATCCACAGAGGGGTTGACTGGTCAAACCTGACCAGTGGGTCCCACTGGTCATCCTCACAGTGCTAGTAAAAACATTTAATCAATTTAAATAGGGCCAGGGCCCACATGTCATAGACTATTAGTATTTCTATTTCAGTTTATTAATAAATCTGACAGGTGGCGCCTAGGTGTAAGTGACACAGTAGCATAGTCAGTTATTTAAATAAAACCAGAGAGTTATTTAGGGAGGTGGCCCCACATGTCATTGTCTCAGGGGAAACTAATCTAGTTAGTTTAATTAGACTAGGGCCAGGCCCCACTTGTAAGCCACACAGGAGTGGGGGGGTTATCTGAATCGGTAACAGGGGGGATTAACCTCACCGGGTACCTAGCCGGGCACGCCGGCGAGGCAGACCACGGCGAGGCCGGTGGCCAGCACCGGTGAGGGAGCCACGGCGGCCTAGGGGCAGCGCGGCGGGCCAGTGGCGAGTGGCAGGGGGAGGGACGCGGCCGCAGCGCTCAGCGGCAGAGAAGCGCGCGCCGAGCAGGGGAGCTCAAGCTCGCGACCCCGTCAATGGCGGCCCGGGCGGGGCTCGGTCCTACGGCGGCAGAACGGCGAGGGAAAAGTACGGAAAAGATAGGTGATAACTGGGGAAGAGAATGGCTCTGCTTGCCTGGAAACTCGACTGTCGGGGCACGGTTGTCGACGACGTAGTCGTACTCGGCAGCAGTGTAGTCAACGACAGGCTCGGGGTCTACCGAAGATTAAGGGGGGGGGGAGGAAACAGTAAATACTCAGCAATAATATACAAACATATGCATGACATGACAGATGAAATGTTTACGGGGTTCTAACGCAGTTTAATGTGTGATGCTCGGAGCGGAAAATCATCCGGGGATGAATTACCAGCTCCGGGTGATTATCGAACAGTCTGTCCGGAGGGGGGAGGTATCATGTCGGAGGTGTCGTGGAAATCCGACAAACGTATGGGTGGTGTATCCGTGTTAGTTGAACTATTCTGAACAACTTTCGTGTTCGGAATAAATTCATCCGGATACTTTTACAGTACCGGACAAATCATCGGACTGATGGTCCGGAGGGGGGCGGTTCGATGTTCGGTATGTTAGAGGGGGGGTGGTAGACCAACGGATAGCATATCCGTATTCGTTGTATTTTTCTGATCAATTTTCATGCATAAAGTTTTTGAATATTACTTACCATTTAAAAGATATTGAATTTTAAAGTTTACATCATTTTTTGGATTTATTTTATTTTTTTAAATAAACATTATCCACAGAGGGGTTGACTGGTCAAACCTGACCAGTGGGTCCCACTGGTCATCCTCACAGTGCTAGTAAAAACATTTAATCAATTTAAATAGGGCCAGGGCCCACATGTCATAGACTATTAGTATTTCTATTTCAGTTTATTAATAAATCTGACAGGTGGGGCCTAGGTGTAAGTGACACAGTAGCATAGTCAGTTATTTAAATAAAACCAGAGAGTTATTTAGGGAGGTGGCCCCACATGTCATTGTCTCAGGGGAAACTAATCTAGTTAGTTTAATTAGACTAGGGCCAGGCCCCACTTGTAAGCCACACAGGAGGGGGGGTTATCTGAACCGGTAACAGGGGGGATTAACCTCACCGGGTACCTAGCCGGGCACGCCGGCGAGGCAGACCACGGCGAGGCCGGTGGCCAGCACCGGTGAGGGAGCCACGGCGGCCTAGGGGCAGCGCGGTGGGCGAGTGGCGAGTGGCAGGGGGAGGGACGCGGCCGCAGCGCTCAGCGGCAGAGAAGCGCGCGCCGAGCAGAGGAGCTCAAGCTCGCGACCCCTTCAATGGCGGCCCGGGCGGGGCTCGGTCCTACTGTAAGGCCCGATATGCGGTACTGTTTCAGATTCGGACGTTTTCGCCCGAACCCGAGGACGAAGCACATACCGGACCCACCGCGACATATGACAAAGCCATATGCCCCGGATTTCCAACATGATATCACAACATTACAGATACAAGGATACAACATCTCATACAATTGGCATACAACTGTCTCAAATATAATACAACAGCGGAAGATACAGGTCTGAGTACAGACTACAACAAATGCCTAGTGGCAAAGAGAAAAACAACGATCCCATAACCACACGGGTCCAGGCCGTCCGCCGGGATCCGCCTAACTAGTCGTCGTCGAGTCCCCACGTGAAACGTCGATCACCACACCTGTTGTCGGTCAGAACCCTGAAAAAGAGTTTGGGGGTAGTATCATGAGTACAGAGGTACTCAGCATCCAACTGTAGTGGTCATCTGACCCAGCAAGGACTTCATCACTCGTCATTCTAGGACAACTAGTAGTTTACGGTAAGGAAGGGGTAAGTGGTGAGGTTGCTGCCGCACTAGCATTTATGAGGTGGCTAACGATCTAGAGAGTAAGGTAAGAAGCCAAGCATTCGATGAGGAATCGCCTCCAACAAGTCTTGCTATCAACTACTGTCGCAAACATAACACCTATCCTATCCTTGTCCTCCTCTTCGCATCCCGACGAAGAAGAAGCAGACAAGGCACACGCACACGTTGATCAAGTTGTAATTAAGATTATCTCAGTTGTTGTTGTCTATGAACAAGGAGTAGGTCTCAAGTCGTCCATAACCGTGGACACGGCTTCTCGAAAAGATTTAACCCTGCAGGGGTGTACCAACTGCCCATTACGAGGCTCCGCACGCACGTCCATCACTCTCAGTTGCTACCCATCACAGGCAACCATTTTATGATTTAGTTCCAAGAGATCCGAAACGACAGGTCCCTCTAGCTAACAACGAACAAATCCGGGTGGCCCCCGGTGAGACGACACCCAGCTCAGGAGCCGGCCGCGCTCTCGATCTGGTCTCTACCGTATGACTCCAGGTTTGGATTGCCGGTTCATCGCACATTGGGATAACCGGGTCCTCAGCCGGTCTAGTTGGGCCAGCCAAGAAACTATGTCCTCCTGGCCCTGGTTTGGTTTGAAAACAACTGGCAGCTGACCAGCACACACACGGTTTCAAATGGTAAATCAGCTTGGGCCACCACTAGAAATGTTTGAAGCTAGGTAGGTAAGAGAAGGGGACCCCATAAAATCCCACACGCGGTTAGGCACGCTCAGTCTTAAAACCAATACCCGGAACTCGGATCCTAGGTGACTTGAATGGAACAAAGCGTCGGGGCGGGATAGCCTAGACCTTCCATCCTTCGTCGAATATAGTCAACATTTATAATAATAATCATATCATCAACAATAATAATAATAATGATCATGTGATATCCCAACTCAAAGAGTAACAGGGTAACATCGTAGCATCCTAAGCATGCATACTAAGCAGGGGCTGAGCAACGAGCAAAAGTAACATAGCAGTACAAGGTTTGCTGGGAAGGGACATGGCTGTATCGGTTTAAAAGAGGCTGTAAACAGGTGGTAGGAGCAAACATCGAACCTAACCTATACTAGCATGCAAACCGCTGGTTGAAATAGAATGGATCATAAGTAATGCAAGTCCTTGCCTGTTGATAAGTCGGGTTCCGAAGGTGTAGTCGATCGCAAGCTCGCATCGTCTCCGAGAGGTACCCGCGGGAGCACACAAGAAGTAAACACTGGAAAACAATCAACGGTGCACTACTATTACTACGGAGCAAACACGAGCAAGCAGCAACAAGAAGTAACACGAGACATCGCACCTACCGTCGAGAGCGGTTACTAACGATTTAAGTGGAGTACTCGTCACACACGACGATACCGCACGTTTACGGTGGTTCAAGTTGCTTAGCTACAGGTGATCAAACAACGGTTGTTAACATGGCAACTCAAACAAGCATGGCATAGTACACAAACAAGTCAAGAGGTGAAGCACAAAGTAAACTATCTATGCTAGACAATTTAAGTGAGGCACAATCCTATACATGGCATCCACTAAGTGCCGCACGACGATTAAAGGATTTGGTACTGTTCTGTCTTAAACCATATTTTAGGTTGGTTAACAACAGCAAACAATAACATAAACACAAAGAACACGAAAAACTAATCAAGTTACA
The DNA here is from genome assembly GCA_950022295.1 of Bromus sterilis. NCBI lineage: Eukaryota > Viridiplantae > Streptophyta > Magnoliopsida > Poales > Poaceae > Bromus > Bromus sterilis. The sequence goes on from OX465599.1 coordinate 88,047,774, forward strand.
TATAAAGAACACCCCAAACGGAGTTACGGTTAAAAAGATACAAGCAAAACAATTTATGCACACATGCTGTATAAACAGGGGTAAATATATATGCAAAAGTGCAGCAAAATGACATAGCAATACATGGAATAAAAGTAGACATTATGCTTAACAAAATGCAATTGGAATCACTCAATTCCGATGAACGGTTGCGAAGCAATCGTCATCCGAAGTTGCAACAAAATAACAGTTTCAGGCAATAGCAGCACAACAACATCAAGATAGCTACTTTGGAGCAAGATATAAATATGATGCAGCAGGCAAATATGGCATGTGAATACATGAAACTGAAGTAGAAACATTGCTTAACGCAACGCAAAAGGAATCAATGCAATAGGCCTCATGGATTTCTTGCAATCATCATGCAAAGTTGCAACAAAATAACAACAGCACCACCATAACAGGAATTGTAGCAGTTTAACGGCCTGATGCCCACTTTGAACAGCAAAAACTATATCTAAACAACCTCAAAACAATTAACTCACAAAAGACGGATTAAAGTACACGCAATTCTAAGCAATTCGTCTTTTGGGCGCAACGCGATCCGAGCTACGGTTTAACGGGAATAAGCAGTGCAAAATTGAATCAGCAAGCAATATTTTCCAGACTTAGTAAAATCTGAAAAATGGAAAATACATCAGAAAAAAAAAGGAGCCGGCCTCACCCCATGGGCCGAAACTGGCCCATCTGGCCTGGCCTGGCCTGGGCCGTGGGGGCGCGGGAGCTGGGCCGCGCTGCTGGGCCGGATCGGGGAGGCAGCCGGCTGGCTTGGAGGAGCCGCTCGGGCTCGTCCCTCCCGACGTACAGGACGACGGCGGCGGCGTCCGGTGGCGCGCCGGCCACCGGTGGCGAGGGGCGCGGGGCGAGGAGGCCGGAGGAGGGGCAGACCGGGCGCGGCGGGCCGGATCCAGTGGTTAGGAGGAGGCGGGGCGGCGTGGTTCCTCGGCGGCGCGGCGAGCTCCGAGCTCGGCCTCGGCCGGCCATCCATGGCAGCAACGGCGCTGCGGCGCACGGCCTGCGGACAGAGGACGGCGGCGGGTGAGAGGATGCAGGGGAGAGGGAAGGGGGCGCGGTGCAGGGGCTCCTCACTGGAGGCAGGGCGCGGCGGCTCCGGCTCGCCGGAGGCGGCGACGACGACGGGGTAGCTCGGGAGGCGCGGCGGGCTTCCAAGCCCAGATCGGGGCCCTGGCGGCTGGCGGCGGGCCCAGATGGCTGGAGGTGGGAGGAGGGCTCAGGGGGTGACGTGGCAGCCCGAGAGCCACTGATCTGCAGATCCAAGGGCTGGAATTGCCCTGAATCTAGGGTTTCGGGGTAGGTGGAGCTGTGGGCAGAATTTGGAGCAGCTCTAGGGGGGTGGCTGCAATTTTACATGGGGGAAACCCTAATTGGCCTAGGGAAGTGTGGTGGTCTTTATATAGGCAGGGTTGGCTGGCCAGTTGACGCAAACGCCCTCGGTACCCCTCTCGCGTGTCCGGTGATCGCGTTCGTGACCGCCGAGACTCCGTACAGACTCCGATTCCGAAGAAATCTCGAACCACGCGCTCAGCGCGTCGAGCTCTTCGATCGTACCTCACTGCGGTGACGTTCCGACAACATTTTCCGGCGCTCTATAAAAATATCCCGTTTAATTATTAAACGGGGTTTTTCGTTCCGTTGGTTGCGGCTGGTCTCGTGCGGTTTTCGCGACGGTGATCGGGCGAAACCCGGTGTCGCAAAGGTTGAGTGTCAGAGTGGCAAGGTCGGTCTCCGTCCGATACGAGATAAGAGGGGTTAAAATAATCGCTGATCGATAAATCGGGGATGCAAACACCGCAAACAAATCAGGCAATCAGACAATTTACACCGAAAACAAAAATTTTAATTTTTGTGAAATCTGGGCTGTTACACCTACGGCGGCAGAACGGCGAGGGAGAGGGGAGGAATGGGTGCGGCTCACCGAGGGAAGGAGGATGGCGAGCTCAGGGAGGCGCGAGGGGGTCCGGGGCGGCCGGAATCGAGGAAGGAAGCCGGCGTCTCGAGGTGGAAGAAGGGCTCGATTCCTCCTGTGTAGGGTGTCCCGGCGCGAAGTAACGGGTGGTTTCGTCGCGGCGGAGCACGGCGGAGCTCCCGGACGTCTTCTCGTGGCGTGGGAAGTTCGTTGGCCGCGCTTGCGGCGAGGGCGCGCCCGCAGCGAAGCTCGGGTTCGAACGGGGACGCACGGGGGGCTAGTGGGGGGAAATGGAGGGAGGCGCCAGGGTTAGGGTTACAGGGGAAGAGGGGCGCGGGGGTCTTGTACAAGCCGGGGCTCGTCGGATGGCCGACACATCGACGACGATGGCCATGGAGCAGCCGATGCGTGCCACGGCCCCCCCTGTACGGTAGGAAGAAGAAGGGGGGCGGGGGGGGGGGGGGGGGGGGGGCGTGGGCCGGTTTGGCCCAGGGGTGAGGGTATTGGGCTGGGCCAGTGAAGGGGAGGGGGTTAGATAGGTTTTGCTTTTTCTTTTGCTTTTGCTTTTTCTTTTCTCCTTTTTCTTTTTCTGTTATTTCTATTTTGTATTTGTTTTACTAACCTAGGCATTTTTGTAAATTGTGGAATGTGCCCCATAATTAATGTTACACCGAAGGTCAGGGCCACAATTAGTTTGGGAAATTTTAAAAGTCATTCAATATTTTATTTAAATATTAGATTATTAATATGGGGTTTTTAGCTACTGTCTTGAATTATTTGAAATAATTGGTAGATCAATAAATTACCACAACTATACCAACATGGTCCACTGAAGATTAGTAAATTTATATAAGTGGTTTCATAATTTTTGGGTAATGTTTATTTTTCACTTTGGTTTTAATATTCCACCAAAGTAAATTCAAGATTTGATTTGATTTCAATTGAAATGGTTTGGACTTTGTTTTGATCCATGATGATCAAGGTCCATGATTCACATTGCTTGCAACAATAACAAAGGGAAATGAATTTGAACTGAACCAAGTTGATCAAACAACATTTTTGAACAGTAGTGATAAACAGTAATGGTGATTACTGTTCACTGACAGTGAGAATGTTACGCACACCACGGTATTCTCCGGAGGTGTTGATCCCTTGTAAAACTTGGTGCAGACATGTTCACGGGTGTCAACAAAGAATAGAGCTTCGCGATATCCCGGTGAAGCTGGTTATGCTGATGTTGCAGGTGCACATGATCGACCCTTGTCCAAATAAGGTGTCCGAAGAGTACCATATGCTATAGTCCTTATTTTCCTTCGAAGGGGAAGTCCGAAATTCACCCACGGCAAGATTGAAGTGGATCGACCGCAGGTAGATCAGTAACCTCGCGCGCAGACAACTAGGACCGACACCTGGCCAATTATTATCGCAAGACGTGAAATCTCGAGGTCCACCACACGCCACCGTCCACCTCAAGTGGAGAAAGGACGCGAAAATGCTCGGGGCCACTGCCACGACGTCCTTATGTCGGGGGGGGGGGGGGGTGCAGCCATACGTCTAGGAGGTCCATGTCGTCGCGGTGTTCCGCACGCGATCCCATCGAGCAATTCATCGGTCGTCGCTGCCGCGCAACACCATTTGTTGGAGAAGCTGGTGTGAGCACATCCACCGCCCTCCATATCGGCGCCTTGAACGATCTGTCGGCACGCTCGTCGCATGGACGCATGGTCTTTTCCTGGCATCGTCCCCGGCGCCGGCAAACGGGAGGTGCGCCGGAGGGGGTTCGAGGTGGGCAGTGGGGGTGCACTTCGGTGCGGCCCAGCGCGGTCGCACGGCAGTGGAGCGGGGTAGTTGGACCTAGTTACCTATATTTTGGTACGGAGAAAGTAGAAATTATGTGTATGATTAGTGTATGTGTCTGCATATCTATCATATTTCTATAAAAAATCATTCCAATTGGCAATATGTATTTTAATGTCTTTAATACATTTTCACGTACGTGCACACTTTTTGCTAACGAATCTAGAGGCCCATGCAGAGTACTAGTACTATTTTCCGAGAAGTCACATGCATGGGTACTCGCTCGTCGCGACACTAGGGCAGCCATGAGAGCCTAGCATGACCTCGAGGTCGGTCGATCAGGCTGCTTTCCCTTTCCTATGCCCCTCTGCATTGTCCGCCTTGCCGCTACAGTAGCCTCACAGGCGCGCACACGTCGCCTGAGCAGATCGATCAGTCCGTCCGTCGTGCCCTGAGCGGCCCCGGGCGGCCGGCCAGACCGGCACGCACGAGCACGACAACCATGTTACGCCACACTCCGCTGGGTCGCAGAGTCAGCCTCGCATCATGCACGGGGGGCCAGGTAGGTTAAGCCGGCGATCGATGCCAAAGGCGCCGTCGCAACAAGCACATCGCGTCGCCGGTGCCACTGTGCTGCTCCCGACTTTCAGGCGCGCGCCGGCAGCCCGAAGCCAGGCCTGGGCGCCTGGCCACTGTTCTCGCAGAGTGTCTCGCTAGGCGCGGGTACGAGCGTCGTACTGGTGGATCGTCGTTGGAGCGCGCTCAGGTGGTCGACATAGCAGGCAGACGCGGGCTCGTAGTACGCCTCGCAGTCGGAGCCGGGGACCGGTCGACCGTCGGGGCGCCGGGGCATGCATGCATGCATAGGTTTAAAGCTGTTGCGTATGGGTATGGCATGCACTGGCACCAGGTCCGGTCATGAGATTTCGGGGGCCCGAGGCGACCTAAAACACCGGGCCTTATAATGCTAGTAGAAAAAAAATGGCTTGATGTTTCTCATCGTTTAGTGCGAGCCATTAGAACTTTCTGTGCCACCCTCTTGCCTCTCCTTCGGTGATCGCCATCGCCGCCCAACGCTATACTCTAATCTCGACGGCCTTCCAATCGATTTTTCCTATTTCCCCATGCTATCATCCCAGCCTGCAAGGGTAGGCGTCCTGGCTGCTGCTGCGCCGTGCGATTGCTGTATCTACATCATATGTTGGAGTTGGACATTTTTTGATGATTTAAGCAACATTTTTTGGCGGTGTATATTTTACTCACATCACTTTTTAACGATGTAAAATGCAATCTATTGAAGATGCTCTAATAAAACATGATTGTAGATACCGATTGAAATTCATGTAAATACGAACAATGGTATGCTATCCGATGGTTTTTCCAGTTTTTTCCTGATTCAAGTTAGACTTATAGGTGGACTTACAAGTTAGTATTATTTCTACAAGTACCAATTGACTCATCAGAGTTAGGTAGATCTGACAAAACCAGAGTTAGTGTGGGAAAATGAATTGAAACCAGATCAAGGATGCCCTCGATGTTGAATAAGATTTTAGAACAAAGTTCGCATAGCTAAAATTATCAAATTTAGAACTAAATCCTACGCCCAATTAGCAGAGAAGAAAGCTTTAGATGAGATCAAACATATAAGCATGACGGATGTACACATTACCTGGCGATCGTAGAATCATAGTGTAGTATGCACCACCTATCAATTTCTAGCGCCGCCACACAACTGCTTTAGATCTCGTCCCTCTCCATTAGATAGCACGTACAGAAGTGCCAGTCCCGGAGATTAAGCGCACCCAGTTGGAAGGGCAGATTCTGATTGCTTTTTCTCCTAGAAATAAGGAGCGGTTTTCCTTTTTCTTTTGCGATTGGACCTGCTTAATACGAAGCTACAGCCAGGTTGGGGGCCCTTGGGCGTGGGGCCCGGGGCGGCTGCCCCTCCCGCCCCCCCTCAGGACTGGGCCTGAGGGCCGCCATACCTGCACAGTGAAATGTCCTCTGTGTGTTGGCCACAGATGCAAGGTAGATTGTGGGCGTCTCAGCAGAAGAAGCTGTCAGAGGCACAATCCATCCCTCACCATGCTTCATGCCTGGATCTTGATGGAGCGTAGCGCTTGTCCCCTTCGTAAAATTTACCCTCTTCTTTACATTTTGTGGTGTTCGTCCGAGGAACTGTTGGTGAGTGGTTTTGTGGTGCTCTCTGCATGGGCTGGCGTGCAAATCTTTACCACAAAGGTGCGAGAGATCCAATTTAACAGGCCCGAATTTTAATGGTTCCGAGCATTCCTCCCGCGGTACCAGGGCCGGTCCTGAGATTTCGGGGGCCCGGGGCGACCTAAAACACCGGGCCTTATAATGCTAGTAGAAAGAAAATGCCTTGATGTTTCCCATCGTTTAGTGTGAGCCATTAGAACTTTCTGTGCCACCCTCTTGCCTCTCCTTCGGTGATCGCCATCGCCGCCCGACGCTATACTCTAATCTCGACGGCCTTCCAATCGATTTTCCCTATTTCCCCATGCTATCATCCCAGCCTGCAAGGGTAGGCGTCCTGGATGCTGCTGCGCCGTGCGATTGCTGTATCTACATCATATGTTGGAGTTGGACATTTTTTTATGATTTAAACAACATTTTTTGGCGGTGTATATTTTACTCACATCACTTTTTAACAATGTAAAATGCAATCTATTGAAGATGCTCTAATAAAACATGATTGTAGATACCGATTGAAATTCATGTAAATACGAACAATGGTATGCTATCCGATGGTTTTTCCAGTTTTTTCCTGATTCAAGTTAGACTGATAGGTGGACTTACAAGTTAGTATTATTTCTACAAGTACCAATTGACTCATCAGTGTTAGGTAGATCTGACAAAACCAGAGTTAGTGTGGGAAAATGAATTGAAACCAGATCAAGGATGCCCTCGATGTTGAATAAGATTTTAGAACAAAGTTCGCCTAGCTAAAATTATCAAATTTAGAAGTAAATCCTACGCCAATTACCAGAGAAGAAAGCTTTAGATGAGATCAAACATATAAGCAAACATATAAGCATGACAGATGTACGCATTACCTGGCGATCGTAGAATCATAGTATAGTATGCACCACCCATCAATTTCTAGCGCCGCCACACAACTGCTTTAGATCTCGTCCCTCTCCATTAGATAGCACGTACAGAAGTGCCAGTCCCGGAGATTAAGCGCACCCAGTTGGAAGGGCAAGATTCTGATTGCTTTTTCTCCTAGAAATAAGGAGCGGTTTTCCTTTTCCTTTTGCAATTGGACCTGCTTAATACGAAGCTACAGGCAGGTTGGGGCCCCTTGGGCGTGGGGGCCCGGGGCGCGGCCGCCCCTCCCCCCCCCCCCTCAGGACCGGGCCTGACTGGCACGGTCGTCGTCGTCCCCACGCCGGCCGGTTTGTACAGGGGGAAAGCGGGCAAGCTCGTGATTCACTGTTTTCGATTAAAAAGTTATCCAACTGCGCAGGGTGTCCTTCCTGAAAATCAAATTATTTGTAGGTGTTTACATCCTATATTGAATGGTTTTGTTATAATTATGAACGATAACTGGAGCGAACTACAAGTGTGAAGCTCGCCAGCGTAATTTATTTACGTTTATAAACAGTTTAGTATGATTATTGAGATATCATTTAATACAATTTTAAGCCCCAAACTTCGTTAAAAAAAACTTGATCGAAACCTATCAATATTGAATTTACTTTTAAGGCTAAATATAGAGAGCGAACGATTGCGCTCTGAACACCTCGCGCGACTCGCTGTGCGCTGTTCGATAGTTTTCTACAGATCGCCAAGCATTGTTTGATGCCAGCTCAGCAACTAAAGTCATACGCGCTGTATTCAACGGGCGCGAACATGTAATTAATTGAACCAGCAAGTTTAGCTTAGTGGTTGTGTCATTTAGTACTAATGTCATGGTCTCATGGACGAGGGTTCAAAACGTGTTGGCTCCCTATTTTTTCCCACTCCCTTTTTCACCATATTTTTAGTGGTAAATATCTCCAAAAAATATGTTCTAAACACATGGAAATTTTTATACAACAAAAATATACATCATGACAAATTAAATTTCAACTTTTCATTTTTATTTATTTTATCACACTTTTCTATGTAAAAGTTCCATTTGTTACAATGGAACACTAGTATAAAACAGGGCTTTGGATATGAGCAAAAGCCACGGCCCGAACACGAACCGGTTCTGCTGGCCGAATTGCACCGGTTCGTGAGGCTGGGCTTTAGAACCGGTTCGTGTGGTGGGCCCGAGCCCAACGGTAACCTGCCACCACACCTGTAGAACCGGTTTGTAGTACAAACCGGTGCTAAAGGTGTGACGGCAGGTTGTCGTTGGGCTAGGGGGCCCGCTGGAACCTTTAGCACCGGTTGGTGCTACCAACCGGTTCTAGTGTCCACCTATAGAACCGGCTGGTGCTACCAACCGGTGCTAAAGATTCTGCTATATATATACTCCTTCTCCAACATGAGCCGGCCAAGCTCATTCTCTGTTTTTGAAGCTCACTTCTCTCTTTGCTCGAGTTCATCCTCCGTTTTGGCCAACATTTGTGAAGATTTGAAGAAAACCTTCTACATCCAAGTGTTCACAAAGGTTAGCAGCTTTGTCCTCTCTCATTTTTGCTAGATTAGCTTATGCTATGCTCTATATGTGTAGATTTGTGGACTTTAGTTTGGGAGCTAGCTATATAGTGATATGTGGAGTTTATTTGATTTATGTGCACTTTGAGCTCAAGTTAATTAGTATGCATATTTGTAGTGATTGCTTAGTGCCTTCCCGCACACGGACGTATAGTTACCACCGTCGATCGCCCCCATCGTTTCTCTTCACCAGCACCACCTTGGTGAGCCTCTATATATGTGTTTCTTATTTATTTTATATAAGAAATTTTATTTGTATGATTTAGATAGATACTTGTCTAATTTTCTTATTTGTATGATTCTTTGTTATACATAGTGCGATGGTTATGGTATCCGCGCATGTCGGCCCTCGTCATGTCTATGATTCGGATGTGGTATATATATATATTATCTTTTATAACTATTAACTTGTTCTATTTTTCGTGTTTGACAATGATGACCAATTAAGTTGACATAGATATTTTTATCTAGGAGGTATGTGAACCGGAGATTGAAACTGACCCTCTGGTTGAGCGGTTAAATTTAGTTGAAAAAGAAAACGAGTATTTGAAAGAAAAATTGAAAAAAGTTGAAAAAGAGAAGATGATATTGGAGTTGTATGTTGCCGATGTCGTCGGTGATCACAAGAACAAGATGGATGTAATGCGCATGAAGATTAGGAAAATTAGAAAATATGCCCTTACTAAAGAGGCTTGGTATCATTATGATGTTGGAGCAATTGGTACCTTTGTTGCGATATTGATCGCATTTATTATTGCATTTAAATGCTTTAGGTAGATAGTTTTATTTTGTTTTTATGATAATAAGTATGTGTATGAACTTTATGTATGATCAACTTTATGTATGAATTGAACAACATTTGTGCATGTATGATCAATTTTATGCATATGAATTACTTGTATTAATTTTATCTTTTCGATGTTGTGCCATTATGAAGATGAGTCGGCAATGGATGTACGAAAAAGACCGATGCTCTGGCGAGTTCATTAATGGCTTGCATAGTTTTCTGCAAGTGGCTGAGGCTAACAAGCGGGATGGTTTTATGTGTTGTCCATGTGGTGTCTGCAAGAATAATAAGAGCTACTCTGACTCAAAAGATATTCACCTCCATCTGTTTAAGCATGGTTTCATGTCCGGCTATAACTGCTGGACCAAGCACGGAGAAAGAGGGGTTCTGATGGAAGAGAATGAAGAATATGATGATGATGACAGGTATCCTGGGTTCCAGCTGCCTGAATACGGTGGTACAATGGGGAACATAATGAAGAACAAGAGAAAGAACAAGAAGGTGAAGAAAAGGCATCACATGAGCCCGATGATGAGCTTCGCCGTGTCATTGTTGATGCACGGAGAGGATGTGAAAGCGAAAGGGAGAAGTTGAAGTTCAATCGCATGTTAGAGGATCACAAAAAAGTATTGTACCCAAATTGCGAAGAGGGAAACACAAAGCTCGGTGCCGCACTCGAATTATTGCAATGGAAGGCAGAGTATGGTATACCTGAGAAGGGATTTGGGAAGGTACTGAAAATATTTAAGAAGAGGCTTCCAAAGGATAACGAATTGCCTGACAACACTTACGAAGCAAAGAAGCTTGTCTGCCCTCTAGGACTAGAGGTGCAGAAGATACATGCATGCCCTAATGACTGCATCTTCTACCGTGGTGAGTACGAGAATTTGAATGAATGCCCGGTATGCGGTGCATTGCGCTATAAGATCAGACGAGATGACCCTGGTGATGTTGAGGGCGAGCGCCCCAGGAAGAGGGTTGCTGCCAAGGTGATGTGGTATGCTCCTATAATACCACGGTTGAAACGACTGTTCAGAAACAAAGAGCATGCCAAGTTGTTGCGATGGCGCAACGAAGACCGTAAGAAAGACGGGAATTTGAGACACCCCGCTGATGGGTCACAATGGAGAAAAATTGAGAGAATGGAAGAAAAGGAAAATGGCAAGTTTACAAAGGACCCCAGGAACATATGGTTTGGTTTAAGTGCAGATGGCATTAATCCTTTTGGGGAGCAGAGCAGCAATCATAGCACATGGCCCGTGACTCTATGTATCTACAACCTTCCTCCTTGGAAGTGCATGAAGCGGAAGTTCATTATGATGCCAGTGCTAATCCAAGGCCCTAAGCAACCCGGCAACGACATTGATGTGTACCTAAGGCCATTAGTTGAAGAACTTTTACTGTTCTGGGATAAACCAGGTGTACGTGTGTGGGATGAGAACAAACAGGAGGAATTTGATCTACGAGCATTGCTGTTTGTAACCATCAATGATTGGCCTGCTCTTAGTAACCTTTCAGGACAGACAAACAAGGGATACAAGGCATGCACACACTGTTTAGATGAGACTGAAAGTATATATTTTCCCAACTGCAATAAGAATGTGTACCTGGGACATCGTCCGTTTCTTCCGACCAATCATCCCTTAAGAAAGAAAGGCAAGCATTTCAAAGGCGAGGCAGATCACCGGAAGAAGCCTGTCCGCCGTACTGGTGATGATATACTTGATATGGTCAAGGATTTACCAGAGCAAGTAGTCTTTGGAAAGGGTCCTGGTGGAAAATCTGTTCCGCATGACGCTGACGGACACGCACCCATGTGGAAGAAGAAATCTATATTTTGGGACCTACCCTATTGGAAACACCTAGATGTCCGCTCTGCCATCGATGTGATGCATGTGACGAAGAATCTTTGCGTGAACCTGCTAGGCTTCTTGGGTGTGTATGGGAAAACAAAAGATACATCGGAGGCAAGAGAGGACAAGAAACATATGAACGAAAAAGAAGGCATGCCCCCAAAGCAGTACGAGGGTCAAGCCAGCTACGCTCTTACCAAAGCAGAGAAGGAAATCTTTTTTGAATGCATGCTCAGTATCAAGGTCCCGCCTGGCTTCTCGTCGAACATAAAGGGAATAATAAATATGACAGAGAAAAAGTTTCAGAACCTAAAGTCTCATGACTGCCACGTGATTATGACGCAACTGCTCCCGGTTGCATTGAGGGGGCTTCTACCAGAAAATGTTCGATTAGCCATTGTGAAGCTATGTGCATTCCTCAATGCAATTTCTCAGAAGGTAATCAATCCAGAAAGTCTACCAAGGTTACAAAATGATTTGGTCCAATGTCTTGTCAGTTTTGAGTTGGTGTTCCCACCATCCTTCTTCAATATTATGACGCACATGCCGGTTCACCTAGTCGACGAGATTGCAATTCTGGGTCCTGTATTTCTACACAATATGTTCCTCTTTGAGAGGTTCATGGGAGTCTTAAAGAAATATGTTCGTAACCGTGCTAGGCCAGAAGGAAGCATCTCCATGGGCCATCAAACAGAGGAGGTCATTGAGTTTTGTGTTGACTTTATTCCTGACCTTAAGCCGATTGGTCTTCCTGAATCGCGGCATGAGGGGAGAATGGGTGGAAAAGGCACGCTAGCATCGCGTCCAATAATATGTAGGGACGCAGAATCTTTTAAGAAAGCACACAATATTGTTCTACATAATTCTGCCTTGGTGGCCCCGTATATCGATCAACACGAGAATATTCTACGTTAAAAAACCCGGGGCAGTCTGAAGTCTGGATTAAGAAGGAACACAATAGGACTTTCAGCGGTTGGTTGCAAGACCATCTCACGGGTAACGACACTGTTGAAGAGGACTTGTACTTGTTGTCCGGCACACCATCTTTGACTATAATGACTTTTAAAGGGTACGAGATAAATGGGAATACATTTTACACGATCGCCCAAGATGAAAAGAGCACCAACCAAAACAGTGGTGTCCGCTTTGATGACGCAATCAACAATAAGCAACAGGTCACATATTATGGTTACATAGAGGAGATATGGGAACTTGACTATGGACCTGATTTTAAGGTCCCTTTGTTTCGGTGCAAATGGTTCAATCTGACAGGTGTAAAGGCAGACCTGCAGTACGGAATGACAACAGTGGATGTCAACAATCTTGGGTACAGAGAGGAACCATTCGTCCTAGCCAATGATGTGGCTCAGGTTTTCTATGTGAAGGACACGTCTAGCAAAACGAGAAAAAGGAAAGATAAGGAAGCGAATACATCATACGGTGATCCAAAGCACCACATAGTCCTTTCAGGGAAAAGAAACCTTGTGGGAGTGGAGGACAAGACAGACAAGTCAGAAGATTATGAAAAGTTTCATGAAATTCCTCCCTTCACAGTAAAGACTGACCCAAGCATCGTGTTAAATGAAGAAGATTGTGCATGGTTACGGTGCAAAAAGAAAGGGAAACACGCGAAGAAATAGTATGCAAGGAATCCGAATGATTTGTATTCGGTCGATGAAATGAAAGATTTCTATGTGTAGAACAAAACACAAGGTTTCCCCTGCATACAGCCCGACGGTGGCTCATGAGTGCATTTAATGATTTATTTTGTGCCAAATGACCCTGAAAATGGAAAGCATCTACAAATGAACTCAGAAAAGGTTGAGACTTGGCATGGTATCATCATTTGACCCATATAACATGTGTGCAAAAGTTGAGAGGGTTACGACAAAAACTGGATGCACTTCGTGTACAAACTAGAGCATCTCTTTCGAAGTGTGAGGGTTTTAGACGAAAACTCATTTGTTACAAAGGCATTTCATTTTTCTAAACTTTTTTGAACTCAAGACTTTTTGTGCATTCAATATGCACCATTCAAAGCCACATACTAAAATTTGAACCCTTTTTGACTTCATTTGCTATTTTTCATGCATTTAATGATTTATTTTGTGCCAAATGACCCTGAAAATGGAAAGCATCTACAAATGAACTCAGAAAAAGGTTGAAACTTGGCATGGTATCATCATTTGGCCATATAACATGTGTGCAAAAGTTGAGAGGGTTACGACAAAAACTGGATGCACTTCGTGTACAAACTGGACCATCTCTTTCGAAGTGTGAGGGTTTCAGACGAAAACTCATCTGCTACAAAGGCATTTTATTTTTCTAAACTTTTTTGAACTCAAGACTTTTTGTGCATTCAATATGCACCATTCAAAGCCACATACTAAAATTTGAACCCTTTCTGACTTAATTTGCTATTTTTCATGCATTTAATGATTTATTTTGTTCCAAATGACCCTGAAAATGAAAAGCATCTACAAATGAACTTAGAAAAGGTTGAAACTTGGAATGGTATCATCATTTGACCCATATAACATGTGTGCAAAAGTTGAGAGGGTTACAACAAAAACTGGATGCACTTCGTGTACAAATTGGAGCATCTCTTTCGAAGTGTGAGGGTTTTAGACGAAAACTCATCTGTTACAAAGGCATTTCATTTTTCTATTTTTTTTTGAACTCAAGACTTTTTGTGCATTCAATATGCACCACTCAAAGCCACATACTAAAATTTGAACCCTTTCTGACTTCATTTGCTATTTTTCATGCATTTAATGATTTATTTTGACTATTTAACAAAGTATTTCACAAACTAGTATTTCAAAAGAATTCAACTTGAAACTATTTTAATTTGAAAACCACTGCGACCAAAAGAATATTTATAATTATTTGTTGCCCTAAAGCAAAAAGATTTATTAAATAACTCCAACTATTCTAATAGCTAGTTAAAAATTCAAAAGATTTATTAAAAAACCCAAATATGAAAAATTAACCTTTTAGCACCGGTTTGTATAACAAACCGATGCTAGAGGTCCCTCCCCTTCCCGCTTGTATTTTCTCCCGAAAATGGGATATTTGGGGACCTTTAGCACTGGTTTGTGGTTGAAACCGGTGCTAAAGGACCTTTAGCACCGGTTTATGGTTGAAACCGGTGCTAAAGGTGCCCTGATATATTTATATCAACACTTAGCGCAGTTCCCCACACTGCTTCAGATCGTCTCCACGCCGCCAGGCCATCGCCGTCGCCCTCGCCGTCGCCCTCGCCCTCGCCGTCACCGTCCCCGTCACCGTCACCGTCGCCTTCTGCGCGCGAGGTGAGCTATCCCCTCTTCCCCCTGACCCGCCCCGCCGTCGCCCTCGCCGTCGTCATCACCCACCCCGCCGCGACGCCATACTCCCATGTGAGCTTCCCTAGCTACACGCGCGCCCGCCCCGCCGCGACGCCATACTCCCCTCGCCGCCGTCACCGTCGCTCTGCATATTTCTCTGCTACTAAAACTGCTAAGTTGCTGCCGTTGTTAGTTATCTAGCACTCTGTACAACAACAAAACTCTGAGAGAAAACAAGTTTAAAATAGCTGCAAATATTTTGGACATGAAGTAGATGTACCCATGTCCATTTTATTGTACTATACTTACTTCATTTGGGGCATGGTTTAATTCCTATGCAACTCATAAAACACACATTTTTGTTAGCAGAAAAATGATAGAAAAATGGTTTAGGATCTTAGCTACTTTGGAGATTTTGATGAACATGTAGGATTCATATTCATATTGTAGCATGGCTTAGTAGTGCACATCATATTGTGCAAAACACATGTAGGATTCATATTCATTGGGAGTTATAGAACAATGGCAATGATCTAGCAAAGTTTGTAACTTATAACCATTTTTGAAGTAAACCTTGTGTAGCACTTTTTTTTCCAGAAAATATTTAATTAGGCAAATTAACTCTAACATGGATGGAACTTATACCAATTTGTAGATCATAGAAAGGTGTTGAAAGTTGATGTTAGCCTCAAAATTTATGAGGTGTAGAACTCTAGTTATAGCCTTGTGGAAACCGCAAAATTTTGTTGACAAATTTTTATAAATATTGTTAGTATATATATTGTTTTGATATATATAATGTTGCCTTGATATATATAATGTTCAAAATATATAATTTTAGTTGTAATTTTATTAGTTTCATTAGTGAGAATGCCGGGCCCGCATCCTCGTTACCGTCGCGCTCCGGAAGTTCTTGACGGGATGCGCAATGTCTGGGACTGGGCTCCGCCGGGATGGCACTGGGAGGTCATTTCGGGGTGCGTCGCATAGAGAGGAATCCGGGTCTTGTCGTCGACCCGGATCTTCTTTGGTGGCAGTCGCGTGGGCTCCAGTTGGTGCGGAGGAAGTCGGCCCCCGAGGAGGTTTTACGCCGACGTATCAGGGAGGAGGACGACCACGTCCGTCGCTACATGGCGGCGTTGGACGCCGGGTACTACAGTTTATGGCAGGTGCTTCAGGGATCTCACCTAGCTACGAGTGGGTGATGGTTCCTTCTCTTTAGGTGTCCACTGCCAGCCAGAGCCGACGTCGTTTACTGTTTTAGCTAGTGATATGTTATATATATATATGTACTAGCTCTAGTGATCGACATATATATTAGTGTTGCATATATGTGAACTGGATTATTCGAGATGTAAGCTGGATTATTATTCTAATATTATTGTTGCATGTGAACTTGATTATTTGAGATGTCATTTTCTATATTTGCTTATACTAAATTGTTTTATCTTTTTCTGCATCTCGTCGATATTAGTTAAGCTATGGACGACGACGTGCTCAATAGCGGCAGAGAGCAAGAAGATGATATGTACGAAATTATCGCCGAGGCCGATATCGGTCCTCATGATGACGCCGATATCGATGATGACGGCTCATGATATCTGAACGATTCCGGTGAGGGAATGTTCGACGAAGGAGAAGAACAAGATCTTCAATTAACAACAAAGTCTGCCGAAGTATATATATAAATATAAATATATATATATATAAGGCCTCTGGTGATCATAAAATTTACAAATAATTGATTTTATCACTAATAGTTAACAAATATTTCTTCTTCTAGAAACCCGGATCGAGCAAATCTTCTTCAAGCAAAGCAAAACGTGGCCCGGCCAAATTGCCGCGGGATGATGTAAAGTACAACATCGATGGGATCGGTTTGAGTGGCCAGCCGAATGCTCTGGAAGCTCACGTGAAGAAGTGGATAGCTATATGCGGAGTAATTGTTAGAGATAACATCCCGATTAGCACTCAAGAATGGCATCAGCCAAAGGAAGGTGGAAACAAGAGTTTTGTCAGCGATAGAGCAAAAGAGTATCTTTGGGCTAAACTCTTATCATATTTCACCCTACCAGATTGGGCGACACCAGACGATGTGTTGAAAGTCAAGCATGCTGCTCTTAAGAAGATGGGAGAACTATTCCTATCTTGGAAGGTAAAGCTATGGTCCAAATACGTCGCTAATAATAAGAAGACTCCAAATTTCACTGGAGCACTAGCGAAGGTACAAGCACATTGGGACAAATTTGTGGAGAACAACGAATCAGATGAAGCTAAACTTCGGTCGGAAATAAACAAGATTAATGCTGAGAAGCATAAGCTTTTCCATACCTTGGGGAAAGGTGGCTACAAGTCCGCGTCGCCTAAGTGGGATGCATTCCAGAAGAAGATGATTGCTGCAGGGGTCACTCCAGTCACAATATATTTTCCACCCAGGTGCAGGAGTTGGTTTTTTGGGCATGGGGGAAAGTTGGACCCAAAGATAGGGAAGGTGATTATAAAGGCAAGTCTTAAAGGAGCCGATCAAGAGATACTAAATGCAATTGATGATGCTAGGAATGGGATTTTCATCCCCGAGAGAGAGAACGCGCCCTCAAGAATCCTGAACATCCAGGACGAACGCGAGGCGTAGGCGTTGTTCCATGGTATGAGGGGTTTGCGGAGTATAAAGATACTTACAAAAGCCGTGCAAGAAAGAAGAAGCTGGAAGCAGACCGTCTTTCAAAGTTGGAAAATGCTATGAAGGATATGCATGAGCTACTACATGCGTCACTTAGCCAACAACCGCAGCCAACTTAAGATCCACCTGAAGCAACTACCGTCCCATGTATGACGAAAAGCAGTGTGGGCTCCACGGGGGTCGATGATGGTCACTACCCCGTGGATGATATCACAGAGCAGAAACGTTGCGATCTAATCTTCAAAATGAACAATATATCCATTAAGGTGGCGGACGGCTTTGCTTTAACGAATCCACCCAGAGCACTGCACCACTGCAATCCGATTCCACCTTGCTATGCTCGTGTCGGGGTGGATGAAGTTGTGACGGAATATCAAGAACTAAACCTTGATATTCCTGGAGGTGAAGGGCAGAAGACCCTCAGAGAAGCCAAACAAAGTGGTATCTATCTATGGAGAAAACAATGGATCATATTTCCATCCATTATGTCAAGTCCAACGCGTTCGACATCAAGTTCACCACCACCCCCCGAGATGGAGTGCATCCCGACTCCGTAGCACCAGCCGAGTCCTGCACCCCTCCCCGAGATGGCGCGCCGTGCGACTCCGCAACATCAGCCGAGTCCTGCACCATCCATCCCCGAGATGGAGCACAGTGGGACTGATCCGTTGCGACGTCAGCCGAGTCCTGCACCATCCATCCCCGTGGAGCGCAGTGCGACTCTGCCGCATCAGTCGATTCCACCACAACCACCCCACATCGCGAGTCCGCAGCGCCAACCGATCCCACCAGCTCCCCCCGTGATGGATAGAAGGCAAACACGACAATAAAAAATTAATCGACCTCCGCCGCGTCATAGCATTCCACCGAAGAAGAAAACAAAGAAAGTTAAACCCCAGAAGAGTCCGCCGGTCTTACCCTGGGATAGGAGGGTAGCTGAAACCAAGGCCATAGTGGATGAAGCCGTGGCGAAGCACCTTGCACCGAAACCTCCCCCGCCACCGAAGGAGAAAATACCCGAGGTTACAGTACAACACTTCTTGAAGATGTTTGAACCCCCTGTTAAGACCGTGTTCTCGGACTACGAACGCTCTATTAACAAGTCATTTCTGCAAAAGGTTTCAAGAAGCAGCCACTCAGGCAGTAAAAAATGCGGGAAAACTGTTGCCCAACTCGGAGAACAGACAGTGCAATCGATAGCCCCGCTCAAGGTGAATACCAAGCTGCAGGAAGAGATAACCAACGAACAAAGAGCATTTGCTAGAGAGGTGGGTCTTACTATGGAACAATTTTTAAACCTTGATGACTTCTCCGGTGAGCCATCTCCAAAAAGGAAATATGCAAAAGGGGAGCCTATGGTCACTGAAGAAGAAGAGAAGCTATTATCAACACAATTGCGCAACTTGCATAAGTGGTACATCACAGAAGCTATACCATTCGACATGACCGGCTTCTGGATTCTGATCAGGCCAGATTATTTCGACAATGGAACTGGTGACTTGTGGATTGCAAATGAAGAATTATTTCAGTTATTCCATCAATTGGCACTCGACAAATCTATCGTCTGTTTGTATTGTCTGTCAGTGATTTCTTTCTAGCTCAGCTCGTACGTCATTGACTGTATTATCCTCACTATATATATTATTTTGTGTGTGGTATTATGCAGAATGAAGATGTACGAAATGAGAAAAGCTGGAGTCTTTGGCATTGGGTTCATTGACCCAAATACCATACATGAAGTAACAATAGAACATAATACAGAATTCGCAGAGACCCTTTTGCTTAAAAGTTTGAGGGATCTACATGCAGAAGAACATATACTATTTCCTTACAACTTCAAGTGAGTGTCATTATTTTGTACTACAAATTATAGTTTTGCTTACTCGATATTGTTATATAAGTGATACCCGCTTACGTGTGCGCAGCTATCACTTCATCCTGCTAGACATTGAAATGGAAAAAGGAATGGTTGCAGTAATGGACTCACTACGTAAAGTTATTAGTGAGTATAAAGAAATTAAGAACTCATTCGCCAGGTAATTTTAATCATTATCACACATGTAGGTTTCTTTAGTGTTCACTTTAAGTTTCTGTTATATCAATTAATTAACTCCTTTATTCATTTTCTTTGACGGTAGAGTTGGGGGAAAGTTCGAAAAACTCGAGCGCGGTGAATGGAAGGAGAATCTGACGAGGTAGTACGATAAATATGTGAGAGAACATTTGATTTAATTATATTTCTAGTTTCAATATACCATTATCATATATATGCTTGATTATTAAATCTGTTTGAATTCTATTTTGTTGTGAAGTGTATGAGGCAGACATCGGGGACTGAACCTTGTGCTTACATCGTAATGGAGAACATTCGATATATGACCCAAAACTTTAATCAAAGAACAATGATGGTACGTAAATACTATCTAGACTTTGTTCTTACCATATGTAATATATTCATATATTGATCATCTTCTTTAAATAATAAGATTTGGGAGAAGCGGGATAAACTCAACATAAATGATCGCATGCGAGCACTTCAAGAGGAAATAGCGGGATTTCTTCTTCGTGAAGTCATAAATAAGTCGACCGGAGAAATCCCTTACCATATATAATAGGAAACTGGTGTGTTGTTCATATGATGTAATTGTATGTATATTCAAATGCCCTCCACTGTTGTGGGCTCGAGGCAAGCAAAGAGGGGTGCTGGTGAGGCACTAGTACTATATATGATCGATGTATATGTATATGTTGGAGGTACGATAATTCTACTATATATGATGGTTCTAGCTAGCTACGAGATATTCTACATGTATATATATATATATGCATTGTACATTATGTAATAGCGTAAAATAAACAGTAATCCTAAACCCAAAAGAAAAGAATTAATAAACCCTAAACCCTAAACTATTAAAACCAAAAAGAAAATAATAAAAAAAACCTAAACCTCTAAACCTTTAGAATCGGTTTGTGTTACAAACCAGTGCTAAAGGTTCCCGAGCCCTCGCGCCCGACCTGCCACCACGTGGCTGGCTGCAGAGATTTTAGAACCGGTTCGTGAGCAACCGGTTCTAAAGGGGTTCACCCTCTAGCACCGAACCTTTAGCACCGGTTGCCAAAACCGGTTCTAATGGCCTCCCAGAATCGGTTCTAATGACCTGTTTTGCACTAGTGGAATATTATTATTGAACTTACCATGGCAATTTTTTCGAATTTAGTTATTATTGTCGTGGTTAGAATCCTGACAATAGATATAGGGGTATGAACGGAGCTAAATGAATTTGTACGTAGAGATGGTTGACGCAAGAGGATTATACAGGTTAGGCCTCTCCGTAGAGATAAAAACCATAGTCTTGTCCCAGGCTGACTGGGGTGTTCTTTCTTCAGAAAATACTGAGAAGTGGAGAATGTTACGCGTGACCACGCCGGAGGGGAGGGGGGCTTATATAGAGTGCGCCCCTGCCTTCTTAATGTCTCGGCTTAAATGGGTCTTAATTACAAGATTGAATGCGTACTTAATTACAGAAACAGTCTGCTCATTACTACTAATAAAGGAGAGGAAAACGCACGCTGTATTGAATGCTCTCTGTCCATTGCGTTCCGTCTCCCGAGTAAGGGAGGGCTCGCCGATTGTTCCTGAGTGTCGTTCTACTCGGATCTTGCTGGGCTTCCGAGTAACCGTGTACTCGGAAGTGGCTTCTGATCTCCGAGTAACTTGTTACTCGGAGATTGTTGATGCTTCATGTTTTTTGCTGGTCTTATTTTGATTGGGAGGATTCGAAAAACCAAGGGCTTAAGGATACCCCTTGGTTTCCCTTGCTTAGGGGTAAGCCTTTAGTATTACCACGACAGTAGCCCCCAAGCGATATCGGGTGCTCGTAAATGAGGTGGCTGACATTTGTTAGTCTTTCTGAGGTGTGCGAAGATTGAACTCAGTAAGAGGCCCGGAAGAGCTTTATTGATGTTCAAACTTTTCCCTCGAGTACGAGTTGGGCAGGTTAGCGGAAAAATTTGGCGACACTCAAACGTCTCTCGGAAGAGGTGGACTGAGGCCCCGGAAGGCGTGTCTCGGAGTAAAAGGCCTTAAACTACATATGAACCAAATTTGTAAACTCCATATTATCCTAGGCCATGCCACGTGGGACATTGATTCTTTACCCCCTGCGCCGGGTCTACGTTAGAGATGGGCCACCAGCGAGCTAGTTACTCGGATTTTACCCGAGTAACTGGGTGCGGGATTTTTCGTTTCGCGGGGAACCCTCGAGTGGTTCTTTTCGTGGTGCTTCCAGTGACAGCTTACTCGGACGCTGCGGGAGCCTAGTAATTTTTTCCGAGTGATGGCGTACTCGGAGAGTTTGGTCGGTGTGTGTTGTGCTTCGTATCTTCCGAGTAGTTGGGGCGTTCCGAGCTTTGGATCGAAATCAAATTCGGTCTTCTACAGAGGATCTCGCCTTGTCTGAGAATCTTCTTTCCCAGGCAAGTGGGCGCACTGTTTGGGCCTGTCTCCTCGATTCCCGTGGCGGTCTTATAGGATAATAATTAACTGCCCGTGGGGAAGTGGGAGGGATTATGGGGAAGTCAAGCGGTTTTATGGGGAGAGCAACCGGGAAGCCCATAATGGGGCGCGGATCTGACGCGTGGCAGTTGCCCCTTGGGGCTATAAAACCGCCCCAACCTTTCGGTTTGGGTTAGATCTGCTCATTTCCCCCACGCGGCCGCTCTCGCTTCTCTCTCACTCCGCCTATTCCTTGCCTGCTCATTCTCGCCGCCAAGACACCTCCGCAAGCTTCCCATGCTCCATCCTGGGTGGCCGCCACTCGCGCTGCTCTCCTGCCGCCGCCTCGACCATGTCTGCGGGGGAGTGGCTTCCGTCGATCGTGACGGAGGACATGCTGCTGGGGTATCAGGACGCCGGTCTGGTTCCCCGCGAGGGTTGCCGTCTTCCCGCGGCTGGGGAAGACGAGCCCGCTCCACGGGACGGTGAGATGGTTCTTTTGCTTTCGCATGTGGACCGCGGCTTTTCTCTTCCCCCACATCCCTTCTTCTTGGATTTTTTGGCTTTCATGGGTGCTCAGCTTCATCAAATTGTCCCCAACGCCGTTACC
The DNA here is from genome assembly GCA_950022295.1 of Bromus sterilis. NCBI lineage: Eukaryota > Viridiplantae > Streptophyta > Magnoliopsida > Poales > Poaceae > Bromus > Bromus sterilis. Next base: position 88,069,962 of record OX465599.1, read on the forward strand.
CTCCTCTCTAGTTTTTTCACCCTTGTTGAGGGATTTTTAGGCATAGAGCCCCACTGGCATATTTTCCGTAGCATATACGCTATCAAGCCTCAGAAGGCGAAGAAGTCTGGGGAGGGTGGTGGTGTTGAGTTCAATCATCTTTGCGGCGGCCTGTTTTTGGCCAAGAAGCAAGGGGTGCAGTATTTCCCTTTTAGTGTGCCTGATTCTGTCAAGAACTGGCAGAACAGTTGGTTCTACTGAAAGGTGGCCGAGGGGCCGGGGGTGCGTACCTTGCCGCCTTACTCGGACGTTAGGCTAACTTCCTCTCAGGTCTGGAATCCACGACTTACCAATGCTGATAAGGAGCAGGTGCTCCCCTTGATGCGAGAAGTCATCCGACTGAAGAAAAACGGCCTAGACGCCATGGATCTGATAGCCACCTTTGTGATTCGGAGGATTCAGCCTCTCCAGGCCAGGGCTCGGGGGATGTGGACATATTCCGGGTTGTAGGACGACACCGGTTATAGCAATACCGAGATGCCTATGGATGAGTTTGAACTTCAGATGAAGATAATAACCAGCGTGACCCACGGTCTTCAGACGACTGGCCGAGTGAGGCCCCTCAGCATCGAGAATCCTCCCACCTTGGTATGTCGATTTGTGCCATGAGTATCTTGCGTGCGTTTCACTTGTTGTCTCTAACTCGGGATTCCTTATTTTTGCTAGGATTTTACCCAGTTCTGATCTCCGATCCCTCTGGCTCCGCAACATCCTGCCGAGGAGGATGAAGACAGTATCGCCGGTGCAGGGGTCGGAGTTGAGGCGGGGGAGGAACTGGAATCCGAGGTGGATCGGGTTCAGGCAGCGTCCGAGCAGCGCTCGAAGAACAATCAGGACCGCGAGTCGGCGCGGGAGGGGCTTACTCGAACCCGTAAAAGGGCTCATACTCCGAGTGGCGAATAGGGCAGCTGCAAACTTCCGCCCTTGAGCCTCAGTTCTGGGAAGGTTGCGCCTATGAAGAATAAGAAACTTGTCACACTTGGGGGCCGAGAGGCTAATCCCCCAGGGGGTGTTGCTGTTGAAAAGGCCGAGGGGGCTGGATCTGGTTCGGCCAAGGTTGCTCCCCCGAGGCGTAGCTTGAAGACCGTCCACAAGTAATGTTGTTGGTTTTCATATGCTTTAAGGCTCTGTTGGTTTCCCAGGCCTATCCTCAGTTGTCTCATTTTGTAGTGTTCGTGCGAGTGGTTCTGAGACGTTGCCTGGGATCTAGGATCCCGAGGTCGAAGCTATGGAGGATGTTAGCACTTGCGAGGTGACTGACTTTCCTGGAATGGACACTATTCCAGAAGATACTGTGGCTGTTGGTGGGAACTCTTTTTGCTTTTAATTGTTTGTTGTTTCTGCTGTATACATGGATGTTGACTCTACTGCTGACCGAGCTCGAATTGCTACCGAGCCCGCCGCTGCTGGGGTCGCTCCTCCTGAGGGGATGGTATCCTCTGGGTCTGGTTCCCGAGCTGCCGCACCTGATGCTCCAGCTGGGGAGGCTGTTAAGGAGACCCCTGTCGCCTCGGCGGCTGCTCGAGGGGGTGAGCCTGCTATCTCGATAGCCATTCCAGTCGGAGCCCTAGTGGAGAGTGCTATTGTTGGTGGATTGAAGGAGTCCTTGGTTAGGGCGACTCAGTTTGAGCTGCGTCTGCGGGAGCTAGCGTCCGAGGCCGAGTTGGTGAAGTCCAACATGCACGTAAGTACTTACGTAAGTTTTCCTACCCACTAGGTGTAGCCCCCAAGGCTCCGAGTAACTTTGCGAAGTTATTCAGAGTCTTTTGATAAGAGGTTTTTATTTCCGTAGACTTCCAGTGGGAGAACTTCTTAGTGCAGCCACTGGGTGTAGCCCCCAAGGCTCCGAGTAACTTTTCGAAGTTATTCGGAGTCTTTTGTTAGGAGGTTTTTATTTCAGTAGACTTCCAGTGGGAGCACTTCTTAATGCACCCACTGGGTGTAGCCCCCAAGGCTCCGAGTAACTTTGCGAAGTTATTCGGAGTCTTTTGATAGGAGGTTTTTATTTGAGTATGGTATTCCTCTTGTCTTCATAGGAGGCATGCAATCTTGGGTCGGCCTTCGTGAAGTTGCAGGAGGAAAATACTGCTGCCAAGAGTGCGTACGAAGCGCTGCTTGAAGAGCACAACAAACTGAAGAAAAAGCATGCTGAAGACAATGGTAAAAAACTCTTGAGTTTCCAAGCTGCCATTTTTCATCTTCTTATTTTTCCGTTTGACGTTCTGCTTGCAGAGGCGGCGAAGAAGGCCTTTGATGCGAAAGTCAAGGAGAATGATGATTTTGTTGCTAAGATGAAGAAGGAAATAGACCAGGTTGAGAAATGGGCCAAAGCTCAGAAGGCTTTGGAGACAAGTCTGCATTATTACAAACAGACAGTGAAGGAAAATGAAGCTTGCATCTCGAAGATGGAGTCTGACTTGGAGAAACTATCCGAGCTGCGTGCCGAGGATAAGAAGAAACATCAAGCCGAGTAGGAAGCCACTCGGAAGGCGGTGAAGACAGCTGAAGAGTATTGCGCTGGGCGATTTGCCGTTTTCAGTGAGACCTTGTCTGGTGAGTTTTGTCGTCCGAGTTGTGATAGGGACTTGTTTCCAAGTCTTCTATTGTGTACTCATCGTCTCCTTTGATGCAGCATATGGGACAGATCCGGAGGCCGAGCAAGCGCGCATGGCCGACTTTGCGTAAATCATGAAGAGGGATAACTATACGCCAGTGACCACAGAATTTGCTCTGGCTCGGGGACTGCTGACCATGAGGTGCGCTAAAGCGAAGAAATTTTCAGAAGAAGTTATGGGTGCTACCCTGGCTTTGAAGAGCAAGTTGTCACCTGATGAGGGAAGAAGAGTGAAGTTGGACACTGTTGTGCCCGTCCTCCAGGAGGCCCCTCATCAACTGGCCCGCTGGAAACGCTCAGCGGCACGGAGCGGTGCAAATTACGCGCTGGCCTTGACCAAAGCGCATTTTCCGGATCGGGTCCATAATGTTGAGCGGGTTGGCGGTGGAGATCCGAAAGAAGGTCAGGACTGCACCTCTTTCCTTCCGCGCTATGCTGAAACTGCCAGCCGAATTGCCTTGATGCCCGATCTGGATTTCTTTGTTGAGTCGACTGGCGTAACCAGTGAGTCTGACGAGGCGGGCGAGGAGTGAGTGGAGTTTAGTGGAAAACACTTGTTTGAAATTTGCCTCGGAATGCCGAGTGTATCTGTAATAAGTTGCACTATGTGGTTGTGTCGTGGCACTTCTTCGTTCGGTTGATGAACTCGTATTCTGTTTCTTCGTGGGAAACGAATATTTCTGCCGATGCTTGCTTTTCTTTTTGTATGAATTTTCTAAGTTTTCATTCGAGCTGCACACAACTCGGAAGAAAACCTGATATTATCGCTTTAAGCAGCCCCCAAGTCTCCTAACACTTGGAGGTACTTAGAGAAATTTTCTATTGATGATCTTGTAGACAAGATCGTCAATGCAGATGATGTTGTGCTTCCCCAAGCCTATGGGGCGTTGGTGAGCACTTATAATAAGTTTTCTAAGTTCTCGTCCGAGCTACATGCAGCTCGCATGGAAAACCTGATTGACAGTTTTCGTCCGAGTTGCGCACAGCTCGGAGAAAAACCTGTTTCTACAACTTTAAGCAGCCCCCAAGTCTCCTGAGACTTGAAAGTACTTAGAATTTTTTTCTATATATGATCTTGTAGACAAGATCGTCAATGCCGATGATGTTGTGCTTGCCCAAGCCTGTGGGACATTGGTGAGCACTTATAATAAATTTTCTAAGTTCTCGTCCGAGCTACATGCATCTCGGATGGAAAACCTGATTGACGGATTTCGTCCGAGCTGCGCACAACTCGGAGAAAAACCAGTTTCTACAACTTTAAGCAGCCCCCAAGTCTCCTGAGACTTGAAAGTACTCAGAAAAAATGATGATCTTGTAGACAAGATCGTCAATGCAGATGATGTTGTGATTCCCCAAGCCTGTGGGGCATTGGTGAGCACTTATAATAAGTTTTCTAAGTTCTCGTCCGAACTACATGCAGCTCGGATGGAAAACCTGATTGACAGTTTTCGTCTGAGCTGCGCACAGCTCGGAGAAAAACCTGTTTTTGCAACTTTAAGCAGCCCCCAAATCTCCTGAGACTTGAAAGTACTTAGAATTTTTTTCTATTGATGAACTTGTAGACAAGATCGTCAATGCAGATGATGTTGTGCTTCCCCAAGCCTGTGGGGCGTTGGTGAGCACTTATAATAAGTTTTCTAAGTTCTCGTCCGAACTACATGCAGCTCGGATGGAAAACCTGATTGACAGTTTTCATCTGAGCTGCGCACAGCTCGGAGAAAAACCTGTTTTTGCAACTTTAAGCAGCCCCCAAGTCTCCTGAGACTTGAAAGTACTTAGAATTTTTTTCTATTGATGATCTTGTAGATAAGATCGTCAATGCAGATGATGTTGTGCTTCCCCAAGCCTGTGGGGCGTTGGTGAGCACCTATAATAAGTTTTCTAAGTTCTCGTCCGAGCTTCATGCAGCTCGGATGGAAAACCTGATTGACGGTTTTTGTACGAGCTGCGCACAGCTCGGAGAAAAACCTGTTTCTACAACTTTAAGCAGCCCCCAAGTCTCCTGAGACTTGAAAGTACTTAGAAATTTTTTCTATTGATGATCTTGTAGACAAGATCGTCAATGCCGATGATGTTGCGCTTCCCCAAGCCTGTGGGACATTGGTGAGCACTTATAATAAGTTCTCTAAGTTCTCGTCCGAGCTACATGCAGCTCGAATGGAAAACCTGACTGACGGTTTTCGTCCGAGCTGCGCACAGCTCAGAGAAAAACTTGTTTCTACAACTTTAAGCAGCCCCCAAGTCTCCTGAGACTTGAAAGTACTTAGAAAAATTGATGATCTTGTAGACAAGATCGTCAATGCAGATGATGTTGTGCTTCCCCAAGCCTGTGGGGCGTTGGTGAGCACTTATAATAAGTTTTCTAAGTTCTCGTCCGAGCTACATGCAGCTTGGATGGAAAACCTGATTGACAGTTTTCCTCCGAGCTGCGCACAGCTCGGAGAAAAACCTGTTTTTGCAACTTTAAGCAGCCCCCAAGTCTCCTGAGACTTGAAAGTTCTTAGAATTTTTTTCTATTGATGATCTTGTAGACAAGATCGTCAATGCAGATGATGTTGTGCTTCCCCAAGCCTATGGGGCGTTGGTGAGCACTTATAATAAGTTTTCTAAATTTTCGTCCGAGCTGCGCGCAACTCGGATGGAAAACCTGATTGATAGTTTTCGTCCGAGCTGTGCCTGTTTTTGCAACTTTAAGCAGCCCCCAAGTCTCCTGAGACTTGAAAGTACTTAGAAATTTTTTCTATTGATGATCTTGTAGATAAGATGGTCAATGCAAATGATGTTGTGTTTCTCCAAGCCTGTGGGGCGTTGGTGAGCACTTATCATAAGTTTTCTAAGTTCTCGTCCGAGCTACATGCAGCTCGGATGGAAAACCTGATTGACAATTTTTGTCCGAGCTGCGAACAGGTCGGAGAAAAACCTGTTTTTGCAACTTTAAGCAGCCCCCAAGTCTCTCGAGACTTGAAAGTAGTTAGAAATTTTTTCTATTGATGAACTTGTAGACAAGATCGTCAATGCAGATGATGTTGTGCTTCCCCAAGCCTGTGGGGCGTTGGTGAGCACTTATAATAAGTTTTCTAAGTTTTCGTCCGAGCTGCGCGCAGCTCGGATGAAAAAACCTGATTGGGAGTTTATGAAAAATAGATTGAACAGGACATGCTATGTGTATGAAATAATATTTATTCAAATCTTACAAGCGTGCTCATGCATAGAAATGTCGCAATAACTGGGCGTTCCATGCATGAGGCTCTTCTATCTTATTAGTTACATCGTATAGGTGGTAGGCCCCTTTATGCAGTACTCTAGAGATGATAGATGGGCCTTCCCATGGGGGAGCTAGTTTGTGATCCGTAGTTTTCTTAATGCGAAGTACCATGTCGCCCTCTTGGAAGGAGCGAGCTCGGACATGTCGGTTGTGGTATCGGCGAAGGTCTTGCTGATAGAACGCCGAGCGGGTGAGAGCTAAATTTCGTTCTTCTTCCAAGAGATCAACGCCATCTTGTCGTGCTTCTTCAGCTTCGGCTTCTGTGTACTGGCTTATACGAGGGGCATTGTGCTTGAGGTCACTCGGAAGGACTTCTTCTGAACCGTAGACGAGGAAAAAGGGGGTTGACCGAGTTGAGCGATTGGGAGTTGTATGCAATCCCCACAAGACTGAAGGGAGTTCATCAACCCAGGCGCCCACTGCTTCCTTTAGTTCCCGAAGTAGCCGAGGCTTGATTCCTTTGAGTATTAAACCGTTGGCTCGTTCGACTTGGCCGTTGGATTGTGGGTGTGCATCTGAGGCGAAGTTGACCTGAATGCCATTGGTCCAACATAATTTCTTGAATTCGGCCGAGTTGAAGTTCGATCCATTATCAGTGATGATGTCATGCGGGACACCAAACCGATGTATGATGCCTTGCATAAAGCTGACTGCTGTGGCGGAGTCGAGGGTCTTGATAGGTTTTGCTTCTATCCATTTTGTAAACTTGTCTACTGCGACCCAAATGTGGGTGAAACCGTGCTTGCCTGTTCGGAGTGGTCCGATCATATCCAGTCCCCATACTGCAAATGGCCAGGCTAGGGGGATTGTCTTCAGCTCGAAAACAGGTTTGCGGGGCTGGTTGGCATAAAACTCACAGCCTTCACAGTGGTCCACGATGTACCGAGCATCTCTGGGGCGTCGGGCCAGAAGAAACCAGCTCGGAAAGCTTTTGCCACCAACGTCCGACTTGAGGCATGATGGCCGCAATCTCTCGCATGGATGTCTTGTAGTATGCAGCGGCCTTCTTCCTCGGAGGTGCATCGCTAGGGGACATGAGTGATGATGTTCCTGTACAGCTCCCCATTGATCACCGAGTAAGACTTGGATTTGCGGACGATCTGCTTGGCTTCTATCTCGTCATCAGGCAACTCTTGTTTTTGCAGATAAGCAAGGATTGGAAGTGTCCACTCGGGGGGAATAACCTCCACATCAAAAACCATATCCGGTACTGCGGGTATATCCTCTTTGTTGGGGATGTTCTTGTCAGGAAGCATATCTGGATCGACTTCTAGGAAATGGTCCTCCTTGACTGTTGGGGAATGCAAGTGCTCCAAATAAATTCCTGGTGGGATCTGACCCCGAGTAGAACCCAATTTTGCTAGGTCGTCTGCTGCCTGATTCTTAGCCCTTGGAATGTGATGGTGCTCCAGCCCATCAAATTTTTCTCCAATTTTCTCACTGCTACGCAGTAGGTTGTCATGGCTGGACTTCTGATGTCCCACTCTTTCATTACTTGGTTGATTACTAGGTCTGAATCTCCGAATATCATAAGTCTCCTAACTCCGAGTGAAATGGCCATTCGCATGCCGTACAAGAGGGCCTCATACTCGGCTTCGTTATTTGTTGCTGGTAAATGGATTTGGAGGACGTATCTCATCTCGTCCTTACTTGGTGAGACCAGTACTACCCCTGCCCCTGCGTCCTGTAGCATCTTGGATCCATCAAAGAACATTGTCCAATGCTCTGGCGTTGGCTGTGGGGGATGTTGGACCTCAATCCACTCGGCCAAGAAATCCACCAGTGCCTGTGGCTTGATTGCTTTTTTAGCTTGGTAACTGAGGTCAAAGGGTAGTAGGTCCAGACTCCATTTTGCTATTCTGCCTGTTGAGTATCTGTTATTCATAATTTCTGCCAGGGGAGCTTCAGAAACTAGTGTGATGGAATGATCATGGAAGTAATGTGCGAGCTTCTGTGATGCCAAGTAAATTCCCATTGCTAGCTTCTGGTAATGGGGATATCTCTGCTTGGATGGTGTGAGGACTTCGGAGATGTAGTACACCGGTCTTTGTACCTTTTGTGACTTTCCCTCTTCTTCCATTTCCACCACTATGGCTACGCTGACAACTTGGCTTGTGGCTGCAATATATAACAAGAGCGGTTCTTTTTCTTGGGGTGCTGCCAGGACTGGCCGAGTTGACAATTGCTTTTTGAGTTCTTCGAACGCTATTTGAGCTTCCTCCGTCCAGACGAAATTCGGCGATTTTTTCATCAGTTGGTAGAGAGGTAGGGCTTTCTCTCCCAATATGGAGATGAACCGGCTGAGTGCTGCGAGACAACCTGTCAATTTTTGGACGTCTCGGAGCTGCTTGGGAGGCTTCATGTTTTGAATTTGGGTTGGCTTCTATCCCTCTCTCGGAGACCATGAATCCGAGTAACTTCCCCGCTGGCACACCAAAAACGCATTTTTCAGGATTGAGCCTGATGTTGTAGGCTCGGAGGCTCTGAAAAGTTTCAGCTAAGTTGGCTACTAAACTACTTCCTTTAGCCGACTTGATCACGATGTCATCCACATAGACCTCCACATTTCTGCCGATCTGCCAGATCAGGCAATTCTGCATCATGCGCTGGTACCTGCGTTTCTTAGTCCGAATGGCATCGTGATATAACAAAAACATCCGAATGGGGTTATGAATTCTGTTTTAAGCTCGTCTCGTTCGTATAGTCGGATTTGATGGTAACCCGAGTATGCATCGAGGAAACATAATCTCTCGCAACCTGATGTGGAGTCCACAATCTGGTCAATGTGAGGAAGAGGGAAATGGTCTTTTGGACAGACTTTATTGATATGACGGAAATCAACACAAGTTCTCCAAGATTTACCTTTCTTCGGAACCATTACAATATTTTCTAACCACTCGGAGTGGAAGATTTCCCTAATGAATCCGGCTGCTAATAGTCTAGCTATCTCCTGTCCGATGGCCTTCCTTTTCTCGGAGGAAAACTGTCGGAGGGACTCTTTCACCGGTCTTGCTTTTGGATCCACGTGTAACTTGTGCTCGGCCAACTCCCTTGGAACTCCAGGCATATCGGCAGGCTTCCATGCAAAGATGTCCCAATTCTCACGGAGGAAGTTGACGAGCTCGAGTTCCTATTGGGGATCCAGATCGGCGGCAATGTTTGTGTACTTCTCTTTATCTGTGGGATGTATCTGTACCCTCTTGGTCTCTCCGGCTGACTCAAATGAAGATGTCTTCTTTGGCTGCAGTAGCTCGGACGGGTGAGCAGCTTTTTTGTACTCGACCAGCTCGACCTCAGTCATTTGCTGGTCAGCTATCAGGGACGCTCTCTGCAGCAGTTCTTCAGCTTGCTTGTAGTCTCCCGAGACAGTGATCACGCCGTGCGGGCCGGGCATCTTTAGTTTCAGATAGACGTAACAGGGGATGGCCATGAATTTTGCATAGGCCGGCCTTCCGAGTAAGGCATGGTATGTACTCGGGAAGTCCACTACTTCAAAGGTGATCTTCTCTTTTCAGAAGTTACTCGGAGTACCGAAGACCACATTGAGGGAGATCATTCCGAGTGAATACGCCTTTTTCCCCGGGATTATCCCATGAAATTCCAGATAGCTTTTGCGGATCTTGGACATTGGAATGTTCATGCTCTTCAGAGTGCTTGCATATAGGATGTTAATTCCACTGCCGCCATCCATCAAGATATTTCTGATCCTGAAGTTCCCATTCCATGTTTCCACCAAAGGATCCACAATCAGGGCGTGCCTTCCCGGGTGAGGAATGTGAGGAGGATGATCCGACTGATCGAAAGTGATTGGGACGTCGGCCCATTTCATGTAACTCGGAACCGCCGGAGCTGCCGAGTTGACTTCTCTGAACCATATATTTTCTACCCTCTTCGACTCTCGTCCTGCGAAGATGACCAGCACTCCGTCTTCTCTTGGGAAGCCTTCGCTGTCCAGTTCTGGGCTGGGCGCTTTCTTTTCCCGGTATCCTTGTCTTGCTAAGGACCTGTCCTTGCGTTTTGCGCTGCTCTCTTGATCAGGCGGCATTGCCGAGCTGTATGCTTTGGAATAACCAGTTTTCCCTCGGCATCACGAGTGGTGTGAAGAGGACAAGGTTGATCCAGAACTTCATCATCATTCGACGGCTTTTTCTGTCGCGGTTGCCACTCCTTTCGTGCCTGGCCCTTGCCATGAAGGCCCGAAGCGTTTGCTGCAGCCACCAGCTCTGCGTCCGTTGGGGCGTCTTCTGCCTTTCTCTTGTTGTTGTTTGCGGTCTTCTGCTTCAGGTTCGGCGCCGAGTTGCCGCCCCCTCTATGCTGCTGGTTCTTCTGTCGGATCTCCTGTTCACCATTTGCGTACTTGTTCGCTATCTCCATCAGCTTCCCGAGTGAGGTGATGTGCGGTGATCTGGCTAGCTTGAGACTTAACTCCCTGTACTTGACCCCTTGTTTGAAAGCGTGAATGGCTTGGAACTCGGAGACGCCTTCAACCGAGTTGTGGAGTGTGATCCATCTCTCGATGTAGTCCCGAGTGGACTTGGTGTTGCTCTGGACACACAATTGCAGCTCGGTTAGTCCTCCGGGTCTCTTGTAGGTCCCTTCAAAAATTTTGATGAACACTTTCTCGAGGTCTTCCCAAACCCAAATGCTACTCGGAGGGAGCTGATTCAGCCATGCCCGAGCTGAGCCCTCTAACATCAACGGCAGGTGCATCATGGCTATCTCGTCACCACCCCCTCCGATTTGCACGGCTATTCTGTAATCATCCAGCCATGTCTGGGGTTTAGCATCACCTCGGTACTTATCCACCCCTTGAGCTATCCTGAAGCGGGGCGGAATAGGGGTAGACCGAATCCTTTCACTGATGCAAACAGGCCCTGTGGCCATTGAGGGCCGAGCCTGATCCTGACGATGAGATCTGGCGTGGTCGACTCGGCTCTGTACAAGATGGCTTCGGGCGTCGTCTTCAACATCAAAATAACGGTCGTCCCGGTGCCGAGGGAACTCCTCTCTCCGAGATGCGGGCCAACCCATCCCGCGAGCTTCTGTCCTCCTGAGATCTTCATGCCGATACTGATCTTGGCGATGATCTCCTCGAGGTTCGTCTCTGCGCCGAGGCGAATTGTTCTTGTTCCTCCGCGCTTCCCCATAGGGCGTGTGTACTGACATTGACGTTCTCGCGGGGGGAACTTGGGAATGGATCCGCTGCTGTGATTGACTGACAGCAGCGTTTCGATCGACTGCGGTTTGTAACAAAAACGCCAGGGGCTGAATTTCTTCTGCCGCCGATCCACTGGGCTGCTGATACGTCCAAAACGTATCTATAATTTCTGCTTGCTCCATGCATGTTTTGTGTGATATTGCTATGCTTTTGATACACTTTCATACACTTTTGATCATATTTGGACTAACCTATTAACTCAGTGCACCCCAGTGCCAGTTTCTGTTTTCTGCTGTTTTTGTATTTCAGTTTTTCCCATTACTTAAAGTGCCCAAAAAATTCCGGAAAAATATATATAAAAAATCAGCGTTCCAGAAGCTTCCTTACGCCCGAAGGAGAGCCAGAGGGGCCCCACCAGCAGTCTAGGCGGCCACCCCACGCGGCCTAGGGGGAGGCCGCGCCGGCTACCCGCCTAGGCAACGGGGACCTCCCCTGGTGGGCCCCCTTGGCCCTTATTTTTACTCGCGTTGCGAAAACCCTGATTCCAGACCCCTTTTCTCCAGAAGCAATCCCGATCTCCGCCGCCATCGCGGAAAAGCTTCGGGGGACCAGAATTCCTGTGCCGGCACCCGCCGGGACGAGGAAGTGCCCCCGGATTCATCTCCATCGCCGTTGCTTCCCTCCTCCATGAAGCGGGAGTAGTTCTCCCTCGGGGCTGAGGTTTCTACCAGTAGCTATGTGTTCTTCTCTCTCTCCCATTATGTGATCTTCATTGTGATCATAGGCTATGTTAATCTAGGGTGATCCCATGATATTTCCCCTTCCTCTATGTATTGGATTGATGTACTCAATTGATCTTATCTAGTATAATCCCCAAGACCAAGGTGACATCGGTCTATTGGACATGGATTAGAAGAATATTTTCATGAGTGATTTCCTCTTTTGTGTGTTGATTTAAGATTGAGAGTCTCTTGGTGCTTGTCTTTGACTATCCTTGAGATATGTTGTGGTGCTTGTGGTACTCTCTTTGGATGGCCGCGGTGACATTGGGAAATCCATCGATTGAGAACTACGAACTTTGAGGTGTGCTTTTGTAGCCCTACATAATTCTCATCCTCTCTTGACCACAAAGGAATGTCCTCCGAGTGCGTCTCCATTGCATGTTTTATGGGAAATATCATGTGATTAGACTATGTTAATGTTGTTGGGAGTTGCCACTAGTGAAAGTATGAAGCCTAGGCCTTGTTTCCATCATTGTTACACCGTTTGCACTCACTTTTGTTAATTTTTTCTTTGTAGCACTTTTTATTACAGATTTATATTACTTCGTTTTATCACACCTATCACCCATATTTTACCATCTCTTCGCCGAACTAGTGCACCTATACAACTCCTAGTTGTATTAGGTGTGTTGGGGACACAAGAGACTTCTTGTATCTTAATTGCAGGGTTGCTTGAGAGAGACCATCTTCACCCTCTACTTCCCTGAGTTCGATAAACCTTAGGTCGTCCACTTGAGGGAAATTGTTGCTGTCCTACAAACCTCTGCGCTTGGAGGCCCAACATAGTCTACAAGAATAGAAGCGTGCGTAGACATCAAGCTATTTCTAGCGCCGTTGCCGGGGAGGTGAGTGCTTGAAGGTATATCTTTAGATTCTGCAATTAAATCTTTTCGTTTCTTGTTTTATTTTCACTAGTTAGGTTTATGGAAAACTGCAATCTTAGTTCGCTGCTTCGGGGAGACCGCTTTGCCACACCTGTGGTAGAGAATTCTCCGCCACCTACTGAATGTATCCCATTCCAAATGCTACTGGGGATAGTTGAAATAATTATTAATGATTGTTATGATGGGACAGTCAATCCTAGTATTCTTTTTTGAAACTTACAGAACTTTGTGAGTTATTTAAGATTTCAGGTTTGACAAGAGGTGAAGTCATGAAGAAATTATTTTCCTTGTCACTGAAAGGAAAAGCATTGGAATGGTATAGGCTACTAGATGATTCTCACCTACGGGATTGGGAAGAGATCCAGTCTCTCTTTTACTCCAAGTTTTATCCTCTTCATGAAGTCCATGAGAATAGGAATTATATTTATAATTTCTATCCTCATGACGGAGAGAGCATAGCTCAAGCTTGGGGGAGACTGAAAACTTTGATGCTAAAATGTCCTAACCATGGGCTCCCCAAAGATATGATTATTACTAATTTCTATGCAAGGCTATCTCGACAGGATAAAGATTTTCTCGATGCTTCCTCGATGGGTTCTTTCACAAACGAAAAGATTGATGCTAAATGGAAACTCCTTGAAAGAATCCAACACAACACTGAAGATTGGGAGATCGACAAAGGTAAAGAGTCAGGTATAATTTATGAGTATGATTGCATTAAGTCCTTTGTTGAAACTGCAAGTTTTAATAAATTTAGTGCTAAGTTTGGGCTTGATTCTCAACTCCTTGTTGATTTCCTCAAATCTTTTGCTTCACATCTTAATATGCCTAAGGAGAATCGGATCAAGCATCATGAACCTTTTAAAGAGATTTGCAAAGAAAATGAAATTGTTAATGATGATTGCAACATGCATGATCCAATTCCTGAATGAAGTTTCATATAAGCATGTTAATTTTTGTGGAGTGGATAGACCTTGTGAAAGGCCTATGATTGAAGAAGAGAAGTATTGTAAGCAACATAAGCATGAAATAACAATCACTTGGGTTAGAGATTTAAATGAAATTGCTAGAGAATTGTGTGACCTTTATCCTTTTACTTGTGAACTTTGCTGCATAAAGGGTCACTTCAATTTTCAGTGCATGTACTTTCAAAACATAACTGTTAGCCAGTTGTGTGATGACATGATCACCCCTGATCTTTATGATGAGCTTATGTTATTTTTGATGTGTGAAGAGTTATCAGAAAAGACTTCTTGGCTAGATGGTCATGCTTTGGGAATAAATAACACTTTGCAGAAATGCCATCTCTATTGTGTTGTTAATTGCCATGAGAATGATTACATAAGTAAGATTAGAAAGGAGGGAACTCTACCAAAGTATAAAAATGTCTCTTATATTTCTACTAATAAAAAGGAGAGTTTCTCCCAAGTTTCCCCTATTGTTTCTAATGATAAACCAGGATATGTGGAGAAACTTCCCCTCCAAACACTCCTTCCTAAGGTGAAGAGGAAGAAAAAGAAGAGGAGGAGGAAGAGGAGCAAGAAGGAAGAAGAATGGGTATCAACCTGGCCTGAGCATATTGCTCGCATCAATTTCTATCCTAACGGACAAAAATTTTTGGCGGACGGTGAGCTTGAATGCATTCATTATTATCTTGATGTTAAGTCCGTAGGAACTATTGAAGATGATTTTGATTATGATATGCATGTTACTTTTTGTGATTGGGAAAATCATGATAATGCTACTTATGATCTTGAAAATCTTTTTGGTACTAACTCTGAGAGTGATGATATGGAAAGCTCTAAGCTTGAGGATGATAGGATTGCAAGTCCTTTACCCATCAGTGATGTGATAATTGATAATTCTTTTGCTAGTAAGAATAAAGACAACATGTTTACAAATATAGTTGCTAGCAATGATAATGCTCTTCTCTACTATGATGATGTTATAACTCCTATCTCTAGTGATTATAAAGGTACCTATTACATAAGGAGAAATTATCCTTATGAAACTTGTCATAACCATGGAGGGAATTACTCCCTTGTTGAACACCATCTTCCTAATACACAATTAATCTATAGTGTTCAAGTTGTTTATGATAGTCCTACTCCCACTATTACCAATGAGAAAGATTATGTTTATGAGGAGAGTAAGAGTACCCTTTTGCATGTGGATCATGGTAACAATGCTTTATGTGATACTTATATTGTTGAGTTTATTCATGATCCTACTGGAAATTATTATGAGAAGGGAACATATTCTTATAGATATTTCAATAATATCAAGTTCCCTCTCTTTATGTTGAAGGTTTTGAAGTTGCACTTGTTTTGCCTTCCTATGCTAATATCTTTATGCTTCAATGAGTTATTTCTCTACAAGATCCCTTTGCATAGGAAGCATGTTAGACTTAAATGTGTTTGGTATTTGCTTCCTTATGCTCTCTTTTGTGCTTCAACTATTATTCCTACGAGAGCATCATTAAAATCTTAAAGCCTATCTTTATGGCTATAAAGAAAGAGCTCTAGGGAGACAACCCTTGTTATCTTTACTTTGAGTTTTTACTTTCTGTTTTTAGTGGTCTTGATGATTGTTACTACTGTAGCAACATCATTGTATCTTTATTTTCAAGCTTTGTGCCAAGTTATAGCCTCATATGACAAGGGAAGTGAAAGTTGTGACATGCTGTCCAGAAAACAGATTCTGTCCTCATGACGGGAAAAATCATAGAAAAATCCCAGTTCATCTTTTTGAGCTGAATTTTTTACACAGCGTGCTCTAACAATTACGGAACTTTCGTATGTTCTGAGTTTTTTGATTTGAGTTGCAGAAGTATCCCTAAAAAATTCTTTACTTCCTGTTGTTCTGTTTTTCACAGATTCTGCCACGTTTTGTCTCTCCTAACTTTTGCAAACCTTAAGCTTGCTTTTTCTTTGCAAAAACCTTTTGGCAATCTTGAGAAACAGTAGATCTCCAAGAATATATTTATATCCAGTGGGGAAAAATTATTTTATTAAGGGTACTAACCTCTCTAATCAGCTTATGATGAGTTATGTATGAAGGGAGTTTTCAAGTGTGCGATGGAAGATGATGAAAGATGATCCGGGAGTGTCAAGCGCTCAAGCTTGGGGATTCCCCCATGCATCCCCATTAAATATTCATGGAGACTCAAGCGTCTAAGCTTGGGTATGCCCCCGTTGCATCCCCTTCTCCATCAACAATCATCAGTTCGTCCTTCGTCTCACTATATTTTTATCACTTCATGCGTTATGTGCTATGCTTGGAGCGTCTCGCTCTTAGGTTTTATTTTTAGTTTTCTTTAGTTTTGCTTGTTGGTCATAATAAGTTAGACCCCATATACAATTGTGAAACTTTCGTATGTTCTGAGTTTTTTGATTTGAGTTGCAGAAGTGCCCCGAAGAAATTCTCTACTACCTGCTGTTCTTTTTTTCACAGATTCTGCCACGTTTTGCCTCTCTTCACTTTTGCAAACCTTAAGCTTGCTTTTTCTTTGCAAAAACTTTTTGGCACTCTTGAGAAACAGTAGCTCTTCAAGAATATCTTTATATCCAGTGGGGAAAAATTATTTTATTAAGGGTACTAACCTCTCTAATCAGCTTATGATGAGTTATGTATGAAGGGAGTTTTCAAGTGTGCGATGGAAGATGATGAAAGAAGATCCAGGAGTGTCAAGTGCTCAAGCTTGGGGATTCCCCCATGCATCCCCAATAAATATTCAAGGAGACTCAAGCGTCTAAGCTTGGGGATGCCCCCGTGCATCCCCTTCTCCATCAACAATCATCAGTTCGTCCTTCGTCTCACTATATTTTTATCACTTCATGCGTTATGTGCTATGCTTGGAGCGTCTCGCTCTTAGGTTTTATTTTTAGTTTTCTTTAGCTTTTCTTGCTATTCATAACAAGTTAGATCCATTCTTACTTTGTGCGGGAGAGAAACACGCTCCACTTTCAAAATTTAGAACACATCATAGGATTTTTCCTGCTTATCTTTTTGCTGTTGTGTGTTCTTTATCTTTTCATAGCTGCTGGCATGTCTAGTTTTAGTCTTAGTTTGTATTTAGCAAGAGCCTTGGCTTTTGTTTAGCTTGTTGCTGCAACTCTTTTTAGTTTTCATGTTTATCTTGTTAAAGAGAGTTGGTTGTTGCACTGAGTTGTGTCTTGTCTTGAAAGTAGGTAATTGAGGTTGCTATTTAATTTTAGTAGTAGCTTGCAATGGTTTTGAGGTATTGATGTGAGTAATGTTTGAACTTTTGGTGTCAAGAGCTCTAGCCTATTAGTGATAGGTGTCGTATTTTGGGCAATCCGTGTTTATTTTCAAAACCTACAAAACTAGTTGAGAACTCTAGCTACTAGATGGATCACTACTCTTTGGAGGGATCGAATATTAGAGAACACTCACGTACCATGAGTCGAGGATGCGCAAGGATAACCAAACCCCCATACACTCCTCCTCGGGGTACTTGTCTCTTTGTGAACCTCCTTATTAGATTGAGAGTTACCGATAATAAGTGCATGAGTTCTTCGGACTAATGTAAGTATTGAAAGTTGACACTTCCACCTTCCCATATTTTGCTAGCCTCTCACGTGCCGTGCATTGCCTTCTTCTCATTCCGAGAGTTGGTGTCCACCTTCGCCGGTACATCCAAACCCTTGGCATGATACGCTCTGTCATCATAAACCTCCTTATATCTTTCCTCAAAACAGCCAATATACCTACCTATCAAGGCATTTCCATAGACTTTCCGAGTTATATTGCCATGCAACATCCACCTCTTCATGCCTTGATCTTCATGTTATACATGTTCCTGCTACACTGGCAGCGACATACATTGCATAAATCATGATAGCTACATCTCCTTTATGATTTTGAGTACCTTGTAAAGTGTGAAAGATCTCCTTTACCTTCTTGTAAAATAGAGTGTTGCCCTCAAGTGAGGAAAAGATCCCAAAGTGGACAAAATCAAAAGATCCCAAAGAGGACAAATGAGAGTTAAATAGAAAGAGCCATTGAGGCCACAAAAAAATACAAAAAAAGAGAAAAAAGAGAAAAAGAAATAAAAAGAGAGAAAGGGGCAACACTACTATCCTTTTGAGAGATCCACACTAGTACTCCCTTTATATCTTTGTACTCCATAGAGATGATCATTATGCATATAGCTATGTGGGGACCTTCACACTATAGAACTTGGCTTGCATAATCCAAGGATGAGCCTCCTCAAACGAGCTATAGATCTTCATGAGCGAGCAAGTTAGATGCACCCCCACTAGTTCCATTGGAGAGCTTCTTAGCTCGTATGTGCATCCGTTGCATGGCAATCCCTACTCCTTACATCATATCTATCATTTGGCATCTCTTGCCTATGATTGTCCTCATTGATGTGAGCCTTTCTCATCATTTTTGTCTTCCTCCTCCACCATATTCTCTCTTTGCCATCCTAAGTGTCAACTCTCGTGCTTACGCTCATCCATTGCATGAGTGCTCAAAATATAGGAAAGGAGTGGATCAAATTGACTTGTACCTGGCTAGTGGTCTGGGGACGAGTCAAGATAAGATTCCAAAGAAGACCAAGTGTGAAACTTTAGTAGATTGAGTTCTCAACACAAAAATACTTTTTCATCTCGTATTCCCTATCCCCCTTCTTGCACGCAAACACCATTTGAAGACATTCGAGGCACGGACAACGAGAGCTCTTGCACCTTAATGTTCTTTTGTTACTTGTTTCAATGCTAATATAGACTCTTGCATGTTATGAATTGAATTGAATCTCTAACCTTGATTTCTTTACTTTTCAAAGTTCTTTTATGGTTGCTAGCATGTCACCCCAGAAATTATGCTGTTATCATTTACCTACTCGAGGACGAGCAGGAATTAAGCTTGGCGATGTTGATACGTCCAAAACGTATCTATAATTTCTGCTTGCTCCATGCATGTTTTGTGTGATATTGCTATGCTTTTGATACACTTTCATACACTTTTGATCATATTTGGACTAACCTATTAACTCAGTGCACCCCAGTGCCAGTTTCTGTTTTCTGCTGTTTTTGTATTTCAGTTTTTCCCATTACTTAAAGTGTCCCAAAAATTCCGGAAAACATATATAAAAAATCAGCGTTCCAGAAGCTTCCTTATGCCCGAAGGAGAGCCAGAGGGGCCCCACCAGCAGTCGAGGCGGCCACCCCACGCGGCCTAGGGGGAGGCCGTGCCGGCTACCCGCCTAGGCAACGGGGACCTCCCCTGGTGGCCCCCCTTGGCCCTTATGTTTACTCGCGTCGCGACAACCCTGATTCCAGACCCCTTTTCTCCAGAAGCAATTCCGATCGCCGACAAGCTTCGGGGGACCAGAATTCCAGTGTCGGCACCATGCCGGGACGGGGAAGTGCCCCCGGATTCATCTCCATCACCGTTGCTTCCCTCCTCCATGAAGCGGGAGTAGTTCTCCCTCGGGGCTGAGGTTTCTACCAATAGCTATGTGTTCTTCTCTCTCTCTCGCATGATGTGATCTTCGTTGTGATCATAGGCTATGTTAATCTAGGGTGATCCCGTGATATTTCCCCTTCCTCTATGTATTGGATTGATGTACTCAATTGATCTTATCTAGTATAATCCCCGAGACCAAGGTGACAGCGGTCTATTGGACATGGATTAGAAGAATATTTTCATGAGTGATTTCCTCTTTTGTGTGTTGATTTAAGATTGAGAGTCTCTTGGTGCTTGTCTTTGACTATCCTTGAGATATGTTGTGGTGATTGTGGTACTCTCTTTGGATGGCCATGGTGACATTGGGAAATCCATAGATTGAGAACTACGAACTTTGAGGTGTGCTTTTA
The DNA here is from genome assembly GCA_950022295.1 of Bromus sterilis. Classification (NCBI taxonomy): domain Eukaryota; kingdom Viridiplantae; phylum Streptophyta; class Magnoliopsida; order Poales; family Poaceae; genus Bromus; species Bromus sterilis. Next base: position 88,089,549 of record OX465599.1, read on the forward strand.
TAGCCCTACATAATTCTCATCCTCTCTTGACCACAAAGGAATGACCTCCGAGTGTGTCTCCATGCATGTTTTATGGGAAATATCATGTGATTAGACTATGTTAATGTTGTTGGGAGTTGTCACTAGTGAAAGTATGAAGCCTAGGCCTTGTTTCCATCATTGTTACACCGCTTGCACTCACTTTTGTTACTTGTTTCTTTGCTGCACTTTTTATTACAGATTTATATTACTTTGTTTTATCACACCTATCACCCATATTTTACTATCTCTTCGCCGAACTAGTGCACCTATACAACTCCTAGTTGTATTAGGTGTGTTGGGGACACAAGAGACTTCTTGTATCTTAATTGCAGGGTTACTTGAGAGAGACCATCTTCACCCTCTACTTCCCTGAGTTCGATAAACCTTAGGTCATCCACTTGAGGGAAATTGTTGCTGTCCTACAAACCTCTGCGCTTGGAGGCCCAACATAGTCTACAAGAATAGAAGCGTGCGTAGACATCAGCTGCAGAGAATTTGCAATCCGAGTCGCCGCTATGAGATTTTCTACTGGGGTACCCATAGCTCGGAAAGGTTCTCGGCCTGGGCCCCGCAGTTGACGACTCGTTCTGCTCTGTTTGAGCCGAGCTACCTCCCGAGCTTGACGCTCCAAAGTATTTTCTATCTCGGCCAGGCGCTCTCGCTCAGCCAAATTAGTCAATTTGGCTGCCTCCAGGCCTCACCCTTCTGGAGTGCTTGTTTCAATGGGGGTGTTTAGCAGCCGCTCGGCCGCTTCTGCTTCTTCCCGCTCCTCCCGAGAAAGGGGGCGGGGTTGTCGACTTGTCTCTCCGAGCTCCAGCCTTCGGAAAGCGGAAACACGTCAGGTCGCCTCCCGAGCGCCAGCCCTGGATGGGCTGTTAGCTTCATCTCAGGCGTGATTGTCCCGAGCTGGCGATGGTTGAGAGGGTGGAGTCTCGCCCATGCACACTTCTGCAATCGCGACTGGAGCGTCACTGCTGCCTTCTTGCTCGGCGCCTGACTCGGGGTCAGATGCCGCCATGCCTTCTTCTTCGACTGAGTCGAGCAGAGGCAAGAGAGATGTTGTGGAGCCTTCTCTTGCGATCAGTTCATCCAGGGCCTGCTGAACTGACTCTACCAAGTCAATGACTGCCACCTGCTGAATCTTGACCGATTTTCTATGATGATGAGCGGGCGGGTGGCCCGAGCGCTTATTCTTGTGGTGGACAGATAACCGCGCGGGTGCTTGACGATGGGCCGACAGCTGGAGGCGCAGGGCCCCAGACTCGTCAGCTCGGAAGTGGACGCTGCCTCTCGAAGGCAGCAATTGTGCCTGGAGCGGAGAATCCACCACCCAGGCCGAATCATCAGCTATGAAAGCCAACGATCCGAAGCGGAAAACCTCTCCGACGATGAGTTCTGGGCCGCGAACCGACAAAGAGGATGAGAAAAACTCCATCTCTACGATTGCTGATCAACTCAGCCCCAAGGTGGGCGCCAACTGTCATGGATAGAATCCTGACAATAGATATAGGGGTATGAACGGAGCTAAATGAATCTATACGTAGAGAGGGTTGACGCAAGAGGATTATAGAGGTTAGGCCTCTCCGTAGAGATAAAAACCTTAGTCCTGTCCTAGGCTGAATGGGGTGTTCTTTCTTCAGAAAATACTGAGAAGTGGAGAATGTTGCGCGTGCCCACGCCGGAGGGGAGGGGGGAGCTTATATAGAGTGCGCCCCTGCTCTCTTAATGCCTCGGATTAAATGGGTCTTAATTACAAGATTGAATGCATACTTAATTACAGAAATAACGGTCTGCTCATTACTACTAATAAAGGAGAGGAAAACGCCCGCGGTATTGAATGCTCTCTGTCCGTTGCGTTCCATCTTCCGAGTAAGGGAGGGCTCGCCGATTGTTCCTGAGTGTCGTTCTACTCGGATCTTGCTGGGCTTCCGAGTAACCGTGTACTCGGAAGTGGCTTCTGATCCCCGAGTAACTTGTTACTCGGAGATTGTTGATGCTTCATGTTTTTTGCTGGTCTTATTTTGATTGGGATAATTCCTAAAACCAAGGGCTTAAGGATACCCCTTGGTTTCCCTTGCTTAGGGGTATGCCTTTAGTATTACCACGACAATTATAGCACAGCAAAATTAGTGTTTTCCATGAAAAATGTACTTTTTGACCACGGCAATAAAAATTTGGTTGCGATAGCAATTGAAGATAATCCGTTGCCATGGCAACTAAATTTTAATTTTTTCCATGGCAATATATTCATTTCCATGGCAATTAAAATGTGGTTGACATATCAATTAAAAATAATCTCTTGCCATGGCAACTAAAGTGTTAATTTTTGCCATAACAAAAGATATTCATTTTTCATGACAATTAAAATTTGGTTGAGATGGCAATTAAAGATACACAATGACAAATCTAGTTGTTAACCATGGCAACTAAATTTATTTGACCATGGCAAGTGAAGTTCTTTGACATGGCAAATGTAGTTATACGACTATGGCAATTGTAGTTTGTCATGGTGACTACATTTACACGACAACTATATTTTGCTTTTAGATGGTAAATAAAGAAATTTTTTCTTACCATGGCAATTTGCAAATGTCATGTCATGTCATGGCATGGAAGTTTCATGGCAATTGTAGTTTTTTCACCCATGGAAATTGTAGTTGTTGACCATGGCATTTGTAGTTGTTGACCATGGCAACTGTAGTTCTTTAACCCATGGCAATTGTAGTTTGCCACAACGACTACAATTACACGGCAACTAAAAGTTGCTTTTTATGGATCATTTTGTACTTTATGAAACTATGGCATTTCTAGCTTATGGGTCAACATGACAAAAAAACATTTTGTATGTTTGCCCTGGCAAAACTAAGATTCCATTTGCCATGGCAAAACCAAGCTTCTGGTTGCCACGACAAGTGTACTTTATAAAACCATTGCAAGTCTACTTTATGGATCATCATGGCAAAAAAGCATTTTGTGTGTTTGCCATGGCAAAACTAAGCTTCCGGTTGCCATGGCAAGCGTACTTTATACAACTATTGCAAGTCTAGTTTATGGATCATGGCAAAAAGAATATACGTTTAACATGGCAAAACCAAGGTTCCGGTTGCCATGGCAAGTGTACGTTATGAAACCATGGCATTTCTAGCTTATGGGTCATCATGAAAAAAAAACATTTTGTATGTTTGCCTAGCAAAACTAAAATTCCATTTGCCATGGCAAAACCAAGCTTCCGGTTGCCATGTCAAGTGTACTTTATAAAACCATTGCAAGTCTAGTTCATGGATCATGGCAAAAAAATGTTTGTCATGGCAAAGGCAAGCTTCCGATTGCCACGACAAGTGTACTTTATCAAACCATGGCAAAAACAAGCTTGTGGTTGCCATGGCAAGTGTACGTTATGAAACCATGGCAAATCTAGTGTATGGATCATGGCAATTGTAGTTTATGGATGATGGGATTTTTTTATGTACATGAACCATGGCAAATGTCAAATCCCTACAATATGAAAAAACTTTTGTGTACGTTTCCATGCCAATTTATTTTGTTAGATCATGGCAAATGTACTACATGGAGCATGGCAAAAAAATAAATCTTCTCGCCATGTCTCAGTATATTTTTGTCACAAGAAATTCCTTGTTGTGAATCGCCCTAGCAAATTTTCCATCATGATGTAGATAAATAGTTTAAATCAAAACAAAAAATAGTACATTTACTTGTACTATTTTTGGCAATTATCAATTTGCGCGTAGCAACTGAAAAACGCAAACAAAAATTTAAAAACACAAATAATAATTTTGTGCGCTAGATTTACTTGTATCTATTTTTACTTTTTTATTTTTCGTTGGCTAATGTAATAGTGTTCATAATAATATTATTTTGTGTTTCAACCATGGGCTTTTGTTTTGGCCCATCTGATTTTTTTACCGAAGTGAAGAAGGGTAAAGCAGGAGGGGTGGTCGCGCTGGGATGCGCACTGGCGCGAACGTTTTAGGCTTCGAGTGGTTCGCTCTGCTTTCCTCTCGGCGCGACCGGCAGCGCTCTATTTGCGTCCTACTTTTAAAGGTCTTGACGTGAGAAACACAACGATGAAATCGGTTGGGAGATTTTAATGCACGATTCAAGAAAAAATCACAAACAACCAACCTCCCAACCTCATGTGAGGGTGAGAAAACTATCCAAAACCCTCTAGTTGCGACAACTGGCGTACATGTGCACCACTTGTCATCACCAAATTAAAAAGTAACATTTGGAAAGGGTACCCCTCTAACTGGTGATCTCGACCCAAATCGCTCGCTGGTCTTTGGTTTTCTCCGGATCCATTTCGACACGACCATAGGCCCAATTGACTTTGAATCGTTAACAAGATTTATCATGTAATATAAATTCATGTTAACTGAAAGAAGATCTCATATTTTAAAATCTAAATTCAGCCAGAGACTATATGACTCAACACATTACAAATGTCATGCAACCAAGAAGATACAATTACAAAAAAATCCATTAGAATAAATTATAAAATGATGCCATGTTTTGAAATTCAAAAAATTATTAAATTCCCATGAGAATATATAAAACACTATTAAAATTGAAAATATACAAATACAATAAATGTTATCATTTGAAGAAGAAAAGGCCTAACTATTTCATACAAAATAAAATAAAAAGTACTTGTTTGCAAATGTCATGGACAAGAGATTATCTACAATTGCCACAGACACATGGCAAAAAAAATACTACAAAAATAAAAAAGAGCCAACAGAAATGCATATGTATATGTACAAGCGGGTACATGTGATATCATGTCCGCACAATGCTAAAAGATTGCTTTGATGACCGTAAAAACTGTGCTAGGAACATTGCATATTTTATACAAAAACTAATGCAATGTACCTAATCCTTAAGGAAAATTCTTTCATTTTTCAGTGAATTTAACCATGCATTTTAAAATCATATAGGAACCAATACGTAATAGCATATTAGATTTCCTGCTCCTATGTTTTTAGAATTCTACAAATAATGAAGCAATTTTAAGTTCCATTTCATATATGTTGGTAAAAAAAGTTGTGGTATGTATTCAAATAACTACATCTTATGAAAGCTATAATAAAAATAAACGCATAGTGCAAAAAATATAGGATTTTTTGGAAAAAATCTCAAACAACAACACACGAATAAGATATCACATCTACCCTCTTACACATGTAAAAAATCCGCACTCAAGAGCCAAGTTATATCAAAATAAATTTGCAATAGTGTATGCAATGCAATTTCCTTTTATAATATATTTTTCATGATGTATAAAATGAAATTTCCATGATGTATACGAATTGAAAAAAGAAATCTAAATTGGTACAAATACTAAAATTGCCATGGTTAAAAAATAATTTTGTCATGCTACAGATACCAAAATTTTCATGGTCCAAAAATATTTTTTCCATGCTATAAAATTTAAAATTACCATAGTTCAAAAAATAAATTTATCATGCTACAGTAAATAAAATTTCCATCAACCCATAATAAAAATTTCCTAGCTAAAAATGAAATTGGATGGTATACAATTAAAATTGTCATGATTACATAACAAAAATTGAATAACAAGGAATTCGCCATGTATGTAAACTATTTTTTTGCAGTTTTTATGCCATTCATAGAAAAAGGAAAAATGATTCTGTTGTTAAATTTCTACGTAACTAATTTTTTATATATTTTCTGTTTTTCCATCTCTAATAAAAAGTACAAAAATAAATGGATTGAAATTTGAATTCAGGTCTCCACAGTTGAGGCAAGAGGGAACTGCAACTACGCCAGTCTAATGGGTTCAATTAGCTAGGTGTTCAGACTCCTTTTTATATTAGCATAAGCGGAAAAAAAATCAATGTGGCAACTTTCTTTTTCCGTGATCCGTGCAAAAACCGAATGGTGGAGAACCAGTCATTCCGAGTAGCTATTTGTCTTCCGCTATTCACTTACAAAACAAATATTAGTTCTAGTTAAGGTATATGATACGTAGTTACAGTCAAGTATGCAAACATGTAGTTGCAATCGAAGACGACACTTCTAGTTGCAAGCCTGTTATTGAACATGCAATTGCCCTTTCTCCGACAAGAATTCAAGATGACTTGTAATCAAAGGCGATAGTTACAATTCCAATCGAGGATAACATTTACAGGTTAAAAACAAGACAAACAAATAAATAAATAATAAATAAAATACAAATCTACAAGTAGAAAAAATATCCATTGAGATTTCGTAAAGTCTCAGTCTACGTGGGGCAATCTACGTGGGACAAACCTCAATGGTTACTGCATACTTGTACCTCCAAATTCGAAAAGATGTTTTAGGAGATATCTACCGATAGATAGGCGCTCCGTCTGTACCATGTTAGCTAAGATTGGAGCCACATATATACCCGACACTTAACCCAGTAGGACGGACCACTTCCACGGGATCTTAATTGCGCGCCAGTCTCTGAAGTCTGAATGCGAGCAGAAGATAAACCTCCCCTCTGAAACTTAATCTCTGCAAATCATAAGCCTGGCCCCGGCCCTAATCACCAAAAAAAACAGCCGGAGGGACACATGCATAAAGCGTCCGACCGTCACTGCGCACAGGATACGCACACGACAAGACGCTAAAGACACGTGACGTGCGTACTTTTCCCGGGAATCGATCTATCGATCTATCTTTCAGCATTCATCGGCATGCATGACGCAGAAGCCGGCAGTAGAGCAGATATCCACACTCATGCACGCGTCCGCATGCGGAATCTTGGGTTGAATTAGATCTCCCCAAGTTGAGATAAAATCCGACAGGTAGAATGTCAAACGAGAAGGGTGCTCTTTCCGGCACACGAGCTAGCTAAGAGCATGGTTAATAGTATAGCCGGGTGTTGGCTATAAGGAGATGCCATGTCATCTATAGCCAACCTTATAGCCAACTAGTACAATGGTTAGGTATAAATATGTAATACTCTATTGATACATGGCCCACATGTCTATCTCACAAAGTGCCTAGGAGCACGTGCTGCAGCTGGCTACTAATCTGTAGCCCGCTTCTCTTCTCTCTCCTCTTCTCTCTCTTCCACATCACCTCAAATATACTATTTTAATGCTTACAGCCTGCTGACTGTACCTTATTATACTTGCTCTAAGCGGACAATTTTATTGTTATGACCTTTTTGCGAACTTTTAACCCGATCTGATCCATTTAAAAAATTTAGCACGATCTAATTCTTTTTAAACACATCAATCATCATGGCGTGCTTATTTAATTTAGACATCCCATAAACCTCGGCGTGTCTATTATTTGCCCGAGTGACGCAGATCGTTGACGTGGCAGGTAAAACACGCCACAGTCCTCGGCGTGTCTTACCTGGATGCGCCGGCTGCATTGTCGATGCACTGCTTGAGTGATGCCTGGGGGCCAGGACACATGCACATGCACCGGCGCCTCATACACTGCTACAGAAGACCGATCAGCAGTAGTACAATGCAACTAATGTCAGTGTCGTTTAGCTGAATTCTACTCGTGCTCCGGTTGCGCAAGTAGATTTAACACCAAATTCAGTGTTTAAAATCAAATTACTTCATGCCCCACTCATGACTGGTACATGAACCAATTGGAAGGAAATGACGACTCGTCTGGCTCCATGCCACTCTAGCTCTCTCCTCTCGCCGCCCCGCCGCTCACTGGCTTCGACTGATTTCTTCATCTTTCTCTCCGGTAGTTTTATCTCTTCTACTCCCTCCTCTCTTTTACTTGCTCTGTCTCCACCCCTTTTCCCCTCTCAGGTTGCACTTTCTCCACCGGGCAGGATCCAAGGAGAGGAAGCGCAAGATCAGACTGCACGAGGAGATCTCGGGAGAGCTGCCTCGCTCCGTCAATCGGATCTAGGGACCGTTCTGCCTTCTTCAGACGATCCCCTACTGCATCTCATCATGCGGGCACCTCTTGCCCCTACTCCCATGGCTCCCGAAGTCTCTCCTTCCAAATCCAATCATAGGACACCCTTCCTTGCTTCTCCTTTTGTCTGGAGACGCTCTGAAGCGCAAGATGAAGTGGGCCTTGTCCGCGCCGGGGCTGCCCTACCCCTGCCCGCCGCGTCTGCTCTGACCCTTCTCGGAGCCCGTCCAGGCGCCCCTGCTTCCGTTTGCTCCTATATCCACAAGACTGCTAGGGCTGGCTCTGCTTCTTCCATCAGCAAGCGCCGCCGCACATCCTATCAATTGGCTCCTAGAGATTTCGGGCACGGAAGTGGCAGTGCGGCTCTAGTAGCCCATGTGGAAGCTCAAAGTTCCACTGCTTCCGGCACTGGATTTCTTCGCCATGAAGGTGGTCTGCACCACACAAGGGGATTTTTGCAACTGATTCAACAATCTTCTGGAGCCACGAACATATCTCTGGACCAACGGGCAGCGGTGCATGGCCATAACGCACCTCCAGCTCCATGAGATCCCTCGCCTGGAATTGCCGAGGTATTGGCTAGGGCCTCGGCAATAGGCGGATGTTATATCTGGCTAGCTTGATCCGTTCGACACGGACTCAGGTAATATTTATTTCGGAAGTTAAATCATCTCATGTCCAGACTACTGATCTTGTTAATCACTTTGTGTTACTAATAGTTTCGTAGTTCCTTCCAGAGGTACCTCAGGTGGTCTTTGGCTCATGTGGACGAATGATCTTAGTATATCTATAAAGCACTATATCTTCCACTATACTTTAACAACGGTCGTTGACGTAGCCGTACGTGTGCAGTTTTGCCTCATATGTATCTATGGGGATCCGTATCATCGCCAGCCTAGTGATCTTTGGAGTAAGGTTGCCGCGTTTGTTCATGATAATCCCGACAAGCTTGTAGTATGTATGGGAGACCTTAATAATATTCTGTATGACGTTGATACGTCCCCAACGCATCTATAATCTCTGCTTGCTCCATGCATGTTTTGGGTTATATTGCTATGCTTTTGATACACTTTCATACAGTTTTGATCATATTTGGACTAACCTATTAACTCAGTGCACCCCAGTACCAGTTTCTGTTTTCTACTCTTTTTGTATTTCAGGTTTTCCTATTATTAAAAGTGCTCAGAAAATTCCGGGAAAAATATATAAAAATCAGCGATCTAGAAGAGTCCTCTAGCCGGAGGATTGGGCCCTGGGGTGGCCCACAGCCCCTAGGCGCCCTCCTGGCGCGGCCAGGGGTCCACTCGCGCCGGGTGGTCGCCTGGGCGACCGGGACCTCCCCCGGCGCCCCCTTTGGCTCTTATTTATACTCGCATCGGGAAAACCCTGATTCCAGACCCCTTTTCTCCAGAAGCAATTCCGATCTCCGCCGCCATCGCCAACAAGCTTTGGGGGACCAGAATTCATGTGTCGGCACCCTGCCGGGGCGGGGAAGTGCCCCGGATTCATCTCCATCGACCTTGCTTCCTCCCTCCATGATGCGGGAGTAGTTCCTCCTCGGGGCTGAGGTTTTTACCAGTAGTTATGTGGTCTTCTCTCTCCCATGATGTGATCTTCATTGTGATCATATGCTATGTTAATCTAGGGTGATTCCATGATATTTCCCCTTCCTCTATGTATTGGATTGATGTACTCACTTGATTTTATCTAGTATAATCCCCGAGACCATGGTGACTGCGGTCTATTGGACATGGGTTAGAAGAATAATATCATGAGTGATTTCCTCTTTTGTGAATTGATTGAAGATTGAGAGTCTCTTGGTGCTTGTCTTTGACTATCCTTGAGATATGTTGTGGTGATTGTGGTACTCTCTTTGGATGGTCGCGGTGATATTGGGAAATCCATCGATGAGAACTACGAACTCTGAGGTGTGCTTTCGTAGCCCTACATAATTCTCGTCCTCTCTTGATCACAAAGGAATGAACTCTGAGTACGTCTCCAATGCATGTTTTAGTGGAAATAACATGTGATTAGACTATGTTAATGTTGTTGCGAGTTGCCACTAGTGAAAGTATGAAGCCTAGGCCTTGTTTCCACCATTGCAATACCGTTTGTGCTCACGTTTACCACTTATTTGTTGCTGCACTTTTTATTACAGATTTATATTACTTTGTTTTGCCACACCTATCACCCATATTTTACCATCTCTTCGCCGAACTAGTGCACCTATACAACTCCTAGTTGTATTAGGTGTGTTGGGGCCACAAGCGACTTCTTGTATCTTAATTGCAGGGTTACTTGAGAGAGACCATATTCAACCTCTACTTCACTAAGTTCGATAAGTCGGAGGTCATCCACTTGAGGGAAATTGCTGCTGTCCTACAAACCTCTGCGCTTGGAGGTCCAACATAGTCTACAAGAATAGAAGCGTGCCTAGACATCAAGCTATTTCTGGCGTCGTTACCGGGGAGGTAAGGCTTGAAGGTATATCTTTAGATCTTGCAATTAAATCTTTTTGTTTCTTGTTTTTATTTTGACTAGTTAGGCTTATGGAAAACAACAAAAATATTATGAGAGAGCTTTATGAGCTCTACCTTGAGTTGGGACATGAAGTGTTTGAAGAGAAAATCAAAAAGCCTATGGAGCTTTACTATTTGCACAACACTCATGATAGTAGCAATATTATTTGTATGTATTCTTTGAATACCTTTGATCCTAATGATATGCAAAGCTATAAGCTTGGGGATGCTATATTTTATGAAGATGATCTTTTTAGCCCCCCAAGTTTTTATGAGGAAATTTATTTTGATCATACTTTTTTGGGAATGTGCCCTAGAGGCAAATAAAATATGTTTTATCGAGCATATTCCATTAGTTCATAATACGTTTGATACTATGCTAGAACTGTATTAAGCGGAAACATTAATACAGGTGTGGTATACAAACAACCAGGTCCCTAGTAAACCCTAGTATACTAGTCCATTGGGCGATTGATGATCAAGGTTTCCTGATCATGAGACAATGGCGTCTGTTGACAATGGAGTCGTATCATTGGATAACGATATGATGGACATACACCCACCAGAAGTGTTGCGATGTGATCAAGTCACATAGTTCGACATTGCGATAACTATAACGTAGTGACCAGATCCTTTGACCGTAATGATCATACGTAATTACGATCTATTAGGATGCTTTGATTTGTATCCCACCGCCTGACTGAAATATGCTGGCTATAACGGTGCACTTTGGGTATTCCGAAATAGATGGTTAATGAGTATGCAAATAGATCAAAGCGGGATTTGTCCATCCGTGTGACGGATAGGTACTCTAGGCCCACTCGGTGATGTTACATCATAAAGTTTGCAAACGTGTGACTAGGTCACGGAGTTGTAATATCACGGGAACGAGTAAACTTGTTTGTTGAGAACGAGGACGAACTAGGTATAGTGGATACCGATGATCAAACCTCGGACAAGCAAAGTACCATGGGACAAAGGGAACAGGCACACGGTTAACGGATCCAACAGCGATTGAAGTTCATTCGATGGAAGCGCAGGGGCTATCAAGGATTGTAACCAGGTCCAATTGATTAGTCATTGATCAATGAGAGTTGTCTCGATCATGTCTGCTGTTTCCCGGACCGTAGGGTGTTACACTTAAGGGTACTCGACGCAGTAAGGATTGATTCGGGATCACCGGAGAAATTGGAGAGAACACCGGAATTGTTCCGGTGATGACCGGAATTGTTCCGATGAAGGCCGGAAGTTGTTCTGGGTATTTTGAAAGGTTCAAAATATATTTAATAATGTTTAATATATGTTTTATTATTTAATTATCTGAATTAAATATTGAAATATATTTAAATATAATTAAGAATGAATTAAAAGGCATATGGGCCTCATAGGGCCCATTAGGGGGAGACGGAGTCCTCCCCCATGGGCCATGGCGCCATAGAGGGGCCCACCCCCTTTATTTGGTGCGCCACCCCCTCCCTTGGGATTAGTCCCACCCCGGAAGTGGAGGGGGGGTGTCACCCCTCCTTGGCCTATATAAGGAGGGGTAGGGGTGCCCTTTTAATCATGAATTTTTGAGAAAAGTTTCTCATCTCTCTCCCTTCTTTCTCCTTCCTTTGAGCGGACTCCCCTTGTTTGGAGGCTGCTCTGGGTTGGGGATTTCTCCACTATACGCACGCCGTCGTGCTGCTGGAATCGGGATCCGAATCCATCTTCTTTCCGCTGCTCTACTGGTTCGGAGCCCGGAGGGACGTCGGGTATACTGTATGTGTATAATCCCGTGAGGCACTACACTTGTGGTGCTACTTCATCGTCGTGGTCGTATCGTGAGGTCTTCATCAGCAACGTTCCGACGGGGACGTAATCCCGTCATCGGTCTGCGAGGATCGGGTGGCTACAGGAGTCATCGTGGATCTGCGCGGCATCGGGGATTGCCGGTACGACTACACCAACCACGTTCATGCGGGAACGTTTCCCGCTTAACGGACTACATACTGGTATGTGATCTATTTCTGTCCGTTACTTGCATCAGCATAGCATAGGTCTTGGGATTGGGTATCGTAGGTCAAGAAAAAATTTGTGTTTTCTGCCCCGAACCCCAACAGTGGTATCATGAGCAAGGCTATGCGTAGATGTATTGTACGGATAGAACACATCTAGTATGTGGGCATAAATTCTCAATTGTTACCCTCTCACGTGTACTCATTTAGCGTTGCGGCAATGTTTGATGAAGCGCCCCCCGAACGACCTTACGCGTTTACGCGAGACTGGTTCCACGCTTGACATATGGCTTGTACCATATAAAGTGGCTGGGGGGGTGTCTGTCTCTCTGCATTAGCGATGCGAAGATGTTTGCAACGGAGGGCCCCGACAGGGGTGTAATAGAGACAATTGCGGGATTGGTGTTGTGGCTTGTTTTCGCAGGATAGAAAGCGGTTCTTTTCTCGAAACCCCTAGCAGCCACGTAAAACTTGCAAAAGATAAAGTAGAAAGGCGTTTTCAACTTTAATTTGCATGTCGGGGGGAATCATAGCATGTATGATTTATGTTGCATCCTGTTTTTGCTAATATGTTAGATATACGACGGTAGCATAATAGGATGATCCCTCACTAATCCAACAAAGTGTCCTTCCTTAGTGAAGCACCATCTGGAAAGTTCTTCATTATGGAGGCATCACGTGTCACACGGGTGTCAAACATTTTTACGTTCACAAGAGATGGGTGGAGCAAGCCTAGCATGTCCAGAAACATGGCCTTGCATACGCAACATATACTCACTAAGGTTATTGTGGCGAGCCTGGCATGTGCAGACATGGCCTCGGGACACAAGAGACCGAAAGGTCGAGCATGAGTCACATGGATGATGTGATTGGCATGATGGCCTACCTTGAACAACATACTGATGGTCGTGTCACACGGGGGAGGTATGTTCTTCAAGGATCGTGTAATCACTTAGAATAAACTATGAGGGATGTTTGTCTGAGTGGGAGTTCCAGAATTGTTTTTGAAACATGAACTCCATATTATGAACTTAATCTTCATGTCTTTGCAAATATCATTGTAGATAACGTCATACCAATGTTTAGAACTATGGCTCTTTTAGTATGATAGAACTTAAGGTAAATGGGTCTTACTTCATTGATGTGTACCAACACCATTAGAGACATACTCGTTAGTAATGACTTGTTAAACATAATACGAAGAACTGCTAGGAGATACACCTGATAACTCCGTATTCAAGGAAGATGATGATGAGTATCGTACTCACCGTCACTTATGAATGACTGTCCAATACACCATACTTCATTCTATGAGTCTGAATTGTGAATGCATGTTAACCAACATGTATGACGTGCTAGGTGAACTTGAAAGCACTTGGTCACAAATCAGAGAAATGGAATATGAGTATATGGACGGGGTTTTTTTCAACTATGGTGGAAGGAACAACCTGCTGAGAAAGTCACTTGGAAAATGTATAAGATACATGGAACACCTTGTGTATAACTTGGACTACTGAATGACTGGTTACTTTGCGATAACTAGGGAGTTACATCCGCTTCCTCCTAGTTACAAAGACCATGTATGGACTATGTCATGAAGGAGAATCGTTCACCTGTCATGAGGTCATGGTTAAAGTTAAGAACTTTAAGAGTAGAACCAATGCAGGAATGGTCATTGACGGAGAAGGTATATTTGATATACGAGTTATAAATGTCTTTCCCACGAAACACTAATTGCGGTTGATTAAGTATTCGATGCTTGAACTTACTGCTTGAGAGTGGCTTGGAAGGGATGAGGTGACAATGTGTGCTGACGGTAATCAAGATAGTTGATGGTCGACAACACTCTCCCTCTACATCTATCAATTGATTAATATATGAATAAATTTTATGATCGTTTTAATGAGGACTTTATTAGTGTGTCTTGCATCTCGCGAAGACAATTATTCATATTAGTGAGAAACAAGTCAGTTGTTCTCCTTTTATGAATGATATCTATTATGGTCACATTACGATTATGAATGAGTTATTCTTATGTTGATGATAGTTGTTTGATCATTTATAAGAAATATTGTAATGCCAAGAAATATCCAGGCTTAATAATGACACTACAGTTTAAGTCGTGAATGGTATGATGATGTCTTAAGATACTTGATCTCTTGACATATACAAACCATGCCTTTGAGGTGAGATGACTAAAACCTCGCATTCTGGTAAAAGAGATTGTGTACTGATTGTTGAGTATCATACATTGTGATGTATCGTATGTCAGCATGTGGTGAATTTCATTATTTTCGTGAACTTCGTATGTGGACTTAGATGAATATTTGTATTCACTAATGAAACATGAGTCTGAAATAGTTTGATATGATCAAAAGGGATTTCAGAGTAAAAATGGACATTAAATTAACAAGAAAGACAAGTCTCTACGATTTGATCAAAGTGACAAATGTTTTGAGTTAGTCTTGGGCATAAAGACTTGTGTGAAAGTTGTTCCACAAATTGCAATGTCTTGAGACACTTCAATATGATTGACGTGCCTGAACATTGTGATCATATTCTATCGAAAAGTGTATGGTCTAAGTTATCTCTTACCAAGTTACGTTATTATTGTTTAGAGTTATTAATTTAATATGCAAACACTCACTTCAGCATAGGGAACCATCTGAGTTCGTGGAAACCAACACTATATATGTCATGGTGTGTTGTGGTTTCTAGGAAGCTTGATTTATGTAAGATAAATTATCTTTGTAGTGTATCCTTAGACAACTATGGATGCATCTTCCACAACTAGAACCAAAAGGAGCAAAACTTGTATTGCTATGTTTGGTGTTTGTCAAGAATTGTTCTTGATAAATGTGGTAATGGAAGAAAAGTGAAAGTTCAACCAAGGTAATTGACCTTGCCTCCAAATGTCAGAGTAGTGCAACGGAATATGTTCCGGAAGCAAGGCTCTACAATAAGAGGAGAAACTAATGATAAAGATCATGATGTTTTGAAGGGAGATTTTACTAAGAAAGGTAGGATTCAAGAATATATATATTTGCCCTTGGTGCAAAATGATATTCATGATTCACCTGTCATGTTAATGGAACAAGACATTCCTACGAACTACAAAGAAGCGATGGTGGACCTAAGTACGAGATATGACTATGAGTCATGAAATCCTATGTTGAGTTACATTTAAGATTGCTTGAATCTTATCAAGTAAGGAGGTTACTTGATATTCACAATAACTTCAGAGTTATGAGGAATAAATGTGAACATCAAAGGGACGTCAAGATTGGTTTGTCACAAAGATTGTTTCTGACAAATTCAATGGGTTGACTACAATGTGTAGCAATGCTTGAGTCAAAGGGATATTCACTACGATTGATCCAGGATTGTTATCAATACCGTGACTTCCTCAAATCCTGTATTTGAAGAAGTGTTGTAATTGGTACAACAAGAAGGTTTTGAAAAAAACATATGGATACTAGTGTCTCGTAAACTGAATTCTCATTTTGATGGATGATCAAAGGATTTTGGACTTAACCAAAATATTGAGGAAACATGCATTTGCATGAAACTGAGTGGGAGCTGAATAGTTTCCTGAAACTTGATATATGTAGACGACATATTTTGAGTGGGAGCTATGGGAGTATTACCCTAGCCTTATATGTAAATGACATATTTGAGTAGGAGCCATGTGGTTAGTATCCTGAACTTAATATGTGTCTGACATATCTAAGTGGGAGCCATGTGGATGTTATCCTTGTCTTATATGTGGCTGACATATTTGAGTGGGAGCAATATGAGTGTTATCCTATAACTTAATATGTGCATGACATATTTGAGTGGGAGCATGATAACATTCTCATATATGGATAACATATTATGAATGGTGCAGTTTGTGTTAATGATTATTTGAATCGTTGATAAATGAAGATGAATAAAGTATTAAGCATTGAAGATCTATTAAGATAGATATGTGTTTAATAACATTGAGTCGTAATACTTTCCTGGATAAGATTCTGAAGGAGTTCAGAATGGGACAAGTCAAGAAGTGGTCCTTACTTGTATATCCAAGAGAAGTATTGAGTTAATCTCAGTACAAGAACAATGGTTAATGGTTAATGAAAGAAATGGATGTGCTGGATCCTCTATGCCTTTGTCATAGGTTCTTTCATATAAAACCAGAGTTATGTACTCGACGTAATGTGACCCAAGTTCTTAGTAGTAAGAACATGTTGTGATATGATTTATGAGTAAATCATTGAACAAAGAGTTAAGTTTATCCTTCAGTGTCTGGAGAGAACTGAGGATACATCTCAAATTTGTAAAGGATAGTGGACTTGACCATAAATGTTATGCTAGTTCAAGTTTTGACACTAACCTAGAAAATTGAGATATCATACTAATGAATGCCTAAGTTGAAAGAAACATGGTTAGACATCAAAGTTGCATACAATGCACTAAGGATTGAATCTACATTGATGTGGCTGCTTTAGAAGTAGCAGGAGTTATATTATGGCTTAAGAAGTTCGACTTCTGATTGAGTGAGTTTCAAGTGTGCATGACTATGGGAAAGTCCGCGTGACCCACCGGATGTCATTGCTGTGACACAGCAAACGAAGTCTCATTTCACCGCCAAATATATATACCTCATCATTATAGTGGATAATGAAGGAATGTCAAATTAGGTGACATTATGATTTGCAAAAGGACATACGGTTCTGAATGGTACCCAGACCGTTGATACAACCTCTTCCACGGGCAAGCATGATCAATAAGGAGTTATGATCCAGAGAAAATGCAACTAGATTATTTGTACTCTAGTGCAAGTGGGAGACTGTTGGGAATGTGCCCTAGAGGCAAATAAAATATGTTTTATCGAGCATATTCCATTAGTTCATAATACGTTTGATACTATGCTAGAACTGTATTAAGAGGAAACATTAATACAGGTGTGGTATACAAACAACCAGGTCCCTAGTAAACCCTACTATACTAGTCCATTGGGCGATTGATGATCAAGGTTTCCTGATCATGAGACAATGGCGTCTGTTGACAATGGAGTCGTATCATTGGATAATGATATGATGGACATACACCCACTAGAAGTGTTGCGATGTGATCAAGTCACATAGTTCGACATTGCGATAACTATAACGTAGTGACCAGATCCTTTGACCGTAATGATCATACGTATTTACGATCTATTAGGATGCTTTGATTTGTATCCCACCGCCTGACTGAAATATGCTGGCTATAACGGTGCACTTTGGGTATTCCGAAATAGATTGTTAATGAGTATGCAAATAGATCAAAGCGGGATTTGTCCATCCGTGTGACGGATAGGTACTCTGGGCCCACTCGGTGATGTTACATCATAAAGTTTGCAAACGTGTGACTAGGTCACGGAGTTGTAATATCACGGGAACGAGTAAACTTGTTTGTTGAGAACGAGGACGAACTAGGTATAGTGGATACCGATGATCAAACCTCGGACAAGCAAAGTACCATGGGACAAAGGGAACAGACACACGGTTAACGGATCCAACAGCGATTGAAGTTCATTCGATGGAAGCGCAGGGGCTATCAAGGATTGTAACCAGGTCCAATTGATTAGTCATTGATCAATGAGGGTTGTCTCGATCATGTCTGCTGTTTCCCGGACCGTAGGGTGTTACACTTAAGGGTACTCGACGCAGTAAGGATTGATTCGGGATCACCGGAGAAATTGGAGAGAACACCGGAATTGTTCCGGTGATGACCGGAATTGTTCCGATGAAGGCCGGAAGTTGTTCTGGGTATTTTGAAAGGTTCAAAATATATTTAATAATGTTTAATATATGTTTAATTATTTAATTATCTGAATTAAATATTAAAATATATTTAAATATAATTAAAAATGAATTAAAAGGCATATGGGCCTCATAGGGCCCATTAGGGGGAGAGGGAGTCCTCCCCCATGGGCCATGGCGCCATAGAGGGGCCTACCCCTTTATTTGGTACGCCACCCCCTCCCTTGGGATTAGTCCCACCCCGGAAGTGGAGGGGGGGTGTCACCCCTCCTTGGCCTATATAAGGAGGGGTAGGGGTGCCCTTTTAATCATGAATTTTTGAGAAAAGTTTCTCATCTCTCTCCCTTCTTTCTCCTTCCTTTGAGCGGACTCCCCTTGTTTGGAGGCTGCTCTGGGTTGGGGATTTCTCCACTATACGCACGCCGTCGTGCTGCTGGAATCGGGATCCGAATCCATCTTCTTTCCGCTGCTCTACTGGTTCGGAGCCCGGAGGGACGTCGGGTATACTGTATGTGTATAATCCCGCGAGGCACTACACTTGTGGTGCTACTTCATCGTCGTGGTCGTATCGCGAGGTCTTCATCAGCAACGTTCCGACGGGGACGTAATCCCGTCATCGGTCTGCGAGGATCGGGTGGCTACATGAGTCATCGTGGATCTGCGCGGCATCGGGGATTGCCGGTACGACTACACCAACCACGTTCATGCGGGAACGTTTCCCGCTTAACGGACTACATACTGGTATGTGATCTATTTCTGTCCGTTACTTGCATCAGCATAGCATAGGACTTGGGATTGGGTATCGTAGGTCAAGGAAATTTTTTTGTTTTCTGCCCCGAACCCCAACATACTTTGCCTCCTATCTATGGTGATTATTGTGATGACAATTATGCTATTAGGAATACTATTTTGCAAGTGGATCATGATAAGAAGGATTCATGTGATAGCTATTTTTGTTGAGTTTGCTCCCACTACTATTGATGATTTTGCTTATGTGGGGAGTAATAAATTTTCTATGCTTATGGATCATGATAAGAATTTTTTATGTGATACTTATTTTGTTGAGTTTATTCATGATCCCACTAAAAATTATTATGAGAGGGGAACATATGCTTATAGATATTTCAGTAATATCAAGTTCCCTCTCTTTATGTTGAAGGTTTTGAAGTTGTACTTGTTTTGCCTTCCTATGCTTATTGCTTTGTGCTTCAATGAATTATTATATTGCAATATTCCTATACATAGGAAGCATGTTAGACTTAAATGTATTTGGTATTTGCTTCTTGATGTTGTCTTTTTTTCTTCAACTCTTATTCCTAAGAGAGCATCATTAAAATCTTAAGCCTATCTTTATGGCTATAAAGAAAAAGCTCTAGGGAGACAACCCTTGTTATCTTTACTTTGAGTTTTTACTTTCAGTTTTTAGTGGTCTTGATGATTGTTACAACTGTAACAACATCATTGTATCTTTATTTTCAAGCTTTGTGCCAAGTTTAGTCTCCGATTGCAAGAAAGTTTAAAAGTTGTGACATGCTGTCCAGAAAACAGATTATGTCCTTGGACGGAAAAATTAGCCTAAAATCACCAGATCATCTTTTTGATCTGAATGATTTTGACACCGTTCTCCATACTATTTAGTTTCGAGTGTCTGTTCTGATTTTCTTGATATGAGTTGCAGAAGTACCCCAAAAAATTTATTTACTACCTGTTGTTCTGTTTTTCACAGATTCTATCGCGTTTTTCCTTTCCTTACTTTTGCAAACCTTAAGCTTGCTTTTTCTTTGCAAAAACTTTTTGGCAATCTTGAGAAACAGTAGCTCTTCAAGAATATCTTTATTTCCAGTGGGAAAAAATTATTTATTAAGGGTACTAACCTCTCTAATTAGCTTATGATGAGTTATGTATGAAGGGGGTTTCAAGTGTGCGAGGGAAGACGGTGAAAGAAGATCCGGGAGTGTCAGACGCGCAAGCTTGGGGAAGCCCCCATGCATCCCCAATAAATATTCAAGGAGACTCAAGCGTCTAAGCTTGTGGATGCCCCCGTGCATCCCCTTCTCCATCAACAAAAATCAGTTCGTCCTTCGTCTCACTATATTTTTATCACTTCATGCGTTATGTGCTATGCTTGGAGCGTCTCGCTCTTAGGTTTACTTTTTAGTTTTCTTTAGCTTTGATTGCTGTTCATAACAAGTTAGCCCCCCAGCTTACTTTGTGTGGGAGAGAAACACGCTCCACTCCAATCTAGAACACATCATAGGATTTTTATGCTTATCTTTTCTCTGTTGTGTGTTCTTTATCTTTTCGTTACTGCTGCCATGTTTAGGTTTATTTTTAGTTTTTGTCTTTAGCAATAGCCTTGGATCTTGTTTAGTTTGTTGTTGGAACTCTCTTTAGTTTTCATGTTTATCTTGTTAAGAGAGTTGGTTGTTTCACTAAGTTGTGTCTTGTCTTGAAAGTAGGTAATTGAGGTTGCTATTTAATTGTAGCAGTAACTTGCAATAGTTTTGAGGTATTTTTGTGACTAATGTTTGAACTTTTGGTGTCAAGAGCTCTACCCTATTAGTGATAGATGTCGTATTTTGGGCAATCCGTGTTTAATTTCAAAACCTACAAAACTAGTTGAGAACTCTAGCTACTAGATGGATCACTAATCTTTGGAGGGATCGGATATTAGAGTAGACTCACGTACCATGAGTCGAGGATGTGCAAGGATAACCAAACACCCATACAATCCTCCTCGGGGTACTTGTCTCTTTGTGAACCTACTCATTAGATTGAGAGTTACCGATAATAAGTGCATGAGTTCTTCGGACTAATGTAAGTATTGAAAGTTGACACTTCCACCTCCTCATATTTGCTAGCCTCTTCGGTACTGTGCATTGCCCTCTTCTCACTCCCAGAGTTGGCGTCCACCTTCGCCAGTGCATCCAAACCCTTGGCATGATACGCTCTGTCATCATAAACCTCTCGATATCTTTCCTCAAAACAGCCACGATACCTACCTATCAAGGCATTTCCATAGCCTTTCCGAGATATATAGCCATGCAACATCCACCTCTTCATGACTTGATCTTCATGTCATACATGTCCCTGCTACACTGGAAGACACATACATTTGCATACATAATGATAGCTACATCTTCTTTATGTTTGAGTACCTTGTAAAGTGTGAAGATCTTCTATACCTTCTTGTAAAATAGAGTGTTGCCCTTAAGTGAGGAAAAGATCCCAAAGTGGACAAATTTAAAAGATCACAAAGAGGACAAATGAGAGTTAAATAGAAAGAGCCATTGAGGCCACCAAAAAAATACAAAAAAGATAAAAAAGAAATAAAAATAGAGAAAGGGGCAACACTACTATTCCTTTTGAAAGATCCACACTCGTACTCCCTCTTATCCTTGTACTCCATAGAGATGATCATACATGCATATAGCTATGTGGGGACCCTTCACACTAAAGAACTTGGCTTGTATATTCCAATGATGAGCCTCCTCAAACGAGCTCTAGGTCTTCTTGAGCGAGCAAGTTGGATGCACCCCCACTAGTTCCATTGGAGAGCTTTTATTAGCTCATATGTGCATCCGTTGCATGGCAATCCCTACTCCTCACATCATATCTATCATTTGGCCTTCTCGCCTATGATTGTCATCATTGATGTGAGCCTTTCAAACCCTTTTTGTCTTCCTCCTCCAACATATCTCTCTCTTTGCCATCCTAAGTGTCAACTCTCATGCTTACGCTCATCCATTGCATGAGTGCTCAAAATATCAAAAAGGAGTGGATCAAATTGACTTGTACCTGGCTAGTGGTCTGGGGACGAGTCAAGATAAGATTCCAAAGAGGACGAAGTGTAAAACTTTAGTAGATTGAGTTCTCAACAAAACAAAATTCTCTCGTATTCCCATATCCCCCTTCTTGCATGCAAACACCATTTGGAGACATTCGAGTCACGGAAAGCAAGAGCTCTTGCACCTAATGTTCTTTCATTTCTTGTTTCAATGCTAATATGGACTCTTGCCTGTTATGACTTGAATTGAATAACATACCTTGATTGTTTTACTTTCAAAGTTCTTATATGGTTGCTAGCATGTCACCACAGAAATTATGCTTGTTATCATTTACCTACTCGAAGACGAGCAAGAATTAAGCTTGGGGATGTTGATACGTCCTAAACGTATCTATAATTTCAGCTTGCTACATGCATGTTTTGGGTTATATTGCTATGGTCTTGATACACTTTCATAAACTTTTGATCATATTTGGACTAACCTAACTCAGTGCACCCCAGTGCCAGTTTCTGTTTTTTGCTGTTTTTGTATTTCAGGTTTTCCAATTATTAAAAGTGCACAGAAAATTCTGAGAAAATATATAAAAATCAGCGTTCTAGAAGAGTCCTCCAGCCGGAGGATGGTGCCCTGGGGTGGCCCACAGCCCCCAGGCGCCCTCCTGGCGCGGCCAGGGGTCCACCCGCGCCGGGTGGCCGACTAGGACCTCCCCCGGTGCCCCCCTTTTGCTCTTATTTATACTCGCGTCGCGAAAACCCTGATTCCAGACCCCTTTTCTCCAGGAGCAATTCCGATCTCCGCCGCCATCGCCAACAAATTTCGGGGGACCAGAATTCATGCGTCGGCACCCTGCCGGGACGGGGAAGTGCCCCCGGATTCATCACCATCGACGTTTCTTCCTCCCTCCATGATGTGTGAGTAGTTCCTCCTCGGGGCTGAGGTTTTTACCAGTAGCTATGTGGTCTTCTCTCTCTCCCATGATGTGATCTTCATTGTGATCACAAGCTATGTTAATCTAGGGTGATCCCATGATATTTCCCCTTCCTCTATGTATTGGATTGATGTACTCACTTCATCTTATCTAGTATAATCCCCTAGACCATGGTGACAGCGGTCTATTGGACATGAGTTAGAAGAATATTAGCATGAGTGATTTCCTCTTTTGTGAATTGATTGAAGATTGAGAGTCTCTTGGTGCTTGTCTTTGACTATCCTTGAGATATGTTGTGGTGATTGTGGTACTCTCTTTGGATGGCCGTGGTGACATTGGGAAATCCATCGATGAGAACTACAAACTCCGAGGTGTGCTTTTGTAGCCCTACATAATTTTCGTACTCTCTTGATCACAAAGGAATGAACTCCGAGTACGTCTCCAATGCATGTTTTAGTGGAAATATCATGTGATTAGACTATGTTAATGTTGTTGGGAGTCGCCACTAGTGGAAGTATGAAGCCCAGTCCTTGTTTCCACTATTGGAATACCGTTTGTGCTCACGTTTACCACTTGTTTGCTTGCTGCACTTTTTATTACAGATTTATGTTACTTTGTTTTACCACACCTATCACCCATATTTTACCATCTCTTCGCCGAACTAGTGCACCTATAAAACTCCTAGTTGTATTAGGTGTGTTGGGGACACAAGAGACTTCTTGTATCTTAATTGCAGGGTTGATTGAGAGAGACCATCTTCAACCTCTACTTCTCTGAGTTCGATAAACCTTAGGTCATCCACTTGAGGGAAATTGCTGCTGTCCTACAAACCTCTGTGCTTGGAGACCCAACATAGTCTACAAGAATAAAAGCGTGCGTAGACATCAGACGCTGATAAGTATAAGGGTTGTACTAATCTGCCTCGCACTTGTGCTTTTCGTGCTCTTGTTAAAAATTGTGGTATCTTTGATGTTGGTTATAGTGGTCCTGCTTATACTTGGCGCAACAATCATCATACGTCTACTCCCATTTACCAAAGATTGGATAGATGCCTTGTGAATGTTGATTGACTAGCTTTTCATCCTACTTCTAAAGTTCTAAATTTGCCAATCATTGTTAATGATCATGCCCCTATTTTATTTTCTACAGATGGTAAACTCATCAAACCTTTGAAACTTTTAAATTTGAAAACTGGTGGCTCCATGAAAATGACTTTAATGATGTAGCTAACTGTGGTTCTCACAATTCTTTTTCTGCCAAAACTAAGTTGTTGGCGGGTTCTCTTGAAAAATGGTGTAGGAAGAAAAGCCCTATCCAACAACAACTCAAAGATTTGGAGAATCGTATCAATAACATTCAAATGCAGCACCTGATACTCTATCCTCGTTGGTTACCCCAAGTGGAAGGTTGAGATGTAGTGTAGTGGCAAATTTCCCCTATGTAGAGGATAGGGTTTGTCTCCCGTAGGACTCCGGCAATGATAAGTAGGTGCCAACGGTGCAATTGACATGGACCTGCACACAATACACATAAATTTGCTTCCCAACGAGTACAGAGAGGTTGTCACTCTCTCCGCCCTTTTTGTTCACAAAGGATCAACACAATAGATAATAATGATAATGGTGATAGCAACTAGAAAGTAAAAGCAGGAAAATAAAAGAATGTGTAAAAAGTAATGAGAATATGGACCGGGGTCCCGTGATGTTCACTAGTGATATCTCTCTTCCATAAGACGATAAAACTGCTATGCGAGGTAAACAAATTACAGCTGGGCAATTGAGAGGATTAAAAACGCACCACAATGCTAACTATGCTACAAAGAAAGGACGATGTCGTGGATGTAAATCTGACAATGAGTATAGGGATACGAAAGGAGCTAAATGAATCTGTACGTAGAGTGGGTTGACGCAAGAGGATTATACAGGTTAGGCCTCTCCGTGGAGTTAAAAACCTTAATCCTGTCCCAGGCTTACTGGGGTGTTCTTTCTTCAGAATACTGAGAAGAGGGAAAAGTGTGTGCGTGCCCATGCAGAGGGGAGGGGGTGGCTTATATAGAGTGCGCCCCTGCCTCCTTAATTCCCTGGCATATATGGGTCTTAATTACAAGCTTAAATGTATACTTAATTACAAAAACGGTCAGCCCATTACTACTACTAAAGGAGGGAGAAACGCCTGCAGCATTAAATGCCTCCCGTCCGTTGCGTTTCCCATCTTCCGAGTAGGGGGGCCTTGCCGATTGCTTCCGAGTATTGGTCTACTCAGATCTTGTTGGGCTTCCGAATAGTTGCGTACTCGGAAGCGACTCCTGGTCTCCGAGTAACCTGTTACTCGGAAGCTGCCAATGCTCCGTGTTTTTCGCTGGCCTTATTTTGCTTGATGTGTTTTTTTTGGGGAAAGCCCAGGGCTTGAGGATACCCCTGGGTTTACCTCGCTTAGGGGTATGCCTTTAGTATTACCACGACAGTAGCCCCCAAGCGCTTTCGGGTGCTCGCAAGTGAGTTGGACGGCATCTAGTCTTTCTGAGGTATGCGAAGATTGAACTCAGTAAGAGGCCCGGAAGGGCTTTATTGATGTTCGAACTTTTCCCTCGAGTGAGAGTTGGGCAGATTAGCGGAAAAATTTGGCGACACTCAAACGTCTCTCGGAAGAGGTGGACTGAGGCCTCGGAACGCGTGTCTTGGAGTAAAAGGCCTTAAACTCCATGTGAACCAAATTTGTAAAGTTCAACGTCCTAGGACATCATGCCGAGTCCTAGGCCATGCCACGTGGGACATTGATTCTTTACCCCCTGCGCCGGGTCCTACCGGTGGCTTGGCATTCTACGTCAGAGATGGACCACCAGCGAGTTTGTTATTCGGATTTTTACCCGAATAACCGGGAGCGGGATTCTTCGTCTTGCGAGGAATCTTCGAGTGCTTCCGAGTGACAACTTACTCGGATGATGCAGGAGCTTTGCGTTTTTCTTCCGAGTGATGGCGTACTCGGAGAGTTTGGTCGGGGCGATTCCAAGCTTCGGGTTGAAACCAGATTTTGTTTTTTCCAAAAGATCTTATCTTGACAGAGAATCTTCTTGCCCAGGTGAGTGGGCGCACTGTTTGGGTTCGTCTCCTCGATTCCCGCGGTGGTTTCATAGGATAATAATAATTAACTGCCCGCGGGGGAAGTGGGAGGGATTATGGGGAAGTGGGGCGGTTTTTATGGGGAAGAGCAACCGGCAAGCCCATTAGTGGGGTGCGGATCTGACGCGAGGCGGTTGCTACCTCGAGCTATAAAAGGCTCCCTGCCTTTCGGTTTGGAGTACTTCCGCTCATTTCCCCCCTGCGCAGTCGTTCCCTCTTCTCTCTCTCCCGCTCTGCCTCTTCCTTTGCCTGCTCGATCTCACCGTCGAGACGTCTCCGCCGGCCGCTCGAGGTCCATCCTGGGAGGCCGCCATTCGCGTTGCCCCTCTACCGCCGCCGCGACCATGTCTGCGGGGGAGTGGCTGCCGTCGATCGTGACGGAGGACATGCTGCTGGGGTACCAGGACGCGGGCCTGGTTCCTCGCGAGGGCTGTCGTCTTCCCGCGGCGGGGGAAGACGAGCCTGCACCGCGGGACGGTGAGAGAGTAATTTTACTTTCACATGTGGGTCGCGGCTTTTCTCTTCCCCCACATCCCTTCTTCTTGGAGGTTTTGGCTTTTACGGGCGCTCAGCTTCACCACGTTGTTCCCAACGCGGTTACCCTTCTCTCCAGCTTTTTCACTCTTTGCGAGGGATTTTTAGGCATAGAGCCCCACTGGCATCTCTTCCGTAGCATATACGCCATCAAACCTCAGAAGGCGAAGAAGTCTGGGGAGGGCGGCGGCGTTGAGTTTAATCATCTTTGTGGCGGTCTGTTTTTAGCCAAGAAGCAGGGCGTACAGTATTTTGCTTCTTGTGTTCCCGATTCTGTCAAGAACTGGCAGAATAGCTGGTTTTACTGCAGGGTGGCTGAGGAGCCGGGGGTGCGTACCTTGCCTCCTTACTCGGACGTTAGGCTGACTAACT
This sequence comes from Bromus sterilis, assembly GCA_950022295.1. NCBI lineage: Eukaryota > Viridiplantae > Streptophyta > Magnoliopsida > Poales > Poaceae > Bromus > Bromus sterilis. Next base: position 88,116,515 of record OX465599.1, read on the forward strand.
CTCAGGGCTGGAACCCCCGGCTCACCAATGCTGATAAGGAGCAGGTGCTCCCCCTGATGCGTGAGGTCATCAGGCTGAAGAAGAATGCTTTGGACGCCATAGATCTGATAGCCGCTTTCGTTATTCGGAAGATCCAGCCGCTCCAGGCCCGAGCTCGGGGGATGTGGACATGCTCCGGGTTGCAGGATGACACCCGCTACAGTAACACTCAGATGCCCATGGATGAGTTTGAACTTCAGATGAAGATCATAACAAGCGTGACCCAGGGGCTTCAGCCAACTGGCTGAGTGAGACCTCTCGGCGTCGACAATCCTCCCACCTTGGTATGCCGAGTCATATGTTTCTTGAATGTGCTTCATTTGTTGGCTTTAACTCGGACCTCTTTGGTTATTGCTAGGATTATACCCAGTTTCGCTGCCCTATTCCTCTGGCTCCACAGCATCCCGCCGAGGAAGATGAGGATAGTACTACTGGTGCGGGGATCGGAGTTGAGGTGGGGGATGAGCTGGAGTCCGAGGTGGCTCGGGTTCAGGCGGCGTCCGAGCAACGCTCGAGGAACAACCAGGACCGCGAGTCGGCGCGGGAGGGGCTTACTCGGACCCGTAAAAGGGGTCACACTCCGAGTGGCTAGGAAGACAGCGCGAAGCTTCCTCCCTTGGGCCTCAGCTCTGGGAAGGTAGCGCCCATGAAGAAGAAAAAACTTGTCACTCTTGGGGGCCGAGAGGCTAATCCTGCAGGAGGTGCTGCTGCTGAAAGGGCCAAGGGGGCTGGATCTAGTTCGGCCAGGGTTTCTCCCCCAAGGCGTAGCTTGAAGACCGTTCACCCGTAATGCTGTTGCTTATCGCGTGCTTTAGAGTTCTGTTAGTTTCTCAGGCTCATCCTTAGCTGTCTCTTCTTGCAGTGTTCGTCCGAGTGGGTCTGAGACATTGCCTGGGATCGAGGAGGATCCCGAGGCCGAAGCTATGGAGGACATTAGCACTTGTGAGGTAACTGGTTTTCCTGGGATGGGCGCTATTCCAGAAGACATTTGCAGCTGATGGTGGGAATTCTTCACTGTATTCTTTGTTGAGGCGTTTGTCACTGTTGTCTGTCGCTTTTAATTGTTTGTTGTTTCTGCTGCAGACATGGAGGTTGACCCTACGGTTGATCCAGCTCGGATTGCTACCAAGTCCGCCGCTGCTGGGGTCACTCCTCCTGAGGTGACTGTTCCTAAGGGAACGACAGCCTCTGGGTCTGGTTCCCGAGCTGCTGCGCCCGATGCTCCAGCTGGGCCTGCTAGTTCGGGGGCCATTCCCGTCGGAGCCCCGGTGGAGAGTGCTATCATTGGCGGGGTTAAGGAGTCTTTAGTGAAGGCGACCCAGTTTGAGTTGCGCCTGCAGGAGCTAGCATCTGAGGCTGAGTTGGTGAAGTCCAACATGCACGTAAGTACTTACGTAAGTTTTCCTACCCAGTGGGTGTAGCCCCCAAGGCTCCGAGTAACTTTGCGAAGTTATTCGGAGTCTTTTGGTAGGGGTTTTTATTTGGACGATCTTCTAGTGGTAGCACTTCTTAGTGCACCCAGTGGGTGTAGCCCCCAAGGCTCCGAGTAACTTTGTAAAGTTATTCAGAGTCTTTTGATAGGAGGTTTTTAGTTTAATGAACTTCCAGTGGGAGCACTTCTCAGTGCACCCACTGGGTGTAGGCCCCAAGGCTCCGAGTGACTTTGCGAAGTTACTCAGAGTCTTTTGATAGGAGGTGTTTATTTTGATGAACTTCCAGTGGGGGCACTTCTTAGTGCACCCACTGGGTGTAGCCCCCAAGGCTCCGAGTAACTTTGCGAAGTTATTCGGAGTCTTTGGATGGGAGGTTTTTATTTGATTGTGGTATTCCTCTTGTCTTCATAGGAGGCATGCAAGCTTGGGTCGGCCTTCATGAAGTTCCAGGAGGAGGGTGTTGCTACCAACAGTGCGTACGAGGCGCTTCTTGAAGAGCACAACAAACTGAAGAAACAACATGCTGAAGATAATGGTAACAGTTCTTGAGTTTCCAAACTGCCATCCTTCTTCCTCTTGTTCTTGTTTCTGACCTTTTGCTTGTAGAGGCGGCGAAGAAAGCCTTTGATGCAAAAGTTAAGGATAACGATGATTTTGTGGCCAAGATGAAGAAGGAAATAGACCAGGTTGAGAAACGGGCCAAGGCTCACAAAGCTTTGGAGACCAGTCTCCATTACTACAAACAGGCGGTGAAGGAGAATGAGGCTTGCATCTCTAAGCTGGAGTCTGACTTGGAAAAGTTGTCCGAGCTGCGTGCAGAGGACGCGAAGAAGCATGAAGCCGAGTTGGAAAAGACTCGGAAGGCAGTGAAGGCAGCTGAAGAGTATTGCGCTGGGCAGTTCGCAGTTTTCAGTGAGACCTTGTCTGGTGAGTATTTGATTGTCCGAGCTGTTGTAAGGACTTGTTGCCCATTCTTAGATTATTTACTCATCTTTTCTCTTGGTGCAGCATATGGTACAGATCCAGATGCCGAGCGGGCGCGCATGGCTGACTTTGCAGAAATCATGAAGAGGGATAACTATACTCCAGTGACCACAGAATTTGCTTTGGCTTGGGGATTGCTGACCATGAGGTGTGCCAAAGAGAAGAAATTTGCTGAAGAGGTTCTGGGTGCTACCCTGGCTTTAAAGAGCAAGCTGTCGCCTGGTGAAGAGAGCAGAGTGAAGCTAGATACTATTGTGCCCGTTCTTCAGGAGGCTCCGCACCAGGTGGCCCGCTGGAAACGCTCAGCGGCACGGAGCGGTGCGAATTACGCGCTGGCTTTGACCAAGGCGCATTTTCCGGAGCGGGTCCATAATCTTGAGCGAGTTGGTGGTGGAGATCCGAAAGAAGGTCAGAGTTGCACCTCCTTCCTGCCGCGCTATGCTGAAACCGCTAGCCGAATCGCCCTGATGGCTGATCTGGATTTCTTCGTTGAGTCAACTGGTGTAACTAGTGAGTCGGACGAGGCGGGCGAGGAATGAATGGATTGTGGTAAAGGACACTTGTGTGATATTTGCCTCGGTATGCCGAGTGGGTTTGTAATAAGTTGCACTTTGTGGTTATGTCGTGACACTCCGTCGTTTGGTTGATGAACTCGTACTCTGTTTTGTTGCTTGGAATGAATATTTCTTCCGATTTTCCTTTCTTTTGGTATGAGTTTTCGAAATTTTTACTCGATCTGCGCGTGGCTCGGAAGAAAACCTGTTTTTATAGATTTAAGCAGCCCCCAAGCCTCTTGAGGCTTGAAGGTACTTAGAAATTTTTTCTATTGAAGATCGTGTATACAAGGTCCTCAATGCAGATGATGTTGTGCTTCCTCAAGCCTTTGGAGCGTTGGTGAGCACTTAACATAAGTTTTCTAAGTTATCTTCCGAGCTGCGCACAGCTCGGATGAAAAACCTGATTGATAGTTATCGTCCGAGCTGCGCACAGCTCGGAAGAAAACCCGTTTTTATAGCTTTAAGCAGCCCCCAAGCCTCTTGAGGCTTGAAAGTACTTAGAATTTTTTTCTATTGAAGATCTTGTATACAAGGTCCTCAATGCAGATGATGTTGTGCTTCCTCAAGCCTTTGGAGCGTTGGTGAGCACTTAACATAAGTTTTCTAAGTTATCGTCCGAGCTGCGCACAGCTCGGATGAAAAACCTGATTGATAGTTATCGTCCGAGCTGCGCACATCTCGGAAGAAAACCCGTTTTTATAGCTTTAAGCAGCCCCCAAGCCTCTTGAGGCTTGAAAGTACTTAGAATTTTTTTTCTATTGAAGATCTTGTATACAAGGTCCTCAATGCAGATGATGTTGTGCTTCCTCAAGCCTTTGAGGCATCGGTGAGCACTTAACATAAGTTTTCTAAGTTCTCGTCCGAGCTGCGCACAGCTCGGATGAAAAACCTGATTGATAGTTATCGTCCGAGCTGCGCATAGCTCGGAAGAAAACCTGTTTTTATAGCTTTAAGCAGCCCCCAAGCCTCTTGAGGCTTGGAAGTACTTAGAATTTTTTTCTATTGAAGATCTTGTATGCAAGGTCCTCAATGCAGATGATGTTGTGCTTCCTCAAGCCTTTGGAACGTTGGTAAGCACTTAACATAAGTTTTCTAAGTTATCGTCCGAGCTGCGCACAGCTCGGATGAAAAACCTGATTGATAGTTATCGTCCGAGCTGCGCACATCTCGGAAGAAAACCCGTTTTTATAGCTTTAAGCAGCCCACAAGCCTCTTGAGGCTTGAAAGTACTTAGAATTTTTTTCTATTGAAGATCTTGTATACAAGGTCCTCAATGCAGATGATGTTGTGCTTCCTCAAGCCTTTGGAGCATTGGTGAGCACTTAACATAAGTTTTCTAAGTTATCGTCCGAGCTGCGCACAGCCCGGATGAAAAACCTTATTGATAGTTATCGTCCGAGCTGCACACAGCTCGGAAGAAAACCCGTTTTATAGCTTTAAGCAGCCCCCAAGCCTCTTGAGGCTTGAAAGTACTTAGAATTTTTTTCTATTGAAGATCTTGTATACAAGGTCCTCAATGCAGATGATGTTGTGCTTCCTCAAGCCTATGGGGCGTCGGTGAGCACTTAACATAAGTTTTCTAAGTTCTCGTCCGAGCTGCGCACAGCTCGGATGAAAAACCTGATTGATAGTTATCGTCCGAGCTGCGCACAGCTCGGAAGAAAACCTGTTTTTATAGCGTTAAGAAGCCCCCAAGCCTCTTGAGGCTTGAAAGTACTTAGAATTTTTTTCTATTGAAGATCTTGTATACAAGGTCCTAAATGCAGATGATGTTGTGCTTCCTCAAGCCTTTGGGGCGTTGGTGAGAACTTAACATAAGTTTTCTAAGTTCTCGTCCGAGCTGCGCACAGCTCGGATGAAAAACCAGATTGATAGTTATCGTCCGAGCTGCGCACAGCTCGGAAGAAAACCTGTTTTTATAGCTTTAAGCAGCCCCCAAGCCTCTTGAGGCTTGAAAGTACTTAGAAATTTTTTCTATTGAAGATCTTGTATACAAGGTCCTCAATGCAGATGATGTTGTGCTTCCTCAAGCCTTTGGGGTGTCGGTGAGCACTTAACATAAGTTTTCTAAGTTCTCGTCCGAGCTGCGCACAACTCGGATGATAAACCTGATTGATAGTTATCGTCTGAGCTGCGCACAGCTCGGGAGAAAACCCGTTTTTATGTAATAAAAGCGAATTGAGTAAGGCGCACTGGGCGTACAAGTAATATTTATTCATATCTTACAAGCGTGCTCATGCATATAATCGGCGCAGTAACTGGGCATTCCATGCATGAGGCTCTTCTATCTTATTAGTTACATCATAAAGGTAATAGGCCCCATTGTGCAGTACTTTGGAGATGATAAACGGGCCTTCCCATGGAGGAGTTAATTTGTGGTACGAAGTTTGCTTGATGCGAAGTACCATGTCACCCTCTTGGAAGGAGCGAGCTCGGACGTGTCGGTCATGATATCGGCGAAGGTCTTGCTGATAAAACATCGAGCGGGTGAGAGCTAAATTTCGTTCCTCTTCCAAGAGGTCAACGCCATCTTGTCGTGCTTCTCCGGCTTCAGCTTCTGTGTACTGGCTTATACGGGGTGCATTGTGCTTGAGGTCACTCGGAAGTACTGCTTCTGAGCCATAGACGAGGAAAAAGGGGGTTGACCTAGTTGAGCGATTGGGAGTTGTATGCAATCCCCACAAGACTGATGGGAGTTCATCAACCCAGGCGCCCGCTGCTTCCTTTAGTTATCGAAGGAGCCGAGGCTTGATTCCTTTGAGTATTAGTCCGTTGGCTCGTTCGACTTGGCCATTGGACTGTGGGTGTGCGACTGAGGCGAAGTTGACCTGGATGCCATTGGACCAGCAGAATTTCTTGAATTCGGCCGAGTTGAAGTTCGATCTGTTGTCAGTGATGATGTCATGCGGGACGCCGAACCGGTGGATGATGCCTTGTATAAAGCTGACTGCTGTGGCGGAGTCTTGGTTCTTGATAGGTTTTGCTTCTATCCATTTTGTAAACTTGTCTACGGCGACCAGAATGTGGGTGAAGCCATGCTTGCCCGTTCGGAGCGGTCCGATCATATCCAATCCCCATACTTCAAATGGCCAGGCTAGGGGGATGGTCTTCAGCTCAGAAGCTGGTTTGCGAGGTTGGTTGGCATAAAACTGGCAGCGTTCACAATGGTCCACGATGTACCGGGCATCGCTGAGGGCGTCAGGCCAGAAGAAACCAGCTCGGAAAGCTTTTTCCACTAACGTCCGACTTGAGGCATGATGGCCACAATCTCCCGAGTGGATTTCTTGCAGTATGCAGCGGCCCTCTTCCTCGGAGATGCATCGCTGGGGGACATGAGTGATGCTGTTCCTGTACAACTCTCCATTGATCTCCGAGTAGGACTTGGACTTGCGGACGATCTGTTTGGCTTCTATCTCGTCGTCGGGCAACTCTTGTTTTTGCAGATAGTCAAGGATTGGGCGTGTCCACTCCGGGGGAATGATCTCCACATCAAACACCATGTCAACTACTGCAGGTATGTCTTCTTTGTTTGGGATGTTCTTGTCAGGAAGCATGTCCGGATCGGCCTCCAGGAAGGGATCTTCCTTGACTGTTAAGGAATGTAGGTGTTCCAGATAGATCCCTGGTGGGATCGCTCCACGGGTGGAACCCAATTTGGCAAGGTCGTCTACTGCCTGATTTTTAACCCTTGGGATGTGATGGAGCTCCAGCCCATCAAATTTTTTCTCCAATTTTCTCACTGCTACACTGTAGGTTGTCATTGCTGGGCTTCGGATGTCCCACTCTTTCATTACTTGGTTGATTACCAAGTCTGAATCTCCGAATACCATAAGTCTCCTGACTCCGAGTGAGATAGCCATTCGCATACCATACAGGAGAGCTTCATATTCGGCTTCGTTGTTTGTTGCTGGGAAATGGATTTGGAGGACGTACCTCATCTCATCCTTTCTAGATGAGACCAGTACCACCCCTGCCCCTACGCCATGTAGCATCTTGGAGCCGTCGAAGAACATCGTCCAATGTTCTGGTGTTGGCTATGGGGGATGTTGGACCTCAATCCACTCGGCTAGGAAGTCCACCAGTGCTTGTGATTTGATTGCTTTCTTAGCTTGGTAATTGAGGTCAAAGGGGAGTAGGTCCAAACTCCATTTTTCTATTCTGCCCGTTGAATATCTGTTGTTCATAATTTCTGCCAGGGGAGCTTCAGAGACCACTGTGATGGAATGATCCTGGAAGTAATGCGCGAGCTTCTGAGACGCCAAGTAAATCCCCATTGCTATCTTCTGGTAGTGAGGGTATCTCTGCTTGGATGGTGTGAGGACCTCGGAGATGTAGTACACCGGTCTTTGTACTTTCTGTGATTTTCCTTCTTCTTTTCTCTCCACTACTATGGCTACGCTGACAACTCGGCTCGTGGCAGCAATGTACAACAAGAGCGGCTCTTTTTCCTGGGGTGCTGCTAGGACTAGCCGAGTTTACAGTTGCTTTTTGAGTTCTTCGAACGCCATTTGAGCTTCTTCCGTCCAGACGAAATTCGGCGATTTTTTCATCAGTTGGTAGAGAGGTAGGGCTTTCTCTCCCAATATGGAAATAAACCGACTGAGTGCTGCGAGGCAGCCTGTTAACTTTTGGACGTCTCGGAGCTGCTTGGGAGGCTTCATGTTCTGAATTTCCGCGATTTTTTCCGGGTTGGCCCCTATCCCTCGTTCGGAGACCATGAATCCGAGTAGCTTCCCTGCTGGCACGCCAAAAACGCACTTTTCAGGATTAAGCCTGACGCTGTAAGCTCGGAGGCTCTGAAAAGTTTCGGCTAGGTCGGCTAGCAAGCTGCTCCCTTTAGCCGACTTGATCACGATGTCATCCACATAGACTTCCACGTTTCTTCCGATCTGCCAGATCAGAAAATTCTGCATCATGCGTTGGTACGTGGCGCCTGCATTCCTCAGTCCGAACGGCATCGTGATGTAACAAAAACATCCGAATGGGGTTATGAACGCCGTTTTGAGCTCGTCTCGTTCATATAGTCAGATTTGATGGTAACCCGAGTATGCATCGAGGAAACATAATCTCTCGCAACCTGACGTGGAGTCCACGATCTGGTCGATACGAGGAAGAGGGAAATGGTCTTTTGGACAAACTTTATTGATATGACAAAAGTCAACACAAGTTCTCCAAGATTTATCTTTCTTCGGAACCATTACAGGATTTGCTAACCACTCGGAGTGGAAGATTTCCCTAATGAATCCGGCTGCTAACAGTCTAGCTATCTCCTGCCCGAGGGCCTTCCTTTTCTCAGAGGAAAACCGTCGGAGGGACTCTTTTACCGGTCTTGCTTTCGTATCTACATGTAACTTGTGCTCGGCCAACTCCCTTGGGACTCCAGGCATATCGGTGGGCTTCCACGCGAAGATGTCCCAATAATCACGGAGGAATTTGACGAGCTCGAGTTCCTATTGGGGATCCAGGTCGGTGGCGATGTTGGTGTACCTTCCTTCATCTGTGGGGTGTATCTGTACCCTCTTGGTCTCTCCGGCCGACTCGAATGAAGACGTCTTCTTTGGCTGTAGCAACTCGGACGAGTCGGCAGCTTTCTTGTGTTCAGCCAATTCGACCTCGGCCATCTGTTGATCAGCTATCAGGGATCCTTTCTGCAGCAGGTCTTCAGCTTGCTTGTAGTCTCCTAAGACAGTAATTACGCCATGAGGACCAGGCATCTTGAGCTTCAGGTAGACATAACAGGGGATGGCCATAAATTTTGCGTAGGCCGGCTTCCGAGTAAAGCATGATATGCACTCGGGAAGTCCACTACCTCAAAGGTGATCCTCTCTTTCCGGAAGTTACTCGGAGTACCGAAGACCACATTGAGGGAGATCATTCCGAGTGAGTACGCCTTTTTCCCCGGGATTATCCCATGAAATTCCAGGTAGCTTTTGCGGAGTTTGGACATCGGGATGTTCATGTTTTTCAGAGTCCTTGCATACATGATGTTAATTCCACTTCCGCCGTCCATCAAGACATTCCTGATCCTGAAGTTACCATTTTCCGTTTCCAGCAAAGGGTCCACAATCAGGGCGTGTCTCCCCAGGTGAGGAATGTGAGGAGGGTGGTCTGACTTATCGAAAGTAATTAGGACGTCGGCCCACTTCATGTAACTCGGAACTGCCGGAGCCGCCGAGTTGACTTCTCTGAACCTTATCTTTTCCACCCTCTTCGACTCTCGTCCTGCGAAGATGACCAACACTCCGTCTTCCCGCGGGAAACCTTCGCTGTCCAGTTCCGGGCTGGGTGCTTTCTTTTTCCCGGTCTCCTTATCTTGCTGGGGGCTTGTTCTTGCGTTCTGGGCTGCTCTCTTGATCAGGCGGCACTACCACGCCGTATGCTTTGGGATAACCACCTTTCCCTCGGCATCGCGGGTGGTGTGGAGAGGACAGGGCTGATCCAGAACTTCATTTTCGTTGGATGGCTTTTTCTGCCGCGGTTGCCACTCCTTTCGCGCTTGACCCTTGCCATGAAGGCCCGAAGCATTTGCTGCCGCCACCAGCTCTGCGTATGTTGGGGCGTCTTCCACCTTTCTCTTGTTGTTTGCGGTCTTCTGCTTCGGGTTTGGCGCCGAGCTGCCACCTCCTCTATGCTGCTGATTCTTCTTCCGGATTTCTTCCTTGCCATTGGCATACTTGATTGCTATCTCCATCAACTTCCCGAGTGAGGTGATGTGCGGTGACCTTGCCAACTTCAGACTTAACTCCTTGTACCTGACCCCTTGCTTGAAGGCGTGAATGGCCTGGAACTCGAAGACTCCTTCGACCGAGTTGTGGAGTGTCATCCACCTCTGGATGTAGTCCCGAGTTGTCTCGGTGTTGCCCTGGACGCACAATTGCAACTCGGTCAGGCCTCCGGGCCTCTTGTAGGTCCCCTCAAAATTCTTGATGAATACTCTTTCGAGGTCTTCCCAAACCCAGATGCTACTTGGGGGGAGCTGATTCAGCCACGCCCGAGCCGAGACCTCTAACATCAACGGCAGGTGCATCATGGCTATCTCGTCACCGCCCCCTCCGATATGCACGGCTATTCTGTAATCATCCAGCCATGTTTGGGGTTTAGCATCACCTCGGTATTTGTCCACCCCCTGGGCTATCCTGAAATGTGGCGGAATGGGGGTAGACCGAATCCTTTCACTGAAGCAGACCGGCCCTGTGGCCATTGAGGGCCGAGCCTGATCCTGACGATGAGTTCTGGCGCGGTCGACTCGGGTCTGAACAAGATTGCTTCGGGCGTCATCTTCAATGTCAAAGTAACGGTCGTCTCGGTGTCGAGGGAACTCCTCCCTCCGAGGTGCGGGCGACCCATCCCGCGGGCTTCTGTTCTTCTGAGGTCTTCATGCCGATATTGCTCTTGGCGATGATCTCCTCGAGGTTCATCTCTGCGCCGAGGCGAACTGTTCCTGTTCCTCCGTGCTTCCCCATAGGGCGTGTGTATCGACAGTGACGTCCTAGCAGGGGGAACTTGGGAATGGATCCGCTGTTGTGATTGACTGACAGCAGCGTTTTGATCGACTGCGGCTTGCAAGAGGAACGCCAGGTGCTGAATTTCTTCCGCCGTCGATCCGCTGGGCTGCAGAGAGTTTGCGATCCGAGTCGCCGCTATGAGATTTTCGACTGGGGTGCCCATAGCTCAGAAAGGTTCTCGACTTGGGCCTCGCAATTGACGACTCGTTCTGCTTTGTCTGAGCCGAGCTACCTCCCGAGCTTGACGCTCAAGAGTGTTTTCTAACTCGGCCAGACGCTCCCGCTCAGCCAAATTAGTTAATCTGGCTGCCTCCAGGCCTCGCCCTTCTGGAGTGCTTGTGTCAATTGGGGTATTAAGCAGTCGCTCGGCCGCTTCTGCCTCTTCCCGCTCCTCCCGGGTAGGTGGACGAGGTTGCCGACTTGAATCTCCGAGCTCCAACCTTCGGGTCGGCTTCCGAGTGCTAGCCCTGGATGGGCTGTTCGTTTCATCTCGGGCGTTAGTGTCCCGAGCTGGCGATGGCTGAGAGGGCGGAGTCTCGGCCATACATACTTCCGCAACCGCGACAGGGGTGCCGCTGCTGCCTTCTTGCTCGGCGCCTGACTCGGGGTCAGACGCTGCCATGCCTTCTTCCTCAACCAAGTCGAACAAAGGCAAGAGAGAATCCGTGGAGCCTTCTCTTGCGATCAGTTCGTCCAAGGCCTTGTGGGCTGACTCCACCGAGTCGGTGACTGCCACCTGCTGGACCTTGAACGAATTTGCACGATGGTGAGCGCGCGGACGGCCCGAACGCTTCTTCTTGTGGCGGACAGATAGCAACGCGGGTGCTTGACGATGAGCCGACAGCTGGAGGCGCAGGGCCCCCGTCTTGTCAGCTCGGAAGTGGACGCTACCCCTTGAGGGCAGCAATTGTGCCTGGAGCAGGGAATCCACTAACCAAGCCGAATCGTCAGCTATGAAAGCTAACGATCCAAAACAGAAAACCTCTCCGACGATGAGCTCAGAGCCGCGAGTCGACGAAAAGGATGAGGAAAATTCCTTCTCTACGATTGCTGATCAACTCAGCCCCACGGTGGGCACAAACTGTCGTGGATGTAAATCTGACAATGAGTATAGGGGTATGAAAGGAGCTAAATGAATCTGTACGTAGAGTGGATTGACGCAAGAGGATTATACAGGTTAGGCCTCTCCGTGGAGATAAAAACCTTAATCCTGTCCCAGGCTTACTGGGGTGTTCTTTCTTCAGAATACTGAGAAGAGGGAAAAGTGTGTGCTTTCCCGTGCCAGAGGGGAGGGGGTGGCTTATATAGAGTGCGCCCCTGCCTCCTTAATTCCCTGACATAAATGAGTCTTAATTACAAGATTAAATGTATAATTAATTACAAAAACGGTCAGCCCATTACTACTACTAAAGGAGGGAGAAACACCTGCAGCATTAAATGCCTCCCATCCGTTGCATTTCCCATCTTCCGAGTAGGGGGGCCTTGCCGATTGCTTCCGAGTATTGGTCTACTCGGATCTTGTTGGGCTTCCGAATAGTTGCGTACTCGGAAGCGACTCCTGGTCTCCGAGTAACCTGTTACTCGGAAGCTGCCAATGCTCCGTGTTTTTCGCTGGGCTTATTTTGCTTGATGTGTTTTTTTGGGGGAAGCCCAGGGCTTGAGGATACCCCTGGGTTTACCTCGCTTAGGGGTATGCCTTTAGTATTACCACGATAGACGAGGCTCAAAAGCATGGGAGGTACGCCAAAATAAGTAGACCGAAATCCAACTGCATCTAGTACTAATCATCCACCTTGAGATATCTATCGAGAACATCTCGCTGGTATTAAGTTGCCAGCCCCACCCAAAGTTTAAACCCAAAGCAACAGACAACTGCATTAAAAAGCACTTTGCATAAAGTAAACAATCCTTGCAACCGCGGTTACAAGCACCGTTGTTTTCCCCCTTATGGCAACAACACATCCCCTAGACTCATGTTTCTGTCACTCAAGCGTGTCATCGGGGGGCATGAACCTACAATCGAGCATAACGTTCCCTCTTGGAGTCACTACCTACTACTTGGCAAAAGCAATACACAACAACGGATAACATGCAATAATTACTTAGTAACAAATATATAAAAGATAAGAACCAAATATATTACTCAATCACAATCTGAACATAATCTCATAATCCATCAGATCCCAGTAAACTCAGCATAGCAACAACAAAAAATTACATATGTGCCTCGATCATGTAGGGCAGCTCACGAGGTCTAAACCATGAAGACCAAAGAGGGGAGGAGAACATCACATAGCTACTGATCACGGACCCATGGTCCTAGGGAAACTACTAACGGCACATCCGGGAAGCGTCCATGGTGGAGGGGAAGCTCCCGGAGGTCAATCCTCCCTCTAGCAGGGTGCTGGGAAGAGGTCTGCTGGCGCTCCCGATCTTGGAAGCGCGGCGGCGGCGGAATAGAGGCGAGATCGCGAGAAGGGGTTCTGTCTTTGGAGGTTTCGCGTCACGGGGAATCAATAGGCAAAGGGGGGCAGCCAGGGGGGCCACCAGGGGTCGAGGCGCCCCCCTGGTGCGGCCAAGTCCTAGGCCACGCCAGGTGGCCGCCTGGATCCCTGGTGGTGGCCATCTGGACCCACTTTGGTGATTCCGGAAGCTTCCGTTGCGCTGATTTTTTATCCGATTTTCCCGAATTTTTTGGAGCATTTTTAATATGGGGGAACCTGGAATAGAAAAACAACAGAAAACAGGAACTGGCACTGTGGTGCACTGAGTTAATTAGTTAGTCCAAATATGATCAAAAGTGTATAGAAGTGTATCTAGATCATAGCAATATCACACAAAACATGCATGGAGCAAGCAGAAATTATAGATACGTTTGGGACGTATCAATATCCCCAAGATTAATTCCTTCTCGTCCTCGAGTAGATAAATGATAACAAGCATAATTTCTGTGGTGACATTCTAGCAACCATATAAGAACTTTGAAAGTAAAGCAATCAAGGTATGTGATTCAATTCAATTCATAACATACAAGAGTCTATATTAGCATTGAAACAAGCAACAAAAGAACATTAGGTGTAAGAGCTCTTGCTGTCCGTGACTCGAATGTCTCCAAATGGTGTTTGTGTGTGATACGTCCGAAGCGTATCTATAATTTGATTCTTCTTTTTGCATTAAGCCTAGCTAATGGCTTTAAAGAAGCGCTTTCGGGAGGCAGCCCGCTACGAATCTAGGTTTTTCTTTTTTCTTTTGTTGTGTCTTGATGTTTGTTACTACTGTATCAACATCATTGTATCTTTATTTTCAGCTTTGTGCCAAGTTGTAGCCTCTTACGGCAAGGGAAGTAAAAGTTGTGACATGCTGTCCAGAAAACAGATTCTGTCCTCAGGACCAGAAAAATTCCAGAAAAATCACAGTTCATCTTTTGGAACTGATATTTATACACAGTATGCTTTATACAATTACGAAACTTCCGTATGTTCTGAGTTTTTTGATTTGAGTTTCAGAAGTTCCCCTAAAAAATTCTTTACTATCTGTTGTTCTGTTTTTCACAGATTCTGCCACGGTTTGTCTCTCCTAACTTTTGCTAACCTTAAGCTTGATTTTTCTTTGCAAATTTTTTTTGGCACTCTTGAGAAACAGTAGCTCTTCAAGAATATCTTTATATCCGGTGGAGAAAAATTATTTATTAAGGGTACTAACGTCTCTAATCAGCTTATGATGAGTTATGTATGAAGGGAGTTTTCAAGTGTGCGATGGAAGATGATGAAAGATGATCCGGGAGTGTTAAGCGCTCAAGCTTGGGGATTCCCCCATGCATCCCCATTAAATATTCAAGGAGACTCAAGCGTCTAAGCTTGGGTATGCCCCCGTTGCATCCCCTTCTCCATCAACAATCATCAGTTCGTCCTTCGTCTCACTATATTTTTATCACTTCATGCGTTATGTGCTATGCTTGGAGCGCCTCGCTCTTAGGTTTTATTTTTAGTTTTCTTTAGCTTTGATTGCTGTTCATAACAAGTTAGATCCCGTCTTACTTTGTGTGGGAGAGAAACACGCTCCACTTTCAAAATCTAGAACACATCATAGGATTTTTCCTGCCTATCTTTTTGCTGTTGTGTGTTCTTTATCTTTTCATAGCTACTGCCATGTTTAGTTTTAGTCTTAGTTTGTATTTAGCAAGAGCCTTGGCTTTTGTTTACTTTGTTGCTGGAACTCTTTGTAGTTTTCATGTTTATCTTGTTAAAGAGAGTTGGTTGTTGCACTGAGTTGCGTCTTGTTTTGAGAAGTAGGTGATTGAGGTTGCTATTTAATTCTAGTAGTAGCTTGCAATGGTTTTGAGGTATTGATGTGAGTAATATCTGAACTTTTGGTGTCAAGAGCTTTAGCCTCTTAGTGATAGGTGTCGTATTTTGGGAAATCCGTGTGTATTTTCAAAACCTAAAAAACTAGTTGAGAACTCTAGCTACTAGATGGATCACTACTCTTCTGAGGAGTCGAATATCAGAAAACACTCACGTACCATGAGTCGAGGATGCGCAAGGATAACCAAACCCCCATACACTCCTCCTCGGGGTACCTGTCTCTTTGTGAACCTCCTTATTAGATTTAGAGTTACCGATAATAAGTGCATGAGTTCTTCGGACTAATGTAAGTATTGAAAGTTGACACTTCCACCTTCCCATTTTTGCTAGCCTTTCACGTGCCGTGCATTGCCTTCTCTCTCCGTGAGTTGGTGTCCACCGTCGCCGGTACATCCAAACCCTTGGCATGATACGCTCTGTCATCATAAGCCTCCTTATATCTTTCCTCAAAACAACCACCATACCTACCTATCAAGGCATTTCCATAGCCTTTCCGAGATATATTGCCATGCAACTTCCACCTCTTCATGACTTGATCTTCATGTCATACATGTTCCTGCTACACTGGCAGCGGCATACATTGCATACATCATGTTAGTTACATCTTCTATATGATTTTGAGTACCTTGTAAAGTGTGAAAGATATCCTTTACTTTCTTGTAAAATAGAGTGTTGCCCTTAAGTGAGGAAAAGATCCCAAAGTGGACACATTAAAAGATCCCAAAGAGGACAAATGAGAGTTAAATAGAAAGAGCCATTGAGGCCACAAAAATACAAAAAATAGAAAAAAGAGAAAAGAAATAAAAAGAGAGAAAGGGGCAACACTACTATCCTTTTAAGAGATCCACACTAGTACTCCCTTTATATCTTTGTACTCCATAGAGATGATCTTTATGCATATAGGAGAGCTTCTTAGCTCGTATGTGCATCCGTTGCATGGCAATCCCTACTCCTCACATCATATCTATCATTTGGCATCTCCTGCCTATGATTGTCCTCATTGATGTGAGCCTTTCTCATCCTTTTTGTCTTCCTCCTCCGCACTTCTCTCTTTGCCATCCTAAGTGTCAACTCTCGTAATTACGCTCATCCATTGCATGAGTGCTCAAAATATTGAAAAAGGAGTGGATCAAATGGACTTGTACCTGGCTAGTGGTCTGGGGACGAGTCAAGATAAGATTCCAAAGAAGACCAAGTGTGAAACTTTAGTAGATTGAGTTCTCAACACAAAAATACTTTTTTGTCGTATTCCCTATCCCCCTTCTTGCACGCAAACACCATTTGGAGACATTCGAGTCACGGACAGTGAGAGCTCTTGCACCTTAATGTTCTTTTGTTACTTGTTTCAATGCTAATATAGACTCTTGCATGTTATGACTCGATTTGAATCTCTAACCTTGATTACTTTACTTTTCAAAAGTTCTTTTATGGTTGCTAGCATGTCACCACAGAAATTATGTTGTTATCATTTACCTACTCGAGGACGACCAGGGCTTAAGCTTGGGGATGTTGATACGTCCAAAACGTATCTATAATTTCTGCTTGCTCCATGCATGTTTTGTGTGATATTGCTATGATCTAGATACACTTTCATACACTTTTGATCATATTTGTACTAACCTATTAACTCAGTGCACCCCAGTGCCAGTTCCTGTTTTCTGCTGTTTTTCTATTTCAGTTTTCCCCCATATAAAAAGTGCCAGAAAAATTCCGGAAAAAATACAGGAAAAATCAGCGTACAGGAAGCTTCCAGAAGAGCCCGAGAGGGGCCAGAGGGGAGCCAGGGGGGCCCAGGCGGCCACCCGGCGCGGCCCCACCCCTGGCCGCGCCAGGGGGCGCCTGGGGCCCCTGGTCCACCTCTGGCTGCCCCCCTTCGCCTATTTATCCCCCGTCACGGGAAAACTCCAGAAAGAGAAACCTATTCCGCGAACTCTCCTCTGTTCCGACACCGCCGTGCTTCCAAGATCGGGAGCACCAGAAGACCTCTTCCCGGCACCCTGCCGGAGGGAGGATTGACCTCCGGGAGTCTCCTCTCCACCATGGATGCTCCCCGGATGTCTCGTGAGTAGTTTTCCTTGGACCATGGGTCCGTGATCAGTAGCTATGTGATGTTCTCCTCCCCTCTTTGATCTTCATGGTTTAGACCTCGTGAGCTGCCCTACATGATCGAGGCACTTTTGTAATGTTTCTGCTTGTGCTATGTTGAGTTTGATAGGATCTGATGGATTATGAGATTATGTTCAGATTGTGATTGAGTAATATATTTGGTTTTTATCTCTTATATTTTTGTTCCTAAGTAATTCTTGCATGTTCTCCGTTGCTATTTAGTGCTTTGGCCAAGTAGTAGGTAGTGACTCCAAGAGGGAACGTTGTGCTAGATTGTGGGTTCATGCCCCCCCGATGACACGCTTGTGTGACAGAAACATGAGTCTAGGGGATGTGTTGTTGCCACAAGGGGGAAAACAACGGTGCTTGTAACCGTGGTTACAAGGATTGTTTACTTTACGCAGAGTTCTTTTTAATGCAGTTGTCTGTTGCTTTGGGTTTACACTTTGGGTGGGGCTCGCAATTTAATACCAGCGAGATGTTCTGGATAGATATCTCAAGGTGGATGATTAGTAGTAGATGCAGATGGATTTCAGTCTACTTATCTTGGCGTACTGCCCGTGCTTTTGAGCCTCTTCCTTTCTTTTGTAGCATAGTTAGCATTGCGGTGCGTTCATAATCCTGTCAATTGCCTTTCTGTAATTTGTTTACCTCGCATAGCAATTTTATCGTGTTTTGGGAGAGAGACATCACTAGCGAACATCACGTATCCCGGTCCATATCCTTATCACTGTTTCCACGCTACATTTACTTTACTGCTTTTATTTGCTATCATTATCCCTTGCGTTTTATCCTTTGTAAACAACAAGACCGGAAGATTGACAACCTCTCTAAACTTCGTTGGGAACAAAGTTATCTGTGTCTGTGTGCATTTCCGCATCAGTTGCGTCGCTGACACCTACTTATCATCTCTGGAGTCCTTCTGGAGACAAACCTTGGTATCTTCACCGAGGGAAAACTGCTGCTGCACTACATCTCAAACCTTTCACTTGGGGTAACCAACGAAGGGCGAGAAGCCATCAGTGTGCAAGAAAGGGGATACGGGAATACGAGAGAAAAAAGTATTTTTGTTGAGAACTCAATCTACTAAAGTTTCACACTTGGTCTTCTTTGGAATCTTATCTTGACTCGTCCCTAGACCACCAGCTAGGTACAAGTCAATTTGATCCACTCCTTTTCGATATTTTGAGCACTCATGCAATGGAGGAGCGTAAGCACGAGAGTTGACACTTAGGATGGCAAAGAGAGAAATATGGTGGAGGGGGAAGACAAAAAGGGTGAGAAGGGCTCACATCAATGAGGACAATCATAGGAGAGAAGGCCAAATGATAGATATGATGTGAGGAGTAGGGATTGCCACGCAAAGGATGCACATATGAGCTAAGAAAAGCTCTCCAATGGAACTAGTGGGGGTGCATCCAACTTGCTCGCTCATGAAGACCTAGAGCTCGTTTGAGGAGGCTCATCCTTGGAATATGCAAGCCAAGTTTTATAGTGTGAAGAGTCCCCACATAACTATATGCATAAATGATCATCTCTATTGAGTACAAGGATGAGAGGGAGTACGAGTGTGGATCTTTCAAAAGGAATAGCAGTGTTGCCCTTTATCTCTTTTTATTTCTTTTTCTCTTTTTTATATTTTTTCGTATTTTTTTGTTGGCTCAATGGCTCTTTCTATTTAGCTCTCATTTGTCCTCTTTGGGATCTTTTAATTTTTTCCACTTTGGGATCTTTTCCTCACTTAAGGGCAACACTCTATTTTACAAGAAGGTAAGGATATGTCCGTATCACTCTGGAGTAGTCCCAGGTGGTTCCGGAACATATGAGAATGGTACTGGGGAAGTCCTGGATCAACCGGAATAGTTTCCGGATAATCGTTGGCCGTCCCGACAACCTTCGCGGTCATCGGGTGGCTTAAACTGTAATTCGGATTGTCTTGGAAACTATCCGGTGGCTCCAGAACGTCCGAGAACGGTCCCAGAAGGTCCTGGAAGTGCTCCAAAAGGTTCCGGAATGTCCCGAAACGATCCCCGAAGGTCCCGGAAGGTCCTGGAAGCTTCTGGAAGGTTCCAGAAGTTTCCGGGCAGTACCACCCACTACCCCACGCCCCTATACTTGGGGGGCAAGCCACCTAGGCTTCCCTGGCCGGCCAAGGAGGTGGGGGCGCACCAAGGGGAGAGAATCCTCCTCCAGGTGGGAATACCAAAACCCAAATATGGCAGGTTTCCGATGGAAAGGTGTGGGAAGGTTTGGGAGTCCAAGTTGGACTCCCCACCCCCCTTATTGCGCCCCAAGGGTCTCCTGGCCACCTTTATAATGTGGGGGAGGGGTGGGGGTGCAGCACAACTTAACCCTAGCCCCCCTGCGCCACCCTCCCTCCTCTAAACCCTGTTGCTCCACAATTAGACCCCGGTTTAGACGCTGTTCTAGATCGGAATCCGTTAGGGTTTTCTCCCTCTAGTTTTCTCGGTGCCGTTCATCTCTGGACGGCGGAGCGCTGCTGGATTGCTGCTACGGGATGTGTGGATACTAATGGAGGGGTCGTACCTTCGACCCTTCTTCGAGGAGCTTGTTCGTGGGACTTGTCCGTGGGACTAGATCGCGGAACGGTTCGAGGGATCGATATCCTCGCGGTTGGGAGGTTGAAATTCCTAGCTGCGGGGATCTGCACCGACGGTCTTCACCAACTCTGCTTCCGCTACATCGGTTGGTGAGCCATGACCTAAAACCTTGTATGCAATCTTCTTGGATGATCTTGGGTTCTTGATTCGTAGGCCGAATTTTTTTGTTTTCTACTACGTTTCCCAACAGTGGTATCATGAGTGATCCTTGATTAGATGCATGTTTAGGTCTAGATCATATGTGTGATATGAGGCATTGATTTTGTTGTTGCTTCCCTGTCATGTGATTTTTTCTATGCTTGATTGCAAGTTGAGGTTTTTCTACAAGGATTGAGTTTTCCATCGATCCCTCTATGTTGCTTTCAGTATGCTGGTTGCCTTGATCATGGTCTACATCAAACTCCTTGGATCTCATCTTAATCTCGCAATAGCAGATTTAACATGGAGGGGCTTATGGATTTTATGAATTCAAATCCACACGGGGGTCACGCGTTGAACGAAGTTTGGCTTGTGGCATTAGTTGCTGCACGCACCCCGAACGTTAAACTAGCAACAATGAAGTATCGTGTTTGGTTTGTATAGGGAACAACGTTTGCATGTAACCTGCTAATCAACCACGATAAAAGTTGCAACAACCCGTGTAGATGGCGATCTAACTCGTTTTTGCAGAATGTGCATGTGATGTGGTATAGCCTTCAAGATTTGCAATGTGTTTGTATGAGATGGTATATGTTATGTAATATTTATTCGCGACCTGCGTGTCGTGGTACGGCATGATGACTGGAGTCATATGATTCTCACTTAATTATGGCCTGCGTGCCAGAACTGTTTATTAGCTCGAGGCAAAGCAATAGATAGATGCAAGGTGATGATCTACGATGGGGAGGTGGACCCCGACGCACATGCCGGAAGCCGTGGTGTTGGTCCCGGCGCCAAGGAGAAAGTTGGTGGAGACGGTGACTTCTACCACAACGACGTGAAGACAACAAAGACTTCACGAAGCAAAGGGCTATACTATATCACATAATTTTATGAACTTCCTGTGATGTTTATCCCTTTGATGCACCCTTGTTTGATGCGCGGTAGTCGTATTTTATTAGTGTGATCTCTCGAAAAGCAATATCAAGTTGATAGTGTTCTTCCAACTGTTGCACCGTCTATACTATGTTTCACATCGGAGCAGGTCATGTCACATGGGTGCACACGGTGTGACGCATAAAAGGCGGGTGTGTTAAGAACACACTGCAATTACACTTGGTTGTCTTCACGGTTTGGATAAAAGTTTGCTACCGGAACACGCCCATCGAAAGATGAACAAGAATCACCTTTGGCGTGATTGGCAAGTTGGCCTACCGGTCTAGTCTAAGTCATCAGTGATGTCACATCAATGGCGGATGATTGGGTCGGATCTTGAATCACTCCAGCATCAATTACGAGAGATATTGATCTGAGTGGGAGCGCACTAAGTAATTAAATTGATTAATCACAAGTGCAACTTAATTATGAACAAAGTCTTAGTATTTGCATTATCGTTGTAGAATAATAGCTCGCGTTACCACCTTCCCAATTGATTTTGATTAACTTTATTATCTGGTAAAAACTTTACGATTGGTACCGTATTGTGAGGACTATCCTCAATAGTGCCGAGAAGGACCATGTCCTATCGCAAATTTTTGATGCTCTCCCGCTGATGCTATGGATGATGTGTCTTACGTCCATCAATCCAAAATGCTAGGAATTCCACCACAGCTAAGTGTATTGTCGTAATCACCATGAAACCCGAACTTCGAAACGTTTGGGATAGTTAATTGACATTCATGGAACTGAAAAACTGTTTTCAGTAGTAAGACAATTTATATAGGATATAAGATATCTAGTACAATGTATGATTGTAAGCATTAGTGAAAATGTTCATTGTGCTCAAATAAAACTGATAAGTGTGGGATCCAGAAGAACACCGATCATATGATGATGAGAATTAAGGGAAAGAAAGTTCCAAAGAGTGTTAGTAAGACTTACACGCCGGAAATTTCCATGGCTTGCGCCACCCTTGATCATATGTGATCTTCTGTGAGTAGGAGTGACATTGGAAATAGAACTATGATACGTATAAAGGCAAAGCGAAAGAAGACTAGAATATCCAGCTCAGAAATGAAAGTCATACGAAGTTATAGATGAATTCATTGCTGGTCAAAAGATGTAATTCTTGGGAATCATGATTAAATGGTTAATCTTAATTCTTGTATATTGTGATTTAACTGTTGATCACTAGAATATCACTTCAATTGCATATCGTTGCAAGTCGATGCAAGAAATACTATGGCCCTTATGACTAGTTAAAAGATGAGTTTTGACACACACGAGAACACGGTAAAAGGTTTACTATACTGTGTGTTGACTCTATGATTATCTTCATAATTCATTTTAGAATTGAGTAAATTGTTACTACACTTTAGCCTTGTTGCAAAACATCATTTTGAATCATGTTTGTTGCAAGAGAGTTGTTCAAAGCTATGAATAACGTAAAGGCCATACTTCCATTATGATTAGGTTGTATGTTATGAATCTTGATAATAATACTAAACATCCATAACACTGACGCTAAACGTCACAAGACTGACAGAAATACCACATAGATGTGGCACTGCCGTTTATCAAAAGTGACATAACATGCATGAAGAATTTCCATAAGTGATGGACTTTCGAGTCATATGATTATGAATCACTTGACGCTTGCGATTTTTTTCTCGAAGTAATGTGACTAAAACACCGTTGATAGGCCATACATGAACGGGCAACTAAACCATTGGTAATCATACATGATGATGTGTGTAGTCCAATAAGTGTAGTTGTGTGCAGTGGATTCCCTATCTTCACTCATGAGTTGAAGTAGATATGTGGATATCTGTTCAATAGGTGGGTGGAAGTGTCAACTTCGAATACTCACATTAGTCCAAAGAACTCATGCACTTATTATCGGTAACTCTCAATCTAATCAGGAGGTTCACAAAGATACAAGTACCCCGAGGAGGAGTGTATGGGGGTTTGGTTATCCTTGCGCATCCTCGACTCATGGTACGTGAGTGTACTCTAATATTCGAACCCTCCAGAGATTAGTGATCCATCTAGTAGCTAGAGTTCTCAACTGGAGTTTTTGGTTTTCGGAAAACACACGGATTTCCCAAAATACGACATCTATCACTAATAGGCTCGAGCTCTTGACACCAAAAGTTCAAATATTACTCTAGTCAATACCTCAAAACTATTGCAAGTTACTACTACAAAGAGAAAAGCAACTTCAACTACCTACTTCTAGTCAAGACACAGAACTCAGTGCAACAGGCAAACTCTCTAAAAAGATAAAACATGCAACCTATAGAAAGTTCAACCTAAAACAAAAGAAAATATCTAGAAAAAAACTAAAGCACTAAAACTAAACAGAGCAGCAGCTAAGAAAAGAAAAAGAAGAACTCACAGCTAAAAGAATAAGCATGCAAATCCCATGAGGAGTTCTAGTTCAAGCGGAGCGTGTATCTCTCCCACACAAAAGAGTAAGTAAGCTGGGATCTAACTTGTTACTACAGCAAATCAAGCAAAAACAAACCTGGAAAAGTAAAGAGCGAGACGCTCCAAGTATAGCACATAACGCATGAAGCGATAAAAATATAGTGCAACGAGAGACGAACTGATAATTGTTGATGAAAAAGGGGATGCTCGGGGGCATCCCCAAGCTTAGACGCTTGAGCCTCCTTGAATATTTATTGGGGTTGCACATGGGCATCCCCAAGCTTGAGCGTTTGACACTCCAAGATCTTCTTTCATAATCTTCCATCGCACACTTGAAAACTCCCTTCATACATAACTCATTGTAGACTGATTAGAGAGGTTAGTACCCTAATAAAATAATTTTTCTCCACTGGAAATAAATATAATCTTGAAGAGCTACTGTTTCCCAAGATTTCCAAAAAGTTTTTTCAAAGAAAAAGCAAGCTTAAGGTTTGCAAAAGTAAGGAGAGACAAAACGTGGGAGAATCTGTGAAAAACAGACGAGCAGATAGAAAAGAATTTTTTCGGGATACTTCTGCAACTCAAATAAAAAAACTCAGAACATACGCAATTGTTGTAATTGTATAGAGCACGCTGTGTAAAAAATCCAGTTCAAAAAGATGAACTGGGATTTTTCGCTGATTTTTCTAGTCACGAGGACAGAATCTGTTTTCTGGACAGCATGTCACAACTTTTACTTCCCTTGCCGTATGAGGCTATAAAAGGCACAAAGCTTGAAAAGTAAAGATACAATGATGTTGCTACAGTAGTAACAATCATCAAGACCACTAAAAACAGAAGAAAAGAAAAAAGAAAAACCTAAATTCATTGCGGGCTGCCTCCCGAAAGCGCTTCTTTAAAGCCATTAGCTAGGCTTAATGCAAAAGATCAAGTCTTTTCAAGAGAATAACTAGCCCGTGTGACGGACTCAAAAGGTAACTTAATCTTTTTCCTAGGGGAATTTTCTATCCCTTTCTTGAGAGGGAATTGGAATTTGATATTCCCCTCTTTCATGTCAATAACAGCACCAACTGTGCAAAGAAAAGGACGTCCCAAAATAATTGGAGACGAAGGTCCACATTCAATGTCCATAATAGTAAAATCAACGGGAACATAATTGTCATTGGCAATGATAAGAACATCGTCGATCTTCCCCAAAGTTTTCTTTACGGAAGAATCAACAAGACGAACACCAAAAGAACAAGCATCAAAAGGTTTCAATTCAAGCATATCATACATTCTTTTGGGCACAACAGAGGTACTTGCTCCAACATCACAAAGAGCATAACAAGAGAAGTTATTCAATTTAATTTTTATCATAGGATCCCAACCATCTTCTAGCTTCCTAGGTATGGAGGCTTCTAGTCTAAGCTTCTCCTCCCTAACTTTGATTAGAGCATTGGTGATATGCTCTGTGAAGGCTAGATTAAGTGTGCTATTGTGGGGGTCTCTAGACATCTTGTGTAGAAAACCAATAACTTCAGATAAAGTGCAGTTGTCAAAGTTTAAATCACTACTATCTATCAAGGAGGTAGTGATATCATTTAAGCTCACTTGTTTGAAAGCCTCTATGTTCATCGAGGTTTCTTCATCTATAGTTGAGGTGGTAGCATCACCATTGATAGGTCCAGTGGGACTAGGGGTGTGATGGGTGCTAACAGTTTGGACATCCTCAACTACTTGGATAGTAGCTACTGTGTGGTAGGTAGGAAGGCTCTTAATTCTATACTCTTCCTCTTTTTCTCTAGCCCATCTCCCTTTGAGTTTAGCCATCATCCTAATATTTTCATTGATTTGTAACTGGATAACATTAATAGGAGTGACCTTACTCTCCTCAAGGGGAGAGGTTCTGATTTTTAACATCTCAACATCAAGGGCTAAGTTATCTACCTTCAAACAAAGATTATCTAATTTAACTAGTTTTTATTCCACATTCTTGTTGAAGGCTTTTTGGGTAGTGATAAAGTCTCTAAGCATACTCTTTAGTTCAGAGGTGGGGTTCTTGTTGCTAGGGTAGGTGTTGTTGGTCCCATAAGTGGATGGAAACGGTCTACGATTACTAGCAAAGTTGCCCCTATAAGCATTATTGTTAAAGTTGTTTCTAGAGATAAAGTTCACATCTACTTGATCCTGAGCAATCAAAGAATTTAAAGGAACATTTTGAGGATCAATAGGAGCTTGCTTGGTAAGTACAGACATGATAAGGTCAACCTTTTCATTTAGAGAGGAGATCTCCTCGACAGAATTTACCTTCTTACCAGTTGGAGATCTTTCGGTGTGCCACAGAGAGGAGTTCAGCATCATCTCGCCAAGTAGCTTTGTGGCAAACCCAAGTGTGGTCGACATAAAGGTTCCTCCCGCGGCCGAATCTAACAGGTTCCGTGAGGTAAAGTTCAAGCCTGCATAAAAAGTCTGGATAACCATCCAGGTAGTCAGTCCATGTGTAGGGCAGTTCTTGACAAGCGTCTTCATACGTTCCCATGCCTGGGCAACGTGTTCATTATCCAATTTCCTGAAATTCATAATGTTACTTCTCAATTGAATAATTTTAGCTGGGGGATAGTACTTCCCGATAAAAGCATCCTTGCACTTATCCCAAGAATCTATGCTATTCTTAGGCAAGGATTGAAACCAGATTTTAGCTTCATCCCTTAAAGAGAAAGGAAAAATCTTAAGCTTAACAATTTCACCATCTACTTCTTTGTACTTTTGCATATCACTAAGCTCAATAAAATTATTTAAATGCAAAGCAGCATCATCTCTAGCACCAGAGAATTGATCTTTCATAACAAGGTTTAGCAAAGCAGGTTTAATCTCATAAGAAGGTGCTGAAGTAGCAGGTGTAACAATAGGAGTGCAGATAAAGTCACTGTTGTTGTGAATAGTGAATTCACACAACTTAGTGTTTTCATTGGAACCCATAGTAGCAGCAGGTATTTTTGGTATTTTTGATAAGGGACACAAAGGTAAAAACTGAAGGGTAAACTAACAAGACTAAAAAGCAAAGATAAAAGATAGTGTGCAACTCCCCTATCTTGTAGGCTGGAGTCCCCGGAAACGGGGCCAGAAAACTTACTGATGGCAAGAGAGTGTTATCCTCTTCAAGCCCTCGTTGATTAACCCATGTGCAGGGTTGGATATAGTGCAGCGACAAGTTTTCCATTGGCAAAGGTACCAAGATTTGTCTCCCGTAGGACTCCGAAGGATACAAGAAGGTGGTAAAGTGAACAATGGCGCCGAGGTTGCTACTTCACCTGGACCTGCACACAAATACAAATAACTTTGCTCCCAACGAGTACAGAGGAGTTGTCAATTCCTCCGGCCTTGCTGTTTACAAAGGATCAACGCAAGAGATAATGATAGTGGCAAATGAAAGTAAATACTGAAAGTAAATTGAGGATGTAAACAATGATATGAAGATGGACCAAGGTCGCGTGATTTTCACTAGTGATGTCTCTCTCCCAAAATACGATAAAAGTGCTAGCGAGGTAAACACATCACAGTTGGGCAATTGACAGGATTATGAAGGCACCGCAATGCTAACTATGTTGCAAAGAAAAGAAGGGCTCAAAAGCAATGGGAAGTATGCCAAGGTAAGTAGACCGAAATCCATCTGCATCTACTATGAATCATCCACCTTGAGATATCTATCCAGAACATCTCACTGGTATTAAGTTGCGAATCCCACCCAAAGTGTAAACTCAAAGCAACAGACAACTGCATTAAAAGAACTTTGCGTAAAGTAAACAATCCTTGCATCCGCGGATACAAGCATCGTTGTTTTATCCCTGGTGGCAACAACACATCTCCTAGTCTCATGTTTCTGTCACTCAAGCTAGAAATCAAGGGGCTGAACCCACAATCAAGCATAACACTCCCTCTTGGAGTTGCAACAAATCACTTGGCCAAAGTAAAATACGGCAATGGAGAACATGCAAGAATTTACTCAAGAACAAAATATAAAAGAGAAGAACCAAATATATTACTCATCACAATCTGAACATAGTCTCATAATCCATCAGATCCCATCAAACTCAGCATAGCAACGGCAGAAAATTACAAAGGTGCCTCGATCATGTGAGGCAGCCCACGAGGACTCGAAAGTGGAAGCACAAAGAAGGGAGAGATAGATCACATAGCTACTGGTCACGGACCCATGGCCCAAGGGAAAATACTCACGGTACATACGGGAGGCGTCCATGGCTATGGATGGTCTCCCGGAGGGGGTAGCGTCTCCCGGCGGGGTGCCAGAGCAGCTTCCCCAGGCAGCCCCGATCTTGAAACGGCGGCGGCGGTACAGAGGCGAGATCACGAAAGAGGAGTCCGTCCTAGGGGTTTCCACCCCGAGGGGTAAATATAGGCGAAGGGGGGTGTCGAGGGGACCCACGAGGCAGTCAGGAGGGTCCCTGGCGTGGCCTAGAGTGGGGCCGCGCCACCTGCCCTCCTGACTGCCTGGTTGTGGCCCCCCTTTGCTCCTTTGGTGTTTCCGGAAGCTTCCGCGACGCTGATTTTTTATCTGATTTTCCTGGATTTTTTGGAGCACTTATAATGGCCGGAAAACCTGAAATACAAAAACAGCAGAAAACAACAACTGGCAGCTGGGTGCACTGGGTTAATAGATTAGTCCAAATATGCTCAAAAGTGTATGAAAGTTTAAGCAAAACATGGCAAAGTCACACAAAATATGCATGGAGCAAGCAAAAATTATAGATACATTTTGGACATATCACATGCCTCCCGGGAAAGGTCCTAGTAACTACATGCGGCTTCAAAGGAAGGTTATATGTTTCTTTTGCATAAAAGCTAATTTTGTTTAAAAAAGCATAATAGTTCGATAAGCGGTTGTAGACGAAAACAAGAAATTTCCATCATAACTTTCATCAAGGTGAGGATCCTCGATCCACTCACATCCTTCATAGGTTCCGAGAATAGGGGCAAAGAGGGAATAAGCAAGACAGGTTCCCGTATGTCAAGAAAGATTCATGTGCCTTCCATGACCGTGGACACGGCTATTCGAATAGTTTTACACTCTGCAGAGGTTGTACCCTTTACCCACACAACACAATCTCGTCTTGAGGCCACCAACCGTCGCTGGTGTAGTACACTATTTTGTATACCGGCAGGGAGATTGTGACGAGGTCTTTCATTAGACCCATCCTTACTATGATATGCCCACTAGGTTTCACAAGGTAGTAACCGCAGTTCACAGTCCTTGCCCCCTTTTGTGCCGAGGATACTCCTCGCAAGGCAGCTATCCCATCTGCGGTACGACGATGCCAATAATAAGGATGAACTAATTAATTAACCAAGCCAGTGCCAATATAGCATGTGGTTGTACGGTTGTCACAATCTTCAAATCCAAGACTTATTGGGCCTCATGCGGCACGGACGACGGATTTCCCCCTTCACCTCGTGAAGGGCAGACAATCGCTCCTTCAATCCTTGATCCAGCTGTCGCCCGCGCCAATATTTAGATGGTAAGTTTGACCTAGAGTAGAAAAGAGTAGAGGAAGTCAACAATGGCCAACCGGCCTAGCTTAGCAAGCTCGGTAACAAGTTTCAAGTGTTAATGATCCGAAGATCATTCAGATAAGCACCTATAGAATAATTATAGCATGTCTAAGCATTTCTATCTACTAGATTACTATATAGTTCTACTCAGGTGTCAAGTAAATAGGCGACAAGCGGATCAGGGTAATGTGTCAATCGACACGCTAGCTACCAGATAAAATAGCATGCAATAGTGGTTATAAAATAAAATAGCATGATCAAAGTGGGAGGCATGCCTTCGTTGTTGAGTCCATCTTCGATAACTTGAGTCTGTCCATGTCCAACATCGTCACTCCCTACTCGTCGTAACAATAGCAAATGAAAACAAATAAATACCAAAGCAAAAGTAAATCCAAATAACATCCAAAATAGATTAAGGTTGGATGGGTAGCAAGATACTGATCAAGATGGAGATTTCAACCGAGATAGAATGATAGGAAGATAAGTTGAGAGGATTCAATGAATATTCGATTGAATTGATATGGCTAAGGAAGGCTCGACGGTCAAGGCTAACGTTCTAACAAGAACTATGATACTAGCAGCTAGTAGTGTCCACTACACATCTCGACTAACTATGTCAGAAACTACCACATAACAAATGTAATGGCATCAACACATGAAATGAAATTATCCTACGCATTTTAACTAAACAATCACAACATGGCATTTCGAAGCTACAAGTTAACCACAAATAAATATTTAGATATAATCTAAATATCTATAATTGTCAACATCAAGGATAATCACACATCAACCATTACAAATATTAGCATTCTTTACTATAACAAGATACAATCCAATACCATGACAAAAATGAACTAAGCAATTAAATGATAAGACACATGTCATACAAGGCATGTGAACATAGAATCATAAGTATGTTTTCAATAACAACACAAGCATCAAACATCTGAGTTATCATGAGAATATACTAAACTAGGACATGCTTTATAATAAGGAACAACAAATACTTCATCAATGACTAGCCATAATATTACCACACACATGGTTAGAGTAACAAAGCAAGCTATGAACATTAAACATATGATCAAAGAACAATTGTACTAGCATGAAAGCTAATCTTCCCTGAGCATAAGATGAATTATTGCAACACTACTAGGAAATGGCCTTATAGTGGCGTCCATTTTTTGCCTTTAGTGGCGCATTTCAAATGCGCCACTAAGGACAAGCCACTAATAAGGCCACGCATAAGAGTTTTAGGGGTGGCGCATTCTGAAAATGCGCCACTATTAATTTTTTTAAAATTTTGAATTTTGAATCTGGATCTGGAAAACAATTTTTTATTTTTTTATTTTTCTTCTTCTTAATCTCAGGTTAGTATGCTTAATGCTCGGTCACTATGCTTAATCTCAGGTCAAACTTCCCCGACGGTCACCCATCCTAGCACGCTTAACTTCTCGGTTCTATTCAACTCCCACACCAGCTCACCTAGCAGGCACTTGTTGATATATCTATCATATAAATCCTATTGAACCATGTTGATGTTCATGGGTGTGCTAAAATTTTCAATATTTTTGAAACTTTCTGGATGGGACCATTAGCATATTTTGAACCTTTTTTAAAAAAAATTGAAAATAAAAATTGAAATTTTTTATTTTTTTATTTTTTTTAATGTTACTAGCCTATTTTGAATTTAAAAAAAATAAAAAAAATATTTATTAAAAAAAACAATTCTGTTACTAGTGGCGCATTTCATACAAAATGCGCCACTACTAAGTTAAAAAAATTGATCTTCAAATGCCCGTATGCAAAAGTTATGCCAATTTTACAAAATTCTCAAGAGATTTTGCAAAAAAAGTCAAAATTCATATTTGTAAATTTTCCTAAAAACTAGACCACATATCATATGGGAAACTTATTTTCTTTTATTTTTTTGACATTTCTATCATTTTATTTTATTTTATTTTTCAAATTGAAAAGGCGGTCCACCGGGGGGGGTGTATTTGGGAATTTTCCCGCACAGTTTTTGCTTAGTAGTGGCGCATATGCAGGAAGCGCCATCCCTAAGAGCTTGTGGGTGGCACATTCTGGGTGCGCCACTAATAATTCCTTAGGGGTGGCGCATTTCCAGAATGCGCCACCCATAAGCTCTTAGGGGTGGCGCATTTCCAAAATGCGCCACCTATAAGTTTCTTAGGGGTGGCGCATTTCTCCAAATGCGCCACGTATAAGGGGATCCAGGGCTGGCCCACTCTTAGGGGTGGCGCATTTTGGAAAATGCGCCACCTATAAGAGCTTATGGGTGGCGCATTTTTTACCAGTGCGCCACCCCTTACAACATAGTGGCGCATTACATATAAAATGCGTCACTAATAAGGTTTCCATGTATAGCTATTTCTCTAGTAGTGCAACATGTGTCAACCACTTATAATACTAACATGTGACATAGGCAATCATCTACAAAAAGAACAAGATCAAACTAATTACTCTAGTACAACACATGAAACATGATAGGACATGAAAGATCATTATCATCACAAGATGTCTTAGGATTAGGCATACCACAAAGAAATACAAGATAGACAAGATATAATGCTAAGCATGAAGACGATCATCACATGAGCTAGGCACTATCATCACAATGTACGACCATGCTATGTGACATATAAGCACAAGGTACAAAGCATACTAAGCATCTAACAACATAAGTAATGCACTATTCTAACATGAATAAACATGGTGGCATGCATTTCTTTCTAGTACATCATATGCTTGATAAATAGATAAACATCTAGGCATCATACAATATGTGAGTTGATACACACATGGAATGCATACATACAATCAGAATAACATGGCATGGTATTGATCAAAATAAATCCTACTTACATAAACATGGGATCGAACATGCATATCTACCAAGCAAGGCTAATCACGAACATAAGATATAAACTAGCAATGTTATAACACACGGTAGGCATATAACCAAAATATGTATTCTACTTTGATTAAGAACTAACATAATATGACAATAAATTAACTAAGATAAATAAACACACATGATAATCATCAAGATGTAATAAACTAAGTTCTATGCGGTAATAATATATTTTATAAAGTCATATAAATACAACCATGTCATACAAATATTCAACGTGTAATCTTGAATAATAAATAACTTATTCAAAATAAGATTAACGACTACACAAAAGGTGTTACTAAAATATTACACAAACATGACATGTCACATGATTTAGGAAACAAGAGTCATCTTGAACCTCAACGTATTTATTCTCAAACAAGAAAGCATTTCATTTGACTTCTAGCATGAAGAAACTATTCGACAACACATACCAAGAATATATATAACATCTGTCATAAACATGGCATGAATTAGAATTAATAAATCAAACATGGGACATAAGCAAATATGAATATGTAAATCATATTCACATAAATCAAGCAACACTAATAGTAATTCTACGGAATTATAAGCATGACGGACATTTACTAACTTTGTACATACACAAGCGAAGACTACAAAATATATCTAACATTATCAACATGATATATCACATGAACTATAATTAAAAACACACACAAAATCTAGATTAAAACTATAAATAAATAACATGACAATAATTCGTAAATAAATCATTACGCATGCATAAAATAGGATTACACATGGCACCACAAATCATCGAACCAAAACAATACATACACCTATTTTAACAACTACACTAAAGTAAAACAAATCTAGTAAAACCTATGAGCTTCTACGATTATGAAATAATTAAGAGGGACTCCTAGTCATATCACAAACATGTGATAAAATATCACAAACTCCACTGATCAACTATTATGCATGGTAATAATTCATAAGAACTAACAAACAAGCATATCACACTACTATATGATGCAAGAAATTAACACATGAAATCGTATAAAGATATATTAAAATAAATTATTCTAATTAACACGAACGACTAAAAGAAATATATTTTAAACAAACGATTTAATGATCTAGAAAACTAGTTCCACCAATAGAATTCTAAGACCATGGGGATCATTTGATATATTAAGTACGATGTGATCCAACGAACAAAAACTACGAGAACATGCCGATGCCATTGGATGGTCACCGATTTGGGTGCACGCGGCCAACTAGAGAAATAGATCAAGCTATGATGTCTAGGAGATACACTGAATGATGTTGAATAGATGTGCAAAAGGAATCGAGCCGGAACTCACCGAGTTTGAAGAATCAATAGGATGAACTCGATGAACAGTGTACGCGTACATGCAAAATTGTCTGTGTGTGTTCAACTAATCAATCTTCTTCTTCTTCTCTTAATGGATTCACGCCATGGAGAAGAACAATCTGGCGCAAGGGAACGGACATGGACGACTTGAGTCACCGGAATCAAGCACCGGTGTTCATGAAGCTTCAGAAGTTCATGGAGATATCTTGAACAGGAAAGAAAAGGAATAGGAAGGAGAAATGGCAGGACTGGGAGAGGAGATTGAGATGCACATATATATACTGATGGATTAGAAAACGGTGGAGAGTTAATGAAATTGGAGGAGATGTGAATGATAGCTATAAGTTTCAGCTTCAGATGTTAATGGTGTGCGTGTTGAACGTGTGGGTGGAGGAAGAAGAAAAGTCGTCGGCCACCAGGGTGAACAACATGGGCTAAGGCCCAAACGGAGAGGAAATAAAGAAACTATAAGAAGGAAAGGAAAAATAGCTATAGATAATATGGACACTAATGGCGCACCATGTGTGCAGTGCGCCATTACTAAATTGCAATGGCGCACCATGCCCTGGTGCGCCATTAGTTCTCCTGTTACTAATGGCGCACGGACTAGAAGGTGCGCCACCGCCCAATCACTCCTGGACAAGCCCCCCTCCCCAGACTTAGCAATGTCGCACACTTTGGAAGTGCGCCATAAGGAACGAGGGAGGCTAATGGCGCACTTCTGTGAAGTGCGGCATTGCTAAGTCAGGGGAGGCGTGGGCCCAGGCCTGATGACGTAGCAATAGCGCATTTCACAGAAGTGCGCCATTACTAAGTGTATAACGCTAATGGCGCACTTCCTGGATGTGCGCCATTGCTATCCTGGTCCCCCCTCTGGCCAGCCGGGACCACCTGTCCCAGAGTTAGTAATGGCGCATATTTGTTGAGGTGCGCCATTGCTAACTCTGGGAGCAGCTAGATATTTTTGCAGCACACCACACTCACTTAACCACCTTCAACAAGCTTCTCTCAGTTCTTTCCTTCTCCTCACCTTATTTGCAGCATAGATCTACCCAAAATAAGTAGTTGTATCTCCTTTTTTCATTGGTAAGTAAGGTATCTCTCTTTATTGTTGTGTAGATCTAGTTTGTTCTCTCTCGAACACACTTTTTGTTGGTGTATATGTGTGGTGTGTGATAATGGATGTGTGATGATCATGGGGTATATATGTATGCGTGTTGTGATAATGGATGTGTGATGATCATGGGATATGTATGTAGATGTGTGTTTGTAGGTACCTCACATATGCGATAGTTGCCAATATTTTTCCGGAATATTGATTCATTTCCGTTTCGGCGAAAATTTGGCACACTTTGCATTCTTTTTTGTCCTAATAATTAGGCAAGGTCATGCCAAAAAAAAATTGGTTCTAAAGTATCGTTTTGCTCTATGCCCCGCAGGCGACCATGGTTCGCAAGATGACCGGAGGCATCGTGGATAGGTTTTTGAGCTCCGCGAAGGCCGAGATGATTCAAAAGAACGAGACGGAGATGAGATGTCCGTGTCGAAGATGCAAGCTGAAGTGCCTTTTGGACCCGGATTCAAAAATAAAATAAAGGGGCACCTGCTCACGCATGGTTTCATAGATGGCTATCGGTGGCAAGGTGATGAAGAAGATTATGAATTCGTCCAGGGTGGCCGGGCAACAGTAAGCAGAAATAGCGCCGAGGTCGGGCGAGAAGACGAAGAATCTCCCGGACATGATCATGATGCAGGACACAATCATCTTGTAGAAGATGCCGGACATGATCATGAGGAAGATCAAGACGAAGGGCATGATCATCATGAAGATGAAGATGTCGAAGAAGACGGCGATGATGGACCATTGTCGATAGACTGGGTGCAGGACCCTCATCTTCAAGAGTTGCTTCTGAACTAGGCGAGTAATAACGCAAGAGCTGCTGCCCGAGAGAAAGCCAAGCTGAATCAACTTGAGATGGACGCAGTTACACCATTGTATGAAGGATGCAATCCTGAGGATACCCGCCTGAAAGTAGCGCTCATGGCTCTGGAGATGAAAGTAAAACATAAAATGACCGACACATGCTTCGACGAAAACATGTCATTCTGGCAAGTCCGTCTTCCCAAGGGGAACACGTGACCGACCAGTTTCAATGAGGCGAAGAAAATTGTGTGTCCTCTGGATTTACCGCATGTTAGATACCATGTTTGCGTTAACGATTGCATCATTTATCGGCATGAGTTTGCGGAGTCTACCGTATGTCCGAAGTGCGGCGCCAGTCGATACGAGAAGAAGAAGAAAGCTCCTAAAAACGATGTGGTACTTTCCGATCATTCCTCGTCTGCAGCGTTATTTCGCGGACCCTAAGCAAGCTAATCTCATGCGCTGGCATGCGGAAAGGAAGTAGAAAAAGGAAGAAGCTGAAAAAATGATCTAGAAAAAGATAGGATGTTGAGTCACCCTTCTGATGGGACCCAGTGGGAGGCATTGATCTTCGAGGAGGACTTTGGGAAGGATCCAAGGAATGTAGTGTTGGTCGCGAGCACCGATGGAGTCAATCCTTTCGGAAAACAGAGCAGCACACATAGCACCTGGCCAATGTTTGTGTGCATGTAAAACATCCCCCCTCGGAGTGCATGAAGAGGAAGTACATGCACATGAGTGTGCTAATTGAAGGGCCGAAATAACCAGGAAACGAGCTCAATCTGTATCTGGGGCTCCTAAAAGAGGAGCTAGATACTCTATGGAGAACTCCAGTCAATACGTGGGACGCTCTAGAAGAAACATATTTCCCTATGAAAGCCGCATTGCTCACGACGGTGCACGACTATCTCGGTTTAGGGTATGTCGCGGAGCAGGTGGTCCACGAACACTGTGGATGCGCTAGGTGCATGGACGACACAACGCATCACCAGCTACCTAAGGATCACGGGTCTTCAAAAACCGTGGTCATGGGACATCGAAGATGGCTTCCTCACAATGACCCATGGAGAAAACGCAAGGACCTATTCGATGGAACAGCCGAACCCCGAAAGGCCCCACGTAGGAGGAGCGGCACCGAAAGAGACATGCTGTTGACAAATTGGAAAGAGTACCCACCGCCAGGAAAGATCAATTCTAAGCGAAAGGCGCCAGAGCCGCTGTTGAAGGTCTGGAAAACGAGGTCTGTTTTTTTGGACTTGCCGTACTGGAACATTCTCGGTGTGCCAAACAGCCTTGATGTCATGCATATCACGAAGAATGTGTGCGAGAGTCTGCTTGCTACCCTGCTCAACATGCCAGAAAATACCAAAGATGGGCCGAAAGCAAGGGCAGACTTGCTATCAATGGGCATCAGGGAGGAGCTTCACGCAAACCGCCCTAATGATGATGATGATGATGACGACGATGATGGTGATGATGAGCCACCGGAGGACACGGAAAGTCGTCGCAAAGGCAAAAATGCCAAGAAGCAGAGCGAACATTATTATTCCCCCCCCCCCCCCCGCGTGCTTCACTCTAAGTCAGAAGGAGATCCAGCAGTTTATAAACTGCCTCCTAGGAATAAAACTTCCTTACGGTTTCGCTTTGAAGATCAGCAGATACCTAGACTCAGCGAAGCAGAGGTTCAGCGGGATGAAGTCTCACGACTGTCACATGCTGATGACGCAGCTACTTCCGGTTGCAATGCGCGGGATCATGGACGACCACGTCCGTGAAACGCTATTTGGCCTATGCAACTTTTTCGATGTCATCTCTCGGAAGTCGGTTGGCGTGAGGCAACTCAGAAGGCTACAAGAAGAGATCGTGGTGATACTATGCGAGCTCGAGATATAATTCCCGCCCGCATTCTTCGATGTCATGGTGCATCTCCTCGTCCATATCGTGGATGATATCATCCAACTCGGGCCGACGTTCCTGCACAGCATGATGCCGTTCGAAAGGATTAATGGTGTGATCAAAGGATACGTTCGCAACAGGGCACGTCGAGATGGAAGCATAGCCCAGGGCATTCTGACCGAAGAGTGCATCTCCTTTTGCACGAATTATCTAGGCATCGATAACCCCGTTGGTCTGCCCGTCAACAGGCACCTCGGCAGGCTCGCTGGATGTGGTCACCGCGAGGGTCGCTGCGAAATGCATGTCGACTTCCAGGATCGACTCGCCGACTTTGAAAGAGCAAACCTAGTCGCGCTGCAACACATTGACTTGGTCGATCTTTGGGTGGTAGAGCACAAAACCTCAATTGAGAAGACGTACAATGACCGAGGCCAACAGTGTACGGACGGAGATGTACTTAAAGAGCACAGCTCATGCTTCACGCGTTGGTTCAAGGACAAGCTTCTATCGTACCCTTTACATGAGGACTCTTCCGAGGAAGAAAAACTCGTATTCGCCTTGTCACAGGGCGCCGAGCACAACCTGATGACATATCAAGCGTACGATATCAACGGCTACACATTCTACACCGAGGAAAAGGACATGAAAAGCGATTATCAGAACTCCGGGGTAACGATGGAAGCCTACACCGGCAACGTCAAGAAAAGATACTACGGAAGGATCGAGGAGAGCTGGGAGCTTAGCTACGCTGGAGAGAAGGTGCCGATGTTCCGCGTCAGGTGGGCCAAGAGCATCGTAAAAGAAAGTAGGTATTTCACCACCATGGTTATACCCGAAGCCAAATCCAAGACCGCGGACGCAAACGTCACCGCGCAAAATGAGCCATGGGTACTCGCTAGCCAAGTGAACCAATGCTTCTTCATTACCGACCCGTCAAAGCCCAGCCGTGTTGTCGTGAGGAGAGGCAAGAGGAACATCATCGGAATGGATGGAGCCGCCAACGAGCAAGACTTCGACAAGTATGGCGACCCGAAGATTGAAGATGACGACGACGATGATGCATTAGCATACAAAACAAGAAGAAGAAGGACCACCCTATCTAAATGCGGTCGCCCATTCAAGAGAAGAAATCAAGGGGTTCCGGGGCTAAATTATGCAAAGGCGAAAAAGAAGGGCAAAAAGATTGTGAAAAGATGATAGCTAAGATCCAATCACGACGATTTTTATTTCATGATTGTTATTTCATGTCACTTGATTTCAACCTCATTTATGAGCATGTGAATGATTATTTTTAGAGATCTTTTAAACATTATATTATTTTATATTATGAGCATTATATTATTTTAGTACATAAAATAAGAAACTACTTGCCATGATGAACTAAATGATATAAATTTGCTTTTATGGATATATATATATTTTTCTTAAAACTTGGTCAATGTTTTTCTTAAAAAAGAAATACACCTTATATAAAGGAACGGAGGGAGTATTGTAGATGTTGATAGTTTTTGTTATATTTAGGAATGAGGGAGTATTAAAATTTCCATGTGTTTACAATTACTACACAA
Source organism: Bromus sterilis (assembly GCA_950022295.1). Classification (NCBI taxonomy): domain Eukaryota; kingdom Viridiplantae; phylum Streptophyta; class Magnoliopsida; order Poales; family Poaceae; genus Bromus; species Bromus sterilis. The sequence goes on from OX465599.1 coordinate 88,154,831, forward strand.
TATAAAACTAACACATAATTATAATTATAATTATAATTATAAATAACAAAATATTAACACAATGCGGGAATTGAACTTAGGGGTTCACAGACTCGGTCCCGACTGTTACAGAGTGGCGGAACCGAAATGGGACAAGGAGGACGCGGAGCGTGCCGCGCAAGGCCTACCGCCCCTCTTCAAAAAATACGGAGATAAGCCTATAGATAACTATGTCAGGGCCCGGTACAAGAGGAACCCGATAACAGGGGAGCTTACGACGGATCCGAAGGTGGAGGAGCTTGAGCGTCTTCTGGTAAACAATACCTCCCCCCTGTTAAATTAGCTCCATATGGTTGCATTTTAAAATTAGCGAAGCCAAATTTCTGAATGGTCCCCGCGTTCCTTGTGCAAGAAACTGAAGGCAGCAGCGCGGGGTCCCCGCCTATCGCCCCTTGGGACAACTCTTTAAATAGGGCGATCAACACACTCAAGAAAAAGGATAAGCTTAGTAAGCCGTCGTCAACTGGTCGTGTGTCCGGCAAAGACTGTTCCACAAAATGGTCGAACTACTATAGCACTAGGCGAAAGGAGAAAAGACCCAGCGGATCGGAGGCACAACTCCAGGAAAAAATGGAGCCTATTCCACACATTGTGGAAGAACAAGTTGGACATGCGCTCAACAACATGATGCCTTCCTTGTTTGTGTTCATGCGAGACTGGCTTGCGAGCGGTCAAGAGGGGTTTCCCCCTATTCCCAGCTTCATGGGTAGCAACTCTCACAACGCGACGGTAGCGGCGGCAGCCCCGTTGGTGTCCCCAGCGGTGGATGCGTTTGTGACCCCGGCGGCGGCCAGGACGGTGCCCCCGGCTGCGGCCGCGACGGTGTCCCCGACGGCGGATGCGTTTGTAACCCCGGCGGCGGCGCAAGCATTGGAGCGTAAAACACCAACGCCCGGCACCTCAGGAGCAAGCGCCCCCTCCGTCACATGCCCGCCCGCCGTTGGCGGTCCATCGACATTAGCCGAGGTCGACGCCATCACGGTAACTAAGCCTCGGCCGATGACTTCATCTCCTTTTGCCTTTGATTGGGCATCCTTGACGCCCTACATGTTTTCGCAGGGCACCGTTAACGTTCCATGCACTCTCCTGCACTTCGTGGATGAGGATTTGGTCGATGTTGCCGTGGGCAGAATCGTTCAAGGTAATCCGATGCCAGCCAACGTGTATAAGGTTCAACTGATTCGGGTGCTGGATGGCTACGGCGAATTTTTACCTCCCTATCAACCCCCTGGAGCCGAGGACGAAGATGTGATGGACCTCCACGGCTGCTTGAACTGGAGCATGCTTTGGCCGAAGTGCCAGATTCGTTTGGGGGTGGGGAACTACTCCACCCCACCTCCAGTCGTGCTGGCGCCAAGCCATGCCGAGACCGCTGCAATGCCGTCGGCTGATCCGGGCCACCACCCCACAGACATCGATGTGGCACAGGATCGGAGCAACACCAACACCAACACACTACTTTCCCGTGTCGATGACTTCTACGAGGAACACGGTGGGTGCGACATGGACGACCTTTTCCCGCCTGCTTCTCAAGAACCAAACCTTGGTGCAAAAGACTCCTCCCACCCATCTCGTAGCGCGGAGATGAATTCCAATAATAAGCGTCGACTGCTCAGTTCTCAGGAGACGCCTTCACCAAGGCTGAGACGGCCGAGGCGCGAAATGTTATCAGCCCCAACACACTCAGGAAGGCGGTCTCCGAGAAGGTAAAGGTCCCATTACATGAGAAGCCGAAGAAGAAGGGACGAAAAAGAAGGAGGAAGTGTCCCACTACTGCGAGCCAGCCGACACCGACGATCCGTGCTCAATACGGGCCACCAAGACCCGACGGAATCATGTCGAGGGTGCATGTGGCGGGTAGGCCGATGCTATCTGCTGCAATGCTCGATGCTGCAACCGGTGCTATGAAGAGTCTGCATGACATTGTTCTGAATACAGAGACGCGACGTCTCAGAGAGAATGATGTGGCATACCCGGTTTTCACCGCCAAGGTGTGATACGTCCCAAACGTATCTATAATTTCTACTTGCTCCATGCATGTTTTGTGTGATATTGCTATGTTTTTGATATACTTTCATATATCTTTATACCATATTTTGGAACTAACCTATTAATGGTTGCAAGAGTGCACAAGTTCTTGGTTTTCTACTTTATGTGTAGAATTACTTGGATAAAGGAAAGATCACAAAAGGAAGCCTTGTAAGAGTTAAACTCTAACTTTCCCGAAATCTGTCCCCACCAGACAGGTTTTATAGATCGCCTCGTAAATGCTAGAAGACGGCCTCAAACGGAAAAACTTAAAACTAAAAAGTTGTAGGGAATTTTTGTCTGGTGGATTTAGACATAACATTCGGCCCAATCGGAGTTCGGATGCTTCCAGAAACCCCGAAATACAGAAGACGTAATCTGGATGACGGGAATCCGAGAGTCTATATAAAGAGAGGAAACCTAGGTCAAAGGGCACCACGAAATTTCCTCCCCCTTAGCAACCGTCTTGAGGGGGAGATCAATCTCCACAGCAGCACCATCTCCAAGGAAGAAAAAGGGGCCAAGGGCCGCTGCCCCCAAGGGCCGTGGCCGTGGCCGTGGGCGCCGCCGCCGCCGTGGCCGCCGCCGTTGCCGTCTCCTTCATCTCTTCCGGGCTGCACCTCTCCATCAACAACTCTCTCTCTCTCACACCATGTCCATGTGTGAGTAGTTACCCTCAGGGCTAAGGCTTGTATCTTGATCTATGTGGTTTCTCTCTCTCCCATGATGTGATCTTCGTTGTGATCATAGGCTATGTCAATCTAGGGTGATCCCATGATTTTTCCCCTTCCTCTATGTATTGGATTGATGTACTCAATTGATCTTATCTAGTATAATCCCCGAGACCATGGTGACAGCTGGTCTATTACACATGGATTAGAAGAATATTTTCATGAGTGATTTCCTCTTTTGTGTGTGGATTGAAGATTGAGAGTCTTTTGGTGCTTGTCTTTGACTATCCTTTAGATATGTTGTGGTGATTGTGGTACTCTCTTTGGATGACCGCGGTGACATTGGGAAATCCATAGATTGAGAACTACGAACTTTGAGGTGTGATTTTGTAGCCCTACATAATTCTCATCCTCTCTTGACCACAAAGGAATGACCTCCGAGTGCGTCTCCATTGCATGTTTTATGGGAAATATCATGTGATTAGACTATGTTAATGTTGTTGGGAGTTGCCACTAGTGAAAGTATGAAGCCTAGGCCTTGTTTCCATCATTGTTACACCGTTTGCACTCACTTTTGTTAATTGTTTCTTTGTAGCACTTTTTATTAAAGATTTATATTACTTCGTTTTATCACAGCTATCACCCATATTTTACCATCTCTTCGCCGAACTAGTGCACCTATACAACTCCTAGTTGTATTAGGTGTGTTGGGGACACAAGAGACTTCTTGTATCTTAATTGCAGGGTTGCTTGAGAGAGAACATCTTCAACCTCTACTTCCCTAAGTTCGATAAACCTTAGGTCATCCACTTGAGGGAAATTGCTGCTGTCCTACAAACCTCTGCGCTTGGAGGCCCAACATAGTCTACAAGAATAGAAGCGTGCGTAGACATCAAGCTATTTCTGGCGCCGTTGCCGGGGAGGTGAGTGCTTGAAGGTATATCTTTAGATCTTGCAATTAATTCTTTTTGTTTCTTGTTTTTATTTTCACTAGTTAGGGTTTATGGAAAACAACAAAAATATTATGAGAGAGCTTTATGAGCTCTACCTAGAGTTGGGACATGAAGTGTTTGAAGAGAAAATCAAAAAGCCTATGGAGCTTTATTATTTGCAGAACACTCATGATAATAGCAATGTTATTAGTATGTCTTCTTTGAATACATTTGATGTTAATTATATGCAAAGCCATAAGCTTGGGGATGCTACGTTTTATGAAGATGATCTTTTTAGCCCCCCAAGTTTTGATGAGGAAATTTATTTTGATGATACTTTGCCTCCTACCTATGATAATTATTGTGATGACACTTATGCTATAAAGAATGAATGTTTGGAAGTATGTCATGATAAGAATGATTCATGTGATAGCTATTTTCTTGAGTTTTCTCCCACTATTATATTGTGGATCATGATAAGAATTTTTTATGTGATACTTATATTGTTGAGTTTATTCATGATCCCACTGAAAATTATTATGAGAGGGGAACATATGCTTATAGATATTTCAGTAATATCAAGTTCTCTCTCTTTATGTTGAAGGTTTTGAAGTTGCACTTATTTTTCCTTCCTATGCTAATATCTTTATGCTTCAATGAGTTATTTTTCTAAAAGATCCCTTTGCATAGGAAGCATGTTAGACTTAAATGTGATTTGTATTTTCTTCTTGATGCTCTCTTTTGTGCTTCAACTCTTATTCCTATGAGAGAATCATTAAAATCTTAAGCATATCTTTATGGCTATAAACAAAGAGCTCTAGGGAGACAACCCTTGTTATCTTTACTTTGAGTTTTTACCTTCTGTTTTTAGTGGTCTTGATGATTGTTACTACTGTAGCAAGATCATTGTATCTTTACTTTTCAATCTTTGTGCAAAGTCTAGCCTCCGATTGCAAGAAAGTTCAAAAGTTGTGACATGCTGTCCAGAAAACAGATTTTGTCCTTGGACGGAAAAATTAGCCTAAAATCACCAGATCATCTTTTTGATCTGAATTTTTTTTACAGCGTGCTCCGCACAATTCAATTTCGAGCGTATGTTCTGAGTTTTTTGATTCGAGTTGCAGAAGTACCCCTAAAAAAATTCTTTACTACTTGCTGTTCTGTTTTTCACAGATTCTGCCACGTTTTATCTCTCCTAACTTTTGCAAACCTTAAGCTTGCTTTTTCTTTGCAAATTTTTTTTGGCAATCTTGAGAAACGGTAGCTCTTCAAGAATATCTTTATCTCCAGTGGATTTTTATTTATTTATTAAGGGTACTAACCTCTCTAATCAGCTTATGATGAGTTATGTACGAAGGGAGTTTTCAAGTGTGCGATGGAAGATGATGAAAGAAGATTCGAGAGTGTCAAGCTCTCAAGCTTGGGGATTCCCCCCTGCATCCCCAACAAATATTCAAGGAGACTCAATCGTCTAAGCTTGGGGATGCCCCCGTGCATCCCCTTCTCCATCAACAATCATCAGTTCGCCCTTCGTCTCACTATATTTTTATCACTTCATGCGTTATGTGATATGCTTGGAGCGTCTCGCTCTTAGGTTTAATTTTTAGTTTTCTTTAGCTTTGCTTGCTATTCATAACAAGTTAGATCCCATCTTACTTTGTGTGGGAGAGAAACACGCTCCACTTTCAAAATCTAGAACACATCATAGAATTTTTCATGCCTATCTTTCTCTGTTGTGTGTTCTTTACCTTTTCATAGCTACTGCCATGACTAGTTTTAGTTTTAGTTTGTCTTTAGCAAGAGCCTTGGCTTTTGTTTAGTTTGTTGCTGGAACTCTCATTAGTTTTCATGTTTATCTTGTTAAGAGAGTTGGTTGTTGCACTGAGTTGTGTCTTGTCTTGAAAGTAGGTAATTAAGGTTGCTATTTAATTTTAGTAGTAACTTGCAATGGTTTTGAGGTATTGATGTGAGTAATGTTTGAATTTTTGGTGTCAAGAGCTCTAGCCTATTAGTGATAGGTGTCGTATTTTGGGCAATCCGTGTCTATTTTCAAAAACCTACAAAACTAGTTGAGAACTCTATCTACTAGATGGATCACTACTCTTTGGAGGGATCGAATATTAGAGTACACTCACGTACCATGAGTCGAGGATGCGCAAGGATAACCAAACCACCATACACTCCTCCTCGGGGTACTTGTATCTTTTTGAACCTCCTTATTAGATTGAGAGTTACCGATAATAAGTGCATGAGTTCTTCGGACTAATGTGAGTATTCGAAAGTTGACACTTCCACCTTCCCATATTTTTCTAGCCTCTCCTGTGTCGTGCATTGCTTTCTTCTCACTCCGAGAGTTGGCTTCCACCTTTGTCGATACATCCAAACCCTTGGCATGATACGCTCTGTCATCATAAAGCTCCTTATATCTTTCCTCAAAACAGCCACCATACCTACCTATCAAGGCATTTCCATAGCCTTTCCGAGATATATTGCCATGCAACATCCACCTCTTCATGACTTGATCTTCATGTCATACATGCTACTTGCTTGATCGATGAGACGCATGCTAGTTGGGCCTTGCCCTAATAATTGCTACATGACGCGCTAGTATCATTGCATATCCTGCTAGACTGGTAGAGGCATACATTTGCATACATCATGATAGTTACATCTTCTTTTTGATTTGAGTACTTTGTAAAGTGTGAAAAATCTTCTGTACTTTTTGTAATATATAGAGTGTTGCCCCTAAAGTGAGGAAAAGATCCCAAAGTGGAAAAATTATAAGATCCCAAAGAGGAAAAATGAGAGAAATAGAAAGAGCCATTGAGGCCACCAAAAAAATACAAAAAATAGAAAAAAGAGAAAAAAAATAAAAAGAGAGAAGGGGGCATGATGTCTTCTCGCCCTTCGTTGGTGAGCCCCAAGTGGAAGGCGTGATGCAGTGCAGCAGCAAGTTTCCCTCGGTTAAGATACCAAGGTTTGTCTCCAGTAGGACTCCAGAGATGATAAGTAGGTGTCAGCGGCGCGACTGACGCGGACCTGCACACAGACACAGATATCTTTGTTCCCAACGAAGTTCAGAGAGGTTGTCAGTCTCTCCGGTCTTGTTGTTCACAAAGGGTAAAACACAAGGGATAATGATAGCAACTGAAAGTAAAAGCAGAAAAGTAAATAAGCGTGGAAACAGTAATGAGGATATGGACCGGGATACGTGATGTTCACTAGTGATGTCTCTCTCCCAAAAGATGATAAAACTGCTATGCGAGGTAAAAAAATTACAGAAGGGCAATTGACAGGATTATGAACGCAGCGCAATGCTAACTATGCTACAAAAGAAAGGAAGAGGCTCAAAAGCACGGGCAGTACGCCAAAATAAGTAGACCGAAATCCAACTGCATCTACTACTAATCATCCACCTTGAGATATCTATCCAGAACATCTCGCTGGTATTAAGTTGCGAGCCCCACCCAAAGTGTAAACCCAAAGCAACAGACATCTGCATTAAAAAGAACTTTGCGTAAAGTAAACAATCCTTGCAACCGCGATTACAAGCACCGTTGTTTTCCCCCTTGTGGCAACAGAACATCCCCTAGACTCATGTTTCTGTCACTTAAGCGTGTCATCGGGGGGCATGAACCCACAATCGAGCATAACGTTCCATCTTGGAGTTACTACCTACTACTTGGCCAAAGCAATAAACATCAACGGAGAACATGCAAGAATTACTTAGGAACAAAAATATAAGAGATAAGAATCAAATATATTACTCAATCACAATCTAAACATAATCTCATAATCCATCAGATCCCATCAAACTCAGCATAGCAACAACAGAAAGATTACAAAAGTGCCTCGATCATGTAGGGCAGCTCACGAGGTCTAAACCATGAAGAACAAAGAGGGGAGGAGAACATCACATAGCTACTGATCACGGACCCATGGTCCAAGGAAAACTACTCACGAGACATCCGGGGAGCATCCATGGTGGAGAGGAGACTCCCGGAGGTCAATCCTCCCTCCGGCAGGGTGCCGGGAAGAGATCTTCTGGTGCTCCCGATCTCGGAAGCGCGGCGGCGGCGGAACAGAGGCGAGATCGCGAAATAGGGTTCTCTCTTCGGAGTTTCCCCGTGACGGAGAATAAATAGGCGAAGGGGGGCAGCCAGAGGTGGACCAGGGGCCCCAGGAGCCCCCCCTGGCATGGCCAGGGGTGGGGCCGCGCCGGGTGGCCGCCTGGGCCCTCCTGGCTCCCCTCTGGCCCCACTCGGGCTCTTCGCAAAGCTTACTGTACGCTGATTTTTCCTATATTTTTCCCGGAATTTTTCTGGCACTTTTTATATGGGGGAAAACTGAAATAGAAAAACAGCAGAAAACAGGAACTGGCACTGGGGTGCACTGAGTTAATAGGTTAGTCCAAATATGATCAAAAGTGTATGAAAGTGTATCTAGATCATAGCAATATCACACAAAACATGCATGGAGCAAGCAGAAATTATAGATACGTTTTGGACGTATCAGGGCACACTACTCTACCTTTTGAGAGATCCACACTCGTACTCCATCTTATATCTTGTACTCCATAGAGATTATCATTTATGCATATAACTATGTGGGGACCTTCACACTATAGAACTTGGCTTGTATATTCCAATGATGAGCCTCCTCAAATGAGCTCTAGGTCTTCTTGAGCAAGCAAGTTGGATGCACCCCCACTAGTTCCATTGGAGAGCTTACCTTAGCTCACATGTGCATCCGTTGCATGACAATCCCTACTCCTCACATCATATCTATCATTTGGCTTTCTCTCGCCTATGATTTTCCTCATTGATGTGAGCCTTTCACATCTTTTTGTCTTCCTCCTCCACACTATTCTCTCTTTGCCATCCCAAGTGTCAACTTTCTTGCTTACGCTCATCCATTGCATGAGTGCTCAAAATGTCGAAAAGGAGTGGATCAAATTGACTTGTACCTGGCTAGTGGTCTGGGGACGAGTCAAGATAAGATTCCAAAGAAGACCAAGTGTGAAACTTTAGTAGATTGAGTTCTCAACACGAAAATACTTTTTCATCTCGTATTCCCTATCCCCTTGCTCGCACGCAAACACCATTTGGAGACATTCGAGTCACGGACAGCAAGAGCTCTTGCACCCTTTGTTCTTTTGTTGCTTGTGTCAATGCTAATATTAGACTCTTGCTTGTTAAAACTTGAATTGAATTACATGCCTTGATTGCTTGACTTAAGAGTTCTTATATGGTTGGTAGCATGTCACCACAGAAATTATGCTTGTTATCATTTACCTACTCGAGGACGAGCAGGAATTAAGCTTGGGGATGTTGATACGTCCCAAACGTATTTATAATTTCTTCTTGCTCTATGCATGTTTTGTGTGATATTTCTATGTTTTTGATATACTTTCATATATCTGGAACTAACCTATTAATGGTTGCAAGAGTGCACAAGTTCTTGTTTTTATACTTTATGTGTAGGAATTAGTTGGATAAAGGAAAGATCACAAAAGGAAGCCTTGTAAGAGTTGGACTCTAACTTTCCCGAAATCTGTCCCCACCAGACAGGTTTTAAAGATCGCCTCGGAAACGCTAGAAGACAGCCTCAAACGGAAAAACATAAAACTACAAAGTTGTAGGGAATTTTTGTCCGGTGAATTTCGATATAAAATTCGGCCCAATCGGAGTTCGGATGCTTCCAGAAACACCGAAATACAGAAGACGTAATCTGGATGACGGGAATCCGAGAGTCTATAAGAGAGGAAACCTAGGTCAAAGGGCACCACGAAATTTCCTCCCCCTTAGCAGCCGTCTTGAGGGGGAGATCAATCTCCACAGCAGCACCATCTACAAGGAAGAAAAAGGGGCCAAGGGCCGTGGCCACCGCCGTAGTGAAAGTATGAAGCCTAGGCCTTGTTTCCATCATTGTTACACCGTTTGCACTCACTTTTGTTACTTGTTTCTTTGCTGCACTTTTTATTACAGATTTATATTACTTCGTTTTATCACAGCTATCACCCATATTTTACCATCTCTTCGCCTAACTAGTGCACCTATACAACTCCTAGTTGTATTAGGTGTGTTGGGGACACAAGAGACTTCTTGTATCTTAATTGCAGGGTTGCTTGAGAGAGAACATCTTCAACCTCTACTTCCCTGAGTTCGATAAACCTTAGGTCATCCACTTGAGGGAAATTGCTGCTGTCCTACAAACCTCTGCGCTTGGAGGCCCAATATAGTCTACAATAATAGAAGCGTGCGTAGACATCAAGGTGCCAGAGGGAAAGGGCTTCGTTGCTTGCGACATCGGACGTGTGATCTTCCGGCGGTTTTTGATGACATCTTCGCTATGTTGCACCTTTTTCCGCTGCACTACACATTCGTTCGGCTATTTGCGCTCAGTATGGAGATGCGGATCATTAGAGACAAGACCCTGGACATCGTTATAGTCGACCCCTTCTACATGCGTGCCAAGCTCTTGACCAGCCCCGGGGACCGGCGACTCGCTAGTGATTACCTCGAAGGCGTCATTCTGGCGAACAAGGATAAGGACAACTTCCTCCTGCCTTACTTTCCCGTGTAAGTCATCCCCTCACGTCCCCGTAATGTACATTAGGTTGATTAGATTTCGGTCGTTCTTTTCCTCCTAACATCCGTGTTGTGTGCAGTGATGAAAAAAAGTGCACACTCATCGCTCTAAACCCGAAATGGTCCATGGCCACGCATTTGGACCCGGACCGTGAGTCGAACAAAGACTACACAAATATCAAGGAAGTTCGCGATGAGGCTCTCTCGCGCTACTCCAAATCTGGAGTCACCTTCAAGAAGGAAGTTGTTAAGTACGGCGCGCATGTGTTCACTCACGTAACAAAGTTCGACTGCGTCAAGCAGCCGCCTGGCGGTCAGAAGGATGCCTACTACGCCATCCATCACATGCGGGCGTTCGTACGGGACCAGCAGCAGCTTACACTCCCAGCTCATCTCAAGCACTGGGCCGAACGCTTGTCGGTAATCCAAGACGCCGACCTCAGACAAGAATTCTTTCGCATCCAGTCGGAGTTGGCAGGAATCATCTCTGAAGATGCCCTTCATAACACGGGGGAGTTCTACCTCAACAATCAACTGTCCAACCGTGAAATAGATACAATGCTAAGATTGCAGGCTGACGGCGATTTCTCATTCATGACCATCACGAAAGACGGCAGCTTCACCCACGCTCCGGCCCGTGAGCGGAGTCAAAAGTCTTGATGCCCATACGCTTAGCTATGTAGTTCTGGACAATCGACGAGAGCTCGTGTGTGTTGTATAAAATTTATGAACTTGTCTGTACATATGTCCCCTTAGTTTAAACAGTCATCATTCAACTTATATGTAATCGATGCTATTTATTACTAGGACCATGAACCGTGTTCTATTAATGTTTGTTGCTTTTCTCTTCCTTTGGTCCTTAATTTTGTTGTATACGTATGTACTGCTTAAATATTATCTGTAAGTTTCTCTTAATGTTTTGTTTGTACAGTGCATAAAGCACATGCCGTCGTATGTCGTGTACATTGGTAGGATTCCCGGAGTCTACGACGACTGGGAGGATTGTCGGAGACAGGTTCACCGTTTTAGCGGTAACAGTTTCAAAGGGTACCCCACAAGGGCGGAGGCGGAAGCTAGATACGCGCGCTATCTAGCGGGGGAGAGGAGGGAGCGGAGGAGGAACCGGATGAAGATCACTTTGGTCACGATGATGCTCATCGTGACCGCCACCCTCTTCTTCAATGTCATGCTAGTTTAGATATATCGACTTGTAATGTGATCAAACTCGCTACTCGAGACTTGGAATGTTCTAACTTTGTTCGGTATTTTGAATTTGGAGACTAATATGATGATTTGTAATCGGAGACTAATCTTCTACTGTGTTGTTTATAAATCTGTTGTTTATATATGTGTTGTTTATAAATCTGCTGTTTATATCTGTGCAAATACAGAAAAGCAAAAGAAAAAAAACCTGATATTCATAGTAATGGCGCACATAGTGTGCTTCAGTGGCGCATGTGGAGAAACACACCAATGGCACACTTCCTGAAAGTGCGCCATTAGTAACCCAGAGCAGAAGACACACATGTAGTGGGACCAGTAACATCAGTGGCACATTTCAAGCCATAGTAATGGCGCACTTCTGGTGCGCCATTAGCATACATGATAGTAATGGAGCACTTAATGTGCGCCATTACTATCACTTACTAATGGCGTGCTAGTAATAGCGCACCCAAAGTGCGCCATTGATGTCAAAACATAATGCGCCATTACATAACTTTTTTCCAGTAGTGAAGCCCAATCATTTTAGAAGAAAAGAAAAGAAAAGGAGGTATGCCTCACACATGAAATAAAAATAAAAGATTTTTTTCCTGGGAATTTTCGCTAGAGATTGATAGAAAAAGGGTAAATCTAAATAAATTAATAAAAGATCACACAAAAATTAAATAAAGTTTCAAAATACAAATGTGCATAATTTAATATGCCAACACAAGGAAAAAATATTCGGTGAAAAGAGAACGATAGAACTCAAAATTTAATTTTAAGTTGGCATTTAGTCAAATTAAATTCTTCAAAATTATGAAAACTCAATTTAAGCTTTTCTTAAAAGAATAAACGAAATTTTCTGGCCCTACTTTTTGGAAATATTTTCTTAAACATTTCGAGCATCGGGATGTTACAATACGAGAAAAAGGTATTTTTGTGTTGAGAACTCAATCTATTAAAGTTTCACACTTGTTCTTCTTTGGAATCTTATCTTGACTCGTCCCCAGACCACTAGCCAGGTACAAGTCAATTTGATCCACTCCTTTTCGATATTTTGAGCACTAATGCAACGGATGAGCGTAAGCACGAGAGTTGACACTTAGGATGGCAAAGAGAGAATGTGGTGGAGGAGGAAGACAAAAAGGATGAGAGAGGCTCACATCAATGAGGACAATAATAGACGAGAAGGCCAAATGATAGATATGATGTGAGGAGTGATACATCTCAAACGTATCGATAATTTCTGCTCGCTCCATGCATGATTTGTGTGATATTTCTACGATCTAGATACACTTTTATATACTTTTGATCATATTTGGACTAACCTACTAACTCAGTGCACCCTAGTGCAAGTTTCTGTTTTCTGCTAGTTTTCTATTCTAGGTTTCCCCCATATTAAAAGTAATCCAAAAATTCAGGAATAATCGGATAAAAACATCAACGTAACGGAGTCTTCCAGAAGCACCCAAGTGGGGCCAGAGGGCCACCACCAGGGGCCCATGCGGCCACTTGGCGCGGCTAGGGGCCTGGACCCCTAGTGCCCCCCCTGGCTGCCCCCCTTCGCCTATTTATTCCTCCATCACTGGAAACTCCGAGGACAGAACCCTAATTTACAATCTCGCCTCTGTTCCGCCGCCGTCGTCCTTCCAAGATCGGGAGCACCGTCAGGACCCTTCCCGGCACCCTGCCGGAGGAAGGATCGACCTCCGGTAGCTTCTCCTTCACCATGGACGCTTCCCGGATGTGCCGTGAGTAGTCTACCTTAGACCATGGGTCCGTGATCAGTAGCTATGTGATGTTCTCCTCCCCTCTTTGTTCTTCATGGTTTAGACCTCGTGAGCTTCCCTACATGATCGAGGCACATATGTAATTCTTCTGCTTTTGCTATGTTGAGTTTGATGGGATCCGATGGATTATGAGATTATGTTCAGATCGTGATAGAGTAATATATTTGGTTTTGATCTCTTATATTTTTGTTCCTAAGTAATTCTTGCATGTTCTCCGTTGCTGTTTATTGCTTTGGCCAAGTGGTGGATAGTAACTCCAAGAGGGAACGTTATGATCGATTGTGGGTACATGCCCCCTGATGACACGCTTGAGTGACAGAAACATGAGTCTAGGGGATATGCTGTGGCCACAAGGGGGAAAACACCGGTGCTTGTAACCACGGTTGCAAAGATTGTTTACTTTATGAAAAGTTATTTTAATGTAGTTGTCTGTTTCTTTGGGTTTACACTTTGGGTGGGACTCGCAACTTAATACCAGCGAGATGTTCTGGATAGATATCTCAAGGTGGATGATTATTAGTAGATGTAAATGGATTTCGATCTACTTATTGTGGCGTACTGCCCATGATTTGGAGCCTCTTCCTTTCTTTTGTAGCATAGTTAGCATCGCGGTGCGTTCATAATCCTGTCAATTTCCCATCTGTAATTTGTTTACCTTGCATAGCAGTTTTATCGTCTATTGGGAGAGAGACATCACTAGTGAACATCACGGGACCCCGGTCCATATCCTCATTATTGTTTACAAGCTATTTCCTTTTCAAGTATTTACTTTCAGCTATTATTATTATCATTATCCCTTGTGTGTTTGACCCTTTGTAAACAACAAGACCGGAGAGATTGGAAACCTCTCTGAACTTCGTTGGGAGAAAATTTAATTGTATCGTGTGCAGTTCTAGGTCAAGGAAGCAACGTTTGTCGTAAACGGTGCCATTGTTTTCTTGCCACCTACTTATCATCGCAGGAGTCCTACGGGAGACAAACCCTATCCTCTACATAGGGGAAATTTGCTGCTATCCTACATCTCACCTTCCACTTGCTGAGATGTAGCATCGCAGCAAATTTCCCTATGTAGAGGATAGGGTTTGTCTCCTGTAGGACTCCGGCAATGATAAGTAGGTGGCAAGAAAACAATGGCACCGTTTAAGACAAACGTTGCTTCCTTGACCTGGACCTGCACACAATACAATTAACTTTGCTCCCAACAAGTTCAGAGAGGTTGTCAATCTCTCCGGTCTTGTTGTTTACAAAGGATCAAACACACAAGGGATAATGATAATGATAATAGCAGCTGAAAGTAAATACTGAAAAGGAAATAAGCTTGTAAACAATGATGAGAATATGGACCGTTGTCCCGTGATGTTCACTAGTGATGTCTCTCTCCCAAAAGACGATAAAACTGCTATGCGAGATAAACAAATTACAGCTGGGCAATTGACAGTATTATAAACGCACCGCAATGCTAACTATGTTACAAAAGAAAGGAAGAGGATCATAAGCATGGGCAGTACGCCAAAATAAGTAGACCGAAATCCATCTACATCTACTACTAATCATCCACCTTGACATATCTATCGAGAACATCTCGCTGGTATTAAGTTGCGAGTGCCACCCAAAGTGTAAACCCAAAGCAACAGACAACTGCATTAAAAGAACTTACATAAAGTAAACAATCCTTGCAACCGCGGTTACAAGCACCGTTGTTTTCCCCCTTGTGGCCACAACACATCCCCTAGACTCATGTTTCTGTCAATTAAGCGTGTCATCAGGGGGCATGTACCCACAATCGAGCATAACGTTCCCTCTTGGAGTTACTATCCACCACTTGGCCAAAGCAATAAACAGCAACGGAGAACATGCAAGAATTACTTAGGAACAAACATATAAGAGATCAAAACCAAATATATTACTCTATCACGATCTAAATGTAATCTCATAATCCATCGGATCCCATCAAACTCAACATAGCAACAGAAGAAGAATTACATATGTGCCTCAATCATGTAGGGCAGCTCACGAGGTCTAAACCATGAAAAACAAAGAGGGGAGGAGAAAATCACAGAGCTACTGATCACGGACCCATGGTCAAAGGTAGAATACTCACGACACATCAGGGAAGCGTCCATGGTGGAGGAGAAGCTTCCAGAGGTCGATCCTCCCTCAGGCAGGGTGCCGGGAAGGGTCCTGACGGTGCTCCCGATCTTGGAAGCGCGGTGGCGGCCGAACAGAGGCGAGATTGCGAAATAGGGTTCTGTCTTCGGAGTTTCCCCGTCACGGAGAATAAATAGGCGAAGGGGGGCAGCCAGGGCGCCACCAGGGGTCTAGGCGCCCCACTGGCGCGGCCAGGCCCCTGGCTGCGCCAGGTGGCCGCCTAGGCCCTTGGTGGTGGCCCTCTGGCCCCACTTGGGTGCTTCTGGAAGACTCCGTTACGCTGATTTTTTATCCGATTTTTCCTGAATTTTTGGAGCGCTTTTAATATAGGGGAAACTTTTGTATAGAAAAACAACAGAAAACAGGAACTGGCACTGGGGTGCACGGAGTTAGTAGGTTAGTCCAAATATGATCAAAAGTATATGAAAGTGTATCTAGATCATAGCAATATCACACAAAACATGCATGGAGCGAGCAGAAATTATCGATACTTTTGAGACGTATCAGCTTCGCGCGGGTAGATTTTCCAGTCACATCTCCAAGTTTTTTCCTAGGTGTGGGCAACCGGAAGATGAGTTCCACCTCTTCTTCCTGTGTGCCTTTGCTAAAGCAGTCTGGTTTGCGGCTCCCTGGTACATTAAAACTGAATCTCTCATTACTCCAAATGCTTCTATGCGTCATGTTCTCTCCTCTCTGGATTCTTCTGGACACCGTAATGCTTCAATTCCAAATATTCACAATCTTCTCTGGTGTCTTTGGAAATCTAGAAATGATCATCTATTTAACATAATTTGTTCGAAGCCTCATCAAATCAATATTGTTGTTTCTGCGCTTAAATATTTTACTAATTTAACCACTAATGATGATGCTTCCCTTTCTAATCCTCCTGATGCTCCCGTGCTTAGCACCAATTTACCTTAAGGTATCCCTTCACAAGGCAACACCTTAAGTTCTGTTCTTATGATCACAAGACAAAAAATCTTCTCGGATGCTGCCTTCCTCTGCCCTACAATTCATGGCTACTGTAATGGCCAATTGGGCACTGGTATTGGTGTTTATATCTATTTCTTGCAGGACAATAAGGAGACATCGATTTTCATTCAGGCGAGTGTGCCCCCTATTTCCTCTCCTTTAGAAGCTGAAGCTTTAGCGCTGCTGCTAGCGGCTGAAGCTGCTAAAAACCTCAACCTGATGAGCCCTACCTTCCTCTCTGATTTCCTCTCCCTCACCAAGATGGATGCTACGAAAGATATCCGAGACCCCCTGGTTCTCAGCAAAGTCAAGGCATCTCTTTCCGCTTTCTTTGCTTCCTCTCGCTACTCGGACTCTTCGATATATCACATCAAGAGGGACCTCAATGGAGTGGCGCATAATCTAGCAAAACAAGATTTGCGTCCGGAGTTCACTTGCTATGCTTCGGCACATGATCATGCGAATTGTCGCATTGTATCTAGTCTTTCCTCCCTCCAGCCTTCGGGCTTTGTAATCTAGACTTCCCAATGCTTTTAATCTTCAATAAAGTTTATTTACATTAAAAAACAACAACTCAATTTTCCTCTTTCAATAATTAGCTAACCATATAGTCCAAGTGTGTAGCAGGCGTGCAATCATGGTTGCTTGGAACACCGAGCCGGTACTGGCCAAGTAGTAGTACGATAGTCTGAATTTGGGCAAAATCTTTGGTGCTTTTCACACAATTGGAGTATGAGTAGGATTCAGCCTAACGGCGCATGCATCCTCTTGACCACCACCTCTTAAACCGTCTACTTTGCCACCTGACCGAACCGATTGAATCATGTCCACATGAGCTCACTGATGGCTTCTCGCCCCTCGTTGGTTACCCCAAGTGAAAGGTTGAGATATAGCGTAGCGGTAATTTCCCTTGGTAAAGATACCAAGGTTGAGATCGAACCAGTAGGACTCCAACAACGAGAATTAGGTGGTAAAGTGAACAATGGCGCCTTTCACAACCGAGGGTTGCTTACTTTACCTAGACCTGCACACACAACAAGTAACTTTGCTCCCAACGAGTACAGAGGGGTTGTCAATCCCTCCGGCTTTGCCATTCACAAAGGATCAAATACAAGAGATAATGATAGTTGTAGTGATAATTGAAAAGTAAAGTAAATACAATAAAATAAAGTGGAGGTGTAAACAATGGTGGAAATATGGACCGGGGTCCCGTGATATTCACTAGTGATGTCTCTCTCCCAAAAGACGGTAAACAACTAAGCTGGGTGAAGAAATTACAGCTGGGCAATTGACAGAATTATAAACGCACCGCAATGCTAATTATGCTAGTTGAAAGTAAGAGTGCTCTAAAGTATGGGCAGTACGCCGAGACAAGTGGACTGAAATCCATCTGCATCTACTCACTAATCATCCACCATGAGATATCTATCTAGAACATCTCGCTGGTATTAAGTTGCGAGCCCCACCCAAAATGTAAACTCAAAGCAACAAACAATTGCATTAACAATCTATGCGTAGGGTAAATTATCCTTGCAACCGCGGTTACAAGCACCGTTGTTTTCTCCCTGGTGGAAACCGCACATCCCCTAGTCTCATGTTTCTGTCACTCAAGGTAGACATCGGGGGGCATGAGCCCACAATCATGTATAACGCTCCCTCTTGGAGTTTCTATCTACGACTTGGCCAAAGCAATAAAAAGCAACGGAGAACTGATAACCCACAACTGCAGCGGATTGAGATAGTCTTCGCGGGTAAGATAACCCAATTTATTGATTCGACTCAAGGGGAGCCAAAGAATATCCACAAGCTTTAACAATGGAGTTGTCAATTCCACCGCACCTGAGATACACTTACTTGCAACAATATATTAATAGCAACTGCGATATGGTAGTGATGATAGCAATGGTAATAGTAAAACAGCAAAAGTAAACAACTAGTAACCAGCAGAATTAAAA
The DNA here is from genome assembly GCA_950022295.1 of Bromus sterilis. Taxonomy (NCBI): domain Eukaryota; kingdom Viridiplantae; phylum Streptophyta; class Magnoliopsida; order Poales; family Poaceae; genus Bromus; species Bromus sterilis. Next base: position 88,173,159 of record OX465599.1, read on the forward strand.
CATTGTAGGCTAGGGAGATGGATGGTTGGGAGCTGCATGGATAAGACACATCATGTAATCAACTTGGGGCAAGGCACACAGAAAAGCAAAGATCATCTATGCATAAATCAAACATCAGGCATGTATCCCACAGGTAGTTGTACATGCTTGCAATAAGAACTTGCACAACATCTTTTGTCCTACCATCCCTCTACGAACGGGGCCAAAAGAAACTTATGGAGATTAAGGTGCTCCTGTCAAAGAGCACCGGAACAAAGCATTAACAATCAATGGATACAGGGGATCCTCAAATTATAGTCCATCCCCTTTGGTGTCCCAAGCTGTCACCTTTGGGATCGCTGGCTCCGGATTATAACAGGTGCATACAACTCATAGATAAGATCAAGAACACAAATATATTCATGAAAACACATAGTGTTTAGATCTGAAATCATGGCACTCGGGCCCAAAGTGACAAGCATTAAGAGCAACAAGTTGAATCAAAGACGATAAACACCAATCTAGATGATAGGCAACATGCCCCCAACAATCTGATAAACTATTACATGATATAACTCATCCAATCCCTACCATCCCCTTTGCATACAGCAGGGAATTACTCACACATGGATGGAGAAGTCATGGATGGATGATTGAGTGGTGTGGGTGATGACGATGGCGATGATCTCCCCTCTCCGGAGGCCAAAACAGCCTCCAGATTAGCCCTCCCGGAGAATAACAGAGGGTGGCGGCGGCTCCGCGACGAGAATTGGGAAACGACTTCTGTTCTGGGGTTTTCGTGTCACGGGAATATATAGGAGCATCGGTAGGGCACCAGAGGAGGGGGGAGGCCCCCAGGCGGCCAGAGCTGGCGCGGCCCCACCCCTGGCCGTGCCAAGGGCGCCTGGGGCCCCCTGGGCTCCCCTCTGGTCCCACTTCTGGCATCTGGCCCCTTCGGGTGCGTGGATTTTATTTTTCTGGGAATTTTCCGGGACGTCCAAAAATCCATTTTCCTGCGCAAAATAAAACCATACAGACAACTCTGCTGAAAACAACATTAGTCCAGGTTAGTTTTGTCCAAATCATGCAAGAATGAGGGCAAAACAATAGCAAAAGTGTTTGAAAAAGTAGATACGTTTGAGACGTATCAACCCCCCCCCCAAGCTTAGCATATTGCTTGTCCTCAAGCAATTCAGTACAACGAACTGAACGCAACAAAGAAAACTTTGACAAACTCTTTTGCTTCAATAGATGTATGTAAGCATGTACTACGAAAATAATTTAGCAAGTATCAAAAAAATGCTATGAAGACAATGCACGAAGCAATCCTTCTTTCAAGTGATCAATCTCAAACAACTAAAAGCAAATAATATGCTACTGAAAATCAAGACAGGATTACAATGCACAAAGTTTGAACATACTAGATTGGTATTTCGCTAGCCTCCATGAGTGAAGCAAAACATAAATGCAGAAACTCCTTCGGAGTTTTAAAAGACAATGTAATACTTCGGGACAATGCACATTACACTCAGAATGACAATTATGCTCTCCTTGTTGGTGCTTTGAAGAAAGAAGGTGGAGACTCTCGAACCGTGGAGTTTGATGGAAAGGTTGAAAACCCGTGGAAGGAAGCAAAGACTAAACTTGTACCAAAGCTCTTGGTTTTGAAAACAGAGATAAAAAGGTGTTTTGGGATATTCATGCTTCGTCATGGAATGCAAGTAGACAACTCAATCGCCTCTTACGCTAGACATGTTTCGAGGAACGGCTGCCAAGATGGAGACGATTACATCCCCTTAATCTCCTTTGTTTATCACTGCCAAAGTTTTCTGATTTCTCATAGACAAAGCGTGAAGGAGGATTTGTTGGTTGTGATTATCTTTTGTGAGCTGGGCGTACTCATGCCAGTCCCTCCTCGTATTGGGGTTTGCAAATTAGACATGCAATCCCGGAATAAAACATGTCTAACATAAGACGGTCATGAATTACCTACTACTTCCTCATGAGCTAAAACAGGGGCACAAAACATGAGTGCTTTTGAATAATTTCGAGATGGTACAAGAAATTCTTTGTTAGGATGGCCGGTAAATACCACATAGGAAGGTATGGTGGACTCATATGTAAAAACTGGTTTCAAGGATTTTGGATGCACAAGCAGAAATCCTCTTAGTGCGAGCGAAGGCTAGCAAAAGACTGGGAAGCGACCAACTAGAGAGCAATAACAGTCATAATCATGTAGAGCGACAAAGTAACATTGAATTGAGCTTGAAAATGATACAACTATTCTGAAATTCAAAGATCATCAAGGCATAGTAGACTTTTCAGTCATAAACATGTGTAAGCATGTGCCAAGTCAATCCAAGAATTCTCCAAAGGGAAATACCACTTCAGTATGCCAAACTATGAACAATGCAATGCATGTAAATCATTTCAGCAACACATTATGTACTCTAGCTATTTGGGATTACTCACAAGGAAAGCATGAACACTGGGCAAGCATTGCAAACATAGCACTATGTCGCTACAAGCTGGTCTCTAAATCATAAGTACAAGCATATGTACAAAAGTAGAAACAAAAAGAGTTCATACCAATTTTCCTTGTTGCATCCCTTTCGTCGATCCTCGTCATTACTGCCGTATCACTTGCACGATTGAACGTAGGAAAATATAATCAAGTGCAAATGCCATCACGGACTCGAGATGAACTCTGCAACAAAGCAAACTAAAGAGAGAAAAGAAAATATTTTTGGATTTTTCAAAGATTTAGCGAAAGAAAAGAGAAATCTTTTTGTTGTTTTTGCAAAATAAAAGAACAAAGAAGAAAGGGCAAAAACTTTGAAAATATCAAAGCGAACAAAAATAAAAACGGATAATACAATGGAAAGGTGAGAAGGACACGTACCCCCCCAAGCTTAGGCTTTTGACCTAAGTTGGTAGCAGCTACTGCCCCCAGGAGCCTCATGCTCCAGGGTGAGGGTAAGTCCAGGAGTCGTATGAGCCCTCCGATGCGTACATCGAAGTCCACGGAACCTCCCATGAGGAAGGTCCTGCGCTCCTAGAGGAAGAAGATCCCTCGCCATGCTCGGTGAAGGTCTCTCCCTGGAAAGGTGGGAACTCACCATGCTCCTCCTCGTCGGGCACAACCCCCTCCATGGGGTTATGCCGCTGGTAATTAGCCAAGAACTCATCGAACTGAATCTCGTTGAAGGACCATCCGTTCCTGTGAGGGTTATCAAACAAAATTGGTGCAGGTAGACGGATCTCACGAGTAATAGTCCTTTCAAACCTCTAAATATAATCAAGGTTACCAAACTGAGAAGTCATGGTAACAAACTTATGCCTCTTCATAACCGCAAGATCGAGACTCGCGTATGAAAAGGGAACATCATCAGGATGCGGGGTGCACTCAAGAGACTCAAGGATAAGTGTGGCATAAACGCCACCATATAAATCGCCCTTGTTACTGTTCGTAACAAGGCGCCGAGCAATCAACGCACCCACATTATACTCATTCTTACCAGAGAGGGCGTTCGCATAAATTGCGAAGTCTGGTGCAGAACCGTTGCTCGTGTTTTCACGAGCCAACACCCCTCTAGCAATAAAATAAGCAAAATACCTGAGGTGTGGAAACAAAATGCTGGAAATCTTCGTGCGCCGAATGTCGGTCTCCTCCTGGCAGCAAAGGGAGTTGAAGAGGGTCCTCAACCCGGAAGGCTGCATGGTCATCTTAACTGTCTGACCAACGTTCGGCACACCTATTATATCAGAAAACTGTGCCAAAGACATGGTTATGAGATCATTATAAAGTTTGAACTCGACGGTTCCAACATCATGGTTATAACAAAAACTGTTAACAAAACAGGAGGTAAGCTTTTTGTATTGCACCACACGGCATAAAGCTAGCCGTGTCAAACCTGCATTGGCACAAAGGCCATAAAATTCCTCCTTAATTCCTGCAGCTGTAAGAAAATCATCGCACAGATACATCATTGCGCACGCTGGATTTGTGTCTTCCAACAGCTCGAGGGGCACATGATCTTCATTGTAGCTCACCCTAACTGCTGAGGGTGAAGTTGCAGCTCTAGTGACTCGATTGGAGCGCTCGGGCTTCTTCGTCCCAAGCCACCCCTTTGCTTTTCCAAAGAAACTCATTTCTGAATTTTTTTACAATTCACAAAAACAAGGTTTTAAACAAAGTGAGTTGAGGCAAACTACTCTACTCACTTACCTAAGGCATAAAACTTGCATCAAAACTTGGAAAATAAATTTCTACACATGTATGCAAGCACATAAGAACAGCACCAAGAGCTACTAAATACTCACAAATGAGGCCACCAATCAAAAATCTAATTGGAGGGGTGAAGGAGATACATACCAGGGAGTATTTGCCCAAAATCTCAGCTCAAATGATGGGTCGTAGAGAGAGATCGAAATTCTGGACGGAGAGCATCAAGAACGCAAGTTCCAGGTGCAAAACTCGTGTTTTGGGGAGGAAAGAAAGAGAGAGGAAGAAGACTTATCTGGCTGCCTGCCCTGTGGGCCCCAGGCGCCCTATGGGCGCGGCCAGGGGCCAGGCCGCGCCAGCTGGCCGCCTGGGCCACTGGTGGCCCCCCTGGTCAGCCCCAGGTGCCCCTGGGTCACTCCCGGCACGGAAATTTTTAATATATTTTTTCTGGAATTTTTCTGGCAACTTTTTTGTTGAAATTTTTTGAAGTTCAAAAAGCTGCGAAACTCTCTGAAAACTTGAAACAATGATTAGAGTTGTGAAGTTTCAAAAACATATAAACTTGGTACAACAAGGAGAATAAAAGCTAAAGCAAATGAAAACATAACAAGCTCCATTTTTTACCTATAGAAAACGTCTTACTAGCAAGGTTGATCAAGTCTTACCAACAAGCCGGCAATATATAGAGCAAAAAGTCTCACCTCTCATGAAGTGATCATTGCACCTTTACTTTAATGGACATTGTCCCCACCATGATGGTTTTGTATTTGTGGTGTACTGATACTGTAATGACCCAATTCACATAGAATTGAAGTCTCTGTGATCAAGTGCCAGTCCCTGGATCGAACTCGCTGGCACACACAGTATCATAGATGTATATCAAAGTACAAGTGCATCATTATTACAACGTATGATCCAGAATAATATAAATAACAAGTTGCATTGCTCAAGGCTAGCTTATTCAACATAAATATAGCGGAAGCAAAAGCAAATAACGAGGAGTCCCATCAACATCCACAAGCGAACATGCTGAGTGAAGACCTGCGACCCTAAACGCACCTTACTGGTCGTCTGAAAAACCTGCAACACCGAAGGTTACAGCTCGACAACAGGTTAGTACATCTGATTTGTACGGCAAGTCACACGGAAAAGGATATAACAGACCTATCGCTACATGCGAGGATAAGTCAAAGGAAAGGCTTATGGTTTTGTTTTGCAGAAAGCTGATTTTTCCCAATCTACCTATTCAAAATTTTAGTTTAACTTACTACATAAGGTTGAACTGAGCTACACCAGTTCCAACTCATACCCTTTATTAAATCTTTCCCACTGAAGTTTTATTAAAGTGTTTCATCTGTCAAGACCATCCAACAACAGTAATGCCTAGTTGCTCAAAGTTGTCCATAACCGGGGAAACGGCTAATCATGATCAATTTGTACGCTCTGCAGAGGTCTGTACGCTTTTCCCACTGGACCCAACCCGAAGATTGAGACGAAGTCTTCAGAAGAGGTCACCTCCACCCTTTGGTAGCCGGTACACCTATCATATCTACATCAGCTAGCTACCAGGGCAAGGCTCCCTACAACTTACTCGACTAAGCCAGAGCCCATATAACCAGTGGTCATACATGGAAGCTACTAGTCACTAAGTCTGTCTGATCTTTTTGAGCCTGGACGGCGCCCACTTAGGGTGCACTCTCGTGGGCGCATTGCCTTAGATAAGGTGCACGACCCCACGATGCCTTCCCTCCAAACCATTCACAACCATTAGGGGTACAACCTGGTCTCGCCTTAGATAAGGTACGAGCCCCCAGGAAGCACTCCATGCCCGTCCAGAGGTGTATTCTAATTAAGGTTTGCTAGACAAGTTATTAAAATCCTTACACAGCTCAATGAATTCTCAAATCAATCCCCGTCTACAAGCATAGCAAAATACATATAACAAGCACGTGCTAGGTTGTCTAAGCAAATAGGATAACATCATGTGGCTACCCTTCCTGGTTTGCAGCAATAATATATAGTAGCATTCCTACACATGCATAGGGTGATATTGCTACATGCATAAGTAAAAATATAGGTTGTGAAATGGTCAATGTATGACTTTCCTTGATCCTGCTCCTGACGATCACACTCTTCACAGAACGAAGCGTTGCACTCCGGGCAGTCTACACGATCAACCAGAGTTGCAATCAATACACAGTTAACACATAACAATCATAACCAAGCATATCAGATGAAACTCCAAAATAACAGCAAGGAAACAAGTTAAACAGTAGCTAAATGTAAAGTACTCGTCACCACAAATCCAACGCAATTGGAATCGTCGAAAACGGTTGCACCGTTTGCAAACTACGGTCACCGGAACTTTGAATTTAAATCTGTACAAATTAAAATTTGAAAACTGAAATTTTTTGAAAACTTAGGTCTACTGGATAGGATTTTTCGTAACGGTCGCAACGCAAAAAGAATTAACTAAAACGGAGCAACGGTTTAAAAGATATTGCTAAAACGGTTCTAGGGTGAAATCTGCGAAAAAGGGCCTAATCGCAAATAACTTAACTTTTCTGCCGCGAATAGATCCTCGGCTGCGGAGCGGACGACGTGCACTCCGGCGAACGGTCCGGCGAGCGTTCACTGAATAGCGGAACCGCGGTTAACCGGAATAAACCGCAAACGCTAAAAAAACAGAAAAAAAAACTGGATCTGGATCTGGCAACTCCCGATCAGATCTGGGTCGTCTGTCCTCGGATCGGACGGCCGGAAACTGCCGGCGACCAGCGGCGGCGGCGGCGCAAGGAGGCGGCGGCCCGATGCGGCGGCGCGAGGCGCGCGGTGGTCCGTGGAGGCGGCGTGATGGGGCGGCAGGGAGGACGGGGCGGCGGCGGCGGACGGCGGGCGACGGCGCTATCGGGTCGGGCGGCGCTGTCGGGTCGGGCGAAACCCTAGCCCGCCGGTCCGCGGGCAAATTTATAACCCGCCCCGACGATTTTTTTAAATCCGATTCGAATGCTGCTGGGCGCAAAATAAAAAAAATAAAAACAGGACAGGGCCCAGCAGGCCCAAAACAGTTTTAGAAAAATAACGGATAATTATTTTTAATTTCCGTTTTCACCAAAACTTTTAAAATAATAAAATTGAATTTTTAGCATTACCAAAATATTCAATAAAATAAAAACTTTTTCAACTTATTTTTAAATACTTTTAAATACTTTTCCGGCAATTTAAAAAATACCGAAAAACTCCAAAAAGGATTTTAAAATTTCCCGGAGCATAAATTAATCCCCAAAATATTTTTAGAAATTATTTATAGCCCCAAAGTAAATTTAAACACTCTCCAGAAAATATCTTAAACTATTTTCCAACCTTTCAAAAATGGGGATAAGTCATATTATATCCTCTCCAATAAATTGCCTTAAGTTGAAAAATGTTTAAAATATTCATAAAATCCAAATAATGCAAAACTCCAGCATGACATGCATCTCATGATCTATTAACATCCGAATTTAGAAAATTGAGATGTTACAGATACGTCCCAAACGTATCTATAATTTCTGCTTTCTCCATGCATGTTTTGTGTGACTTTGCCATGTTTTGCTTGAACTTTCATACACTTTTGAGCATATTTGTACTAATCTATTAACCCAGTGCACCCAGCTACCAGTTGTTGTTTTCTGCTTTTTTTGTATTTCAGGTTTTCCGGCCATTAAAAGTGCTCCAAAAAATCCAAGAAAATCAGATAAAAAATCAGCGCAACGGAAGCTTCCGGAATCACCAAAGGAGGGAAGGAGGGCCACCACCAGGCAGCCAGGAGGGCAGGTGGCGCGGCCCCACCCTGGGCCGCGCCAGGGACCCTCCTGACTGCCCCGTGGCCCCTCTCGGTACACCCCTTCACCTATATTTACCCCCCGTGATGGAAACCCCTAATATCGATCCCTCTTTCGCGATCTCGCCTTTGTACCGCTGCCGCCGCCGTTTCAAGATCGGGGCTGCCTGGAGAAGCTGCTCCGGCACCCTGCCGGGAGAAGCTACCCCCTCCGGGAGACCATCCATAGCCATGGACGCCTCCCGTATGTACCGTGAGTAGTTTCCCTTGGACCATGGGTCCGTGAAAAGTAGCTATGTGATCTATCTCTCCCTTCTTTGTGCTTCCACTTTCGAGACCTCGTGAGCTGCCTGACATGATCGAGGCACCTTTGTAATTTTCTGCTGTTGCTATGCTGAGTTTGTTGGGATCTGATAGATTATGAGACTATGTTCATATTGTGATGAGTAATATATTTGGTTCTTCTCTTTTATATTTTGTTCTTGAGTAAATTCTTGCATGTTCTCCGTTGCCGTATTTTACTTTGGCCAAGTGATTTGTTGCAACTCCAAGAGGGAGCGTTATGCTTCATTGTGGGTTCAGCCCCTTGATGTCTTGCTTGAGTGACAGAAACATGAGACTAGGGGATGTGCTGTTGCCACCAGGGATAAAACAACGGTGCTTGTATCCGCGGATGCAAGGATTGTTTACTTTACGCAAAGTTCTTTTAATGTAGTTTTCTTTTGCTTTGAGTTTACACTTTGGGTGGGATTTGAAAATTAATACCAGCAAGATGTTCTGGATAGATATCTCAAGGTGGATGAATCGTAGTAGATGTAGTTGGATTTCGGTCTACTTACCTTGGCGTACTGCCCATTGCTTTTGAGCCCTTCCTTTCTTTGCAGCATAGTTAGCATTGCGGTGCCTTCATAATCCTGTCAATTGCCCAACTGTGATTTGTTTACCTCGCTAGCACTTTTATCGTCTTTGGGAGAGAGACATCACTAGTGAAAATCACGTGACCTTGGTCCATCTTCATATCATTGTTTACACCATAAATTTAATTTCAGTTGACACTATCATTATCTCTTGCGTTGATCCTTTGTAAACGGCAAAGCCGGAGGAATTGACAACTCCTCTGTACTCGTTGGGAGCAAAGTTATTTGTATCTGTGTGCAGGTCCAGGTGAAGTTAGCAACCTCGGCGCCACCGTTCACTTTACCACCTTCTTGTATCCTTCGGAGTCCTACGGGAGACAAACCTTGGTATCTTTGCCAAGGGAAAACTTGCCGTTGCACTATATCTCTCACCCTACACTTGGGGTAATCAACGAGGACTTGAAAAGTATAACACTCTCCTGCCACCAGCTAGTTTTCTGGCGCCGTTGCCGGGGACTTCAGCCTACAAGATAGGGGAGTTGCACACTATCTTTTATCTTTGCTTTTTAGTCTTGTTAGTTTACCTATCCGTTTTTACTTTTGTGTCCCTTATCGAAAATACCAATAATACATGTTACCTTGCTTGCTGATGGTATCTTTACCATGGGTTTTGAACCACCCAAATATGGTAGGATGGACATGTTTCACTTGGCTCGTCTTCGATCAATTTGTGCTCGCGCTAAAAACCCAACCGACTTGGTTGAGGTAAAATCATTGGATGAGCATGCTCATTACACGCGACACCGCCTATCTTAGAAAGGGAAACACTTATGGGATCAAATACAAGTTTCTTATTGCCATGCTGAATCTTTATGCCACATTTATGATTTTACTTGCTTCTCTAATATAGAGTGTAAACACCTTCCTTTCCAATGTGAGTTTAATGAAAATGAGATCCTATCTTCTTATGCCAAAGGTGTTTATGATTACTTTGATGTTGAAAAGATTGAAGAGTTTGTTGCTTTTAAAGGTGCTTATGAGATTGCTTCTTTGATTGAAAAGTATTATGATACTATTCACAAGTCCGAAAACTTTGTTGTTCTTGCTTATTGCTTTGAGAATTATACTTCCAATGGTTATATTGAGGATTTTAAAAATAGAATGCTTGCTTCCCGAGAAGAGGCTAATGATTTCTGTGATGAGGAGTCCTATGATTCCGAGGACTCACTTGATACTTCCCTTTCTCATGATTTGATACTTGCTTTGTTGATGTCCATGATGCCACTATGGATGATGCTTACAAAGATGAACTTGCTATAGTTCCTTATGTTAAGCATGAAATTGTTCCTATTGCACCCACACTTGATTGCCCTATTATCCTTTTGAAATCTCCAACTATTGCGGAGAATTTTGCTCTTATCAAGGCTCAATGTGATGGGTTGCATCTATCTTATGATCCTAAAAACCGTGTTGAAAACAATACACGTGTGCTTGTAGGTCATGAACAACATGATTTATGTGATAGTTATATTCTTGATGTTGTTCATGATACTACTGAAAATTATTTTGAGAGAGGGAAGTTTGTTGTAGAAATTTCCATATTACTAAAACTCCTCTCTTTATGTTGAAAGTTTTAAAGTGTTCTTTTTCGACCTCCCTATGCATGTCACTTTGTGCTTCATTGATTTATTTTCTTACCAGATGCCTATGCATAGGAAGTGGGTTAGGCTTAAATGTGTTTCATATTTTCTTCTTGATTCTCTCTTTGCTTCAAAATTCTTATTCTTGTGAGAGCATCTTATATAATCTTTAAGCCTAGCTAATGGCTTTAAAGAAGTGCTTTCGGGAGGCACCCCGCAATGAATTTAGGTTTTTCTTTTTTTCTTTTCTTCTGTTCTTAGTGGTCTTGATGATTGTTACTACTGTAGCAACATCATTGTATCTTTACTTTTCAAGCTTTGTGCCTTTTATAGCCTCATATGGCAAGGGAAGTAAAAGTTGTGACATGCTGTCCAGAAAACATATTCTTCCCTCGTGACTAGAAAAATCACAGAAATATCCCAGTTCATCTTTTTGAGCTGAAATTTTTACACAGCGTGGTCTATACAATTATGAAACTTCCGTATGGTCTGAGTTTTTTTATTTGAGTTGCAGAACTACCCCTAAAAAATTTGTTTCTATCTGCTGTTCTGTTTTTCACAGATTCTGCCACGTTTTGTCTCTCCTTACTTTTGCAAACCTTAAGCTTGCTTTTTCTTTGCAAAAACTTTTTGGCAATCTTGAGAAACAGTATCTCTTCAATATTATCTTTATTTGAAGTAGAGGAAAAATTATTTTAGTAGGGTACTAACCTCTCTAATTAGTCTAAAATGAGTTATGTATGAAGGGAGTTTTCAAGTGTGCGATGGAAGATGATAAAAGAAGATCTTGGAGTATCAAACACTCAAGCTTCGTGATGCCCATGTGCACCCCCAATAAATATTCAAGGAGACTCAAGCGTCTAAGCTTTGGGATGCCCCCGAGCATCCCCTTCTTCATCAACAATTATCAGTTCGTCTCTCGTTACACTATATTTTTATCACTTCATGCGTTATGTGCTATTCTTGGAGCGTCTCGCTCTTAGGTTTTGTTTTTAGTTTTCTTTAGCTTTGTTTGCTGTTGTAACAAGTTAGATCCCAGCTTACTTACACTTTTGTGTGGGAGATATACACGCTCCGCTTGAACTAGAACTCCTCATAGGATTTGCATGCCTATTGTTTTGGCTGTGAGTTGTTCTTTTTATTTTCTTAGCTGCTGCTTTGTTTAGTTATAGTGCTTTAGTTTTTCTAGAGCTTTGCTTTTTTTTTAGGTTGAACTTTCTATAGGTCGCATGTTTTATCTTGTTAGAGAGTTTGCCTGTTGCACTGAGTTTTGTGTCTTGACTAGAAGTAGGTAGTTGAAGTTGCTTTTCTCTTTGTAGTAGTAACTTGCAATAGTTTTGAGGTATTGATTAGAGTAATGTTTGAACTTTTGGTGTCAAGAGCTCTAGCCTATTAGTGATAGATGATGTATTTTGGGCAATCCGTGTGTTTTTCGAAAACCAAAAACCCCTGTTGAGAACTCTAGCTACTAGATGGATCACTAACCTCTGGAGGGTTCAAATATTAGAGAACACTCACGTACCATGAGTCGAGGATGCGCAAGGATAACCAAACCCCCATACAGTCCTCCTTGGGGTACTTGTCTCTCTGTGAACCTCCTGATTAGATTGAGAGTTATCGATAATAAGTGCCTGAGTTCTTCGGACTAATGTGAGTATTCGAAAGTTGACACTTCCACCCACCTATACTTTTTATAGCCTCTTCAGTACCGTGCATTGCTCTCTTCTCACTCCGAGAGTTAGCGCCCACCTTCGCCGGTGCATCCAAACCCTTGGCACGATATGCTCTGTCATCATAAGCCTCCTTATATCTTTCCTCAAAACAGCCACCATACCTACCTACAAGGCATTTCCATAGCCTTTCCGAGATACATTGCCATGCAACATCCATCTTCTCATGACTTGATCCTCATGTCATACATTCGCATCATGATAGTTATATCTTCTTTATGCGAGTACCTTTGTAAAGTGTGAAAAATCTCCTATATTCTTGTAAAATATAGAGTGTTGCCCCTAAAGTGAGGAAAAGATCCCAAAGAGGACAAAATGAAAATATCCCAAAGAGGAAAAAATCAAAAGATCCCAAAGAGGACAAATGAGAATTAAATAGAAAGAGCCATGGAGGCCACCAAAAAAATACAAAAAAAATAGAAAAAAGAGAAAAATAAATAAAAAGAGAGAAGGGGGCACACTACTATTCCTTTTGAGAGATCCACACTAGTACTTTATCCTCTATCCCTTGTACTCCATAGAGATCATCATCATGCATATAGCTATGTGGGGACCTTCACACTATAGAACTTAGCTTGTATATTCCAATGATGAGCCTCCTCAAACGAGCTCTAGGTCTTGTTGAGCAAGCAAGTTAGATGCACCCCCACTAGTTCTCTTGGAGAGCTTTTAGCTCGCATGTGCATCCGTTGCATGGCAATCCCTACTCCTCACATCATATCTATCAGATGGCCTTCTCTCGCCTATGATTGTTCTCATTGATGTCAGCCTTTCACACCTTTTTGTCTTCCTCCTCCACCTTCTTTCTGTTTGCCTTTTAGGTGTCAACTTTCTTGCTCACGCTCATCCATTGCATGAGTGCTCAAAATATCGAAAGGGAGTGGATCAGTTTGACTTATACATGACTAGTGGTCTGGGGACGAGTCAAGATAAGAATCCAATGGAGACTAAGTGTGAAACTTTAGTAGATAGTTGTTCTCAACAACCTTATTTTTTCTCTCGTATTTCCCTATCCCTTGCTTGCACGCAAACACCATCTGGAGACATTCGAGTCACGGACAGCGAGAGCTCTTGCACCTTTTGTTCTTTTGTTGCTTGTGTCAATGCTAATATAGACTCTTGCTTGTTAAGACTTGAATTGAATTGCATGCTTTGATTGCTTTACTTAAAAGTCCTTATATGCTTGTGTGGCATGTCACCATAGAAATTCTGCTTGTTATCATTTACCTACTCGAGGACGAGCAGGAATTAAGCTTGGGGATGTTGATACGTCCCAAACGTATCTATAATTTCTGCTTTCTCCATGCATGTTTTGTGTGACTTTGCCATGTTTTTCTTGAACTTTCATACACTTTTGAGCATATTTGGACTAATCTATTAACCCAGTGCACCCATGTGACGCCCCCAAAATCAGACCGTGTACAGTAATCAGACACACAGGGTACACGACTGAGGTTAGGGTGCCACGGTGATAATATCACAGCACAACACTAAACACAAAAGGATAAACAAATATGTTACAATAGAGGGGTTCACGCGGACCCGAATATATAAGTCATACAAGCCATAATATTGAGTACAGACATAGTTAGTCAAGTTTTGCCTTAAGAAGGCTAGCACAAATCACATCAGAGATACAGATCGAAAAGGCGAGGCCTCCTGCCTGGGATCCACAGAACTACTTCTGGTCGACGGGGAACTCGACGTCGTAGTAGGCGCCTCCGGGGTACTCCTGCTCCTGAGCTCCAACGTCGGATGCAGCGGCCGATCAGGCAAAACAGTAAAGGAAATAAAGCAGGTGAGTATCTAGTATACCCGCGAGTCTTACGTCCGCTACTAAGCATTATGCATTGTATCAACGGAATGAAGAGGCTGTATATAGTGGACTGAAGACAGAAATCCAGAGAAAGGATAAGAAACTAGGCCTAACGAAGACTAGCATCTTCCGACGATGTCTTGCAGCATGAGGTAAGAACCAGCCAATAGTTCATATAAAGCAGTAAAGTAACAATGAAGCAGAAGTTGCTGCAACATTGAATAATAATAAGTTTTAATAACTAACAATTCCTCCGGGTTCACCTCCTCGACATCCCCGCGAGGAAGAGAACCCGGAACCATACAGTTTAATAATAGTTTCTAGTGGTAAGATCCAGCTTCAGCATAAAGTGTCCTGTTACCGTGGACACGGCTATTCGAATAGATTAATCTTCCCTGCAGGGGTGCACTTGTGTTACGCTACACGCACGGATCCCCAGGGTGGCGGGAACCTTGTTAGGGAACGCTCCACCGAGGCTATCCGACACTTCATAGCCCATCTTTCAAACTCAACAGAGAGGTCATCCGCCGGACTATATCCTATGTACGCGGGGCTTTGGACCCTAACCCTGACGTACTCCTGCACGGTGTGAGGCTAGCCGGTGAAGTTAAATCAAAGCAAATACAAACCACACTACCGCGGCAAATAAGACAACACCACTTCCCGGCGCAGGCCGCGGTACTGCTGACGTCTGAAGAGTCCTCGGACGACACTAAGAAGCGGAGGAGCCCATAACTCGTAGTTCCCACGGGTAGGTAGTGCGTACATGGCATATAGCCAACTCAAGACATTCACTGAACCATTTAGCATTTTAATTAACCTGCGTGACAACCGTTATCGTTGCCTCAACTTAACTGACCCGCGGACAACGACAGCAGCCAGGACCACCAGTACATCGGTGCCTGCCCTGTCGTCCCACCAAGTCACTGCGGTTACCAACAAGGTGAACCGTCTCCTTACCTTGTCTCGCGTGTGCTCCTGGAGGAGCTCGACTTTCGTGGGTTGGTAACTCTCGCGGCCAACGAACAGGGGCCAAGCACACCGGTACACTGGTCGTACCCTCCCTGTCGTCCCGTCGCAATACCTCTCGCGGGCACCGCTGGGTCGCCCGACTTCTTACCTGAAGGACAACCGTTTACAGGACCCTATGGCGGCAAGACAAAGTCAGCCTCGAGTGGAGTACAAGGATTACTCCTTGATAGCTCACACTTGAGGTGACTAGGCATAACCCAGATAGGGGCCTTTGGCGGTGTCTGCTTTGTACCGTACCTGTGCAGTTATAGTATTTGTACCCGCGTTCACTCCCCTGAGTGATCACGGCCCTCTACCTAATCCTAGCTAACAATGCGCAGGGCTCACTGCTGAATAATGCATAATAATAATAATAGGCAGCATAGGATAAAGGAAGGCACATCAAGGGGTGACAAAATCAGGCTATGCAATTGAATAGGATTGTAATCGTAGCAGCAGCAGTAACAATGCCTAGTGCAAGAAATGTACGGAAAGATAGGCGATATCTGGGGAAGAGAATGGCTCTGCTTGCCTGGAAGCTCGACGGTCGGGGTAGGGTCGTCGACGAAGTAGTCGTACTCAGCAGCGGTGTAGTCGACGGCAGCAGCGGGGTCTACCGGAGATTAAGGGGGAAGAAACAGTAAATACACAGCAAGCATATACAAACAGATGCATGACGTGATAGATGAAATGTTAACGGTATTCTAACGCAGTGCAATGCACGTTGCTCGGACGGAAATTCATCTGAGGATGAACTACCGGCTCCGGGTGATTACCGGACAGGGTGTCCGGAGGGGGAAGGATCAAGCCGGAGGTGTCGTGGTTACCGGAAAAACATAAGGGGGGGTGTATCCGTGCTAGTTGATCTATTCCGAGAAACATTCGTGTTCGGAATAAATTCATCCGGGCACTCTAACAGTACCGGACAATTTATCGGACAGTCGGCCCCGAGGGGGAATGTTCGATGTTCGTCGTGTTAGAGGGGTGTGGTAGACATACGGATAGCGTATTTGTATTTCTTATATTTTTCTGGTCAACTTTCATGTAAAAAGTTTTTGAATCCGAGTTACGGTTTAAAAGTTATTGAATTTCAAAGTTTAAATCAATTTAAATGATTTTCTGGATTTATTTTATTATTTATTCAACATTATCCAAAACATTATCCACAACAGTGCTGACATGTGGGACCCACATGTCAGCCTCTGTTATTTATAAATCATTTAATTAAATCAGAAAATGCCTTTGGACCCACATGTAAGTCACTGGAAATTCTTATTAATTCTTTTAAATAATAAACTGACAAAGGGGGCCCACTGGTCAGCCTCACATGTTAATTAAAACAGTTTAATTAAATCTAATTAACAGTGGGGTCCCACATGTAAGTCCAACAGGATTAAATTAAATCAGTTAATCAATTAACTTACAGGTGGGACCCATGTGTCATTGACACAGTGGTTAATTAATCATTTTAATTAGATTAAAGGGCCAAGGGCCCACATGTCATACACATGGGGGTAGTTTTCTCCAGTTTTAATTTTAACAGAGGGATTAGAGGGGGTGGGGCCCGATGTCATTGGCTCAAGGGAGACTAGCTTAACGTTGATGGTGATTCAGGCGACTGGGCCCCGCATGTCAGTCTCACCGGAGCTTCACCGGCGACGGAGCTCCGACGAGCTTGGGCTAGCGCACGCCGTGGTGCCCCAAATCGTGCCGCACCTGTCCCGTTGGAACGATCAGTGCGTCGCCAGTCGATCTGCACGGTTATCTCGAGCAGGAAACACCGGAGGCGAGGGTACGAACGAAAGAGGCGGCGGACGCCGGCGGCACAAATGTCAAAAACCAAAACACAACGAAATCGAACACCTCCCTCGGCTAAATCGAACGTAGAGCTCCCCAGGAGCTTGATGGTGTTGTTGGCATGAGCTAAAAGGGCTTGGGGGTGCGCGTATGGCCACCACGACGGCGAACAGTGCGTGGCAACGGGGGAAACTTGCTATGCGCTTAGCGGGAAGATATGAGCACGTGGCGGCGGCCGGGGAGCTCACCGGCGGGGCGTAGGAGGTGGCAGTGGGCTCGGAGGAGGCCGGGTGCAGCCGGAATTGAACGGCGGCGACGACGGATGCAGAAGGGGGCCGGTGACGATGCGCGCGCTGTGAAGCCCCTCGGGCCGATTCCGAGCGCTGGATGAGGAAGAAGACGGTTGCGGTCACGCCGGACACACTGGTTTGGCCTGCGGAGGACGGTGGCTGCGTGAACTCACGAGGTGGCGGCCATGGTGGACTCGGCCGAGGCGAGGAAGAGGAAGGTGAGGGGGGGAACGGGCATGTGGTCGATCTAGGGCTTCCAGGGGGGTGCTCTTATCCGAGCAGAGGGCGTGGGGGAGGCAGGTGAGGGGGGAAGGGAGCAGGTAGGAGGGGGCGGCTCGGCATGGCCTCCCGGTCCATGGCCACGCTGCCACGGGTGTGGGAGCAGGTGGAGGTGGTTGAGGGTGGGGGAGAGAGAAGAGAGGGGTGGGCTTCGGCCCAGTGGGAGGCCTCGCCCGGGGGCGTTGGATAGATTTTACATTTTATTTTATCTTTGTTTCTTTTCTGTTTGTTCTATTTCTTTTTGTAATAGATTTATTAACCCTAGCATTTTTTTTAAATGTTATTGGTGTCTGTAAATTAGGGTTACATATTACTGAGGTGCCACAAAAGATTTTGCAGCAAAATAAAATCATTAGATATTTATTTTAAATATTAAATGCCCAAAGTAAGGGTTTTAACCTACTGTTAGAATTGTTTGGAATTTTCTGTAACTTCAAAAATTACCAAAGTTGGTCCAACATGATTATAATGATTTTAGGCAATTTACAAAAATAGTTTCATGATTTTTGGAACAACTTTATTCCAGCACTTTTGTTTTAATTTCTAATTAAAGTAGTTTCAACTAGGGTTTGGTTTGTTCGATGAGCCAGGAGCATTTGGCTTTGGGATTTCATCCCAAGGACTCAAGTACATGGTGCATGGGGTGTTTGATCATGAGCATCACAAAGTTTTATCAGGTACAAGGGAGATCAAACAGTGATAATCCAACAGTGATTATCAACAGTGATGATGATTACTGTTACAACAACTGAGGGTGTTACAAATCTCCCCCACTACAAGAATTCTCGTCCCGAGAATTTAAGTGGTAGCGAGGAAAAGATCGGGGTATTCATCGCGAAGGCGATCTTCGCGTTCCCAAGTGGCTTCATCTTCAGAATGATTCGACCACTGAATCGTGAGGAACTTGATGGTCTTGTTGCGGGTTCGCCGCTCAGACTGATCGAGAATGCGGCTCGGGTGTTCTCGATAAGTCAAGTCTTGATGCAGCTCGATCATATCATGCTCCACTTCGCGGATAGGGTCCCTGAAGCAGTGACGGAGTTGAGACACGTGGAAGACATCGTGGACTTGGGAGAGGTTCGGCGGCAATTCCAACCGGTATGCCACGGGTCCACTCCTGGAAAGGATACGGAACGGGCCAATGTAGCGAGGAGCCAACTTGACCTTGATACCGAAACGATGAGTGCCCCTCATGGGAGTGACACGGAGGTAGGCGTATTCACCAGGTTGATACTCCATTTCACGGTGTTTGCGGTCATAGTTGCTCTTCTGACGAGACTGTGCAGCCTTGAGATTTTCCTGCACAATGCGAACTTGTTCTTCAGCTTCTTGGACAAGATCCGGTCCGAAGTAGGGTCGTTCCCCAGTTCCTGACCAATTCAGGGGGGTTCGACATTTACGTCCATATAGAACTTCGAAGGGGGCCATCTTCAAGCTAGCCTGATAGCTATTGTTGTACGAGAATTCCGCGCACGGGAGGGCATCCTCCCATTTCATGCCGAAAGAAAGGACACAAGCGCGAAGCATGTCTTCCAGCACTTGATTAACTCGTTCAACCTGGCCTTGCGACTGGGGGTGATAAGTGGTGCTGAGATTCAGACGACTCCCGAAAGCTTCCATGAAACTATTCCAGTATCGTGAGGTGAAAATGCTGCCACGGTCTGAACTGATCTCCATCGGAATACCGTGAAGTGACACAATTCGGGAGATATACAAGTGTGCTAACTGACTAGTAGTGATAGTCTCCTTGACCGGCAGGAAGTGTGCAATCTTGGAGAACCGGTCGATGACGACAAAGATGGCATCGTTACCTTTCTGTGACTTAGGAAAACCGGTGACGAAGTCCATTTCGACTTTGTCCCACTTCCAATCAGGAGGAGGGAGTGGTCGCAACCAACCAGCAGGTTTCTGATGTCCGGCTTTGACGCGACTGCAAACGTCACACTGAGAAACATAGCGGGCGATGTCTTGCTTCATGTACGGCCACCAGTACTGTTGACGAAGGTCTTTATACATCTTGGTACTGCCAGGGTGGATTGATAAGGGAGAATTATGGGCTTCTTCCATGATATCCGGACCACAGTTAATGAGGGGCGGGCTCACAGGAACTACTAAGCGGCCCTTGAAGTACACAGTATCACCATCATTAGCATCAATGGTAAAAGAGGAGGGCTTTCCTTCGGCGATGTCCTGCTTGATCTTCACAATGTCCGGGGCCAGAGATTGTCTACTCTTGATGAGGGCGTCGAGTTTTGACTCGAGAACCAGGTTATTGAAGTAACCTTGAGGAACAATCTCGAGATTCAACATGCGAAACTCTTCATACAGAGGTGGTTGCTGCACCTGAACCTCAAGTTCAGAACAGTAAGCTTTGCGGCTCAAGGCATCGGCCATCACATTAGCTTTGCCAGGGGTATACGAAATATCCATGTTGAAGTCGGCTATTGTCTCGAGCCATCGTTGTTGACGAAGATTCAGGTCTGGCTGAGTAAACAGGTACTTCAGACTTTGGTGGTCGGTGTAGACCTCGCAACGATTACCGACGAGGTAATGTCGCCATAGCTTCAATGCATAAATTACTGCTGCCAATTCGATATCATGTGTTGGGTATTTGTCTTCGTGAGTACGCAACTGACGAGAGCCATAAGCAATCACCTTGCGCTCTTGCAATAGGACACAGCCTAATCCTTGACGAGACGCGTCGCAATATATCACGAAGTCCTTCTGAGTATCAGGGGGAGCGAGCACCGGGGGAGAAGTTAGCTTGTCCTTGAGTGCTTGAAAACTTTCTTGACATTTATCTGTCCACTCAAACTTGATGCCTTTGTGAAGCAGATTAGTCAGAGGCCTGGCAATCTTGGAAAAATTCTCGACGAAACGGCGGCAATAGCTAGCGAGCCCGAGAAAACTGCGGACTTGCTTGACGGTCTTGGGAGGAGTCCAGTCAAGAATAGCCTGGATACGTTCTGGGGTGACGACAATGCCATCCTTGGAAATCACATGTCCAAGGTAGGTTACTTCGGGAAGCCAGAACTCACACTTAGAATACTTAGAGTAGAGTTTGTGTTCTCGAAGCTTCTCCAGTATAAGACGAAGATGTTCAGCATGTTCTTCTTCATTCTATAATATATCAATATATCATCCAGATAAACCACGACGAACTGGTCGAGGTACTCCATGAAAATCTGGAGAAGGTGGCTGGAGCATTGGTTAAGCCAAAGGACATGACGGTGTACTCGTATGAACCATAGCGAGTAATGAAGGCAGTCTTCGGAATGTCCTCATCACGGACTCGGATTTGGTGATAACCCAACCTCAAGTCGAGTTTAGAAAACACCTTGGATCCGGCAAGTTGATCATACAGATCGTTGATCCGGGGAAGTGGGTATTTGTTCTGGATGGTGGCTTGGTTAATGGGCCGATAATCTTGGACCAATCGGTTTGTCCCATCGCTCTTCTTGACAAAGAGCGAAGTTGCTCCTCAAGCTGAGGAGCTGAGGAGAATGAATCCTTTCTGAAGTGCCTTGTGGATTTCCTCCTTAAGTTCAAGGAGTTCATGTGGCGGCATTTTGTAAGGACGCTTGGCAATAGGAACAGTGCCTGGCTTCAAGTCGATGACGAATTCAACTTCTCTGATCGGGGGTATTCCCGACAGTTCTTCTGGGAAGACGTCGGGAAAATCCCGAACGACCGGAACGTTCTCGATGCCTTTCAAAGGTGAGACATTCAAAGCATTCATCATAAAGATCTGTGTTTCAGCATTACGGGTAACTCGGGCGGTGTGGTTAACAATCCCACCGGAGGGGTGAAAAAGCTGGACAGACTTGGTGCCACAATACAGTGCGGCATCGTGAAACTTTAACCAATCCATTCCCAGAATGAGGTCTATGGTGGAAGACTTCAGGAGGATGGGTGACGCAAAGAATTTAATTCCTTCGATTTCAATGGTGGTGTTTGGCACTATCATGGTGTTTCGGCATCGGCCAATCGGGGTGCGAACAACCATCGGTGGTTTCATCGTTTCATACTTGAAGTTATGCGAAAATGCAAATGCTTCCGACATGAATGAATGCGATGCTCCTGTATCAAATAAAACAGCAGCAGATACAGAATTAACGAGAAGGGTACCCATCACGGTAGCGGGTTGTTGCTGAGCTTCTTCAACATTGACGTGGTTAGCATGTCCACGAGCATAAGCAGCAGACCCAGTATTATAGTTGGGGGTCCGGTTGTTGCCACGACCATTTCACGGCCAGCGGGGTGAACTACCAGTTGCTTCTGTTTCTGGGGGCACTCTCTGGAAAAATGCCCCGGTTGGCAGCACGTGAAGCATAATCCATCCTGAGGACGAAGTGGGGTAGCATTGGGTGGTGCAGGCAGAGCTCTTGGCATCTGCGGTGGCGGAGGCAGACGGGGTGCAGCATAAGACGGCCTTGGAGCAGGGACAGCTGAATGAGTCACACTGGTAGGGAGCCAGATACGACGCTTCTGCATTGCGCCCGAAGATGAGCCAACGTCACGATAACGCTTCAGAGAGTTCTTGTGCTCCATCTGGGCAGTCTCGACGGTGATAGCCTTGTTCACCATGGTGGCGAAGTTGGCGAAATCATGAACGTCAAGAGCGAGCCTGAGTTCTGGGTTGAGGCCTCGACGGAACTTCTGCTGCCTGCGAGCATCAGTGGTGATTTCTCCTTCCGCATAGCGAGAGAGGTTGAGGAACTCGCGCTGATAGGCCTCAACAGTCATGTCGCCCTGAGTGAGGTTACGGAATTCTTCCGCCTTACGATCCATGATCCCCTGAGGAATGTAGCGGGCGCGGAAAGCAGACTGGAATTCATCCCAAGTGATGACTTCTTCGACTGGCAAGGAACGCTTGTGGGTACTCCACCACTGAGCAGCGGCGCCTTTCAGATGGTAAGACGCAAAGTTCACATAGTCGGCTGGATCGACATTAGCAGACTCCAGCTCGTGAGTGATGTCGCGAAGCCAGTCATCAGCATCCAGCGGCTGAACAGTGTTGCAGAACATAGTGGGGTTGAGGCGGGTGAAGTTGTGCAGAGTCACGGTGGCATGCTGATGGTGGTGCCCATTCTGATTCGGCTGGGGGAACTGAGCCATGATGTTCTGCATGAACTGACGGTTCATCTCGAGCTGCTGCATCATCGCGGCCATGTAATCCGGCGGCGGAGGTGGGTCGTTGGCAGCACGACCACGACCACGACCACCACGACCAGCCATCCTGCTAGAATTTAACAGGGGTATTTCAGCGATGAAAATTAAACGAGATACCGGAATCAAGCCTGAAGTAAAAACGACAACGAAAAGGGGGCGTGGAAATTTAAAGTAGTAGTCATATAAGACATACACATTCGCACACAGAATCAATCGAAAATCGGGCAGCGTAACGTCGTAGAAATTAAGGAAAAAGGACTCTCTAGGCGGCGCGCAGACCGCGGTAAGGATTACACGACGCGACATAGATTCCACTATGTCAATCACGCCGCAAGAAAACTGTTGGCCACAGGAGTTGATGCCAGAGAACGCGCGGCCTGCCCAGAATGAGAATGGGATCCGCGGTCTGGGATCTGGCGTACGACGCCTGCGACACGACTCAATCAATGGGGGAAGCACCAAAACGCCGGGTGGAATCAAGAGAACGTGATCCTAATGTCAGCTTTGGTAAAACTTACCAGCAAGGATAAGAGAGCAGATTCTCAGAGCATAGGTAAGGAGAAAAGGATCCTAATACCATAGACATCACACGTAGTGACATCGATGTGGGCCCGTAAGCCAAATATTAATTTAGCAAAATAGTTTTTTCAAAGTCTAGACTCAACATCGACCAGGTAGTGGTGGGGTGGCTTCCTACAGGCAGTCGGCTCTGATACCAACTTGTGACGCCCCCAAAATCAGACTGTGTACAGTAATCAGACACACAGGGTACACGACTGAGGTTAGGGTGCCACGGTGATAATATCACAGCACAACACTAAACACAAAAGGATAAACAAATATATTACAATAGAGGGGTTCACGCGGACCCGAATATATAAGTCATACAAGCCATAATATCTGAGTACAGACATAGTTAGTCAAGTTTTGCCTTAAGAAGGCTAGCACAAATCACATCAGAGATACAGATCAAAAAGGCGAGGCCTCCTGCCTGGGATCCACAGAACTACTTCTGGTCGACGGGGAACTCGACGTCGTAGTAGGCGCCTCTGGGGTACTCCTGCTCCTGAGCTCCAACGTCGGCTGCAGCGGCCGATCAGGCAAAACAGTAAAGGAAATAAAGCAGGTGAGTATCTAGTATACCCGCGAGTCTTACGTCCGCTACTAAGCATTATGCATTGTATCAACGGAATGAAGAGGCTGTATATAGTGGACTGAAGACAGAAATCCAGAGCAAGGATAAGAAACTAGGCCTAACGAAGACTAGCATCTTCCGACGATGTCTTGCAGCATGAGGTAAGAACCAGCCAACAGTTCATATAAAGCAGTAAAGTAACAATGAAGCAGAAGTTGCTGCAACATTGAATAATAATAAGTTGTAATAACTAACAATGCCTCCGAGTTCACCTCCTCGACATCCCCGCGAGGAAGAGAACCCGGAACCATACAGTTTAATAATAGTTTCTAGTGGTAAGATCCAGCTTCAGCATAAAGCGTCCTGTTACCGTGGACACGGCTATTCGAATAGATTAATCTTCCCCGCAGGGGTGCACTTGTGTTACGCTACACGCACGGATCCCCAGGGTGGCGGAAACCTTGTTAGGGAACGCTCCACCGAGGCTATCCGACATTTCATAGCCCATCTTTCAAACTCAACAGAGAGGTCATCCGCCGGACTATATCCTATGTACGCGGGGCTTTGGACCCTAACCCCGACGTACTCCTGCACGGTGCGAGGCTGGCCGGTGAAGTTAAATCAAAGAAAATACAAACCACACTGCCGCGGCAAATAAGACAACACCACTTCCCGGCGCAGGCCGCGGTACTGCTGACGTCTGAAGAGTCCTCGGACGACACTAAAAAGCGGAGGAGCCCATAACTCGTAGTTCCCACGGGTAGGTAGTGCGTACATGGCATATAGCCAACTCAAGACATTCACTGAACCATTTAGCATTTTAATTAACCTGCGTGACAACCGTTATCGTTGCCTCGACTTAACTGACCTGCGGACAACGACAGCAGCCAGGACCACCAGTACATCGGTGCCTGCCCTGTCGTCCCACCAAGTCACTGCGGTTACCAACAAGGTGAACCGTCTCCTTACCTTGTCTCGCGTGTGCTCCTGGAGGAGCTCGACTTTCGTGGGTTGGTAACTCTCGCGGCCAACGAACAGGGGCCAAGCACACCGGTACACTGGTCGTACCCTCCCTGTCGTCCCGTCGCAATACCTCTCACAGGCACCGCTGGGTCGCCCGACTTCTTACCTGAAGGACAACCGTTTACAGGACCCTATGGCGGCAAGACAAAGTCAGCCTCGAGTGGAGTACAAAGATTACTCCTTGATAGCTCACACTTGAGGTGACTAGGCATAACCCAGATAGGGGCCTTTGGCGGTGTCTGCTTTGTACCGTACCTGTGCAGTTATAATATTTGTACCCGCGTTCACTCCCCTGAGTGATCACGGCCCTCTACCTAATCCTAGCTAACAATGCGCAGGGCTCACTGCTGAATAATGCATAATAATAATAATATGCAGCATAGGATAAAGGAAGGCACATCAAGGGGCGACAAAATCAGGCTATGCAATTGAATAGGATTGTAATCGTAGCAGCACCAGTAACAATGCCTAGTGCCAGAAATGTACGGAAAGATAGGCGATATTTGGGGAAGAGAATGGCTCTGCTTGCCTGGAAGCTCGACGGTCGGGGTAGGGTCGTCGACGAAGTAGTCGTACTCAGCAGCGGTGTAGTCGACGGCAGCAGCGGGGTCTACCGGAGATTAAGGGGGAAGAAACAGTAAATACACAGCAAGCATATACAAACATATGCATGACATGATAGATGAAATGTTAACGGTATTCTAACGCAGTGCAATGCACGTTGCTCGGACGGAAATTCATCTGAGGATGAACTACCGGCTCCGGGTGATTACCGGACAGGGTGTCCGGAGGGGGAAGGATCAAGCCGGAGGTGTCGTGGTTACCGGAACAACATAAGGGGGATGTATCCGTGCTAGTTGATCTATTCCGAGAAACATTCGTGTTCGGAATAAATTCATCCGGGCACTCTAACAGTACCGGACAATTTATCGGACAGTCGGCCCGGAGGGGGAATGTTCGATGTTTGTCGTGTTAGAGGGGTGTGGTAGACATACGGATAGCGTATTTGTATTCGTTATATTTTTCTGATCAACTTTCATGTAAAAAGTTTTTGAATCCGAGTTACGGTTTAAAAGTTATTGAATTTCAAAGTTTAAATCAATTTAAATGATTTTCTGGATTCATTTTATTATTTATTCAACATTATCCAAAACATTATCCACAATAGTGCTGACATATGGGACCCACATGTCAGCCTCTGTTATTTATAAATCATTTAATTAAATCAGAAAATGCCTCTGGACCCACATGTAAGTCACTGGAAATTCTTATTAATTCTTTTAAATAATAAACTGACAAAGGGGGCCCACTGGTCAGCCTCACATGTTAATTAAAACAGTTTAATTAAATCTAATTAACAGTGGGGTCCCACATGTAAGTCCAACAGGATTAAATTAAATCAGTTAATCAATTAACTTACAGGTGGGACCCATGTGTCATTGACACAGTGGTTAATTAATCATTTTAATTAGATTAAAGGGCCAAGGGCCCACATGTCATACACATGGGGGTAGTTTTCTCCAGTTTTAATTTTAACAGAGGGATTAGAGGGGGTGGGGCCCGATGTCATTGGCTCAAGGGAGACTAGCTTAACGTTGATGGTGATTCAGGCGACTCGGCCCCGCATGTCAGTCTCACCGGAGCTTCACCGGCGACGGAGCTCCGACGAGCTTGGGCTAGCGCACGCCGTGGTGCCCCAAATCGGGCCGCACCTGTCCCGTTCGAACGAGCAGTGCGTCGCCAGTCGATCTGCATGGTTATCTCGAGCAGGAAACACCGGAGGCGAGCGTACGAACGAAAGAGGCGGCGGCCGCCGGCGGCACAAATGTCAAAAACCAAAACGCAACGAAATCGAACACCTCCCTCGGCGAAATCGAACGTAGAGCTCCCTAGGAGCTTGATGGTGTTGTTGGCATGAGCTAAAAGGGCTTGGGGGTGCGCGTATGGCCACCACGACGGCGAACAGTACGTGCCAACGGGGGAAACTTGCTATGCGCTTAGCGGGAAGATATGAGCACGTGGCGGCGGCCGGGGAGCTCACCGGCGGGACGTAGGAGGTGGCAGTGGGCTCGGAGGAGGCCGGGTGCAGCCGGAATTGAACGGCGGCGACGACGGATGCAGAAGGGGGCCGGTGACGATGCGCGCGCTGTGAAGCCCCTCGGGCCGATTCCGAGCGCTGGATGAGGAAGAAGACGGTTGCGGTCACGCCGGACACACTGGTTTGGCCTGCGGAGGACGGTGGCTGCGTGAACTCACGAGGTGGCGGCCATGGTGGACTCGGCCGAGGCGAGGAAGAGGAAGGTGAGGGGGGGAACGGGCATGTGGTCGATCTAGGGCTTCCAGGGGGGTGCTCTTATCCGAGCAGAGGGCGTGGGGGAGGCAGGTGAGGGGGGAAGGGAGCAGGTAGGAGGGGGCGGCTCGGCATGGCCTCCCGGTCCATGGCCACGCTGCCACGGGTGTGGGAGCAGGTGGAGGTGGTTGAGGGTGGGGGAGAGAGAAGAGAGGGGTGGGCTTCGGCCCAGTGGGAGGCCTCGCCCGGGGGCGTTGGATAGATTTTACATTGTATTTTATCTTTGTTTCTTTTCTGTTTGTTCTATTTCTTTTTGTAATAGATTTATTAACCCTAGCATTTTTTTAAATTTTATTGGTGTCTGTAAATTAGGGTTACATATTACTGAGGTGCCACAAAAGATTTGCAGCAAAATAAAATCATTAGATATTTATTTTAAATATTAAATGCCCAAAGTAAGGGTTTTAACCTACTGTTAGAATTGTTTGGAATTTTCTGTAACTTCAAAAATTACCAAAGTTGGTCCAACATGATTATAATGATTTTAGGCAATTTACAAAAATAGTTTCATGATTTTTGGAACAACTTTATTCCAGCTCTTTTGTTTTAATTTCTAATTAAAGTAGTTTCAACTAGGGTTTGGTTTGTTAGATGAGCCAGGAGCATTTGGCTTTGGGATTTGATCCCAAGGACTCAAGTACATGGTGCATGGGGTGTTTGATCATGAGCATCACAAAGTTTTATCAGGTACAAGGGAGATCAAACAGTGATAATCCAACAGTGATTATCAACAGTGATCATGATTACTGTTACAGCAACTGAGGGTGTTACAACCCAGTTGCCAGTTGCTGTTTTCTGCTGTTTTTGTATTTCAGGTTTTCCAGCCATTAAAAGTGCTCCAAAAAATCCGGGAAAATCAGATAAAAAATCAGCGCAACGGAAGCTTCGGGAATCACCAAAGGAGGGAAGGAGGGCCACCACCAGCAAGCCAGGAGGGCAGGTGGCGCGGCCCCACCCTGGGCCGCGCCAGGGACCCTCCTGACTGCCTCGTGGCCCCTCTCGGTGCCCCCTTCGCCTATATTTACCCCCCGTGACGGAAACCCCTAATAGCGATCCCTCTTTCGTGATCTCGCCTCTGTACCGCCGCCGCCGCCGTTTCAAGATCGGGGCTGCCTGGAGAAGCTGCTCCGGCACCCTGCCGGGAGAAGCTGCACCCTCCGGGAGACCATCCATAGCCATGGACGCCTCCCTTATGTACCGTGAGTAGTTTCCCTTGGACCATGGGTCCGTGACCAGTAGCTATGTGATCTATCTCTCCCTTCTTTGTGCTTCCACTTTCGAGACCTCGTGAGCTGCCTCACATGATCTGATGGATTATGAGACTATGTTCAGATTGTGATGATTAATATATTTGGTTCTTATCTTTTATATTTTGTTCTTGAGTAAATTCTTGCATGTTCTCCGTTGCCGTATTTTACTTTGGCCAAGTGATTTGTTGCAACTCCAAGAAGGAGCGTTATGCTTGATTGTGGGTTCAGCCCCTTGATGTCTAGCTTGAGTGACAGAAACATGAGACTAGGGGATGTGCTGTTGCCACCAGGGATAAAACAACAGTGCTTGTATCCGCGGATGCACGGATTGTTTACTTTACGCAAAGTTCTTTTAATGCAGTTGTCTGTTGCTTTGAGTTTACACTTTGGGTGGGATTCGCAACTTAATGCCAGCGAGATGTTCTGGATAGATATCTCAAGGTGGATGATTCATAGTAGATGAGTTTACACTTTAGATGCAGTTGGATTTCGGTCTACTTACCTTGGCGTACTGCCCATTGCTTTTGAGCCCTTCCTTTCTTTGCAGCATAGTTAGCATTGCGGTGCCTTCATAATACTGTCAATTACCCAACTGTGATTTGTTTACCTCGCTAGCAATTTTATCGTCTTTGGGAGAGAGACATCACTAGTGAAAATCATGTGGCCTTTGTCCATCTTCATATCTTGTTTACACCATCAATTTACTTTCAGTATTTACTTCAGTTGCCACTATCATTATCTCTTGCGTTGATCATTTGTAAACGGCAAGGCCGGAGGAATTCACAACTCCTCTGTACTCGTTGGGAGCAAAGTTATTTGTATCTGCGTGCAGGTCCAGGTGAAGTTAGAAACCTCAGCGCCACTTTTCACTTTACCACCTTCTTGTATCCTTTGGAGTCCTATGGGAGACAAACCTTGGTATCTTTGCCAAGGTAAAACTTGCCGCTGCACTATATCTCTCACCCTGCACTTGGGGTAATCAACGAGGGCTTGAAGAGTATAACACTCTCCTGCCACCATGTACATGTAAAGGACAATCCCATTCTTCAATATTTACGGTCTCGATATTCTCTATAGATTTGAGGCCATGCCTCCTGTCAATCTTCTTCGGAAAATACACCGTGTGTTCTTTGTCATTCACGTTGAAAGTAACCTTTCCTTTATTGCAATCAATAATAGCACCTGCGGTGTTAAGAAAAGGTCTACCAAGAATAATAGACATGCTCCCAACCTCGGGCATGTCAAGCAAAGAAAAATCAGTAAGGATTAAACAATTAGCAACTTCAACGGGAACATCCTCACAAATACCTATGGGAACAGCTGTTGACTTGTCAGCGATCTGAAGAGAGATATCTGTAGGGATTAGTTTTTATAAACATAATCTCTTGTAAAGATAAAAGGGCATAACACTCACTCCTGCTCCAAGATCACATAAAGCGGTCTTAACATAATTATTCTTTATGGAACAAGGAATGGTGGGTATACCTGGATCACGAAGCTTCTCAGGAATCTTGACACTGAAAGAGTAGTTAGCAAGCATAGTAGATATTGCTTCATTAGGAACTTTTCTTTTATTTGTAACAATATCTTTCATATATCTCGAATAAGGAGGTAACTTAATAGCATCAGTCAAAGGAATTTGAAGAAAAAGAGGTTTCTTCCACTCACAGAACTTATTATAATGCTCTTCTTCTTTGGTTTTGAGAGACTTACCTAGAAATGGCATGGGTTTCTGCACCCATGGTTCTCGTTCCTTCCCTTGTCTTCTTGCGATAAAATCTTCCCTAGTGTATTTCTTGCGTTTGTCGGGTGCTTCTTCTCCTCGAACCTCGGTGGATCATCCTTTTCACTATCCTTTTCAGGCTCAGCACCATCTTCAGTCTCAGCATCGGAGGTAGATATACTATTTGGATCATTGGAATTGTCAGCTTCTTTGTGCTTCTTCTTCTTCTTCGGAGAGCTAACAATTTATTCCTCCTGTATTTGAGAATCTTGCTCGATCCTCTTAGGATGCCCCTCCGGATAGAGAGGATCTTGAGTGCTAGTTCCCCCTCGGGTTTTAATACCGAAGGCATGTATATCCTGTTTGGCATTATTAGCAAGCAAATCTTTTGCACATTAGAAATTTGATCAAGCTGAGTTTGAACCATATGAAAATGCTTCACAAGACATTTAACATCATTAATTGTTCTACCTAGAACATCAAGCAAACTTTTGATAGCAAGGGAATTATCATGCAACTGACTTTGTATCCTCTCATTAAAGTGATTTTGCTTCATAATGAAATTATCAAGCTCATCTAAACATTGATCAGGAGGCTTACCATGAGGAATGTCACTTGCATTGAAATCTAAAAGAGAGTGTACCTCTACCATAGGAGGGTGAGTGGTAGGCTCACACAACTTCTCAATGGGGGGCAGATTCTTCACGTCTTTAATTTTAATACCTTTCTCTTTAATAGACTTCTTAGTTCTTGCATGTCTTCGGGGCTTAGGACAAGCATGTCCCTTTTCTTTGGTGTTGGAGGTGGTTCAGGGACGGACCAATCTTCGTGGGTTCTTGGCAATCTTGCCCATTAGTTCTTCTGCATCGTCCGGTGTTATTTTCCTGAAAACACAACCAACACAACTATCCAAATAGGATCTAGATTCATCAGTTAGACCAGCATAAAATATATTAATTAATTCATTCTTAAGGACTCCATGTCCCGGTCTAGCCTGGATCAGACTGCAATACCTCCCCCAAGCTTTAGGGAGGTTCTCATCCTGCAACTGTTTAAAGTGATAAATTTTTTGTAAAGCAGCATGTTGCATATGAGCTGAAAAATACTTATTAACAAAAGACTGAGCTAAGTCTTGACGACTCCTAATGGAACCACATGGTAATGCATCGTACCATGCTTTAGCACCTTCCTTTAAAGAAAAAGGAAAAAGCTTAGCAACATAGAAGTTTTGTATCTTCTCATCAGTAGTAAACAAGCCACCTAACTCAGTGAGTTTGGTCAGGTGTACAATAGCATCATCATTTTCTCTGCCATAAAAGGGGTCAGCTTCAACCATAGATATAAGTGAAAGATCAACAGAGAAATTATAATCAGGATCATTGATGCATATAGGAGACGTAGCAAAAGTAGGATCAGGAACGGTCTTGTTCTTCAGGGAGTGTTTCTCGAGCAGCTTCTTAATAGCATCAGGGTCAGAGTCGTTAAACTCTGTTAGCTACCTGCATAAATCCTCATCAAGTATAATATAATCGTCATCAAGGAGTCTCTCCTTGAGTTTACTCAAATCGGGGTAAGTGTAAGTCCCATCAAAAGGATAGAAAGTATCGGGAATTTCAATCCCAGATTTCTTGGCAGCGGCAGCAATCTGTTTCTCAAGAGCGTGACTAAGTGAACCAATATCATCAAGAGTAGTAGAAGCATCATCAAAAGTATCGGATATAGTGACAGATTCAGTAGAGGCATCATGTGGTGGAGGTGAAGAAAACTTACTCATAACTGAAGGTGAATCAAGTGTAGCACTAGTGTTC
This sequence comes from Bromus sterilis, assembly GCA_950022295.1. Taxonomy (NCBI): domain Eukaryota; kingdom Viridiplantae; phylum Streptophyta; class Magnoliopsida; order Poales; family Poaceae; genus Bromus; species Bromus sterilis. The sequence goes on from OX465599.1 coordinate 88,205,067, forward strand.
AGAACAGTACCTTTTCTCGTACGGGATGGTAAGATCGGGACCTTGGGGTCTTCTTTCTTACCCATAGCGAATAAATTGCAGCAGGTAAAATACTTCGAGTAGACTTGTGAATAAAGCTATGCTCCCCGGCAAAGGCGCCAGAAAACAGGCTGGATAACCCACAACTGCAGGGGTTCGAGATAGTCTTCGCGGGTAAGATAACCCAATTTATTGATTCGACTCAAGGGGAGCCAAAGAATATCCACAAGCTTTAACAATGGAGTTGTCAATTCCACCGCACCTGAGATACACTTACTTGCAACAATATATTAATAGCAACTGCGATATGGTAGTGATGATAGCAACGGTAATAGTAAAACAGCAAAAGTAAACAACTAGTAACCAGCAGAATTAAAAAACTGTAGGCTAGGCAGATGGATGGTTGGGCGCTGCATGGATAAGACACATCATGTAATTAACTTGGGGCAAGGCACACAGAAAAGCAAAGATCATCTAGGCATAAATCAAACATCAGGCATGTATCCCACAGGTAGTTGTACGTGCCTGCAATAAGAACTTGCACACCATCTTTTGTCCTACCATCCCTCTACGAACGGGGCCAAAAGGAACTTATGGAGATTAAGGTGCTCCTGTCAAAGAGCACCGGAACAAAGCATTAACAATCAATGGATACACGGGATCCTCAAATTATAGTCCATCCCCTTTGGTGTCCCAAGCTGTCACCTTTGGGATCGCCGGCTCCGGACTATAACAGGTGCATACAACCCAAAGATAAGATCAAGAACACAAATATATTCATGAAAACACATAGTGTTCAGATCTGAAATCATGGCACTCGGGCCCAAAGTGACAAGCATTAAGAGAAACAAGTTGAAGCAAAGACGATAAACACCAATCTAGATGATAGGCAACATCCCCCAACAATCTGATAAATTATTACATGATATAACTCATCCAATCCCTACCATCCCCTTTTCCTACAACAAGGAATTACCCACACATGGATGGAGAAGTCATGGAGGGATGATGGAGTGGTGATGGTGATGACGATGGCAATGATCTCCCCTCTCCGGAGGCCAAAATAGCCTCCAGATTAGCCCTCCCGGAGAAGACAGAGGGTGGCGGCAGCTCCGCGACGAGAATTGGGAAAACGACTTATGTTCTGGGGTTTTTGCGTCACGGGAATAAATAGGAGCATCGGTAGGGCACCAGAGGAGGGGGTAGGCACCCAGGCGGCCAGAGGGCGCGGCCCCACCCCTGGCCGCGCCAGGGGGGCGCCTGGGGCCCCTTGGGCTCCCCTCTGGTCCCACTTCTGGCATCTGGCCCCTTCGGGTGCGTGGATTTTCTGGTATTTTTCTAGGAATTTTCCGGGACATCCAAAAATCCATTTTCCTGCGCACAATAAAACCATACAGACAGCTCTGCTGAAAACAACGTTAGTCCGGGTTAGTTTCATCCAAATCATGCAAGAATGAGGGCAAAACAATAGCAAAAGTGTTTGGAAAAGTAGATACGTTTGAGACGTATCAAGAACACGCAAGAATTACTAAGAACAAAATATAAAAGGTAAACCAAATATATAACTCATCATGATTTGAACATAATCTCATAATCCATCAGATCCCAGCAAACACAACATAGCAACAACAGGAAAATTACATAGGTGCCTTGATCATGTAGGGAAGCTCACAAGGTCTACACATTGAAGAACAAAGGTGGATAGGAGACATCACATAGATACTGATCATGTACCCATGGTCCAAGGGGGACTACTCAAGACACATCCGGGAGGCGTCCATGGTGGTGGAGAGGCTCCCGGAGGTCAATCCTCCCTCCGACAGGGTGCCGGGAAGGGGTCTTCTGGTGCTCCCGATCTTCGGAGCGCGGGGGCGGCGGAACAAACAGGTAATTCACGACGCGGGCTTCTCCTCGAGGGTTTCCTGGACGAGGGGTAAAAATATGGCGAAGGAGGGCACCAGAGGTGGGGCACACCTCCCAGGCGCCCTGGTGGCGCAGCCAGGGGTGGGGCCGCGCCACCTGGCCTCCTGGGAGGGGGGTGGCCCCCCTCTGGCTCTCCATCGGTGGTTCCAGAAGCTTCCTCCATTCTGATTTTTCCAGAATTTTGCTGGCATTTTAAATTGGCGAAATATCACTGCAACTAAGGACATCAGCAGGCAGGAACTGGCACTTGGTGCACTGAGTTAGTAGGTTAGTCCAAATATGTGTAAAATGATATAAAAGCGTAGCAAAATTTATAGCAATGTCACATAAAAGTGCATAGAACAAGCAGAAATTATAGATACGTTTGGGACGTATCACTCACCCATTATTGTCCTAGCACCCGAGTCAAAGTATGTCACGTACTCGAATGCGTACCTAGAATCTCCCGTCTCACGGTGACATTAGGTGCACTGTACTACTGCTAACCGGTCTCTTGTAGCAGTGCATGAGGCACATGTGCATGTGCATGTGTCGTGGCCCCAACAGCATCACTGAAGCAGTGCATGGCAAGGTAAGACACGCCAAGGACCCTGGCGTGTCTTACCTGCCACATGATCGATTTGCGTCACTCGGGAAAAAAGTAGACACGTCTAGGTCCTTGGCGTATCTAAGTTGAGTAGACACGCCACGATGACTGACGTGTCTAATGGGGGTCAGGTTGTGCTAAAAATTTTTTGGAAGGGGTCAGATCGTGCTAAAAATTCGCAAAAGGGTCATAACAGTAAAATTGCCCTAGCTAAGCTGCCTATGTGTTGCAGTGTTTATCTTTTTTAAATACAGTACACCACAAACGCCTACGAAGACGAACATACATTCACCTTTATGAACACGCACACAGAAACATTTTACCCTTATTTGTTGGAGATATATTATCGCTCACCCAGCGTTCAACAAGGGTAAATATGAGAGGATGCATGTCGCAACATGAGGAATGAGTGTACACTATGTATGGTATATCAAGGGCATCTCCAATGCTTTCAAATCAACCGTAACCATATGGACTAAGAAACCATATGGACTAAGTAGTTCAAAGTAATTTGTCATTCAACATCGTATTGCATTTTTTTACGAACGGATACGCGTGTTTTTTTTTCATGAATCAAACACTAAGCAAGGAAGCTTTGTGGAAGATCAGACCTTCACCATGTACTATTCACACACCCTCGGCCCACACAAAACTGAGGAGAATCCTGTGCATTTGAAGTGGTACACATCGTTTCCGTATCAAAATTTCCTCTTTCCCCACCCTTCTCAGCCCGACCGCCACCAACCTTTACCCCAATTCCCACGTTTTTCTCTTTCGGCATTGCAAGGAAACTTACAAAGAGCTCCAGGAGCATGCGGAGGTGAATGATATGATGAAGATGGCCACCTGCAAGATTAAAATGGAGATATGATGGTACGATTTCTCGCCCCCTCGTTGGTTACCCAAAGTGGAAGGTTGAGATGTAGACAGCAGCAAGTTTCCCTTAGCGAAGATGCTAAGGTTTAGGATCGAACCAGTAGGACTCCATTATATACAAGAAGGTGGTGAAGTGAACAATGGCGCCGTTTACAACCGAGTTTGCTAACTTCACTTGGACCTGCACACACAACAAATAACTTTGCTTCCCAACGAGTATAGAGGAGTAGTCAATTCCTCCAGCCTTGTTGTTTACAAAGGATAAAACGCACTGGATAATAATGATAGTGATAGCAACAGTAAAGTAAATAAAGCAGTAAATTGATAGTGGGTGTAAATAGTATTGGAAATATGGACCGGGGTCCTATGATGTTCACTAGTGATGTCTCTCTCCCAAAAGACAATAAAATAGCCATGCGAGGTAAACAAATTACAGCTGGGCAATTGACAGAATTATGTGCGCAAACCAATGCTAACTATGCTATAAAGAAAGGAAGAGGCTCAAAATCATTGGCGGTACGCCAAGACAAGTAGACCGAAATCCATCTGCATCTACCTACTAATCATCCACCTTGAGATATCTATCCAGAACATCTCGTTGGTATTAAGTTGCGAATCCCACCCAAAGTGTAAAGTCAAAGCAAAAGACAACTGCATTAAAGAAATTGCGTAAAGTAAATAATCCTTGCACCCGCAAGTACAAGCACCGTTGTTTTCCCCCTTGTGGCAACAGCACATCCCCTAGACTCATGTTTCTGTCACTCAAGCTAGTCATCAGGGGGCATGAACCCACAATCACGCATAACGCTCCCTCTTGGAGTCACTACCTACTACTTGGCCAAAGCAATAAACAACAACGGAGAACATGCAAGAATTACTCAAGAACATAAATATAAAAGAGGAGAATCAAATGTATTACTCAAACATAATCTGAACATAGTCTCATAATCCATCGGATCCAAGCAAACTCAGCATATCAACAGCAAAAAGATTACTCAGCATACCTCGAGGCACATATGTAATCTTTCTATTGTTGCTATGCTGAGTTTGCTGGGATCCGATGGATTATGAGATTATGTTCAGATTGTGATTGAGTTATATATTTGATCCTCTTCTTTTATATTTATGTTCTTGAGTAACTCTTGCATGTTCTCCGTTGTTGTTTATTGCTTTGGCCAAGTAGTAGGTAGTGATTCCAAGAGGGAGTGTTATGCATGATTGTGGGTTCATGCCCGCGATGACTAGCTTGAGTGACAAAAACATGAGTCTAGGGGATGTGTTGTTGCCACAAGGGGGAAAACAAAGGTGCTTGTACTTGCGGGTGCAAGGATTGTTTACTTTACGCAAAGTTCTTTAATGCAGTTGTCCGTTGCTTTGATTTTACACTTTGGGTGGGATTCGCAACTTAATACCAGCGAGATGTTCTGGATAGATATCTCAAGTTGGATGATTAGTGGGTAGATGCAGATGGATTTCGGTCTACTTGTCTTGGCGTACCGCCCGTGCTTTTGAGCCTCTTACTTTCTGTTTTGCATAATTAACATTGGTTTGTGCACATAATCCTGTCAATTTCCCAGCTGTAATTTGTTTACCTCGCATGGATGTTTTATCGTCTTTTGGGAGAGAGACATCACTAGTGAACATCATGAGATCCAGGTCCATACCTCCACCACTGTTTACACTATCTATTTACTTTCAGTATTTACTTTTCAGTTGCTATCACTATCATTATTATCCCGTGCGTTTTATCCTTTGTAAACAACAAGGCCGGAGGAATTGACAACTCATCTAAGCTCGTTGGGAGCAAAGTTATCCGTGTGTGTGCAGGTCCAGGAGAAGCAAGTGATTATCTTCAAACAACGCCTCACTTGCCGAACCACCTACTTGTCGACCCAGGAGTCTTAAGGGAAACCTTAGCATCTTCGCTAAGGGAAACTTGCTGCTACGCTACATCTCACCTTCCACTTGGGGTAACAAACGAGGGACGAGAAGTTATCTCGTGTATCAAGCAAATTTCTGGCGCCATTGCCGGGGTCTCCACTCTTCAAGATAGGGGAGTTGCACACTCTCTTTTATCTTTGCTTTTTAGTCTTGTTAGTTTACCTTTCAGTTTTTGCTTTAGTGTCTTTTATCAAAAATCAAAAAAATAGTTATCTTGCCTGCTGCTACTATGGGTTCCTCTGAAAACAACAGTGACTTTATCTGCACTCCTATTGCTACACCTGCTACTTCAGCACCTTCTTATGAGATTAAACCTGCTTTGCTGAACCTTGCTATGAATGATCAATTCTCTGGTGCTAGAGATGATGCTGCTTTGCATTTAAATAATTTTATTGAGCTTTGTGATATGCAAAAGTACAAAGAAGTAGATGGTGATATTGTTAAGCTTAAGCTTTTTCCTTTCTCCTTGAGCGATGAAGCTAAAATCTGGTTTCAATCCTTGCCTAAGAATAGCATAGATTCTTGGGATAGGTGCAAGGATGCTTTTATCGGGAAGTACTATCCCCCTGCTAAGATTATCCAATTGAGGAGCTTTATTATGAATTTTAAACAATTGGATAATGAACACATTGCCCAAGATTGGGAACGCATGAAATCTCTTGTTAAGAATTGCCCTACGTATGGTTTGACTACTTGGATGGTTATCCAGACTTTTTATGCAGGCTTGAACTTTACCTCGCAGAACTTGTTAGATTCGGCCGCGGGAGGAACCTTTATGTCAACTACACTTGGTTCTGCCACAAAACTTCTCGATGAGATGATGACCAACTATTCCCAATGGCACACCGAAAGAGCTCCAACAGGTAGGAAGGTAAACTCTGTCGAGGAAATCTCCTCCTTAAATGAAAAAGTTGACTTGATCATGTCTCTACTTACCAAGAAATCTCCTATTGATCCTCAAAATGTTCCTTTAAATTCTTTGATTGCTCAGGATCAAGTAGATGTGAACTTTATCTCTTGAAACAACTTCAACAACAATTATTATATGAGTAACTTTGGTAGCAATCCTAGACCGTTCCCCTCCAACAACTATGGGAACAACAACACTTATCCTAGCACCAAAAACTCCACTTCTGAATTAGAGAGTATGCTTAAAGACTTTATTACTACCCAAAAAGCCTTCAACAAGAATGTAGAGGAAAAACTAGATAAACTAGATACCCTCTTGTCGAAGGTAGACAATTTAGCCCATGAAGTAGAATTTCTTAAAATTAGAACTTCTCCCCTTGAGGAGAGGAAGGTCAATCCTATGAATGCTATCCAATTGCAAATTAATGAAAACATTAGGATGATGGCTAAACTCAAAGAGAGATGGGCTAGAGAAAATAAAGAAGAAGATAGAATTAAGAGCCTTCCTACACACCATAATGTTGCTACTATCCAAGTGGTTGAGGATATCCAAACTCTTAGCACCCAATGCACCCCTAGTCCCATAGGACCTATTAATGGTGATGCTATGACCTCAACCGTAGAAGAAGAAATTCCTATGACTATAGAAGCTACCAAACAAATGAGCCTAGAGGACGCCACTACCACTTTACTTGATAGTAGTGACCATGATTTTGATATTGTCACTCTTTCTGAAGTTATTCGTTTCCTTCAAAAGATGTCTAGAGACCCCCACACTAGCACACTTATTCTTGCCTTCACGGAGCATATTACTAATGCTCTCATCAAAGCTAGGGAGGAGAAGCTAAGGTTAGAAGACTCCATACCTAGAAAGCTAGAAGATGGTTGGGATCCTATGATTAAAATTAAGTTGAATAACTTTTCTTGTTATGCTTTATGTGATCTTGGAGCTAGTACCTTTGTTATGCCCAAAAGAATGTATGATATATTTGAATTGAAACATTTTGATGCTTGTTCTTTTGGTGTTCGTCTCGTCGATTCTTCCGTAAAGAAACCTTTGGGGAAGATAGATGATGTTCTTATCATTGTCAATGACAACTATGTTCCCGTTGATTTTACTATTATGGACATTGAATGTTAACCTTCTTGTCCAATTATTTTGGGACGTCCTTTTCTTTGCACCGTAGGTGCTGTTATTGATATGAAAGAAGGGATTATAAAATTCCAATTCCCTCTCAAGAAAGGGATGGAACACTTCCCTAGGAAGAAGATTAAGTTGCCTTTTGAGTCCCTCACACGGGCTAGTTATTTTCTTGAAAAGACTTGATCTATTTGCATTAAGCCTAGCTAATGGCTTTAAAGAAGCTCTTTCTGGAGGCAGCCCGCAACGAATTTAGGTTTTCCTTTTTGTTTTTCTTCTGTTTTTAGTGGTCTTGATGATTTTTACTACTGTACCAACATCATTGTATCTTTACTTTTCAAGCTTTGTGCCTTTTATAGCCTCATACGACAAGGGGAGTGAAAGTTGTGACATGCTGTCCAGAAAACAGATTCTGTCCTCGTGACTAGAAAAAGCAGAGAAAAATCCCAGTTCATCTTTTTGAGCTGAACTTTTTTTACACATCGTGCTCTATAGAATTACGAAACGTTCGTATGTTCTGAGTTTTTTATTTGAGTTGCAGAAGTACACCTAAAAAATTCCTTTTTGCCTGCTGGTCCGTTTTTCAGAAATTCTGTCCTGTTTTTCCTTTTCTTCGTTTTGCAAACCTTAAGCTTGATTTTTTCTTTGCAAAAACTTGTTGGAAATCTTGAGAAACAGTATCTCTTCAAGGTTATATTTATTTCCGGTAGAGAAAAAATTATTTTATTATGGGTACTAACCTCGCTAATCAGATTATGATGAGTTATGTATCAAGGGAGTTTTCAAGTGTGCGAGGGAAGATGATGAAAGAAGATTAAGAAGTGTCAAGCGTTCAAGCTTGGGGATGCCCCCATGTATCCCCAAGAACTATTCAAGGAGACTCAAGCGTCTAAGCTTGGGGATGCCCCCGTGCATCCCCTTCTCCATCGATAATTATCAGTTCGTCTCTCGTTTCACTATATTTTTATCACTTCATGCGTTATGTGCTATTCTTGGAGCGTCTCGCTCTTAGGTTTTGTTTTTAGTTTTATTTAGCTTTGCTTGCTGTTCATAACAAGTTAGAACCCAGCTTTCTTTGTGTGGGAGAGAAACACGCTCCACTTCCAAAATTTAGAACACAACATAGGACTTTTCATGCTTATCTTTGTTGTGTTTGTTATTTATCTTTCCGTAGCTGCTGTCATGCTTTTCTCTTAGCTTTCATGTTTATGATTTTAAGATCTTTTGTTTAGTTTGTTGCTGGAACTCTCTTGAGTCTTCATGTTTATCTTGCTTAGAGAGTTTGCCTGTTGCACTGAGTTTTGTGTCTTGACTTGAAGTAGGTAATTGAGTTTGCTAATCTTTTTGTAGTAGTAATTTGCAAAAGTTGAGGTATTGCTTTGATTAATGTTTGGACTTTTGGTGTCAAGAGATTTAGCATATTACTGATATATGTCGTATTGTAAGGCCCGATATGCTGTACTGTTCCAGATCTAGATGTTTCCATCCAGATCCGGGGACGAAGCACATATCGGTCCCACCGCGACATATGACGAAGTCATATGCCCTGTATTTCCAACATGATATCACAACATTACAGATACAAGGATACAACATCTCATAAAATCGGCATACAACTGCCTTAAATACAATACATCAGCGGAAGATACATGTATGAGTACAGACTACAATCAAAATGCCTAGTGGCAAAAGAAAATCATCGATCCCCATAACCACACGGGTCCAGGCCCTCCGCCGGGACCTCCTAACTAGTCGTCGTCAAGTCTCCACGTGAAACGTCGATCACCATACCTGTTGTCGATCAAGAACCCTGAAAAGAGTTTGGGGGTAGTATCATGAGTACAAAAGTACTCAACATCCAACTGTAACGGTCATCTGACCCAGCAAGGACTTCATCACTCGTCATTCTAGGACAACTAGTAGTTTACGGTAAGGATGGGGTAAGTGGTGAGGTTGCTGCCGCACTAGCATTTATGAAGTGGCTAACGATCTAGAGAGTAAGATAAGAAGCCAAGCATTCGATGAGGAATCACCTCCAACAAGTCTTGCTATCAACTACTACGCAATCATAACACCTATCCTATCCTTGTCCTCCTCTTCGCATCCCGATGAAGAATAAGCAGTCAAGGCACACACACATGTTGATCAAGTTATATTAAGATTATCTCAGTTGTTGTTGTCTATGAACAAGGAGTAGGTCTCAAGTCGTCCATAACCGTGGACACGGCTTCTCGAAAAGATTTAACCCTGCAGGGGTGTACCAACTGCCCATTACAAGGCTCCGCGCGCACGCCCATCTCTCTGAGTTGCTACCCATCACAGGCAACCATTTTATGATTTAGTTCCGAGAGATCCGAAACGACAGGTTCCTCTAACTAACAACGAACAAATCCGGGTGGCCCCCGGGGAGTCGACACCCAACCCAAAAGCCGGCCACGCTCTCGGATCGGACTCTTCCATATAGCTAAGGTCGGGGTTAGCCTCACCTATATAACAGGGGACTTCCCTAGCTCACCAGTGTGGACCAACAAAGGAACTATGTCTCTGCTGGCCCGAGTTGTTTTAAAACCACTGGCTGCAGACCAGTTATGCATGCGGGTTTCAAATGGTAAATCAGCTTGGGCCACCTCTAGAAATGTTTGAAGCTAGGTAGGTAAGAAGAGGGGACCCCATAGTATCCCACACGCGGTTAGGCACGCTCAGTCTTAAAACCAATACCCGGAACTCGGATCCTAGGTGACTCAAATGGAACAAAGCTTCGGGGCGGGATAGCCTAGACCTTCCATCCTTCGTCGAATATAGTCAAGATTATAATAATCATATCATCAATAACAATAATAATAATGTGATATCCCAAACCAAGGAGTAACAATGTAACATCGTAGCATCCTAAGCATGCATACTAAGCAGGGGCTGAGCAACGAGCAATAGTAACGTAGCAGTACAAGGTTTGCTGGGAGGGGACATGGCTGTATCGGTTTGAAAGAGGCTGTAAACATGTGGTAGGATCAAACATCGAACCTAATCTAGACTAGCATGCAAACCGCTGGTTGAAATAGAATGGATCATAAGTAATGTATAGTCCTTGCCTGTTGATAAGTCGGGTTCCGAAGGTGTAGTTGATCGCAAGCTCGCATCGTCTTCGAGAGTATCCGTGGGAGCACACAAGAAGGTAAAACACTGGAAAGCAATCAACGAGCAAACATCTATTACTACGAAGCAAACACGAGCAAGCATCAACAAGACGAGACATCGCACCTACCGTCGAGAGCGGTTACTAACAGGTTAAGTGGAGTACTCGTCACACACGACGATACCGCACATTTAGAATCGGTTCAAATTGTTTAGCTACAGGTGATCAACCAATGGTGGTTAACATGGCAAGGCACCCAAGCATGGCATGTCACACAATCATGGCAAGAGGTGAAGCATAAAGTAAACTATCTAGTCTACTCACTTTAAGTGGGGGTAAAACCTATACATGCCAACTATTACGGACCCCATGACAAAAATGGAATTTGGTACTGTTTTGCACTAAACACAATTTTAGTATTTTATTTAGCAAGCAAGAACAACATATTCACAATCTACATGCAATTCTAGTCAAGTTACATATAAGAAACGTTTTAAACCGAGCAACGGTTAAAAAGTTATTAAAGAAACAGTTTGCAGTGGCATGCGATTGTAATTAGCAGTCAAACAACATGTAAACAAAGTCAAACATGGCAAAAGAGCACATTTTATTAATCTACACACAATTCTAAGCAATTTTCATGTTTTACGCATCGCGATCCGAGCTACCGTTTGAAAGATACGCGCGTCGCAAAATACTAAAACAATTTGCCATTTAATCTAACGAAAAAAAAGTAAAAAGGCCTACTGGGCCGAGCCCACTAATGCAACAGAAAAAAAAGGGGGCTGCTTGATACGTCCAAGACGTATCTATAATTTTTGCTTGCTCCATGCATGTTTTGTGTGATATTGCTATGCTTTTGATACACTTTCATATCTTTTTATAACATATATTGGAACTAACATATTAATGGTTGCAAGAGTGCACAAGTTCTTGTTTTTCTACTTTATGTGTAGGAATTACTTGGATAAAGGAAAACTCACAAAAAGGAGCCTTGTAGGAGTTGGATTCTAACTCTCCCGACATCTGTCCCCACAAGACAGGTTTTAAAGATCGCCTCGGAAACGCTAGAAGACGGCCTCAAACGGAAAAACATAAAACTACAAAGTTGTACGGAATTGTTTTCTGATGGATTTAGACTTCAAATTCGGCCCAATCGGAGTTCGGATGCTTCCAGAAATCCCGAAATACAGAAGACGTAATCTGGATGACGGGAATCCGACAGCCTATATAAAGAGAGGAAACCTAGGTCAAAGGGCACCACGAAATTTCCTCCCCCTTGGCAGCCGTCTTGAGGGGGAGATCAATCTCCACAGCAGCACCATCTCCAAGGAAGAAGAAGGGGCCAAGGGCCGCTGCCCCAAGGGCCGTGGCCGTGGCCGTGGGCGCCGCCGCTGTCGTCGTCTCCTTCATCTCCTCCGGGCTGCACCTCTCCATCAACAACTGTCTCTCACTCACCATGTCCATGTGTGAGTAGTTCCCCCTCGGGGCTAAGGCTTGTATCTTGATCTATGTGGTTTCTCTCTCTCCCATGATGTGATCTTTGTTGTGATCATTGTCTATGTTAATCTAGGGTGATCCCATGATGTTTCCCCTTCTTCTATGTATTGGATTTGATGTACTCACTTGATCCTATCTAGTATAATCCCCGAGACCATGGTGAAAGCGGTCTATTGGACATGGGTTAGAAGAATATTATCATGAGTGATTTACTCTTTTGTGTGTGGATTGAAGATTGAGAGTCTCTTGATGCTTGTCTTTGACTATCCTTTAGATATGTTGTGGTGATTGTGGTACTCTCTTTGGATGGCCGCGGTGACATTGGGAAATCCATAGATTGAGAACTACGAACTCTGAGGTGTGCTTTTGTAGCCCTACACAATTCTCGTCCTCTCTTGACCACAAAGGAATGACCTCCGAGTACGTCTCCATTGCATGTTTTATGGGAAATATCATGTGATTAGACTATGTTAATGTTGTTGGGAGTTGCCACTAGTGAAAGTATGAAGCCTAGGCCTTGTTTCCACCATTGCAATACCGTTTGTGCTCACGTTTATCACTTGTTTGCTTTCTGCACTTTTTATTACAGATTTATATTACTTTGTTTTACCACACCTATCACCCATATTTTACCATCTCTTCGTCGAACTAGTACACCTATACAACTCCTAGTTGTATTAGGTGTGTTGGGGACACAAGAGACTTCTTGTATCTTAATTGCAGGGTTGCTTGAGAGAGACCATCTTCAACCTCTACTTCCCTGAGTTCGATAAACCTTAGGTCATCCACTTGAGGGAAATTGCTGCTGTCCTACAAACCTCTGCGCTTGGAGGCCCAACATAGTCTACAAGAATATAAGCGTGCGTAGACATCAAGCTATTTCTGGCACCGTTTCCGGGGAGGTAAGGCTTGAAGGTATATCTTTAGTTCTTGCAATTAATTCTTTTTGTTTCTTGTTCTTATTTTCACTAGTTAGGCTTTATGGAAAGCAACAAAAAAATTATGAGAGAGCTTTATGAGCTCTATCTTGAGTTAGGACATGAAGTGTTTGAAGAGAAAATCAAAAAGCCTATGGAGCTTTATTATTTGCACAACACTCATGATAGTATTAATGTTATTTTCATGTCTTCTTTGAATACTTTTGATGCTAATGATATGCAAAGCTATATGCTTGGGGATGCAACGTTTGATGAAGATGATCTTTTTAGCCCCCCAAATTTTGATGAGGAAATTTATTTTAATGATACTTTGCCTCCTATCTATGATGATTATTGTGATGACACTTATGCTATAGAAAATAAATGCTTGCAAGTGTATCATGATAAGAATGATTCATGTGATAGCTATTTTCTTGAGTTTACTCCCACTATTACTAATGAGAAGGATTTTTCTTATGTGGGGAGTAACAAATTTTCCATGCTTGTGGATCATCATAAGAATTTTTTATGAGATGTTTATATTGTTGAGTTTATTCATGATCCTACTGGAAATTATTATGAGAGGGGAACATATGCTTATAGATATTTCAATAATATCAAGTTCCCTCTCTTTATGTTGAAGGTTTTGAAGTTGCACTTATTTTGGCTTTCTATGCTAATATCTTTATGCTTCAATGAGTTATTTCTATACAAGATCCCTTTTCATAGGAAGAATGTTAGACTTAAATGTGATTTGTAGTTGCTTCTTGATGCTCTCTTTTGTTCTTCAACTCTTATTCCTACGAGAGCATCACAAAAATCTTAAGCCTAGCAAATGGCTTTAAAGAAGCGCTTTCGGGAGGCAGCCCGCAACGAATTTAGGTTTTCCTTTTTGTTTTCTTCTGTTTTTAGTGGTCTTGATGATTGTTAATAATGTAGCAACATCATTGTATCTTTACTTTTCAAGCTTTGTGCCAAGTTTAGCCTCATATGACAAGGGAACTGAAAGTTGTGATATGCTGTCCAGAAAACAGATACTGTCCTTGTGACGGGAAAAATCAGAATAAATCACCAGTTCATATTTTTGAGCTGAATTTTTTAAACAGCATGATCTATACAATCACGGAACTTTCGTATGTTCTGAGTTTTTTTATTTGAGTTGCAGAAGTACCCCTAAACAATTCTTTACTACCTGTTGTTCTGTTTTTCACAGATTCTGCCACATTTTGTCTCTTCTAACTTCTGCAAACCTTAAGCTTTTTTTTCTTTGCAAAAACTTTCTGGCAATCTTGAAAAACAGTAGCTCTTCAAGAATATCTTTATATCAAGTGGAAAAAAATTATTTATTAAGGGTACTAACTTCTCTAATCAGCTTATGATGAGTTATGTATGAAGGGAGTTTTCAAGTGTGCGATGGAAGATGATGAAAGAAGATTCGGGAGTGTCAAGCGCTCAAGATTGGGGATGCCCCCATGCAACCTCAACAAATATTCAAGGAGACTCAAGCGTCTAAGCTTGGGGATGCCCCCATGCATCCCCTTCTCCATCAACAATCATCAGTTCGTCCTTCGTCTCACTATATTTTTATTACTTCATGCGTTATGTGCTATGCTTGGAGCGTCTCGCTCTTAGGTTTTATTTTTAGTTTTCTTTAGCTTTGCTTGCTGTTCATAACAAGTTAGATCCCGTCTTACTTTGTGTGGGAGAGAAACACGCTCCACTTTCAAAATCTAGAACACATCATAGGATTCTTCATGCCTATCTTTTTGCTGTTATGTGTTCTTTATCTTTTCGTAGCTACTACCATGTTTAGTTTTAGCTTTAATTTGTCTTTAGCAAGAGCCTTGGCTTTTGTTTAGTTTTTTGATGGAACTCTCTTTAGTTTTCATGTTTATCTTGTTAAGAGAATTGGTTATTGCACTGAGTTGTGTCTTGTCTTGAAAGTAGGTAATTGAGGTTGCTATTTAATTTTAGTAGTAACTTGCAATGCTTTTGAGGTATTGATGTGAGTAATGTTTGAACTTTTGGTGTCAAGAGCTCTAGCCTATTAGTGAGAGGTGTCGTATTTTGGGCAATCCATGTCTATTTTCAAAAACCTACAAAACTAGTTGAGAACTCTAGCTACTAAATGGATCACTACTCTTTGGAGGGATCGAATATTAGAGTACACTCACGTACCATGAGTCGAGGATGCGCAAGGATAACCAAACCCCCATACACTCCTCCTCGGGGTACTTGTCTCTTTTATGAACCTCCTTACTAGATTGAGAGTTACCGATAAAAGTGCATGAGTTCTTCGGACTAATGTAAGTATTGAAAGTTGACACTTCCACCTCCTCATATTTGCTAGCCTCTCCTGTGTCGTGCATTGCTTTCTTCTCACTCCGAGAGTTGGCGCCCACCTTCGCCGGTACATCCAAACCGTTGGCATGATATGCTCTGTCATCATAAAACTCCTTATATCTTTCCTGAAAACAGCCACCACACCTACCTATCAAGGCATTTCCATAGCCTTTCCGAGATATATTGCCATGCAACATCCACCTCTTCATGACTTGATCTTCATGTCATACATGTTCCGGCTACACTGGCAGCGACATACATTGCATACGTCATGATAGCTACATCTTCTTTATGTTTTGAGTACCTTGTAAAGTGTGAAAGATCTTCTATACCTTCTTGTAAAATATAGAGTGTTGCCCCTAAAGTGAGGAAAAGATCCCAAAGAGTACAAAATCAAAAGATCCCAAAGAGGACAAATGAGAGTTAAATAGAAATAGCCATTAAGGTCACCAAAAAATACAAAAAAATAGAAAAAAGAGAAAAAGAAAGATAAAAAGAGAGAAGGGGGCACACAACTATTCCTTTTGAGAGATCCACACTAGTACTTCATCCTCTATCCCTTGTACTCCATAGAGATCATCATCATGCATATAGCTATGTGGGGACCTTCACACTATAGAACTTGGTTTGCATATTCCAAGGATGAGCCTCCTCAAACGAGCTCTAGGTCTTCATGAGCGAGCAAGTTAGATGCACCCCCACTAGTTCCATTGGAGAGCTTCTTAGCTCGTATGTGCATCCGTTGCATGGCAATCCCTACTCCTCACATCATATCTATCATTTGGCATCTCTTGCCTATGATTGTCCTCATTGATGTGAGCCTTTCTCATTCCTTTTTGTCTTCCTCCTCCGTACTCCTCTCTTTGCCATCCTAAGTGTCAACTTTCGTGCTTACGCTCATCCATTGCATGAGTGCTCAAAATATTGAAAAAGGAGTGGATCAAATTGACTTGTACCTGGCTAGTGGTCTGGGGACGAGTCAAGATAAGATTCCAGAAAAAGACCAAGTGTGAAACTTTAGTAGATTGAGTTCTCAAAAAATAAATGTTTTTTCTCGTATTCCCTATCCCCCTTGTTGCACGCAAACACCATTTGGAGACATTCGAGTCACGGACAGCGAGAGCTCTTGCACCTAATGTTCTTTTGTTACTTGTTTAAATGCTAATATAGACTGTTGCATGTTATGACTTGATTTGAATCTCTAACCTTGATTGCTTTACTTTTCAAAGTTCTTATATGGTTGCTAGCATGTCACCACAGAAATTATGTCATTATCATTTACCTACTCGAGGACGAGCAGGAATTAAGCTTGGGGATGTTGATACGTCCAAAACGTATCTATAATTTCTGCTAGTTCCATGCATGTTTTTTGTGATATTGCTATGATCTAGATACACTTTCGTACACTTTTGATCATATTTGGACTAACCTATTAACTCAGTGCACCACAGTGCCAGTTCCTGTTTTCTGCTGTTTTTCTATTTCAGTTTTCCCCCATATAAAAAGTTCTCCAAAAATTCAGGAAAAATCAGATAAAAAATCAGCGTGAAGGAATCTTCCGGAAGAACCTGGGTGGGGCCAGAGGGCCACCACCAGGGGCCCAGGCGCCCTGGTGGCGCGACCTAGGGCCTGGTCGCGCCAGGGGGGCGCCTGGACCCCTGGTGGCCCCCCTGGTTGCCCCCCTTCGCCTATATATTCTCCGTGACGAGAAACCCTCGAAGACAAAACCCTTTTTCGCGATCTCCCCTCTGTTCCGCCGCCGCCGCGCTTCCGAGATCGGGAGCACCAGAAGACCTCTTCCCGGCACCCTGCCGGAGGGAGGGCCGACCTCCGGGAGTCTCCTCTCCACCATGGATGCTCCCCAGATGACTCGTGAGTAGTTTTCTTTGGACCATGGGTCCGTGATCAGTAGATATGTGATGTTCTCCTCCCCTCTTTGTTCTTCATGGTTTAGACCTCGTGAGGTGCACTACATGATCGAGGCACTTTTGTAATCTTTCTGTTGTTGCTATCCTGAGTTTGATGGGATCTGATGGATTATGAGATTATGTTCAGATTGTGATTGAGTAATATATTTGGTTCTTATCTCTTATATTTTTGTTCCTAAGTAATTCTTGCATGTTCTCCTTTGCTGTTTATTGCTTTGGCCAAGTAGTATGTAGTAGCCCCAAGAGGGAACGTTATGCTCGATTGTGGGTTCATGCCCCCCCGATGACACGCTTGAGTGACAGAGACATGAGTCTAGGGGATGTGCTGTTGCCACAAGGGGGAAAACAACGGTGCTTGTAACCGCGGTTGCAAGGATTGTTCACTTTACGCATAGTGCTTTTTAATGCAGTTGTCTGTTGCTTTGGGTTTACACTTTGGGTGGGGCTCGCAACTTAATACCAGCGAGATGTTCTGGATAGATATCTCAAGGTGGATGATTAGTAGTAGATGCAGTTGGATTTCGGTCTACTTATTTTGGCGTACTGCCCGTGCTTTTGAGCCTCTTCCTTTCTTTTGTAGCATAGTTAGCATTGCAGTGCGTTCATAATCCTGTCAATTGCCCTTCTGTAATTTGTACACCTCTCATAGCAGTTTTATCGTCTTTTGGGAGAGAGACATCACTAGTGAACATCACGTATCCCGGTCCATATCCTCATTACTGTTTCCACGCTCATTTACTTTTCTGCTTTTACTTTTCAGTTGCTATCATTATCCCTTGTGTTTGATCCTTTGTGAACTACAAGACCGGAGAGATTGAAAACCTCTCTGAACTTCGTTGGGAACAAAGTTATTTGTGTCTATGTGCAGGTCTGCGTCGGTTGCGCCGCTGACACCTACTTATCATCTTTGGAGTCCTACTGGAGACAAACCTTGGTATCTTTACTGAGTGAAATTTGCTGTTGTGCTTCATCACGCCTTCCACTTGGGGCTCACCAACGAAGGGCCAGAAATCACTATCATCACCTCGCACATCAGCAAGGTAACTATTTTTTTGTTTATTGATAAAGAGAACTAAAGCAAAAACTGAAACGTAAACTAACAAGACTAAAAAGCAAAGTTAAAAGATTGTGTGCAACTCCCCTATCTTGAAGAGTGGAGTCCCCGGCCACGCTGCCAGAAATTGCTTTTGATGGTACGATTTCTCGCCCCCTCGTTGGTTACCCAAAGTGGAAGGTTGATATGTAGAAAGCAGCAAGTTTGCCTTAGCGAAGATGCTAAGGTTTAGTATCGAACCAGTAGGACCCCAACAGATACAAGAAGGTGGTGAAGTGAACAATGGCGCCGTTTACAACCGAGGTTGCTAACTTCACCTGGACTTGCACACACAGCAAATAACTTTGCTTGCCAACGAGTACAGAGGAGTTGTCAATTACTCCGGCCTTGTTGTTTACAAAGGATAAAACGTACTGGATAATAATGATAGTGATAGCAACAGAAATTAAATAAAGCAGTAAATTGATAGTGGGTGTAAACAGTATTGGAAATATGGACCGGGGTCCTATGATGTTCACTAGTGATGTCTCTCTCCCAAAAGACGATAAAATAGCCATGCGAGGTAAAAAATTTACAGCTGGGCAATTGAAAGGATTATGTGCGTAAACCAATGCTAACTATGCTATAAAGAAATAAAGATGCTCAAAATCATGGGCGGTACGCCAAGACAAGTAGACCGAAACCCATCTGCATCTACCTACTAATCATCCACCATGATGTGATCTTTGTTGTGATCATTGGCTATGTTAATCTAGGGTGATCCCATGATGTTTCCCCTTCTTCTATATATTGGATTTGATGTACTCACTTGATCCTATCTAGTATAATCCCCGAGACCATGGTGACAGCGGTCTATTGGACATGGGTTAGAAGAATATTATCATGAGTGATTTCCTCTTTTGTGTGTGGATTGAAGATTGAGAGTCTCTTGGTGCTTGTCTTTGACTATCCTTTAGATATGTTGTGGTGATTGTGGTACTCTCTTTGGATGGCCGCGGTGACATTGGGAAATCCATAGATTGAAAACTACGAACTCTGAGGCGTGCTTTTGTAGCCCTACACAATTCTCGTCCTCTCTTGACCACAAAGGAATGACCTCCGAGTACGTCTCCATTGCATGTTTTATGGGAAATATCATGTGATTAGACTATGTTAATGTTGTTGGGAGTTGCCACTAGTGAAAGTATGAAGCCTAGGCCTTGTTTCCACCATTGCAATACCGTTTGTGCTCACGTTTATCACTTGTTTGCTTGCTGCACTTTTTATTACAGATTTATATTACTTTGTTTTACCACACCTATCACCCATATTTTACCATCTCTTCGCCGAACTAGTACACCTATACATCTCCTAGTTGTATTAGGTGTGTTGGGGACATAAGAGACTTCTTGTATCTTAATTGCAGGGTTGCTTGAGAGAGACCATATTCAACCTCTACTTCCCTGAGTTCGATAAACCTTAGGTCATCCACTTGAGGGAAATTGCTGATGTCCTACAAACCTCTGCGCTTGGAGGCCCAACATAGTCTACAAGAATAGAAGCGTGTGTAGACATCACTACTAACCACTGGGCCAAGCCTCGGCTGGGGAAGGCCGGCCCACATGGGCGAGGAGGCCCACCAGGGGCTTGCGGTGGTTGGGGACTCGTCCCGATCCCGTCCTGGATCTGGTCGTCCCGAGCAGGAGGGGCGGCGGCGCCGGCCATCCTCCGGCGAGGTGGGCGAGCGCGGGGAGGGCGGCTGGAGGAGGAGAGCGGCTCCGGTTGAGGGAGGAGGCGGTAGAGGGCAGGCAGGAGGCGACGGGGTCCCAGGCGGCGGAGGTCGAGGTCCAGGGGTGGCTGCTTCTGCTCCTTGCGTCCATGGAGGCTCGGCGCGCGCTTAGAGGAGGAGGGTGAGCTCGGGGTGAGGAGGAGATGAAAGGGAGGCGCAGGGGAGGCCATGACCTGCTGCGGCGCATGGCGAGATGGCATGCGGCGGCCGGCCGGCGCGCGGCTGGTGCGCAGGCGGCGCGGAGGAGCTCCACGGGAGGGAGAGCACGGGGGAGCTTGGCTACAAACCCCCAACTGGTGACGTGTCCCTACGGGGATCGTCCGATTTGGATCGTGCGGCTTAGATCGATGGTGGCAGACCAATCGGAGCTGGAGGTGAGGGTTGGTGGGAGGTGGCGGCGCTGGGTAGGGCAGGAGCGGAAATTGAGGTGGCTTGTTAGGGTTTGTCCAGATTTGGAAGGTAGCGCCTACTATATGTAGTAGGTGGGTGTTTTGGAGGGGTTTCGGGCCACAAAATGGCCCGTTTCGGGTCCGGTTTTCGGGTGGGCTAGAATCCGAAGATAAGAAAGAAATCTGGGGGCCCAGCTAATAGCGCGCGCGACATTTTGTAAATACGCCCCTCGGGTTGCATCGACTACTATGCCTGGCACATCCGAACGTTCACCTACCCGACGAAGTCGGACACGCGCGAAATTTGAAACACAGCATCGCCACACTGTAAGAACGTCGTCTACAACGTTTCACGCCCAACCGAGATGACGATTAACTCCCGATAAAAATAACCCATCTAAATATAAATGGGGGGTTTTCCGCACCGATGGTTATGGCTGGTCCTATGCGGGTTTTCGCGACGGTGATCGGGTGAAACCCGGTGTCGCAAAGGTCGAGTGTCAGGGTGGTAAGGGTCCGTCTCCGTCCGGTACGAGATAAGAGGGGGAAAATAATCGCCGATCGATTAAATCGGGGATGCAAACACCACAAAAAAATCAGACAATCAAATAATTTACACCGAAAACAAATTTTTTAATTTTTGCAAAATCTGGGCTGTTACACGTATTTTGGGCAATCCGTGTTTCTTTTCAAAAACCTACAAATTAGTTGAGAACTCTAGCTACTAGTTGTATCACTACTCTTCTGAGGGGTCGAATATTAGAGTACACTCACGTACCATGAGTCGAGGATGCGCAAGGATAACCAAACCCCCATACAATCCTCCTCGAGGTACTTGTCTCTTTGTGAACCTCCTTACTAGATTGAGAGTTACCGATAATAAGTGCATGAGTTCTTCGGACTAATGTGAGTATTCGAAAGTTGACACTTCCACCTTCCCATATTTTGCTAGCCTTCCCTGTGCCGTGCATTGCTT
Source organism: Bromus sterilis (assembly GCA_950022295.1). NCBI lineage: Eukaryota > Viridiplantae > Streptophyta > Magnoliopsida > Poales > Poaceae > Bromus > Bromus sterilis. The sequence goes on from OX465599.1 coordinate 88,226,469, forward strand.
TCTTTTCATTCCGAGAGTTAGCGTCCACTTTCGCCGGTACATCCAAACCCTTGGCATGATACGCTCTGTCATCATAAACCTCCTTATGTCCTTCCTCAAAACAGCCACCATACCTACCTATCAAGGCATTTCCATAGCCTTTCCGAGATACATTGTCATGCAACATCCATCTTCTCATGACTTGATCTTCATGTCATACATGCTACTTGCTTGATCGATGAGCCGCATGCTAGTTGGGCCTTGCCCTAATCATTGCTACATGACGCGCTAGTATCAGTGTATATCCTGCTACACTGGCAGAGGCATACATTTGCATACATCATGATATTTACATTTTCTTTATGATTCGAGTACTTTGTAAAGTGTGAAAGATCTTCTATACTTTCTGTAATATATAGAGTGTTGCCCCTAAAGAGAGGAAAATATCCCAAAGTGGACAAATTAAAAGATCCCAAAGAGGACAAATTAAAAGATCCCAAAGAGGACAAATGAGAGTTAAATAGAAAGAGCCATTGAGGCCACCAAAAAATAAAAATAAAGAAAGAAAAAGAAAAAATAGAAAGAAAAATAATAATAAAAAGAGAGAAGGGGGCACACTACTATTCTTTTTTGAGAAGATCCACACTCGTACTCCATCTTGTATCTTGTACTCCATAGAGATCATCATTCATGCATATAACTATGTGGGGACCTTGACACTATATAACTTGGCTTGTATATTCCAATGATGAGCCTCCTCAAATGAGCTCTAGGTCTTCTTGAGCAAGAAAGTTGGATGCACCCCCACTAGTTCCATTGGAGAGCTTTTAGCTCATATGTGCATCCGTTGCATGGCAATCCCTACTCCTCACATCATATCTATCATTTGGCTTTCTCTCGCCTATTATTTTCCTCATTGATGTGAGCCTTTCACAACTTTTTGTCTTCCTCCTCCACCATATTCTCTCTTTGCCATCCTAAGTGTCAACTTTCTTGCTTACGCTCATCGATTGCATGAGTGCTCAAAATATCGAAAAGGAGTGGATCATTTTGACTTGTACCTGGCTAGTGGTCTGGGGATGAGTCAAGATAAGATTCCAAAGAAGACCAAGTGTGACACTTTAGTAGATTGAGTTCTCAACACAAAAATACTTTTTTCTCGTATATCCCTATCCCCTTTCTTGCACGCAAATACCATTTGGAGACATTCGAGTCACGGACAGCGAGAGCTCTTGCACCTTTATGTTCTTATGTTGCTTGTTTCAATACTAGATATAGACTCTTGTCTGTTATGAATTGAATTGAATTGCATGCTTTGATTACTTTACTTACAATGTTCTTATATGGTTGTTAGCATGTCACCACAGAAATTATGCTTTTTATCATTTACCTACTCGAGGACGAGCAGGAATTAAGCTTGGGGATGTTGATACGTCCAAAATGTATCTATAATTTCTTCTTGCTCCATGCCTCTTTTGTGTGATATTGCTATGATATTGATGAACATCCATACACTTTTGATCATATTTGGACTAACCTATTAACTCAGTGCACCCCAGTGTCAGTTCCTGTTTTCTGCTGTTTTTCTATTTCAGGTTTCCCCCTTATTAAAAGTACCAGAAAAATTCCGGGAAAATATAGGAAAAATCACCGTACCGGAAGCTTGGCGAAGAGCCTAGGAGGGGCCAGAGGGGAGCCAGGGGGCGCCTGGAGCCCCTGGCCCACCTCTGGCTGCCCCCTTTCGCCTATTTATTCCCCGTGACGAGAAACCCTCGGGGACGGAAACCTTTTTCGCGATCTCTCCTCTGTTCCTCCGCCGCCGCGCTTCCAAGTTCGGGAGCACCAGAAGACCTCTTCCCGGCACCCTACCGGAGGGGGGAATCACCTCCGGGAGCTTCTCCACCACCATCGATGCTTCCCGGATGAACCGTGAGTAGTCCACCTTGGACCATGGGTCCATGATCAGTAGCTATGTGATGTTCTCCTCCCCTCTTTGTTCTTCATGGATTAGACCTCGTGAGATGCCCTACATGATCGAGGCACATATGTAATCTTTCTGCTGTTGCTATGCTGAGTTTGCTGGGATCCGATGGATTATGAGATTATGTTCAGATTGTGATTGAGTTATATATTTCATTCTCTTCTTTTATATTTATGTTCTTGAGTAACTCTTGCATATTCTCCGTTGTTGTTTATTGCTTTGGCCAAGTAGTAGGTAGTGACTCCAAGAGGGAGCGTTATGCATGATTGTGGGTTCATGCCCCCCGATGACTAGCTTGAGTGACAGAAACATGAGTCTAGGGGATGTGTTGTTGCCACAAGGGGGAAAACAACAGTGTGTGTACTTGCGGTTGCAAGGATTGTTTACTTTACGCAAAGTTCTTTAATGCAGTTTTCCGTTGCTTTGAGCACTTTGGGTGGGATTCGCAGCTTAATACCAGCGAGATGTTCTAGATAGATATCTCAAGGTGGATGATTAGTGGGTAGATGCAGATGGATTTCGGTCTACTTGTCTTGGCGTACCGCCCGTGCTTTTGATCCTCTTCCTTTCTGTTTTGCATAATTAGCATTGGTTTGTGCACATAATCCTGTCAATTTCCCAGCTGTAATTTGTTTACCTCGCATGGCTGTTTTATCGTCTTTTGGGAGAGAGACATCACTAGTGAACATCATGGGATCCAGGTCCATACCTCCACCACTGTTTACACTATCAATTTACTTTCAGTATTTACTTTTCAGTTGCTATCACTATCATTATTATCCCATGCGTTTTATCCTTTGTAAACAACAAGGCCGGAGGAATTGACAACTCCTTTGAACTCGTTGGGAGAAAAGTTATCTGTGTGTGTGCAGGTCCAGGAGAAGCAAGTGATTATCTTCAAACAACGCCTCACTTGCCGAACCACCTACTTGTCGACCCAGGAGTCCTACGGGTTCGATACTTTAAACCTTAGCATCTTCGCTAAGGGAAACTTGCTGCTACGCTACATCTCACCTTCCACTTGGGGTAACCAACGAGGGACGAGAAGTTATCTCGTGTATCAGCGCATGTAGCAATGATTAGGGCAAGGCCCAACTAGCATGCGGCTCATCGATCAAGCAATTAGCATGTATGACATGAAGATCAAGTCATGAGAAGATGGATGTTGGATGGCAATGTAACTCGGAAAGGCTATGGAAATGCCTTGATAGGTAGGTATGGTGGTTGTTTTGAGGAAGGATATAAGGAGTTTTATGATGACAGAGCGTATCATGCCAAGGGTTTGGATGTACCGGCGAAGGTGGACGCTAATCCTCGGAGTGAGAAGAAAGCAATGCGCGACACAGGAGAGGCTAGCAAAATATGGGAAGGTGGAAGTGTCAACTTTCGAATACTCACATTAGTCCGAAGAACTCGTGCACTTATTATCGGTAACTCTCAATCTAATAAGGAGGTTTCACAAAGAGACAAGTACCCCGAGGAGGAGTGTATGGGGGTTTGGTTATCCTTGCGCATCCTCGACTCATGGTACGTGAGTGTACTCTAATATTCGACCCCTCAAAAGAGTAGTGATCCATCTAGTAGCTAAAGTTCTCAACTAATTTTGTAAGTTTTGAAAATAAACACGGATTGCCCAAAATACGACATCTATCACTAATAGGCTAAAGCTCTTGACACCAAAAGTCCAAACATTACTCAAAACAATACCTCAAAACTATTGCAAGTTACTACTACAAAAGAATAGCAACCTCAATTACCTACTTGAAGTCAAGACACAAAACTCAGTGCAACAGGCAAACTCTCTAAACAAGATAAAAATGAAAACTCAAGAGAGTTCCAGCAACAAACAAAACAAAAGCTCTCTAAAAAGATAAGCATGAAAAATAAGAGCTAAACATGACAGTAGCTATGAAAAAGATAAAGAACACACAGAACAAAGATAAGCACGAAGAATCCTATGTTGTGTTCTAGATTTCGAAACTGGAGCGTGTTTCTCTCCCACACAAAGTGGGTTCTAACTTGTTATGAACAGCAATCAAAGCTAAAGAAAACTAAAAATAAAACCTAAGAGCGAGACGCTCGAAGCATAGCACATAACGCATGAAGTGATAAAAATATAGTGAAACGAGAGACGAACGAACTGATAATTGTTGATGAAGAAGGGGATGCACGGGGGCATCCCCAAGCTTAGACGCTTGAGTCTCCTTGAATATTTCTTGGGGATGCATGGGGGAATCACCAAGCTTGAGCGCTTGACACTCCTGAATCTTCTTTCATCATCTTCCCTCGCACACTTGAAAACTCCCTTCATACATAACTCATCATAATCTGATTAGCGAGGTTAGTACCCATAATAAAATAATTTTTCCCTTACTGTAAATAAGGATATTCTTTAAGAGATACTGTTTCTCAAGATTTCCAAAAAGTTTTTGCAAAGAAAAAGCAAGCTTAAGGTTTGCAAAATGAAGAAGAGGCAAAACAGGACAGAATCTGTGAAAAATAGACCAGCAGGTAGAAACGTATTTTTTTAGGGATACTTCTGCAACTCAAATCAAAAAACTCGGAACATACGAAAGTTCTGTAATTGTATAGAGCACGCTGTGTAATAATTTCAGCTCAAAGATGAACTGGGATTTTTCTGTGATTTTTCTAGTCACGAGGACAGAATCTGTTTTCTGGACAGCATGTCACAACTTTCACTTCCCTTGTCATATGAGGCTATAAATGGCACAAAGCTTGAAAAGTGAAGATACAATGATGTGGCTACAGTAGTAACAATCATCAAGACCACTAAAAACAGAAGAAAAACAAAAACGAAATCCTAAATTCGTTGCGGGCTGCCTCTCGAAAGCGCTTCTTTAAATCCATTAGCTAGGCTCAATGCAAATAGACCAAGTTGTATCCATTGAACCATCATCAAGATCATCAAAAAGCTCTTCAATAGTACAACTACTCTTAAGAGGTCTTTCAAATAAAGGCCTAATAAAGATACTTCTAGGAATAAAAGCAAAAGGCAGAAGATCAATTGGAGTTTCATTTATTCTATTAAAGAGAGGTATCTCTTCCAAAGTCTTCACAGTTTCAACCCCTTTGGCAATAGATAGATTATTTTTGAAACGAGGAGCCTTTGGAACGTAAACGAACCTAGGTTCCTTCTTTGCCGGAGTTTCCACCTTTTTGGCTTTGATTGAGGAAAAAGTAGTTCCTAGAGTGTTAATGATTTCCTCAATCTTATCAATCCTAGAAGGCTCCAAGTCATGGGATTTGATGGTCTCCAAGGTTTTGAAAATTTTATGCATGGAGCTATCGAGTCTATTCAAATTCCCTTGAATCTTACGATCCAACTCATTTATCTTATTAATGCTTGTCATCTCTAGCTCTATCTTTTCAAGTTTTTTCATAATGTGAGCTAGGGTAATGTCCTCTTGAATGCTAGCAACAGGGAGATTTCCAACAAGATTTTCCATAACACTAAGAGCTTCCCAAACTGGGACTTCTAGGAAATTCCCATTGATAGCAGTATCTAGAATAAACCTATTCCAAGAAGTAATACCAACATAAAAGTTTCTAAGCAGGATAGTAGTGGATTGCTTTTTGGTGGCTCTTTTTTGAGAGTCATTAATTCTATACCAGGCATCTTTCAGACTTTCACCACCTCTTTGTTTAAAGGTGAGAACTTATGCTTCACCAAAGGAAAAAGGGCCAGACATAATGACAACTACTAGCAAGTGATACGTCCAAAACGTATCTATAATTTCTGCTTGTTCCATGCATGTTTTGTGTGATATTGCTATGATCTAGATACACTTTCATACACTTTTGATCATATTTGGACTAACCTATTAACTCAGTGCACCACAGTGCCAGTTCCTGTTTTCTGCTAATTTTCTATTTCAGTTTTCCCCCATATAAAAAGTACTCCAAAAATTTGGGAAAAATCAGATAAAAATCAGCGTGAAGGAACCTACCAGAAGAACATGGGTGGGGCCAGAGGGCCACCACCAGGGGCCCAGGCGCCCTGGTGGCGCGCCCTAGGGCCTGGCCGCGCCAGGGGGCGCCTGGACCCCTGGTGGCCCCCCTGGCTGCCCCCCTTCGCCTATATATTCTCCGTGATGAGAAACCCTCGAAGAGAGAACCCTTTTTCGCGATCTCCCCTCTGTTCCGCCGCCGCCGCGCTTCCGAGATCGGGAGCACCAGAAGACCTCTTCCCGGCACCCTGCCGGAGGGAGGGCCGACCTCCGGGAGTCTCCTCTCCACCATGGATGCTCCCCGGATGACTCGTGAGTAGTTTTCTTTGGACCATGGGTCCATGATCAGTAGCTATGTGATGTTCTCCTCCCCTCTTTGTTCTTCATGGTTTAGACCTCGTGAGCTGCCCTACATGATCGAGGCACTTTTGTAATCTTTCTGCTGTTGCTATGATGAGTTTGATGGGATCTGATGGATTATGAGATTATGTTCAGATTGTGATTGAGTAATATATTTGGTTCTTATCTCTTATATTTTTGTTCCTAAGTAATTCTTGCATGTTCTCTGTTGCTGTTTATTGCTTTGGCCAAGTAGTACGTAGTAACCCCAAGAGGGAACGTTATGCTCGATTGTGGGTTCATGCCCCCCGATGACACGCTTGAGTGACAGAAACATGAGTCTAGGGGATGTGTTGTTTCCACAAGGGGGAAAACAACGGTGCTTGTAACCGCGGTTGCAAGGATTGTTTACTTTACGCATAGTGCTTATTAATGCAGTTGTCTGTTGCTTTGGGTTTACACTTTGGGTGGGGCTCGCAACTTAATACCAGCGAGATGTTCTGGATAGATATCTCAAGGTGGATGATTAGTAGTAGATGCAGTTGGATTTCGGTCTACTTATTTTGGCGTACTGCCCGTGCTTTTGAGATTCTTCCTTTCTTTTGTAGCATAGTTAGCATTGCGGTGCGTTCATAATCCTGTCAATTTCCCTTCTGTAATTTGTTCACCTCTCATAGCAGTTTTATCGTCTTTTGGGAGAGAGACATCACTAGTGAACATCACGTATCCCGGTCCATATCCTCATTACTGTTTCCACGCTCATTTACTTTTCTGCTTTTACTTTTCATTTGCTATCATTATCCCTTGTGTTTGATCCTTTGTGAACAACAAGACCGGAGAGATTGACAACCTCTCTGAACTTCGTTGGGAACAAAGTTATTTGTGTCTGTGTGCAGGTCCGCGTCAGTTGCGCCGCTGACACCTACTTATCATCTCTGGAGTCCTACTGGAGACAAACCTTGGTATCTTTACTGAGGGAAATTTGTTGTGTTGCTACATCACGCCTTCCACTTGGGGCTCACAAACGAAGGGCGAGAAATCACTATCATCACCTCGCACATCAAGCCAAATTTCTGGCGCCGTTGCCGGGGACTCTGAGTGCTAAGATAGGGGAGTTGCACACTACCCTCTACCTTTGTTTTTTAGTCTTGTTAGTTTACCTTTCAGTTTTTATCTTGAGTCTTATATCAAAAATCACAAAAAATCTGCCACACTTGCTGCTGCTATGGGTTCCAATGAAAACACCAAGTTGTGTGACTTCACTAGTCACAACAACCAAGACTTTATCTACACCCCCATTGCCACACCTGTCACTTCAGCCACCTCTTATGAAATTAAACCTGCCTTGCTAAACCTTGTTATGAGAGATCAATTCTCTGGTGCTGGAGATGATGCTGCTTTACACTTGAACAATTTTGTTGAATTATGTGATATGCAAAATTATAAAGAAGTAGAAGGTAATATTGTTAAGCTCAAGCTCTTTCCTTTCTCTTTAAGGGGAGAAGCTAAAATCTGGTTTCAATCTTTGCCTAGGAATAGCATACACTCTTGGGATAAGTGCAAAGATGCTTTTATAGGGAAGTACTACCCACCTACTAAAATTATCCAATTAAGGAGTAACATTATGAATTTTAAGCAATTGGATAACGAACACGTTGGCCAAGCTTGTTAACGAATGAAATCTCTTGTTAAGAAATGCCCTACACATGGTTTGACTACCTGGATGGTTATACAGACTTTTTATGCACGCTTGAACTTTACTTCGCGGAACCTGTTAGATTCGGCCGCGGGAGGAACCTTTATGTCAACTACACTTGGTGCTGCCACGAAGCTTCTCGATGAGATGATGACCAATTATTCCTAATGGCACACCGAACGCGCTCCAACAGGTAGGAAGGTAAACTCTGTCGAGGAAGTTACCTCCCTCAATGAAAAAGTTGACTTAATTATGTCTCTACTTACCAAGCAACCCTCTATTGATCCTCGTGATGTCCCTTTAAATTCTTTTGTTGCCCAAGACAAGTAGATGTGAACTTTATTGCTAGAAACAACTTCAACAACAATGCCTATAAGGGTAATTTTGCTAGCAATCCTAGACCGTTTCCATCCAACTATAGGAACAACAACACCTACCCTAGCAACAAGAACCCCTCTTCTGAACTGGAAAACATGCTTAGAGATTTTATCACTACCCAAAAAGCCTTCAACAAAAATGTAGAGGAGAAATTAGCTAAATTAGATAATCTATCTTTGAAGGTAGAAAGGTTAGCCCTTGATATTGAGATGCTTAAAATTAGAACCTCTCCCCTTGAGGAGAACAACGCCACTCCTATTAATGCTATCCAATTACAAATTAATGAAAATATTAGGATGATGGCTAAACTTAAAGAAAGGTGGGCTAGAGAAAAAGAGGAAGAGGATAGAATTAAGAGCCTTCCTACACACCACACGGTTGCCACTATCCAAATTGTTGAGGACACCCAAAATATTAGCACCCAATGCACTCCTAGTCCCGTTGGACCTATTAATGGTGATGCTAATACCTCAACCAAAGATGAAGAAACTCCTATGAACATAGAAGGTTTCAAACAAGTGAGCCTAGACGACACTACTACCACCTTTGATAGTAGTGATATTGATTTTGATAGTTGCACCCTCTCAGAAGTTATTAGCTTGCTACACAAAATGTCTAGAGACCCCCACACTAGCACACTTAATCTTGCCTTCATGGAGCATATCACAAATGCTCTCATCAAAGCTAGGGAGGAGAAGCTTACAGTAGAAGCCTCCATACCTAGGAAGCTAGATGATGGTTGGGACCCTATGATCAAAATTAAATTAAATAACTTCTCTTGCTACGCTTTATGTGATGTTGGAGCTAGTACCTTCGATATGCCCAAAAGAATATATGATATGTTTGAATTGAAGCCCTTTGAGCCTTGTTCTTTTGGTGTTCGTCTTGTTGATTCTTCCGTAAAGAAACCTTTGGGGAAGATCGACGATGTTCTTATCATTGTCAATAACAACTATGTTCCCGTTGATTTTATTGTTATGGATATAGAGTGTGAACCTTTATGTCCAATTATTTTGGGACGTCCTTTTCTTCGCACCGTTGGTGCGGTTATTGACATGAAAGAGGGGAATATAAAATTCCAATTCCCTCTCAAGAAAGGGATGGAACACTTCCCTAGAAAGAAAATCAAGTTACCTTTTGAGTCCGTTACTCGGGCTAGTTATTCTCTTTCTCTTGACAAAACTTGATTCTTCTTTTGCATCATGCCTAGCTTAAAGGCATAAAAGAAAGCGCTTTCGGGAGGCAGCCCGCAACGAATTTAGGTTTTTCTTTTGCTTTTTGTTGTGTCTTGATGTTTGTTACTGCTGTAGCAACATCATTGTATCTTTATTTTTCAGCTTTGTGCCAAGTTATAGCCTCTTATGATAAGGGAAGCAAAAGTTGTGACGTCCTGTCCAGAAAACAGATTCTGTCCCTTGACAGAAAAATTCGAATCAAATCACCAGATCATCTTTTTGATATGAATTGTTTTGACAGCGTGCTCTATACAATTGTGAAACTTCCGTATGTTCTGAGTTTTTTGATTTGAGTTGCAGAAGTGCCCCTAAAAAATTCTTTACTACCTGCTGTTCTGTTTTTCACAGATTCTGCCACGTTTTGTCTCTCCTAACTTTTGTAAACCTTAAGCTTGCTTTTTATTTGCAAAAACCTTTTGGTACTCTTGAGAAACAGTAGCTCTTCAAGAATATCTTTACATCCAGTGGAGAAAAAATATTTTATTAAGGGTACTAACCTCTCTAATCAGCTTATGATGAGTTATGTATGAAGGGAGTTTTCAAGTGTGCGATGGAAGATGATGAAAGAAGATCCAGAAGTGTCAAGCGCTCAAGCTTGGGGATGCCCCCATGCATCCCCAATAAATATTCAAGGAGACTCAAGCGTCTAAGATTGGGGATGCCCCCGTGCATCCCCTTCTCCATGAACAATCATCAGTTCGTCCTTCGTCTCACTATATTTTTATCACTTCATGCATTATGTGCTATGCTTGGAGCGTCTCGCTCTTAGGTTTTATTTTTAGTTTTCTTTAGTTTTGCTTGCTGGTCATAACAAGTTAGACCCCATCTTACTTTGTGTGGGAGAGAAAGACCCTCCACTTTCAAAATCTAGAACACATCATAGGATTTTTCCTGCCTATATTTTTGTTGTTCTGTGTTCTTTATCCTTTCATAGCTGCTGCCATGTTTAGTTTTAGTCTTAGTTTGTCTTTACCAAGAGCCTTGGCTTTTGTCTAGTTGTTGCTGGAACTCTTTTTAGTTATCATGTTTATCTTGTAAAAGAGAGTTGGTTGTTGCACAAAGTAGTGTCTTGTCTTGGAAGTAGGTAATTGAGGTTGCTATTTAATTCTAGTAGTAGCTTGCAATAGTTTTGAGGTATTGATGTGAGTAATGTTTTAACTTTTGGTGTCAAGAGCTCTAGCCTATTAGTGATAGGTGTCGTATTTTGGGCAATCCGTGTGTATTTTCAAAACCTACAAAACTAGTTCAGAACTCTAGCTACTAGATGGATCACTAATCTTTGGAGGGATCGAATATTAGAGTACACTCACGTACCATGAGTCGAGGATGCGCAAGGATAACCAAACCCCCATACACTCCTCCTCGGGGTACTTGTCTCTTTGTGAACCTCCTTATTAGATTGAGAGTTACCGATAATAAGTGCATGAGTTCTTCAGACTAATGTAAGTATTGAAAGTTGACACTTCCACCTTCCCATATTTTGCTAGCCTCTCCCGTGCCGTGCATTGCCTTCTTCTCACTCCGAGAGTTGGTGACCACCTTCGCCGGTACATCCAAACCCTTGGCATGATACGCTCTGTCATTATAAACCTCCTTATATCTTTCCTCAAAACAGCCACCATACCTACCTATCAAGGCATTTCCATAGCCTTTCCGAGATATATTGCCATGCAACATCCACCTCTTCATGACTTGATCTTCATGTCATACATGTTCCTCCTACACTGGCAGCGACATACATTGCATACATCATGATAGTTACATCTTCTTTATGATTTTGAGTACCTTGTAAAGTGTGAAAGATCTTCTATACTTCTTGTAAAATAGAGTGTTGCCCTTAAGTGAGGAAAAGATCCCAAAGTGGACACAATAAAAGATCCCAAAGAGGACAAATGAGAGTTTAATAGAAAGAGCCATTGAGGCCAAAAAAAATACCAGAAAATAGAAAAAAGAGAAAAAAAGAAAAAAAAAGAGAAAGGGGCAACACTACTATCCTTTTGAGAGATCCACACTAGTACTCCCTTTATATCTTTGTACTCCATAGAGATGATCATAATGCATATAGCTATGTGGGGACCTTCACACTATAGAACTTGGTTTGCATATTCCAAGGATGAGCCTCCTCAAACGAGCTCTAGGTCTTCATGAGCGAGCAAGGTAGATGCACCCCCACTAGTTCCATTGGAGAGCTTCTTAGCTCGTATGTGCATCCGTTGCATGGCAATCCCTACTACTCACATCATATCTATCATTTGGCATCTCTTGCCTATGATTGTCCTCATTGATGTGAGCCTTTCTCATTCCTTTTTGTCTTCCTCCTCCGTACTCCTCTCTTTGCCATCCTAAGTGTCAACTTTCGTGCTTACGCTCATCCATTGCATGAGTGCTCAAAATATTGAAAAAGGAGTGGATCAAATTGACTTGTACCTGGCTAGTGGTCTGGGGACGAGTCAAGATAAGATTCCAGAAAAAGACCAAGTGTGAAACTTTAGTAGATTGAGTTCTCAACAAATAAATGTTTTTTCTCGTATTCCCTATCCCCCTTGTTGCACGCAAACACCATTTGGAGACATTCGAGTCACGGACAGCGAGAGCTCTTGCACCTAATGTTCTTTTGTTACTTGTTTCAATGCTAATATAGACTCTTGCATGTTATGACTTGATTTGAATCTCTAACCTTGATTGCTTTACTTTTCAAAGTTCTTATATGGTTGCTAGCATGTCACCACAGAAATTATGTCGTTATCATTTACCTACTCGAGGACGAGCAGGAATTAAGCTTGGGGATGTTGATACGTCCAAAACGTATCTATAATTTCTGCTAGTTCCATGCATGTTTTCTGTGATATTGCTATGATCTAGATACACTTTCATACACTTTTGATCATATTTGGACTAACCTATTAACTCAGTGCACCACAGTGCCAGTTCCTGTTTTCTGCTGTTTTTCTATTTCAGTTTTCCCCCATATAAAAAGTTCTCCAAAAATTCAGGAAAAATCAGATAAAAAATCAGCGTGAAGCAATCTTCCGGAAGAACCTGGGTGGGGCCAGAGGGCCACCACCAGGGGCCCAAGCGCCCTGGTGGCGCGCCCTAGGGCCTGGCCGCGCCAGGGGGGCGCCTGGACCCCTGGTGGCCCCCTTGGTTGCCCCCCTTCGCCTATATATTCTCCGTGATGAGAAACCCTCGAAGACAAAACCCTTTTTCGCGATCTCCCCTCTGTTCCGCCGCCGCCGCGCTTCCGAGATCGGGAGCACCAGAAGACCTCTTCCCGGCACCCTGCCGGAGGGAGGGCCGACCTCCAGGAGTCTCCTCTCCACCATGGATGCTCCCCGGATGACTCGTGAGTAGTTTTCTTTGGACCATGGGTCCGTGATCAGTAGCTATGTGATGTTCTCCTCCCCTCTTTGTTCTTCATGGTTTAGACCTCGTGAGCTGCACTACATGATCGAGGCACTTTTGTAATCTTTCTGTTGTTGCTATCCTGAGTTTGATGGGATCTGATGGATTATGAGATTATGTTCAGATTGTGATTGAGTAATATATTTGGTTCTTATCTCTTATATTTTTGTTCCTAAGTAATTCTTGCATGTTCTCCATTGCTGTTTATTCCTTTGGCCAAGTAGTAGGTAGTAACCCCAAGAGGGAACGTTATGCTCGATTGTGGGTTCATGCCCCCCCGATGACACGCTTGAGTGACAGAAACATGAGTCTAGGGGATGTGCTATTGCCACAAGGGGGAAAACAACGGTGCTTGTAACCGCGGTTGCAAGGATTGTTCACTTTACGCATAGTGCTTTTTAATGCAGTTGTCTGTTGCTTTGGGTTTACACTTTGGGTGGGGCTCGCAACTTAATACCAGCGAGATGTTCTGGATAGAAATCTCAAGGTGGATGATTAGTAGTAGATGCAGTTGGATTTCGGTCTACTTATTTTGGCGTACTGCCCGTGCTTTTGAGCCTCTTCCTTTCTTTTGTAGCATAGTTAGCATTGCAGTGCGTTCATAATCCTGTCAATTGCCCTTCTGTAATTTGTTCACCTCTCATAGAAGTTTTATCGTCTTTTGGGAGAGAGACATCACTAGTGAACATCACGTATCCCGGTCCATATCCTCATTACTGTTTCCACGCTCATTTACTTTTCTGCTTTTACTTTTCAGTTTCTATCATTATCCCTTGTGTTTGATCCTTTGTGAACTACAAGACCGGAGAGATTGAAAACCTCTCTGAACTTCGTTGGGAACAAAGTTATTTGTGTCTGTGTGCAGGTCTGCATCGGTTGCGCCGCTGACACCTACTTATCATCTTTGGAGTCCTACTGGAGACAAACCTTGGTATCTTTACTGAGTGAAATTTGCTGTTGTGCTTCATCACGCCTTCCACTTGGGGCTCACCAACGAAGGGCGAGAAATCACTATCATCACCTCACACATCAGCAAGGTAACTATTTTTTTGTTTATTGATAAAGAGAACTAAAGCAAAAACTGAAACGTAAACTAACAAGACTAAAAATCAAAGATAAAAGATTGTGTGCAACTCCCCTATCTTGAAGAGTGGAGTCCCCGGCCACGGTGCCAGAAATTGCTTTTGATGGTACGATTTCTCGCCCCCTCGTTGGTTACCCAAAGTGGAAGGTTGAGATGTAGAAAGCAGCAAGTTTCCCTTAGCGAAGATGCTAAGGTTTAGTATCGAACCAGTAGGACCCCAACAGATACAAGAAGGTGGTGAAGTGAACAATGGAGCCGTTTACAACCGAGGTTGCTAACTTCACCTGGACCTGCACACACAGCAAATAACTTTGCTTGCCAACGAGTACAGAGGAGTTGTCAATTACTCCGGCCTTGTTGTTTACAAAGAATAAAATTCACTGGATAATAATGATAGTGATAGCAACAGAAATTAAATAAAGCAGTAAATTGATAGTGGGTGTAAACAGTATTGGAAATATGGACCGGGGTCCTATGATGTTCACTAGTGATGTCTCTCTCCCAAAAGACGATAAAATAGCCATGCGAGGTAAAAAAATTACAGCTGGGCAATTGAAAGGATTATGTGCGCAAACCAATGCTTACTATGCTATAAAGAAAGGAAGATGCTCAAAATCATGGGCGGTATGCCAAGACAAGTAGACCGAAACCCATCTGCATCTACCTACTAATCATCCACCTTGAGATATCTATCCAGAACATCTCGCTGGTATTAAGTTGCAAATCCCACCCAAAGTGTAAACTCAAAGCAACAGACAACTGCATTAAAGAACTTTGGGTAAACTAAAAACAATCCTTGCACCCGCAAGTACAAGCACCGTTGTTTTCCCCCTTGTGGCAACAGCACATCCCCTAGACTCATGTTTCTATCTCTCAAGCTAGTCATCAGGGGGCATGAACCCACAATCATGCATAACGCTCCCTCTTGGAGTCACTACCTACTACTTGGCCAAAGCAATAAACAGCAACGGAGAACATGCAAGAATTACTCAAGAACGTAAATATAAAAGAGGAGAATCAAATATATTACTCAAACACAATCTTAACATAGTCTCATAATCCATCGGATCCCAACAAACTCAGCATAGCAACAGCAGAAAGATTACATATGTTCCTCGATCATGTAGGGCAGCTCACGAGGTCTAATCCATGAAGAACAAATAGGGGAGGAGAACATCACATAGCTACTGATCATAGACCCATGGTCCAAGGTGGACTACTCACGGTTCATCCGGGAAGCATCCATGGTGGTGGAGAAGCTCCCGGAGATGATTCCTTCCTCTGGCAGGCTGCCGGGAAGAGGTCTTCTGGTGCTCCGATCATGGAAGCGCGGCGGCGGCGGAACAAAGGAGAGATCGCGAAAAAGGGTTCCCGTTACAGGGGTTTCACGTCACGAGGGATATATAGGTGAAGGGGGGCAGCCAGGGGGGCCACCAGGGGTCCAGGCGGCCCCCTGGCGCGACCCCACCCTAGGGCATGCCGGGAAGGCGCCTGGGGCCCTGGTGGGTCCCCTATGCCCCCCCCCCCCTCAGTGATTCCCGAAGCTTCTTCTACGCTGATTTTTTATTGTATTTTTCCCGAATTTTTGGAGCACTTTTAATATGGGGGAAACCTGAAATAAAAAAACAGTAGAAAAAAGGAACTGGCACTGGGGTGCACTGAGTTAATAGGTTAGTCCAAATATGATCAAAAGTGTATGGAAGTTCATCAATATCATAGCAATATCCTACAAAAGAGGCATGGAGAAAGCAGAAATTATAGATACGTTTTGGACGTATCAAGATATAACAAACCCGCTGCCTCAAACAAAAGGGAAATGATCAAGCCGCCATGCGGAGAGGGGATGAGGGCGCAAGGATCAGGCGACAACACTTGTAACGCGCAGTCACAAGCAACACTGTTTTATCCCTAATGGAAACATCACATTCTCTAGTCTAATGTTTCTGTCACTAAAGCTGAACATCAGGAGGCATGAATCACAATCTACTACTTGGCCAAAGTAATAAATTAAACGAAAAACATGCAAAAACAATAAAGAACACACTATAAAAAATAATTAATATAGAACTTCAAAAATCGGAACATAATCTCATAGTCCATTGAATCCCAACAAACACAACATAACAACACAATAACTATAACATTTATGTCTTGATCATGATAGGCATCTCATAAGGACTAAACGTTGAAGCACACGATTGCTGGATATAATACATCAACTAGTTTGCTGCCATGAACCCTACGTCCAAGGAGAAACTCCTCACGGCGCATCACGAAGGCAACCATGGTAAAGGAATGGCCTCCGGAGATCAATTATCCCTCTGGCAGGGTGTCGGGATAGAACTTCTGGTGATCCTGATCTTGGGATCGCCATGGCGGCGGAACAGACATGGAAACTGGAAAATGGGCTCCTCCTCGAGGATTTTTCGGAAAACGATGAATAAATAGATGCAAAGGAACCAGGCGTGGCCCCACCTGTCCAGGTGGCCATAGGGAGGGACCCCCTCCTGGTCGTGCCAAGGGGCGCCTAGCCAGGGGATGGCCCTCCCCCTAGGCCGCCTTTCGGGCTTTTGGAGTCTTCCGACATTTTGGAATTTTCGGGTAATATTAATTTCTCACCTTTTTCTGTGATGCATATATAGAAACTGACACTGGGCAGTAGGTTAATAGGTTAGCCCCAAATATATTGTAAAATGATATGAAAGTGAATGAAAATATATAGCAAAGTCACACAAACAAGCATGTAACAAGGAAAATTATAGATATGTTTGAGACGTATCAGTGAGGTGCTTAAGCACTTCGTGTGTCTTGCCATTTCATGTGGTGCATCGGTTTGAGTTCTCTCCAAGGATTCTTCCTACTGAAATTGAAGTTGAGAAGATAGTTACTCTTGAGTGCATTGGAACTCTAGAGTTTGTTCCTTTTGGGTGCATTGGCCCCTAGAGGCTTGTTGTTGTTGTTGTTGTTGTTGTTGTTGTTGTTGTTGTTGTTGTTGTTGTTGTTGCAGAGCTCAATCATTATGGTGGAAGGCTCAGGGACGCTTCGAGAGCCAACAATTAGGTTGTGGAGATTGCCCAGAGCATTTGTACGGGTATGGTGACCGCCCCCAAGGGTTGCCAATTGTACGGGTTCGTTGACCAACCTCAAGTGTCCCTTAATGGAATCACGACACCTCGCATTAGTGAGTGCGTGAGGAGAACAATGTGGCCCTAGCAGGCTTCTTGGGGAGCATTGTGCCGCCACACCTTCAACAAATGGAGACGTACTTCTCAAAAGAGAAGGAACGTCGATAACACATCCTTGTCTCCATCGACTCCACTTGCGGTTACTTCTACCTTTACTTTGTGCAAACGTATTACCTTATTTATATTGTGATTACTGCTTAGCGGCTTCCCGCCCTTCGTTGGTGAGCCCCAAGTGGAAGGCGTGATGCAGTTTAGCAGTGAGTTTCCCTCGGTGAAGATACCAAGGTTTGTCTCCCGTAGGACTCCGGATATGATAAGTAGGTGTCAGCGGCGCGACTGACGTGGACCTGCACACAGACACAGATAACTTTGTTCCCAACGAAGTTCAGAGAGGTTGTCAATCTCTCCGGTCTTGTTGTTCACAAAGGGTAAAACACAAGTGATAATGATAGCAAGTAAAAGCAGAAAAGTAAAGAAAGCTTGAAACAGTAATAAGGATATGGATCGGGATACGTGATGTTCGCTAGTGACGTCTCTCTCCCAAAAGACGATAAAACTGCTATGCGAGGTAAACAAATTACAGAAAGGCAATTGACAGGATTATGAACGCACCGCAATGCTAACTATGCTACAAAAGAAAGGAAGAGGTTCAAAAGCACGGGCAGTACGCCAAAATAAGTAGACCGAAATCCATCTGCATCTACTACTAATCATCCACCTTGAGATATCTATCCAGAACATCTCACTGGTATTAAGTTGCTTGCCCCACCCGAAGTGTAAACCCAAAGCAACAGACAACTGCAATAAAAGAACTTTGCGTAAAGTAAACAATCCTTGTGACCGCGGTCACAAGAACCGTTGCTTTCCCCCTTGTGGCAACAACACATCCCCTAGACTCATGTTTCTGTCACTCAAGCGTGTCATCAGGGAGGCATGAACCCACAATCTAGCACAACGCTCCCTCTTGGAGTCACTACCTACTACTTGGCCAAAACAATAAACAGCAACGGAGAACATGCAAGAATTACTTAGGAACAAAAATATAAAAGATCAAGACCAAATATATTACTCTATCACAATCTGAACATAATCTCATAATCGATCAGATCCGATCAAACTCAACATAGCAATTGCAGAAATATTACAAAGGTGCCTCGATCATGTAGGGCAGCTCACGAGGTCTAAACAATGAAGATCAAAGAGGGGAGGAGAACATCACATAGCTACTGATCACCGACCCATGGTCCAAGAAGAACTACTCACGGGACCTCCGGGGAGCATCCATGGTGGAGAGGAGACTCCCGGAGGTCAACCCTCCCTCTGGCAGGGTGCCGGGAAGAGGTCTTCTGGTGCTCCCGATCTTGGAAGCGCGGCGGTGGCAGAACAGAGGCGAGTTCGCGGAATAGGGTTCCTCCTCTGGAGTTTTCCCGCGACGGGGGATATATAGGCGAAAGGGGGCAGCCAGAGGTGGGCCAGGGGCCCCAGGCGCCCCCCTGGCGCTGCCAGGGGTGGGGCCGCGCCGGGTGGCCGCCTGGCCCCCCCTTGGCCCCCCTCTGGCCCCTCCCGGGCTTTTCTCGAAGCTTCCGTCACGCTGATTTTTTATCTGAATTTTCCCGAATTTTTCTGGCACTTTTTATATGGGGGAAAACTGAAATAGAAAAACTGCAGAAAACAGGAACTGGCACTAGGGTGCACTGAGTTAATAGGTTAGTCCAAATATGATCAAAAACGTATGAAAGTGTATCTAGATCATAGCAATATTACACAAAACATGCATGGAACGAGCAGAAATTATAGATACGTTTTGGACGTATCAACATGCCCAAGCTTAATTCCTGCTCGTCCTCGAGTAGGTAAATGATTACAAGCATAATTTCTGTGGTGACATGCTAGCAACCATAAAAGGACTTTGAAAAGTAAAGCAATCAAGGTTAGAGATTCAATTCAAGTCATAACATGCAAGAGTCTATATTAGCACTGAAAGAAGTAACAAAAGAACATTAGGTGCAAGAGCTCTCGCTGTCCGTGACTCGAATGTCTCCAAATGGTGTTTGCGTGCAAGAAAGGGGATAGGGAATACGAGAAAAAGATTTATTTTTGTTGAGAACTCAATCTACTAAAGTGTCACACTTGGTCTTCTTTGGAATCTTATCTTGACTCGTCCCCAGACCACTAGCCAGGTACAAGTCAATTTGATCCACTCCTTTTCGGTATTTTGAGCACTCATGCAATGGATGAGCGTAAGCACGAAAGTTGACACTTAGGATGGCAAAGAGATAATATGGTGGAGGAGGAAGACAAAAAGGATGAGAATGGCTCACATCAATGAGGACAATCATAGGCAAGAGATGCCATATGATAGATATGATGTGAGGAGTAGGGATTGCCATGCAACGGATGCACATACGAGCTAAGAAGCTCTCCAAAGGAACTAGTGGGGGTGCATCGAACTTGCTCGCTCATGGAGATCTAGAGCTCGTTTGAGGAGGCTCATCCTTGGAATATGCAAGCCAAGTTCTATAGTGTGAAGGTCCCCACATAGCTATATGCATAATGATCATCTCTATGGAGTACAAAAATATAAAGGGAGTACTAGTGTGGATCTCTCAAAAGGATAGTAGTGTTGCCCCTTTCTCTCTTTTTATTTGTTTTTCTCTTTTTTCTATTTTTTTGTATTTTTTTGTGGCCTCAATGGCTCTTTCTATTTAACTCTCATTTGTCCTCTTTGGGATCTTTTGATTTTGTCCTCTTTGGGATCTTTTCCTTACTTAAGGGCAACACTCTATTTTACAAGAAGGTAAAGGAAATCTTTCACACTTTACAAGGTACTCAAAATCATAAAGAAGATGTAACTATCATGATGTATGCAAGGTATGTCGCTGACAGTGTAGCAGGAACATGTAAGACATGAAAATCAAGTCATGAAGAGGTGGAAGTTGCATGGCAATATATCTCGGAAAGGCTATGGAAATGCCTTGATAGGTAGGTATGGTGGCTGTTTTGAGGAAAGATATAAGGAGGCTTATGATGACAGAGCGTATCATGCCAAGGGTTTGGATGTACCGGCGAAGGTTGACACCAACTCTCGGAGTGAGAAGAAGGCAATGCACGGCACGTGAAAGGCTAGCAAAATATGGGAAGGTGGAAGTGTCAACTCTCAATACTTACATTAGTCCGTAGAACTCATGCACTTATTATCGGTAACTCTCAATCTAGTGAGGAGGTTCACAAAGAGACAAGTACCTCGAGGAGGAGTGTATGGGGGTTTGGTTATCCTTGCGCATCCTCGACTCATGGTACGTGAGTGTTCTCTGATATTCGACTCCTCAGAAGAGTAGTGATCCATCTAGTAGCTAGAGTTCTCAACTAGTTTTGTAGGTTTTGAAAATAAACACGGATTGCCCAAAATACGACACCTATCACTAATAGGCAAGAGCTCTTGACACCAAAAGTTCAAACATTACTCACAGCAATACCTCAAAACTATTGCAAGCTACTACTAAAATTAAATAGCAACCTTAAATACCTACTTCTCAAAACAGGACACAACTCAGTGCAACAACCAACTCTCTTTAACAAGATAAACATGAAAACTAAAAAGAGTTCCAGCAACAAACTAAAAAAAAGCCAAGGCTCTTGCTAAGACAACGTAAGACTAAAACTAAACATGGCAGTAGCTATGAAAAGATAAAGAACACACAACAGCTAAAAGATAAGCAGGAAAAATCCTATGATGTGTTCTAAATTTTGAAAGTGGAGCGTGTTTCTCTCCCACACAAAGCAAGAAAGGATCTAACTTGTTATGAACATCAAGCAAAGCTAAAGAAACTAAAAACAAAACCTAAGAGCGAGACGCTCCAAGCATAGCACATAACACATGAAGTGATAAAAATATAGTGAGACGAAGGACGAACTGATGATTGTTGATGGAGAAGGGGATGCACGGGGGCATCCCCAAGCTTAGACGCTTGAGTCTCCTTGAATATTTAATGGGGATGCATGGGGGCATCCCCAAGCTTGAGCGCTTGACACTCCTGGATCTTCTTTCATCATCTTCCATCGCACACTTGAAAACTCCCTTCATACATAACTCATCATAAGCTGATTAGAGAGGTTAGTACCCTTAATAAATAATTTTTCTCCACTGGATATAAAGATATTCTTGAAGAGCTACTGTTTCTCAAGAGTGCCAAAAAGTTTTTGCAAAGAAAAAGCAAGCTTAAGGTTTGCAAAAGTTAGGAGAGACAAAACATGGCAGAATCTGTGAAAAACAGAACAGCAGATAGTAAAGAATTTTTTAGGGGCATTTCTGCAACTCAAATCAAAAAACTCAGAACATAAGGAAGTTTCGTAATTGTATAGAGCATACTGTGTAAGAAATTCAGCTCAAAAAGATGAACTGGGATTTTTCTGGAATTTTTCTGGTCACGAGGACAGAATCTGTTTTCTGGACAGCATGTCACAACTTTTACTTCCCTTGCCGTAAGAGGCTATAACTTAGCACAAAGTTGAAAAATAAAGATACAATGATGTTGCTACAGAAGTAACAATCATCAAGACACAACAAAAGCAAAAAGAAAAACCTAAATTCGTTGCGGGCTGCCTCCCGAAAGCGCTTCTTTAAAGCCATTAGCTAGGCATAATGCAAAAAGAAGAATCAAGTTTTATCAAGAGAAAGAGAATAACTAGCCCGAGTAACGGACTCAAAAGGTAACTTGATTTTCTTTCTAGGGAAGTGTTCCATCCCCTTTTTCAAGGGGAATTGGAATTTTATATTCCCCTCTTTCATGTCAATAACCGCACCAACGGTGCGAAGAAAAGGACGTCCCAAAATAATTGGACATAAAGGTTCACACTCTATATCCATAACAATAAAATCAACGGGAACATAGTTGTCATTGACAATGATAAGAACATCGTCGATCTTCCCCAAAGGTTTCTTTACGGAAGAATCAACAAGACGAACACCAAAAGAACAAGGCTCAAGCGGTTTCAATTCAAACATATCAAATATTCTTTTGGGCATAACGGAGGTACTAGCTCCAACATCACATAAAGCATAGCAAGAGAAGTTATTTAATTTAACTTTGATCATAGGATCCCAACAATCATCTAGCTTCCTAGGTATGGAGGCTTCTACTCTAAGCTTCTCCTCCCTAGCTTTGATAAGAGCATTTGTGATATGCTCCGTGAAGGCAAGATTAAGTGTGCTAGTGTGGGGGTCTCTAGACATTTTGTGTAGTAAGCTAATAATTTCTGAAAGGGTGCAACTATCAAAATCAATATCACTACTATCAAAGGTGGTAGTAGTGTCATCTAGGCTCACTTGTTTGAAACCCTCTATGTTCATAGGAGTTTCTTTATCTACTGTTGAGGTATTAGCGTCACCATTAATAGGTCCAACGGGACTAGGAGTGCATTGGGTGCTAATAGTTTGAGTGTCCTCAACAATTTGGATAGTGGCAACTGTGTGGTGTGTGGGAAGGCTCTTAATTCTATCTTATTCCTCTTTTTTCTCTAGCCCATCTTTCTTTGAGTTTAGCCATCATCCTAATGTTTTCATTGATTTGTAACTGGATAGCATTAATAGGAGTGGCCTTATTCTCCTCAAGAGGGGAGGTTCTAATTTTAAGCATCTCAATGTCAAGGGCTAAGCTTTCTACTTTCAAAGAGAGATTATCTATTTTAGCTAATTTCTCCTCAACATTTTTGTTGAAGGCTTTTTGGGTAGTGATACAGTCTTTAAGCATGCTTTCTAATTCAGAAGAGGGGTTCTTGTTGCTAGGGTAAGTGTTGTTGTTCCCATAATTGGATGGAAACGGTCTAGGATTGCGAGCAAAATTACCCCTATAAGCATTGTTGTTGAAGTTGTTTCTAGCAATAAAGTTCACATCTACTTGTTCTTGAGCAACCAAAGAATTTAAAGGAACATCATGAGGATCAATAGAGGGTTGCTTGGTAAGTAGAGACATAATTAAGTCAAATTTTTCATTGAGGGAGGTAATTTCCTCGACAGAATTTACCTTCCTACCTGTTGGAGCGCGTTCGGTGTGCCATTGGGAATAATTGGTCATCATCTCATCGAGAAGCTTTGTGGCAGCACCAAGTGTAGTTGACATAAAGGTTCCTTCCGCGGCCGAATCTAACAGGTTCCGCGAGGTAAAGTTCAAGCCTGCATAAAAAGTCTGGATAACCATCCAAATAGTCAAACCATGTGTAGGACATTTCTTAACAAGAGATTTCATTCTTTCCCAAGCTTAGGCAACGTGTTCATTATCCAATTTCTTAAAATTGATAATATTACTCCTCAATTGGATAATCTTAGCAGAAGGGTAGTACTTTCCTATAAAAGCATCTTTGCACTTATCCCAAGAATCTATGCTATTTCTAGGCAAAGATTGCAACCAGATTTTAGCATCTCCCCTTAAAGAGAAAGGAAAGAGCTTGAGCTTAACAACATCATCTTCTACTTCTTTATACTTTTGCATATCACATAATTCAACAAAATTATTCAAGTGTAAAGCAGCATCATCTCCAGCACCAGAGAATTGATCTCTCATAACAAGGTTTAGCAAAGCAGGTTTAATTTCATAAGAGGTAGCTGAAGTGGCAGGTGTGGCAATGGGAGTGCAGATAAAGTCTTGGTTGTTGTGACTAGTGAAGTCACACAACTTGGTGTTTTCAGTGGAACCCATAGTAGCAGCAAGTGTGGCAGATTTTTTTGTAGTTTTTGATAAAAGACACAAAGGTGAAAGCTGAAAGATAAACTAACAAGACTAAAAACAAAGGTAAAGGGTAGTGTGCAACTCCCCTATCTTACCACTCGGAGTCCCCGGCAACGGCGCCAGAAATTCTCTTGCTTAGCGGCTTCCCGCCCTTCGTTGGTGAGCCCCAAGTGGAAGGCGTGATGCAGTTTAGAAGTGAGTTTCCCTCGGTGAAGATACCAAGGTTTGTCTCCCGTAGGACTCCGGATATGATAAGTAGGTGTCAGCGGCGCGACTGACGTGGACCTTCACACAGACATAGATAACTTTGTTCCCAATGAAGTTCAGAGAGGTTGTCAATCTCTCCGGTCTTGTTGTTCACAAAGGGTAAAACACAAGTGATAATGATAGAAAGTAAATGCCAAAAAGTAAAGATAGCTTGAAACAGTAATAAGGATATGGACCGGGATACGTGATGTTCGCTAGTGATGTCTCTCTCCCAAAAGATGATAAAACTGCTATGCGAGGTAAACAATCTACAGAAAGGCAATTGACAGGATTATGAACGCACCGCAATGCTAACTATGCTACAAAAGAAAGGAAGAGGTTCAAAAGCACGGGCAGTACGCCAAAATAAGTAGACCGAAATCCATCTGCATCTACTACTAATCATCCACCTTGAGATATCTATCCAGAACATCTCGCTGGTATTAAGTTGCGAGCCCCACCCAAAGTGTAAACCCAAAGCAACAGACAACTGCAATAAAAGAACTTTGCGTAATGTAAACAATCCTTGTGACCGCGGTCACAAGCACCATTTTTCCCCCTTGTGGCAACAGCACATCCCCTAGACTCATGTTTCTGTCACTCAAGCGTGTCATCAGGGAGGCATGAACCCACAATCTAGCACAACGCTCCCTCTTGGAGTCACTACCTACTACTTGGCCAAAGCAATAAACAGCAACGGAGAACATGCAATAATTACTTAGGAACAAAAATATAAAAGATCAAGACCAAATATATTACTCTATCACAATCTGAACATAATCTCATAATCCATCAGATCCGATCAAACTCAACATAGCAATTGCAGAAATATTACAAAGGTGCCTCGATCATGTAGGGCAGCTCACGAGGTCTAAACAATGAAGATCAAAGAGGGGAGGAGAACATCACATAGCTACTGATCACGGACCCATGGTCCAAGAAGAACTACTCACGGGACTTCCGGGGAGCATCCATGGTGGAGAGGAGACTCCCGGAGGTCAATCCTCCCTCCGGCAGGGTGCCGGGAAGAGGTCTTCTGGTTCTCCTGATCTTGGAAGCGCGGCGGCGGCGGAACAGAGGCGAGTTTGCGGAATATGGTTCCTCCTCTGGAGTTTTCCCGTGACGGGGGATATATAGGCGAAAGGGGGCAGCCAGAGGTGGTCCAGGGGCCCCAGGCGCCCCCCTGGCGCGGCCATGGGTGGGGCCGCGCCGGGTGGCCGCCTGGCCCCCCCTTGGCCCCCCTCTGGCCCCTCCCGGGCATTTCTCGAAGCTTCCGTCACGCTGATTTTTTATCTGAATTTTCCCGAATTTTTCTGGCACTTTTTATATGGGGGAAAACTGAAATAGAAAAACAGCAGAAAACAGGAACTGGCACTGGGGTGCACTGAGTTAATAGGTTAGTCCAAATATGATAAAAATGTATGAAAGTGTATCTAGATCATAGCAATATCACACAAAACATGCATGGAACGAGCAGAAATTATAGATACGTTTTGGACGTATCAATTGCTTATATTTTTGTTGCATTACTTGTCATATAGGTTGCTCACCTAGTTGCACATCTAGAAAATCTATCTTTATTTGTGCACTTACTTTGTGATAGCCATAGTGGTTCTTGTTAAATGAATATTGCGATTACAGAGTTGTTTATCTTGCTTAGCATAAGTTGTTGGTGCACATAGTTTAGCCTAGCTTATTTAAGTTTTTTGCTTATCAAATTAACCTTTAGTTTTATTCCGCATTTGTTCAAGCCTAAACTGTAATTGCTTTAAGCGCCTATCGACCTCCTTTTTAGGCGACATCCATGTCCTTTCATTGTTCATTGGAGAACTGTTAAGAGAATTTTGAGGTATCTAAAATCCACTCAGGGACTTGGAGTTCAGATTGTTAAATCTCAGTCTATGCTTATTAATGCCTATTCTGATGCAGATTGGGCAGGGTGTGCTGATGATAGGAGATCCACAGGCGGGTTCGCTATTTTTTTGGCATCAATTCTTGTATCTTGGAGTGCAAGAAAATATGCCACTGTTCCAAGATCCAGTAATGAAGTTGAGTATAAAGCTCTAGCAAATTCTACAACAGAAGTAATGTGGATCGAAACTTTGCTACGTGAGTTAGATGTTAAAACTCCACCAGCTGCAAGGTTATGGTGTGATAATATTAGTGCCACCTACCTCTCATCTAATGTTGTTTTCTATGCATGAACAAAACATGTTGAAGTTGATTTGCATTTTGTCAGAGAAAGAGTTGCTCGGAAATTGCTTGATATTAAGTTTATCCCAAATGGAGATCAACTTGCAGATGGATTTACAAAGCATCTCACTTTGAGAAGGCTAGATGATTTTAAGTACAATCTCAACCTTGGTCGAATTACATAAGGCTTAGATTGAGGGGGAGTGTTAGACAATTAAGATAGTCTTGTAGAGATAGAGTTAGAGTATGTTAGTATCTAACCTTCTCATGCTTATCTAATTGTAACCTTCCTGTAATCTCTCTCAATTGGAACATATACCAATGACCGTTCCATTTGTAATCTCTCCGGTGTTGTCCCCTAAATAACATGTAGTCTCGTACCCGAGACAAAGGGTATCGCTACCACAATCTCGCACACGATCAAGGTTAGGCCACCTTTTCCGCTGTCCATCAGATCAAGATTGGGTACATGGTGACCTTCAAGTTGGTTACTCCCGACACACCCAAGGTCATCTTCTTTAATCATGATGTCACTGAAGTGGTGACCCAGTGTGGCAAGCATGACGACGCCTTCAATGTGAATGTCTGGGAGCGCTGAGTTTGGTTATTTATTAAGTGTCGTAATTATGTAAGTGGCATACTGGTTTGGATAAAAATTGTTTGTTAAGTGTCGTACTTATCTGATGTCTATTTATGTGTTTTGGCTTAGTTTCTGCATGCCTAGTGTGCTGGAGATTTCACCACCTCGATGAGGAAGTTATCCGACAACATGCAATGCATACAACCAAATGCCATGGATTGTGTTTCCGCTTAATAAACAAGCAGGCAACCAAACATCGTGTCTTCCATTTCTCCTCAGGCAGGTTAGAGGGTATGCAGATAACCAATCAACATGAATATATTAGTTTTTTACATATTTATCCTCAATCGTACTCCCACATCAGTATTGGATGGATAACCTACTTCTACATCAGTATCCACGGATCGGTTCGGTAGTACCTATTTTAGGGATCAATGTTAAAGATAGGGGAGGGCACTGTTAGGAAACTTTCATCCATGTTCCGTGTGTTCGGTGTATGTTCAGTTTTCGGTGTTCAAAAACCGTAATAACCGAAGAAACCGATCTATATGATGTCTATTGTGTTGTTTGAGGACTGAGGCGTACATGAACCTTTTTTCAAGAGATAGGTGTACATTTCTCTAGGAGTAAAAGTAGATATACGTGAATGTGAGTACGTCACTATGGCTTTGTAACCGTAATACATTTGCTGATTGGCCCAACCCTTGATTTAATGATAATACCTAATGCAAATCTCATGTTTACATATACGTAACTTAGCTTCACATTTGTTGATTGACCCAACTCTTGTCATTGTCTTGTGCATAATGTACAATGTAACTCACTGCTTGGAAAGTGATACACTTAGACTGATGGGTGCACATGTTTCGGTTTATTGGCTAACCGAACAAACCGAATCAATATATTTCGGTTAATATGGTTCGGTGGCTAATTTCTATTTGATAATTTTGGTTATCATTTTTCCAAAACCGAAATTATAAAAAACGTAAAAACCAAACCTATTAATCATATAAACCGAACGTCCAACCTAATTGAAGATATCATACTACTTTTTTCACTTTGCAAGTCACGGGTATAGACATACACCATGGCACTCTACCCCGACCACTGAGCCAGGGGTGTACAGGGAGGGACCGGGTGATCTCGACTCGTGACGCATGTGCGAGGTTTTTGGACGATTCCCACGACGAGGACCAGCCGGGGCCTCGTGCGCGCGCACTCCCGCGTGTGAGGATGCATGTCCGCTGGGTAATCCACCGGTATTTACTGCAAGGAATATTAACCGGTGAAGAAACTAATGGTCTGATGGAATATCGTAAAAAGAAAAGAAATGAAAGAGACCAGACCACTTTCAAAAAAAAAAGAGACCAGACCGATCGCACAGGCCTGAATTCTGACCTGGACCGCTGGACGCCGTGGGATGTGTGGTGGAGGAGGTGGGGGTTCACGGGCGGCTCCAAAGCAGTAGCCCATGTTTTCGACCCCACTAATCATCACCGAATTTGGTTCGAAAGATTCCTTCTGATATACTGGATCATTTATGTACCGATGTGGCGTAGTATGTCTGTGTACGTTTGTACTACTACCCCACCAGCCATTCAGGTACGTAGACTATAGAGGGCTGCAGGCACGTGGAACCCCTCTGGCGGCGACTAGGGTTTCGACGAGGAACTAGCGTGCGGCTGCCGATCTCTACGACGGGCTGCTCCCTGTTCGCCGGTGAAGATGGCTGCGGCATCGGCACTGGGCGGGTCTCAGGCGGGTCCGGGAGACACGAATCCGAAACCGTCGAAGACTCCATTGGAGGAAGCCCTTGGAAAACTGGATATCTCTGAGGAGGAAGCGACTCCTCTTGTGATTGATGATCGGGTTGAAGGAGGGGCAGTGAGGTGGCTGTTGGCGGGTAAGATCTTGAGCCGTAACTTTTTTCACATACAGACGATCGCGAATGCACTGCGCCCGGCATGCGGAAATACGAGGGGACTTAAGTTCCGCTCGATGGGATCCAATATGTTTGTGGCTGAATTTGAGAACAAGAGGGAGAGAGATTGGATTTGGGATGGCTCTCCGTGGCACATAAACAAGAATGCTATCATTCTGGCAGAATTTGATGACTGCATGCGCCCCGATGAAGTGAGTTTTGACCGGCTGCAAGTATGGGCTAGGGTCTTGGATCTACCCTATAATTTGAGGGATGAATCCTGGAGTTTGCCAATTGCAAAGATGCTAGACAGAAATGTGAAGGTAGCTCAGTTTGACCATGTTGGAGGCTATCTCCGTACAAGGATCACAGTTGATGTGGAGAAACCCCTTCGTCGATGGATTCTTATTGATTCTGCACGCCGGAAGAAAGTGGATCCATATGATATACAGTATGAGCAGATTCCTTTTTTCTGCTTCTCCTGTGGTAGGCTTGGTCACTTGGAGCTATACTGCAACAATCCCGGTTCACGGGATGAGAAGGGTGAGCTACCATTTGGACCGTATATGCGTGCCCGTGAAGAATACAAGAGATCGTCTTCTAGTGAGACTTCGTCTAATAAAGGGCAAAAGACGGACTCTGGTAGCAAGACGGGGACTAAGAATTCAAGCTCAAAGACCAAAGTGGATGGCAATGATGAAGTTGTCTCACCGTTAAAGAGTAAGCCGCAAAATAAACGGAAGGAAGGGCCAACCTGTGTCTATAAGCCAAAGCAGCTACTCTTGACGGCAGGAGAAGGTTCTGGTGAGAAAGGGAATGCTGAAGAAAACGCAGAGGGAGATGATCGGGAGGGTCTTGAGAGGGATAATAAAAAGAAGAAGCCTACACCTGAAAACTCGGCAGAGACCGCACCGCGGTCCTGCCGGGATCAATGAATTGCTTGAGCTGGAACTGCCGGGGGCTTGGGAACCCCGAGGCAGTTCGAGAGCTGCGCAAGATTGTGTGGCAGGAAGGTCCTGCCCTTCTCTTTGTCATGGAAACAAAGATTAGGGCGAAACGGGTGGAGGATTTAAAGTTTCAGTTGGTTTTTGTGGGCTGCCAAGCTTTTGACAGTGAGGGGCTGAGTGGAGGTATTGGTCTGTTCTGGTCGAAGGATTTGGAAGTGCAGGTCAAGAATCTGAGTATTAGTCATATTGATGCGGTAGTTCAAAAGGCTGATCGCTCTTCTCCTGAGTGGAGGTTTACAGGTTTCTATGGGGCTCCAAGGGCAGAAAACCGACATCACAGTTGGAGGTTCATG
This sequence comes from Bromus sterilis, assembly GCA_950022295.1. Lineage (NCBI taxonomy): Eukaryota > Viridiplantae > Streptophyta > Magnoliopsida > Poales > Poaceae > Bromus > Bromus sterilis. Next base: position 88,256,681 of record OX465599.1, read on the forward strand.
AGAACGTTGTATGCAATACAGCACTCGGCCTGGATGTGCGTGGGAGATTTCAACGAGACTTTGTCGGGCACTGAACACTTTAGTGCAGCGGCTGGGCCTGAATGGAAAATGCGTGCCTTTCGGGAAGTGGTGGAAGATTGCTCCCTTAATGATCTAGGATGGTCTGGTGTACCATACACATGGGACAATCGTCAACAAGGAGTGAATAATGTAAAATCTAGGCTGGACAGAGCCTTGGCAAATCCAGAATTTTTGCAAAGGTTTCAACACACTCGCGTGAGACACCTTAGTGCAATTGAGTCCGACCACTGTTTTGTCTGTGTGGAGTTGAGAGATCATGACCGAAGTGGTGGTAGAGGAACCAAACCTTTTCGGTATGAGAATATCTGGCAATCGCATGTTGATTATGATGCCATGGTCGCAGAAGTGTGGCGTCGGAACTCCCGTGGTGCCGGGCTGGCCAGTATTACTTCCACGTTAAATTCCTTACAATCTGAATTAGGGACGTGGGGAGCAAAGGGGTTTGGAGGGATTGCCAAGAATATAAAGAACCTTCAGAAGAAACTGGAGACAATTAGGAAACATTCAGTACGCAGAGGTCCTTCTGATGAGGAGAAAACTACTATGCAGAAGCCGCGGGAAGCTCTGAAATTGGAGGAAGTGTGGATGCGCCAGCGCTCGCGAGTTCCTTGGCTCAGGGAGGGGGACAGAAACACGAAGTATTACCAAGCGCAGGCCACGCAGAGGCGCAGGCTCAACCGGATTTCTGGGCTTCGTCGGCGTGATGGCTCTACTTGTACTGATGAAGATGCAGATAAGGAGGAAGTGCAAAATTTCTATCAAGAGGTTTACCTGTCTCAAGGTTATAATGACATGACGGAATTGCTGCAGTTTGTTCCAACTCGGGTCTCTCCGGAAATGAATGATGCTTTGTCCAAACAATACACACCGGAGGAGGTCACGCTAGCACTATTCCAGATGGCCCCGTCTAAAGCACCGGGGGTAGATGGGTTCACGGCGGGGTTTTTCCAACGACATTGGCAGGTTATAAAAGATGATTTGGTCCCTGCTTTTTTGGAATTTCTGCATGGTGGTGAACTACCTTTGGGTTTCAATGATACTTCCATCACGCTCATCCTAAGATGAGACATCCACAGCAGATTTCGCAATATAGGCCTATTTCCCTTTGTCCTGTAGCATACAAAATTGCAGCAAAAATGGTGACTAATAGGCTCAAGGGGTGGATGAATGACATCGTTGGCGAAGAGCAAAGTGCGTGTGTGCCAGGCCGTATCATCACTTATAATGTGCTAGTGGCTTTTGAGAGTGTACACACAATGAGGAGGAGGAAGAGTGGGAAGAACTACTCTTGTGCGCTAAAGCTTGACATGATGAAAGCTTATGACCGTGTAGAATGGCACTATCTCGAAGCAATGATGTTGCGGTTGGGTTTTACTATGGACTTTGTTCATTTGATCATGAAGTGTGTAACGTCCGTAAGATTTTCTGTTAAAGTGAATGGTGAATTGTTGCCGTACTTCACACCTTCCAGAGGTCTACGGCAAGGTGATCCCATGTCGCCGTTTTTGTTCTTATTGTGTGCAGAAGGTCTCACCTCTCTGTTGAATTCTTATGGATCATATGTGGATAGAGGGGTCCGGGCTTCTTGCAGATCACCTTGGGTAAATCATCTCCTTTTCGCTGACGATAGTCTCATCTTCGTTAGCGCAAAAGGTGACAGTGCTGACAGGCTCAATGAGATTCTGAATATTTATGCAGCCTGCTCGGGGCAATGTGTTAATAAGGAGAAGAGCTCAGTGTACTTCACTCCGAATACGCCGGATGCCACGAGAGTGGAAATGAAACAAAGGCTGGGTATTCCTGTCGAAGCATTCAGCGACAGATACCTCGGCCTGCCCACGGCAGTGGGGAGAATCACAAGTGGCACTTTTGACCACATTTGTGATCGGGCTCAGAGTAAACTGTATGGTTATTCGGAGAAGAATTTGGCGTGTGCGGGGCGTGAGATGTTGTTGAAATCGGTTATACAAGCGATCCCGACTTTCAGTATGTCATGTTTCCGTTTAACAAAAAAGGTTTGCAAGAAGATTACATCGATTATGGCCAGGTACTTTTGTTGCAGCAATATCGACAGGAGGGCTATGCATTGGGTCTCTTGGGAAAAGCTAGCATCGCCGAAGGAATCTGGAGGCATGGGCTTTCGGGATTTAGAGGCCTTTAATCTCTCCCTTCTGGGCAAGCACGGGTGGAGGTTCATGATGCATCCAAACTCCCTGTGCTCTCGAGTTATGAAGACCCGCTATTTTCCTGAGACAGATTTTATGGCTGCTACTTCTCCAAGAACGGCGTCGCCAATCTGGAGAGCTATTGTGGCAGGCCGTGATGTGTTGAAGATGGGGTTGATCAAGAGAATTGGGGATGGTTCATCAGTACATATTTGGCAAGACAAGTGGATTCCTGATACGCTCTCGATGACACCAATCTTCAAGCCGGAGAATACACCACTTCAGTATGTGCATGAATTGATTGATTCTGAAAATTGGACGTGGCACCATTCTCTTGTTAGGGAGACTTTCTTAGCCCCTGATGCTGCAGCCATTCTCAACATCCCACTGCGCAATGGAGGGGTGAGGATTTTCAGGCCTGGGCTTACGAACAAACTGGAATATATACTGTGAAATCGGCGTACCGTGCTCTGGTGACTCGCAAAGAGCGTTTGGCTCAAGAGGAAGGGGCGGATACCGGGACCTCAAGGACTGAAAGACAGCTATGGACTTCTCTGTGGAAACTTAAAGTTCTTCCAAAAGTACGAGTATTTTGGTGGCGAGTGTTGAACAATATTTTGCCAGTGGAACAATCTCTGAACCGTCGACATATTAAGGAGATCAACCGTTGCAATGTTTTCCTCGCTATGGGTGAGGATATGATGCATGCCCTCATATTTTGCACTCATGCAAAACGTTTCTGGTATGAAGCTGAGATGATATTCGATTTCCGTCTGCCGAGACTACACCCTAGTACTTGGGCGCGGGATATTGTGTGTGATGACAGATTTTTGGATGCTGATAGAGCCAAGATGATTACAGTTATGTGGGCTATTTGGCATTCTAGAAATAGATGGGTGCATGATGATGATCCCCTTGACCCGGCTTCAGCTGTGAGAAGAATCAGGGAGGATTTAGCTCTCTTGGATTTACCTCGACAAAAGGCTAGCATGCTTCCTGGACATGGCTAGCGGCCGCCTGAGGGTGGAACGATCAAGATCAATTGTGATGGTGCAATGGATCAAGAGTCGGGAAGAGGAGGAGCAGGAGGAGTCGCGCGTTCGGCTTCAAGCTTGCTGGGTTCGTGGAGCAAACCACATGATGGGGTGACCGACCCCTTGATTATGGAGACACTAGCTCTCCGGGAGAGTGTAATCTTCGCCAAGCTACGAGGCTATTCGGACGTCATAGTCGAAACTGATTGCTTGGTGCTGGTGAACTCTTGGACGTCTCGTCACACAGACCGTTCTGTTGTGACCCCTATTTTTGATGAGATTAGTGAGCTTTCCTCAGTTTTTAATTCTTTTGTAGTTCAACATGTAATAAGAACAGCCAATCTACCCGCTCATTTTTGTGCCAAGCGAGCTTGCACACTGATGGTGACAGATAGTTCGCTTGACTCTACCCCCTCGTTCTTGGTTAGCAGCCTCCTTGCGGACTGCCCCACGAACGCCTTTTTTGAATAAAGTTTCTCATAGTTTCAAAAAAAAAGCAGAGGCACGTGGGCGCGACATAGAAATAGAAAAATAATGGCAAAAATATATGAAAGCTGCAAGCCAGCGATGAAGACTACAGTAGCGTACATGTACGTGGCTGTCGGACTGAAAACACAGCATGCCCTTTCTCTCGCGGACATGTAAGGGCAACAAACACGCCGATGCAAATGGACGCGTGATTTGTTTGATTTTTTGTCTATTTGCGTTGGCGTATGAACAATTGTTCGTGCGTGTCTATGTTTTTCTGAACGCGTCGGCCAATGCGAGACGCTTTTTGTTCGTGTCAATAAAAACGTGAATTTCTTTCATGTCAGTCGCAGTGCCAGCGGCCCATGTCAGGACGCGTGCTGACAACAAAAAATACAGAGTTTGCTTCATGAATTCAAAGCTGGCTACACATGCCATCAACACAACCAAAAAAATCCACGCCCATTTCATTTGGCGTCTCCGATCAATCATCTGAATCAAGCATCTCATTTTGCATCCTCTTGAACAATACGCGCTTCCTCGGAGATACGATTTTCAAGTCAAGCTTCATAATATCCATTTTCTTCGTCATCAACACAAGCTTCATTTGCTTCTCTTCGATCTCAAGTTTCTTCTTTTGAATCTCGAGATACGCATTCATTTGCTCTTCCTTTTCTAGGCGCTTCTTCTCTTCTCTCGCCAACTTGCTCGTGGCTAAACCTTTCAAAGTTTCTTGCAAAGCAAGTGTTGCGGTCTCACGTTTGTCTTCGACTTTCGAGTTATTTTTTCTCTTGGCCTCTTCTCGGCTTCACCATGATCAACCACGGCGAACGGTCCTCCATTTTTCTTTTGAGCAGCATATTGCTTCCTAAACTTCGGCAACTTGCTAATTATGTTTCAACAATGGGTGAGGATGAAGGACTTGTTGCCATGTTGAACTTTAAACAATTGCAAAGCTTGAAAAGCCTACACATAATGATCATAAACAATTTAATGCGACACGCTCACTGTGGGAACAATTTTAATGTGCTAGGTGCTGCAGCATAACAATTTAATGCGCTGGGCGCTACAGCAGAACAATTTAATGCGTTGGGCGCGTTCAGCGCGCACTGTACCATGGCAACACGAAATGAAAAGACGGTAGCTGATCATACCATGTCAGCGAATCCGAGGCCACTCACGGGGCGATTTTCGATGGTCTCGATGGTGACGCAGAACTTGTTGTACTCTAGTTGAATCAACCCTCATCTTTTCTTGAGCGATTCCTCTGTTCGGTTGCTTTTCATTTGATATGGAGGATACATCTTGCACTCGTGATAGTAAGCATAGATCCGCCGCCAAACGACTGAGCATTTTTGCTCGGCGCCGGTCTTGGGATCTTGGCCAATATCTCTCCAAGCATTACAAATGAGCTCATCTTCCTTGATGGTGAACGCCTTGGTGCGGACACTTTGGCCCTTCTTTTTTGGCTCTTGCTTGTTGGGTGAGCTCATCCATGAATGTCAATGGCTCCTCAGCAATGTCAAGACCCTCATCGGTGCGTCATTCGTCTTCAGCGCCAGGGTCATGCATGACACCATCCTCATCCACAAAGTAGTGGGCGTCGGCGTCTGCGCCTGCTCCCGCGCCCACGACGCCCATCTCCTCATCTTGCGGGAAGGCGCAGCCGTCCTGGCTTTGCGTCTCGTCCAGATCGACGCTGGGTTGAGCGCCATCCTCAAAGATGAGATGGTCCATGGTCATGACGGCCTAGCTACTGATTGCGCCGTCATCGGCCGCGTCCTCTTGCTCTTCCTCGGCCCTTGGCATTTCGTCGAACAGCCTGCGGGGAGGCAACAAACTGTCCATGGAGAACTCCCTCGGGCGCTTCCTCCCTGCCTTGGAGCCACTGCCCTCATCAACGGGCTCGGCGTTGAGGTCGACGTCGATGGCACACATTGTAGGGGGCATCATCGTCGGCGCTTGCATCATCACCTCCGACGACGTGTCATGCGGCGTGGTCGACTAGCTCAGGCGCTTCAGAACGACTGCGGCGGTGGCGGCGGTGATGGTGGGCTTAGGAGGGGGAGGGCGTAGCCGGCGCCGCCGCTGAGATTTGACTCGGTCTCCATAAAAAAGCGCGGGAAACTTTGAGGAGAATGGAGGAAAATTGTGACGCTTTGTGTGATCGACGAGTAGGCCAAAAAAAGACAAGGGCGGGCGCTCGCGCGCGGCCGCGCATGTCCGCGCCAATACAAACCATCCTCAATTTTGGGCCGAAAATGGGTCAGGACGGACACGAAAACGGACAGGCGTCCGTTTACACCGACGCGTTGGGCTGAGATTTTTGTCCACGCCGACACAAAGGGACTAAATTGAACGAAAAACAAACACATAGGAGTTGCCCTAAGTGCATGCATGTCATACGAGGCCCATCTCCACTCTGCCCCGGCCTTTCGTTCTCCGGCAAGGAGGCACGTCGTGTCGACGAACACCTGTATGTACGTGCTAGACTAACCGCTCTCTATTGTCATTCTTTTTTCTTTTTTGTGTGTAGAGACTATCTAGTGTCATTCTAGTTAGTAGGTGCGTATACTGCTTGTTGATTAGAGACACTTTCATAAGTTTACCCCGTAAAATCATTATCTGGTTCGTTCTAAAAGAAAAATATTGTATAAAATCGATCGTGATAGAACAAATTTGGCATCCCGAACGGTATAATTCATAAATTTAAGAAGATAGATAGTTTACAATACATAATCATCGAAGTATACACCGAAGTTCATCATCTACTACCTAAACTAGATATTAGATAAACCCGTGGCGAAGGCGGCAGCTCCTCAAGGGTTGGGATCGAAGCGGGCACACGACACTGTATTCCTCGTCGAGGTCGTACGCTGCCTAGACCTCGACGTGGCGTATGGTTGTGCCATCGTCACCGACTACTACAACGTTGGTGGCGGCACGTACAGCCACGTCGGCTTTGGACAACCTGGTGGTGTACGACCACTAGTAGAAAACAGGGCTTTGGTTCGGGCCTCTCCAGCCCATTAGTCCCGGTTAATGCTTTGGTGCGGCATTGGTCCCGGTTTTTCTGGGGGCATATATCCCGATTCCAGACAAGAACCGGGACTAATGGGCCTCGCTTCTGGCCCACAACCATTAGTCCCGGTTTGTGGCTCAACCCGGGACGAAAGGCTGGTCATTAGTACCGGTTCCAGCCACAAATCGGGATCAATAATTTGCTATATATACCCCTCGCCGACGAGCATTGGTGCTCTGTTTTTTCGAGGAGGGTAAGGGGAGGGCTTTCTGGTGCTCTAGCTCACCTCCAATGCACATGATGTGTTCGATGAAATGCCCGAGCCACACTACTTAAGCTTTCTCCTCTTCAAGCTCGATCTCCAAGCTCCATTTTCCTCAAGATTTGTCGTTTAGGTTTAGCGGTCCGTCAAGTACCGTCCCTGTCTTCACCGCCGTCGATCGCCCACGCCTCTTGTTCTTATTTTCTTTCTAAAAGAAAACAATTCTTACTTTTATGATTAGATATATACTTGTCTAATTTTCTTATTTATATTATTGATTGTTATTATATAGTGCGATGGTTATGGTATCCGCACATGTCGGCCCTCGTCCTGTCTATCATTCGGATGTGGTATATATTATCTTTTATAACTATTTGGTTCATTTTTTGTTTATGACAATTATGCCGACCAACGTGACATAAAATTTATTTATCTAGGAGGTATGTGAACCGGAAATTCCAACCGACCCTATTGTCGAGAGGTTAAATTTAGTTAAAGAAGAAAATAATTACTTGAAGGAAAAAATAAAAAGAATGGAGGAGGAGAAGATGATATTGGAGTTGCATGTTGCGGATGTCGTAGATGGTCACAAGATCAAGATGAATGCAATGCGCTTGAAGATTAGAAAGATTAGAAAATATGCCATTCATAGCGAGGCTTGCTATCATTATGCCGTTGGATGAATTGTTACCTTGGTTGCGATTATGATCGCATTTGTTGTTGCACTGAAATTTTTATATAGTTTCAATGTATGGTTTAATTAGATGCTTTGGAGAGCCATATGTTGTTCAATGAGAACTATGTATGTACTTTGGTTTTAATGTGATGATGAACTTCTATTAATTTGGTCACTTGTCTATTCATGATGTTCTGTAATGGTTTTTGACACACTTCATTATATATAATGCACGCAGATGAACCGGCAATGGATGTACGGTGACAGACACACCTCCCAGTACATTAAGGGTGTGCATGAGTTTCTCGAACTGGCTGAGGCAAACAAGCAGAATGGTTTTATGTGTTGTCCATGCCCTACATGTGCGAATACGAAGTCTTACTCTGACCGGAAAACCATTCACGCCCACATGCTTTATAAGGGATTCATGCCACACTATAATGTTTGGACCAAGCACGGAGAAATAGGGGTTATGATGGAAGACGATGAAGAAGAAGAGTACGATGACAACTATGTGCCCCCTGAATACGGTTATGCTGCAACGAGGGAAGCGGACGATGTGCCCGATGAAGATCAATAGGAACCGGACGATGTGCCCGATGATGATTTCCGCCGGGTCATTGTTGATGCAAGGAGACAGTGTGAAAGTGAAAAGGAGAAGATGAAGTTCGATCAGATGTTATAGGATTACAAAAAAGGGTTGTACCCCAATTGCGAAGAGGGCATCACAAAGCTCGGTATCGTACTAGAATTGCTGCAGTAGAAGGCAGATAATGATGTGTCTGACAAAGGATTTGAGAAGTTACTGAAAATATTTAAGAAAAAACTTCCAAAGGATAACGAATTTCCCGACACTATGTACGCAGCAAAGAAGGTCGTATGCCCTCTAGGATTGGAGGTGCAGAAGATACATGCATGCCCTAATGATTGCATCCTCTACCGCGGTGCGTACGAGGATTTGAATGCATGCCCGGTATGCGGTGCATTGCGGTATAAGATCAGACGAGATGACCCTGATGATGTTGACGGAGAGCCCCACAGAAAGAGGGTTCCTTCCAAGGTGATGTGGTATGCTCCTATAATACCACAGTTGAAATGCCTGTTCAAAAACAAATAGCATGCGATGTTGTTGCGATGGCACAATGAAGACCGTAAGAAAGACGGGAATTTGAGACACCCCGCTGATGGGTCACAATGGAGAAAGATTGAGAGAAAGTATCGGGATAAGTTTGGACATGACCCAAGGAACATATGGTTTGGTTTAAGCGCGGATGGCATTAATCCTTTCTGGGAGCAGAGAAGCAATCACAGCACCTGGCCCATGACTCTATGTATGTTTAACCTTCCTCCTTGGATGTGCATGAAGCGCAAGTTCATTATGATGCCAATTCTCATCCAAGGCCCTAAGCAACCCAGAAACGACATTGATGTGTACCTAAGGCCATTAGTTGAAGAAATTTTACAGCTGTGGAATGGAAACGGTGTACGTGTGTGGGATGAGCACAAACAGGAGGAATTTGACCTGCATGCGTTGCTGTTTGTAACCATCAATGATTGGCCTGCTCTCAGTACGTCATTGGGTTTTGTGTCGACTTCATTCCTAGCCTTAAGAAGATTGGTCTCCCTGAATCGCGGTATGAGGGGAGACTGACTGGAAAAGGCACGATTGGAAGGGACTCAATAATATGCAGGGACGGACATTCTTGGTCTCAAGCACACTACAAAGTTCTACAAAACTTTATCTTAGTGGCCCGGTATGTCGATGAACACAAGAACAGTCTGCGCTCCAAACACCCGGAGGAGTGTGATGACTGGATTACACATGAACACATCAGGACTTTCGGCGATTGGTTGGAAACACGTGTCAGAGGTGACAACACCGTTTCTGATGAGCTGTTCTCGTTGTCCAGGGGACCATCTTCAACTGTATTGACTTACAAAGGATATGAGATAAATGGGAATACATTTTACACGATCGCCCAAGATCAAAAGAGCACCAACCAAAACAGCGGTGTCCGCTTTGATGCAGCAACCGAGAGGGGAAAGGACACATATTATGGTTACATAGTGGACATATGGGAACTTGACTACGGACATGACTTCAAGGTCCCTTTGTTTAAGTGCAAATGGGTCAATTTGTCAGGAGGCCGGGTACAAGTAGACCCACAGTACGTGTAACAGCCCAGTTTTTGCAAAAATTAAAAAAAATTGTTTTCGGTGTGAATTGTTTGATTGTCTGATTTGTTTGCGGTGTTTGCATCCCCCATTTATCGATCGGCGATTATTTTTCCCCCTCTTATCCCGTATCGGACGGAGACTGGCCCTTGCCACCCTGACACTCGACCTTTGCAACACCGGGTTTCGCCCGATCACCGTCGCGAAAACCGCACGAGACCAGCCGCAACCAACGGAACGAAAACCCCCGTTTAATAATTAAACGGGTTATTTTTATAGCGCGCCGGAAAGTGTTCTCGGAACGGTTCCAGCGCGAGGTGAATGCCTCCGGCTCGACGCACTGATCGCGCAGTTCGAAGTTTTACCCGAATCGGAGGTACTGCGGACCCCCGGCGGTCAAAAACGTAAACACCGCGCGCGCGAGAGAAAAAACGGAGATATTTTTGCAAACTGCCAGCCACCGGGGCTATATAAAGACCACCACACTCCCAACCATTTCTAGGGTTTCCCTAGCACAATTTTGCAGCCACACCCCCAATTTTGCTCAATTTTGCCCAATGAGTTCTGGACCGTCAGATCCGGAGATCCGACGGCCCGGATCGCGTCTAGCCAGCATCCTCTCTCTCTCCTCCTCACTAACTGCAGCCATCCCGTGGAGGCACCGGGCGCCGTCGCCTCCCGCCGGCCACCTCCGTTGCTCCACGCCGGCGAGCAACCGCCGGGCCGAGCCCGTTCTCTCCTTCTCCTCTCCCTTTCTCCTCTTCCCCCTCTCCTCTCACCGCGCCTCCTCTCTCTCTCCAGGTCGCGCCGCCGGAAGCCATTGATGGGGCAAGGTCGAGCTCGGGTTGGAGCCGACCGCCTCCTCCTCCTCGTCACCAACCCCGGCCGCGCCTGGATCCGGCACCCCAGCGCCGCCCTCCTCCGGCCCCACGCCCCCTGGACCTCCCCTCGTCGCGCCCCTCGCCGGAGGGCCGATGGCCGCCGCCGTCCTCATCGGGATCGGGCGGGATCCCGATCGGGATGCCTACCCCGTTGACCCCACGTGGGCCAGCTTGCCCCCAGGCGGCCCACCGCCTCCAGCCGCCCTGGGCCGGCCCCAGCCCAGGCCGGCCACCTCTCCAGGCCAGACGGGCCTCAGCCACTTGGGTGAGCGCCCCAGCCCTTTTTTTTATCTGTTGGGCTAGTAGATTTTGGCCCGTTTAGTTTTTTTTCTGCTAGGTTTTTTTTATTATTTAGGCAGAATGTATTAGCTTTTTGCAGTGCCCGTATCTTTTCACCGGTAGCTCCCATGGAGACGCTTTCTATATGAAAGTTGCTCCGTTTTGCGCGTAGATTATTAAAATGTTGCTTGTTTGTAACAGCCCACATGTAATAAGTTGCTATCACCATGTTTTTTTTACCTTCTCTGTTGGGCTTGTAACTTGGCATGATGGAAGTTTACATCTTTTCATGTGGTGATTCAAATTGGCATGGAGGTTGGAGTCATTTTGGATTGGTTTCTTTGGCATGCAAAGTGGCTCAAGAGGGGCAGTCATGGAATTTTCCTTGCCACATGCTCACTCCTCTTGATCCCAAACTTGACCTAGCCATTTCATTTCATATGGCAAGGGTTTTAAAACCCTCAAGGAATTTTTGCCACCAACAAAAACAGTAGCCCTAGTTCAAAGTGTTTTGAATTCAAAAACAGGGCCACATTTTTGTTGTTGCCAAAATTGGCCAAAGCAATTTTGAAAAATCTAGAAAAATGCAAGGATTAAGAATTTCAAACTCATGGAATTTTGAACCTTTTATTTTTCTCTCAAAACTCTCCAAAGTCCTTTTCCATTTAATTTTAAATAGAAAAGGTACTGTTTTGCTTGTGGACATTTTTCACTGCATGCAAAAAATGGTCAAACCAATTTTGGATGATCAAGCATCTTTTTAGGGGATTTATAAAAATATTTGAAATATTTTTCTGACCCCTAATTCCCTCTTTTTCTTTTATTTCTCCCTGCTGCTCATTTTTCTTCTGGAAACGGGCTGTTTTCTTCCCTCCAGCCCAGCTGGGCCGCATGGGCTCGGCCCACCCGAGCACGCCCGCTTCTTTTCTTTTTTCCTTTCTTCCCTCTCTCTCGCTGCCAGCTCGGGCCCGCATGTCATCCCCCTCCTCCCTTCACCTTTTCCCTGGACGCACATGGCGCCGTGGGGAGACGCCTGGACCTGCTGCGTCCACGTCGCCTCCCCCTCTGCCTATAAGAGCCCCCCCCAGGTGGCCTAGGGTTTCGTTTTCCCCCTCGGGTTGCGCCGCCGCCGCCTCCTCCGTTTCTTCTCTGTTCCGGCCGATTCCGCCATGGACAGGAGGTCCATGGCTTGAACTCCACGCCGCGCGAGCCGCCTTCGTCCACGACGTCGGCAGCAACGTCCAGCACGACCTCCTCCGAGCCGCTCGACCCCCTCTTTCCCCGTTGTGAGCTCGACTTCTCCTCCCCTGTTTCTGCTAGCACCTGTTCCGCCGTAGATTTCCGTCGAGACGCAGCTCCGATCAGTAGCGCGGCGAGCTCGTCTTAGCCGTAAAATGGAGCCACGGCACATCCAGCTTCGTCCAGCAGCGAGCAGTGGAGGCGTGGTGCCCTGTAGGAGATGGCATCGACGCCTGAAGCCCTCGCGCGCGAAACCTGAACCTGCACCTTTGTCAGACAGCAGCAGCCCCCTCCTTTTTCTTGCTTCAGAGTGCGCCGGCCTGCTCTTCTCGCGAGGAGCAGATCAAACGTAGCAACGCGAGTGGATGCCGAGCTGTTTCCCCCGTGTTGGAGTCCTGGATCGACCTCAAACGGGATCAAGGTCTCACCTTTCTGCCCGTCGACGTCAACTGAACCAAGTTCAGTTCAGATCGCGTTCGAGTTCAGTCGTAGCCCCGTAGTTAGTTTAGGTTCAGTGCGAAGCGTTACCTGTCGCAAACCGACCCGTAGCCGAGCTGGTCGAGTACTTGGTGTTGTAGCGCGGGGTTGCGGGTTCGAGTCCCCCTGGGGGCGGTTAAACCACCCCATTTTTTGCTCCTTTTGGAGGTGGCATGCGAGCCTACTGGGCTCGGCCCAATGCCTTAGCGCGCAAGGGGGAGCAGCAGCAGTGGGCTGCGGGTTGGATTCAGCCCAAGTGGGCTGGACCCCCTTTTCTTTTTTTAGGTATTCTTTTTCTTTTCTGATTTAAATTCAATTTGAGTTTGAATTTCAAATTCATTTCTGAATTTGGTCAACTTTTCAAACAGAGCCATCCCATATATCAATTTGGGGTAGTTTGAACTACTGATTGTAGTAGTGATACTCATTTTTGCATCTGACCCCTTCAAAATTGGAGTCGTGTCATTTTGCAAATAAAACCCCTATTGCTTTTATTTAAATTTTGGAGATTGGTTCAATTTGCAAATTGCCCATATCATATATGATTTTTGGGTAGTTTTGCACAAGGAGTTGCATGGTGATAATGTTTTCACCAACTGAACCCTTTTAAAAAAAATCATGAGGTGCAATTTTGCACTCAGCCCCCTGAACTTCAGTTGAATTTGCAACTGCTTATGCAAATTCAAATGGAGGCATATTATATATGTTTTTGGGGTACTTTTCTGCAAGGAATTCAGTAGTGATCTTATCTTGATGTGTTGAGCAACTTTTGAGACAAGGTGTGATCACCTGGCCCAGAAGCTTTCTGTCTGTCTGACTGCAACATCTCAGCTTCAGTGCATCTGAAATGTTGTTCATCTGATCTTGTCAAGGCAGTTCCATGCCATCTTTCTCTTCAAGTCAGCCTTAACATATTGTCATATGCTATGTGGCTGACCTCCAACAATTGTTGCACCTTCTTAAGTGTCAATTTCACCGACACTGCTCCGTCTCCGGAATCATTGTTTTACTTTCATGTTATCTAAATTCCTGTAATGCTTTGTTGTTCATGTCATGCTATCATGCTATTTACACCTAAGCTAAGGCTCAGACCAAAGCCATTACAATGTAAATAAAATGCATATGAAAGTGATGACTTGTCGTCATCACCTTCATTTAAACTTGACTAGACAGGGTCATATCATGCAAATAAAATCCTGATCATGTCATCCTTGTTTGAGTTGCTTCAGTTGCTTACTTGTGTGCCTTTTCCTGCCGGTACCTTACGTTAGCACCTGAGACCGCCGAGGAGACTTACGTGGAGCTGTCCGACACCGAGCACGAGGGTACCGTGAGTGCTGCTTCGACTACCTTACCAGGCAAGGGGGAGATCTGTGTCATTACTTTATAACTTTCTGCTCATGCCTAGCTGTAGATCTAGAACGTTATTGTTTGATCCTATCTACATTATATGCCATGTTTAAACCCATACAGCCATGATCCCCACATCCCAGCAAACCATTGATCTGCTAAGTTGCCGCTGCTCAGCCATTGCTTAGTATGGATAGAAAACTTGCTGCTTACCCTATATATTTATGGCTGGGATATCATGTTATAAAAGAAGTTGGTTGATATTTATTATTGTTAAATGATGTTAACTTATGTTCGACGAAAGGTGGAAGGCTGGACTATTCCCGTCTGGTGTTTTGTTCCATTTGAGTCACCTAGGACCCGAGTTCCGGGTATTGGTTCTTTGATCGAGCGTGCCTAATCGTGTGTGGGGTTTTATGGGGCCCCCTTGTCTTACCTACTTAGCCTCGTACATTCTAGTGGTGGCCCGAGCTGATTTATATTTGCAATGTGTGTGTGCTGGTTGGATCCCCAGTTGTTTCCAAACCAAACCAGGGCCAGGAGGACTTAGTTTCTTGGCTGGCCCACTTTGTCCGGCTGAGGACCCGGTCTCATAAGAGAACTAGCCGGTTATCCAAACCTGCGACAGACGGTAGAGACCGATTCGAGAGCGTGGCCAGCTTTTGAGTTGGGTGTCGACTCACCGGGGGCCACCCGGATATGTGCGATGTTAGCTAGAGGGACTCTGACGTTCCGGAGTTTCAGGCGCTTACCCAGCCAAGTGGGAACCGGGCGTACATGCGACGTCTATAATGGACAGTTGGTACACCCCTGCAGGGTAAATCTTTTCGAGAAGCCGTGTCCGCGGTTATGGACTACTTTGAGCCTACGTCCTGTTCATAGAATAACATCAATGTTAAGCAGGCTATAAAACTTGACAAACCGTGTGCGTGCCTTGGTTGTCTTTCTTCGTCCAGGGGGACCGAGAGAGAAACGAGGTTGTGTTATGTTTGCGTAAGTAGGTGGATAGCTGACTTACGACACGTTGTCACCGCAATTTCTCGGATCTCATCTTTATTCCGATAGCACGTGTAGCCACCATATATGCTAGTACGGCTGCAAACTGTCTATACCTTTACCTTACCTGTAACGTTAGTTATGCCGTAATGATATGTTCTCACCCCCGTTTACTTTTCCGCCTTTACCGCTTTGCCTGATCGGCCGCTGCAGTGGACTACTACCTCGACCCCAGCACTGGACGATACTTCGTGGAGGTGTCCCCGGAGGATGACGACGAGTACGACTACTCCGACCAGTAGGATCCTTAGTTGGGCTCAGACGTTCCCGTGGGTGGATTTATGTGTAGCCCTCTCTAGGGCAATTTGGATCTTGACCGTACTCGGTCCATACTTGCTTCCGCTTGGTGTATTGAGGAGATATACTCATGATTTTGTTGTATTAGACAGTGGCGTTGTATGCCATGCTCTATTTATCTCTACATGTATTTCCTTTCTTGTAGAGTTGTGTTTTCTATACCTGTTGTCGAGAATCCGGCAGCGACACGAGTGCGAGTGTCGTGCGCCGGATGGCGTTTGATGCGCTTCTAACTCCGACCGGACGCGAAAGCGACTAGTTAGAGTTAGTACCGCATCAGGGGCCTTACAACTTGGTATCAGAGCAGGACTGACTGTAGGACCCTTTACTGGCCGAAGTTGAGTCTAGAAACTATTTTGGTAGTTATATAGGAAAATTTTCGGAGAGTAGGACCTCTTTCTTTTTTCTTCTTATCCCACCCTCCCACCCCTTTTTCCGTGAGGAAGTGAAACGATTTTACTCTCTGTAACTTATCCCCTTTCAAAAGTCTAGGATCTCGTTTACATGAGACTCCGATTCCTCTATAATGTTTTGCTAGCGACGAGATGTGTTGGCGTCTTTGAGACCACTGAGCCGCCACTTGGGGTTGACTGCTCTACCTCGCTTACGGCGTACCCCAGGTGAACCGTCCATACAGGATTGGCGGGCATCCTATGGTAATATGGATGTGGTGTCTTTCCCCTATGGACGACCGCGATGGCGGGCCGCTCAGGGAAGATGTCTCATTGTGCAGGTTTCCAACCGCTCGTATATATATTGTTGTGTGCTCGCTAGCACATTGTTATATTGGATTCGGATGTTCTTGGTTTGGGAACTCCAGTAGCACCTAGTTATCGACTTTCCGGGTTAACCTTGGTGGAATTTCAGCCTTCGGCTTTCTCATACCTCATGAGGAAGTTTTGTTGTCAATTTTGCTTTAACTCTGGTTACTTCAATGATTCGTTCATGTTCTCATAGTGTTCCTGTATACAGGATGCCAAGAGCGAACATGCCGCCGCCAGAGAACCCTATCCTTGGGGAGGCTGTAGCTGCAGTGGCTCAGGGCACAGCTGCGATCCTTCAGTTGCTGCAG
Organism: Bromus sterilis; assembly: GCA_950022295.1. Taxonomy (NCBI): domain Eukaryota; kingdom Viridiplantae; phylum Streptophyta; class Magnoliopsida; order Poales; family Poaceae; genus Bromus; species Bromus sterilis. Next base: position 88,273,215 of record OX465599.1, read on the forward strand.
AACCAGGGTGCTCAAAGGAATGATCGACCACAGCACACCACACTCCAGCAGTTCCTGGCGATCAGCCCCCCCAGGTTCTCCGAGGCTCGAGACCCGCTGGAGGCGGATGACTGGATTGCAGAGATCAAGAAGCACTTCAAGGCCAACTCCGTCAGACCCGTCGACTACGTCACCTTCGCCTCCTTCCAGCTCCAGGGTGCTGCAGGCAGTTGGTTCTCGACGTACAAGGAGAACAAGGGTGAGACAGAGATCACGTGGGATGACGTCGTCAAGGATTTCAGAGCTGCTCATATTCCCAGTGGTCTGATCGAGAGGAAGCGCGAGGAGTTCTTAGCTCTGAGGCAGGGGGACAGGTCTGTGCAGGAGTATAACCTGGCCTTCGTCAGGCTTGCCAGGTACGCTCCAGAGGAGGTCTCGTCAGAGGCCAAGCGCATTGCCAGGTTCCGCGGTGGTCTTGCCCCGGACATCAAGTATGCGCTCACCTTGTCCACGCCGAGCCTGTTCTCAGAGTTCGTCGACCAGGCTATTAGACAGGAGTCAGCTGAGGCAGAGCGTTCCGCAGAGAAGAGGAAGCAGAGAGAGCACAGTTCAGCAGTGATGATCCACAAGAAGGCCAAGTCCTGGGTTGCAGACCCACAGCCTCAGCCGCAGCGCCAGCAGTTCCAGCAGAGGGGGGCAGTTGTCTGCACTTTTGCCCGCCCTCCCGTCCCAGTGCAGCACGGACCTCGCTCTACTCCACCACACGCGAGGCCGCCTGCTCCACAGGGCCAGCCCAGGCCAGAGATCACGTGCTTCAAGTGTGGCAAGCAGGGTCACAAGTCTCCGCAGTGCACCGACCCTCGTTACGCCAGGCTGCCTCCGCCCCCACCTCGCTCTACACCGAGCAACACGATGGTGCGGGCCCAGCCACGAGCGCTCAGGGTGAACAACGTGACTGTGGCAGAGGCTCAGCAGTCGTCCGAGATTGTGTTTGGTAGGTTGCTTGTATGTTCAGTTCCAACGACAGTTTTGTTTGATTCCGGAGCTTCCCATTCCTTCATATCCAACGCTTTTGCTATGTCACTTGACCTTCCGAGAGAGCAGTTGCCTAGACCACTCTCAGTTTGTTCTCCGGGCTCTAGAATGGAGTCTTCCAGAGCTGTTCCAGATGTTGAGATCAGTATTCAGGGTGCTATCTTTTCGGCCTCCTTGATTGTCTTGCCCCGTTCAGAGATCGATGTCATCTTGGGCATGGATTGGCTTGTCAAGTACAAGGCCAAGATTGATTGCCCGTCCAAGACCGTGTTGCTGACGCACGATTCAGGCGCTGAGTTTTGGTACACTTGTAGCTCGACAGTGGGATCAGCACAGTTGTACGCTCTGAACGCTGGAGTTGCTCCATTGATCGAGGAGGTCAGAGTTGTTCGAGAGTTTCCAGATGTCTTTCCAGAGGAGTTGCCAGGTATTCCACCCGTGCGTGCTATTGAGTTCGTGATCGAGCTAGAACCTGGTACACAACCGATATCTCGGCAGCCTTACAAGATGTGTCCGGAAGAGCTGATTGAGTTGAAAGAGCAGTTGGTGAAGCTTGAGAAGGATGGGCTCATTCGTCCGAGCACTTCCCCTTGGGGTGCCCCATGTCTTTTTGTGAAGAAGAAAGATGGTACTAGTCGGTTGGTTCAAGACTACCGTGGTATTAACAAGAAGACGATCAAAAACAAATACCCTTTGCCCAACATCAATGACTTGTTTGAACAGTTGCATGGAGCAAAGGTGTTTTCAAAGCTTGATCTAAAGATGGGGTACCATCAGATCCGTGTCCGTGAGGAGGACATTCCTAAGACAGCCTTCCGCACTCGATATGGACTGTACGAGTTTACGGTCATGACGTTTGGCTTTTCAAACGCACCTCCGACGTTCATGAGGGCCATGAACTATCTCTTCCAAGAGTGGCTAGACGTGTTCGTACTCCTCTACCTCGACGACATCCTTGTCTTTTCTAAGTCAGAGGCTGAGCATGAGGAGCATCTCAGATTGGTGTTGCAGAAGTTGAGAGATCACCAGCTTTATGCCAAGTTTTCCAAGTGTGAATTCTGGATGAACAAGGTCAACTTTCTTGGCCATGTCATTTCCTCAGAGGGCATTGCTGTTGACCCAGACAGAGTCCGGACGATTCAAGATTGGAGTCCGCCGAAAAATGTCAAGCAGTTGAGGAGCTTTCTCGGACTTGCCAACTATTGCAGGAAGTTTGTCGAGAATTTCTCCAAGATAGCAAAGCCGATGACTGAGCTGTTGTGCAAGGGCAAGAAGTACGTTTGGTCACAGGCTTGCCAGGCAGCTTTTGATGAGTTGAAGATAAGGCTGACCACAGCTCCAATCCTTACGCCACCTGATGAGTCACAGCCGTTTCAGGTGTTCTGTGATGCCTCGTTGAATGGCCTTGGCGGAGTATTGATGCAGGGAAAGAGTATTGTGGCGTACACCTCCAGACAGTTGAAGCAGGCTGAGAGGAACTATCCGACCCACGATCTTGAGCTGGCTGCAGTGATTCATGCGTTGGTTACTTGGCGACACCTCCTCCTAGGGAGGAAGGTTGATGTGTTCACTGATCACAAAAGCTTAAAGTACTTATTCACGCAGCCTAACCTGAACTTGAGGCAAAGGAGGTGGCTCGAGACTATTACTGAGTACTCCGTGGATATTCAGTATACGCCTGGCAAGGTGAATGTCATAGCTGATGCGTTGAGCCGCAAGGGTGATTGCAACACTGTCCAGGTGCAGAGGATACACCCAAATTTGTGTGAGGCCTTTCGAAGGCTCAATCTTGAGCTAGTTCCAGCAGGCTATCTAGCCAACCTTGTGGTAGAGCCCACTATTCGTGAGAAGATCCGTGAAGCTCAGTCTAGTAGTGTGATGATTCAGAAAGTCAAGCAGGGTGTTGCCGCCTCAGTTCCGAAGTACGGTTGCTATTCAGTGCATAATGACGGCACCGTGATGTTCGAAGAGAGAGTTGTTGTTCCCAAAGAGGGAGGTCTCAGAGAGGTCATCTTGAAGGAGGCCCATGACTCAAAGCTGTCTATCCACCCTGGTAGCACCAAGATGTATCAGGACCTCAAGCAGAGCTTTTGGTGGACTCGTATGAAGCGGGATGTTGCCCGTTTTGTCTCCCAGTGTGATGTGTGCAGGAGAGTGAAGGCACAGCATCAGAAGCCTGCAGGGCTACTTCAGCCACTTGAAATTCCGGAGTGGAAGTGGGATCACATAGAGATGGACTTTGTCACGGGTTTTCCAAGATCTCAGAAGGGAAACAATGCTATCTTTGTTGTCATTGATAACTTGTCCAAGGTTGCTCACTTTCTTCCTGTCAAGGAGACTGTCTCAGCTAGCCAGTTGGCAGAGCTGTACACCGCAAGAATTGTTTCGTTGCACGGCATTCCCAAGCAGATAAGGTCTGATCGTGGAAGCATCTTCACATCAAACTTCTGGAAGGCCTTTCAAGAGGCATTGGGTACGAAGATCCTCTTCAGTACCGCGTATCACCCTCAGACCAGTGGGCAGGTTGAACGTGTGAATCAAATCCTCGAGGACATGCTTCGGGCATGTGTCATCTCGTTTGGCATGAAGTGGGAAGAATGCTTGCCGTATGCGGAGTTCTCTTACAACAACAGCTATCAAGCAAGTCTGCAAGCAGCGCCGTTTGAAGTGTTGTATGGTCGCAAGTGCAGGACACCTTTGAACTGGTCCGAGACAGGCGAGAGGCAGCTGTTCGGTCCAGATGTGATCCAAGAGGCTGAGGACACAGTGAAGATTGTCCGAGAGAACCTGAAGGCAGCACAGTCTAGGCAGAAGGCCTATTATGACAAGAAGCACCGTGGTGTTGACTTCAAAGTTGGTGACTTCGCATACCTCAAAGTGTCTCCACTTCGAGGCACTCACCGCTTTGGGATAAAAGGCAAGTTGGCTCCCAGGTTCGTTGGTCCGTTCCGCATTCTTGAGACTCGGGGACCTCTTGCGTTCTGCCTCGAGCTTCCAGACAGTTTGGCCATGGTGCATGACGTGTTTCACCTGTCTCAGTTGAAGAAGTGTTTCAAGCAGCCAGAGCAGGCAGTGGACTTGGGCGAGATCCAGCTCAGTGCTTTCTTACTCAGAGCGTCCAGTCCGTGTTCTTGACTCGTCAGAGCGCAAGACTCGCAACAAGACCGTCAAGTTCCTCAAGGTGCAGTGGGCACATCACTCAGAGAAAGAAGCAACGTGGGAGCGTGAAGATCATCTCCGTTCCGAGTATCCCGAGCTTTTTCTTGCTTAGATCTCGGGACGAGATCCTGTGTTGGTGGGGGAGAGCTGTAACAGCCCACATGTAATAAGTTGCTATCACCATGTTTTTTTTTACCTTCTCTGTTGGGCTTGTAACTTGGCATGATGGAAGTTTACATCTTTTCATGTGGTGATTCAAATTGGCATGGAGGTTGGAGTCATTTTGGATTGGTTTCTTTGGCATGCAAAGTGGCTCAAGAGGGGCAGTCATGGAATTTTCCTTGCCACATGCTCACTCCTCTTGATCCCAAACTTGACCTAGCCATTTCATTTCATATGGCAAGGGTTTTAAAACCCTCAAGGCATTTTTGCCACCAACAAAAACAGTAGCCCTGGTTCAAAGTGTTTTGAATTCAAAAACAGGGCCACATTTTTGTTGTTGCCAAAATTGGCCAAACCAATTTTGAAAAATCTAGAAAAATGCAAGGATTAAGAATTTCAAACTCATGGAATTTTGAACCTTTTATTTTTCTCTCAAAACTCTCCAAAGTCCTTTTCCATTTAATTTTAAATAGAAAAGGTACTGTTTTGCTTGTGGACATTTTTCACTGCATGCAAAAAATGGTCAAACCAATTTTGGATGATCAAGCATCTTTTTAGGGGATTTATAAAAATATTTGGAATATTTTTCTGACCCCTAAATCCCTCTTTTTCTTTTATTTCTCCCTGCTGCTCATTTTTCTTCTGGAAACGGGCTGTTTTCTTCCCTCCAGCCCAGCTGGGCCGCATGGGCTCGGCCCACCCGAGCACGCCCGCTTCTTTTCTTTTTTCCTTTCTTCCCTCTCTCTCGCTGCCAGCTCGGGCCCGCATGTCATCCCCCTCCTCCCTTCACCTTTTCCCTGGACGCACATGGTGCCGTGGGGAGACGCCTGGACCTGCTGCGTCCACGTCGCCTCCCCCTCTGCCTATAAGAGCCCCCCCTGGTGGCCTAGGGTTTCGTTTTCCCCCTCGGGTTGCGCCGCCGCCGCCTCCTCCGTTTCATCTCTGTTCCGGCTGATTCCGCCATGGACAGGAGGTCCATGGCTTGAACTCCACGCCGCGCGAGCCGCCTTCGTCCACGACGTCGGCAGCAACGTCCAGCACGACCTCCTCCGAGCCGCTCGACCCCCTCTTGCCCCGTTGTGAGATCGACTTCTCCTCCCCTGTTTCTGCTAGCACCTGTTCCGCCGTAGATTTCCGTCGAGACGCAGCTCCGATCAGTAGCGCGGCGAGCTCGTCTTAGCCGTAAAATGGAGCCACGACACATCCAGCTTCGTCCAGCAGCGAGCAGTGGAGGCGTGGTGCCCTGTAGGAGATGGCATCGACGCCTGAAGCCCTCGCGCGCGAAACCTGAACCTGCACCTTTGTCAGACAGCAGCAGCCCCCTCCTTTTTCTTGCTTCAGAGTGCGCCGGCCTGCTCTTCTCGTGAGGAGCAGATCAAACGTAGCAACGCGAGTGGATGCCGAGCTGTTTCCCCCGTGTTGGAGTCCTCGATCGACCTCAAACGGGATCAAGGTCTCACCTTTCTGCCCGTCGACGTCAACTGAACCAAGTTCAGTTCAGATCGCGTTCGAGTTCAGTCGTAGCCCCGTAGTTAGTTTAGGTTCAGTGCGAAGCGTTACCTGTCGCAAACCGACCCGTAGCCGAGCTGTTCGAGTACTTGGTGTTGTAGCGCGGGGTTGCGGGTTCGAGTCCCCCTGGGGGCGGTTAAACCACCCCATTTTTTGCTCCTTTTGGAGGTGGCATGCGAGCCTACTGGGCTCGGCCCAATGCCTTAGCGCGCAAGGGGAGCAGCAGCAGTGGGCTGCGGGTTGGATTCAGTCCAAGTGGGCTGGACCCCCTTTTCTTTTTTTAGGTATTCTTTTTCTTTTCTGATTTAAATTCAATTTGAGTTTGAATTTCAAATTCATTTCTGAATTTGGTCAACTTTTCAAACAGAGCCATCCCATATATCAATTTGGGGTAGTTTGAACTACTGATTGCAGTAGTGATACTCATTTTTGCATCTGACCCCTTCAAAATTGGAGTCGTGTCATTTTGCAAATAAAACCCCTATTGCTTTTATTTAAATTTTGGAGATTGGTTCAATTTGCAAATTTCCCATATCATATATGATTTTTGGGTAGTTTTGCACAAGGAGTTGCATGGTGATAATGTTTTCACCAACTGAACCCTTTTAAAAAAATTCATGAGGTGCAATTTTGCACTCAGCCCCCTGAACTTCAGTTGAATTTGCAACTGCTTATGCAAATTCAAATGGAGGCATATTATATATGTTTTTGGGGTACTTTTCTGCAAGGAATTCAGTAGTGATCTTATCTTGATGTGTTGAGCAACTTTTGAGACAAGGTGTGATCACCTGGCCCAGAAGCTTTCTGTCTGTCTGACTGCAACATCTCAGCTTCAGTGCATCTGAAATGTTGTTCATCTGATCTTGTCAAGGCAGTTCCATGCCATCTTTCTCTTCAAGTCAGCCTTAACATATTGTCATATGCTATGTGGCTGACCTCCAACAATTGTTGCACCTTCTTAAGTGTCAATTTCACCGACACTGCTCCGTCTCCGGAATCATTGTTTTACTTTCATGTTATCTAAATTCCTGTAATGCTTTGTTGTTCATGTCATGCTATCATGCTATTTACACCTAAGCTAAGGCTCAGACCAAAGCCATTACAATGTAAATAAAATGCATATGAAAGTGATGACTTGTCGTCATCACCTTCATTTAAACTTGACTAGACAGGGTCATATCATGCAAATAAAATCCTGATCATGTCATCCTTGTTTGAGTTGCTTCAGTTGCTTACTTGTGTGCCTTTTCCTGCCGGTACCTTACGTTAGCACCTGAGACCGCCGAGGAGACTTACGTGGAGCTGTCCGACACCGAGCACGAGGGTACCGTGAGTGCTGCTTCGACTACCTTACCAGGCAAGGGGGAGATCTGTGTCATTACTTTATAACTTTCTGCTCATGCCTAGCTGTAGATCTAGAACGTTATTGTTTGATCCTATCTACATTATATGCCATGTTTAAACCCATACAGCCATGATCCCCACATCCCAGCAAACCATTGATCTGCTAAGTTGCCGCTGCTCAGCCATTGCTTAGTATGGATAGAAAACTTGCTGCTTACCCTATATATTTATGGCTGGGATATCATGTTATAAAAGAAGTTGGTTGATATTTATTATTGTTAAATGATGTTAACTTATGTTCGACGAAAGGTGGAAGGCTGGACTATTCCCGTCTGGTGTTTTGTTCCATTTGAGTCACCTAGGACCCGAGTTCCGGGTATTGGTTCTTTGATCGAGCGTGCCTAATCGTGTGTGGGGTTTTATGGGGCCCCCTTGTCTTACCTACTTAGCCTCGTACATTCTAGTGGTGGCCCGAGCTGATTTATATTTGCAATGTGTGTGTGCTGGTTGGATCCCCAGTTGTTTCCAAACCAAACCAGGGCCAGGAGGACTTAGTTTCTTGGCTGGCCCACTTTGTCCGGCTGAGGACCCGGTCTCATAAGAGAACTAGCCGGTTATCCAAACCTGCGATAGACGGTAGAGACCGATTCGTGAGCGTGGCCAGCTTTTGAGTTGGGTGTCGACTCACCGGGGGCCACCCGGATATGTGCGATGTTAGCTAGAGGGACTCTGACGTTTCGGAGTTTCAGGCGCTTACCCAGCCAAGTGGGAACCGGGCGTACATGCGACGTCTATAATGGACAGTTGGTACACCCCTGCAGGGTAAATCTTTTCGAGAAGCCGTGTCCGCGGTTATGGACTACTTTGAGCCTACGTCCTGTTCATAGAATAACATCAATGTTAAGCAGGCTATAAAACTTGACAAACCGTGTGCGTGCCTTGGTTGTCTTTCTTCGTCCAGGGGGACCGAGAGAGAAACGAGGTTGTGTTATGTTTGCGTAAGTAGGTGGATAGCTGACTTACGACACGTTGTCACCGCAATTTCTCGGATCTCATCTTTATTCCGATAGCACGTGTAGCCACCATATATGCTAGTACGGCTGCAAACTGTCTATACCTTTACCTTACCTGTAACGTTAGTTTTTCCGTAATTATATGTTCTCACCCCCGTTTACTTTTCCGCCTTTACCGCTTTGCCTGATCGGCCGCTGCAGTGGACTACTACCTCGACCCCAGCACTGGAAGATACTTCGTGGAGGTGTCCCCGGAGGATGACGACGAGTACGACTACTCCGACCAGTAGGATCCTTAGTTGGGCTCAGACGTTCCCGTGGGTGGATTTATGTGTAGCCCTCTCTAGGGCAATTTGGATCTTGACCGTACTCGGTCCATACTTGCTTCCGCTTGGTGTATTGAGGAGATGTACTCATGATTTTGTTGTATTAGACAGTGGCGTTGTATGCCCTGCTCTATTTATCTCTACATGTATTTCCTTTCTTGTAGAGTTGTGTTTTCTATACCTGTTGTCGAGAATCCGGCAGCGACACGAGTGCGAGTGTCGTGCGCCGGATGGCGTTTGATGCGCTTCTAACTCCGACCGGACGCGAAAGCGACTAGTTAGAGTTAGTACCGCATCAGGGGCCTTACATTGTTGCCATGTTTGACTTTGTTTACTTGTTGTTTACCTGCTAATTACAACTTCTTGCCACTGTAACTGTAACTGCCATAACTTTTTAACCGTTGCTCTGTTTAAAATGTTCTTTATATGTAACTTGACTACAATTGCATGTAGATTGTGTTTATGCTGTCCTTGCTTGCTAATAAAAATAATAAAATATTTTTTAGGGAAAAACAGTACCAAATTCCATTTTATCGTGGGGTCCGCAATAGTTTTCCATGTGTAGGTTTCACCCTCACTTAAATTGACTAGCTTAGGTAGTTTATTTATGCTTCACCTCTTGCCATGTTTGTGTGCTATGCCATGCTTGAGTGAGTTGCCATATTAACAAACTTTGTTGATCACCTGTAGCTAAGCAACTTGAACCACCGTAAATGTGAGGTATCGTCGTGTGTGACGAGTACTCCACTTAACCTGTTAGTAACCGCTCTCGACGGTAGGTGCGATGTCTCGTGTTGCCTTCTTGTTGATGCTTGATCGTTTTTGCCTCGTAGTAATAGATACTTGCTCGTTGATTTCTTTCCAGTGTTTACCGTCTTGTGTGCTTCCGCGGGTACCTTCGGAGACGATGCGAGCTTGCGATCAGCTACACCTTCGGAACCCGACTTATCAACAGGCAAGGACTATACATTACTTATGATCCATTCTATTTCAACCAGCGGTTTGCATGCTAGTCTAGGTTAGGCTCGATGTTTGATCCTACCACATGTTTACAGCCCCTTTCAAACCAATACAATCATGTCCCCTCCCAGCAAACCTTGTACTGCTATGTTACTATTGCTCGTTGCTCAGCCCCTGCTTAGTATGCATGCTTAGGTGCTACGATGTTACCCTGTTACTTCTTGGTTTGGGCTATCACATTATTATATTGTTGTTGATGATATGATTATTATAAATGTTGACTATATTCGACGAAGGATGGAAGGTCTAGGCTATCCCGCCCCGACGCTTTGTTCCATTCGAGTCACCTAGGACCCGAGTTCCGGGTATTGGTTTCAAGACTGAGCGTGCCTAACCGCGTGTGGGATTTTATGGGGTCCCCTTTTCTTACCTACCTAGCTTCAAACATTTCTAGTGGTGGCCCAAGCTGATTTACCATTTGAAACCGTGTGCGTGCTGGTCGGCCGCCAGTTGTTTTCAAACCACCTTGGACCGGTGAGGACATAGTTCCCTTGCCGGACCACCTTTTTCCGGCTGAGGACCCGGTGTCCCATGTGTGATTAACCGGCTATCCAAACCTGCGTCAGATGGTTGAGACCAGATCGAGAGCGCAGCCGGCTCCTGAGATGGATGTCGACTCACCGGGGGCCACCCGGATTTGTTCGTTGTTAGTTAGAGGGACCTGTCGTTTCGGATCTCTTGGAACTAAATCATAAAATGGTTGCCTGTGATGGGTAGCAACTGAGAGTGATGGGCGTGCGTGCGGAGCCTCGTAATGGGCAGTTGGTACACCCCCGCAGGGTTAAATATTTTCGAGAAGCCGTGTCCACGGTTATGGACGACTTGAGACCTACTCCTTGTTCATAGACAACAACAACTGAGATAATCTTAAATATAACTTGATCAACGTGTGTGTGCCTTGACTTCTTCTTCTTCGTCGGGATGCGAAGAGGAGGACAAGGATAGGATAGGTGTTATGTTTGCGTAAGTAGTTGATAGCAAGACTTGTTGGAGGCGATTCCTCATCGAATGCTTGGCTTCTTACCTTACTCTCTAGATCGTTAGCCACTTCATAAATGCTAGTGCGGCAGCAACCTCACCACTTACCCCTTCCTTACCGTAAACTACTAGTTGTCCTAGAATGACGAGTGATGAAGTCCTTGCTGGGTCAGATGACCACTACAGTTGGATGCTGAGTACTTCTGTACTCATGATACTACCCCCAAACTCTTTTCAGGGTTCTTGATCGAAAACAGGTATGGTGATCGACGTTTCACGAGGAGACTCGATGACGACTAGTTAGGCGGATCCCGGCGGAGGGCCTGGACCCGTGTGGTTATGGGGATCGATGTGTTTTCTCTTTGCCACTAGGCATTTGATTGTAGTCTGTAAACAGACATGTATCTTCCGCTGTTGTATTGTATTTGAGGCAGTTGTATGCCGATTGTATGAGATGTTGTATCTTTGTATCTATATTGTTGTGATATCATGTTGGAAATCCGGGGCATATGACTTCGTCATATGTCACGGTGGGACCGATATGTGCTTCGTCCCCGGATCTGGATGGAAACATTTAGATCTAGAACAGTACCGCATATCGGGCCTTACAGTACGGAATGCCAACACTGGATCTGAACAATCTTGGGTACACAGACGAACCATTCGTCCTAGCCAATGATGTGGCGTAGGTTTTCTATGTGAAGGACATGTCTACCAAACCGAGGAAAAGAAAAGATATGGAAGCGAATACATCATACAATGAGTCAAAGCACCACATAGTTCTTTCAGGAAAAAGAGACATCGTGAGATTGGAGGGCAAGACAGACATGTCTGGAGATTCTGAAAAGTTTCATGAAATTCCCCCCTTCAAAGTCAAGGCTGATCCAAGCACCCTGTTAAGCAATGAAAATATCTATGGTAGCATGTGAGCTGTACGAAGCGCACCAAAGCGCGGTCCTTCACGACAGTCGTCATTTTCTCCACGGCCACTACATGCACCACTAGCCATGAAATTGCTCGTTTGAGTTGGAGGAACTAAGTTACAGAGAGAAGAGATTGTGGCTGAGGGAGGGAAGAAGGATGAGAGACTGGAACCCTAAATCACCTCACACGTTGTAAATATAGTGGCCGAAGCGGTCGTTTGCGTGCCGCTCGCAAATTTTCTACAAGCCGTAGAAATTATGCGGTATCACTGGTAGAAAGAGGCCCATTTGTCTTGGTTCCATAGGCCCATTTGTCCCGGTTCCAGAACCGGAACTAAAGGGTCGTAACTAATGCCCAAAACCTTTAGTACCAGTTGGGGCACGAACCGGGGCAGATGGGCCTCCACGTGGCCGTTGTGGCTTGCCCAGGCGGGAGGGCCTTTTGTCCCGGTTGGTGCCACCAACCGGGACGGGTAGTTTTTTTTTGAAATGGTGGGGGGGTTAGGGGGTTTTGCAGGGGTTAATTTAGGGGTTTCATATATGTTTTAGCTAGCTAATAAAAAGAGTTGTGTACTCTCTTATCGCCATCTAGGAGAGAAAGGATTCATCTCATATATATCATCATGATCATAATTAATATCCAACACCTAAAGGTCCTTTGCTAGTTTAACTTCGCTAATATCAAACACAAAGTTTCATTTCCATAATATTATACCTCGACTCCTCATATATATCACCTATGAGACTGCTCATCCTCACAAGGGTAAATATTAAAAAACCAAAAGACACCTTCATTTCCATAATGTAATATGGAGAAGACCTTGTCCCAATCTTTTATATTCTCCCGAATCACTATCCGTTTCCAGTTTTTTATTCTTAAGGAGCCACCATCACGTTCACTTTCAGTGGAGTAGTCAGTCTTGAAGAGTTCCTCCCATGGCCGTAGGAATTCACAACTGTAAGCCACAACTGTAAGCTCGCCTCTCGAAGGCATCCATCTAGGCACACATCTTTTCGAGATTTTATGTTGAAAACATATGAGTAAAATACTTAGTAATGCGGTATAGTTAATCTTAGGTGTAAGAGCAAAGTTTTGCCCCCGTGTGTTTTGGATATTGTTGGACAAGACAGTAGAGGAACTAACAATGTTTTCTAGTATAAACAGTTGAATAGGTTCCTGAAGGACAAGCTAGGTGATAAATCTTCAGGGAAGGTTTTCAAGTTATCGAAGCATTACCCCTTCTAGCGAAGCTTAATCACAGAGGATGACCCCCAAAAATGAAGGTGTCCTGAAGCTCAACTCATTGAAGGAAATGAAGAAGATGGAGCAAGACTTAGATGTTTTTGTGTAGTTCTTTTTCTGTTCTTTAAGTCATAGGATAAACCGTACTATCAAGAGGGGTCTTTAGTTTGTGGACACCGAAGTTATTGAGAAAAAGCTCAGATCAAATCCACACCAAGTGAGAAGCCAGAGAGAAGAAATCTCATGTGCACTAAGTTAAGCTTCGGTAGCAAAGACTTCGTTCTTTGGCTTCTGAAGCAGAACTAAGTCCGTGAGTCAGCTTTACTTGTTCTGCAAGTAAAGTTGCGCAGTAATGACAAATCCGACCGTTGTGGACACGTGTCAAGTTGTCACTTTGGGTCAATTTGGTCATTTTGCACCTCGGGATCGCCAACTATAAATACGCCGCCCCCTCCTCCATTTGCGGGTGGCTGCTCTGAGAACATTCCTGAGAGAGACTGAAGAGAGCACCCCAAGAACACCACCGAAGCAAAACCCAAAACCCGGAATACTGAAGCCTAAGTCCCATTGATCTGAGTAGATTCGAGATGACTTACTTGAAAGCTTACTAGCCTTTTTATCTTGGAGAACTACAATTCTCCTAGACGGTTAGAGTGTCGACTTCAGAGAGCGAAGAGTAATTGTCGCCTCGAAGATCAAGTTTGTCAAAGGTTTCGGAGATTCCCTTGATAGTCTACCCCGAGTCAAAACTGATCAAGCTCAAGGAGTTTGGTGCAGTGGAGCAACGGACGGAGAGAGATTTTCTACAGGTGTTCAATCACCAGTCCCTCCAACCATACGTAGCGCTTTGCAGAGCGTGAGCTGGTCCAACAAACATCACCGAGTCTCAGTTCGTTTTACTTCAAGAATTACCTTCCATATTGCATTTGCTTCGCAGTTATGCTTCAATGTGTTTTGATTCACTGCATTTAGTTTAGCTTCCAGTTTTACTTCACTGTTCCGCTGTACTTATGCTTCACTTCCTAGTTTCAGTCGAAATTTTTGAAGTGATCATTCACCCCCTCCCCTTCTGATCACATACTTGGACTTTCAATTGGTATCAGAGCTAGTCACTCCCTACACTCTGTGTGTTTTGGATTAACCTCCTGGAGTGCTTTCAAGTATGTCTTTCTCAGCTATTTGCTCCGGTGAACCTATTCCTGTTTTCAATGGGAAAGACTACCCGTACTGGAAGGACAAAATGAAGAGAAATATCATGTCTATCAATTCTGTTGCCTGGCAAGTTGTCTTATATGGAGTCACAGTCGCCGATGAGAATGCCATCACTCCTGAAGAAGCAAAATTGATTGATCTTGATTCTGAAGTTTGGGTATTCATCACCAATCATCTGACACCAGAGAAGTATCATGAAGTGAAGAATATCCCAACTGCGAAAGGTGTCTGGGACTATTTGGAAAAGATTGGTGAAGGTGTTTCTACACAGAAGGATGCCAGAATTGACACACTCCGAAGCAAATTCTATCGATTCAAGAGAAACGAGGGTGAAAAAGTCAGCTCCATTTACAGCAGACTCACTGCTCTTGCTAATGAGTTGATTTCCCTCGGTGCTGATGACATTACTCCTCACTCGGTAGTAAGAACTTTGCTTCGCTCATTGGATGATTCGTTTGATCACATTGTGCTGATGATCAAGGAAAGAACTGGTTTCAGACGTCTTGTTGTCGCTGATATTCTTGACAGACTCAATACTTTTGAAATGAAAGAAGATGAGAAATGTGACATTAATGGCTCTCGAAGAAGATCACATGCTTTGAAAGCAAAAGCTTCGCGTTATTCTTCACCCGAAGTCAGTTCTGCTTCAGGTGTCGAATCTGATGATCCTTGTGACGCCCCCAAAATCAAGCCGTGTACATTGATCATACAGGCAACGTACACGATCGAGATCAGGGACTCACAGTAAGATATCACAGCACAACTCTATAAATAAAATAATACAAGCCAAGGGCCACGAGGGCTCGAATACAACAGCTCGAAAGCACAAAGTTAGCGGAAGCAATAGTATCTGAGTACAGACAAAAGAATAAAAGGTTGCCTTAAGAAGGCTAGCACAAATAACAACAGATCGAAAAGGCGAGGCCTCCTTCCTGGGAACCTCCAAACTACTCCTGGTCAACGGGGAACACGATGTCGTAGAAGGCATCGGGGATCTTCACGTTGCAGTGGTCGGCATCGGGGATCTCCTGCTCCTGGACTCCAACGTCGACTGCAGTGGCCGATCAGGCAAAACATAAAGGGGAAATAAAGCAAGGGTGAGTATCTAGCATACCCACGAGTCTTACATCCGCTACTAAGCATTTATGCATTTGTATCAAATGGAAAGGGGAGGTTGTATATAGTGGACTGCAAGGTAGAAATCAGAATAAGGGTAAGAATCTAGGCCTATCGAAGACTAGCATCTTCTGACGTGTCTTACAGCATGATAAGAGAACCAGCCAACAGTTCAATAGCATGAATGTAATAACAATGGAGCAGAAGTTGCTGCAGCATTGTATAATAGTAAGTTGTCATGATTAATAATAATAAATGCCTCCGAGTTCCCTTCCTCGACTCCCTGCGAGGAAGAAGACCCGGAACCATACAGTTTAATAGTAGTAGATTGTAGTGGTAAGATCCAGCTTCAGCATAAAGCGTCCTATTACCGTGGACACAGCTATTCGAATAGATTAAACTCCCTGCAGGGGTGCACTACTGTTCAGCCTGCACGCTCGGATCTCTAGGGTGGCGGGAACCTTATTAGGGAACGCTCCACCAAAGCTATCCGACACGACGCAACCCATCCTAGGCTCAACAGAGAGGCCATCCGCCGCTAAATCCAATGCGCCAATGGGTCTAGGTCCCTCACCCTTGCACGCTCCTGCACGGTGCGTGGATGGCCGGTGAAGCAAAAGCAAATCCAAATACACACCGCTCGAGCGAAGAAGACACAACTTCCCGGCGTAGGCCGCGGTACTGCTGACGTCTGAGGAGCTTTCGGACAAACTACGACGCAAGGGAGCCCATAACTGCTTATCCCACGTGAAGGTAGTGCGTACAGGCCTTTGCGGCCTCTCAACTATCCACCGAACCATTTAGCATTTTAATTAACCTGCGTGATAACTTTTATCGTTGCCTCGACTTAACTGACCCGCGGTCAACGACAGCAGTCAGGACCACCAGTACATCGGTGCCTGCCCTGTCGTCCCACCAAGTCTCTGCGCTTACCAACAAGGTGAACCGTCTCCTTACCTTGTCTCGCGTGTGCTCTTGGTAGAGCTTGACTTTTCGTAGTTTGGTAACTCTCGCGAGATACGAGCAGGGTCCAAGCACGCTAGTAACGTCGGTCGTACCCTCCCTGTCGTTCGTGACGCAATACCTCTCGCGGGCATGATACCTCTCAAACGTATCTACTTTTCCAAACACTTTTGCTATTTTTTTGCCCTCATTCTTGCATGATTTGGACGAAACTAACCCGGACTAACGTTGTTTTCAGCAGAGCTGCCTGTATGGTTTTATTGTGTGCAGGAAAATGGATTTTTAGACGTTCCGGAAAATTCCCAGAAAAATACCAGAAAATCCACGCACCCGAAGGAGCCAGGAACCAGAAGTGGGACCAGAGGGGAGCCCTGGGGGCCCCAGGCGCCCCCCTGGCGCGGACAGGGGTGGGGCCGCGCCCTCTGGCCGCCTGGGCGCCTCCCCCCTCCTCTGGTGCCCTACCGAGACTCCTATTTATCCCCGTGACAAGAAAACCCCAGAACAGAAGTCGTTTTCCCAGTTTCCATCGCGGAGCCGCCGCCACCCTCTGTTCTTCTTTGGGAGGGCTAATCTGGAGGCTGATTTGGCCTCCGGAGAGGGGAGATCGTCTCCATCGCCATCGCCATCACCAATCCATCCATCCTCGATGTCTTCTCTTCACATGTGTGAGTAATTCCCTGCTGTAGGCAAAGGGGATGGTAGGGATTGGATGAGTTTGATCATGTAATAGTTCGTCAGATTGTTGGGGGCATGTTGCGTATCATCTACTTTGGTGTTTATCATCTTTGCTACAACTTGTTGCTCTTAATTCTTGTCACTTTGGGCCCGAGTGCCATGTTTTCAGATCTGAACCCTATGTGTTTTCATGAATATATTTTTGTTCTATATCCTATCTATGAGTTGTATGCACCTATTATGGTCCGGAACCGGCGATCCCAAAGGTGACAGCTTGGGACACCAAAGGGGACGGTCCATAATTTGAGGATTCCATGTATCCATTGAGTTTATTGCTTTGTTCCGGTGCTCTTTGACAGGAGCACCTTAATCTCCATAAGTTCCCTTTGGCCCCGTTCGTAGCGGGATGGTAGGACAAAAGATGTTGTGCAAGTTCTTATTGCAAGCACGCACAACTACCTACGGGATACATGCCTAATGTTTGATATTTGCCTAGATGATCTTTGCTTTTCTGTGTGCCTTGCCCCGTGTTAGAATCTATTATATGTTCACTCTCATCCATGCAGCGCCCAACCATCCATCTCCCTAGCCTACAGTGTTTCCAATCCTGCTGGTTATTAGCTGTTACTTTTGCTATCTACTTTTACTGTTGCTATCATCACTATCATATTACCATTACCACTTATCTATTGTCGCAAGCAAGTATATTTCAGGTGCGGTTGAATTGACAACTTAACTGTCAAAGCTTATAAATACTCTTTGGCTCCCCGTGTGTCGAATCAATAAATTGGGTTAACTTACCCGCAAAGACTATCTCGATCCCTTACGCCTATGGGGCATCAAGGAGCGATTTTATGGCGCCGTTGCCGGGGAGCATAGCAATATTTACAAGTCTACTTGAAGTATCCTGCCTGCTGCACATCATCCGCTATGGGTAAGAAAGGAGACCCCAAGGTTCCGATCTTACCATCCCGTACAAGAAAAGGTACTGTTCTGAACCCTAGTGCTACACTTGATTCACCTTCTGTTATGAGTAAGTTTACTTCACCACCACTACATGATGCTTCTATTGAGTCTGTCACTATGTCCAATAATTTTGATGATGCTTCCACTACTCTTGATGATGCTACTTTTATTGGTCACTATATTGAAACTCAGACTGCTAAGGCTGCAGCAGAATCCAAGACCGAGACCCATGCTACTTATATTCCTACCTACAAAACCTTTGGTTACCCGTGCTTAGATGAACTCAAGGAGAGAATCCTTGATGATGATTATGTTACTCTTGATGATGATTTTTGCAGGGAACTCATAGAGTGTGTCGACTCTGACCCTGGTGTTGTCAAGGAATTGCTCAAAAGGCATTCCATGAAGAACAAAGTTATTCCTGATCCTAAATTTGCCACATCTCCTATATGCATCACTGATCCTGATTATGATTTCTCTGTTGATCTTTCACTTATATCTACAGTCGAGGCTGACCCCTTTTATGGCAGAGAAAATGATGATGCTATAGCACACTTGACCTAACTCGCTGAGCTAGGTAACCTATTCACTACTGATGAGAAGATACGAAACTTCTATGTGGCCAAGCTTTTTCCTTTTTCTTTGAAGGAAGACGCTAAATCATGGTACGATGCACTACCCTATGGTTCCATTAAGAGTCCTCAGGACTTAGTCCAATTATTTGTTGATAAATATTTCCCAGCTCATCTGCAACATGCTGCTTTGCAAAGAATCTATAACTTTAACCAATTGCAAGATGAGCACCTCCCTAAAGCTTGGGGGAGGTTTTGTGATTTACTTAAGGTTATGCCGGGACATGGAGTCCCCAAGAATGAACTGCTTGATATATTTTATGCTGGTTTAACTGATGAATCCAGATCCTACCTGGATAGCTGTGCTAGTTGTGTTTTCAGGGAAAGAACAGCAGACGATGCAGAAGAATTAATGTGAAAAATTGCCAAGAACTATGAAGATTGGTCCGTTCCTGAACCACTTCTACCACCGAAAAAGAGGGGCATGCTTGTTCTGGACCCCGAAGATATGCAAGAAGCAAAGAAGTCTATAAAGGAGAAAGGTATTAAAGCCGAAGACGTGAAGAATTTACCGCCTATTGAGAAGTTGTGTGAGCCTACTACTCACCCTCCCTTGGTAGAGGTACACTCTCTATTAGACTTTACTGAAAGTGACATCCCTAAAGGTAAGCCTCCCGACCAATGCTTAGATGAGCTTGATAACTTTATTGTTAAGCAAGACCATTTTAATAGGAGATTACAAAGTTAGTTGCATGATAATTCTCTTGCTATCAAAAGTTTGTGTGATGTTCTAGAAAGAACAGTTAATGATGTTAAATGTCTTGTTAAGCATTTTCATATGGTTCAAACTCAGCTTGAACAAATTTCTAATGTGCAAAAAGATTTGCTTGCTAATAATGCCAAACAGGACATACAAGCTTATGGCATCAAAACTAGGGGTGGAACACACACCCAGGACCCACTCTATCCTGAGGGGCATCCAAAGAGGATCTGGCAAGATTCTCAAGTGCAAGAAGAAGACGAGATTGCTAGCTCTCCGAAGAAAAATAAGAAGAAGAAACACAAGGAGGCTGACAATCCCGATGATCCTATCACAAGTGAAAATCCAGCTGTTGATCCTAACAACATATCTACTTCCGATGCTGAAACAGAAGATGATGCCGAGCCTGAAGAGAAGGACGCTGAGAAGGATGATTCTCCCAAGGTAAGAGAAGAAGAAGCACCCGATAAGCGCAAGAGGTACTCTAGAGAAGACTTCATCGCAAGAAGACATGGGAAGGAAAGAGAACCATGGATACAGAAACCCATGCCCTTTCCAGGTAAGTCCCTCAAATCTAAAGAAGAAGAGCATTATAATAAATTTAGTGAATGGATGAAACCTCTTTTTCTTCAAATCCCTTTGACTGATGCTATTAAGTTACCTCCCTATTCGAAGTATATGAAAGATATTGTTACAAATAAAAGAAAAGTTCCTAATGAGGCAATATCTACTATGCTTGCTAACTACTCTTTCAGTGGCAAGATTCCTAAGAAGCTCGGTGATCCAGGTATACCCACCATTCCTTGCTCCATAAAGAATAATTACGTCAGAACTTCTTTATGTGATCTTGGCGCAGGAGTGAGTGTTATGCCTTTCTCTCTTTACAAGAGGCTTTGTTTATAGAAACTAATCCCTACAGATATCTCCCTTCAGATGGCTGACAAATCAACAGCTGTCCCAATAGGTATTTGTGAGGATGTACCCGTTGAAGTTGCTAACTGTTTGATCCTTACAGATTTTGTTGTGCTTGACATGCCCGAGGATGAGAGCATGTCCATTATTCTTGGTAGACCTTTTCTTAACACCGCAGGTGCTATTATTGATTGTAATAAAGGAAAGGTCACTTTCAACGTTGATGATAAAGAACACACGGTGTATTTTCCAAAGAAGATCGACAAGAGGCATGGCCTTAAATCTATAGAGAATATCGAGACCGTGAAGATTGGAGAATGGGAATGTCCACTCCATGTGCATCACAAATACAAAACCATTATGGTGGGGAAAATGTCCATTAAAGTAAAGGTGCAATGATCACTTCATAAGAGGTGAGACTTCTTGTTCTATATATCGCCGGTTTTTTTGGTAAGACTTGATCAACCTTACTAGTGAGCTTGTTTTATATATGTAAAAAGGTAATCTTGTTATGTTTTCATTTGCTTTAGCTTTTATTCTCTTTGCTGTACCAAAGTTTTTGTGTTTTTGAAGCTTCACAATACTAATCACTGCTTTAAGTTTTCAGAAAGTTTTGCAGCTTTTTGAACTCCGAGAAATTTTCAACAGTGAAGTTTTCAGAAAAATTCCAGAAAAATAGAAATAAAAATTTCCATGCCAGGAGTGACCCAGAGGCACCTGGGGCTGACCAGGGGGGCCACCAGTGGCCCAGGCGGCCAGCTGGCGCGGCCTGCCCCCTGGTCGCGCCCACAGGGCGCCTGGGGCCCACGGGCCCCACTTTCAGGTATGTCTTCTTCCTCCTCCTTCCTCTCTCTCCAAAAACACGAGTTCTGCACTTTGTTCTTGCGTTCTTGCTGTTCTTGGAGGCGATTTTCGATCTCTCTCTCCAGCCCACCATTCGAGCTGAAATTTTGAGCAAATACTCCCTGGTATGTAACTCCTTCACCCCTCGAAATAGATTTTTGGTTGGTGGCTTTATTTGTGAGTATTTAGTAGTTCTTGGTGCTGTCTATATGAGCTTGCATGCATGTGTAGAAATTTATTTTCCAAGTTTTGATGCAAGTTTATGCCTTAGGTAAGTGAGTTGAGTAGTTTGCCTTAACTCACTTTGTTTAAATCCTTGTTTTTGTAATTCGTCAAAAATTTCAGAGATGAGTTTGCTAGGAAGAGCAAAGGGGTGGCTTGGGAATAAAAGGCCCGAGCGCTCCGATCGAGTTACAAGAGCTGCAGCTTCACCCTCGACTGCTAGGGTGAGCTACAACGAAGATCATGTGCCCTTAGAGTTGTTTGAGGACACAAATCCAGCACGTGCAATGACTTTCCCATGCGATGGATTCCTTGAAGCTGCATGAATTAAGGAGGAGTTCTATAATCTTTGTGCTAATGCAGGTCTGATGCGGCTCGCAACATGCCGTGTTGCTCTGTATCAAAAACTCACCTCCTGTTTCATTAACAGTTTTAGATATAACCTTAATGCTGGTTCTGTTGAGTTTAAAATTTACAATGATCTTTTGACCATGCCTTTGGAAAAGTTTTGTGAAATAATAGGTGTACCGAACGTGGGACTAACGGCGAAGATGAGCTCTCAGCCCTTCGAGCTAAGAACCGTCTTCAACTCTCTCTGTAGCATGGATACAAGGGATATTCATCGGTCAAAGATCTCCAGCATCTTATTCCCACACCTCAGGTATTTTGCGTATTATATTGTTAGAGGGGTGTTAGCTCGTGACAACGCGAGCAACATATCTGCGCCAGATATTGCTATCCTGGCAACCGCCCTCTCGGGGAGGTTTGATTATAACGTGGGTGCCTTAATTGCTCGACGCCTTTCTATGAACGGTAACAAGGGAGATTTATTTGGTGGCGTTTACGCCACACTTATCCTAGAGTCTCTTAACGGCACCCCACACCCCGATGATAAGCCTTTTACTTATTTAAGTTTTGATCTTGCTGCTATGAAAAGGCATAAGTTTGTTACCATGACTTCCAAGTTTGGTAACCTTGATTATATCTTGCGTTTCGGAGCCACCACGGAACGCAAGATCCGTCTACCTGCACCTCTTTTGTTTGATTTTTCTCGCAGGAACGGATGGTCCTTTGATGTTATCCAGTTCGATGAGTTCGTGGTCCAGCATCAGTTTCATAACCCCATGGAGGGGGTTGTGCCCGACGAGGAGGAGCATGGTGAGTTCTCACCTTTTCAGGGGGCGACCGTCACCCAGTTTGGTGAAGGGTCTTCCTCTGCTTGGAGCGCGGATCCTTCTTCGTGGGAGGATCCGAGGACTTCGGTGTACGCGCCGGAAGCCTCATACGACCCTTGGACTCACCCGTACTACCCTGGAGAAGGAGGCTCCTGGGGACATTAGCTGCTACCAACTTAGGCCAAAAGCCTAAGCTTGGGGGAGTACGTGCCCTTCTCACTTTTCCATTGTATTATCCATTTTATTTTTGTTTGCTTTGATCTTTTCGAAGCGTTTTCCCGTTCTTCTTTCTTTCTTTCTTTGCAAAAACAAAAAAAAGATTTTCTCTTTTCTTTTGCTCTCTTTTAACTTTTGAAAAACACAAAAAGATTTCCTTTCTCTCTTTAGTTTGCTTTGTTTTCAGAGTTCAGCTCGAGTCCGTAATGACATTTTATTATATTTCCTACGTTCGATCATGCAAGTGACCAGGCAGTAATGACGAAGATCGACGGAAGGGAAGCAACAAGGAAAACCGGTATGAACTCTTCTTGTTTCTACGTTTGTACATATGCCTGTACTTATGATCTAGAGACCAGCTTGTAGCGACATAGTGCTATGTTTACAATGCTTTCCCAGTGTTCATGCTTTCCTTGTGGCTAGTCTCAAATAGCTAGAGTACATAATGTGTTGTTGAAATGATTTACATGCATTGCATTGTTCATGGTTTGGCATACTGAAGTGGTATTTCCCTTCGGAGAATTTTTGGATTGACTTGGCACATGTTCACACATGCTTATGACTAAAAAAGTCTATTTTTTCCTTGATGATTTTTTTGTTTCAGAATAGTTATATCACTTTCATGCCCGATTCAATGTTGCTTTGTCGCTCTGCATGATTATGACAGTTATTGCTCTCTAGTTGGTCGCTTCCCAGTCTTTTGCTAGCCTTCGCTCGCACTAAGCGGAATTCTGCTTGTTCTTCCAAACTCCTTTTCAAACCCAGTTGTTCCATTTGAGTCCACCATACCTACCTATATGTGGTATTTACCGGCCACTCCTAACTTAGACTTTCTTGTGACATCTCGACATTTATTCAAAAGTTTCCCTTTTGTAACCGTACAAGCTCATGGTGCGGTGAGGGGAAATCAGTATCTTTCATGCCAAAAATATTTTGACGGAAGTTTTAACTAGTCAAACCAAAAAAAAGAAAAAAAATATGGGAGTTACACCTCCCCCATACTTGATGATGGAGTGAAATGGACCAAATGCTGCTTATGATAGATGGAACGATGCCCTCCTTCCATCCTTGAGGCAAAATAAAAGGTTCCGTAGACCATCAAAGGATTTATGGATAAGGGAGTATGTGTAAGAAAAAGGCATTATATATGGTTGGCATGGGAGATACTGAGAGACCTTTACCGTTCACCGTTGACTGGAAAGTTGCACTTCTCAAAAATGTTTTATCTCTGTTTTCAAAACCAAGAGCTCTGGCACATGTTTAGTCTTTGCCTCCTTTCACGGGTTTTCAACCTTGCCATCAAAAGCCACGGTTGAGAGTCTCCCCTTATTTCTTCAAAGCACCAACTATGAGAGCATAATTGTCATTCTTAGTGTAACATGCATTGTCCCAAAGTATTACATTGTCTTCTGCATGCTTGTGTTATTGCTAGTCTAAAATACTGAGTTCTAGTCACCTTTAAAACTCCGGAGGAGTTTCTGCATTTATGTTTTGCTTCACTCATGGAGGCTAGCGAAATGCCACTCAAGTATGTTCAAGCTATGTGCACTGTGATCTTGTCTTGATTTTCAGTAGCTTATTATTTACTTTTAGTTGTTTGTGACTGATCACATGAAAGAAGAATTGCTTCGTGCATTGTCCTTATAGCATTGTTTCAATACCTGCTAAACTCTTTTGGTAGTACATGCTTATATACATCTAATGAAGCAAAAGAGTTTTTCAAAGTTTTCTTTGTCGCATCCAGTTCGTTGAACTGAATTGCTTGAGGACAAGCAATATGCTAAGCTTGGGGGAGTTGATACGTCTCAAACGTATCTACTTTTCCAAACACTTTTGCTATTGTTTTGCCCTCATTCTTGCATGATTTGGACGAAACTAACCCGGACAAATGCTGTTTTCAGCAGAGCTGCCTGTATGGTTTTATTGTGTGCAGGAAAATGGATTTTTAGACGTTCCACAAAATTCCTAGAAAAATACCAGAAAATCCACGCACCCGAAGGAGCCAGGAACCAGAAGTGGGACCAGAGGGGAGCCCTGGGGGCCCCAGGCGCCCCCCTGGCGCGGCCAGGGGTGGGGCCGCGCCCTCTGGCCGCCTCCCCCCTCCTCTGGTGCCCTACCGAGACTCCTATTTATCCCCGTGACGAGAAAACCCCAGAACAGAAGTTGTTTTCCCAGTTTCCGTCGCGGAGCCGCCGCCACCCTCTGTTCTTCTTTGGGAGGGCTAATCTGGAGGCTGATTTGGCCTCCGGAGAGGGGAGATCGTCGCCATCGCCATCGCCATCACCAATCCATCCATTCTCCATGACTTCTCTTCACATGTGTGAGTAATTCCCTGCTGTAGGCAAAGGGGATGGTAGGGATTGGATGAGTTTGATCATGTAATAGTTCGTCAGATTGTTGGGGGCATGTTGCCTATCATCTACTTTGGTGTTTATCATCTTTGCTACAACTTGTTGCTCTTAATGCTTGTCACTTTGGGCCCGAGTGCCATGTTTTAAGATCTGAACCCTATGTGTTTTCATGAATATATTTGTGTTCTAGATCCTATCTATGAGTTGTATGCACCTATTATGGTCCGGAACCGGCGATCCCAAAGGTGAGAGCTTGGGACACCAAAGGGGACGGTCCATAATTTGAGGATTCCATGTATCCATTGAGTTTATTGCTTTGTTCCGGTGCTCTTTGACAGGAGCACCTTAATCTCCATAAGTTCCCTTTGGCCCCGTTCGTAGCGGGATGGTAGGACAAAAGATGTTGTGCAAGTTCTTATTGCAAGCACGCACAACTACCTACGGTATACATGGCTAATGTTTGATATTTTCCTAGATGATCTTTGCTTTTCTGTGTGCCTTGCCCCGTGTTAGAATCTATTATACGTTCACTCTCATCCATGCAGCGCCCAACCATCCATCTCCCTAGCCTACAGTGTTTCCAATCCTGCTGGTTATTAGCTGTTACTTTTGCTATCTACTTTTACTGTTGCTATCATCACTATCATATTACCATTACCACTTATCTATTGTCGCAAGCAAGTATATTTCAGGTGCGGTTGAATTGACAACTCAACTGTCAAATCTTATAAATACTCTTTGGCTCCCCGTGTGTCGAATCAATAAATTGGGTTAACTTACCCGCGAAGACTATCTCGATCCCTTACGCCTGTGGGGCATCAAGCAGGGCACCGTTGGCTCGCCTGACTCTTACCTTTAAGGAAAACCATTGCTCAGGTACCTAGAACGGCTATACAAAGTCATCAACGAGTGGAGTACAAAGATTACTCCTTGATAGCTCACACTTGATGGTGGCTCGGCAGAGCCGAGCTAGGGGTCCTTAGGCGGTGTCTGCATTGTACCGTACCTGTGCAGTTGTATATATTGTATCCGTGTTCACTCCCCTGAGTGGTCACGGCCCGCTATCTAATCCTAGCTAAAAATGCGCAGGGCTCATTGCTGAATATAATACATAATTATATTAGGCAGCATAGGATAAAGGAAGGTAGATCAAGGGGCGACAAAAATCAGGCTATGCAATTGAATAGGATTGTAATCGTAGTAGCAGCAGTAACAATGCCTAGTGCAAGAAAGTACGGAAAAGATAGGCGATATCTGGGGAAGAGAATGGCTCTGCTTGCCTCGAAGCTCGACGGTTTGGTACGGTCGTCGACGACGTAGTCGATCATAGGGGCGTCGGCAGCGATCGTCGGGACTATCGGACAATAAGAGAGGGGGGAGAAACAATAAATACACAACAATAATATCAATACAAATAAAAGACATGGAAAACACAATGTTAACAGTGTTCTAACGCAGCGCAATGCACGTTGCACGGAGAGGGAATCCATCCGGGGATGAACTGCCAGCTCTGGGTGATTACCGAATAGGGTGACCGGAGGGGGAAGGGATCATGTCGGAGGTGTCGTGGACATCCGACAAACGTGAGGATGGTGTAACCGTGCTAGTTGAAACATTCCGAACAACTTTCGTGTTCATAATAAATTCATCCGGATACTTTAACAGTACCGGACAAATCATCGGACAGACGGTCCGGAGGGGGAAGATTTCATGTCTGTAGTGTCGTGAATATCTGACAGACACACAGATAGTGTATCTGTGATCGTTGATGCATTCCGAACAACTTTTATGTTCAGAACATCTCCATCCGGAAAGTTTTACCGGTGCCGGGTAATTACCGGACAGACGATCCGGAGGTGGAAAGTCTCGTGTGCGGTAAGTTAGAGGGGTGTGGTGGGGGTAGGGGTAGCGTATCCATATTCGTTATATTATTCTGATCAATTTTCATGTATAAAGCTTTTGAATCTGACTTACGGTTTAAAAGATATTAATTTTCTAAGATTTAATCAATTTAAATTAATTTATGAATTTATTTTCATATTAAACAGAAACATTATCCACAGGGTGTGTTGACTGGTCAAACCTGACATGTGTGGCCAACCTGTAAGGTTGACTGGTCAACTGACAAGTGGGACCCACATGTCAGCCACTCATCTAATAAAATCCATTTTATCTAGCTAATCTGCCAGTGGGACCCAGCTGTCATAGATAGTGATTCAATTAAGCATTACAATTAACTAGAGAATTAACTTAAGTGACTAGGTCCATATGTCATACTAACAGAGCATTAACAGTTATCTAAATTAACCACAATGGCCTTAGGCCCACACATCAGTGTCACATGGTTATCTCTCCAATTAACTTAACAGGAAGATTAAGGAGGTGGGGGACACTTGTCATTTGTTGTTAGCATGTTGGGGAGGCCGCTCCGGCGAAGGGTGGGGCGCCACGAGGCGCGAGGGCGTGCCAGCAGCAGCCCGACGGTGGAGCAGAGCAGCGCGGCTCCGGCGGGAGCAGTAGCTGCGGGTAGGGTACGGGAGGGGGCGGCCGGCCATGGTTGGCCGAAGCGAGCACAACGACGAGCGGGGGAGGGGATCCAGTGGCCAAACGGCGAAAACAGGGGCAGGAATCGGACCGGAGCCACGTCGCGCATCTACTGGTGCAAGAAAAGCGGGCAGGGGCAACCTAGAACACCGGCGACGACGACCTGCGCGACGACTGGAGCACGACTCTGACGGGGATGGACACGACGATCACCATTTCAAGCGCGAGCTAGAGTAAACCGAAGCTATGCTCACCATGAATGCCGAGGAAGGCTCGGGGAGGCGCGAGGAGGTCCGGGTCGGCCGGAATCGCATGGAAATCACGCCGGAGCCGATGACTAAGGCGACGTCGATTCGCAGCGCTTAGGGGCTCCGGGCACAAATTAACGGGGGGGGGGGGGGGGGGGTGGGTTCGAAACGGCGGAGCACGCCGGAGCTCCTGGACGCGGAGGGCTCTGGGGTGGCCAGGGGTCGCGAGCACCACGGCGGTGTGGCCACGGCTGCGCCCGGGTTCGCGCAGGAGGGGAGGGAAGAGCATGCGGGGAAAAATGGAGTGGAGGCTAAGGTTTCCAGGGGTCGGGGGGCACGGGGGATCTTTATGCCGCCAGAGTCCATCAGATGGCAGCCACGGCGGCACCTCGCGGCTTAGCGGGGGGATGCCCGCCACGCCATGGCGTGTCCTTGCCCACTGTAGCGGGGAAGGAGATGAAGGCGGGGTGGGCTGGGCTGGGCCTGGCCCGAAAGGGGGGTTGCGCCCTAGGCACATGATAGCCTTTTTTTTCTGATCTTCTTTTATTTTTGTTTTCTTTTCTGTTTGCAATGGTTTTAATTGTTTAGACATTTTTGTAGAATGTGTAATATGTTCCATAACTAATGTTATACTCCATAATAGTGCTACAAAATGGTTGGGGCATTTATAATTTCATTTACATTTTTGTTTTATTAAAAAGGTATTGAATGCCACTAGTTTGCTACTATTAGAATTGTTTGATTTATTTTATAGCTTAATAAATTCCCATTGTTGTTCTAGCATGGTCCAATGATTATTTGGGATTTAACAAAAGTGGTTGCACAAATTTTGGACAAGGTTTTATTTATCACATATTTTTAATATTCATGAAAAGGCATTTTGAGTTTGTGTTGATTCAAAAATGATCAAGACATGATTAGCAACAGTAGTTGTGATTACTGTAGGTGATTACTGTAGCGTGACACCCGGGGTGTTACAATCCTGCAAGCATTGGGAAGGATTTAGCATTGATCATGAGACGCTTCAACCGCTCCCAAATAAAATGTTTTTCTTCACCCAAGAAGAATTACTCTTCAAGGAACTCAAGTCACTCATCTCACCGTTCATCCTCAAGAATCTCTCCATCGAAGGACAACTGCTGCTACAAGTGCAAGAAACCAGGTCACTAAATTGTTGATTGCCCTCTGTGGGAAGCTGAGAACAAAACAAAGCATTCGCTTAGAGACTCCTCAACCAAGTCCCACAGATCCTCCAGAAGCTATGAGTCCAAGAGACATGACTCCAGTTCGAGAAGAGAAAAGAAGAACGATCCGTATGATGATAGGAGGAAGAAGTATCATAACAAGTGTGAGGGTTCTTCATCGAAGACTCACTCGTCTCGTCGAAGCAGCTCTCACCGTGCCAAGGCTTATCTGGGAAAGGAAATGAACTCTGAAGATGAAGCATCTGGGTCCGAAGCTGAATCAGGCTCAAGGTCTGGGTCTGGGTCCGAATCAGATGGTGTTGCTGGTTTGGCATTCGCTTCAGCAGATGCTTCAACCAAAGCTTCGAGCTCATTCTTCACCAACAACAGTAGTGAAGATGAAACTCCTGCATATTGCTTCATGGCCAAAGCGAAGGTATCTTCACCAAAAATTACCTATGATACTTCTGATTGTTTCTCATATGACAGTGATTCAAAAATTAGCTATGCTAAACTTGCTAAAATTGCTTCAATCCAACAAGATGAACTTGATTCTTTAAGCAAAACCATTAAGAAATCAGAAACTCTGTTGATCGATGAAATAGAGAAAAGTCAAACTTTGACTAATGAGCATGCTGCTGTGACGGAAAAGTTTGAAGAATTATCCTCTAGGCATGATCTTCTTTCAGTTGATTATGAGAAGCTCACCTATGAATTTCTTCAAAGGAAAATGGCTCTCGAAAGACTGAAAGAGGCTCATGAAGAGTTGGAAAATGTCAATCTCTCTCTCATGGCTCAACAAGGTTCTGAAGCAAATCATAAAACTGATTCACCTTTCTTAACTTGTCTGGAACGAAGCAAAACTGATTCCAAAGGCAAAGCTCCTATTGTTATTGATGATACTAATGCCTCGGATGAGGAAAACTCTGCTGTTACCGAGGAACTCCTCAGGTTGAAAAACTTATTTGAAACAGGCATGTTCAAAAGTGTGCAAGGTCACCAGTACTTGTGTGACATCCTGAGGAAGGCTCTCCTTCACAGGAATCCCAGGAATGAGGGTGTTGGTTTCGTGAGGAAGCTAAACCCTGATGGCACCTATTGGGAACCTGAGCAGTATCCTAAGACTGTTTGGTTCCTAGCGAAGGAGAAACCCATTGATATTGCTAACCTTCAGGTTTTGGCTGCAAAATGAATAAAGCCATTGTAGACGAATCACTTGATTCAGACTAGAAGCTCATTAAAGATGAACAGGGAAAGGTTACAACTGAGTATGTTGGTACTTCTCCTAAGAATGGCTTCTACAAGAGGCAGATATGGGTGCAGAAAGCACTTGTGGAAAAACTGCTTGCTAACCATACTATGCAGGGAAAGTCTTCGGTGCCACCGAATCACTTCTATTATCTGGAAGAGAGAAATGATTCACTGGTGCCCGAATCAAATGTCCCTCAGAAGAAATACTATCGCACTGGTCGCTATACTTATTGTCCTCATGATAACCATAATAAGATTGCATATGCTCATTCTTATCCTAACCATTCGCAGAGGACTTACATTTATGGTGTACTTGATGGTCCCCCTAGGCAATATAATCCTGTTTGTTTTAATATTGCATCAACAAGTTCTCCCACCTCTTCTCAGTCACCTGCTCGTTTGTGGGTGGTTAAGAAGAACTAATTCTTATGCAGGGCTCTCTCTCCGATGGATCTGAATGGGTCATGGATAGTGGTTGCACAAATCATATGACCGGATACAAGGAGTTAATCACCGAAGAAAAACAATCTCAATCTTCTCAGAAGTACATTACCTTCGGTGATAACAACAAGGGTAAAGTTTTAGGTTTGGGTAAGGTTGCCATATCGAAAGATCAGCACATTGACAAGGTTATGCTAGTCCAATCACTTGGATATAATCTTATGTCTATTTCGAAGTTATGCGGTATGGGTATGCTTGTTCTATTTTCTGCTTCGCGTTGCGTTGTCTTTTCACAGGATGACTATACGTTTGTCTTCGAGGGTTACCGAAAAGGAGATTTATACATTGTTGATTTTTCTTCGGGCCCTGCCGTATCCACATGCCTAATGGCAAAAGCTTCATCCGATTGGTTATGGCATCGGAGACTTGGGCATGCAGGGATGAGAAATCTTCATAATCTAGTGAAGAAGAAGCATGTTATTGGCCTTAGCGAAGTAAAATTCGATAAGGATCGTCTCTGTAGTGCTTGTGAAGCTGGTAAAATCACGAAGAAACATCATTCAGCGAAGACTATCATGACTACCACTCGTCCTCTTGAATTGCTTCATATGGATCTTTTTGGTCCTCAAAATTATGCAAGTCTGGGAGGAAACAAATATGGTCTTGTTATTGTTGATGATTTTTCTCGATATACTTGGGTTTTCTTTCTGGATGACAAGAGCAAAGTTGTTGAAATCTTCAAGTCATTCGCTAAGAGAGCTCAAACAGAATATGAATTATCTCTGAAGCATATCCGAAGTGATAATGGAACTGAATTCAAAAATACTCATATTGAAGAATTTCTTGATTATCATGGCTTTACTCATGAGTTCTCTGCTGCTTATACACCTCAACAGAATGGTGTAGTTGAAAGGAAGAATAGAACTCTTACTGAAATGGCCAGAACTATGCCTGCTGAATACAAGACTCCTATCAGGTTCTGGGCCGAAGCAATTAACACAACATGTCATATCATCAAAAAGGTATACCTTCACAAATTTCTGAAGAAAACTTCACATGAGCTTATCACTGGTAACAAACCAAATGTTTCGTATCTTAGGGTATTTGGTGCTCCTTGCTTTATTAGAGATATGAATCATAGCTCCAAATTTGCCCCTAAGGCACATGAAGGTTTTCTTCTAGGTTATGGCTCAAATTCTCACACTTACAGAGTGTACAACTCCCACTTTGGGAAAGTTATGGAAACTGTAAATGTGAGGTTTGATGAAACTAATGGCTCTCAAAAAGAGCATTTGCCTCATGATCTAGATGAACCGCCACTTGATGAAGTGATCAGGTCCATGGCTATTGGAGAAATTCGCCATGTTGAAGCAAATCCTCGTCAAGAAAATAGGGATGATGATGATCCTATGTTCCCACACCTAGCCCGGGGCGCTGGAGATCAACATCCTGAAGCTAATGATGAACAGGAGGAAGAAGAGCAAGGGAACGAAGGAAATGCTAATCCTGAAGGAAATGCTGAAGCTGAAGGTGAAGCAGATCCTGAAGCTGAAGCTGAAGGTGAAGCAGATCCTGAAGCAGAAGCAGATCCTGAAGCTAAAGCGAATCCTGAAGCAGAAGCTGATCCTGAAGCAAATAATTCAACTTTATCACGAGTTCGAACAAGAGTTGATGTTGATTCGATCCTTGAAGAAATTCAACAACCAGGTCGTCCCACAACTCATTCTCGTACTCGTTTGGCTAACTTCTGTGGAAACTTTTCGTTTGTCTCCATGCTAGAACCTTCAAAGTTTGATGAAGCCATGAAGGATCCAGATTGGTTAACCGCTATGCTCGAAGAACTTAACCAGTTCGAGCGAAACAAAGTCTGGTCCTTAGTTGATAGACCTGATACCACGAAGCACAACATCATTGGTACAAAGTTGATTTTTCGCAACAAGTAAGATGAAGATGGTATAGTGGTAAGAAACAAACGACTGGTAGCACAAGGTTACACCCAAATCGAAGGTATCGATTTTGGCGAAACTTATGCTCCAGTTGCTCGTCTCGAATCCATTCGTGTTATGCTTGCTTTAGCAAATTTCAATGGCATTCTACTTTACCAAATGGATGTGAAAAGTGCTTTTCTTAACGGAGAAATCAAAGAAGAAGTATATGTTATGCAGCCTCTAGGTTTTGAAGACCCAAAGAAACCTGACATGGTGTACAGGTTGCACAAGGCCCTCTATGGGTTGAAGCAAGCACCTCATGCTTGGTACGACACATTGAAGGACTTCCTTATGAAGAAAGGCTTCAAACCAGGAACAACTGACCCAACTCTTTTCACTCGATCTTATAATGGTGATTTGTTTGTATGTCAAATATATGTAGATGATATTATTTTGGCTGCACTAACACTGAAATCAGCGAAGAATTTTCCAAAATGATGTCGAAGAAATATGAGATGTCAATGATGGGTGAACTGAAGTTTTTCCTTGGGATTCAAATCCGTAAACAGAAGAATGGCACCTTTATATCTCAAGAAAAATATTTCAAGGATTGCCTGAAGAAGTTTGGTCTCACTGATTGCAAAACTATTAAAACTCCAATGCCTACCAATGGCTTCCTAGATGCAGATGATAAGGGCAAAGCCTTCGATCAGAAGAAATATCGGTCTATGATTGGATCTCTCTTATATCTCTGTGCATCTAGACCTGACATTATGCTTTCAGTATGTATTTGTGCTCGTTTTCAGGCCAATTCAAAGGAATCACATCATACTGCTGTAAAGCGAATTCTTCGGTATCTTGCTCACACACCAACCTTGGGCTTGTGGTATCCCAAGGGAGCTCAGTTTGATCTCATTGGCTATTCTGATTCAGACTGGGTTGGTGATCGCGTGGATAGGAAACCAACTTCAGGGACTTGTCATTTCCTTGGAAGATCACTTGTGTGTTGGGCTTCCAAGAAGCAAAATTGTGCCTCAATATCTACTGCTGAAGCTGAATACATTGCTGCTGGGTCATGTTGTACTCAGATTCTTTGGCTGAAGCAAACGCTGAAGGATTATGGTATTCATGTGAAGAAAATCCCCCTTCTATGTGATAATGAGAGTGCAATCAAAATTGCTCACAATCCTATGCAACACTCTCGCACGAAGCATATTGACATTTGCCACCATTTTCTTCGTGATCATGTTCAGTGTGAAGATATTGTGATAAGTCATGTCAGAACTGAAGATTAATTGGCTGACATTTTCACGAAACCATTGGATGAGAAAAGGTTCTGTGCATTAAGGTGTGAGCTCAATATATTGGACTCACGCAATGTACTGTAAGACCGAACCTTTACTCCATGTATATTTGTTCATCTACTTAGTTGTTTGCTTTTGGTTTCGTTGTTTGTTCTTGCTTCAATTTTAATTTCTTTTATTTTGCTTGGATTTAGTCCTCAATGCTTATCACCTTTTGCTTCGTTTGGTTTTTCTTCGAGGTCATAAGTTTCGGACCCTACCCCTTCTATTCTTCTTCTTTCTTATTCTATCTGTCCAAAATGGTTGAGCACAATTGAAATGGAAAGTATTTTGCTTCGAACATCATTGTGTTCCGAATCAAATGCTTCCAACTTTTATCGAAGTTTTACTCAAATCAAAGACATATTCTTCGGTCGTTGAGATCCCGTCTTATCCGGGTCGTTGAGATTTCCTCGCAAAACACCACGCAATCCTAGCCACAGAATCTGGAGGGGCGGTCGCTGGGAGCCGTCCGATTCGATCTGACAACTCCTGTCATACCAGCCCTATATAAGGCTTCTCCCCCAGCGCACCAACTCATCTCTTCATCCTCTCCGCTACGGAACCCTATCCTCTCTTGCGCCGTTGTGCTCATAGTCTCCGTCACCGTTCTCGCCGCTTCGCTGCCGGAAGAACGCCGCCGTGGACCTCACGCCGCCGTCGAGCTCCTCCTTTGCTCGTCGTCGCCATAGCTGCTCGTCATCACTAAGTTAGGGTACGCCGAGCCCTCGATCCAACCTCTATCTCTCTGTTCATCCTCTTCTGGATTGGATCCGTAGGTTTCTTTGATCCATTGGATCCTTGGTCCTTTGGGAAACTTGTTTCTGCAAGCAAAAGCTTCCCATCTCGATTCAGGTTAGAAGTTAGGGCATGATGCTATCTGTTATGTGTTAGGGTTGCTGTTCATCTTTGATGTGGCTAAGTCTAGCTCAGAACAGACCAGATCCATCACCCCTATTCAACAATGAATCTCTTGTCAAAACCTATTTGTTTTGGGTTGAAACTTTTGCTGGTGCTCATACCATACTTTCCTTTTTCCCTCGCTACCTTGTGCTTTTCACAGGATGTCTGTGGATTTAGGCTTCGGGAATGAGTCCCCTATTCTTGATCACCTCAACGAAGTAGAACAGGCTATCCGACACGCCGAGGCCCATCCTACGGCTCATCAGAGAGGTCCCCGCCGGTCTACGGCCCTAAGGGCAAGGGGGTCATGGGCCTATCACCCCTCGCTCTCCGGGTCGTTGTGAGGAGGGTGAATTCCAGCGCCGCGGCGCGATCCGTCCCTGCCACAATGCTGAACTGGACGTCTTTTAGAGCTTTCAAACGAGACCACAACGCGGAAGGCCCACACTGTCATCCCACCTGAAGGTAGTGCGTACAAGCCTTTGCGGCCTCTCAAGTCATCCACCTGAACCGTTAAGCATTTTATTATTATCTATCGGGAGAACCGTTATCGTTGCCCCTTATTGAATGAGTCGCGGACAACGACAGCAGTCAGGACCACCAGTAACATCGGTGCCTGCCCTGACGTCCCACCAACTCGTGCGGTTACCAACAAGGTGAACCGTCTCCTTACCTTGTCTCGCGTTTGCTCTTTGAAGAGCTCGAATTTCGTACAACAGGATACCTCTCGGCCACGAACAGTACCAGGCCCGCCACACACCGGTGGAATACACCTGACCCGTTGTTCCGCTAAGATACCCTACGCCGGGCACCGTTGGGTCACCCGACTCCTTACCTGTAAGGACACCAGTTGATTCGAGTGCCTACCATCAAGTGAAACCAGGAGGAATCACCCTCGATGGTACACTTGAAGTGGTTCGACCGAGTCATCAGCAGAATGAACTAAAGAGGAATATTCTCGTATCACTTCGGTGGTGCCGAGACACCAGCGGAATGAACTAAAGAGGAATACCCTCGTATCATCCCAGTGATGCTACGCTACTGAGCCGACGAGAGTGAAATATGAGTCCGTCCACTCGTAAGTCAAACTCGAAGCGACTCGGCAGAGTCTCGCCGTTGTAGGTTCCCTAGGGCGTTTGCATTGATCTGTACCTGTTGCAGTTATAATATTTTGTAACCCGCGTTCACTCACCAGAGTGATGATGGCCCGCTATTCTAAACCTAGCTAACAATGCGCAGGGTTTACTACTGAATATTATATATATTTATAAGGCAGCATAGGACAAAGGAGGGTACATCAAGGGGCGACAATGACAGGCTATGCAATTGAATAGCTAAGCAACGTAGCAGCAGCAGTAACAATGCCTAGTGAAAGAAATGTACGGAAAGATAGGCGATATCTGGGGAAGAGAATGGCTCTGCTTTCCTGGAAGCTCGACGGTAGGGGTACGGTCGTCGACGAAGTAGTCGTACTCAGCAACGTTGACAGCGATAGCGGTAACGACGTCTATCGAATAAGAAGGGGGAAGAAACAATAAATACACGACAATAATAGCAACACAAATATATGACATAGAAGATACAAAGCAACGGGGCTCTAACGTAGTGTTCGGTGATTTGATCGGAGTAGGAATTTATCCGGGGATGACTCATCGGTACCGGTTGATTACCGAACAGATGATCCGGAGGGGAAGGTTCCATGTCTGCAGTGTTAGAGACATCTGACTAACATGTGGATAGTGTATCCGTGTTCTTTGATCCATTCTGAATAGCTTTCATGTTCAGAACATTTTCAAACGGAAAGTTTTACCGGCTCCGGTCGTCTGACTGACAGATGAACCGGAGGGGAATGTCACGTGTTCGTTGTGTTAGAGGGGGTGGTCGACATACGGATAGTGTATTCGCGTTTGTTATATTTTTCTGAGCAACTTTCGTGTACAAAGTATTTTCATCTGAATAACGATTTAAAAGATATAGATTTTCAAAAATTTAATCATTTTATAAGCATTTCTGGATTTCTTTTATTGTTTAATTCAAAATTATCCGGAATAGTGGGGTTGACTGATCAACTAACAGGTGGGACCCTGGTTTCATTCACTGGAATCTAATAAAATAATTTGTTTACATAAACAGTGCAAGGGGTCCCACATGTCATTGCCCCATATCTGGATTTCACCAAAATTTGCTAAGTCTGGAAATCCCGGTTATAATTATACATTAGCCGTGTTCGGGGGGCTACGGTTTAGGGTTCCACTCCTCTGATAAATTTGTGTCCTATACCAATCTTCATCAGTTGTCAGTGATCTCGGATCCGGTACGGATGGTATTTAGGTTAGGGTTCATTGGTCTACGTAAACTTTGCCGGAAAGGTGCTGCTCAACGTGAATTCCTGACACTTGTTAAAAATATGCAAAGTTTGCCGGATAAGTGCTATTTATCCGCAGCTCAAATGAAGATGTATCCAACATGGCTTTTTCTCTGCATCATGTGCACTATCATGCCATGCCCTCAGATGCATGTAGCATGTTCATCCACAACGCCAAAGTGGCTATCGGGTTAACTCTGCCTGCAGTTTATTATAAAACCGCATTTTGCGTTTTTTGCCAAATTTAATCCGCACATTTTCGGGAGTTGGTCCAATGTAACAAAACGAAGCTCGTTACACGTACTTTCTACACATATACTTTTCGTCCATGTTGGATTTCATTTACACATATTTTTCTGTTGTCTGAAGTAGTATCGAGCAACCATTTTCAGCATGTTCAGTGCAAAACATAGCAGCAGTCAGGCAGCAGCATATGCAGGTTCAGCAGCAGCTAGCAGCGGCCGCTGCACCACGAACAACAGCAGTTTGACCAGGGGGGTTCGAGGTCGTCGGCGACGGCGGGGGCGGTGCGGCGCGGCGCGGCAATCGGGCAGCCTGACGGCGTCGGTGTTGACGTCGGCGTCGTCTTGAGCCAAATGGTAGATGGGAACGACGCCTGGAAGCCGGGGGGATTATATACCAAGAGCATAGGTCCCGGTTGCTGGCACCAACCGGTACTAAAGGTAGGCATTCGTACCGGTTGATGTCGGTAACCAGGACCTATGATCCTTTTTCAGCAGCCCAAAGGGCGGGAAACAGAGACCATTGGTCCCGGTTGGTGGCACGAACCGGTACCAATTACAACCATTAGTACCGGTTGGTGCCACCAACCGGGACGACCCATGCGCTGCCGCGGTGCGATGCGGTGGGATATTTAGTCCCACCTCGCTAGTCGAAGAGGAGCCGGAGTGGTTTATAAGTGCTGATGCGCGTACCACTTCGAGCTCCTCTCAACCGCAGGCTTTTGAGCCTACTCTGTTACAATATTGCTTGTTGTCCTGTTGGGCCTGCTGCGGGCCTGGATCCTGGTCCATATGTGGGTTCCTAGTCGTATCCAGGCCGTTATGGCCCAGTAGGTGGTTTT
Organism: Bromus sterilis; assembly: GCA_950022295.1. Taxonomy (NCBI): domain Eukaryota; kingdom Viridiplantae; phylum Streptophyta; class Magnoliopsida; order Poales; family Poaceae; genus Bromus; species Bromus sterilis. Next base: position 88,311,180 of record OX465599.1, read on the forward strand.
TTCTCCTTTTGGAGGAAAAAGGACGTTTAGTACCGGTTGGTGACACCAACCGGTACTAATAGTCTGCAATTTAGTCCCACCCCGCTAACCGAAGTGGAGTTAGACTTGTTTATAAGCACGGCTCTGCGTGGACTTATCGTAGCATAGCAAGTTCAATAAAGGTTGTCCACGAGTGATTCATCTATATTCTGTATACTGTAAAGGCAATTTCGGTTGAACCTTGATTGGTGGGCCTAACCGAAATTGTCCTTTATGGTGTACAGGGTGTGGAGTAATCTTCCGTTGACATCCTATAATGAAATTGCTATACTTTTTTATTTTTGTTTTTCATTCATGCAGCCCGGTCCATCATTGCCCGCCAAGCTACCACGGCGTGCGCGAGCGCTCGGACGGCACATTCATCTGTATCCGGTACTCTGTCCGGGAGAAATTCGGACGGACCTCGATTGGTTGGCAGATTTGCCAGATCTGCCCACGAGGCGTGGACCGTCTGAAATACCCGTATGGTATCTGGTCGGTAGACTTACCGGATCTGTCAACCAGGCGAGGACCGTCTGAAATTCTCCATGACAGAGTACAGGATATGGAATATTCTTCTGTTGACGTCCTATAATGAAATTGCTATACTTTTTTATTTATTTTTTCCAATCAAACAAAACACAAGGTTTCCCCAGCATACAGCCCGACGGTGGCTCATGAGTGTAAGCATATGAAATGCACCGTCGGACGTTTGCAGGGAATCCGAATGATTTGTATTTGGTCGATGAAGTGAAAGATTTCTAGCTAGATATATATAAGATCAACAAAACACACGATTTCGCCTGCATACAGCCCGACGGTGGCTCATGAGTGCAAGCATATCAAATGCACCGTCGAACGTATGTAGGCGAATCCGAATGGTTTGTATTCGGCCGATGAACTGAGTGTCGAACATGTCCTAGACGTGGGCTATATATATAGGCAACGACAAGCCTGATCCAACGGCTCACAAGCGCTTGAAAGAAACACGCAATCCGTGTGCTTCTTCCTGATTGGTTGGATCCAACGGCTCAGAAGCCTGATCCAACGACTCACAAGCGCTTGAAAGAAACACGCGATCCGTGTGCCTCTTCCTGATTGGTTGGATTCAGAATCGTGAACGGTTAAAAGCGCGTGGAAGAGGACTCCACGCAACGCCAGTCGCCACTAGTTCTTTTCTCGTGCACTCTTTCCCCTTCCGCGCCACCGCCACCATGCCGCCCCGCCGCCGCCCGCCAAGCTACCACAGCGTCCGCGAGCGCTCGGATGGCACATTCATGGCGGTGATCACTTGCGCCAACAACGAGGGTATGTGTCTCGGAAAGTTCTGGCATGAATATTTAGCCGCCCGCGCGTACGACGTTGCGGCATGGAGGCTCGGCCGCCCGCGCGCGGAGATGAATAACCGCCACTGTCGCAGCTTGGAAGAGGCGGAGGACATGGCAGATTCGCCGCTCCTCCTCACTGAAGAGGACCACCGCCTCCATCGTCGACGAGCGGTGCTCGGCCTCGCCTCGGAGCAGGACTAGCGTGTCGTTGATACGTCCAAAACGTATCTATAATTTCTGCTTGCTCCATGCATGTTTTGTGTGATATTGCTATGATCTAGATACACTTTCATACACTTTTGATCATATTTGGACTAACCTATTAACTCAGTGCACCCCAGTGCTAGTTCCTGTTTTCTGCTGTTTTTCTATTTCAGTTTTCCCCCATATAAAAAGTGCCAGAAAAATTCCGGGAAAAATACAGGAAAAATCAGCGTACACGAAGCTTTGCGAAGAGCCCGAGAGGGGCCAGAGGGGAGCCAGGGGGCCCCAGGCGGCCACCTGGCGCGGCCCCACCCCTGGCCGCGCCAAGGGGCGCCTGGGGCCCCTGGTCCACCTCTGGCTGCCCCCCTTCGCCTATATATTCTCCGTCACGGGGAAACTCCAAAAAAAGAACCATATTTTGCAATCTCGCCTCTGTTCCGCCGCCGCCGTGCTTCCGAGATTGGGAGCACCAGAAGACCTCTTCCCGACACCCTGCCAGAGGGAGGATTGACCTCCGGGAGTCTCCTCTCCATCATGGATGCTCCCCGGATGTCTCGTGAGTAGTTTTCCTTGGACCATGGGTCCGTGATCAGTAGCTATGTGATGTTCTCCTCCCCTCTTTGTTCTTCATGGTTTAGACCTCGTGAGCTACCCTACATGATCGAGGCACTTTTGTAATATTTCTGCTGTTGCTATGCTGAGTTTGGAGGGATCTGATGGATTATGAGATTATGTTCAAATTGTGATAGAGTAATATATTTGGTTTTTATCTCTTATATTTTTGTTCCTAAGTAATTCTTGCATGTTCACCGTTGCTGTTTATTGCTTTGGCCAAGTAGTAGGTAGTGACTCCAAGAGGGAACGTAGTGCTCGATTGTGGGTTCATGCCCCCCGATGACACGCTTGAGTGACAGAAACATGAGTCTAGGGGATGTGTTGTTGCCACAAGGGGGAAAACAACGGTGCTTGTAACCGCGGTTACAAGGATAGTTTACTTTACGCAAAGTTCTTTTTAATGCAGTTGGCTGTTGCTTTGGGTTTACACTTTGGGTGGGGCTCGCAACTTAATACCAGCGAGATGTTCTGGATAGATATCTCAAGGTGGATGATTAGTAGTAGATGCAGTTGGATTACGGTCTACTTATTTTGGCGTACTGCCCGTGCTTTTGAACCTCTTCCTTTCTTTTGTAGCATAGTTAGCATTGCGGTGCGTTCATAATCCTGTCAATTGCCCTTCTGTAATTTGTTTACCTCGCATAGCAGTTTTTATCGTCTTTTGGGAGAGAGACATCACTAGTGAACATCACGTATCCCGGTCCATATCCTTATTACTGTTTCCACGCTATATTAACTTTCCTGCTTTTTACTTTCAGTTGCTATCATTATCCCTTGTGTTTTTACCCTTTGTGAACAACAAGACCGGAGAGATTGACAACTTCTCTGAACTTCGTTGGGAACAAAGTTATCTGTGTCTGTGTGCAGGTCCACGTCAGTCGCGCCGCTGACACCTACTTATCATCTCCGGAGTCCTACTGGAGACAAACCTTGGTATCTTCACCGAGGGAAACTCGCTGCTGTACTGCATCGCGCCTTCCACTTGGGGCTCACCAACGAAGGGCGAGAAGCCATCAGCCGTGCAGGATTGGTACGCGAGCCATCCCCGTGAAGCCTCAGAGGATGCGGAACACTGGACAAGGCTGGCGGCCGAGAGCGCAGAGCGGCGACAGGAGCTTCATCAATGGCGGAGGAGGAACTGGCGAGAGGCGCCGCCAACTGGCCCGTCGGTGACCCCCGCTGGATAGCGCTGGAGGATGACATCAGCTCCGTCACCGAAGACGATTTCTCTGACGACGAGGAGGAGTAGTGTTTTTATGTTCTAGGTTTGAGATGTTAAGTTGTTGAATGTTTTAAGTTTGCCGCGTCGCCGCCACCATGCCACCATATGTTATAAGTTTCCCGCCACCATTCAATATGCATCATTCAAAGCCACATACTAAAATTTCAACTCTTTCTGACTTCATTTGCTATTTTTCATGCATTTAATGATTTATTTTGGGCTAAATGACTCTGAAATTGGAAAGCACTACAACTAAACTCAGAAAAGGTTGAAACTTGGCATGGTATCATCATTTGACCCACATAACATGTCTGCAAAAGTTGAGAGGGTTACAGCAAAAGCTGGATGCACTTAGTGTACAAACTGGACCATCTCTTTCGAAGTACGAGGGTTTCAGACAAAAAATCATCTGTTAAAAGGCATTTCATTTTTCTAAACTTATTTGAACTCAAGACTTTTTGTGCATTCAATATGCATCATTCAAAGCCACATACTAAAATTTCAACCCTTTCTGACTTCAATTGCTATTTTTCATGCATTTAATAATTTATTTTGGGCTAAATGACCCTGAAATCTGAAAGCACTACAACTAAACTCAGAAAAGGTTGAAACTTGGCATGGTATCATCATTTGACCCACATAACATGTTTGCAAAATTTGAGAGGGTTACGACAAAATCTGGATGCACTTCGTGTACAAACCGGACCATCTCTTTCGAAGTACGAGGGTTTCAGACGAAAACTCATCTGTTACAAAGACATTTCATTTTTCTAATCTTATTTGAATTCAAGACTTTTTGTGCATTCAATATGCATCATTCAAATCCACATACTAAAATTTCAACCCTTTCTGATTTCATTTGCTATTTTTCATGCATTTAATGATTTATTTTGGGCTAAATGACCCTGAAATTGGAAAGCACTACAACTAAACTCAGAAAAGGTTGAAACTTGGCATGGTATCATCATTTGACCCACATAACATGTGTGCAAAAGTTGAGAGGGTTACGGCAAAAGATGGATGCACTTCGTGTACAAACTGGACCATCTCTTTCGAAGTACGAGGGTTTCAGACGAAAACTTATCTGCTACAAAGGCATTTCATTTTTCTAAACTTATTTGAACTCAAGACTTTTTGTGCATTCAATATGCATCATTCAAAGCCACATACTAAATTTTCAACCCTTTCTGACTTCATTTGCTCCTTTTCATGCATTTAATGATTTATTTTGAGCTAAATGACCTTGAAATTGGACTAATGCTTGTGGGCCAACCTTTCGTCCTGGGTTGTGCCACAAACCGAGACTAATGGTTGTGGGCCAGGAGCGAGGCCCATTGGTCCCGATTCTTGTCCGGAACCGGGACATATGCCCCCAGACGAACCGGGACCAATGCCCCAAGAGGCCCGGCCGCCCCCCTGGGCGCACGAACCGGGACGTATACCCCCATGGGTCCCGGTTCGTGGCTGAACCGGTACTAATGGGCTGGCCAGGCTTGAACCAAAGCCCCTTTTTCTACTAATGTATTTAATCTGGTTTGAAAAAACGTGCAAAGCTAAAAACTCCATATATATGTATATACGATATTAGTGATGGAATAACAGATCTGCTAGACTTTGTTGTTAATTCAATAGGTGATACTCTGTGTGCCAGTCGAAAAGTCCTTAGCCATTTAACCATCTCTAGCCTTCTTTTCAAGCAGCAATTTTTTGTTCATATGGTACTTCCTTTGTTTTATAATTTAAAATTATATTGCAAGCTATGTAAGTATACATTTTTCTCATATTATGGAAAAGAGGAAGTGATGGCATTTTTTGGGTATCCCGCTGTGGCGTAAGGGCGCAACACAGGCCACCACTGATATAAGTGATAGAAGGCGACTGCAAGAAAAAAGTGTGAACATGATGCGGTAGCTATATGTCGTATTAAGTGAGATGGAAGTGAGTTTCGCTGAAGTTTTTATTATACTACAGTACTGGACCGACCTGTTATTACAGCAACTCTTGCATAGCCGCAATAATCGTGATTCGTAAAACCTTTTAACGGATGGCTCCCAAAATGATTTACGGTACCGTGCGTCGCGAGGCAAAATAGTTGGCATAAAGCTATACAATTTTTTTGTGGTAAGGGTTTACGGTGTCTGCTTCGTCAAACACCGTGCGATACTATAAATGGTGACTTTGATAGTATTAAATAAAAATCATAATTTCATGTTCTAACAATATACATTACAATATATTTTTCAAATATAATGAAACTTTAAATCCGAAAAACAAATGGTCTCTAGTTATTACAATAAAAATATCACGATTGTTTATCTGCTTGTAGGTCTCAGGAAATGATGCAATCTTATATGGATTTTTGGTAGGCTTCATACGGCTACCAATATTATCATACAAAAATCAAGTTCAAATCCCTCTCACCTTCGATGGTTATGTTGTGTAGAATTACACATGCAATCATAATATTTAAGAAGGATTTCTTATCCTAGAAACGAGCGGAACCTCCAACAATGGCAAACCGAGCTTGCAACACACCGAATGCTCTCTCTCAATATGTTTTTGGTATAATTCTTGTACTTCGGCAAGAATAGTTTTTCCTGTCTACCGGGTTGCTAATCTTACATCTTACATTCTTAAGAAATTGCTCCCCACTAATACCAATTCTCTCAACATGCACACACTACACCTCATCATGCATGCCACATCACCCTCCACTAGCATATTTTTCTCAACATGCAACATCATTCAACATGCATGAGAAAGACCCACATCAATATGCCACTATGCATAATAAAAATCCACATGCAACATGCATGCATGAGAATTTTTATTTTATTATGATATTTATACTAAATCCATATATTAGTTCAAAAGTTATTGTTTCAAATATACATGCTTCATTTAACCAAACATTTTTACTGAAATATTTTGCAAAAAAGTTCCGCAACAACGTGCGGGCCATCATCTAGTTGTCTTTAAAGATGTCGCCCATGAAGGAGAATATCATCGGTAAGATAATAACACATGGTATAATCATGATCGTTGATGATTTAGTTGCAAGGCAGAGCTTGTCCACTAGCTACCTAGTTGAGAAAAAAGATGTGATCTATGCAAGGTATTTATGTCATTGAGAGACCCCGGCAATCCAAAAAAATCAATGCCAAATCCACAAGTCATGGGAAGCCACGGCTTTAAGAACAATCGTGGGTTTGCGTTGATGGCCGGTGTACACCCCAGTCCTAGGCTTTGGGAATTTTTTCCAATTCCAATGCATGCAATCCACTCTCCCAAGCATGCCATTCTCAAGATTCATTATCTCCATTATTATTTTTTATCCTCTCATTAGGAGCTAGGAGATACTCGAGACCAAATACCCGGATCAACATTGTTGCAAAAAACCGCACGGATTTGAACGTGATATCTTTACCAATGGGAAGATGCTCATCAACGTAGTCAGCCAAATTTCATATGCAGTCACTCGCATTGTCGCTGATTTTTATATATGCATTAAATACTAGCAATCCGGCGGCATTTCGTCGGCGAGTGAGGAACCAACAACTTTTCTCGCAAGCTACCACATTTTGAACAAAAGGAAACCTAGACATTCTGTATCGCCTATAGAAGACATGAGCTGGATAGGTTGGTACCTCGGCTAAGTAGTCTTGCATGAGAAATTTGTGGACGAGAGTTCGATTGCGCGGAATGTAGAGGTGGCCCGTCGTTTACCTGCAACAATTCATCTTGCCGACTTCAAACATGTCCATGATATGCAAAATGAGATTGTGCTCGGCATCATCATCAAAAAGCATGTCCTATATGTTAGAGTCTTCGAATTTCGACGATTATGACGAATACGTTGTCAAGGAAAACTGAGTCCCGAGTTTTTTATAAGTCCCTGCTGGGCTAATTACAAATCGGTAAAAATTTGACAAAAATCTTACGCTTGGAATGACTCAAATCCGGCGCATCCGCCCTCTTCTTCTCCACCGCCCTCGCCCCTTCTTCTACACCTTAGACACCCACTGCCTATCACTGCTTCTTCACCATCGTAGCCGCGTGTCGTCGCCCCCTCCCCGACAGCTCGGAACAACAAGATCCACCGGGAGCTGTTGGTGGAGAAGATGCGGGCGAGGATGATGGAGACACTACACGGCACGGGATGGCCGGGCGTGACCGGATTCGCTTGAGATTTAAGGCAAGGACGGCGACGGAATATGATTAGCGGATGGGGAAATTTCTGTCCCTCCAAGTCGCGAGCGGTGCAAAGGAAAATCCAATGGGGTGGGCCATGGAAAACGGGAGTTATGTGGGCTAAGGGGCGGTAGTTGCAGCTCGCCGCAAAAAAAATCCAGGAGGGGCCGAAGTACAGTACATGTCAGGGCCATTTTTTGGCCCAGTACCTCGGCTGTTATTTTGCGAGACAGACACTTATAGCAGCTACTAGAGTTTCTCTTATATCACACACTCGATGGAGCACCAGCTCGTTTGCTTTTTTTCATTTTGTTTTCTTGTTTCTTCATGGTTTCTTTGGAACTTTTATTTTATTTTTATAATTGGTTTTATTCATTTTATTTCAGGTTTCACTAACTTTTCTCCGATTTCCTTCTGAGTTTTCTTTGTTTTCATTGGGTTTTTCTTCTTTCTTATTTTGTTTCGGATTTCATTTGTTATTTTCTTAGTTTTCACGTGTTTTCTTTGGACTTTTTTTTGTTTCTTTTTCTGTTTTCAACGTTTTTATTATTTTCATCATTTTATTTGTTTTGTTTGTTTTTATTACAGTTTACATATATTTTTTTATAAGTAAATAGTGATTTAAATACACATTTGATATCTTTTAAATTCATGATTAATTTATATTTTTTATTTTATAATAATTTTTTTGTACACACATTTGAAAATTTTAAATACATGATCCAAATTTTATACATATAATATAAATACTTTTTAGTTACATTATCAACATTTTTTCATTTTAAATATATGCTCAACATTTTTCATACATGTTGAACGTTTTTTAGATACATGAACAACCTTTTTTGACAACATGATACACATTATTTTCATACATGTTTAATATTTTCAAAATAAATTATAATATGTTTTGAATACATAATCAACATTTTTCAAACATATTTAATATTTTCTAAATACATGATCACCATTTTGTTCATACATCTTAAATTTATTTCTTGTATAAATCTTAAATTTACGAGTAACATTTTTTGTTTTCCATTTAATGTTTTCCAAATTATTGATGAACATTCTTGGAGTGCTTCATTAATATTAATAAGTATATTATATTTTCATACACATTTAACATTCTTTAAATGCTTGTTAGTCATTTTTCAAATGTTTTATCTAAAGTAATCTCTGTATTATATATACATATATATTTGAATATCTGTAAGTAGAAATAAAACTGAAGGAAAATAAAAAACGAAACTGGAAAACGTAGACGGTGAAATAATGCGTTCGTCCTTCAGAGTGAGAAACGCTAATCTCAGCTGAAGCAAGACATAGAGGCACGATGAATGTAAAGGACCTGTGCGAGAGCAGAGGGTGACACTATCTCTTTTTAGCAAGCCTTACTGCCGGTCCAGTCACCGGTTTATCCATTTCTTCATTTTGTTTATTTTTTATTTTCTTTGGCCTATGATTAGAAAAATAAAAATATATGCTTTATAAGCCAATACCTAAGTTTCAAAAACAATTTTTGAAAACAAAAGTGTTTGTGCGACTTAAACACATATAGTAAAATAATATAATATATGTGTTAAAAATGTTAAAAAATATTAAATATTTTCTAGATACATAAAAATGTATAGTGTGCTGAAAAAGTAGATATGAAAACATGCATCTAGAAGATATTTTTATGATTGTATTCTGAATTGTTAAATGTGTATAAAAAATTATTTATGTATACAAAAAAAATATAATGCACCTTAAAAAGTTAGACATGAAAACATATGTTTGAAATATTAAATATGTACTGAGAAAATGTCGACGTGTATAAAGGATTGTTCTGATGTATATGAAAAATATATAGAATGTACATAAAAATCTAGACATCAAAACCTATATTTGATACACCATCAGTTATGTATTTAAAAAATATTAAACATGTCCCAAAAAGTTCTTGATGTATATGAAAAACATACATTTTGAATGAAAAATTAGGCACGTGTTGAAAAAAGGAAAAAAAAAATGGAAAACCAACGAAAACAAAAACTAAAAAATAAAACTAACAAATGAACAGAGAAAAATAAATAAGAAAAAAAAAACGGTTCTCAATGCGTGCTTACAAGGTTAACTCATAACCATCGAGCGGTGTTAGTGAGGCGAGCCCATGGTATTTATCTACATGGACCATAAATACCCAAAAGGACCATGCGAGAGCAGCAAAATCGTGTGTGTGAGAGGGGTGGGAGGAGGGGGGGGGGTTCCAGCACAGCCAACCCACAGGCGAAAACGCGAGTATAAAGTTATGGCCACGGTCCAATTTATAGGTGCAATCTTGTATCTTTCAGTGGTTTTGAAGATTATTAGATAAAACAAATGAGAAAGTAATTATGTTTCCTAGGGTGCATAGAACTAGTTGTTCCTAGAGTTATCGTGAAGTTTTTTATGACTACTAAAAGAATGATAAGTTGTCGAAGAACATGCTTACGTTGAAAGAATGTAGCCAGGTATAGCCCCCCCCAAAAAATAATACTTGATGTAGTGAGCCGCTCTTAAAAAGAGTTCACCCTACCACGAAGAATGAAGAGGACGCAAGAACACCTAGAGTTCTTTTTCCTATTTGATTTCTCTTCCGTAAGTCCCAGGGCAAATCATACTAACAAGAGGGGTTTGGCTAGTCGAGAATTAGGTCAAAGTAAAACTGCTCAATTTGAAACATATATCTGTAAGGTGTCCGAGTGAAATTCCATATGCGGTGGGTTGTTCCTTTAAATACAAAGTTGTAGTTCTTTTAGTCGTCAAGAGAAAACTGAGGCAATGAGTCAATTTTATTTGTTCTTCAAGTAAAGTTGCAAACGGTTCAAAATTCCGACAGTTAGACACGTGTCGAGCTGTCCGTTGTGAGAAATAAGGATCTCATTGGTCATTTCTCTACTGGGATTGAACCACTATAAATATCCCGCCCCCACCTTCAATTTTACGGTGGCTACTCCGTTTGAATACTGAAGCATGGTGTGTGAGCAACCCCTATGAGACAATTGACCTGGTCCCATAGAGAAAACCCAAATCCTAGTTTCAATTCATGTTTGAGGTTTGCGAGAGAAATCCCACTCGTGCTGAGTTTTTATTCTAAAGAGAAAGATGTAGTTCTTTCAATCATTGAGATAAAAATGAGGAAGTGACATAGCTTTACTTGTTCCTCAAGTAAATTTGCGAATAGTTTAAAAATTTGATCGTAAGACACGTGTTGAGCTTTCCGTTTTGAGAAATAAGGGTCCTATTGGTAATTTTGTCATTGGGATTGCTCAACTATAAATACTCCGCCCCCGCCTTTCATTTGGGGTGGGTAATTTGTTTAATTTTGACACATGTTGTCTTAGCAACTTCTCTGGGATATTTTTTCTGAGAGAAATGAGTTGATCCTAGAGAGAAAACCCAAATACTAGTTTCCTTTCGTGTTTGAGCAAATTCATTGAGATCAAGATTGAGATTTGTTTGCTTTATTGTCTTGAGCATCGACAAACTCTCTTGACGGTGATGCATCAAGTTTATCAGTAATCGAAAGAATTATGGTTGTGAGAACTTAGTCTATGAGGATTTGGAGATCACCTTGAGTTGTTGGATATATGCTCTAGAGACAAATAATATGTGATTATTCCAATATATCTAAGCAAGTTCATAACCAGTTTCATATTGTGCTAGAACTGTATCAGTGAAACAATGATACATGTGTGGTATAGAAACAACCAACATTCCTAGTTAGCCTCTTTCTCAATAACTAGTTCATGGTGAACTGATGATCGTGGTTTCGCGATCATGGACAATCAAGTCAATTGACTATGAGGTCACCTCATTAGATGAATGACGTGATGAACATTACCCAATGTAAGCATTGCAACATGATCAGATTCATGAAGGTCCAGTGTTGTAATTAAAGAACGTAGTAGACCGTTCCTTAGATCGTGAGATCATGCATAATCACTATCTTCTTGGATGCTTTAACCTAAACCCACCGCCTGATTGAAATATGTTGGTCATAAAGGTGTATCTTAGGTATTCCATTGAGATACGTTGAGGAGTTTTGATTCAAGAGCGGGATTTGCATCCGTAAAGCTGCGCAGCGTGTGACTAGGTCACGGGGATGAATATCACGGAACGAGTGAAATAAGATTTGTTGGTAACAAGGTTGAACCAGACATCGTATGTCATTGATAGAATCTCGGACTAATCTAGTACCGAGGAGAAAGGGAATGTTATACAACGTGACAGTTCAATCGGTTTAATATCCGGAATGCACAGGGGTCATTATGGGCATCCAGGTCCCGCTGATGATCATTGACCGTAGCCTCATCTCGGTCATGACTGAAGTATTCTCCGACCGTAAGGTAACACACTTAAGGGCTCGATGTTATCGGAGTCCTTTTTCAGAACTATAGGGGTTACCGGAGAATAAGGGAAGACATACGAGAAATGTTCCTTGTTGGTCTGAAGGATGTTCGGAGTGAGCCGGAAGGTGTTCCGGATCACAGGGAGAGTAAATAATATGTTTTACTTATTAGTTAAATGAATTAATAATTATTTTATTTATTTATAATTAAAAAGTGCAGTGGGCCTTATTTGTGAAAGAATCCCATTAGGGAATAAAAGGGAAAAAGGAAAAAGAAGGAGAAAAAAAGAAGGAGGGGGCGCCATGGGCCTTGGGGCCATGAGGGGTGCGCCCTCCCCCCTTGGCCGACCACCGCTCCCCTAGCAAGGGATTAGTCCCACATTGCTAAGGGAGAGGGGGTGACTCCCTTCCCCCCGTCATGTATATATGAGGAGGGTGCACTTATTTAATTAAGCCAAAATCAATAAATTCGTGGAGAAATATATATAATCCCGAATCGAGATCAGTTTTCTCCGGTCTTCTCCCTTCCCTAGTCTCTTCCACAGTGGGCTCCCCTTGTTTGGAGCATGTAGTTGGGTTGAGACTTCTCCACCAAACGGACGCCGTCGTGCTGCCGAAACTCCGGTTTCGGAGGTCTATTTCCGTACGTGTGCGAATACTACGAGGTGCTACACGTGTGGCACTTCACCCGACAGGGTGCTAACACATCCAGGCGGCTGTGAACTTCGTTCGACTACATCAACCACGTTTACGGGAACGTTTTCCGCGCAACGGACTACACCTCGAGGTATGTTATCCGCATGTCTCTCCATTACGGTAATACAACTGGATAGATCTTGGGCAATGGGCAACACTAGCTAGAAAAAATATTGTTTTCTGCCGCGAACCCCAACAATGGTATCATAAGCTAGGTCTATGCTTAATAGTACTGTACGGATAGAACACATCGGGGATGTGGACGTTGATTCTTTGATTGTTATCCTTTCACGTGCACTTGTTCATATCTGTGGCATTGTTTGATGAAGCGGCCTGACGGGGATCAACCCCGGCAAATCCCATGGTCAGGGACCCTGGGTTAGTCATGAGAGGCACAGGTTGGACGATAGCTCGTCGGCAAACATGGAGGCACGCTCTTGCTCGATATTATTAATGGGGGAGATGCGATTACAGGGGATGCCAAGGCTGGAGCGCTCAAGGCTAGGGTTACAGATGATATTGGTTATCTTTAGTGTCGCACCTCCTAGCCCTTATATACTGGGCTAGGTCTCGGGGAGTTCATCTACGTCTACAGGTAAGCTTTCCTAACCCTAGCTTGCTCCGTACGGCAGGTCTTCGCACCTTCCTTGTGAGTCGTAGACTCCTACGTCGGTGTCAATTAGTGGGCTGAGGCTGTATCTTCATGGGCCTTCTGTCTTCATGGACACTAGGTAGGCGTATCCGTAGGAGTCGTGGGGTCACCCCCTCGTCAGTAGCCCCCGAGTGCCTGGGGGACTCGAAGAGTCGCGCAGGGACTCGAGTACATTCATTTTTCGGTTATTGGTATGCGCGGCACATCCTCGGGTCGCTAGCAGTCTGGTGGCCATGACAAAACCTGTTTCGAGGGATGCTAAGCTGAAAGGGCCCAAGGAGTCGACTGGTCGAGCCTTGGTGAATTGCACTAGGGAAAATACCACAGTAGCCCAATCAAACCCACGTCCCTCGACGTGAGCTTGGAACACTGGTGTCGAGAAAAAGTCTAGGCGCTTCAGGTCTTACGGTGTTCATTTGCCGCCAGTAATGTGCATAGCCTAAGGCGCATGGAAAAGGTTGGGAGTGAAATCGCTCTTCGGCAAGTCCCAGCGGGGTCTTACCTACACGCTAATATTGCGTGGCATCTAGGCACAGTGTATTGTGTTCCAGGAATGTGTGTTTTTGAGGCGCGGAGCCTTTATAGCATTGCACCCGCTTGGAACAAAACATCAAGCGAGTTGTTCACTCATTCACCCGTGGAGCTTGTTTCGAGTGCTCAGACGGGGGGTTTTTCACGAGTAGTCACTCGAATGCCATTTCGGCTCTTGAGGTGAGAGGGAGCACCTGAGACTCTTAGTGCCATATGATCTTGGCAAATGCATGTTTGTCTTACGTCGGGTTGAGGGAGCACCCGAGAGTCTCATGAATGCGAGTGGTCACTCGAGCACATGGCTGACTTTTAGGTGAGGGAGCACCCAGGACTCTTATGATGTACTCTCCCGATGGGAGTAAGATGTTTTTCTTCGTCGGGAAAAAGATCTGAAAGATGGAATCTCTGAGCCTTGATGTCCGTTGGTTTTCTTCGCTGCTTGTCAGGATAACGATGCCTCTGCTTGATGGCTGTCAGGGATGCCTCGCCAGTGAACCGTCACGTCTTCATGACCGGTCATAATGATGACCGTTGTGGCGTGCGGCCGGCGCTGGTTGGGTTTCCGAGACGCGCGTTGGAAACACGCGTGAGTTGACGCGTCTCATGCACAGTGCGTCCCGTGGGAAAGCATCTTGGTCTTGGAATCTGAGACGTCTGCGACGTTTTGGTCTTTGAAGTAATTGCTGATGTCGTCTCGGCTTCTCCGTGTTGGGGGATTTTTGTTCTATAAATAAGCCTTTCTCTTCCACAGCGTTTCACCTCCATCCGGCTTGCTGCTTTGCCTCTTCTTTCTTCTCTTGTTCCTCTCATGGCTCCCAAGCGGGGTGTTGGCTGTGGCCGCGTTCGTCGTGGCCGTGGTGGCTGTACACCACGCTCATGCCGTGGTGGCCGCCATGGTACGGCGCCAGTGCCTTCCTCTTCTCCCTTGGAGGAGGGATTCTGGCGCTATGACTTTCTTTTACATGTTCGTGGCCAGAGTGCCAATCTCGTCCTTCTTCCCTCTGCTTTTTCCACCATTGTTTCTGAACTTGGCTCGGATGGCTTGCTTCTGCATCTTCAAGGGAGCTGTCGATCTCCTTCTTATGTTGACTTGGAGTTTGATAGCTCCCGCTTGATTTTTCTTGGCTCTGGTTGGAGTTTGTTTGCTTGGCGGTTGAATCTGCGAGATGGCGATATGCTCAGCTGTCGTTTTGACGGCGAAAGCACTATCACTGTCCGCGCGTACGATCCAAGCGGAAATAGCATGGATCCACACTGGCAGGAGTCGAGCAGCGACAGCTCCACAAGGTCGAGGAGTCCTACGCCTGCATCTTCTACAACTCCGTCTTCTGGCGACTCCTCGGGTGGTGGTGACGTCTCCATCAGCTCCGGAGAGGACATCGACGTCAAGCCGTCGATCAAGCGGGCGCGCCAAGCGACCATGTAGAACTGGAGGCGGCCTCATCTTCGCTGGCAACTCGGAGAAGAGGCTGCACGTCCGGAGAAGAAGGCGTGTAGCTGCAGCTGGAGAAGAAGCTAGTGGAGCAGGAGAAGAAGCTGGTGGAGCATCGACAAATAACTCAAGTTTCACCCTTTTGTTATGTCATTGACATCCTCAGCTAGCTTCCTTTTCCTTTGTCTGTGGTGATGCTCTTTTACTAGGGTCGATTACCCCTCCTGAGCACACATGTAGAAGTCTTAATTCCTTGGGTAATTCTCTCTTGTAACAGGAGCTGCCTTCTATCCAAATGTAGTTGAGTCCTTTTTGTACTGAAAAGGATCCTTATGATGTAAACTATGCTTGATACTTTGCAATGGAATTTATATTTGGGCCTTATGCAACCGAAAACTGTGTTCAAGTCCTTGGCGATCAGGAGCTGTCTTCGATTTCTTTGTAACCCGGAGCTGTGTTCGAGTCCTTTGCGATCGAGAGCTGTCTTCGAGTCCGTCCAAACTTTGCCTTGTGGGTTCTATCGGGTGCGCGACAGCGCTCCCGATGGGAGTAGCACCCGAGGCTACGCTTGAGTCGAAGGGTCAAGCATAGGCTAAATTTTTTTTCCTTGTCGTTTGGTTTCTGTCTTTTATCGGGTGCGCGGCAGCGCTCCTGATGGGAGTAGCCCCCGAGTCTTTAGGTGATCGTTGGCGATCGGATGAAGACTAAATGAGTCCGTGTACTGTGCTTCCTCCAAAGTTTCTTCAGAGTACTTGGTGCTCCATCTGATTGTGGCCATGTCTTACTTGCTCTCGGCAGGTTTGGCTGGCCGGGTATTTTTGCTTGGGATTTTTAAGCTTCAGACTGCTCGAGCGGTCTTCGGGAGGAGATGATGCTCAAGCCCCCTAGTACTTGGATGTAGAGGTCGCGTGAGCGATGGTAGAGTCTTTCGGGGGGAGTTTTTGTGCTCGAGCCCCCGAGTGTTTGTGTTTAAGATTGCTTGAGTAGCGATAGCGTCTCTCGAGGGGATTTTATTCTTAAGCCCCCGAGTGCTTTTTGGTTGAGATCGCTTGAGTGGCGATAGCGTCTCTCGGGGGGATTTTATTCTTAAGCCCCCGAGTGCTTAGAGATCGCTTGAGTGGCGATAGCGTCTCTCGGAGGGATTTTATTCTTAAGCCCCCGAGTGCTTTTTGGTTGAGATCGCTTGAGTGGCGATAGCGTCTCTCGGGGGGATTTTATTCTTAAGCCCCCGAGTGCTTTTTGGTTGAGATCGCTTGAGTGGCGATAGCGTCTCTCTGGGGGATTTTATTCATAAGCCCCCGAGTGCTTTTTGGTTGAGATCGCGTAGGCGATAGCGTCTCTCGGGGGGATTTTATTCTTAAGCCCCCGAGTGCTTTGAGATGGAAGTATTTGGGCAACATTTTCTTTATTGCGGTCGAGCAGCTACATGAGTTGCCAGTCATGTCTGACCGATGGGTACTATGGATAGAACAGTCGCAAGTTTGCTACGTTCCATGGGTTACCCACGTCCTCGTCTGTCTTCGGGTTCTTCAGCCTGTAGGTGCCACCTACGATGACTTCTGAGATTATAAATGGTCCTTCCCATTGGGGGGCAAGTTTATGGACCTTCTCTTGTATCAGCCGTAGGACTAGGTCGCCTTTGTTGAAGGTTCTAGTGCGTAAGCGACTGCTTTGGTAGGTGCGTAGCTTGTCCTGGTACCCCTCTGATTTTGCCAGGGCTGTGTCTCTTGCTTTGTCAGCCGTATCTTTGTCGTCTTGCAGCGCTTCTTCTGCTTCTTCTTCTTCTTCGTATCCGGTGACCCGAGGTGCTCCGAACTTGAGGTCATGTGGTAGGATTGCCTCTGCTCCGTACACCATGAAGAAGGGTGTGTACTGGGTCGCGGTGTTTGGTGTAGTTCGTAGGCTCCATAGCACCGCGGGGAGTTCTTCTACCCAGTTGCCGGCGGCTTGCTCGAGTGGTGCGAGGAGCCGTTTCTTGATTCCCCCGCATACAAGGCCGTTTGCTTTTTCTAGCTGGCCGTTGGACTGCGGGTGCGCGACTGATGCGTAATTGATTTTGATGCCCAGTTCTTCGCAGAAGTTCTGGAATTCTGCGGTTGTGATGTTCGTGCCGTTGTCCATGATGATGTTGTGTGGAACTCCGAACCTGAAGATGATCGATTTGATGAAATTGACAGCCGTGAGGGCTGTGGAGCTGGTGATGGGCACTGCTTCGATCCATTTAGTGAACTTGTCGACTGCGACGAGCAGGTGTGTCCTTCCGCCCTTTGATGATTTCTTGAGTGGGCCCACCATGTCGAGTCCCCAGGTGGCGAACGGCCAGGATAGCGGTATGGTCTTGAGCTCTGAGGCGGGAGCGTGTGGCATGTTGGCGAATTTCTGGCAGGTGACACAGCGTCGCACGATTTCCTCTGCGTTTTTCATGGCTGTGGGCCAATAGAACCCGGCATGGAATGCTTTGGACACGAGTACTCTGCTGCTCGCATAGTGTCCGCAGGTGCCTTCGTGGATTTCGAGCAGTAGGGCTTTGCCGTCCTCTTTGTCGATGCACCTTTGGAGTATCTGGGTGATGCTGCGCTTGTATAGTTGTTTGTTGATCACCGTGAATGCCTTGGATCGTCGGCTGATGCGTCATGCTTCGGCCACGTCTTGTGGTAGCGTACCTTCGATTAGAAATCGGAGGAACGGTTTTGCCCAGGGAGGTCCTTCGAGCTCTGTCGGGGATGTGCTGTCGGGTGTGCTGGTGCTTGTGCCTTCTGATGGGGTTGCTGCTGCCACCTGCGCCAGGTCTGTTGCGTCCTCGCCGTCCACGACTGCTTCAGGTGCTGCTTTCTGTACCTTGATGGATCTTCGGCTGATGCTTTCGAGAAAAACGCCGGGTGGTATTGGTCCTCGGGTCGAACCGATGTTCGCGAGTTCGTCGGCTTCTGTGTTGTTGTCCCTGGTGATGTAGTGGAGCTCGCACCCGTCGAAATTTCCTTCGAGTGCGTTGTAGAGCTCCTGGTAGGCCACCATGTTGTTGTCTATTGCATTGCAGTTTCTCATCGTCTTTTGGACGACGAGATTGGAGTCCCCGTAAATTATGAGGCGAGTGGCTCCGCATGTTTTGGCCATGCGCATGCCATGGAGGAGTGCCTCGTATTATGCTTCGTTGTTGGAGGCGTGACTGAAGTTGATCTGGAGGACATATTTCAGCTTTGTTCCTTTAGCGGAGATGAGCACAACTCCTGCCCCAGCTCCTTGTTGTCTCTTGGACCCATCGAAGAACATTGACCATGAACTTGATAGGTCTGGGGGGCCTGGTGTCTGAACCTCCGTCCACTCGACCAGGAAATCTGGGAGTACTTGGGCTTTGAAGGTTTTTGGGTGCTTGAACTGCAGGTCCCGTGGGCTGAGCTCAATGTTCCACTCGGCAACTCGTCTAGTCGCTCCAGGGTTGTTGAGGATGTCAGCGAGTGGTGCGCTGCTTACGATTGTGATAGGGTGCTCGTCGAAGTAGTGGGACACTTTTCTTGAGGTCATGACGATGGCCAGTAGTAGCTTCTGATAGTGCGGGTACCGCTGCTGGGATTT
Organism: Bromus sterilis; assembly: GCA_950022295.1. Taxonomy (NCBI): domain Eukaryota; kingdom Viridiplantae; phylum Streptophyta; class Magnoliopsida; order Poales; family Poaceae; genus Bromus; species Bromus sterilis. Next base: position 88,330,017 of record OX465599.1, read on the forward strand.
GGTCAGGAGCATGCTGAGGTAGTAGATTGTTCTCTGGATGCTCTGGACCTTGCCTTCTTTTGTGCGTTCGACAACGAGTGCTGTGCTTACTACACTGTTACGTGCTGCCACGTAGAGGTATAGCTTCTCTCGTTCCTTGGGTACCGCCAGGATTGGTGGGGTCGAGAGTGTCTTTTTCAGGTCTGTGAATGCTTGTCGGGCTTCCTCCGTCCACTCGAATTTCTCTCCTTTCCTGAGCAGCTGATAGAAAGGCAGCGTGCGTTCTCCCAGCCTGCTGATGAAGCGGCTTAGGGCTGCGAGTTTTCCAGTGAGAGGTTGTACTCCTTTGACGTCGGTTGGTTCTTGCATTCGGGTGATGGCTTGGACTTTCTCAGGGTTTGCCTCGATTCCTCGGGCAGAGACCATATAGCCAAGCAGCTTCCCCGCCGGTACGCCGAACGCGCACTTCTTTGGGTTGATCTTGATTCTGTATTTGTTGAGCGCCGCGAAGGTTTCGCGCAGGTCGTCGAGTAGTGTGGCTGCTTCGTAGGTCTTGATGACGATGTCGTCCACATAGACTTGCACGTTTCTTCCGATTTTCTCCTTCAGGCAGGCCTGCATCATTCGCTGGTAAGTGGCTCCTGCATTTTTGAGCCCGAAGGGCATGGTCCTGTAGCAGAATACGCCATAGGGGGTGATGAATGATGTGTGCTCTTCGTCTTCTTCCTTCATCCTGATCTGGTTGTATCCTGAGTAAGCATCAAGAAAGGAAACTAGATCACACCTTGCTGTCGAGTCGATTATCTGATCGATTCTAGGCAGGGGGAAGTGGTCCTTCGGGCAATGCTTGTTTATTGGTCCGTAGTCGACACACATGCGCAACATGGGTCGTGTCTTTCTTGGGCACCAGCACCGGGTTGGCTATCCAGGTGGCTTTCTTCGTTCCTCGGATGAACTGGACGTCGAGTAACGGTTGACTTCCTCTCCGACTGCTCCGCGCTTGGGCTCCGAGAATCGTCTCAGCGCTTGCTTCACCGGCTTCGTGTTTTGCTTGATGCGTAGGGCGTGTTCCGCGAATTCGCGTGGTATCCTAGGCATGTCGGCTGGGCACCAGGCGAATATTTCCCACTCGTCACGAAGGAAAGCGACAAGAGCCGTCGCCTGCTCCTCTGGTAGGTGGGCGTACACGCGGACTGTTTTGTCCGGGTCCGTTGGGTGCACTTGGTGAGTGACTGTGTCGCTGTCGATGCTGAAGTCGCGTACGTACTCCTTGGATTCACTTCGGTTTACCAATGGGAAGGTACTCTTGTCCGTCACCATGGCTATTTCTCTGAGTTCTTGTTCGGCTCCGAATGTGTCGGAGATTCTGTGGAAGTCACGATCGCACTGATCTGATTTGATGAAGCTTCCGTTGATCGTGAGGACTCCTTCTGATCCTGGCATCTTGAGCTTGAGGTAGGCGTAGTGTGGGACCGCCATGAACTGTGCGAATGCTGGCCGTCCCAATATGGCATGGTACTGCAATTGCCAGTCGAGTACCTTGAACTCGAGGACGTGCTTTGCAAAGTTGCATCGGTTGCCGAAGACAACTTCGAATTTGATGACTCCGAGGGATGTGGCTGCTTCTCCTGGGACTACCCCGTGTAAATCGGTGCTCGATTTTCTCCATACTGATCGTGGGATCAGCATCTTTTGCAGGGTGCTGGCGAAGATGATGTTCATGCTGCTGCCTCCGTCCATGAAGACCCTATCCATGTCGTACCCTTCGATTTGTGCATCGAGCACCAGGGGCGCGTGCCCTGGTCTTGGGACTGCGGGTGGATGGTCGTCCTGTGAGAATGTGATGCTGGTCTCCGTATCATGTAGCTGGTAGACTTCGACTATGTTTATGCTCTCGGCTGCTCTAGCTTGCAGGGTGTAAGCGTCGCTTCGTGCTTGCGGTACCCTTCCTTCTTGGATCATGAGCACCTGTTCTTGCAGCGGGCTGTGACGTCCTTCCGGGCTTGAGGGCGTCGATTGTTCGGGTCGTCGGTTGCGCCTGTCTTCTTTCTGCTTCTCCTTCTTGAGGTCGTCGGCTAGCTCGTTGAACAGGCGGCAGTCTCTCAAAGTGTGACCTGAACTGACGCATCCCCAGTCATCCTCGAAGCTGTGGATCGTGCAGGGTCCTGCCAGCTGTTCTCTAGCCGTAAGTTTGCTAGATCCGGTGTGCCTCTTCCTTCTTGAGATTCTGAAAATTTGCTCGTGATCCTCCGGGTGTTTGTGGAAGCGGGGGTCGTTGTCGATTCCTCGACTCATGTCTTGGTTCTTGATGAGGTTGGCGAATTCATCCGGCCTTCGATCTGGGTCATAGTACTCGCCCACCGGTGTCTCCGAGTCGCTGTCCTGACTAACGGCAGGTGCTCGTGTGACGGCTTGTCGTTGGGCGGTCGTCGGTTGCGCGGCTGCATGTCGTGGCTCGTTTATTGGAGCCTCGCCGTAGATCTCCCATGCGCGCCTCTTGGGTCGTCGATTCCTTCTTCCTTGGCGATGGTTCTGCTGATCGCTGGTTTCAATATCGTAGTCATCGTCTTGATGTGCGGCGGGTGCCCGGGAGGTGGTGGGTTGGCGAAAGATTTGCGAGTCCTCCGTTGAGCGTCGCGGTTCGTCGAGTGGAATTCCTTCGTAGAGGCCCCTCTCCGTTCTTCTGGGTCGTCGATTCCTTCGGCGCTGACGCTGCACTTGGCCGTTACCGTAGTATCGGTCCTGGCACAACTGTAGCTCGAGCGGTCTTAATGGGGTGGCAGAGATGTTCGCCGTGATCTTGAGTCCTTCGAGTGGGCTAGATCTGGTTCTTGCCCTTGAGTTGTAGCTTGCTGAAGACGGGACCGCTGAGATCGTGATCCCAACCTGTGTAGTCCCCACGGACGGCGCCAATTGACGGGGATCAACCCCGGAAAATCCCATGGTCAGGGACCCTGGGTTAGTCATGAGAGGCACAGGTTGGACGATAGCTCGTCGGCAAATAGGGAGGCACGCTCCTGCTCGATATTATTAATGGGGAAGATGCGATTATAGGGGATGCCAAGGCTGGAGCGCTCAAGGCTAGGGTTACAGATGATATTGGTTATCTTTGGTGTCGCCCCTCCTAGCCCTTATATACTGGGCTAGGTCTCTGGGAGTTCATCTACGTATACAGGTAAGCTTTCCTAACCCTAGCTTGCTCCGTACGGCAGGTCTTCGCACCTTCCTTGTGAGTCGTAGACTCCTACGTCGGTGTCAATTAGTGGGCCGAGGTTGTATCTTCATGGGCCTTCTGTCTTCATGGACACCAGGTAGGCTTATCCGTAGGAGTCGTGGGGTCACCCCCTCGTCACGGCCCCCGACCGACCTTACGCGTACGCTTACGCGAGATTGGTTCCACACTTGACATACAGCTTGCACCGTATAAAGTGGCTCTGGGGGTGTTTGTCTCTCTCACTTTAGCGGATATGGAATTTGCAACGGAGGGCCACGTATGGGGTGTAACAAAGACAATCATCTAATCAACGTTGTGGTTGAATCGTAGGCTAAAATAAGTTTATCTATGAAAGCCCTAACAGCCACGTAAAACATGCAATGTACGAAATAGAGCCATCTAACTTTATATTGCTATTGGGGGCCATTGTTTGTTTGATCTTCATGTAGTGATAGCTTTGTTATGTGTTACTAGAAAGAATTAAACGTTCATCATGATAAAACAAACTCAAGTGGAGACATTGTAGACTTAGTGCCACCATGATCAAACATCTTAAAACTTGCTAGTATAGGACACACGACGGTAGCATGATATAAGATGATCCCTTAAAAAATACCAAACACAAGTATTCTACCAAAGTGTGCACCACCTGGAAGGTTCTCCCTTATGACCGACATACCATACATTGGGTGTCTCACATAATAAATGGCGTTCGCATGAGGATGGGTTTGTCAAGCCTAGCATATGCAGATATGGCCTTGCTAAGCAGCAATAACACTAAGGTCAATTTGGCGAGCCTAGCATATGTAGATATGGCCTCGGAATACTAGAGATCGAAAGCTCGAGCATGAGTCACATGCATGATGTGATCGCACAAGTAGTTGTTTACATTTGAAACAAATTCGTCGGTCGTGTGGTATTCGAGGACGGATAGTGAATCTGGATCATGTAATCACTAAAACTTCTTAGGGATGCTTGTTTTAGTGTGAGCTTATTTATAATATGATTATTATGAACTCATTGTTGTGAACTAGTCTTAATTGTTTTTTACTTGCAATTATGTTTATAGAAAATGGAAATGACACAGTATCTCGAATTGGTTTATTTCCTACGTGGTGAAAGACTTAAAGAGGATGGGTCAAAAAAAATTAGTTGGTACCTACACCTTAGTACTGTGCTCAAGAGAGAAAACCTCTCGTTCATAACAAAAGAGCCGGTGGGAAATCCTCCAGTAAACAACATGGATGAGCAAGTAGATTGATTACCAAAATCGTTGAAGGACTTACACCACAGCTAAAAGTGTCATAGAAGTTTGCATTCCGCAACACTTACGTGATCAGTATGAGGATATGGACACGTTTTACACAATTGACATGCTGAAATCATTGTTTAGACATCAGTTCAGAGTAGCCAGATTTGAGTTAGAAAGTGAGTTTTTCTACAAAAATGGAAGAGAACTCCTGTCTGAAAACGCACGTCGCCAAGATGAATGAGATGCATCTGAGCCTCGTAGAAGACTTTGACTACTCGACCACAAATGAGTCTGCGATATACACGGTGTTACACTCGCTTCCACCAAGTTATACAGACTGTGTCCATGGCTATGTCGAAAGATGAGAAAGCCTTGAATTCTCTGATTTCATGGACAAGCATCAGTATCTGGAGGTTGAACCCATTGAAGGAGAAGTTGTTGATGGAGAAGGTATATAGTCGATATACTTGTTGTAAATGTTTGTTCCCTTTATACAACACTTACAGTTAATGAGTATCAGATACTTATTCTGTTTTATGAAAACAGGACATGTCGTTGCATGGACGGGAAAAGGTATGATCGAGGATTGATGGCGACCAAGACAATTGATGGCCAGCAAGATTTCACCAAGACATCTATCATAGGAGTATACTTAGAGTATTAGATAAATCTTATGTAATCGTTTTAGTATAAACACTTAATAGTATGTCTTGCATCTCGCGAGACAAAGTTATTCATGTATGAGAGAAATCAGTTGTTCCAGTTTAATGCATAAAGTCTGCTTATACTTTGATTACGTCTTGATTTATGTTATGATAGAAGCATTTATAAAACACCAATATTGTCAAGTAATATTCAATGTTTAATGATAAAGTTGTCTTGAATAATGACAAGTCAAAAATCATGATTAGATTTAATTGCATGGGATGAATTCATTATTGATGAAGTCGTTAGATACACGATCTATTAACTTGTGCATTTATTATCAAATAAGACGATCAATGACAAGGAATTCATGATTTAATTGCATAAGATGAATTTATAATTGATGAAGTCATTAGATACGCGATCTATTAACTTATGCATTTAAGATGGATCGGAGATCAGAGGTCGTCATCGAGTTCCGTACGTGTGCGAGTACTACGAGGTGCTACACGTGTGTCACTTCACCCGACAGGGTGCTAACACAGCCAGGGGGCTTTGAACTTCGTTCGACTACATCAACCACGTTTGCGAGAACGTTTCTCGCGCAATGGATTACACCCCGAGGTATATTATCCGCAAGTCTCTCCGTTACGGTAATACTGCTAGATAGATCTTGGGCAATGGGCAACGCGAGTTATAAAAATTATTGTTTTCTGTCACGAAGCCCAACATGAGTATCTACCCCTAGTGAAGAATAACTCAAGTTCAAGGGACTTGTAATTGAGGAGAATAGGATGAAGAGAGGTTTGATCATGTTTTGAATCATAAAACCCTCCAACCAGACGTAGCTCTTTACAAAGAGTGAAATGGTCTATCAACCATCTTCGCGTCACACTCTTTCTATGGTTTCTTTATCTGTACTACATTTCTTTCATGATATGTTGAGATGTTTGACTGCCTAAGTTATCCCTCTGCTTGATTATCCCTCATTCATGTTTATCTACACTATAACATCAATGGTTATTGGTGACAAAACCACCATGACAAAAAAGTGTTGCCTAAAATCCTTTTTGTTAACGAAGTTCAATATGGAAACGATGAGAATGGTTCTTGCTGCATGGGAGAGGTTAAAGCAAGATTGAAGTGTTTTGACACTTGGCGAGTAAAGCCACATGAATGATTTGATCAATCATGTATACCATGATATGTACATATCTAGATATGCCATGTGCTCTAAATGTTATGGGCATATACTAGAGTGATCCATAAGATGATCATTGGATGATAGTAATGATATCCTTATGTGCTTTGGAAGGACTAAGAATATATCATATATATAGAAGTGACCAATGGTTCATTGTAAAGTGTTACATTGACACTAGTTTTGTCACAAGATACATCTTAAGTCTATCTCAATTTAGGATGTATGTTAAGGTGGCGCAATGAAATGGAAGAAAGTTCTATGATGAATTTGGATGAGTTCCAAAGTCCAAAGATTGTGACAAATACTACAAAGAAGGCTGAGTATATGAATTCTCTAGTAGCAGTAAAGGAGGGCATTTGGGTCAAGAAGTTTGTTTATCAAAATAGGTGTAGTTCCAAGCAGGCTAGCAATATGAAGATCTATTGTATGACAATATTATCAACATGGTTTTTGCTCAAGGAACTAAGGTCTCACGAGAGAACCAAATTTATCAATACCATCTCATTTGAGAATAAGTGATGCGTAGAGACGCAAAGACATGCAAATACACAGACCTGAAACCGTTAGTTCTGGAGATTAGGTTTACCACTAATAACACGTATGAATAACACTTGAATGACATAGGTGTTAGATACACAAGTTTAACCTAGATCATTGCCCCTAGTGCAAGTGGGAGACTGAAAGGAAAATGCCCGAGAGGCAATAATAAAGTGTTTATTATTTTTCTTGCATGTTTATGATAGATGTTTATTTCACATGCTATAATTGTATTAATCGGAAACGTTAATACATCTGTGTTTAATAAACAAACAAAAGGTTCCTACTAAATTAAGCCTCTCGTTTAACTAGCTTGTTGATAAATTGACGTTCAAGGTTTCCTGATCATAAAAATTAGATGTTGTTAATAACGGGGTCACGTCATTAGGAGAATGATATGATGAACACACCCAAAGTAAGAAAAGAAATACGATCAAAGTCATGAAGTTTCATTGCTATTATTTTACATACGAGGTAACCTTAATCCTTAGACCAAGAGATCATGTCAATCACTAACACTGGAAGGGTGCTTTGATTCCACCAAACGTCACACCGTAACAGGGTGACTATAAAGGTGTCGTTGGGTACTCGGAAACTATTAGTTAAGGCTATTGGATCAAGAGTGGGATTTTCCATTCAGATGAAGGAGAGATATACTCTGGGCCCTGTCAATGCTATCACATCGATACCGCTTGCAAGCACATGACTAGGTCACACGGATGTGATACCATGGAACGAGTAAAGAGTACTTGTAGGTAATGATATCAAACTAGGTACAGTTGATATCGATGATTCGATCTCGGACAAGTAAAATATCGCGAGACAAAAGGAATTGGTCACGACGTTTATGGTTCACACGATCACTAGTTTCATCGTTGAATGTGTGAGAGTCATTATGGATGTCCAGATCCTGATGTTGACTATTGATAGGAGAGGTGTCTTGACATGTCCACATTATTCATGAACCTTAGGGTGACACAATTAAGGTTCACCGACGCATTTGAGTGGATACAGAACACTGGAGAAAATATTGGATAGCGCAAGGGATGTTTCGATAAAATACTGGAAGAGTTTCGATATATCGGAAAAATGCAAGGGGATAAAGTGTTAATGTTTGTTCATTGAATGAAGTGTTCATTGAATGAAAAACATTGAATAAAAAATATTAAAAATATTGTATTCATTTACGGAGGAAAAATCCCTTGATTTTTTAAGTGGAGTGTCCACCCATTAAAGGGGAATTTTGAGTGGGTGAGTGGAGAGTCCAATCACATGAAGAGGGAAGAGGTGGGGGCTCCCACTAGGGGTCGGCTAGCCCTTTGGTGATGCCCCCTCTCCTATAAAAGGAGGAGGTTGAGACCCTCTCGCGTGTTCCCATATCACTCATTCTCACATGCCCTTTGGTTCGCTTATTTCTCCCCTTGCTATCTTGTCCTCCACACGAGCATCTTCTTAGGCGAAGCCCTGCTCAGATTTTTCATCACCACCATCACCATGTCGTAGTGTTGCTGAAGTTCCCGAGTATATGTTGCTTCCGCTGCCCAACTGGAGGAAGGGACAAAGGTCGTCGTCAAGCCGTATGTGTGCCTGAGTACGTAAGCGCTGCCTGTTTGCAACGCTAGTCTTCACGATCTTGAGATCGGCAATTGATCTCCTTCCTCACCCACGAGAATTTCTCGTTAACGCTTTTTGGTCTTCAAGGGTGAGTCCTTCTAAACCACAGTCCAACCATTACTTGCATCTCCTAGATATGATCTTGGTGTTTTGTTGCTTCAACCGTAGGAAATTTTTTGTTTTCTATGCTGTGAACCCATCAAGACCTTGTTGTATCCTTCCACCAAAGGAAATTTGGTCCCCCTTACATTCTATTGTGGATCTTGTTACTATTGGGTGTTTGGGCATCCTAGATGGAAGAGGTCTCCTTAGAGACACATTCCATTAAGGTGACGCTTCACGGTGGTGTTGGGAGCTTCCGATTAAGTTATGGAGATAACCACATCCTTGTTTGTAAAGTTCCAGTTGTTGTCTTTAAGGGCACCCCTGTTGAATTTACGACACCTTGCATCATGCGCGAGCGTAAGTAGAATAAGGTGAGCTATTGTGGCACTTTGGGGAGCATCGTGCCTCCACACATCTCCAACGAAGATATACCTCCCCCACAGTTGATGTGCCTCCATTTTCTTCTATTGGCCTTCGTCAGACAAATGACCTATGCAATTTCGGCTACCATCTCATAAATCCTAAATTGAAGAAGATAGCCATTGTACGTCCACCTCGAAAGCGTTGTGGCTTCAAAGACTACAATCTCATCGCCGTCTTCGACAACAGGATTGCCATAACAGGCCGGGGCAATGTTACCACCTGATGGCACTGAAGCAGTGCTCCTCGTTGGTTACCCAAAGTAGAAGGTTGGAGGTAGCCTAGCAGCAAATTTCACTCGGTGAAGATACCAAGGTTCCTCGTGTCCACTTACGGTTATTTTCATCCTTACTTTGTGCAATCCTGTTTAATTGTGCTTACCCTTTAGCTTGTTATTGTGGTTTTCTATGCTTTTTATATAGTTTCTCCACCTAGTTGCATATATAGACAACCTATTTTATTGTGAAGTCTAAATTTATATAAAAAGAAAAATATTACTAGTCGCCTATTCATCCCTTCCTCTAGTCGACATATTGATCCTTTCACTCTTCAACACCTTGCTCTTATACCACTTGTTGGAATAATTAAAGGAGAATAAATCACACAAATACGAGCATAACACCAATATTTCTTAATGAGGTTTACCAACATAGCTATATTTCCGAGGCATGGCTACAATCACTCCTTCTCATGTACCAAATCACATGATACTGTCAACGACAAGCCCGTTGAAGCCATTAGACATCTCTCCCACCACCTCGCCACGATCAATCCTCCATTTCCACGCGTGCCTGGACCGTCCCGCCGTGTCTCTGTCTAGCTTACTTGCTTATGTCTAGTTTATTTGGTTATCCCGCGGCACTCTTATATATTAGGCCGGTGTTACAAGTGTTCGACTCAAACATAAATTCTCCGTAATTACAAGTTCAACTATAGCACAACTCATAAACATAATATTTGACAAATATTTTAACAGTCATGCTTGACCTTAGCCTTATTTACGTTGTAATACATGCATGGCATTCTTCTTAAATCGGTTAAGTTGTGGATGATCATATTATTTATCTTGCTCCATTTGCTGAGTCCATGCAGAATATTTTCATTGAATAGGCATATGGAGTGACAATTTTAATATGACGTGCATTGTTGAATATGATATGCCTTATTGTTTTGTCCTTCAGTACAAATTGAAATTTAGCTACAATCAGTGATGTAACCACTAGCTCTTGCTCCTATAATGTACACTAACCATAGGATTACATAATATCCACCATGGGACCTCCAAAGACATAACTGACCTTTTGACCATCTTCGTCATTCAGAGTGCTCAAAGCCTTTGACCTAACCAGAGTGACCAAGTGCTCATGCCGCATGTCATGCCAGAGAAGAGGCGGCACAGCAAGAGTCCAACACTTCTACACATCCATCTTATAGTTTGCCACAAACGAATGAACACACTTACCTATAGAGCCAAGCCACTGTCCTGATTGGAATGTGTTGTTTTCAACCATCACTGTCGACAACCACCAACCTATTAAGGCCGTTAGTGGGGAGCCTTCACGCTTGACATCTTTCAAATCAAGGGGAGAGAGTTGTCTGTCCTTGCCTTAGCGCTTCTATTCTTATATTATTCTAGTGGTTGACACATTTCACTGAGAGGGCGGGTCAACTTGCGTTAGCAAGGAAACTCCTTTGCTTGCATGTCATTAGGTTCACCGTACAATGGGCCTCCCAGTTGATTTGATTTGCCTCTTCCATTAGAATATATGATGCGCGTGCTTAATGCTGCCTATCCTTGTTTTGTCTCTCTCCCATTTCTAAAGGTGGAGGGTCCTTTTCTAGTGATTCACGTAGATATGATATAACTATCTGAGGAGCTTTATTAGCTCGCCTACAAAAGGACCTTTATTAGTAGGCGTGATAGCCCTGAATTGCTTGATTATCGTCTTGTACTCTTCTTAATCATGTCGTAAATGTGGACAGGATAAGGAAGGCAGGGTGGGGGGGGGGGGGTGATTCTTCCTGTCTCTTGTCGAAGCTGAAGTTGAAAACTTTGCCACCCCACCTTCGTTGACATCTTACCCCCAATGACCTTTGACACTGAAGTTTGAGCCTACAAAAGAAAAGTTTTCTGGTCCATGCTTTCTCAGTTAACTATCTGGAGTGCAGAATGGGTGTCCTGCACCACGGATAGGGATAGGGTGGCGGCATTGGAAACGATTTTCTTTTCACAATGCAATCCCAAGTTGTTTATCCCTCACTAAAGAAGAGCCTAATGAAAAGTGCCTGCTGTCCCTCTCAACTCATTCCTTTGGGTTGATGAGACAACCGGCTGAGCCCTCAAGACAACTAGTTTACTGATAACCATAGGGGCGTGCATCTCCTTCCTCTGACTAAATTATTGAGAAAATGCCGATGTTTACAGGTCAGATTAGGGCGGTGATAGATCACTCAGAGTCTCAGAGCTTGTAAGGGTTTTATAATTGGAAGTGGACGTCACGGTAATTCCTTGCCAGCGTCCACCACTCTTCCGTGTCTAGTGCTCGATCAAGAAATCAAAGACTTGCACGAACTATGTTTGTGTCTAAACAGATTTAAAACCAATCATTCCACCATTTTGAGTGTCGACCAATTGCTTTTACGCTGACAACTGCCATGAGCAAATCCGGTTTTCCCACTAGAAGTTTCGATATTAAATTTTAATTCTGTTTTTTTTTGGTTCTACGAGTAGAATATTTTGGGGGTCCCAGGATATTATTGGTAAGAAGAAAGGTTTGCATGCTGCTTCCGATGGGACAAAGTTTAAGCTTGGATTCCACTATCGACCCTTTTACCTAGCCACGTGTCGGGGTGTCAATCCTTCCTCCTGGTGAGTTGCTCTAATGGCTAATTTTAGTTTTAGGCCAAGTATCAGCAGTTCATGTTTATTATGTTATGTGTTGCACTAGCTTCCCTGTAAAATAAAATAAAATATACTTGCACTAGCCCATAGTCTAGGATGACACTTGTTGAAACCTGAATATGTTCTAGTGGTGCGGTGTTGATGCAAAAACATGTACTTCCCACGTTTCTATGGAGTTTAGTGCTAGATACATCAATTTTAATCACAGTTATTACAAAAGGAAACAATATGTATCCACATGTTATATATTAAAAGTACATTATAGAAGAAGAAAAAATGTTCATAGAAAGTTTTACGGAGAAAACAGATCATCCGGTTGTCAATCTGCTGGACCATCTTTTTTTTGACATCTTCGGCCTTGATATCATTGTACAGCATCGATCGACTTATTTGGCAACAACGCCTTCAGAAAAGATTAACGTCTTTGCACCATCCTCATCACGTCTGACCGAAGATGGTCTAGTCAAATATTTTCATCTTGGTCCAAAGGTAAGCCAATGGAGAACAACACAAATGAAATAGACAACACCTTCAACAAGATAATGCCGATTCGAGACATGAAGTGGTATACCAGTCAACATCTTGATGACCGATAATTCGATAGTTGCATCCGACAATACTCCATGCTAGACTAAAAAGGTGCTAGAAGATTGATGGTACATCTTTCGACCTTAGACCACATCCTAAATGTCAAATCCAAAAAAATTCAATCTATTCTAACTTTATTTGATATTTTTAATGCATTTAATGTTTTTTTGAGCTAAATGACCCTAAAATGGAAAAGCACTTCAAAAAAGTTGTGAACATGATGAAACTTGGCATGGTGTCATTATTTCACCCACATAGCATGTGCTAATAAATTGAGAGGTGTGACGCCCCCAAAATCAATCCGTGTACAGTAATCATACACGCAGGGTACACGGCTGAGATTAGGGTGCCACGGTGAGAATATCACAGCACAACACTATACACAAATGGATAAACCAATATGTTACAATAAAGGGGGGTCACTCGGACCCGAATACATAAGTCATACAAACCAATATCTGAGTACAGACATAGTTAGTCAAGTTTTGCCTTAAGAAGGCTAGCACAAATAACATCAGAGATACAGATCGAAAAGGCAAGGCCTCCTGCCTGGGATCCACCGAACTACTCCTGGTCCTGGTCAGTGGGGGTCTCGACGTAGTAGTATCCGCCTCCGGGGTACTCCTGCTCCTGGGCTCCAACGTCGACTGCAGCGGCCGATCAGGCAAAACAGTAAAGGAAATAAAGCAGGTGAGTATCTAGTATACCCGCGAGTCTTACGCCCGCTACTAAGCATTATGCATTGTATCAACGGAAAGGAGAGGCTATATATAGTGGACTGCAAGATAGAAATCAGAATAAGGGTAAGATGCTAGGCCTATCGAAGACTAGCATCTTCCGACGAGGTCTTGCAGCATGAGAAGAGAAACAGCCAACAGTTTATATAAAGCAATAAAGTAACAATGAAGCAGAAGTTGATGCAACAATGTATAATATAAGTTGTAATGATTAATAATAACAATGTCTCCGAGTTCACCTCCTCGACATCCCCGCGAGGAAGAGAACCCGGAACCATACAGTTTAATAATGATAGTTTCTAGTGGTAAGATCCAGCTTCAACATAAAGCGTCCTGTTACCGTGGACACGGCTATTCGAATAGATTAAACTCCCTGCAGGGGTGCACTACTGTTCAGCCTGCACGCTCGGATCTCCAGGGTGGCGGGAACCTGGTTAGGGAACGCTCCACCAAAGCTATCCGACACGACGCAGTTCAACCTAGGCTCAGCAGAGAGGCCATCCGCCGGACTATATCCTATGCGTCAAGGGGTCTAGGTCCCTCACCCTTGCACGCTCCTGCACGGTACGAGACTGGCCGGTGAAGCAAAAGCAAATCCAAAACACACGTGCTGCAGCAAACAAGACAAGACCGCTTCCCGGCTATCAGCCCGTGGTACTGCTGACGTCTGAAGAGCTTTCGGACAGACTACGACGCAGGGGAGCCCATACTCCTTATCCCACGTGAAGGTAGTGCGTACAGACCAACGGGTCTCTCAAGTCATCCGCCGAACCATTTAGCATTTTAATTAATCTGCGTGACAACCGTTATCGTTGCCTCGACTTAACCGACACGCGGTCAACGACAGCAGTCAGGACCACCAGTAACGTCGGTGCCTGCCCTGTTGTCCCACCAAGTCACTGCGGTTACCAACAAGGTGAACCATCTCCTTACCTTGTCTCGCGTGTGCTCTTGGTTGAGCTCGACTTTCGTGGTTTGGTAACTCTCGCGAGATACGAGCAGGGGCCAAGCACGCCAGTAACGTCGGTCGTACCCTCCCTGTCGTTCCCGACGATATACCTCTCGCGGGCACCGTTGGGTCGCCCGGCTTCTTAACTTAAGGACAACCGCTGTTCAGGACCCTATGGCGGCAAGACAAAGTCAGCCTCGAGTGGAGTACAAGGATTACTCCTTGATAGCTCACACTTGAGGTGACTAGGCATAACCCAGATAGGGGCCTTTGGCGGTGTCTGCATTGTACCGTACCTGTGCAGTTGTATATATTGTATCCGTGTTCACTCCCCTGAGTGATCACGGCCCGCTATCTAATCCTAGCTAACAATGCGCAGGGCTCACTGCTGAATAATGCATAAGTAATAATAGGCAGCATAGGATAAAGGAAAGGTACATCAAGGGGCGACAAAATCAGGCTATGCAATTGAATAGGGTTGTAATCGTAGGAGCAGCAGTAACAATGCCTAGTGCAAGAAATGTACGGAAATATAGGCGATATCTGGGGAAGAGAATGGCTCTGCTTGCCTGCAAGCTCGACGGTAGGGGTAGGGTCGTCGACGAAGTAGTCGTACCCGGCGGCGGTGTAGTCGGCGGTAGCAGCGGGGTCTACCGGAGATTAAGGGGGGGAGGAAACAGTAAATACACAGCAATAATATACAAACATATGCATGACATGACAGATGAAAAGTTAACGGTGTTCTAACGCAGTGCAATGTATAAGGCTCGGAGCGGGAATTCATCCGGGGATGAACTTCCGGCTCCGGGTGATTACCGGACAGGGTGTCCGGAGGGGGAAGGTTTCATGCCGGAGGTGTCGTGGGTACCGGACAAACATAAGGGGGGTGTATCCTTGTTAGTTGAACCATTCCGGACAACTTTCGTGTTCGGAATAAATTCATCCGGGTACTTTTTATCGGTACCGGAAATTATCGACAGACAGCCCGGAGGGGGGGAATGTCGATGATCGGTGTGTTAGGGGGGTGTGGTAGACATACAGGTAGCGTATCCGTATTCGTTATATTTTTCTGATCAATTTTCATGTATAAAGTTTTTCGATCCGATATACGGATTAAAATATATTGATTTTATAAGTTTTAATCAATTTAAATCAATTTTCTGGATTTATTTTATTAATAAATTACAACATTATCCACAGAGGGTTGACTGGTCAAACATGACCAGTGGGACCCACTGGTCAGCCTCACATGTGATAAATCATTTTAATTTAATTAGAAAAATGCCAGGGCCCACATGTCATACACTGTAATTTATCTAAATTCTTTTAAATATTAATCTGACCGTGGGGTCAAGATGTCATAGACTCAGGGTTTTAACTTAACAATTTATTTAACAGGGCATAACTAATGGCCTAGGGCCCACTGGTCATTGACTGGGGGTAATTAGGGGGGGGTCTAATCCCCGATTTAACTAAACAGGGGGGGTGGGGTTGCCCACGGTTTACCCGTGCCTGGGCCGGCGCCGTGCTCGTGCCCGTGCCTGAGCGCGAGCACGCCGGCGAGGTAGGCTGCGGCCAGGCTAGGGCACGCCCACAGCGCGGACAAGGAGGGCAGAGTGCACGCGGGGTGACCACGGGGGCTACAAGGCGAGGCGCGGAGAGCTGAGCTCCTGGCCACGGTGGCCGAGCTCCGAGACGGCGCAAACGGCGACGGCCACAGGGCGCAGGGGGAAATAGGGGTGGGGATCGACGAGGGTGCTCACGAGGAGGGCAGAGGAGCGGTCTGGGCGGCCGGGGGAGGTCGAGGTACGGCGAATCGCGAGGCGGGGAGGTGGCGACCGTGGCGGCGGTCGGCGTCAAATTCGCCGCACACGCAGCCTCCGAGCTCGATTCCTGGCGTAGGTAGACGGAGGCGACGACGACGAGCGTGTGGGACAACTCGGACGGGCGAGGCGGGGTCGCTGGCCGCGCCGGGGATGACGACGCGTCCACGGGCGCCCTCGGCCGAGCTCTAGCAGGAGAAAGGGAGCGATGGGGAAGAATGGGGGGGGCGATCCACAATTCACGGGGGAAGGCAAATATCTAGCCCCACGCCCGAGCACTGTCGCGACCCAGCTCGAGCTGGTGCCGCCCGGCCATGGCGCCAAGCCCCTGCGCCAGAGGAACAGGAAGGGGGGTGGAAAGAAGAAAGGCTGCGGTTGGGCCGGGGTGGGCTAGGGAGGGGGCTGGCTCGAGTGGGCTTCGCCCCAGGCGACGGATTGCATTTTTTTTTATACTTTTGTATTTATTTTCTTTTCTGTAATTTTCTTTTTGTAATTATTTTATATACCTTGGCATTTTTATAAAATGTGGCATGTGACCCATAATTGTTTTTATACCCTAGGCTAGTGCCACAAAAGATTTGGGGTCAAAAGAAAATCATTTAATATTTGATTTAAATATTAAATGATTAAATTGGGGTTTTTAGCTACTGTTTCGATTTGTTTGGAATTAATTAGAGATTAATAAAATCTCCAACTTGGTGATTTATACTCCACTGAATATTGGTAATTTACTCCAGCCCGATCACTTAGTCGGGGTCTAGGGCGGGCTCGATCATACATCAAAGTGTGCACGTGACAGAGTCATGAGCAATGGCATCGCGTTGCCCCAAGCTGCACACATCTAAGGGCCACTTGGTGTATAAAAGACCGCCAGCCAGATCACAACTAAGGTCTCGAAAAACCATACTAAGACATGCATGTTATAAACATACACGCAACACACATGTCTAGTATGAACAGCAGGTATCATTGCAATTCTTTACAAAGTATACAACTTTATTGATAACTCTTACAGAGTGCACACAGAGATCACGAGACCGTGATCCAACATTACAACAAGCATGCGGAAGCAAATTATGTCTGGGTACAGACAAGTTTAACAAATGGCTTAAGAAGCCTTATTTAAACACAAGCCCTCCATGAGGGAACCAGTCTTCTGACTGGGACTACACTAGCTTGGTCTTCAGTCGTCGAGCTCGAGGAAGAATCCACCTTCGGGGTCAGTGGGTTCATCTAAAACATAGAATAAGCAAACGTGAGTACAAAGTCGTACTTAGAAAGACTTACGTAGGAGCTATACTACTCATGCAGATGTATCAAGGTAAAGGGAGGTGGGGTTTCAATGCAGAAGTGCCAGTTTGACTTGGCTAGTCTAGAACTACGAGTACCAGACTTGAGGTAAGAAGCGTACACGAGTCCACTACATTTCTCCAACCAATTACACCACTATGGTGCCTTCCTCGACTCCCCACGAGAATGCACACCATAGCACTCACACTTATCTTGGCAAGTTTTATAAGTATCCAGTTCAAGTTGTCTAATAATCAGGAACAGCTTTACAAGTAGTCCCTTACCGCGAACGCGGCTATTTGAATAGTTTATTAACCCTGCAGGGGTGTACTTCTACACACATGAAACCATCAGTTACCGCCGGGATCTCGTCACCCTTCAAGCAGGTGTCGGCGAGGATAATCTCCACAACTTTTACCTCACATCCAACTCAAGTTCAGTGAAGACGCCTATCCGGGATGGTTTCCACATTCGTAACCCGGCCGGTTTACCGAAGTGGTCCCAGAAGATGTGTGCGTGGTGCATAAGCCGGTCTCGGCTGAGCCGTTCTCTCACTTTGCAACACGGACGCAAACCTACCAGAACTCCGAACTACGGCGACTCATTGAACTGAGAAGGGGTGAGTTAGTAGGTTGAGCGGGGATCCGTTTGCCCAACATGTGGTAGTACTCCTCAGCTTGGATCACCACACAAGAACTCGGGCTTAAGGCGGTGTTCAACGAGACAACCCACTGTGTACTCCTACACAGCCTCTCATCGTTCACCTTGTATTAGGGTAGATTCACCAACACATTTCTACCATCATCAACATGATTGCTACCATCCCGAATCACATAACAATATCAACATTGTTCACTCTAAGCATGCAATAAGCAGTAACAGTTGCAGGGGCCACATGGTATCAACCAACTCCTACATTTGCTAGGATTGTGGTTTTCTTACTACTGTGACAAATGATAGGTCATGCAAAGGAATGGGTTCATCTATGCGGTAGAAACGTAGCATGGTAATCATCCTAAACAATGCATAAGCGAGACTGAGAAGGAAGTGGGATTTTATTGACATGATCAATGGGGGTTTCCTTGCCTTGCTGACGAGGTTCAGTATCGGGGTCTTCAACGAAGGGGGTGATCTCGGGTTCCGGCTCCACCTCTATTCGATAGCAAACAATGCAAACAAAGTGATCAATATAAAGACAATGCACAATCACATGATCAAGTGTTATAACATGGTGTAAGGGGTGTTGATGTGTTGCCAATTCCATTTAAATAAAGTATATTGCATTTGAGTTGCAATTTCAAACTCCATATTTGAATTTAAAAGGGTTCATATGCATGTTTGCTTCTGTTCCCCCATTTTAAAATGGTCAAACATGAAAACAAATTGCATATTCAGAATCCTTGCATTTTTCTGATAATTTTACATATATTATATGTTTAATTTGGAGTTAAAATGAATTAGTTATGAATTTCCAAAGTTTAATTCATTTTCTGGAATTTCTGGAATATTTTTAAATTGGAAAAAACCAGTTATTGCGCAAGCATGAGGTCATGCTGGCGTCAGGGAGCCTCTGACCAGGGGGTCCCACATGTCAGTGACTCAAGTGTTAAATGAATCGTTTTAATTAAGATTTAAACTTAACGGGGGGTTAATTAGACCTAGGGCCCACATGTCGTGGCTGGAGGGGGGGATTAGCAACTAAGCTAATCACGGCCACGTTGGCCTCGCCGGCGGCTAGCCGCCGGTGACCGAAACCACGGCGGCGCTGCTCGGGATCTCGAATCCGGTCACCATTCGATGCGCCAAGAGCACTAGAAGACAACCCGTGGCCTTGCGCGCACGATGGTGCAGGCCATCGTCGCCGGGGAGGCCATGTACGTCGACAGCTTCAACAACTGTGGTGGCCCGAGCCACGGTGGTGGGCGGCGCTTGCAAAACGAGAACGAGGCGTCGCATGCGTAGGTGCGTTGGACTTCTGGGGACTCCAGGAGTACCATGGACATGTTGGGGAAGACGAAGACGCACGGGAGCGAGTATATGGTCAACCTCGGCGGCAGCCTTTCTCGGCTCCCATGGCAGCAGGGGATAGGGGACGAATGAGACCATGCTAGGTTAGGGGAAAAAGAGAGCAGCTCACAGGGAACTCAACGGAGCAGACGGGGAGAAGAATGGTGGCACGACGGCGACGAATTCGTAGGCGGGATCTCGTGGGTCCGGCGACGACGTGGGGACGATTCCGGCGGCTATAGAGCGTCTGAGCTCGATTCCTTCTGCACGGAGACGTAGGCGACGGTGATGAAGACGATGGACACGATGGCGCCGCTCGGGGACGATGGTGGCTACGCGTGCTTCAAACCATGGCGACGGCGGCGCTCGGGTCGTCGTCGAACTCGGTGAGAGAGTGAGAGGGAGAGGCGCTGGATGGGGGAATGGAAGCACGGCTCGTCCAGGAGCTGCGAGGCGCGACTAGAAGGCTCCAGAGGGGCAGGTGGTGACTGGGAGAGCGGCGACGTGCTCGGCTGGCTCGGTGGCATTCCACCGAGCAGCTTGGGGGCGCGGGGTGGGGAAGAAGACCCCCTTGCCCCTTTGGGCTGGCTGGGCCGGCTGGGCTGGCTTCGCCTAGGCGACAGGTAAGGGTTTTTCTATTTTTATTCTGCTGTTTAATCTTTCCTTTCTTTATTTCTTATCTGTAATTTGTTTTGCCCATTAAATAAAATAGCTAGGAATTTTTGTAAATGCTCAAAATTTATATATCGACTTACATGACCAGTAGCTAGTCATTCCCAACTTTTGAACATTTTTGAAATTCAAAATATTTGAATTCAAATTCAAATAGGGGTATTTTTATTAATTCCATGCTCTTGTTTGAATATTTGAAAAATTCATGAGTATGGGATTGCTACCACATCACTTGATATGTGATCACACTCATTTATGTGACTTTTCAAAAATGCAAAAGGAATTTTTGGAGCAACTTTATATCTGGCCATTTGAATTAAATTCATCTAGGGGGGTGTTCTCTCTCCCATTTCAATTTCTTTTGAAATTTTTAACATGATGCAAGGTGAGACTTGATCCTAGCACATACCTAACAGAGGGTTCTGACAACTCGCCCCCACTCAAAAGAATCTCGTCTCGAGATTCAGAAGTCTGCGGGAGGAAGGAGGGGTACTCGTCACTGAGACGGTCTTCTCTTTCCCACGTGGCTTCTCTCTCAGAGTGGTGTGACCATTGCACTTTCAGAAACTTAATCTTCTGACGATGAGTGACACGCTCTGCTGAATCAAGAATACGAACGGGGTATTCTCGATAAGAAAGGTCATCTTGGTGATCAAGCGTTTCATGGTCGACTTCGCGGATGGGGTCCTTCAAGCAACGCCGGAGTTGTGACACATGGAATACATCATGTACTCGGGAAAGGTGCGGGGGTAGTTCAAGTTGATAGGCAACTTCTCCACGTTTAGCAAGAATGTAGAAAGGTCCGATGTAACGTGGGGCCAACTTGCCTTTGATACCGAATCGTTGGGTTCCCTTCAGAGGAGTAACCCGAAGGTAAGCCTTCTCATCCAGATTGTAGCTTTCTTGCCTATGATGACGATCATAGTAGCTTTTCTGACGAGACTGGGCTGCTTTCAATTGATCACGAACAATGCGAACTTGATCTTCTGCTTCCATGATCATATCTGGTCCAAAGAATTGTCTTTCACCGGTTTCTGACCATTTTAGGGGTGTTCGACATCGTCGTCCATATAGGAGTTCAAAAGGAGCCATGTTCAGACTAGATTGGAAACTATTGTTATAAGCAAATTCGGCGAATGGAAGAGACTTCTCCCAATTCTTTCCGAATGAGATAACACAAGCTCTGAGCATGTCTTCAAGAATTTGGTTAACCCTTTCGACTTGACCACTAGACTGAGGATGGAAAGCTGTACTAAAGGAGAGATGAGTTCCCCTAGCATTCTGAAAGCTTCCCCAAAATCTAGAGGTGAAAAGGCTACCACGATCAGAATTGATTTCCAAAGGAACTCCGTGAAGAGACACAATTCTAGAGACATACAAGTCCGCTAACTGGCTAGCAGTTATAGACTCGCGAACTGGAAGGAAGTGTGCAACTTTGGAAAGTCTATCGACAACAACGAAGATGGCATCATTTCCTTTCTGGGTTTTTGGAAAGCCAGTGATGAAATCCATACTGACTTTGTCCCATTTCCAATCTGGAATAGGCAAAGGTAGAAGTGTACCGGCAGGTCTTTGATGTTCTGCCTTAATGCGACGACAAACATCACATTCAGCAATGAACTGAGCAATTTGTCGCTTCATCCTAGTCCACCAAAATCTATGGCATAGGTCTCGGTAAATCTTTGTGCTACCAGGATGAATCGAAAGGGGTGTGTCATGGGCCTCCTTAAGAATTAGCCTCCTAAGATTGTGTTTTCGTGGTACAACCAATCGAGTGCCAAAGAAAACAACACCTTGATCATTTATGGAGAAACATTTAGCAACTCCGCTAGCAATGTTCTTCTTGATCTCTCGAATACCACTATCACATTTCTGGGCGGCTATAATTTTATCCTCAAGGGTTGGTTTCGCCACCAAAGTAGAAAGATAGCCATGAGGAACAATCTCAAGATTGAGTTTTCGAGTTTCCTCATGAAGAAGTGGTTGATACTGTTGTAACATGAGGTTGTTACAATACGACTTATGACTTAGTGCATCAGCCATGACATTGGCTTTGCCTGGGGTGTAAGAAATTCCTACGTCGTAATCTTTTATCAAATCTATCCAGCCTCTTTGCCTGAGATTAAGATCTGTCTGGGTGAATATGTATTTGAGGCTTTGGTGGTCGGAATAGATCTCGCAACGATTACCAAGGAAGTAATGTCGCCAAGTTGTCAGGGCATGAACTACGGCAGCGAGTTCAATATCATGGGTAGGATAGTTCTCTTCATGTGGACGCAACTGGCGTGAAGCATAAGCTACCACATGTCTATCTTGCATAAGTATGCATCCTAACCCTTGCCGTGTTGCATCACAAAAGATCTCGAAATCCTTTTTGGTGTCTGGAGGCGCAAGTACGGGTGCAGAAGTAAATCTTATTTTTAGCTCTTGAAAGCTTTCCTCGCACTTGGGAGTCCATAGGAATTTCTTATCTTTCTTGAGGAGTTCAGTTAGAGGCTTTGCAACTGTGGAGAAGTTCTCAACGAAGCGACAACAATAGCTGGCTAGGCCAAGAAAACTCCTAACTTGCTTAACCGATTCAGGTGGAGTCCAGTCAAGGACGGCCTGAACTCTCTCGGGATTCACAACAATGCCTTTTGCAGAAATCACGTGGCCTAAGTAGGTCACTTCTGGTAGCCAAAATTCACACTTGGAGAATTTAGCATACAGGCGATGCTCTCGAAGTTTCATCAATACCAGCCTAAGATGTTCGGCATGTTCTTCTTCGTTCTTCGAGTAGATGAGAATGTCATCAAGATAAACCACAACAAATTTATCTAGGTACTCCATGAAGATTGAATTCATCATGCGCGAGAAAGTGGTGGGGGCATTGGTTAAACCAAAGGACATGACGGTGTACTCGTAAAGACCATAACGAGTAGTGAAAGCCATTTTTGGAATGTCCTCGTTTCGGATTTTCATTTTATGATAACCTAATCTCAAATCCATCTTGGAGAAGACAGAGGATCCAGCAAGTTGATCATAAAGATCAGTGATCCTAGGCAGTGGGTACTTGTTCTTTATCGTCGCTAGATTTTGCGGGCGATAATCTACACACATCCTTTTTGTTCCATCTTTCTTCGTTACGAACAGAACGGGGAAACCCCATGGCGATGAGCTAGGGCGGATGACGCCTTTTGCCAACAAAGCTTCAAGTTGGATTTTAAGCTCAGCTAACTCACGTGGGGCCATTTTGTATGGGCGTCTGGAAATTGGTGCGGTTCCTGGCATAAGATCCACTATGAACTCTACACATCTGTCGGGTGGCATAGTTTTAAGGGGTTGGATCTCTGGATAGCTTCCTAGAGGATGACCAAGGTTTACTGGGGGCTACAACAGGTATGTCAGAGTAGCAAAGTACCCCAACACGATGGTTAGTGTGGTTCTCCTTGCTAGAAGAAATCTAAAGTGGGAGGAAGAGCTGAAAATGATTGAGTATAGGTTTCTAGAATAAAACCTACATCAAACACTATGGAGCTGTCGGGAATGCCACCTAACAAATCTTCTGGAAGGACAACCGAAAAGAACGAAGGATTTTGCAAATGCATCAGATTATGAAGAAACTTGGAATGACTCGGACAGCATAACGGCTGTAATTGTAAGAAATGACAATTTCTTAAAACATGGAAACATCACTTACATACGATGTAAGAAATCAGGAAGCATAACAACTAAAGCAAACCGAACACAACTTTCCTACGGCTACAAGGAAGCAAACAACGAGATGTTCTAGTAAGACATATATGAGCCTAGTCCTATCTTCCCGTAGAACAGGATGAGGGTGACTCAGAACTCAGAACGATGAGGGTAAGGAGAAAAGGAAGCCTTACGTTGTTCCCTTATATACCCAGAGTAACTATATAACTATAGAAAGCTAGACTCGACTTCGGCCAAGGATGGTAATCCTACAGTCAGTCCTGCTCTGATACCAAGTCTGTCGGGACCCGGGGTTAGCGTATGCAAGACTAGCTACAACACAATCACATGGAGAGCCGAGAACCGTACCCACTTGTCTAAGCAGACAAGGCCAAGCACAGAACGTTCTCGGAAAGCATCGAACGTGAGGGGCATCCCATCCAGGCCGGATGATCAACTGAAATGGGTCCTCGTCGTCCGCACACAAGTCTAAATGATATGGGTGGTGAACTCCCATACTCATAGACAAGTCGCCTCAACAATACTATCGATTGTATTATAACCCTTACATAGACTTACTCCAGCCCGATCACTTAGTCGGGGTCTAGGGCGGGCTCGATCATACATCAAAGTGTGCACGTGACAGAGTCATGAGAAATCGCATCGCGATGCCCCAAGCTGCGCACATCTAAGGGCCACTTGGTGTATAAAAGACCGCCATCTAGATCACAACTAAGGTCTCGAAAACCCATACTAAGACTTGCATGTTATAACCATACACGCAGCACACATGTCTAGTATGACCAACAGGTATCATTGCAATTCTCTACAAAGTATACAACTTTATTGATAACTCTTACAGAGTGCACACAGAGATCACGAGAACGTGATCCAACATTACAACAAGCATGCGGAAGCAAATTATGTCTGGGTACAGACAAGTTTAACAAATGGCTTAAGAAGCCTTATTTAAACACAAGCCCTCCATGAGGGAACCAGTCTTCTGACTGGGACTACACTAGCTTGGTCTTCAGTCGTCAAGCTCGAGGAAGAATCCACCTTCGGGGTCAGTGGGTTTATCTAAAACATAGAATAAGCAAACGTGAGTACAAAGTCGTACTCAGAAAGACTTACGTAGGAGCTATACTACTCATGCACATGTATCAAGGTAAAGGGAGGTGGGGTTTCAATGCAGAAGTGCTAGCATTGACTTGGCTAGTCTAGAACTACGAGTACCAGACTTGAGGTAAGAAGCGTACACGAGTCCACTACATTTCTCCAACCAATTACACCACTATGGTGCCTTCCTCGACTCCCCACGAGAAATCATGGCATAGCACTCACGCTTATCTTGGCAAGTTTTATAAGTATCCAGTTCAAGTTGTCTAATAATCAGGCACAGCTTTCCAAGTAGTCCCTTGCCGCGGACGCGGCTATTCGAATAGTTTATTAACCCTGCAGGGGTGTACTGCTACACACATGAAACCATCAGTTACCGCCGGGATCTCGTCACCCTTCAAGCGGGTGTCGGCGAGGATAATCTCCACAACTTTTACCTCACAGCCAACTCAAGTTCAATGAAGACGCCTATCTGGGATGGTTTCCACATTCGTAACCCGGCCGGTTTACCGAAGTGTTCCTAGAAGATGTGTGCGTGGTGCATAAGCAGGTCTCGGCTGAGCCGTTCTCTCACTTCGCAGCCAGGCCACAAACCTACCAGAACTCCGAACTACTGCGACTCATTGAACTGAGAAGGGGTGAGTTAGTAGGTTGAGCGGGGATCCGTTTTCCCAACATGTGGTAGTACTCTTCAACTTGGATCACCACACAAGAACTCGGGCTTAATGCGGTGTTCAACGATACAACCCACTGTGTACTCCTACACAGCCTCTCATCGTTCACCTTGTATTAGGGTAGATTCACCAACACATTTCTACCATCATCAACATGATTGCCACCATCCCGACTCACATAACAGTATCAACATTGTATCACTCTAAGCATGCAATAAGCAGTAACAGTTGCAGGGGCCACATGGTATCAACCAACTCCTACATTTGCTAGGATTGTGGTTTGCTTACTACTGTGACAAATGATAGGTCATGCAAAGGAATGGGTTCATCTATGCGGTAGAAACGTAGCATGGTAATCATCCTAAACAATGCATAAGCGAGACTGAGAAGGAAGTGGGATTTTATCGACATGATCAATGGGGGTTTGCTTTCCTTGCTGACGAGGTTCAGTATCGGGGTCTTCAACGAAAGGGGTGATCTCGGGTTCCGGCTCCACCTCTATTCGATAGCAAACAATGCAAACAAAGTGATCAATATAAAGACAATGCACAATCACATGATCAAGTGTTATAACATGGTGTAAGGGGTGCTGATGTGTTGCCAATTCCATTTAAATAAAGTATTTTGCATTTGAGTTGCAATTTCAAACTCCATATTTGAATTTAAAAGGGTTCATATGCATGTTTGCTTCTATTCCCCCCCCCCATTTTAAAATGGTCAAACATGAAAACAAATTGCATATTCAGAATCCTTGCATTTTTTTGATAATTTTACATATATTATATGTTTAATTTGGAGTTAAAATGAATTAGTTATGAATTTCCAAAGTTTAATTCATTTTCTGGAATTTCTGGAATATTTTTAAATTAGAAAAAAATAGTTATTGCGCAAGCATGAGGTCATGCTGGCGTCAGGGGGCCTCTGACCAGGGGGTCCCACATGTCAGTGTCTCAAGTGTTAAATGAATCGTTTTAATTAAGATTTAAAGGGGTTAATTAGGCCTAGGGCCCACATGTCCATGGCTGGAGGGGGGATTAGCAACTAAGCTAATCACGGCCACGTTGGCCTCGCCGGCGGCTAGCCGCCGGTGACTAAAACCGCGGCGGCGCTACTCGGGATCTCGAATCCGGTCACCATTCGATGCGCCAAGAGCACCAGAAAACAGCCTGTGGCCTTACCCGCACGATGGTGCAGGCCATCGTCGCCGGGGAGGCCGTGTACGTCGACAGCTTCAACAACTGCGGTGGCCCGAGCCACGGTGGTGGGCGGCGCTTGCAAAACGAGCACGAGGCATCGCGTGCGTAGGTGTGTTGGACTTCTGGGGAATCCAGGAGTACCATGGACATGCTGGGGAAGACGAAGACGCACGGGAGCGAGCATATGGTCAACCTCGGCGGCAGCCTTGCTCGGCTCCCATGGCAGCAGGGGATAGAGGACGAACGAGACCACGCTAGGTTAGGGGAAAAGGAGAGTAGCTCACCGGGAACTCAACGGAGCAGACGGGGAGAAGAATGGTGCCACGACGACGACGAATTCGTAGGCGGGATCTCGCCGGTCCGGCGACGACGTGGAGACGATTCCGGCGGCTACAGAGCGTCCGAGCTCGATTCCTTCTGAACGGAGACGTAGGCGACGGTGACGAAGACGATGGACACGATGGTGCGGCTCGGGGACGACGGTGGCTACGCGTGCTTCAAACCATGGTGACGCGGCGCTCGGGTCATCGTCGAACTCGGCGAGAGAGTGAGAGGGAGAGGCTCTGGAGGGGGGGAATGGAAGCACGGCTCGTCCAGGAGCTGCGAGGCGCGACTAGAAGGCTCCAGAGGGGCAGGTAGCGACGTGCTCGGCTGGCTCGGTGGCATTCCACCGAGCAGCTTGGGGCGCGGGGTGGGGAAGAAGACCCCCTTGCCCCTTTGGGCTGGCTGGGCCGACTGGGCTGGCTTCTCCTAGGCGACAGGTAAGGGTTTTTCTATTTTTATTCTTCTGTTTAATCTTTCCTTTCTTTATTTCTTTTCTGTAATTTGTTTTGCCCATTAAATAAAATAGCTAGGCATTTTTGTAAATGCTCAAAATTTATATATGGACTTACATGACCAGTAGCTAGTCATTCCCAACTTTTGAACATTTTTGAAATTCAAAATATTTGAATTCAAATTCAAATAGGGGTATTTATTTAATTCCATGCTCCTGTTCGAATATTTGAAAAATCCATGAGTATGGGATTGCTACCACATCACTTGATATGTGATCACACTCATATATGTGACTTTTTAAAAATGCAAAAGGAATTTTTGGAGCAACTTTTTATCTGGCCATTTGAATTAAATTCATCTGGGGAGTGTTCTCTCTCCCATTTCAATTTCTTTTGAAATTTTTAACATGATGCAAGGTGAGACTTGATCCTAGCACATACCTAACAGAGGGTTCTGACAACTATTAAGGATGATCGTTTACCTATGTCCCATGATCTATTCTTAGGCTAGCTAATGGTCCACCTGAATTTTGGTACTATTACGTTGCTACCAAACAAGGAGGGGGGCAGTTCGCATGGAGCAGTTCATGCCTATACGTCTTCTCAATGTGAACTTCAATATTTTCTCTAAAGTTGGTACTAATAGGCTCACACAGGTTACTCATACGGTCTTACATCCCTCTCAAACTTTGTTCAGGCATGTGCGCCATATCCTTGAGGAACTAGCTAGTCATTCTTCATGCAACTTTACATGAAATCCACTCGAAGAAACTAGATGGAGTTGTCTTCAAAGTGGATTTTGAGAAGGCATATGATAAAGTAAAATGGTCATTTTTACAACAGGGCTTGCGTATGAAGGGTTTTGTCGAGACCTTGAGGAAAAAAGTCGAATGCTTTACAAAAAAGGGTGAATAAAGATCAAAGCTAATGATGACATAGGTCGTTATTTTCAGGCGCACAAGGGATTGAGATAGCAAGATCAAATGTTCCCTATCCTGTTCAATATTGTGGTTGATTTGCTTGCGGTTCTTATTGGTCGAGCTAAAGAGGACGGGTAGGTGGATGGACTCGTACCTCATCATGTTGATGGGGGAGTGTCCATACTTCAATATACGGATGACACTATCATTTTCATGAAACATGACTTGGTAAAGGATAAGAATGTGAAGCTTGTGTTGTGTCTCTTCGAATAATTGTCTATGTTAAAAATTAGTTTCAATAAGAGTGATCTGTTATGTTTTGGTGCGCTAAGGAAGAACTTGAAAGCGATAAATAGATGTTTGGGTGCGGGCTGGCGTCGCTCCCATTCACTTACTTGGGAATCCAATTCACCACAAAAATCTTACCAGTACATAATGGAAGAGCATTGAGTATATATTTGAGAAAAAAACTTAGTTGTTGGAAAGGAAAACGGATGTCTTAGGGAGGTCGGTTAATCGTGATAAATTCAATACTTACAAGCATGTCAGTGTTCCTATTGTTTTTCTTTGAAGTAGCGATGGGAGACAGAAAAGGTTGGATTTTAACCACTCTTATTTCTTGTGGCAAAGCGATAATCAAAAATCCAAGTAACGGTTGGCTAAATGGGATATCATTTGTTGGTCGGAGGACCAAGGAGGTCTAGGAATGGAAAATCTGAAGGTTAAAAATAGGTGTTTACTCATTAAATGGATTTATAGACTCTCAGTTGAAGATGTGGATGTGTGGATTCATACGTTTGCATTCCAAGACTCTTGCACAAGTGACGGCATAGCCGATTGATTTACCTTTTTGGACGGCGTACATGAAGACTAAGATCACCTTCTTCAATATGTCTAAATTAATTGTTTGTAATGGTAATTCTATCAGGTTTGGGAAGATATATGGCTAGGGGACTCTCCTGTGGCCATGCAATATTCAAATCTTTATAGTATTGCGGAAAGAAAAAAATGCTTTCGTAAGCAGAGTTTTATGATCGATTTTGTTAAATATTTAGTTCAGGACTTCTCTCGTGGGTGAACGATGGGCTAGGTGGCTTCATCTTGTGCGTAGATTGATGGATATTAACCTTTCTGATGAGCCAAATAAGTTTTGTCTGGAAATTTTTGACACCAGGAATATTCACTGTTAAATCTATGTATACTAATTCAATCAATTCGAGACCAATCTAAGAACCGCTAAACATTTGGAAAGTAAATTTTTCCTTTAAGATTAAGGTGTATATGTGGGTTTTTCATAAGGAGGTTACATGTGGCATTTAACGTCAGCCCCCCCTAATAGCATAAATACTCTTTTTGGGGCTTGATTAAACGGAGGAGAGCTCAAAATGATGACGCATATTCGAGTCAGAGTGTGTGCATTACTTTAGGCTATTTGTAATTATCAGAATTATGTCATCTTTAATAGGAAAATATCATAAAAATTGTGCAGGTTATCTTGAGGTCATGGGGCTTGATTCATACGTGGGTCAATGTGCTTACGGATTCTGAGTGCAACTGTTGAGAGATGGTAGCTCAGGATACTTACAACCTGTTTGAATAATGGTCCAATAATATGATATTCGTATAGTGATGTCTTCCTATTTGTACCGGCTATGGATTTTATTCCTTTTTAATATTTATTTGCTGAAATTGTATCAAACCTCTTTATTTTATTTAATAATTTGATCACATGCATCATTTAAATGCAGAGATCGGGTAAATCCTTCTTTAAAAAAAGCCATAAATACACAATTTGAACCTCCAAGTTATCCCAAACTACAATCTCTTAGACATAAGATGCCTTATCCTTAGTTAATTAAAGCAGACAACATGTTATGCTGTTTGCATGCTCCCTTTTCAGCTGGCCCGCTGTTGATTTTTATTTGTGTTCAGATAGCAGGCTCCAGCCTTTCCTCCGATTCATCACACACCTTGGCGATTCGAAGAGTCAGTGAGCAATGGATTGCAGCCCTGAAACCTCGCTTCATCCCACTACCGACGGCACCACCGTCACCCACCAACCCTACGACGAGCTCTTTCAAATTCACGGCTCTAATGCTCACCGAGCAAGAGAGAACAGGGAAAGAAACAAGACAAGGTGGTGCAGTGAAGTAGGGAACTAACAAGAGAAGAAGATCTGCCATCTGCAGCTAAGCCACTCTAACCCACTCGAGTGAAAACAAGACTAGAGATGGAGCAAAGTGACTGCTGCATGCTTACCGTTGTCTGAGAATATTCCTCAATTCGACCGGAGCTGTTTGCATACAGTATAAAGTTGAGCAAAAGGCCAGCTGAGATTGGCACTCGTCGAACTCCAAAGTGACGTGATATGACGTCTCCAAGTTGAGCGTGGCTCTCCTCTTACCTAACTTGAATGGTACGTGTAGATCCCCCGCTCACAAAGGCGTATCTTGTATTCTTTCGCATGAATCCTTGTGGAGAGCAGAAGAATCGGCTTTGGTCCTTTGGTGATGCAGAGGGAAGGGTTGCGTTGCATTATTATTGGTGTTACACAAGTAAGCTGCTACCTGCGGCGATTGTGCAACTGTTTTTTTTATTTTTTGGCTACTTGTATGACAGGACTCCAATTTTTCATCACCACAAAAGATCAAAATCTCATGGCCCCAAGTGATGGTGCTCTTTTCGCAGGAAACCGCGTGCTTCAGAAATGAGCCTACATCGATCGAGGGGAATTAACTTGCATCCGTGTGTGTTGAAAAAGTAGTGTCTTTCGTGGACCATCGTATAGCATCATCCATCGTCTAATGATGTGGAAATAGTCGCAGCGAGAAGGCTGCCAGATTATGAGCGCCATCTTTCTTTCTCTCTGAATTCAAATTGTACCTTCCATTCCATTATCTGGATCAAGCTAAAAGCATCTACAATTGGATTGGGCAAAGCTAAGCCCCTCTACGTTCACGAACGCATCCAGTCGCAACCTCGAACAATAATCTGTCACATCTATAATAGGCATCTGTAATCATGTATTTCAAATTGAATCATTATCTATAATCTATAATCTATAATACATAAATATTTTATCATCACTATCTTATTTATCTTGACATGCAAGCATGTCACATCATCACATAATTATATGTGGGATAAGGCTCACCTCAACATGTAATCATGCATGAGATAAGACGCACCACCACATGCAACCATGATAGGAAAATATTTTTCATTTGTTAATATATTTATATTTAATAAATATTTTATAACTATACATAATTAAATATAATAAGTTGCATGTATTTTAAGATTTTGGTTCATGCTTAATTAATCTAAATATTTAGAAGTCACATAACCAAATTTCATTGAAATATACGGCAACCGATTCCCGTAGCAACGCGCGGGGTATCATCGAGTATCTATAATAGGCTGCAACATAATAGTTCATCTCCATTATCTTATTTATCTTGACATGCAAGCATGTCACATCATCACACAATTATGGATGGGATAAGGCACACTTCAACATGCTACCATGCATGAGACAAGAGTCACCACCACATGCAACTATGTATGAAAAAATAGTTTTCATTTATTAATATATTTATATTCAATAAATATTTTACAACTATACATAATCAAATATAGTAAGTTGCATGTATTTCAGAATTTTTGTTCATGTGTAATTAATCTAAATATTTAGAAGTCACATAATCAAATTTCATTGAAATATACGGCAACCGATTCCCGTAGCTACTCGCGGGTATCATCTAGTATCTACAATAGGATGCAACATAAATTTACACATACTCATTGTTGGGGATATCGCTTATCGGTTAACCCAAGATAAAGGGTAAATCGGTCGGTTTATCGGCATATCAGTCGATTTATCGGTATATCGACCAATTTATTGGCTGATTTGTCTTATCAACGAGACACCGATAAACGATAAATCGGCCGATTTTGCCATTTTCCTCGCCCTCACCGTCACCGGTGATGTTTTCTTCACAGAAGTACCAGTTAAAGATGCAAAACAGGTTGAGCTCGATTTTATCATTTTTTAACGCAGGGGACAGTCCCGCCATGGCACGGATGACCCAGTTTTGCAATTTTGCAAGGGCACGGGCTATCCAACTTTTTGATGCTTCTCAAAGATTCAAGCGCAGAGAGCTTCCTCTGTCAGATTCAAGGTGGTGTGCGTCTTCGCCAGTCCGGTTACTGTGGGACTCATGGTACAAGGTCGTAGAATTTTCTGGCGCTTTGTTCTATGGCGCTCTTGGACTCGAGGCCCATTGTAAGAGCAAGTTTTGCCCCCGAAGGTTTTGGACATTGTTGGACAAAGCAGAAGTGGAACTAATATTGTTTTTGAGTGTAAACAGATACTTAGGTTCCGAAAGAATGGAGTTTGCATGTAGAAGGTCGAAGGACAACTCACTGCAGAGAAGCTGCAGTCATCTACCGAAACCTTTGAAGGAAGACGACCCCCAAAAATGTCTTCGAAGATGATGACTCTCTCGGGTAAAAGCGCAACGAGGAGAAAGCTGAAGCTGGTCGAAGACTTAGTCTTTTTACTAGTTTCTCTTTATTTTCTTGAGTCGTAGAAAAAACTGTACTATCAAGAGGGGTTTGCTAGTTGAGATCTTAGTCGAAGTGAATTTGCTCTGCTCAACCTAAACCCACGAAAGCCTACCGAGAGAAATCTTACTGAGTCGAGTGAATAGCTCGTGGGCAAAGTCATCGCACTTCGTGCCTTCGAGAGAGAACTCGTTCGGTAAGTCAGCTTACTTGTTCCTCAAGTAAAGTTGCGCAGTGATTGGAATCCGACCGTTGTGGACACGCGTCAAGCGGTTGGTCACTTCAGTCATTTTACTCATCGGGATCGCCACCTATAAATACCCCGCACCTTCCCACCATTTCGGGTTGGCTGCTCCACTGAAGATTCTAAGACAGAAGTCTGTGAGCATCCCAAGAGAGATCCATCGAGAGAAAACCTAAACCCAAGTCTGAGCTGAGTTGAGCAATTCACAGAGACTTAGGTCGAGATTAGCCGATCTTTTTATCTTGGAGAACTGCAAGTCTCCTAGACGGTTAGGCGTCGCCTGTCAAGCAGTCGAAGAGTAATTTTCGCTGCTGAAGGAAGTTTGTAAAGGTCTCGGAGATGTCCTGAATCATCTACCACGAGTGAAAACTGGACAAGCTCGAGGAGTTTGTTGCAGTGGAGAATAGGACGGAGAGAGTTTTGCTCCAGGTGTTCAATCACCAGTCCCTCCAACCAGACGTAGCACTTTGCAGAGTGTGAACTGGTTTACCAAACATCGTTGTGTCAGGCTCGTTTTCCTACTAGCATTTACTTTAAGTATTTACTCGTTGCCTGTTTGTCTTCGATGTTTTCCTTCGCTTCCAACTTACTCGATCCATGCATTACCTTCAATACTGTATTCCCTTCGAGATGCCTTTAGTTCTTCGTAGTTTGCTTGATTTCCTTCTAAGTTCCTTAGAATTTTTAGAAGTGATCATTCACCCCCTCCCCCTCTGATCATTCTTGAGCTTTCAATTGGTATCAGAGCTGGGCACTCCCTACGCTCTGCGTATTTTGGTTTAACCACCTGGAGTGTTGTCAAGAATGTCGTTTGCAGCTGTTCGCTCGGGGGAACCGATTCCTATCTTCAATAGGAAAGGACTGATTTCAAGGATCTTGTTGCCGCTGATATTCTTGAGAGACTCAATACCTTCGAAATGGAAGAAGATGAAAAACGTGATGTCAATGGGACTCAAAGAAAATCACATGCCCTAAAGGCCAGAGCTTCGCATCACTCCTCACCTGAAGCAAGTTCTGAATCTGGTGGTGCCTCTGATGACCCCGAGAATATTGGAAAAGATCTGGCACTGATAATGAGAATATTCAACCGCTTTCAGAGAAGGAACTCCTCTTCACCGAAGAAAAACTACTCTTCAAGACATTCGAGCAATTCATCACAGCATCGATCATCATCCAGAAACTCATCAGCGAGAGATAACTGTTGCTACAAGTGCAAGAAGCCAGGTCACTTCATTGCTGATTGTCCTCTCTGGGAAATTGAACATAGATCAAAGCATTCTCACAGCAGCTCTTCAAGCAAGTCACACAGATCGAGCAAAAACTATGACTCGAAGAAATATGATTTAAAGTCCAGAAAAGACAAGAAAGATGGTTCTGATGATGACAAGAAGAAGAAGTATCACAAGCATCGAGAGAGCTCTTCCTCGAAATCTCATTCCTCTCGTCGAAAGAATTCGCATCATGCCAAAGCCTATTTGGGTAAAGAGATGAACTCTGAAGATGAAGCATCCGGTTCCGAAGCTGAATCAAAGTCAAGTTCTGGTTCTGGTTCTGAATCTGATGGTGTTGCTGGACTAGCATTTGCTTCGAGCAAGAACTCAAGTTCATTCTTCTCCAACCAAAGCAGTGAAGATGAATCTCCAGCTTACTGCTTCATGGCCAAGGCTAAGGTATCTTCATCTAAGAATTCCTACGATACCTCTGATGGATCTGCTTATGAAAGTAACTCTAGGATAAGCTATGCTAAACTTGCCAAAATTGCTTCTATCCAACAAGATGAACTAGATTCTCTAAATGAAACCATTCAAAAATCTGAGACTTTGTTGATCGATGAGATTGAGAAAGGTCAAACTTTGACAAACGAGCATGCTGCTCTGAAGGAAAAGTACGATGAACTTTCCTCTCGTCATGATCTTCTCTCAGTGGACTACGAGAAGCTAACCTATGAATTCCTTCAAAGGAAAATGGCTCTCGAGAAACTGAGAGAGACTAATGAAGAGTTGGAAAGTATCAATCTCACGCTCATGGCTCAACAAGGCTCAGAAACTAAAAATGAATCTACTTCACCTTGCTTAACTTGTTTGGAACGAAGTAAAATTGAGTCTATTTCTGAGAGATCGAAAGGAAAGCAACCTATTGTTATTGATGATGCTAACTCCTCGAACGAGGAAACCATTACCGAGGAACTCCTCAGGTTGAAGAATTTATTTGAAGCAGGCATGTTCAAAAGTGTGCAGGGACACCAGTACCTATGTGATATCCTTCGAAAGGCTCTCCTTCACAGGAATCCTCGTAACGAAGGAGTTGGCTTCGAAAGGAAAATCAACCCTGATGGAACCTACTGGGAACCCGAGCAGTATCCTAAAACTGTCTGGGTTCTTGCGAAAGAAAAGCCCATTGATATTGCTAACCTTTCAGGTTTCAGTTGCAAAATTGATAAGGCTATTGTTGATGAATCACTTGATTCTGACTACAAGCTTATCAAAGATCAGGAAGGAAAGGTGTCGGCTGAATTCGTTGGTACTCCTCCAAAGAATGGTTTCCATAAGCGACAGATTTGGGTTCGCAAATCTCTCGTAGAAAAACTCCCCCCTAACCATTCTATGCAGGGAAAGTCTTCGGTACCACCAAATCACTACTATTCTCTCGAGGATAGAAATGAACCCTTGGTGTCTGCTTCAAATGTTCCCCAGAAGGAATACTATCGTGTCGATAGAAATTTTTATCGTCATCGTAACAATAACACCAAAATTGCTATTACCCACCATTACTCTAACCCCTCGTCGAGGAATTACATTTATGGTGTGCTTGATGGTCCTGATCGACAGTGTAATCCTGTTCGATATAATATTGCTGCCCCATCTAGCTCTTCCATGCCTTCTAAGTCACCTGCTCGGTTGTGGGTGGTTAAGAAGAACTAATTCTTCTGCAGGGCTATGTCTCCGGTGGATCCGAATGGGTCATGGATAGTGGATGTACAAATCATATGACCGGAGACAAAGATTTGTTCACCGAAGACAAACTTACTGAATCTTCACAGAGATATATTACCTTCGGTGACAACAACAAAGGAAAAGTACTTGGTTTGGGTAAGGTTGCTATATCGAAAGACAAGCATATTGATAAGGTTATGCTTGTTCAATCTCTAGGATACAATCTTATGTCTATCTCAAAACTTTGTGATATGTGTATGCTTGTACTGTTTTCTGCGTCTCGTTGTGTTGTCTTTTCACAGGATGATTATTCCTTCGTGTTCGAAGGATATCGCAAGGGTGATCTTTATATCGTTGATTTTTCTTCGGGACCTACTGTGTCCACATGTTTAATGGCCAAAGCCACTTCTGGTTGGTTATGGCACCGAAGACTTGGTCATGCAGGAATGAAAAATCTTCAAACTCTTATCTCGAAGAAAAACATCGTAGGAATTGATAATGTGAAGTTCGATAAAGATCGTCTATGCAGTGCCTGTGAAGCAGGAAAGATTGCCAAGAAACATCACTCAACAAAAACCATAATGACTACTACGCGTCCTCTTGAATTACTTCATGTGGATTTATTTGGTCCTCAAAATTATGCTAGTTTTGGAGGTAACAAGTATGGTCTGGTTATTGTTGATGATTTCTCTCGATATACCTGGGTTTTCTTTCTAGATGACAAGAGCAAGGTTGTTGAAATTTTCAAAACATTTGCAAAGAGAGCTCAGACTGAATATGAATTATCTCTCAAGCATATCAGAAGTGATAATGGTACTGAATTCAAAAACACTCATATCGAAGAATTTCTTGATGAATATGGCTTCACTCATGAATTCTCGGCTGCTTATACACCGCAACAAAATGGTGTAGTCGAGATAAAGAATCGAACACTTATTGAAATGGCCAGAACCATGCTTGCTGAATACAGGACCCCTATCAGGTTATGGGCCGAAGCTATCAACACTGCTTGTCATATCATCAACAAGGTTTATCTGCACAAGTTTCTGAAGAAAACTTCACATGAACTCATCACTGGTAAAAAGCCGAATGTTTCATATCTCAGGGTTTTTGGTGCTCCATGTTATATCAGAGATATGAATCACAGCTCCAAGTTTGCCCCAAAGGCTCATGAAGGTTTTCTCCTAGGTTATGGTTCGAATTCTCACACTTACAGAGTTTACAACTCACATCTTGGCAAAGTTGTAGAAACTGTAAATGTTCGATTTGATGAAACTAACGGCTCTCAAAAGGAGCAATTACCTCTTAACCTGGATGAACCACCTTTTGATGAAGTTATCCGGTACATGGCTATTGGAGATATTCGGCCTGTCGATGGAAATGCACATCAAGCCAACAGGGATGATGATGGTCCAATGTTCCCACACATAGCCCGGGGCGCTGGAGATCAACATCCAGAAGCAAATGATGTACAGGTCAAAGGAGAACTCGTAAACGAAGAAAATGCTCAACCCGAAGGAAATGATCCCGAAGGACAAGCTGATCCTGAAGGCCAAGCTGATCACGATGATCAACCGGATCCGCATGATGATGAAGGAGTTTTGCCTCGTGTTCGAAGAAGAGTGGACGTCGACTCAATTCTCGAAGAAATTCGTTTACCAGGTCGTCCCACCACTCGCTCTCGTACTCGATTAGCTAACTTCTGTGGAAATTTTTCGTTTGTATCCATGCTAGAACCATCAAAATTCGACGAAGCCATGAAGGACCCAGACTGGATGATTGCAATGCTCGAAGAACTTAATCAATTCGAGAGAAATAAAGTCTGGTCCCTTGTCGATAGACCTGATCCCCAGAAGCATAATATCATTGGTACGAAATGGATTTTTCGCAACAAGCAAGATGAAGATGGCATTGTGGTAAGGAATAAAGCTCGATTGGTTGCACAAGGTTACACCCAAATCGAAGGTATTAATTTTGGTGAGACTTATGCTCCAGTTGCTCGACTTGAATCCATTCGTGTCATGCTTGCTTTTGCCAATTACAATGATATTTTTCTATATCAAATGGATGTCAAAAGTGCATTTCTTAACGGTGAAATCGAAGAAGAAGTATATGTTATGCAGCCACCAGGTTTTGAAGACCCGAAGAATCCTGATAAGGTGTACAGGTTGCACAAGGCCCTATATGGGTTAAAGCAAGCACCTCGTGCCTGGTATGAAACACTGAAGGATTTTCTTCTGAAGAAGGGCTTCAAACCAGGAACAACTGATTCGACTCTTTTTACTCGTGCATACAAAAATGATATTTTTGTGTGTCAAATTTATGTCGATGATATTATTTTTGGCTGTACTAACCCTGATATTAGCGAAGAATTTGCTCGTATGATGTCGAAGAAATATGAAATGTCTATGATGGGTGAATTGAAGTTCTTTCTCGGGCTTCAAATCCGTCAACAGAAGAATGGGACTTTCATCTCTCAAGAGAAATATCTCAGAGATTGCCTGAAGAAGTTTGGTCTTGTCAGTTGCAAAACCATCAAGACTCCAATGCGTACGAACGTTCATCTAGATGCAGATGAGAAGGGAAAACCTTTCGATCAGAAGAAATATCGCTCGATGATCGGTTCGCTTCTTTACCTTTGTGCATCTAGACCTGACATTATGCTATCAGTATGTATGTGTGCTCGTTTTCAGGCAAACCCAAAAGAATCACATCATATCGCTGTTAAGCGAATTCTTCGATATCTGGCTCATACACCAACTTTGGGACTTTGGTATCCCAAAGGTACCCAGTTTGATCTCGTTGGATATTCTGATTCTGACTGGGCTGGTGATAGATTCGACAGAAAATCTACCTCAGGCACATGTCATTTTCTCGGCAGATCTCTCGTCTGTTGGGCTTCGAAGAAACAGAATTGCGTATCTATTTCTACGGCTGAAGCCGAGTATATTGCTGCCGGTTCATGTTGCACTCAGATACTGTGGCTCAAGCAAACTCTGAAAGATTATGGTATTCTTGTGAAGAAAATCCCATTGCTTTGTGATAACGAGAGTTCTATCAAAATTGCCCATAATCAAGTGCAACACTCTCGAACGAAGCATATTGACATTCGTCATCATTTTCTTCGAGATCACGTTCAGCGAGAAGATATTGTTATCAGTCATGTTCGCACCGAAGATCAATTAGCTGATATCTTTACGGAGCCCTTGGATGAGAAAAGGTTCTGTGCACTAAGGTGTGAGCTAAACATTTTGGACTCACGCAATGTGCAGTAAGATCTTAACTATCGGTACTATGTATTATATGCTTACTTTCTGTGTTGTTTACTTTCGTTATTTTCCGTCGTGTTTCTTTTTCGTTTGTTTTTATTCGTTTGGTGTTGTCCTATACACTTATCTCTCCGAGTCTTATCGTCTTTTTCTCGGATTGATTAAGCATCGGACCCTGTTTTCCCTCTATTCTATCCCTATCCCATCTGTGCTTTTCTCTCGTGAACATGTATATTTGTACTCGATCAAGATTCCCTTCAAATGTCATTGATTCCGAAGGAAAATCTATCGAACACTTATCTGTTTTTATACTCGATGTTCGATGAGTTTGGTCTCGGACGTGGAGCAACTTTCTTTCGGTTCGTTGGGATTTCCCGCGATTACCGCCAAAAAATCCGTCCGTTGAATGCGGAGAGACGCGGAATCTGCGCCGTTGGATCAGCCCTGACAGTTATGTCGGACCCCTCCCCTATAAATAATGATCCTCTCCACCGGCACAGCTATCGTTTTTCC
The DNA here is from genome assembly GCA_950022295.1 of Bromus sterilis. Classification (NCBI taxonomy): domain Eukaryota; kingdom Viridiplantae; phylum Streptophyta; class Magnoliopsida; order Poales; family Poaceae; genus Bromus; species Bromus sterilis. The sequence goes on from OX465599.1 coordinate 88,369,840, forward strand.
CTTGACTTCTTCTCTTCGCTCTCGAAGTTCTCTCTCGCGCGCTGTCGTGCTGCTCGTCGCCGTCGACTCCCTCGCCGCTTTGCTGCCGGAAGGAAGCCGCCGGAGACATTCCCGTCGACGAGGAACTTCATCCGCGTCGCCGTAGTCGCCACACATCACCAAGCTAGGGTATGTGTGGCTCTGGACACGAATCCAATCCCTTATGTTCATCGTATCCAGATTTGTTTATGCTTTTCTCTCTTTTTCTTAGGTCTGTTTGATCCGTTTGGATCCTTGAAACTTGGGAAATCTGTTTCTAGCGTTTTCTGTCGATTCCCATCTCTGCTAGGTAAGAAATCCCTCGGATTCTCTCACTTAGGAAATTTCCTCAGCAGCGTATCGATGGATTTGCACTTGTGCATTTGTTTCATTCAAGTTCTTTGATAGATTTACACTTGATGAAAATCTAGCCTAGCACTTGCTTAGAAAACTTGCTGCAAGACAAAGTTATCGATATGTTACTGCATTCAAATTTTTTTTTAAAAAACCTCTGGTACTTGTTCACAGCTCTCCTATATTCCCTCGTACCTATCTATTTCACAGGAAAATGTCTGGGGTTGAAGGAAATGTCAAAGCACCCAAGCGTGTGGGAGGCAGATCGAGGATCACGAACAACTCTGAAGGATTATCAGAGGAATTGATCATAGAAAAGAAGTTGAGAACGCCATCAGGTTCTGAAGATGAACGTACAAGAGAAAACCGTCTGCAAGAGATTCGAAGACTTCAAGCTCTTCGTTGGTATGAATACAAGTCTCTTATGCCTCGCTGGGAGAGGTTGTTTGCCTTGAAAAATCCCTGGTCAGATGTCAAAGCTTTAAGTCCAAAATGGACGAAAGAAAATCGACCACCTCCTCCAGCTGACGCTCATCCATCCTCTCTGAAAACTCCTGCCGACTTTCAAGAGCTGGTTGATGCTCGAATAGCACGAGCACAAAAGAGAAAAGAAGCCAAAGCAAGGAAAGATGTTGCTACTGCTGCTGCTGAAGGTGCCGAGGAAGTTGGCCCAAGTGCCAAGTCGAAGGCTGGCAAGAAATCAGCCAAGCGAAAGAAAAAGGTGGTGATTGTCTCGCCGCCTGACGCAAGCTCTGAAGAAGAAGCAAACTCAGATGATCAAGACCCTGGCACAGAGGCTGATGTCGAGGACATTCCTCTGAAAAGGAAACCGAGCAGTAAAGGAATTAGGGTTCAGGAGCCAGCTGCCAAGGCTCCTCGAGCAACAATTGATATGACCAACTTGGTCACTGATCCCCCCATTTCCTCTGCTCCACCCGTTCAAGTACGCAAACCAAAACCTTCGGCCCAATCGATGGGAAAGCAAGCTCTAGCAACAGAAGATGAAGAAACGCTTATCCAGCGCAAGGAAAGACTGGCAAAGCAAAAAGAGCAAGAAGAAAAGGACTTGATAAACTCCAAGCTCCTGAATTTTCACAGTCAGCCCGAGCACAAAAAGGCTCAGGTTGCCAAACAGCTGGGTATTTTACACCTGGTCAGTGAAAAGTATCGGCGACAGATTGAAGGAGGCACCGTTTCAAGTGCCCCGAAAGAAAATGTTGTGCCCCCAGTGCCACCAAGCAGATTGTGACTCCCACAGTCACGAAAGAAAAAGTTGCAGCTGTGAGTGCTGCGAAGAAAAACGCTGAGGCCCCTAGTGCCTCGAAGGAAAAAGTTGCGGCCCCTAGTGCCGTACCAAAACCCGTTGCTGCTGCCAAGGCCACCAAGGAGGCCGAGAAGAAAGCCAAAGAGGCTAGGCAGAAGACTCAGGCTGTTCAAGTTCCTTGAACCGCTCCTGCTCCTGCTCCTGCTGCACCTGCTGTTTCCGGCCCTCGTGCCGATGAAGAGAGTTCTAACGAAGGATATTCTGTTGCCCATGCTCCTTGGGATGCTGCCAATATTTCACACATTCTCTGGAAGATGGCTACCAAACCGAGCAAAGTCACTGCCGAGGATGATGTTCCTGCTGAAATCCAAGAGCATGTTGCTCGATACATGATTCGCTGGGAAGGATACATCACCCGGGATAAAAAAGGATAAGGAACAAGTGCGGTTTTACACCAGGCAACTTCAAGAAGAAACCGAGGACATTGAGCCCCGAAAGTTTTTCAAATCCAAGATTGCCTCTGCTGAAGCATCCAGAAGGGCACAGAAGGAAAACTTGACCGTTGTATTTGAAAAGGTTCGACAAATTGTGTCTGTTGTCTGCAAAGAGCACAATGATGCCATGTTATCTAGACAATCTCGAAAGAGAAAGTCTACTGCCCCAACCTCTGAGCGTGGGACGCCAGAGATCAAAAAGATTGCCAAGAAGTCCAAGACAACCGAGGTCGTTGCTGCATCAGCACGACACGAAACTGCACCATCCCCCACCAAGCAACCCACTCCTCCTCGTGAGAAAACTCCAACCCCTCGCCAAACAACTCCTCCACCTCGTCAACCATCACCTCCTCCAAACCCACCGTCCCCACCTCCAAACCCACCGTCGCCACCACCAAATCCACCATCTCCACCTCACACCATTCCTTCGTCCACCCCAGCCATCGAGACCCAAGCTCAACCAAAGACCGAGAAACTTGCTCAGGTCGAGCAAGAAACCCTAGCCCCCGTCTCCTCAGCTCAGAAAGATTATTCCTCTGCACACACTCTGCATGAAGAAGAAGACGCTGATGTTGATATCACCACAGTTTCTTCTCGTCTAGAGGCTGTTCAAGGAGAAAGTTCTGGAGATGCCGCTTCCAGTGACAGTTCTTCTTCCTCCTCATCAAGTTCCTCGAACGAAGAAATGGTTGATGCTTTTGCACAACTAAACAAAGATTTGGAGGCCATGGAGACTGAAGAGGCCGCTCAAATTGCTACTGCCGACGAAGGAGTTGCCGTCGAAGAGCAGGCCGAGGAAATTGCTCCTGCAGCAATCCCCGCTCAGGATATCGTAAATGTTCCATCTTCCATTCCTCGACCTGCTGAGCCTGTTTTCCAGATGCCTGACAATGCTGACGAAGTTTTTCCAGTCGATGAGCTGCTCCATTTGGCTCATCCGAGAGAAATGCTACCTCTGTTCCGCTCAGATGTTCCTCGAGGAGGCCCCATCTTCAGGAGGCGTGAACACAAGCCATTTTTCTTCGGGACCAATCCCTACGAGAAGCCCAGAAGTGCATATTCTCTTTGATTTTGGACCCAAGAGCAAGCTATTTATTATACTCGAGTGCTGTACAACAAGGCAAGAGTTTTCCAACATCAATACCTTGATATGCCTTCGGTGTACTCCACCTCTTGCTTCGAGAATGTTTCCGAAACTATTGATGCTTTGCATGCTCACAAGATGTTTGCTCTCGATTGTGGCTACAATCCCGAGCTTATCAAGCAATTATATGCAACGTTATATGTCACTGGTGATCCTGAGAACACGAAGACATGGAAATTTGATTACATGATCCAAGGCCATGTTTTTCACATGACAGTCGACCAATTTCTGGCCATCATCAATTTACCTCGGTTCGAAGGATTACCTCACAAGCTTCATGACCTGCCTGCTGCCACTCCTGCTGAATTCTCTACGCTCATGAATCCAGATGTCGTAGGAGATCATTACCCTGCTGAGCCGAAGCCAAGACACTTAGTATTTGAAGCAAAGGCATGGTTTTATATTCTCTCGAAGACGTTGATGCCAATGCTCGATGTGCACGAAAATTCTCCCATTCCCAACGATGTGCAGCTTGCTCTGTTGAAGTTAGTCCACGGTCATCCTTTCGATTTTGAAGACTACTTCATCAGAACTTTGGTATCTTGTGCTGACGATCACAATTCCCACAAGCCGTATGCACCATGGCTGATGGCAATCTGCAATTACTCTCGGGACATGCCATTCCCCGTGTCAACTTTCCCGAAGATTTTCACTCCACCTGTTAGGGAAGTATTGCAGATTGTTGCTCGACCCAACGATCAATTTGCTGAGCACACTGGCATCCGCGCCCACTTAACTGAGCGCAATGTTCGCTCGAAGTTTATCAAGCCAGTGCATCACATGGAGGTTTCTCTTCGGTCCCAGCAAATGCTGTTTGGTAAACGTAGTAGAAAACAAAAAATTTCGGCCTACGAATCAAGAACCCAAGATCATCCAAGAAGATTGCATACAAGGTTTTAGGTCATGGCTCACCAACTGATGTAGCGGAAGTAGATTTGGTGAAGCTCGTGGACGTAGTGGAAGTAGATCTCGCAAGTTCTCCCACGAACAGTCCCTCGATCAATCCCACGAACAAGTCCCGCGATCTAGTCCCACGGACAAGTCCCATGAACAAGCTCCTCGAAGAAGGGTCGAAGGTACGACCCCTCCATTAGTATCCACACATCCCGTAGCAGCAATCCAGCAGCGCTCCGCCGTCCAGAGATGAACGCCACCGAGAAAACTAGAGGGAGAAAACCCTAACGGATTCCGATCTAGAACAGCGTCTAAACCGGGGTCTAAAAGTGGAGCAACAGGGTTTAGAGGAGGGAGGGTGGCGCATAGGCCTTGGGGATTGATTGTGTCTTTCTCCCCCTCCCCTTGGCTCACCTTATATAGGTGGCCAGGAGGTCTAGGGCGCAGCCCAAGGAGGATTGGGAGTCCAACTTGGACTCCCAAGCCTTCCAAACCTTCCCACACCTTCCCACCGGAAACCTGCCATAATGGGTTTTGGTATTCCCACCTGGAGGGGGATTCCTTCCCCTTGGTGCGCCCCCACCTCCTTGGCCGGCCAAGGCAGCCTAGGTGGCTTGCCCCCCAAGGCTAGGGGCGCAGGGGAGTGGGTGGTACTGCCCGAAACCTTCCGGAACCTTCCATGACCTTCTAGAAGCTTCCAGGACCTTCCGGGACATACCGGGACCGTTTCGGGACATTCCGGACACTTCTGGAGCACTTCCAGGACCTTCCGAGACCGTTCTCGGACGTTCCGGAGCCATCCGGACAGTTTCCAAGACCATCCGAGTTACAGTTTAAGCCACCCGATGACCGCGAAGGTTGTTTGGACGCCCAGCGATTATCCGGAAACTATTCCGGTTGATCCAAGACTTCCCTAGTACCATTCTCATATGTTCCGGAACCACCTGGGACTACTCCAGAGTGATCCGGACATATCCTTAAATACCCAAAACTACTTCTGGTGCCCTTATGAACTATTTCATAAATCCCCGGAACTACTTCCGGTACCCGTATGAACTATTCTGCTTTGCTTCCACTAAACCTTCTACCATTCCAGCATTCTAACAGACTACTGCTCGTTAAGTGTGTGACCCAATAGGTTCGGTATAATGCGGACATGACTCAGAACATCTTCTGGACATAGGTCAACAGCCTTTTGTCAATAGCCAATAATCAACAGCGGAGCCATGGACACCCATGTTGACTCCCGCACATACACGAAGAAACTTCGAGTGAACCATTATGTTTAGTCATGTACCATTCCCTTTGCTTCGCGATATATGACAAAGTTAGAGGAGAGAAGTTTGGCACCCATGTGTAACAACTTTTTGAACACAAGCCACTCGTTATCCTCTTTGCTCGTTTGTCCCTTTTCTCGTTATCGTATTCCGGTATCCCTGTGACTGAATCACAATGCGTTTGGCCAGACTATAATGGATACCTTCATACCGAGTGGGCCCGAAGTGAATATCTTCTTCATCGTGAAGGAGCAAATCCCATTCTTGAACTATCACAGTCACTAGCCACACCATCTGACATACCCAGAACTTATTTTACTACTTCCCATTTACGGGAGGATTCATCTAAGAACCAAAGCATGTCTTCCTGTGTGAAGCAACTCAATACTCTCATGGTCTAAGGAATTACGTATATGATAACATTTCATGATATGACTTATAACGTAGTTACGATGTGATCTCTAAGTATATCATTCAATACTGGGGTCGGTTCAACATCATTGTTCTGCTAACAATATGTTCCCATTGCTACTGACATCCTTCTTACAAGAACAATGTCCATGATTAAGAAAACGTAATCATCAGTTAGCACATGAGCTGGTCTTAGAGGCTAAACCAGGAACTCTTGGTGTTTACATTTCCACACATGCAAGTGAGTTTTCTTCTGAATCTCATAGTCAGGGTCATTGCAATTATAGCACAGAAATATAAACATTAATTACGAACGTGGAAATATATATAATAACATTTTATTATTGCCTCTAGGGCATATTTCCAAAAGTCTCCCACTTGCACTAGAGTCAATAATATTATCAGTGCTTGAGCACTTTACACCTATGGCATACCGGTGTAATACATGCTTCATTTGTGGTATAGACTTCATCATCGGATCTGACGTTTCAGACCCGTTTGTATCTTGCATATCTTCGCGTTTTCACGCTATCATAAAATTCACTAATTTTATCAGTTTAGCTTTGTATATGTTTGAATCATTTGGCAGGACCTTGGTTCCTTTAGAATAAGTCATGAAATCATTCATAAATGTTCCATGAGCTTTAAGCATCTTGGAAACCATACCATGTTCATAAATGAACTGATGATTCAAAATACCCTCCCTTGTTACTTCTTTAAGCAACAATATACTTAGCCAGTGTTATAGAATTCGCCACAGTATCGAACTTGACAAAGTTCCTTCATACTGCGCCACCCTTACGTGTGAAACACATAATCCCAATTAAAATCGAAAATCGGTCGGAGTAAGTATGAAGACTGAATTGGTGTAACTATTTACATCAAAAATTCAGCTGGTGTAACCCATTAGAACGAGCTCTTCATTCTCTCCATTTTCCGAGAAACAAATCTTATCTATCATAAGTTTAACTTTTCACTGTTTGTCCAATGATCAACATATTGATCACTTTGGTATCTTGCTCACAACCTTTTGGAGCGTTGGACATATCTGGTCGTTTTACATATTATGGTGTACATGATTAATCCAAACACACAGGTGAGTGGAATTCAATTCACGTGTTTTTGCTTATCTGTGTTCATGAACACTGATATCTGCAAATAATTTTTCACCGTGACCTCGGCAAGAACATTCTTCTTGGCGTTTTCATACTAAACTTCTTTAGTATCATGTCAACATGTAATGTTGGTCTTAGCATGATCAAGCACTTACTATCTACATAGATCATTGTGCTCAATCCTAATGCTATATCAGCCCAAATTCTTCAACTGAAAACTATTTCCAACGAAGTCCTTATTCGTGTCAAGAAATTTATATTATTTCCAATCAACAATATGTCATCTACATAAGGTTTTTAGAAATATCATTCAGCTCCCACTTACTTTCTTGAATATTCAAGCATTTTCGTTATTCCTGATGACAACAAACACTTTTGGCAATTTCATCATAACGAAAATTCCAACTCCATTGTGCTAGCTTCAGTCCATCACTGGACATCCAAGGCTTGCATCTATTTTAGCATCCTTTGAATCGACAAAACATTCCGGTCGTATCACATATACGTCCTTTGTTATTTTTCCGTGTAGGAACGTTGTTTTGACGTTCATTCTACCATATCCTATAAATGAGATATGTAGTAATTGCTAATATAACCCGAACTGACTAAAGCATCTCTACGGTCGAAACTATTTCGCCGTAGTCAACCTTTGAACTTGCTAGAAAACAATTTTCCAACGAGTTGAGCTTTATGGATAAAACAATTTCATCCGAATCAATTATAGATCCATATATATATATTCTTCAGACTTTTAGTCTTTCGGAGGGTCTACCAAGTTCAAAACTTGACTTACTTCCATGGATACTATCTCGGATTATTTGGTATTTAGCCAAATCCCGGAGTCAGGGCCCATCAACGCTTCTTTGTATATCACAGGTTTATCATTGTCGAACAACAATATCTCGTTTTACATATCATGAATGTTTGTACGAGTTTTGTCTAACCTGTGTAGTTCAGCTGCGCACTTATTTGAAGATTCAACAATCTTTAACAAGTTGCACTGTCCTCTCACTCACTATTTTGCAAGAAACCATTTTCTTCAAAACACATTGTTCTTAACAGCAAACAGTTTTGCTTTTCTGTAGTGATAGAGGAATACCAAACCTTTTGGAATAACCTTCACAAAGTAGCACTTATCTGATTTGGTGTTTTGAGTATGTCAAACATATGTCTCATACACCCAAATTTTAAGAAAAGACAATATGGTTTTAACAGTCCATACCACATCTAATATGGTGTCATTTCAACAGATTTGATGGTGCTCTTTTCAGTATAAAAGCCGTAGTCACTAACGCATAACTTTAATAAGTATAATGGCAAATTGATAAACGTCATATTTGATCTTACCGTGTCATACATGGCTTGACTACATCTCTCGAACACTTTACTCATAGTGGTGTTCCGGGAGACGCAAGTTATGACACTTCTTCACAACTCATCAGACGTTCGCTAAACTTGTAACTCAAATATTACTTTCTACAATCTAATTTGCAGAAGCTTTATTTTCTCGTTACAATGAATTTCTATTTCACTGTAAAATTCCTTGAACATTTCAAAGATTTCAGACGTATGTCTCTATTGAACAGATATCCACATATCTACTTCAACTCATAAGTGAAGATAGGGAATCCACTGCACACAACTACACTTATTGGACTACACACATCATCATGTATGATTACCAATGGTTTAGTTGCCCGTTCATGTATGGCCTATCAACGGTGTTTTAGTCACATTACTTCGAGACAAAGATCGCAAGCGTCAAGTGATTCGTAGTCATATGACTCGAAAGTCCATCACTTATGGAAATTATTTATGCATGTTATGTCACTTGTGATAAACGGCAGTGCCACATCTATGTGGTATTTCTGTCAGTCTTGCGACGTTTAGCGTCAGTGTTATGGATGTTTAGTATTATTATCAAGATTCATAACATACAACCTATTCATAATGGAAGTATGGCCTTTACGTTATTCATAGCTTTGAACAACTCTCTTGCAACAAACATGATTCAAAATGATGTTTTGCAACAAGGCTAAAGTGTAGTAACAATTTACTCAACTCTAAAATGAATTATGAAGATAATCATAGAGTCAACACACGGTATAGTAAACCTTTTACCGTGTTCCCGAGCGTGTCAAAACTCATCATTAGCTAGTCATAAAGGCCATAGTATTTCTTGCATCGAGTTGCAACAATATGCAATCGATGTGATATTCCGGTGATCAACAGTTTAATCACAATATACAGAATCCATAATTAACTGCTTAATCATGATTCCCAAGAATTACATCTCTTGACCAGCAATGAATTCATCTATAACTCCGTATGACTTTCATTTCTGAGCTGGTTATTCCAGTCTTCTTTCGTTTTGCCTTTATACGTATCATAGTTCTATTTCCAATGTCACTCCTACTCACAGAAGATCACACATGATCAAGGGTGGCGCATGCCATGGACTTTCCGGCGTGTAAGTCTTACTAACACCCTATGGAACTTCCTTTCCCTTAATCCTCATCATCATATGATCATTGTTCTTCTGGATCCCACACTTATCAGTTTTGTTTAGAGCACAATGAACATTTTCACTAATGCTTACAATCATACATTGTACTAGATATCTTATATCCAACATTAATTGTCTTACTACTGAAAACTTATTTTTCAGTTCCATGAATATAACATAACTATCTCAAACTTTTCGAAGTTCGGGTTTCATGGTGGTGAAGACAATGCACTTAGCTGTCGTGGAATTCTAGCATTTTGGATTATGGACATAAGTCACATCATCCATAGCATCAGCGGGAGAGCATCAAAAATTTGCGATAGGACAAGCTCCTTCTCGACACTATTGAGGATAGTCCTCACAATACGGTACCAATCGTAAAGTTTTTACCAGATAAAACAGTTAATCAAAATCAATTGGGAAGGTGGTAACGCGAGCCATTATTCTACAACGATAATGCAAATACTAAGACTTTGTTCATAATTAAGTTGCACTTGTGATTAATCAATTTAATTACTTAGTGCGCTCCCACTCAGATCAATATCTCTCGTAATTGATGCTGGAGTGATTCAAGATCCAACCCAATCGTCCGCCATTGATGTGACATCACTGATGACTTAGACTGGACCGGTAGGCCAACTTGCCAATCACGCCAAAGGTGATTCTTGTTCATCTTTCGATGGGCGTGTTCCGGTAGCAAACTTTTATCCAAACCGTCAAGATAACCAAGTGTAATGTGCTGTGTGTTCTTTTAACACACCCGTCTTTTATGCGTCACACCGTGTGCACCCATGTGACATGACCTGCTCCGATGTGAAACATAGTATAGACGGTGCTACAGTTGGAAGAACACTATCAACTTGATATTGTTTTACGAGAGATCACCCTAATAAAATACGACTATCGCGCATCAAACAAGGGTGCATCAAAGGGATAAACATCACAGGCAGTTCATAAAATTTTGTGATATAGTATAGCCCTTTGCTTCGTGAAGTCTTCATTGTCTTCACGTCGTCGTGGTTGAAGTCACCGTGTCCAACAACTTTGTCCTTGGCGCCGGGAACATCACCACGACTTTCGGCATGTGCGTCGGGGTCCACCTCCGCATCGTAGATCATCACCTTTGCATCTATCTATTGCTTTGCCTCGAGCTAATAAACAGTTCTGGCACGCAGGCCATAATTAAGTGACAATCATATGACTCCAGTCATCATGCCGTACCACGACACGCAGGTCGCGAATAAATATTACATAACATATAGCATCTCATACAAACACATTGCAAATCTTGAAGGCTATACCACATCACATGCATACTCTGCAAAAACGAGTTATATCGCCATCTACACGGGTTGTTGCAACTTTTATCGTGGTTGTTAAGCAGGTTTACAAGGCAAACGAGAAACCCTAGATAAAACAAAACACGATACTTCTTTTGTTGCTGGTTTAACATACGGGGTGCGTGCAGCAACTAATGCCACAAGCCAAACTTCGTTAAACGCGTGACCCCCGTGTGGATTTGAGTTCATAAAATCCACAAGCCCCTCCATGTTAAATCTTCTATTGCGAGATTAAGATGAGATCCAAGGAGTTTGATGTAGACCATGATCAAGGCAACCAGCATACTGAAAGCAGCATAGAGGGATCGATGGAAAACTCAATCCTTGTAGCAAAACCTCAACTTGCCATCAAGCATAGAAAAAATCACATGACAGGGAAGCAACAAGAAAATCAATGCCTCATATCACACATATGATCTAGACCTAAACATGCATCTAATCAAGGATCGCTCATGATACCACTGTTTGGGAAACGTAGTAGAAAACAAAAAAATTCGGCCTACGAATCAAGAACCCAAGATCATCCAAGAAGATTGCATACAAGGTTTTAGGTCATGGCTCACCAACTGATGTAGCGGAAGTAGAGTTGGTGAAGCTCGTGGACGTAGTGGAAGTAGATCTCGCAAGTTCTCCCACGAACAGTCCCTCGATCAATCCCACGAACAAGTCCCGCGATCTAGTCCCACGGACAAGTCCCATGAACAAGCTCCTCGAAGAAGGGTCGAAGGTACGACCCCTCCATTAGTATCCACACATCCCGTAGCAGCAATCCAGCAGCGCTCCGCCGTCCAGAGATGAACGCCACCGAGAAAACTAGAGGGAGAAAACCCTAACGGATTCCGATCTAGAACAGCGTCTAAACCGGGGTCTAAAAGTGGAGCAACAGGGTTTAGAGGAGGGAGGGTGGCGCATAGGCCTTGGGGATTGATTGTGTCTTTCTCCCCCTCCCCTTGGCTCACCTTATATAGGTGGCCAGGAGGTCTAGGGCGCAGCCCAAGGAGGATTGGGAGTCCAACTTGGACTCCCAAGCCTTCCAAACCTTCCCACACCTTCCCACCGGAAACCTGCCATAATGGGTTTTGGTATTCCCACCTGGAGGGGGATTCCTTCCCCTTGGTGCGCCCCCACCTCCTTGGCCGGCCAAGGCAGCCTAGGTGGCTTGCCCCCCAAGGCTAGGGGCGCAGGGGAGTGGGTGGTACTGCCCGGAACCTTCCGGAACCTTCCATGACCTTCTAGAAGCTTCCAGGACCTTCCGGGACATACCGGGACCGTTTCGGGACATTCCGGACACTTCTGGAGCACTTCCAGGACCTTCCGAGACCGTTCTCGGACGTTCCGGAGCCATCCGGACAGTTTCCAAGACCATCCGAGTTACAGTTTAAGCCACCCGATGACCGCGAAGGTTGTTTGGACGCCCAGCGATTATCCGGAAACTATTCCGGTTGATCCAGGACTTCCCTAGTACCATTCTCATATGTTCCGGAACCACCTGGGACTACTCCAGAGTGATCCGGACATATCCTTAAATACCCAAAACTACTTCTGGTGCCCTTATGAACTATTTCATAAATCCCCGGAACTACTTCCGGTACCCGTATGAACTATTCTGCTTTGCTTCCACTAAACCTTCTACCATTCCAGCATTCTAACAGACTACTGCTCGTTAAGTGTGTGACCCAATAGGTTCGGTATAATGCGGACATGACTCAGAACATCTTCTGGACATAGGTCAACAGCCTTTTGTCAATAGCCAATAATCAACAGCGGAGCCATGGACACCCATGTTGACTCCCGCACATACACGAAGAAACTTCGAGTGAACCATTATGTTTAGTCATGTACCATTCCCTTTGCTTCGCGATATATGACAAAGTTAGAGGAGAGAAGTTTGGCACCCATGTGTAACAACTTTTTGAACACAAGCCACTCGTTATCCTCTTTGCTCGTTTGTCCCTTTTCTCGTTATCGTATTCCGGTATCCCTGTGACTGAATCACAATGCGTTTGGCCAGACTATAATGGATACCTTCATACCGAGTGGGCCCGAAGTGAATATCTTCTTCATCGTGAAGGAGCAAATCCCATTCTTGAACTATCACAGTCACTAGCCACACCATCTGACATACCCAGAACTTATTTTACTACTTCCCATTTACGGGAGGATTCATCTAAGAACCAAAGCATGTCTTCCTGTGTGAAGCAACTCAATACTCTCATGGTCTAAGGAATTACGTATATGATAACATTTCATGATATGACTTATAACGTAGTTACGATGTGATCTCTAAGTATATCATTCAATACTGGGGTCGGTTCAACATCATTGTTCTGCTAACAATATGTTCCCATTGCTACTGACATCCTTCTTACAAGAACAATGTCCATGATTAAGAAAACGTAATCATCAGTTAGCACATGAGCTGGTCTTAGAGGCTAAACCAGGAACTCTTGGTGTTTACATTTCCACACATGCAAGTGAGTTTTCTTCTGAATCTCATAGTCAGGGTCATTGCAATTATAGCACAGAAATATAAACATTAATTACGAACGTGGAAATATATATAATAACATTTTATTATTGCCTCTAGGGCATATTTCCAAAAGTCTCCCACTTGCACTAGAGTCAATAATATTATCAGTGCTTGAGCACTTTACACCTATGGCATACCGGTGTAATACATGCTTCATTTGTGGTATAGACTTCATCATCGGATCTGACGTTTCAGACCCGTTTGTATCTTGCATATCTTCGCGTTTTCACGCTATCATAAAATTCACTAATTTTATCAGTTTAGCTTTGTATATGTTTGAATCATTTGGCAGGACCTTGGTTCCTTTAGAATAAGTCATGAAATCATTCATAAATGTTCCATGAGCTTTAAGCATCTTGGAAACCATACCATGTTCATAAATGAACTGATGATTCAAAATACCCTCCCTTGTTACTTCTTTAAGCAACAATATACTTAGCCAGTGTTATAGAATTCGCCACAGTATCGAACTTGACAAAGTTCCTTCATACTGCGCCACCCTTACGTGTGAAACACATAATCCCAATTAAAATCGAAAATCGGTCGGAGTAAGTATGAAGACTGAATTGGTGTAACTATTTACATCAAAAATTCAGCTGGTGTAACCCATTAGAACGAGCTCTTCATTCTCTCCATTTTCCGAGAAACAAATCTTATCTATCATAAGTTTAACTTTTCACTGTTTGTCCAATGATCAACATATTGATCACTTTGGTATCTTGCTCACAACCTTTTGGAGCGTTGGACATATCTGGTCGTTTTACATATTATGGTGTACATGATTAATCCAAACACACAGGTGAGTGGAATTCAATTCACGTGTTTTTGCTTATCTGTGTTCATGAACACTGATATCTGCAAATAATTTTTCACCGTGACCTCGGCAAGAACATTCTTCTTGGCGTTTTCATACTAAACTTCTTTAGTATCATGTCAACATGTAATGTTGGTCTTAGCATGATCAAGCACTTACTATCTACATAGATCATTGTGCTCAATCCTAATGCTATATCAGCCCAAATTCTTCAACTGAAAACTATTTCCAACGAAGTCCTTATTCGTGTCAAGAAATTTATATTATTTCCAATCAACAATATGTCATCTACATAAGGTTTTTAGAAATATCATTCAGCTCCCACTTACTTTCTTGAATATTCAAGCATTTTCGTTATTCCTGATGACAACAAACACTTTTGGCAATTTCATCATAACGAAAATTCCAACTCCATTGTGCTAGCTTCAGTCCATCACTGGACATCCAAGGCTTGCATCTATTTTAGCATCCTTTGAATCGACAAAACATTCCGGTCGTATCACATATACGTCCTTTGTTATTTTTCCGTGTAGGAACGTTGTTTTGACGTTCATTCTACCATATCCTATAAATGAGATATGTAGTAATTGCTAATATAACCCGAACTGACTAAAGCATCTCTACGGTCGAAACTATTTCGCCGTAGTCAACCTTTGAACTTGCTAGAAAACAATTTTCCAACGAGTTGAGCTTTATGGATAAAACAATTTCATCCGAATCAATTATAGATCCATATATATATATTCTTCAGACTTTTAGTCTTTCGGAGGGTCTACCAAGTTCAAAACTTGACTTACTTCCATGGATACTATCTCGGATTATTTGGTATTTAGCCAAATCCCGGAGTCAGGGCCCATCAACGCTTCTTTGTATATCACAGGTTTATCATTGTCGAACAACAATATCTCGTTTTACATATCATGAATGTTTGTACGAGTTTTGTCTAACCTGTGTAGTTCAGCTGCGCACTTATTTGAAGATTCAACAATCTTTAACAAGTTGCACTGTCCTCTCACTCACTATTTTGCAAGAAACCATTTTCTTCAAAACACATTGTTCTTAACAGCAAACAGTTTTGCTTTTCTGTAGTGATAGAGGAATACCAAACCTTTTGGAATAACCTTCACAAAGTAGCACTTATCTGATTTGGTGTTTTGAGTATGTCAAACATATGTCTCATACACCCAAATTTTAAGAAAAGACAATATGGTTTTAACAGTCCATACCACATCTAATATGGTGTCATTTCAACAGATTTGATGGTGCTCTTTTCAGTATAAAAGCCGTAGTCACTAACGCATAACTTTAATAAGTATAATGGCAAATTGATAAACGTCATATTTGATCTTACCGTGTCATACATGGCTTGACTACATCTCTCGAACACTTTACTCATAGTGGTGTTCCGGGAGACGCAAGTTATGACACTTCTTCACAACTCATCAGACGTTCGCTAAACTTGTAACTCAAATATTACTTTCTACAATCTAATTTGCAGAAGCTTTATTTTCTCGTTACAATGAATTTCTATTTCACTGTAAAATTCCTTGAACATTTCAAAGATTTCAGACGTATGTCTCTATTGAACAGATATCCACATATCTACTTCAACTCATAAGTGAAGATAGGGAATCCACTGCACACAACTACACTTATTGGACTACACACATCATCATGTATGATTACCAATGGTTTAGTTGCCCGTTCATGTATGGCCTATCAACGGTGTTTTAGTCACATTACTTCGAGACAAAGATCGCAAGCGTCAAGTGATTCGTAGTCATATGACTCGAAAGTCCATCACTTATGGAAATTATTTATGCATGTTATGTCACTTGTGATAAACGGCAGTGCCACATCTATGTGGTATTTCTGTCAGTCTTGCGACGTTTAGCGTCAGTGTTATGGATGTTTAGTATTATTATCAAGATTCATAACATACAACCTATTCATAATGGAAGTATGGCCTTTACGTTATTCATAGCTTTGAACAACTCTCTTGCAACAAACATGATTCAAAATGATGTTTTGCAACAAGGCTAAAGTGTAGTAACAATTTACTCAACTCTAAAATGAATTATGAAGATAATCATAGAGTCAACACACGGTATAGTAAACCTTTTACCGTGTTCCCGAGCGTGTCAAAACTCATCATTAGCTAGTCATAAAGGCCATAGTATTTCTTGCATCGAGTTGCAACAATATGCAATCGATGTGATATTCCGGTGATCAACAGTTTAATCACAATATACAGAATCCATAATTAACTGCTTAATCATGATTCCCAAGAATTACATCTCTTGACCAGCAATGAATTCATCTATAACTCCGTATGACTTTCATTTCTGAGCTGGTTATTCCAGTCTTCTTTCGTTTTGCCTTTATACGTATCATAGTTCTATTTCCAATGTCACTCCTACTCACAGAAGATCACACATGATCAAGGGTGGCGCATGCCATGGACTTTCCGGCGTGTAAGTCTTACTAACACCCTATGGAACTTCCTTTCCCTTAATCCTCATCATCATATGATCATTGTTCTTCTGGATCCCACACTTATCAGTTTTGTTTAGAGCACAATGAACATTTTCACTAATGCTTACAATCATACATTGTACTAGATATCTTATATCCAACATTAATTGTCTTACTACTGAAAACTTATTTTTCAGTTCCATGAATATAACATAACTATCTCAAACTTTTCGAAGTTCGGGTTTCATGGTGGTGAAGACAATGCACTTAGCTGTCGTGGAATTCTAGCATTTTGGATTATGGACATAAGTCACATCATCCATAGCATCAGCGGGAGAGCATCAAAAATTTGCGATAGGACAAGCTCCTTCTCGACACTATTGAGGATAGTCCTCACAATACGGTACCAATCGTAAAGTTTTTACCAGATAAAACAGTTAATCAAAATCAATTGGGAAGGTGGTAACGCGAGCCATTATTCTACAACGATAATGCAAATACTAAGACTTTGTTCATAATTAAGTTGCACTTGTGATTAATCAATTTAATTACTTAGTGCGCTCCCACTCAGATCAATATCTCTCGTAATTGATGCTGGAGTGATTCAAGATCCAACCCAATCGTCCGCCATTGATGTGACATCACTGATGACTTAGACTGGACCGGTAGGCCAACTTGCCAATCACGCCAAAGGTGATTCTTGTTCATCTTTCGATGGGCGTGTTCCGGTAGCAAACTTTTATCCAAACCGTCAAGATAACCAAGTGTAATGTGCTGTGTGTTCTTTTAACACACCCGTCTTTTATGCGTCACACCGTGTGCACCCATGTGACATGACCTGCTCCGATGTGAAACATAGTATAGACGGTGCTACAGTTGGAAGAACACTATCAACTTGATATTGTTTTACGAGAGATCACCCTAATAAAATACGACTATCGCGCATCAAACAAGGGTGCATCAAAGGGATAAACATCACAGGCAGTTCATAAAATTTTGTGATATAGTATAGCCCTTTGCTTCGTGAAGTCTTCATTGTCTTCACGTCGTCGTGGTTGAAGTCACCGTGTCCAACAACTTTGTCCTTGGCGCCGGGAACATCACCACGACTTTCGGCATGTGCGTCGGGGTCCACCTCCGCATCGTAGATCATCACCTTTGCATCTATCTATTGCTTTGCCTCGAGCTAATAAACAGTTCTGGCACGCAGGCCATAATTAAGTGACAATCATATGACTCCAGTCATCATGCCGTACCACGACACGCAGGTCGCGAATAAATATTACATAACATATAGCATCTCATACAAACACATTGCAAATCTTGAAGGCTATACCACATCACATGCATACTCTGCAAAAACGAGTTATATCGCCATCTACACGGGTTGTTGCAACTTTTATCGTGGTTGTTAAGCAGGTTTACAAGGCAAACGAGAAACCCTAGATAAAACAAAACACGATACTTCTTTTGTTGCTGGTTTAACATACGGGGTGCGTGCAGCAACTAATGCCACAAGCCAAACTTCGTTAAACGCGTGACCCCCGTGTGGATTTGAGTTCATAAAATCCACAAGCCCCTCCATGTTAAATCTTCTATTGCGAGATTAAGATGAGATCCAAGGAGTTTGATGTAGACCATGATCAAGGCAACCAGCATACTGAAAGCAGCATAGAGGGATCGATGGAAAACTCAATCCTTGTAGCAAAACCTCAACTTGCCATCAAGCATAGAAAAAATCACATGACAGGGAAGCAACAAGAAAATCAATGCCTCATATCACACATATGATCTAGACCTAAACATGCATCTAATCAAGGATCGCTCATGATACCACTGTTTGGGAAACGTAGTAGAAAACAAAAAAATTCGGCCTACGAATCAAGAACCCAAGATCATCCAAGAAGATTGCATACAAGGTTTTAGGTCATGGCTCACCAACTGATGTAGCGGAAGTAGAGTTGGTGAAGCTCGTGGACGTAGTGGAAGTAGATCTCGCAAGTTCTCCCACGAACAGTCCCTCGATCAATCCCACGAACAAGTCCCGCGATCTAGTCCCACGGACAAGTCCCATGAACAAGCTCCTCGAAGAAGGGTCGAAGGTACGACCCCTCCATTAGTATCCACACATCCCGTAGCAGCAATCCAGCAGCGCTCCGCCGTCCAGAGATGAACGCCACCGAGAAAACTAGAGGGAGAAAACCCTAACGGATTCCGATCTAGAACAGCGTCTAAACCGGGGTCTAAAAGTGGAGCAACAGGGTTTAGAGGAGGGAGGGTGGCGCATAGGCCTTGGGGATTGATTGTGTCTTTCTCCCCCTCCCCTTGGCTCACCTTATATAGGTGGCCAGGAGGTCTAGGGCGCAGCCCAAGGAGGATTGGGAGTCCAACTTGGACTCCCAAGCCTTCCAAACCTTCCCACACCTTCCCACCGGAAACCTGCCATAATGGGTTTTGGTATTCCCACCTGGAGGGGGATTCCTTCCCCTTGGTGCGCCCCCACCTCCTTGGCCGGCCAAGGCAGCCTAGGTGGCTTGCCCCCCAAGGCTAGGGGCGCAGGGGAGTGGGTGGTACTGCCCGGAACCTTCCGGAACCTTCCATGACCTTCTAGAAGCTTCCAGGACCTTCCGGGACATACCGGGACCGTTTCGGGACATTCCGGACACTTCTGGAGCACTTCCAGGACCTTCCGAGACCGTTCTCGGACGTTCCGGAGCCATCCGGACAGTTTCCAAGACCATCCGAGTTACAGTTTAAGCCACCCGATGACCGCGAAGGTTGTTTGGACGCCCAGCGATTATCCGGAAACTATTCCGGTTGATCCAGGACTTCCCTAGTACCATTCTCATATGTTCCGGAACCACCTGGGACTACTCCAGAGTGATCCGGACATATCCTTAAATACCCAAAACTACTTCTGGTGCCCTTATGAACTATTTCATAAATCCCCGGAACTACTTCCGGTACCCGTATGAACTATTCTGCTTTGCTTCCACTAAACCTTCTACCATTCCAGCATTCTAACAGACTACTGCTCGTTAAGTGTGTGACCCAATAGGTTCGGTATAATGCGGACATGACTCAGAACATCTTCTGGACATAGGTCAACAGCCTTTTGTCAATAGCCAATAATCAACAGCGGAGCCATGGACACCCATGTTGACTCCCGCACATACACGAAGAAACTTCGAGTGAACCATTATGTTTAGTCATGTACCATTCCCTTTGCTTCGCGATATATGACAAAGTTAGAGGAGAGAAGTTTGGCACCCATGTGTAACAACTTTTTGAACACAAGCCACTCGTTATCCTCTTTGCTCGTTTGTCCCTTTTCTCGTTATCGTATTCCGGTATCCCTGTGACTGAATCACAATGCGTTTGGCCAGACTATAATGGATACCTTCATACCGAGTGGGCCCGAAGTGAATATCTTCTTCATCGTGAAGGAGCAAATCCCATTCTTGAACTATCACAGTCACTAGCCACACCATCTGACATACCCAGAACTTATTTTACTACTTCCCATTTACGGGAGGATTCATCTAAGAACCAAAGCATGTCTTCCTGTGTGAAGCAACTCAATACTCTCATGGTCTAAGGAATTACGTATATGATAACATTTCATGATATGACTTATAACGTAGTTACGATGTGATCTCTAAGTATATCATTCAATACTGGGGTCGGTTCAACATCATTGTTCTGCTAACAATATGTTCCCATTGCTACTGACATCCTTCTTACAAGAACAATGTCCATGATTAAGAAAACGTAATCATCAGTTAGCACATGAGCTGGTCTTAGAGGCTAAACCAGGAACTCTTGGTGTTTACATTTCCACACATGCAAGTGAGTTTTCTTCTGAATCTCATAGTCAGGGTCATTGCAATTATAGCACAGAAATATAAACATTAATTACGAACGTGGAAATATATATAATAACATTTTATTATTGCCTCTAGGGCATATTTCCAAAAGTCTCCCACTTGCACTAGAGTCAATAATATTATCAGTGCTTGAGCACTTTACACCTATGGCATACCGGTGTAATACATGCTTCATTTGTGGTATAGACTTCATCATCGGATCTGACGTTTCAGACCCGTTTGTATCTTGCATATCTTCGCGTTTTCACGCTATCATAAAATTCACTAATTTTATCAGTTTAGCTTTGTATATGTTTGAATCATTTGGCAGGACCTTGGTTCCTTTAGAATAAGTCATGAAATCATTCATAAATGTTCCATGAGCTTTAAGCATCTTGGAAACCATACCATGTTCATAAATGAACTGATGATTCAAAATACCCTCCCTTGTTACTTCTTTAAGCAACAATATACTTAGCCAGTGTTATAGAATTCGCCACAGTATCGAACTTGACAAAGTTCCTTCATACTGCGCCACCCTTACGTGTGAAACACATAATCCCAATTAAAATCGAAAATCGGTCGGAGTAAGTATGAAGACTGAATTGGTGTAACTATTTACATCAAAAATTCAGCTGGTGTAACCCATTAGAACGAGCTCTTCATTCTCTCCATTTTCCGAGAAACAAATCTTATCTATCATAAGTTTAACTTTTCACTGTTTGTCCAATGATCAACATATTGATCACTTTGGTATCTTGCTCACAACCTTTTGGAGCGTTGGACATATCTGGTCGTTTTACATATTATGGTGTACATGATTAATCCAAACACACAGGTGAGTGGAATTCAATTCACGTGTTTTTGCTTATCTGTGTTCATGAACACTGATATCTGCAAATAATTTTTCACCGTGACCTCGGCAAGAACATTCTTCTTGGCGTTTTCATACTAAACTTCTTTAGTATCATGTCAACATGTAATGTTGGTCTTAGCATGATCAAGCACTTACTATCTACATAGATCATTGTGCTCAATCCTAATGCTATATCAGCCCAAATTCTTCAACTGAAAACTATTTCCAACGAAGTCCTTATTCGTGTCAAGAAATTTATATTATTTCCAATCAACAATATGTCATCTACATAAGGTTTTTAGAAATATCATTCAGCTCCCACTTACTTTCTTGAATATTCAAGCATTTTCGTTATTCCTGATGACAACAAACACTTTTGGCAATTTCATCATAACGAAAATTCCAACTCCATTGTGCTAGCTTCAGTCCATCACTGGACATCCAAGGCTTGCATCTATTTTAGCATCCTTTGAATCGACAAAACATTCCGGTCGTATCACATATACGTCCTTTGTTATTTTTCCGTGTAGGAACGTTGTTTTGACGTTCATTCTACCATATCCTATAAATGAGATATGTAGTAATTGCTAATATAACCCGAACTGACTAAAGCATCTCTACGGTCGAAACTATTTCGCCGTAGTCAACCTTTGAACTTGCTAGAAAACAATTTTCCAACGAGTTGAGCTTTATGGATAAAACAATTTCATCCGAATCAATTATAGATCCATATATATATATTCTTCAGACTTTTAGTCTTTCGGAGGGTCTACCAAGTTCAAAACTTGACTTACTTCCATGGATACTATCTCGGATTATTTGGTATTTAGCCAAATCCCGGAGTCAGGGCCCATCAACGCTTCTTTGTATATCACAGGTTTATCATTGTCGAACAACAATATCTCGTTTTACATATCATGAATGTTTGTACGAGTTTTGTCTAACCTGTGTAGTTCAGCTGCGCACTTATTTGAAGATTCAACAATCTTTAACAAGTTGCACTGTCCTCTCACTCACTATTTTGCAAGAAACCATTTTCTTCAAAACACATTGTTCTTAACAGCAAACAGTTTTGCTTTTCTGTAGTGATAGAGGAATACCAAACCTTTTGGAATAACCTTCACAAAGTAGCACTTATCTGATTTGGTGTTTTGAGTATGTCAAACATATGTCTCATACACCCAAATTTTAAGAAAAGACAATATGGTTTTAACAGTCCATACCACATCTAATATGGTGTCATTTCAACAGATTTGATGGTGCTCTTTTCAGTATAAAAGCCGTAGTCACTAACGCATAACTTTAATAAGTATAATGGCAAATTGATAAACGTCATATTTGATCTTACCGTGTCATACATGGCTTGACTACATCTCTCGAACACTTTACTCATAGTGGTGTTCCGGGAGACGCAAGTTATGACACTTCTTCACAACTCATCAGACGTTCGCTAAACTTGTAACTCAAATATTACTTTCTACAATCTAATTTGCAGAAGCTTTATTTTCTCGTTACAATGAATTTCTATTTCACTGTAAAATTCCTTGAACATTTCAAAGATTTCAGACGTATGTCTCTATTGAACAGATATCCACATATCTACTTCAACTCATAAGTGAAGATAGGGAATCCACTGCACACAACTACACTTATTGGACTACACACATCATCATGTATGATTACCAATGGTTTAGTTGCCCGTTCATGTATGGCCTATCAACGGTGTTTTAGTCACATTACTTCGAGACAAAGATCGCAAGCGTCAAGTGATTCGTAGTCATATGACTCGAAAGTCCATCACTTATGGAAATTATTTATGCATGTTATGTCACTTGTGATAAACGGCAGTGCCACATCTATGTGGTATTTCTGTCAGTCTTGCGACGTTTAGCGTCAGTGTTATGGATGTTTAGTATTATTATCAAGATTCATAACATACAACCTATTCATAATGGAAGTATGGCCTTTACGTTATTCATAGCTTTGAACAACTCTCTTGCAACAAACATGATTCAAAATGATGTTTTGCAACAAGGCTAAAGTGTAGTAACAATTTACTCAACTCTAAAATGAATTATGAAGATAATCATAGAGTCAACACACGGTATAGTAAACCTTTTACCGTGTTCCCGAGCGTGTCAAAACTCATCATTAGCTAGTCATAAAGGCCATAGTATTTCTTGCATCGAGTTGCAACAATATGCAATCGATGTGATATTCCGGTGATCAACAGTTTAATCACAATATACAGAATCCATAATTAACTGCTTAATCATGATTCCCAAGAATTACATCTCTTGACCAGCAATGAATTCATCTATAACTCCGTATGACTTTCATTTCTGAGCTGGTTATTCCAGTCTTCTTTCGTTTTGCCTTTATACGTATCATAGTTCTATTTCCAATGTCACTCCTACTCACAGAAGATCACACATGATCAAGGGTGGCGCATGCCATGGACTTTCCGGCGTGTAAGTCTTACTAACACCCTATGGAACTTCCTTTCCCTTAATCCTCATCATCATATGATCATTGTTCTTCTGGATCCCACACTTATCAGTTTTGTTTAGAGCACAATGAACATTTTCACTAATGCTTACAATCATACATTGTACTAGATATCTTATATCCAACATTAATTGTCTTACTACTGAAAACTTATTTTTCAGTTCCATGAATATAACATAACTATCTCAAACTTTTCGAAGTTCGGGTTTCATGGTGGTGAAGACAATGCACTTAGCTGTCGTGGAATTCTAGCATTTTGGATTATGGACATAAGTCACATCATCCATAGCATCAGCGGGAGAGCATCAAAAATTTGCGATAGGACAAGCTCCTTCTCGACACTATTGAGGATAGTCCTCACAATACGGTACCAATCGTAAAGTTTTTACCAGATAAAACAGTTAATCAAAATCAATTGGGAAGGTGGTAACGCGAGCCATTATTCTACAACGATAATGCAAATACTAAGACTTTGTTCATAATTAAGTTGCACTTGTGATTAATCAATTTAATTACTTAGTGCGCTCCCACTCAGATCAATATCTCTCGTAATTGATGCTGGAGTGATTCAAGATCCAACCCAATCGTCCGCCATTGATGTGACATCACTGATGACTTAGACTGGACCGGTAGGCCAACTTGCCAATCACGCCAAAGGTGATTCTTGTTCATCTTTCGATGGGCGTGTTCCGGTAGCAAACTTTTATCCAAACCGTCAAGATAACCAAGTGTAATGTGCTGTGTGTTCTTTTAACACACCCGTCTTTTATGCGTCACACCGTGTGCACCCATGTGACATGACCTGCTCCGATGTGAAACATAGTATAGACGGTGCTACAGTTGGAAGAACACTATCAACTTGATATTGTTTTACGAGAGATCACCCTAATAAAATACGACTATCGCGCATCAAACAAGGGTGCATCAAAGGGATAAACATCACAGGCAGTTCATAAAATTTTGTGATATAGTATAGCCCTTTGCTTCGTGAAGTCTTCATTGTCTTCACGTCGTCGTGGTTGAAGTCACCGTGTCCAACAACTTTGTCCTTGGCGCCGGGAACATCACCACGACTTTCGGCATGTGCGTCGGGGTCCACCTCCGCATCGTAGATCATCACCTTTGCATCTATCTATTGCTTTGCCTCGAGCTAATAAACAGTTCTGGCACGCAGGCCATAATTAAGTGACAATCATATGACTCCAGTCATCATGCCGTACCACGACACGCAGGTCGCGAATAAATATTACATAACATATAGCATCTCATACAAACACATTGCAAATCTTGAAGGCTATACCACATCACATGCATACTCTGCAAAAACGAGTTATATCGCCATCTACACGGGTTGTTGCAACTTTTATCGTGGTTGTTAAGCAGGTTTACAAGGCAAACGAGAAACCCTAGATAAAACAAAACACGATACTTCTTTTGTTGCTGGTTTAACATACGGGGTGCGTGCAGCAACTAATGCCACAAGCCAAACTTCGTTAAACGCGTGACCCCCGTGTGGATTTGAGTTCATAAAATCCACAAGCCCCTCCATGTTAAATCTTCTATTGCGAGATTAAGATGAGATCCAAGGAGTTTGATGTAGACCATGATCAAGGCAACCAGCATACTGAAAGCAGCATAGAGGGATCGATGGAAAACTCAATCCTTGTAGCAAAACCTCAACTTGCCATCAAGCATAGAAAAAATCACATGACAGGGAAGCAACAAGAAAATCAATGCCTCATATCACACATATGATCTAGACCTAAACATGCATCTAATCAAGGATCGCTCATGATACCACTGTTTGGGAAACGTAGTAGAAAACAAAAAAATTCGGCCTACGAATCAAGAACCCAAGATCATCCAAGAAGATTGCATACAAGGTTTTAGGTCATGGCTCACCAACTGATGTAGCGGAAGTAGAGTTGGTGAAGCTCGTGGACGTAGTGGAAGTAGATCTCGCAAGTTCTCCCACGAACAGTCCCTCGATCAATCCCACGAACAAGTCCCGCGATCTAGTCCCACGGACAAGTCCCATGAACAAGCTCCTCGAAGAAGGGTCGAAGGTACGACCCCTCCATTAGTATCCACACATCCCGTAGCAGCAATCCAGCAGCGCTCCGCCGTCCAGAGATGAACGCCACCGAGAAAACTAGAGGGAGAAAACCCTAACGGATTCCGATCTAGAACAGCGTCTAAACCGGGGTCTAAAAGTGGAGCAACAGGGTTTAGAGGAGGGAGGGTGGCGCATAGGCCTTGGGGATTGATTGTGTCTTTCTCCCCCTCCCCTTGGCTCACCTTATATAGGTGGCCAGGAGGTCTAGGGCGCAGCCCAAGGAGGATTGGGAGTCCAACTTGGACTCCCAAGCCTTCCAAACCTTCCCACACCTTCCCACCGGAAACCTGCCATAATGGGTTTTGGTATTCCCACCTGGAGGGGGATTCCTTCCCCTTGGTGCGCCCCCACCTCCTTGGCCGGCCAAGGCAGCCTAGGTGGCTTGCCCCCCAAGGCTAGGGGCGCAGGGGAGTGGGTGGTACTGCCCGGAACCTTCCGGAACCTTCCATGACCTTCTAGAAGCTTCCAGGACCTTCCGGGACATACCGGGACCGTTTCGGGACATTCCGGACACTTCTGGAGCACTTCCAGGACCTTCCGAGACCGTTCTCGGACGTTCCGGAGCCATCCGGACAGTTTCCAAGACCATCCGAGTTACAGTTTAAGCCACCCGATGACCGCGAAGGTTGTTTGGACGCCCAGCGATTATCCGGAAACTATTCCGGTTGATCCAGGACTTCCCTAGTACCATTCTCATATGTTCCGGAACCACCTGGGACTACTCCAGAGTGATCCGGACATATCCTTAAATACCCAAAACTACTTCTGGTGCCCTTATGAACTATTTCATAAATCCCCGGAACTACTTCCGGTACCCGTATGAACTATTCTGCTTTGCTTCCACTAAACCTTCTACCATTCCAGCATTCTAACAGACTACTGCTCGTTAAGTGTGTGACCCAATAGGTTCGGTATAATGCGGACATGACTCAGAACATCTTCTGGACATAGGTCAACAGCCTTTTGTCAATAGCCAATAATCAACAGCGGAGCCATGGACACCCATGTTGACTCCCGCACATACACGAAGAAACTTCGAGTGAACCATTATGTTTAGTCATGTACCATTCCCTTTGCTTCGCGATATATGACAAAGTTAGAGGAGAGAAGTTTGGCACCCATGTGTAACAACTTTTTGAACACAAGCCACTCGTTATCCTCTTTGCTCGTTTGTCCCTTTTCTCGTTATCGTATTCCGGTATCCCTGTGACTGAATCACAATGCGTTTGGCCAGACTATAATGGATACCTTCATACCGAGTGGGCCCGAAGTGAATATCTTCTTCATCGTGAAGGAGCAAATCCCATTCTTGAACTATCACAGTCACTAGCCACACCATCTGACATACCCAGAACTTATTTTACTACTTCCCATTTACGGGAGGATTCATCTAAGAACCAAAGCATGTCTTCCTGTGTGAAGCAACTCAATACTCTCATGGTCTAAGGAATTACGTATATGATAACATTTCATGATATGACTTATAACGTAGTTACGATGTGATCTCTAAGTATATCATTCAATACTGGGGTCGGTTCAACATCATTGTTCTGCTAACAATATGTTCCCATTGCTACTGACATCCTTCTTACAAGAACAATGTCCATGATTAAGAAAACGTAATCATCAGTTAGCACATGAGCTGGTCTTAGAGGCTAAACCAGGAACTCTTGGTGTTTACATTTCCACACATGCAAGTGAGTTTTCTTCTGAATCTCATAGTCAGGGTCATTGCAATTATAGCACAGAAATATAAACATTAATTACGAACGTGGAAATATATATAATAACATTTTATTATTGCCTCTAGGGCATATTTCCAACAAATGCTTCAACATCACATCGACCAAGATTTCATTCAGAAGCAAGCTCTGATGGACGAGATAAATCACTTACGCAACATAACCATGAACAACAATCAGATGCTGCGTGAATGCCTTCGCCGTGATTGGAAAGGACTGCTGAAATTCAATTCCCTCGGTCAGCTTCAACGATGCGGATTCGAAGAATATCCTCCTCATCTGAACAATAATTGGACCAATGATGATCGCGTCGATCGCCCGGATCCCAATATCCCTTGGCTGCCGAAGAACAGAGATGTGCTCCGTGTCGATGATTATTATCACATTACGGTCGATACAGTCTCCTCCGACTCCGAGCAAGATGAAGCCCCTCAACGCGAACCAAGAGCTTACCCTCCTCCTCCTCGAAGCCCCAGGACCCCGCCGGAATCTCAACTGGAATCTTCTGGAGATCAACACTCTTTCCCCACGAAGATCACTCCTCCAGGCGCTCGCCCCATTCGCCGTGCTCCTTCGCTCGCCGAATCTTCTCGACGTCGCCGGAGCCGTCCAAGCGAGTAGGAAATTCTCTCGACCCTATTCTCTCGTCTTTTTGTACGTTGTGACAAAAAGGGGGAGATGTAGTGGCATCGAAGAATTTAGTTTGCCTTCGGGGTTAAGGGCTTTGCTTCTCTTTCGATAAACTTTTGGCTTTGAGGTTTCTGAGTAGTTTCAACAAACTTTCGATTCATATTCGATCTGGTTGTAACTAACTCAAAGTAGGTCTGTGAACTGATACCCTTTCGTAAGATATCTATCTGCTGCTTGCGATACTTAACCTTTTTGCAGGAAGTTATCTGTCATATAAGTTCACAGGTCATTCGAGGAGATTGCATATTTTTCATTGGATATTATCTGGAATGCAATTTCACTCGCTAAGATTATTGAAGTTTTTCCCTCGACTCTACTTGTCAAATATGCACTTCACAGGAAATTTCTATCTTCCGTGCATACATCAAGGGGGAGTATTTCATCGATCTTAGCACTGGTTTATCATCGTAAACTCAAAACTTTTAAATTATTTATCGATGCCTGTTTTGTCAACAATCGTCCAAAAAGGGGGAGATTGTAAGAGCAAGTTTTGCCCCCGAAGGTTTTGGACATTGTTGGACAAAGCAGAAGTGGAACTAATATTGTTTTCGAGTGTAAACAGATACTTAGGTTCCGAAAGAATGGAGTTTGCATGTAGAAGGTCGAAGGACAACTCACTGCAGAGAAGCTGCAGTCATCTACCGAAACCTTTGAAGGAAGACGACCCCCAAAAATGTCTTCGAAGATGATGACTCTCTCGAGTAAAAGCGCAACGAGGAGAAAGCTGAAGTTGGTCGAAGACTTAGTCTTTTTACTAGTTTCTCTTTATTTTCTTGAGTCATAGAAAAAACCGTACTATCAAGAGGGGTTTGCTAGTTGAGATCTTAGTCGAAGTGAATTTGCTCTGCTCAACGTAAACCCACGAAAGCCTACCGAGAGAAATCTTACTGAGTCGAGTGAATAGCTCGTAGGCAAAGTCATCGCACTTCGTGCCTTCGAGAGAGAACTCGTTCGGTAAGTCAGCTTACTTGTTCCTCAAGTAAAGTTGCGCAGTGATTGGAATCCGACCGTTGTGGACACGCGTCAAGCGGTTGCATCGGGTCACTTCAGTCATTTTACTCATCGGGATCGCCACCTATAAATACCCCGCACCTTCCCACCATTTCGGGTTGGCTGCTCCACTGAAGATTCTAAGACAGAAGTCTGTGAGCATCCCAAGAGAGATCCATCGAGAGAAAACCTAAACCCAAGTCTGAGCTGAGTTGAGCAATTCACAGAGACTTAGGTCGAGATTAGCCGATCTTTTTATCTTGGAGAACTGCAAGTCTCCTAGACGGTTAGGCGTCGCCTGTCAAGCAGTCGAAGAGTAATTGTCACTACTGAAGGAAGTTTGTAAAGGTCTCGGAGATGTCCTGAATCATCTACCACGAGTGAAAACTGGACAAGCTCGAGGAGTTTGTTGCAGTGGAGAATAGGACGGAGAGAGTTTTGCTCCAGGTGTTCAATCACCAGTCCCTCCAACCAGACGTAGCACTTTGTAGAGTGTGAACTGGTTTACCAAACATCGTTGTGTCAGGCTCGTTTTCCTACTAGCATTTACTTTAAGTATTTACTCGTTGCCTGTTTGTCTTCGATGTTTTCCTTCGCTTCCAACTTACTCGATCCATGCATTACCTTCAATAATGTATTCCCTTCGAGATGCCTTTAGTTCTTCGTAGTTTGCTTGATTTCCTTCTAAGTTCCTTAGAATTTTTAGAAGTGATCATTCACCCCCTCCCCCTCTGATCATTCTTGAGCTTTCACCCATGAATATCATGTTGACCATATGGAATTCTCTTGGGAATGCCTTCTAGCCTCTAGAGGAGCCGCCAATTAATGCGTCATCTGGCGTCTGTTTCTCCAACCGCCAGGGTTGGCGGGTTCTCGTCATCATCACCATCGCCATCGGCCTCAGGCTTTGAGTTCTTTCCCTGAGATTATCATTCATTATGCAGTCCCTTGTCGAATGTGTGATCTTATAAATGTTGTGACATTGGTACTTCCAGGGGCTTCTCATGATGTCTTCATAACTTCGTCCTGGGTGTCGTGGCTAGTTGTTCCCACTTGCTCCTTCTGCTCTCCACCCTCATATGAGTTGTTGTGGTATCGGTACGTTCCCTCAAATAGTTGATGAGAGCACCTCGAAGTTCTCCCATTCTCTAATTGAGTTTGGGCATAGCCCATTAAGTCATGCGTAGATTGATCCGGTTAGTCAAAGAGATACGTACCAAAGGGCATTGACCATATATCCTTCCACAATGTCACTGTCGTGAGATAGTCGATTAGCCAATGAGCTCAGCATTGCATCGCCAGAATACTTGCCAACCATGCACACGATGATCGACTTGTGGAAGAGATGTGTGGTATGACTTTGTAGGCGGTCCTGTCACTGGTGGGAGCCACTCGGGCCGATTTTTCCCCTTGTACTATGCCCCATTATCCATACCCATGCTCCTATTTGTTTCATCATTGTTTCTTGCTGGGTTATATTATGCTTTTAGTATACTTCACTTAACAAATATTGCAGTACATAATTCACCTACCATTTCTCCACAAAGTACCTTTTCCGTGGATAAACAAATTTAATTTAGCCGTCGAGCACATAAATGGGTTGTTGAGATGATAGTTATTTCACTTATGATGAATGGTCGGGGTGATAGATATTATCACGTTCAAGTTTGTGAATAGTTGCATATAGGATGATGAAGTCTATAGATCTTAATGCTATGTCGGTTGTTTACCTTAGTGAATTATTAGTATCTGCGGATGCTTGCTATGGGTTTCAATCATAAGTATGTATAATTTCCATGTAAAGATAATATGTTAGCATTGGCCTCTACCACACATAAAACTGCAGTCATGATCATTGTTTAGTTACATATTTCTAGGGACAATTCTGCAACACATATCACCACACTACTTCGCATCCGCAAACTTTATTTATTTATTATTTCTTTTCTTTCAGCAAGAAACTTTTGTTTTCAAGTTCTTTTACTATCTTGCAAAACTATCCAATTATACCTGCAAGGTAGTTTTATTTCTTCTTGTTGGGCTATATTATACTTGCAAGGTAATTATACCTGCAATTCAGCCAAAATATGTGTCGACCATTTACACGATGACCGAATTGTGGCAGAGATGTGTGATGACTTCGTAAGCGCTCCTGTCACTGGTGGGAGCCACGGGTCAAACCTTTTTTCCCTTGCACTATGTCTCATTATCCATACCCAAGGTCCTATTTTTTTCGTCATTGTTTTCTTGCTGGGTTATATTATGCTCTTAGTATACTTTATTACTAAACAAATAAGTATTGCAGTAGACAATTCACCAGCCATTTCCCTACAAAGTACCTTTTCCGTGGATAAACAAATTTAATTTAGCCGTTAAGCACATAAATGGGTTGTTGAGACGATAAAGTTGGAAACATCTAGGCTCTAGCGAGTTAAACGAAATGCAACACATTGATACCGGTAGGTACTTCAACTTTTGAAGAAGCTGAACTACAAGTCTACAAGAAAAACTTTAATGCAGAATAATGTAACGCCTAGCTACGTAGCTAGCCCTTGCTTCACCAAGATTTGCATAAACAGTTGTTAAAAGGCACACAATCACACTAGCTGTATCATGAGTCATGACAGTCTTATATATTCTCAAACTTTTAAAGCATGGGTACTCCATAGAGTAGCATGCATATGTACTGAAATTTTATAGGGGAGATAAAAGAGACAAAATTCTCAATGATGTCTTCCCGCATGCTTTCGTCATAGCAACGTGAGCATATCCTCCTCAAAAACCTCGCCGGAAAGGGCAGGCAAAAACTTCCAAGCGCCTCCGCGCGGCTACAAATAGGCCCCCACAGCAACTTTGGTCCACTCCACTTAAGTCCACTGCGCCCTGATCGATCCGCGCATGCTATGCATCTGCACGCAGCCGAGGTGCACCTCCAGTATTTCATGCCCCGCCAGCAGCAGCAGGACGCCACCGACCTTCCCGACTTGGCTGCCTGCACTTCCTCCACAGCTTCGCCGGCCGCCACCATGTGGGAGTATCACCAGGCGCACGCGGCCTTGCAGCCTTCCCCCTCATGGAGCCCCTACGCAGGGCCGTCCACGGCGGCTCTCCTCGACGGCTCCACCTTCGCTGCCGACTCGGGGGCAGGTGGCGCGGCCGACATGAGGATGCCCGTCGGCGAGCACGTTCACGGCCATGCCTGGAGCCACGGCGAACTGTGAGTTCTTAGTTATTATATGCATGCCCTAAGCCCCAATCACTCCCCATAATTCGATTGAATGCTTGATATGGAGTGTGGATCCATAGTCGATCTGATAGTCATCGCAAGTGAAACATGTTTTCTGTTTGCAGAAGCAACGACAACACCGGCTACAGGGAGAACTTCCTGGACCTGCTTGCGTCCAAGAACGTGACACCGGAGATGTTCGAGGACGTCCCCGCCGGACGATATGCTGCAGCACCAGGCGCCCTGTCGGCACGGTTCGAGGCAGGCTCCGACGTTTCTCCGATTAAGTACGAGGTTGGTGCCTCGCCGTTGTTCATGGGGAGCGGATCTAATGCGGCGCTCGAGGCCCAGGGGATAAACATGATGAGCTGCATGCCATCCTACGCCGACGACCACCACCATCAGAGGAAGGAAGGCATCAACCACCAGCACCAAGAACATGGGAACCCCATGGCCTCCTTTCTGCAGCAAATAAGTACTCGCACCAGTGCCGCCATGCACGCTAGCCTGGATTATTCAAGCTTGGGAGCACTTGACAAGATTTGCCAGGAGGGCCGAGCAATGGAGTCCCCCGGAGCTTTTAGCTTGAGGAGCCTGCCGGATTTTGGCTCTCTCGGCGGCTACAAATCACCCAAGGAATCGACGTTGGTGCCACCGTACATGAGATCCTCCGACAGGTCTGAGAGCAGCAGACAAGAGCAAGAGATTGTGCCCGTAAGTATGCTTGCATATCGATCCATAGCATTTGATACAATGACTTGCCAAATATACAAGTAGCTAGTGCACTAATTATTGGCAGCTGTTCATGAACCATACGTATATTGATACTTGGATGTGAGCTGTGTTATGTGGTTTGTTGCAGGCAAGGAGTAGTAGCAGCGGCACTGGACTAGCGGCGACTGATCGTAAGAAGCGATCCTCGGAGGAAAGGCGGGAAAGCACTGTCAAGAAGTCCAAGCAAGAGGCATCCACAGCATCACCTCCTAAGGTAACAGCAAGAACACTTTAAATTATAGCAGACCATTTAGTTAGCATCTTTGAGGTGAACATTGGGCTACCGAATGCAGCAACCAGTTCCTAAAGTGAAGCTGGGGGAGAAGATCACAGCACTGCAGCAAATTGTATCGCCCTTTGGGAAGGTACACACAGAAACAAAATGTTTTATTCATATGTCCACAACAGTGACTCTACCCTAACTCTGTGTCAATTGCACATATATGAGCAGACGGACACAGCATCGGTGCTGTTTGAAACGATCAAGTATATCAAGTTTCTGCACGAGCAAGTACAGGTAACACAGCATGGCATAATTCTGTGCATCTCATTCTTTCAAAAATTCGTGCATGCATATAATTTGACCTAGCCACAAAAGCATGGGGAAAAGTATAAGATTCCTGCACCCCCACCCCGACATTCCTAGTAAAAAGAAAGTGTAGTCCAGGCGAGAAACGTATAGGCACACACGAAACACGGCCCGTGGTATCTTCCGAGATGCAATGAATCGTTGCAATGACTGTTTAGCTGGTTCCACATATGATATTGACTTGTTGCGCGTCGCTTTATCAGTGGACTTCCTAGTCATGCACAAATATACCCAAGAGACCACATAAAGAATGTTTCAACTTGTCCTGTCTCGCACACTACCAGAAACATGAGATAAGGACAGTGCACGCATACATGTCGATCGATATCGCCATCCCATCCATCACACAGAGAGAGGGTGGCCCTTTTGAGTTATGCTATGCTGATTATATTAATTGGCCTGCCTCTCCTGCTTTGTTACCCTGTGCAGCTGCTGAGTGAGCCGTACACGAACGCGAGCAGGAACAAGGTACAAATTAACTGATGCTGCGAAAATGCCTTCCTTTGAAACGATAACCCGAATTACTGATCGCCCGGTGGCTGTGGCTGTGTGTTTCTTTCAGGTTAACTGCAACAACCTCCCATGGGGAGATCGTGCGGAGGCGAGCA
Source organism: Bromus sterilis (assembly GCA_950022295.1). Classification (NCBI taxonomy): domain Eukaryota; kingdom Viridiplantae; phylum Streptophyta; class Magnoliopsida; order Poales; family Poaceae; genus Bromus; species Bromus sterilis. The sequence continues at coordinate 88,404,441 of OX465599.1, forward strand.
AGGGAGAGGGAGAGCACGACCTAAGAGAGAGAGGGCTTTGCCTGGTCCCTGTCTCCTGGACCCCGGAGGTGTACCGGGACGGCAACGCCATGGACTACTGGACGCCGGCGTACAGGGGCTGCCTGTACCGGTGATGGCGCTCGCCTGCGTGCATGCCTAACTGATTGCGCCCCAGAATTACCGGTCAGTAGCTCCACGCCGTGCACGGTCGACGACGGCCATTGTTCCAAGTTATGTAGGGTGTACTACGCCAGCTGATGATCGATCTGCTTGTGGTGCCTGTAATATTGAATAGGCTACGTACAATTCGTTCGCTTTGCGCTTCTAATTAAGTTTGTTGATCTGTAACGAGAGTAACAACTGCTCTGTCACAGATATATATGGCCTGTATCGAGGCTAGTTGCTGACATTTGTAGTACTAATAATACAGTTATATTGCGCACCAGACAGTAGATATATATTTATATGTTTGTACTAGGTGAGTAATATTTATCCGAGTCTCTCTCTTTGATGATTTACAGCAAACTGCACTGGCCAACTCCTGACCACCACCACCAGCCAGCGGCGGCTGCTAGCTGATCCAATGATGTCTCGCCAGAGAAGACGATGTTTGTTGTGCACAGGACCCGGACCGGAGAGCAGTGTACTCCATTTACAGAGATGGGCAGAGTGAGAGGGTTGTGTTACATTACACGGGTCACTTTAGGACTCATAGCCGGCGTTGAAGATGGCGACGTTGAGTGCGGCGGCGCTAGCTCTTGCGGTCGGCGTGGGTGTCCGCGACGCGTCCTACATCTGAGGAGTGGGGCGGTGGGCGGTGGCACGGAGGAGAAGCGGCGGTCGGAATTACTGGGTTCGACGGAAGTGCGTGGGGCCGTTCCTTCCACCCGACTGAAAGCGAGGACACGGCGCAGCACGCGCGGGACGGAGGCGGCCCCTTGCGGCACTCCACGAGCCCTAGGATAGGACCCCCTCCCCGACGCTTCGCGGGAGCCGTGGAATTCCGCTCGCCATCAACCGTCCGTCCACGTCGCGCGGTCCTCCGCTGAAGCTCAGGCGTACGTCCAGCGAAGAGCTAGGTCCGGTAGGTGCGCGTCAAGCCGCTCGTGCGTCCCCCGGCCCGCGCGAGCTCCACCACTAGTTCGTCGTCAGCTGTCGCCTCCCGTCTTTCCGAGCGATGGGAGACGAGAGGATCAGCGCGACCAAAGCTTTGCCAGGGGCCACGCGTCCAACGACACGACACAGGGAGAAGGGTGTAATTTTGTCCTAAATAGGCTTTATTAGCATTGCCTTTGTAGAAAGATGAAATGATTCAGTCTATTTCAAAAATTTATTTTCACTTTAGACCACGTAGTTCTGCCTGCTAACTCCAACTCCGATCTTCAAGTCTTTCGCATCTATTCGGATTAGCGTGTTCGGATCACTTTTGTCAATTAACTCGGTCATATATCAGTTCGCAGGATGGTCCACCTATCCGTTTTTCCTGTAACCCTTACCCAAAGTGTTGGGCTTTCCGTAGTCTGGACCACGGAAACGTTCTTGCCCGACAACTTGGTTCCACCTAAAATCCTTCTGTTTCAAAAGTTCCCCCCCGCGTGAAACTGTCGCAGCACATTTATGAAGATCGTTGACATTGGATGTCGACCGAGCGCATGCTCATCTAGTGCTGACGCGACCATTAACTTGAGGGGCCTACTGCTCGCTAACCGAGAGCCCCGTTCTCCTTGTATGTTCAATGTCGGAGAAACACGACGAGATGGCTATCTGTCGGTTGCCTACCGGTATTAAACCAGCGTGGCGCCAAGAAATCCACTCTAGTCCAACACATTCAAACCGACTCCTCCACTTCTTTAGCCGGTGTCCACTATTTAAATGACCATCGCATGACCTTGGAACACACCACACACTGCATGTTCTCATTTTTTCTTCCTTCACCCACCATGACGCCAAGCTCTAGGTTCTTGTGAGATAGAGGACTGTTCGCCGGCCGAGCAAAATGGATTGCGAGCATCAGCCTCCACAACAAGCCGGCGTAGTGCCTTCCTATGCGGTGATTACAGGCATCACCTCTCCTCGTAGGAGGGTTGTGCGCTAGCTTTTATCCCATGGAGGCCCCCACTTCTCCCTTCCTAGTGGCGCCAAGCTTGGGGGCTAATCATGGGCCGATCTGCTTGGCTGGGGGGCGAAGGGTGGTCTTCCCCTCTATCACTAACCGGCGCTCCACTTGTACATCATATGACTAAACGAACTAAGTGTAGGGCCGGCTAGGAAGATTTGGTGGATGAGCATCGTTGGTGCAGATGACTGGACTGCCGCACTGGTTGTCAGCTGCACTGAACCTTCTTCGCCTTCAGGAGCACCCGAGCTAGCGAAAATCAAAGACAGCCCATCTGGCCGCCGGCATAGTTTTAGACCAGATTAGACTCATGTATTTCGTCCAGTTTGCATGAAATACATTTGGTTTATGTCAATTATATTTGAATTTGAATGAAATTCGTCCGTGATTGTGCGGTTTCACCATATTCTGGTTAAAATGTTAGCGGACATTTGCGGCCAAGGTTGGATGACCGGGTCCCACACCAATGTTCGCAAACTGATCCTCCATGTCCGTGGATGGATGCATCGCTCGTTTTAGGTGTCATCGTTGGAGAGACCATAAACCTCCCATAAATGTTCGGATCATAGGTTTGGGGCCACTTTTACCGACTTTTGACATCCAATTGAGACTCATATATGTTGTGGACCGGTTTGAATGTCCAAAATCCTACAATTTAGAAATTTCCTTGGGAGGAGCTTCAGAAGTGTCCGGACATGGCATCTTCTACCTCATCCAACTACATGGTACTTTTTATTTCTCTTTCACATGTGCTTTGTCCTTTTGGTTTGTTGGCCTACCTTTAATGTCCAAGTTTGATGTTTATGTTTAGATGACTCGCTCACGTATCATGTCCACAAACGCGTTCGGACGCAGCCTGTGAACAAATTATATGGCCTTTTTAAGGGGTTTTGGGGAAAAGTATGCATTGATAAAAAAATCTAGAATAACATCATGATTTGATCCAGCATAAGGGTTTTTCGGGGAAAGTATACATTGATAAAAAACAGGATCCCAAATCTAGAATTTTAGAAGCCAAATCTTGGTATGTAATAAACACACATGTACTATGTGTGGGAAGCAGGGGTTTTTTAGAAACTTGCCTCCTCTTTATTGCTCTACTTGAACGTATGGATGGATACGAATAATATCATGAGGTTGAATGAGCCACAGCTAGCGACCTCGAGGAAGGCTAAGGGAATTCTTAATTGTATTGTGTGCATCTAAATTCAAATTTTTTGCTTTCAACATAAAATCACAGCTAATAAAATTTGAAGAACGGATATGGATTTCCTTGATCATAGCTTTGTGCCGATTTACTGTGTCCAACTGTATATCCTGAACCACCGGGTTACAATTGTTGGAGATGGTAATTCGATATAAACCAAGGTATTTTTCTAGGGATTGTCCCTCTCTGCAAGCCTGCGCTTCTAGAACCATAGGGTCATTGATACCTGCGACAAGCAAAGCTGAGGACCCCAAGTAATCTCCACTAGCATCTCTGCAAATGGTTGCAACAACGCCTATGGGCTATGGATCCATCCGATGAATGAACACTAGTAGGAAACATGGCTTCTGTCCCGGTTCCAGAGGGCCTTTAGTCCTGGTTCTCCAACCGGGACAACTCAATCGGGACTAAAGGTCCCGACTATTAGTCCTGGTTGGATTACGAACCGGGACAAAAGTGGCTCCACGTGGCTGTTGTGGGGAGGCCAGGCACGATGACCTTTAGTCCCGGTTCGTAACACCGATCGGGACTAAAAAGATAGCCACGCGTCAGCACAGACAACGTCTTGGGGTTTTAGTGATTTAGGGGTTTCATATTGTGTTTCCCCTTTCCTTTTTTGTGTTTACCATCCAATTCTTTATGTGTTTCATTTTTATTTTATGCTTTTCATTTAACTCTACGCTAGATACTACATATAGCAATGAAGGAACCATAACACAACAATATCATCATCAATATATAGAGAGGAGTGACCTCTCTTTCTCCGAACAACAAGTTTCCCTAATATCCATTCGACGCTACTACATATAGTACGTACACGTTCATGCATATATACAATCTCTTACAATCATCTGAAATGGCTTTGGATCTCCTGATGGTATTGTTCGTCTTTAGGTATGACATGCCGAACAAAGAATCCCGCCAATTCCTCTTGAATTGCTCGTATGCGTTCAGTTGGTAGGAGTTCGTCCCGCATCGCCCAAATCTAATTTAAAGAAGGGGGTCAATATATATATATATATATATATATATATATATATATATATGAATGATACTCAACACAATTGATGGTAATAAAATAAAAATGTGAATATTGTTTACTTACATTGAATTTTTCTAGAGTCATGCGGCTCCGCAAACGTAGTATCCACATAAATTAGTCCTGGGTTCCTGTCACAAGGTCATTACGAGAATAGAGTTCGATCAAAATGATAATCAAGCATGATAATAATATTGAAAAACTACAATCAATGCGAGATACGCGGAACTATAAAGTAGTGCTTACTTTGGGGGTTATAAATGTCAGCTCCTTTTCACAAACCCTTAACCTGCTTGGTGAACCTTTTCCAAACCCTGCCCGACAAAGAAAAAGATTACTTGATATCAGTAAATGAACGAAAGTTACCGATATGGTGCGATAATGATTGAACTTAATTCTGGAGCATTTGCCTCATGTTATCCCACTACTCAATTCCTTTACGTCTCGAGTCCAAGACAGTTACTAGTCCTGTTTCAATCTTATTGAGTAGCAGAATAAAGTGTAAGTTGCGCACGCATGACTCATCAACTACCCATAACTTCGAGTAAGCTTAAGGGAAACATAATGTAGAAGACAGTAACACTCACTTGAAGTTGTAAGGAAATAGTATTTCCTTTCTGTTTTGTTGTCCAAGTAACGCACGTAGCAAGTTTTTATCTGTATCAACGGGGATTAATTTGAGTGTAACTTCATGTACGGTATATGTGTTAATGAACCCAATGTCATAGGTTTGTCCTTCTTTGAATTCGAGGATCTTGAATCTTCATAAAAATATAGTGTGAGGATAATTATACATGCAATAGCAACTTAATTATTACAGAAAAAAAATACTTACAGACAATAGCAAGTAACGATAACTTTGTCGATCTCTAATTGATTGTACATATGAAATAGTTATGTGAATTCAACGAACAACATATCCTCTCCGTTGAAGAAGTGCTCATTTTTAACTTTCACGAAGATATTGTCGGTCCCGTCTTTGGAGGCATCCAAGTAACAGTCATGGAATCTTCGCATCATCGTTGGTAGATTCCGGAGCTGATCAGGTTTGACAAGAGGCTGCCCATTCTTGTATTTATGTGCCACCTCAGCCATTTCATATTGTACACCATCGCTTACGTAATCACCAAAAGTCACACCAATGGGGGATTTTTCCTGATCATTAACGATACCGTCAAACACTTTCAGCGGGGAGCATGATTGTTTTTCCTGTTCGTCGAGCTGGGGAATTTTTTTCCCACTTCTAGTACTGTGGCTGCTACTTCCCGGCCGCTTCTTTTCATGATGTGTCCTTGCAATACATCGATCATAGTCTGATCGCAGCGGAGGCGATGGTGGTCGCCGAAGGGCCTCCAGAGTGCGCTTCGCTTTTACCAGATCTATTATCAACTTTGGTTCTAGACATTTCGGTGCAAGCTGGCGTTTCACATTGGCAGCCACGGCCGTGTCGAGTTCAACATCAGTCATGTCGCACGGTAATACCTTAGTGTTGGGGTTCGCAGCAGAAAACACAAATTTTTCCTAGCTGGCGTTCCCTTAACCCAAGATCTAGCTAGCCGTATTACCGTAACAGATAGTAGTGCGGAAATAACATACCTCGGGGTGTAGTCCGTTGTGCGGGAAACGTTCCCGCAAACGTGGTTGATGTAGCCGATCAAGTTTCACAGCCCCCTGGCTGTGTTGAGCACCCGGATGGGTGTAGTGCCACACGTGCAGCACCTCGTAGTACTCGCGCACGTACGAGACTCGATGACGACCTCCGTTCTCCGATCCAGCGGAGGGGGCGGAAGCAGACCTCCGGACGGAGCTTCGGCAGCACGACGGCCTCCGATTCTAGCAGAGAGGTCTCAATTCCACTACAGGCTCACACTAGGGAGCCCACCGTGGAAGAGACCAGAGAGGGGAGGAGACCGGAGAAAACCGATCTCAATTCGGAGTTATATTTATTTTCTCACGAATTTCTGTGTATTAATTATGTGCACCCTGCCTGTCTTTATATAGGCTGGGGAAGGGAGTCAACCCACCTCCCCTAGCAATGTGGGACTAAACCCTTTGCTAGGGGGGTGGCCGGCCAAGGGGGGAGAGGGGGCGCACCCCTCATGGGCCCTAGGGCCCATGGCGCCTCCCCCCCCCCTTTTCTTTTCTTTTTCTTTTCCCTTTAATTCCTTAATGGGCCTTTTTCTCCACTAAGGCCCATAGCACATATTAATTAGAAATAAAATGATTTTAATTATTAATTCAATTAATTAATAACTAAAACATATTATTTCATCTCCCGGTGCTCCGGAAAACTCTTCCGGCTTACTCCGAACTTGTTTCGGTTCAATACGGTACTCCTCCGATATTGTCTCCCTTATTCTCTGGTTGCTCCGATAGTTCCGAAAAGGTCTCCGATTTCATCGAGCCCTTAAGTGTGTTACCCTACGGTCCGAGAACACTCCAGTCATGACCGAGCAGAGGCAACAGTCAATGATCATCAGCGGGACCTGGATGCCCATAATGACCCCTGTGCATTCCGGATATCAACACCGATTGGACCTTACGCCGTATAGCATTCCCTTTGTCAGCGATACTGGATTGTTCCGAGATTTGATCAATGACATCCTATGTCTGGTTCAACCTCGTTCCGAACTAAATCCTCATTCACTCGTTCCCGTGATATTCATCCCCGTGACCTAGTCACACGCTGCGCAGCTTCATGGATGGAATCTCACCGAGTGGGCCCTGAGTATCTATCCATTATATGGATTTGACAAATCCCGCTCTTGTAAACAATACTCCTCAACGTATCTCCACGGAATACCTAAGATACAACCGTTATGACCCGCATATTTCAGTCAGGTGGTGGGATGTAAGTCAAAGCATCCGGGAAGATAGTGATTATGCACGTACTCACGGTCAAAGGAACGGTCTACCACGTTCTGTAATTACAACACTGAACCTTCATAAGATTTGATCATGCTGTAATGCTTACTTTGGGTAATGTTCATCACGTCACTTAGCCAGTGAGGTGACCTCATAGTCAAGAGACTTAATTGTCCATGATCGCGAAACCACGATCATCATGTTGACCATGAACTAGTTATCGATGTAGAGGCTAACTAGGAACTCTGGGGTTTCTATACCACACCTGCATCATTGTTTCACTGATGCAGTTCTAGCACGGTATGAAACTGGTTATGAACTTGCTTAGATATATTGGAATAATCATATATTATAAGCCTCTAGAGCATATATCCAACAGTCTCCCACTTGCACTAGAGTGCTAATAATCTAGCCGCATTTTTCCCGATCATAATCATCTTATCACATAAGTGTTTCATTGATCATGCATGCTCATGGAAGAGGGTTCGTCAACGAACTGCACCAATTCAGATTCGTATGTTTCCTTTGCAACTGGTACAGGTCAAAAGCTCTTTTGACATACCACTCATTATCATATAATGGTTGGATATAAGTTTCGCGGGAGAGTGAGACTATTATTTCACAGTATCCTCCAATGATCTCTTGGTTCAGTCTTTAGAAGACTCATCCATAGTCATATATACTGGGAAATACACTCAGCCAGAAGTCCAATACTTCTAACGCTAAACTTTTATCCATACGTCTACTTTCTTAAGTAGTATTATGTTTGTAGTACCGTGAATTTTGCTCACATTTCTTTCATGTCTTTGGTGATGTCTCTAATTCCATATAGACCCATAATATGGCTTGCAATTGTAATCTTTCATTACATTCAAGTCTATTATCCTTTCTATATTTTAGAGAATAGTCCTCAGTATGCCTCTCTATACTGAATGCATGGACTTTATTCAGATTCTGTGTTTTACTCCTAAAGCACATCGGAATCTGTTCTTCTTCCAAGAACTTTTGAGTCATTCTGTTGTTGGATTCGCAACGCATGTTATATGGTAGAATCATATGTCAAGAACATACAAGATCACATGTCAAGTACATGGTGCATCTCTATTCTTCCATCAAGACATTGCTTGTGATATTTGGATTTCATCCATTATATAATTTCTAGCCACAAGAACCTGTTTCTTGTCTAGAAGATTATTCCAACCTTCACTTTGCTTCATTATCCGTATCTTAATCTACTCATATAGATTTCAACGTGTAATGTGTTGGTATTTCACATAAAAGAAGATTTCTTGCAATCTTGTGTTTTATTTGCCTTATGCTCTATATATATATATATATATATATATATATATATATATATCATAATGCACATATGTATATAAGACGATTCTCTATATACACAATCAATGCATATCCATATATATATACATATGAGATCATTCTTCACACATATCAATGCATATATGTTTGAGACAATGATCCTGCTCCCACTCAAATATATCCATCTTATACTCATATATTTGTGGTTCAGCTTTCATCAAGTCACTTTATTGTTCACTATGTCTCACATAATGACAAAGCTCCCACTCAGAAAATGCCCTCTGCATTCCAAGTTTCAGGGAAGTCTTCAAAGCTCCCACTCAGTTTCATGAAACTGCAGGCCCACTCAATATTTTGGTCATCACAAAATCACTTGATCAAATCAAGTTTGAGGGTTCCTGTCTTGAGGTACTATAGTCCATCCTTTTAACGAAGTAACCTTCGTCTTGCCCATTACAATTCCCTTTCAAATCCAAATTTGACTGAGATGCAATTTCAGGCTATGGTCCATCGTAGTGTAAATGAAATATTTTATTGATTAAAGCATTCCTACGTTTCCGTAGTCGATCACCATTGAACTTTGGTCATAACCAAATAATGCCTTATGTCCATTACATTATTCTCAATAACTCTCCAGTTTGTCGAGAATATGAAATAACCGATTTATTTCACGGGACGTGAGCCATCCTTAATGTAACTCAATATTATTTCATTTCTCCTCGTGTTCTAGGCTACCATCATTCCTTTGTGTCTTCAAGCAATATTATTCCCTATTGTTTAATTAAGAAGACTCATGATTATTGTTCTGTACAGAACGTATTCATGATAACTTTCTAAATTCAACAATGGCTTCAACTCATATACCAAGATCAATCATCTTTGGCATATCCTTCCTTATGCAGTGTCATTACAGCGGAACATGCTTCCGTTGCAATACTCTGATATTCTGAAGGCAAGGTCCAATACCCTGGTCAAAGTTTCCATTATCTCCCATTGGATCCGTGTCGAGAGACTTTTCTCGTATTACCAATTAAGCAACACAACAATTTGCTATTCGGGGAGAATATGTAATTTCAATTGCTCGTAGTTCTATTACAAAGAAATTCTTTCTTTTAAGAAACCTTATAACACCATCAGTTATGGAGCTATCATGTCTCGTTAAAACCAGGATGGTTTCCTATTCATGAAGTGGGTGTTTTAACTTAATGAATTAAACAACTTATTCGACAATAACTATAGTGCTAGGGGAAAGAACGTTTAGACCATACTACGGTTTAGTATGACTACGAATGGTTTAAGTAGTCTAGCACTTTCAACTTCCATCGTAGTTTGTGGTACAACTTCCACAAGTCTCCCATTATGTCAATATCAATACTTTTCACTCCGGATCGTAACGTAGTGATATGTATCCTTGTATTCTCACTTCTCACTGTGATTCCCAGATCTCAGTTTTATGATCTCAATTGAATACAACTTTCAATTAATCATATGAAGTCTTTAATGATAACTCACATGCCCATTCTACATCATTTATGTATAATGATTGGCACAAGTTCTACTTGCTAGAACCTTGTCACGATTATACTTATTGCAGAGGTTCATAGATCGTGTATCTAATCCACCTCATGCAATCAAGTTATGATTCTTCATTCGATAATGAACTCACAAGTTAATAGATCATACATTTAATGAATTCATCAGTTATGAAGTCACCTCATGCAATCAGATCTTTGACTTGTTATAATCAAGACAACTTTATCATTGAACATTGAATATTTCTTGACAATAATAGTAGTATTATAAATGCTTTCTATCATATCATAAATCAAGACGTAATCAAAGTATAAGCACACTTTTATTCATAGAGATGGAACAACTGACTTGTCTCATTACATGAATAACTTTGTCTCGCGAGATGCAAGACACACAACTAAGTGTTCATACTATAATGATTACATAAGATTTATCTAATACTCTAAGTATCTCCTATGATAGATGTCTCGGTGGAATCCATGTTGGCCATCAACTGACTTGATGTCCATCAATCCTTGATTTCACCTCTTCCCGTCCATGCAACAGCAGGTCCTGTTTTCATAAAACAGAATAAGTAGCAAATACTCATTTACTGCAACTGTTGTATAAGGGAGTAAACATTTATAAAGTATATCAAGTATATACCTTCTCCATCGACAACTTCTCCTTCAATGGGTTCGACCTCCAGGTACTGAAGTCTATCCATGAAGTCAGAGAACTCGAGGCTTTCACCTCTGCCGACATAGCCATAGACATGGTCTATATAGCTCGGTGGAAGCGAGTGTAACACCGTGTATATCGCAGACTCATGTGTGGTCTCATAGTCAAAGTCATCTACGAGGCTCAGATGTATCTCATGCATCTTGGCCAAGTGTGCCTTCAGGCAAGAGCCTTCTTCCAGCTTTGTAGAGAGAAACTCACTTTCTAACTCAAATCTGGCAACTCTAAACTGATGCAAGTTTGATGACTTCAGCTCATCGATCATATCGTATGTATCCAAATCAGCATACTCTTCACGCAAAAGTTGCGGAATGCTGGTTTCTATGATACCCTTGGCTATGGCATATGTCCTACGACGATAATGATAATCAATCGCCGCTTGTGCATCCACGTCGTTTTCTGGAGGGTTTCCCACATGCCTTTTAGTTAAGAATGAAAGGTTGATTCTTTTGAGCACGGCTCTAAGGCGTAAGTACCAGTTAATGAAGTTTGACCCATTTTCTTTAAGTCTTTCACCATGTAAGAAGGAAACCATTTCAAGGTACTGGGTATTATCCATTTTCTACAAACATAATTGCAAGGAACACAATTAAGACTAGTTCACAACAATGAGTTCATATAACCATATGAGCTCGCACCAAAACATTTCATCCCTAGGAAGTTTTAGTGATTACATGATCCAGATTCACTGCCCGACCTCGAATATCACACGGCCGACGGGTCAGTTTCAAAGGTAGACAACAACTTGTGCGATCACATTATCTTATATATACTGTGACTCATGCTCGATCTTTCGATCTCTAGTATTCCGAGGCCATATCTGCATATGCTAGGCTCACCAAATTAACCTCCATGTTATATGCTGCTCAGCAAGGCCATATTTTCATATGCCAGGCTTGCCGAACCCAACCTCATGCGAACTCCATTGAATATGTAGGACAACTCCGGTATGTACTGAGCATCAAGCCATATGGGAGAACCTTCCAGGTGGTGCACACTTCGGTAGAATACTTGTGTTTGGCTTTGTTAAGGGATCATCTTATCACATGCTACCGTCGTGTATCTTATACTAGCAAGTTTTAAGATGTCTGGGCTATGGCAACACTAAGTCTACAATGTCTCCATTTTAGTTTGTTTTATGATGACGATTACTACTTATTAGTAACACATAGCAAAGCTATCACTACATCACAAACAAACAAACGATAGCCCCCACTTTGCAATACAAGGTTTAGACGGTCTAGTTGTATATTGCAAGTTTTACGTGGCTGCTAGGGCTTTCATAGTTAAACAGGTTTTAACCTACGAGTCAACCACAACGTCAACCATACGATTGTCTCTATTATACCCCGCACGGGGCCCTCCGTTGCAAATGCCACATCCGCGTATGTCAAGCGTGGAACCAGTCTCGCGTAAGAGTACGCGTAAAGTCGGTCGGGGGCCGCTTCATCAAACAATGCCACAGATATGAACAAGTGCACGTGAGAGGGTAATAATCATACAATCAACGCCCACATCCCCGATGTGTTCTATCCGTACAGTAATACTAAGCATAGACCTAGCTCTGATACCACTGTTGGGGTTCGCAGCAGAAAACACAAATTTTTCCTAGCTGGCGTTCCCTTAACCCAAGATCTAGCTAGCCGTATTACCGTAACAGATAGTAGTGCGGAAATAACATACCTCGGGGTGTAGTCTGTTGCGCGGGAAACGTTCCCGCAAACGTGGTTGATGTAGCCGATCAAGTTTCACAGCCCCCTGGCTGTGTTGAGCACCCGGATGGGTGTAGTGCCACACGTGCAGCACCTCGTAGTACTCGCACACGTACGAGACTCGATGACGACCTCCGTTCTCCGATCCAGCGGAGGGGGCGGAAGCAGACCTCCGGACGGAGCTTCGGCAGCACGACGGCCTCCGATTCTAGCAGAGAGGTCTCAATTCCACTACAGGCTCACACTAGGGAGCCCACCGTGGAAGAGACCAGAGAAGGGAGGAGACCGGAGAAAACCGATCTCAATTCGGAGTTATATTTATTTTCTCACGAATTTCTGTGTATTAATTATGTGCACCCTGCCTGTCTTTATATAGGCTGGGGAAGGGAGTCAACCCACCTCCCCTAGCAATGTGGGACTAAACCCTTTGCTAGGGGGGTGGCCGGCCAAGGGGGGAGAGGGGGCGCACCCCTCATGGGCCCTAGGGCCCATGGCGCCTCCCCCCCCCCTTTTCTTTTCTTTTTCTTTTCCCTTTAATTCCTTAATGGGCCTTTTTCTCCACTAAGGCCCATAGCACATATTAATTAGAAATAAAATGATTTTAATTATTAATTCAATTAATTAATAACTAAAACATATTATTTCATCTCCCGGTGCTCCGGAAAACTCTTCCGACTTACTCCGAACTTGTTTCGGTTCAATACGGTACTCCTCCGATATTGTCTCCCTTATTCTCTGGTTGCTCCGATAGTTCCGAAAAGGTCTCCGATTTCATCGAGCCCTTAAGTGTGTTACCCTATGGTCCAAGAACACTCCAGTCATGACCGAGCAGAGGCAACAGTCAATGATCATCAGCGGGACCTGGATGCCCATAATGACCCCTGTGCATTCCGGATATCAACACCGATTGGACCTTACGCCGTATAGCATTCCCTTTGTCAGCGATACTGGATTGTTCCGAGATTCGATCAATGACATCCTAGGTCTGGTTCAACCTCGTTCCGAACTAAATCCTCATTCACTCGTTCCCGTGATATTCATCCCCGTGACCTAGTCACACGCTGCGCAGCTTCATGGATGGAATCTCACCGAGTGGGCCCTGAGTATCTATCCATTATATGGATTTGACAAATCCCTCTCTTGTAAACAATACTCCTCAACGTATCTCCACGGAATACCTAAGATACAACCGTTATGACCCGCATATTTCAGTCAGGTGGTGGGATGTAAGTCAAAGCATCCGGGAAGATAGTGATTATGCACGTACTCACGGTCAAAGGAACGGTCTACCACGTTCTGTAATTACAACACTGAACCTTCATAAGATTTGATCATGCTGTAATGCTTACTTTGGGTAATGTTCATCACGTCACTTAGCCAGTGAGGTGACCTCATAGTCAAGAGACTTAATTGTCCATGATCGCGAAACCACGATCATCATGTTGACCATGAACTAGTTATCGATGTAGAGGCTAACTAGGAACTCTGGGGTTTCTATACCACACCTGCATCATTGTTTCACTGATGCAGTTCTAGCACGGTATGAAACTGGTTATGAACTTGCTTAGATATATTGGAATAATCATATATTATTTGCCTCTAGAGCATATATCCAACACTTAGAAGCCTTCTTGACGCTATGAACTTCTACTTTGGATTTCTTCTTTGTTGCGGTACTGCTAGCCATCGGAGCGACAGCGGCTCACTTCCGCCGCTGAGGTGGCGAAGGAGGTGCAGTATGTTGACGCGGCTGAGGAGGCGGAGTATGCTCACGTGACGGAGGAGGCAGAGATGAATGAAGAGGTGGAGTCTGCTCATGCGATGGAGGAGGCAAAGACGGTTGAGGAGGCGGAGTCTGCTCACGCGAGTGAGGATGTAGAGGCGACTGAGGAGGCGGAGTCTGCTCACGCGACTAAGGAGGCGCAGTATGCTCACGCGACGGAGGAGGCAGAGACGACTAAGGAGAACGAGTCTGCTCATGCGACTAAGGAGGCAGAGACGACTGAGGAGTCTGCTGAGGGGCATCCTTCGTCTGATGCGGCGGAGGAGGTGGAGTGTGCTGACTTGGTGGACGAGGCGGCATCCATCCTGGAAGGCGGATGTTTTCCTTTCCCATAGAATGGTAGTCCTTATGGAATCTTCTAGATGAGTGTTCCCTTCACCTGTAGGGTAGTCAAGTTCCATCTTCTCGAATCCGTTGGTAACTTCATCCACCGAGACAACAACATAGCCATCTGGAATCGGATTGCAATGGAAAACTCCATCAGCTCTAGGAGGTAAGGCAAGGCCGACCGCCACCTTTATGGCTTGGTTATGGCATTTCGTGATAAGTTCACAATGTTCGCATTCCGTGATATAATCCACGGGGTAGCGAGTAGTAGTGATATCAGCAGTTCGAACGAGCTCTGTGGAAGCCACGCTACTTTTCCGCTCAGATGGTGGGGTAGCTTCGTGGGCAGCATCGTCTTCGGTTTGCTGAGATGATGGCAGCTGGTATATCGTTGAGTGCTAAGTGCCTCTTCTAGCATCGCTACTTTTTGTTCTACCTTCTGCAACCGGTCTGCTTCCTCTTTCTTCTTTCTCGCTCGGCTTCTATAACCACCGCTCTAGGGAAACCCATGCTTCCACGGAACGGATCCTGATATGCCTCGTGTTTGTCCAGGGTATTCAGGATACTTGAGGGCGCGTTGTTGGGGGGATAGATCAAGACCACAACCCGGCATGCAGGAGACCCAGGCCGACTGGTTATAGAAGGCCCAGAAGAGGACCCGGTCTTGGGCCGGGTCACGCCCAATGAGGAGCCCGAAGACCTTAGAAAGAATAGGAGTTATCTTGATAAATAAGGAAACCACTTGTAACTAGAGTAGGACTCTGTCTCGTGTAGAAGTCAGACTTATGTAACCCGAGGGATCCGACATCTATATAAGCCGGCACCCCGGGAGACCAAAAAAGGACTCAACTTAGATCTTCTCGAGGCAGAGGTAGCGATTCCGCATCTTTGTATTCGAGAAGTCGACACCCAATAATAGAAAAGCAGGAGTATGTATTTACCTTACGAGGGGCCAAAACCTGGGTAAATCTCGTGTCTTGTGATCTCGCCGAATCTCTCCTCGTATTCACCTCGCAGCAAGGCCTCACGCTAAGTCCTCCAATGAGTACATCTGCTGTGACTTTTCCAAGATAGTTAGCGCCCACCATGGGGCCCGCACATGCAGGCGTCGTAATTCTGGAGAGAGCTCGCCGAGACATGAACAACTCCATCGCCGATCGGGTCACCGGAAAGCTTCGCGCCGACAACACCACCTGGGCACTGGAAGTCGGCTCCGTTGAGTCGGTTTATCGGGTACCAGCTGGTTCCATCCACCACCTCCTTGGAAGATCGGACGGTCCCCAGCCGAAACCAAGCTATGATATCCCTACAGAGGCAATAAGGCGACTCAAAACCGATTCACGACATGTTTTCTTCGGGGTCGTCCGCCGATCTTCGAAGCCAGCACGATCTATCGAAATCCTAACGCCATACAACTCGGCAGAACACTTTGATGCCGACTCATGTTCCAGCAAAGTAAAATGTTCTGATACTGAGTCCATTACCCAATCAGCAGTAACCGACTCAGGATCGCGCCAGAGAATGAGAGAAGTACGATCCAGATTTTACCCACCTCCGGACATCGTACCGCTCCATCACAAGTCCCCGTACCGACTCCAAGGAATCAGATCGTCAAAAACCGAACGACTCCAATCATAATTTTGTCGGGTTCACCCATGGATCTCTAGTACCAGATCATCTTGTCAAGGCCAAGGAAGGGGAGAGCGTTACACAATCCCCAGAAAAAGTCTCTTTTTCAGACGACGGCAACGACATCAGAACAGTTAGTCCTTCTGAATAAAGCCAACACGAAGGAGTCCAAGAAAATCCTCCTAGCACACCATCAAATTCCGACTCCAAGTTGGCAAAAGTTCGAGTCATGTCGCTAACGGGAGCCCAAACCGGCTCAGCAACCAGAGAAAGTCGGTCCGAATACCACGAGCAACTAATGGAGTACCAAGAAAGGGTCGCCTGGCTACAAAAAGAAACAGCTTGGGAACACAAGAACTCCACAAAAGTGCACAGTCAATCTTCACGAGAGGTTCCTCCAAATGATAATTACATAGACCCGGACCGTCGGTCTGAACCTATGATCCGCGCACTAAACTGCATGAAGGAAGTAGTCGAAGATTTGCAAGGACTAGTCGACGCTGTTAGAAGATACGCCAACTCCGATGAAGCCAAGTACGAAAGGATTCAAAATCAAAATGAAAACAAAGGAAAACGCAAGCTCATTGAGGATCTGGACGAAAACATCCGAGCCGGTTCCCAGAAGCAAGGAAGTTTTGCGAGACCAGACAAAGAACTCGGATACATAATTCTGAAGAAAACTCTACAAGAGCCCTGCCCAAAGCACTCTAGACCGGGTCGCCCTGCAAATCACTCTTGGGACAATGCTATCACATGCTTTCATCCAAACGACAATGGGTAAAAGACAACGAGAAGTTTAACTTGCCTGAAGAATATATGGTCGACTCTTACGGCCAAAGAACGTCAGAACCAAGAGACGTCGGGCCTGCTTATTATAGATCTGGGCCAGGTCACCAAGCACTAAGGAACTGGTAAAAACGGCGGGTGTCATTCATCCTTCTCACCAAAACAACAACAGACCCCTACGGTAAGAACAAATTTGCCTAGTAAACCGGACGCTTAGTCAATAAGCGATAGCTGGCGACCACGCGCTTCGTCCAATATGGAGATTCATGAAGTCGTGGGATATAGCACAGTGATACGGTGAGGATAGTTCTCTCACTCCTCGTTGGTTACCCCAAGTGGAAAGTGAGATGTAGCGTAGCAGCAAATTTCCCTCGGTGAAGATAACAAGGTTATCGAACCAGTAGGACTCAAAGAGATACAAGAAGGTGTCAATGGCGCCAGAAATTAGGCGGTTGACGTGGACCTGCACACAGCAACAAATAACTTTGCTCCCAAAGATTACAGAGGAGTTGTCAATTCCTCCGGCCTTGTTGTTTACAAAGTATCAACGCAAGAGATAAAAAGGTACAAAAGAAAGTCAAAGCTGAAAGTAAATTGAGGGTGTGAACAATAATGTGAAGATGGACCGAGGTCCCGTGATTTTCACTAGTGATGTCTCTCTCCCAAAAGACGATAAAAGTGCTAGCGAGGTAAACAAATCACAGTTGGGCAATTGACAGGATTATGAAGGCACAGCAATGCTAACTATGCTGCAAGAAAGGAAGGGCTCAAAAGCAATGGGCAGTACGCCAAGGTAAGTAGACCGAAATCCATCTGCATCTACTACGAATCATCCACCTTGAGATATCTATCCAGAACATCTCGCTGGTATTAAGTTGCGAATCCCACCCAAAGTGTAAACTCAAAGCAACAGACAACTGCATTAAAAGAACTTTGCGTAAAGTAAACAATCCTTGCACCCGCAGGTACAAGCACCGTTGTTTTATCCCTGGTGGCAACAGCACATCCCCTAGTCTCATGTTTCTGTCACTCAAGCTAGACATCAAGGGGCTGAACCCACAATCTAGCATAACGCTCTCTCTTGGAGTTGCAAATAAAATACTTGGCCAAAACAAATACCGCAACGGAGAACATGCAAGAATTTACTCAAGAACAAAATATAAAAGAGAAGAACCAAATATATTACTCATCACAATCTGAACATAATCTCATAATCCATCAGATCCCAACAAACTCAGCATAGCAACAGAAGAAATTACATAGATGCCTCAATCATGTGAGGCAGCTCATGAGGACTCGAAAGTGGAAGCACAAAAGGGGGAGAGATAGATCACATAGCTACTGGTCACGGACCCATGGTCCAAGGGGGACTACTCGCAGTACATACGGGAGGCGTCCATGCCTATGGATGGTCTCCCGAAGGGGGTTCCTCCTTCCGGCAGGGTGCCGGAGCAGCTTCTCCAGGCAGCCCCGATCTTGAAACGGCGGCAGGGGCGGTACAGAGGCGAGATCGCGAAAGAGGGATCGATATTAGGGGTTTCCACCCCGAGGGGTAAATATAGGCGAAGGGGGGCATCGAGAGGGGCCACGAGGCAGTCAGGAGGGTGCCTGGCGCGGCCCAGGGTGGGGCCGCACCAGCTGCCCTCCTGGATGCCTGGTGGTGGCCCTCTTTCCCTCCTTTGGTGATTCCGGAAGCTTCCGTCGCGCTGATTTTTTATCTGATTTTCCGGGATTTTTTGGAGCACTTTTAATGGTCGGAAAACCTGAAATACAAAACCAGCAGAAAATAGAAACTGGCAACTGGGTGCACTGAGTTAATAGGTTAGTCAAAATAGGTTCAAAAGTGTATGAAAGTTCAAGTAAAACATGGCAAAGTCACACAAAACATGCATGGAGCAAACAGAAATTATAGATACGTTTGGGACGTATCACACAGCTCCATCCCTATTGTATCTAAATAGGGAAAGGATATCCCTAGGCACTTGTTAAAAAACATTGATAAAATACGAAAGTCAACTATTACGTACCGACTCTTACTTTTCTGCCATTTTTTGCATTGCATTACATTTTTTGCATTTTAATTCCTTGGAAACCTGGAGGGCTTGATCACCCCTTCCTTGGTACCAGGCATGTATATGGCTTTATTTAGGGACCCCAGGGACTTGAAATCTTCCAATTTCAATTCTTCAACTGGGGACTCGGCGTATACATGAAATTGGCCTACAATGGTCTTATCTTTGCCTGTATAGCTGATGCAAACTCGCACTTCTATGACCTACGTGACCCGTTTTAG
Source organism: Bromus sterilis (assembly GCA_950022295.1). Classification (NCBI taxonomy): domain Eukaryota; kingdom Viridiplantae; phylum Streptophyta; class Magnoliopsida; order Poales; family Poaceae; genus Bromus; species Bromus sterilis. The sequence goes on from OX465599.1 coordinate 88,423,771, forward strand.
TTCAAACACTAACCGGCTTTATCAGATCCCCGTTGAGTGTTATTCTAATACAAAGAACACTGGAATAAGTCATGCGATGCTTGCTTACAGAGAAATTTCAACTCACGCGCAGTTAAGTGGCCAACAATGCTTTTCTACAAGACAGACAGAAAACCTCGTGATTATAGGAGTCGGTCAGTGCTGATCTTGTACCGTTAAATAATGTTGAGACAGTCATGCATACGGTCGACTTCTATATCAGCTCTTACATTTTGGCATACATAAGCATCCTTTTCATTCTTTTTAACTTTTCCCTGTATACACAAACTTGTCAATTATTTCCTCCGTTAAAATATCGACTTTCATGAACATTATCAAATGAACTTAAAGTCGATACATGGGGGCTAAAGGTTGACTCTACTATGACTCGATATGAACATAAACTAATCATACCGACTCATGGGGGCCATTTTTTTTTTCTAAAACACCGGCACATGAATGCTCGAACCTACAGGCACATATATGTACCCTAGTTGATACCATGACAAGCCGGTATACACCGACTTCCATTTTGAGGACACGGTGATAATTAAGCTTGTTAAAGGAACCACTGGTGCACGTTACGCGTCTGGCCGATTTCTTGTCAAAGACGGCTCCATCAAAATACGATTGTCAAAAAGGGGGCAGTCAGTCCGCATACTATGGGTCGATTAACCGATCCTCAAAATATCACACTACTCAGAGCTGGGAGCACAAAACTCAGCATATTATATTTAAGATTCCAACACTTTCTAACTTCATTTGCTATTTTTCATGTATTGAATAAAAAAAGTTGCGTTGAATGACCATGAAATTGAAAAGCACTACAAATGAACTCTAAAAAGGTTGAAAGTTGGCGTGGTATCAACATTTCACCCACATAGAAATGTGTACAAAAGTTTAGAGGGTTACGGCAAAAACTGGATGCACTTCGTGTACAAACTGGACCATCTCCTTCGAAGTCTCGGGGTTTCGGACGAAAACTCATATGTTACAAAGGCATTTCATTTTTTATACTTATTTCACCTCCAGAATTTTTGTGCATTCAATATGCCACATCCTAAAATTTCAACACTTTCTAACTTTATTTGTTATTTTCATGCATTTAATGATTTTTTTGTGCTGAATAACCCTGAAATTGAAAAGCACTACAAATGAATTCTGAAAAGGTTGAAAGTTGGCATGGTATCATCATTTCACCCATATAGAAATGTTTACAAAATTTGAGAGGGTTACAGCAAAAATTGGATGCACTTCGCGTACAAATTGGACCATCTCCTTCGAAGTATCGGGGTTTCGGATGAAAACTCCAGACTTTTTGTGCATTCAATATGCACTATTAGACCATAAACAATGCAAGGTGCTTAGAAGAGGTTCTTACAAAAAAAATCAGATTTTTCTTTAAGCACTGGTGCTTAGATGTAGAGGGTAGACGCTTAATTAGGCACCTCTTCTATAAAAATAAGCACTGGTGCTACAAAAAGGGTCGGTTTATTTTGCTAAGCACTAGCTTAAGCACCTTGCATTGTACAAGGCCTTACAAGCCACATCCTAAAATTTCAACAATTTCTAACTTTATTTGCTATTTTTCATGTATTTAATGATATATTTTTTGCGTAGAATGACCCTGAAATTGAAAAGGACTACAAATGAACTCTGAAAAGGTTGAAAGTTGGCATGGTATCATAATTTCACCCATACAGAATGTGTACAAAAGTTGAGAGGGTTACGGTAAAAACTGGATGCACTTTGTGTACAAACTGGAACATCTCCTTCGAAGTAAGAGGGTTCCGGACGAAAACTCATATGTTACAAAGTCATTTTTATTTTTTTAAACTTACTTCAACTCCAGACTTTTTGTGCATTCAACATGCAATATTACAAGCCACATCCTAAGATTCCAACACTTTCTAACTTCATTTGTTATTTTTCATGCATTTAATATATATTTTTGCGATCAATGACCCTGAAATTGAAAAGCACTAAAAATGAACTGTGAAAAGGTGTAAAGCTGGCATGGTATCATGATTTAACCCACATAGAAATGTGTACAAAAGTTGACAGGATTACGGCAAAAACTGCATGCACTTCATGTACAAACTGGACCATCTCCTTCGAAGTATCGGGGTTTTGGACGAAAACTCATATGTTACAAAGGCATTTCATATTTTAAACTTATTTCAATTCCAGACTTTTTGTGCATTCAATATGCACTATTACAAGCCACATCCTATAATTCCAACACTTTCTAACTTCATTTGCTATTTTTCATGCATTTAATGGGGTCTTTTGCGCTGAATGACCCTGAAATTGAAAAGCACTAAAATGAACTCTGAAAAGATTGAAAGTTGGCATGGTATCATAATTTCACACAAAAAAGATGTGTACAAAAGTTGAGAGGGTTACAGCAAAAACAAGATGCACTTCGTGTACAAACTGGACCATCTCCTTCGAAGTATGAGGGTTTCGGACAAAAACTCACATGATACAAAGACATTTCATTATTTTAAACTTATTTCAACTCCAGACTTTTTGTACATTCGATATGCACTATTACAAGCCACATCCTAAAATTACAACACTTTTTAACCTAATTTGTTATTTTTCATGCATTTAATGATTTTTTTTGCGCTGAATGACCCTGAAATTGAAAAGCACTACAAATGAACTCTGAAAAGGTTGAAATTTTGCATGGTATCATTATTTCACCCACATAGAATGTGTACAAAAGTCTATAGGGTTACGGCAAAAACTGGATGCACTACGTGTACAAACTAGACCATCTCCTTCGAAGTATGAGGGTTTCGAACGAAAACTCATATGTTACAAAGGCATTTCATTTTTTAAACTTATTTCAACTCTAGACTTTTTGTGCATTTAATATGCACTATTACAAGCCACATCCTAAAATTCCTACACATTCTAACTTCATTTGCTATTTTTCATGCATTTAATGTTTTTTCTGCCGAATGACCCTAAAATTGAAAAGCACTAAAAATGAACTCTGAAAAGGTTGAAAGTTGGCATGATATCATCATTTCACCCACATAGAATGTGTACAAAAGTTGAAAGGGCTACGGCAAAAACTGGATGCACTTCGTGTACAAATTGGACCATCTCCTTCGAAGTATCGGGGTTTGTGGAAAAAACTCATATGTTACAAAGGCATTTCATTTTTTTAACTTATTTCAACTCCAGACTTTCTATGTACTCAATAATTAAGTTTGTCAAAAACCATTGCAGAACATCATGAATAGAGAAATGACCAAATTAATACAGGTTCATCATCACATTGAAACCAAAGTTCAGTACTGGTCAAATGTTATTAAAACATACAGCTCATAGAACAACACACGGCTCTCTCTGTACAATATTTAAATGCAACAAAAATTGTGATCCTAATCCTCATTATGAATGGCATATATTTTTTTCCAATCTTTCTAATATTCAAGCGCATTCCATCCATCTGGATTTGTGTCGATCGACGACATCGACAACATGCAACTCCAATTTCATCTTCTCTTCTTCAACTCTTTTCAATTTTTCTTTCAAAAAATTGTTTTCTTATTCAACTAGATTTAAACTCTCGACAAGAGGGTCGGTTGGAGTATTCAGTTCACATACCTCCTAGATAAAGACATCTATGTCAAGTTGGTGTCGGCATAATTTCCATAAACACTAAATGAAACAAATAGTTACAGACGATAATATACTACATCCGAATCATAGACTGGACGAGGGCCAACATGTTCGGATACCATAACCGTGGCACTATAAACAATAATACGATGTAAGAAAATTATACAAGCAGCTATATATTAATCATACAAGCAAGATTTGTTTTTTTAATAGATAAGAACAAGAGGCTCACCACGGTGGTGTCGGCGACGAGATCGGCGCGGGCGATCGATGGCGGTGAGGACGGAGACGAAAAGGCACCCTAAATCACACCTAGCTACACATATGCAAAAAGTTAATTTGATCAAGTGTCATGCTCTCAGGCATTTCATCAAACACTTCTTGTGCATAGGAGAAGGTGATAAAGTAGCACACACCTCCAACTTCGATCTGTCCAAAAACAGAGGATATGGGGCGGTGGATGGCGAGTATATATAGGGAAATTTCTAGTCTCGATTGGTGTCTAAATCTGGGACAGAAGAGAGACCTTTAGTCCCGGTTTCAGACACGAACCGGGACTAAAGGTTGTCGCCCCTGACACAACTCCTTTTGTCCCGGTTCGTGTCTCAAACCGAGACTAATGTTAACCGAGCTCTGTCAGGCGTCCTGGCCGCACGAACTGAGACTAATGCACTCATTAGAACAGGTTCGTAACACGACCAAAACAATTGCTCAGATCAGGGGTGGATGAAAGCTCTGTTTTCTACTAGTGGACCACCGTCTACCTTGATCTTGGTGAAGCCCTCAGCCGGCAGTTTGCACATGCAACATGGGTTCACATGCGATAATGGTCTGGCTGGTACACTCAGAGATAGCCTTGGGTCTTTCCTGCTCAGAATTTCTAGTTCGGAGAGAAATCGATCAACAAAATTGTGTGTGGCATGTGGACTTTGAAAGATGAGTTTGTGGATTGCTTTCCTCCTCGCAATCCAAACCGCCCAAATAGTAATCAACAGAGCTTCGTTGAGATTAAATAACCACAGTTTAGCGTTGGGCTCTTGTGTTTTAGAAACTGCTTCGACATTATCGTCGCCCGCCAGCACCCAAACACATCTTGACATTGAGCATTCAGTTAACGAGTAATTCCATGAATCCTCGACACCATAGAGCTGGCAAATTATATGTAAGGGTCATATTTTGGTGCTTTCTCACATCCTCACAAGGTAAGGAGTGTTTTGCAAGCCTCCATAAAAATGTTTTGACCTTTGAAGGAGCGGTTATGTAATGCTTGTTGTGATACAAAGCGTCACATAGCCTGCAGTATTGCACAAATGGGGTCGGCATGGCGTGTTGAAGGAGCACTGGTTCCTGAAATGGGTTCTTATTTTTGTATTATCACTTTTATTTATATTTCAAAAAATGAAAACATATTTAAAAAAATAACCACACGTTCTCAAAAATGTTAACGTGGTGTTTTTCTAGGGAAGTGCTAACGTTGTGTTAAAATAAATGTTTGCATATAGCATTTAAAAAAGTTGATAATATTCATACAAAATCTCCGTGACAATTCAAAAACTATTCACGCTTTTCAAAAAAAAATATGATTGTTTTTCTAATCTAAATAAATTGTTCTGCGTAATGCAAAAAAAAAATCATACCATTCACAAAAATTGTTAATTTATTTCAAAAATATGTATGTGATATTTTACAAAATGTTTATACATTGTAAAAAAATGCTTGAATAATATATAAAAATATTTGTACCACTCAGAAAATGTACATGACATTTGAAAGAAAAAATCACGTGTTTCAAAAAAATGTCTGTGACATGTTACAAAGATATTTATACAATCTAAACAAATGTCTGCATAGGTAAATTAACGTGTATTGCCATTAAAAGTGGTGATGTCCTTTTAAATAAATATTAATGTGTTTCAAGAAAATGTCCATGGCAGTTTACATAAATCTTTATACAATGTAAAACATATTGCCACCATAGTTTAATAAAAATGCATATTACCTTTAAAATGTGTAGATGTCATTTTAAAGAAATATTCATGTGTTTCAAAAAAATGTATGTGGCATTTAAACAATATTTATACAATGTAAGGAAAACATTCATGTAGTTTAAAAAAAGTGTACCAAAAAAACCTATTTCCTATGTGTATTTGAAGAAGTTTTAAGAAAAATATTTATACAAAAAATGTTTTAAGAAAAATAAAATATATTTACAAAATATTCGACATGTATCAAATTCTATTTTCATATATACACTAAAAGATATACATTCTGTATTTTACAAAGAAAAATGTGTTGAAAAGGGAATATAATGGTAGTAGATATAGTTTGCAATATATTTCAAATAAATTTAATTAATGGGATATGGACATTCAAAATAATAATTTGAGATTTAAAATTTTAAATACATATTATTTATCATGTTTCATAATTTTATCATATAAATATCATAATAGAAAAAGCTTACGTATGTTTGAATATTGAGATGTCTTTTTCGTATGCATGGTCGAAATGGATCTTTTTTGTATGCATGTTGAATAATGAGATACATATTACATGTTTAAATAAATACAGTAATGAAGGATATTTATTTAGATATAGAAGATTCATAGCCACATGAAAATTCACAAAGGGACCAACATCAGATAAGGCCATGCTCGCAATTCCCCTCTCTCTCGAACACACACACAAACAGACAATTAAAGAAGCCTCCGCCCAATAAGCCATGGGCTGACATACCAATGCAGAATGCAAGAAACAATAACGACAAGCAAGGAAAAGTTTGAATCTGAGCAATTTCATCCGACAGTAGGGATTTAGATGTGCTTTAACTAAATATCATATAGATGTGCTTTAGCAAGTTTCTACAACTTTCTAAAACATAACATTTTTTTCAATCAGGCAGAGTATTTCACTCTACCTTTCATCCTTTTCAACAATATCTTTTCGTAAAACCGGCCATAAAAGGCGTCTTAACTATTTTACTTTTTCTGATTTGCTAAATAAATATATGTTTTCTTGATACATTAATAAATGACTACTAAATAAAATCAAAAATACCCTAAGATAGATAAATCACAAACATAATTTATAATATTTAATTACACAATCATATTAATATGAATAGATAAATCATGGATTAAATACATTACTCCCTCCGATCCATAATAAGTGTCGCTCATCTAGTATAAAGTACAAAATGAGCGACACTTATTATGAATCGGAGGGAGTAGAATATTTATGAATTTGGCTACTGCTATTTTTTTTTATCATGGCAAGGGTTTTGAGTACCCCAGAACTTTGCATTAAGTAAAGCAAAAACGATGATACAAAGTACTGATAAAAACAAAATAAAATAAAATTACAAGTTTATCCCTAGAGATTGTCTGGAAGATCTCGAAACAAGATTTAAGATTATAATCAAGTCCAAACCGTTGACACATAGATGAACTACTCCGACAGTCACAAGGGCAGAACTACTTGGGATTGATAGTCCAATTCAACGCGGCCGACGAACAATAGCAAAGAATTAGATCCGAATCTCGTCTCTTTGTTACACTGCCTCCCCGCAACCGGAGAAAGATGATGTGTGTGCACTCGTCGGCGCAGACGCAACAAATGGTCGCCGGTCGACCAACAAACACATTGTGAAATCCCGAAAGACCGCCTATCAACTAACCTTCTGCAAGGGGAACAATAGGCGGCGTAGCTCGAAAGAATTCATCAATGAAGAAGATAAGCTTTCAACAGATAGCCGTCCTTCGGCCGAAAGGATAACCAAGGAGGAGGTAGGAATCGACCATAAAAACTGACCTCCAGCCACCGGTGAAGATAAACCAAAACACCATTGACAAGGATATTTAAGCTCCTCCCAATCAGCTCTTCCTCGCCATCCTCATGATGGTGATGGAAGAAAAGTGGGGAGAGAGAAAAAACTCCATATCCGAACCGAAGTCTTGCTTGTTTCTTAAGGTGTACCGGTGTTTTAGTAAAAAGAATTGAAAAACTATTAAAAAAATGTTGCATAAATTAGGGATTGAACACCTATCTTTAAAGCAAGACACGCTAAAAGCCCAATAATCAAATAGAATAACAACAATTTATAGTTTACAAATGGTATACGTTCAATATTATGTGTATTCGTTTTATGTGAGTTCAAATTTTTTAAATAACTTTAAATATTTCTGTTTTTTTGTTGCAAATAAACCGATGATTCAACGGTTCCACCAGTAAAAACCTAAACCAACAACCTTACCGGTTTGATTAGCTGATCCGCGTTGCCTGCATGCTTTTTATTCTATGTTGAGTCTTCTCTCTAATTCTGCAGTACCAAGAATGATCAGGATGTCTGATGATTTGGTGCATTGTCACATACTACAAGCAATCCTATAATCTTGCATTAGAGACCCACAATCTTGCAACCTAAGTGATGGTTTAGTCCACTAAGTTGCTATTTGTGATCCCGCCACCCCCTAACTTGGGTCCTTTGGTGCAAATTAGTCCATAGCCAATGACAGATCGACATCTGGCGCCTTGCTGGCCGAAGTGGGCCCTTAATCTGTGGGCTCACATTTTTCAAAAAAAACCTTAGTCCTTAATCCTTTTCTCCCCTGTCTCTTCTCGTGACTGGATTGTTGAAATCCCTAGCCCCGTCCTCCTATCTCTCATTCCCCAATTAGTTGACGCGGCGGCAGAACGATAGCGAGGTGGACGGCCGGCGGCGGCGCGGGCAAAAGGGGCAGCGGAGGCTTGGGTGAAAGGAGCGGCGGAGACAACCCCACCTCCCTGGGCGGGGGAACCAGCCGCCGAAAGCTATGGCGTAGGTGGCGCCGGCTGGTTCCAGGACGGCGGCGGCTGCTACCTTGGGGGCGGCGTCTGCTGCCTGGGCGGCGGCGGCTGGTTCTTGGGCGGGAGGCCGTTGCAACCATGCGCCTCGGAAGAAAGGGCTGAGCAGCCACTGGTGTAGGGAGGCGGCTGGTTCCTCAGCGGCGGCGACAGGGCGACGGAGTCGGGTTCCTGGGTGGCAGCGATTGGAGCCGTGGTGGCTCTATCAGTGATGTACAAGGTGGCGACGGCTTCATCGGCAGCAGCAAGAACGTCCTAGTGCTAGTGTCATGTGATTCATGAGGCTGGACCACTTATTCCATTTACGTAGAACCAAGGCTTGATGTACTACAATTTGTGATTCATTAGGTTGCTAAAATCTGATTTTGCTGGGATGATGCCCTCCCTGAATTTGATTTTGTGCTAGGTTGCGCTCTTTTTAGAAGAACTAGGTTTCGCTCTTTCTTTTGTGAATGCAAAAAAGTTCTGTTGTAATTTGCTTTTCTTTGTTCATCATTTGTTTCAGGCCATGAAGAATAAGTTGGAGAGCAAGATTCAAGATTGTGAAGCAGAAATGCGAAGGAATTTGAAAGAAAATAGGGAAATGGATAGGATTCACAAGGAGGGTGTTGTGCAAGGAGACGATGTTAGCATTTAGAGCTGTATTGTATCTTGGCATGTTTGCCATTGCTTTTGTTGTCATTGTTAGCAAGTAGAGTAGGGTAAATGTGTCGTCATTGTGTAGATGTACTTGGCAAATTGGAATATTTTGAAGATGGATGAAATGAAAGTTAACTTGAAATATTTGCAACTGTTCCATTTCAGAAAATCATTACTACATCATTACAACATCTAGCTTTTTGTTGTACACATACATTTTTACAAAAAATCTGTACTGAACATGCTATCTTGATATTTTAAAAATCATCGGTACATAACTAGAACATTAGTACGACAGATTTTTAGAAACTGTTTTGTACTGGGCATGCTTGCTCTATTTTCTGTACACATATTTGTATACATACATCATTACTTAGCAAGCAACATCGAGATCTGGAATTATTATTCATCAATAGTATTGTAAATTTCTGTCATGCAAAAGAGGTTCACCCACGAACTCACAAACCAGTACTTAAAATTGTGAGACAAAAGGAAGTACATCATGCATTAGGAGCATTTTGAGACACATGCATCTCATCTGGTGCTGCATTGAGATCTGGAATTTCTCTATTCCTGTCATCTCCAAACAACAGGTAATGTGCACCTGTAGATGTGTGACCTGCTCCACCTGAAGATGTGTGACCTGGTCCACCTGAAGATGTGCCAGCTGCTGCACCTGTAGATCTGCCTCTGCGTGAAGATCTTGCTCTTCCCCTCCCTGCACCTGAAGATCTTCCTCTGCCCCTACCTTCACCTGAAGATCTTCCTCTGCCCCTACCTTCACCCGAAGATCCGGTATGATCTATGCGTCTTTTATTTCCTCTGTTAGCAGGTTGTGATCCTGCATCTGTTTTAGTTCTTCTTGTTGTTCTGCCTTTGTTCATCTCTGTATTAACAAATGGTTGGGGAATTGCAGCACCAGCAGCTGCAACAAAAGCTGACTGCTCTGGCAATGGACCGTGGAACCTTGGTGGAGCTTTGTAAGTTCTCTCCCTCCTAGCCATGTGTGAAATCATACTACCTGCTACTTGGCTTGGATCCATCCTATGGTTTTCCAAATGAGGAAATATGTTCTGCACATGTTTTAATTAACAGATATGACTAATGTATATTTATAGAAATGTGAAAATTTTGCATAAATGAGAAAATAGAAATAGTACCTGAAGAAATGTAGGATCATCATAATCTTCATCTTCTCTTTCGTCTCTTGCTCCGAGTTGAGCCTCCTGATACTTGTAGTGTCCTTTCCTGTTGTGATCAGGTTTGCCACAAATGGAGCAGTGCATTGTGACTCCATTTTTATTCAACACTCTCACACCACCTTTCACCTTCTCCTCTGGTGTCTTTTTCCTATTTTTTTTGGGCCTCCCCAATTGCTTAGTGAACACAGGAGGGTACACTTTATCCCCATCCATCTTCACCCAGAATTCTTGGTCTCTTAGAGGCATCAGGTTATATCCATATGCTTTCAAATATGTTTGCACAGTATAGCACTCATGGACCATTGTCTCTGGGTCAATTCTCTCCTCCCTCATACATGCAATTCCATGCCCACATGGTATTCCAGACAGCTGCCACCTCCTACAATCACATGTGTGCAAGGAAAGGTCCACATTGTAGCTATTGTTCCCAAACATAACCTTGAACAATTCTTGTCCTGCCCCAGCAACGTGACAATTAGCTGCATATTCAGTGTTTTTGTCCAGTTTCTTGAGGATCTTTGGACAAATTCTACTTCCTGCCCACTTTTCCACTGCTTCTCTTTGTTTGCTCTGCATTCTGTGCATCAGCTTATAGAAAATATTTTCTAACATTGATAGCACAACCATCTCTCTAGCATCCAAGATGTAGCTGTTAAAAAAAAGATATCAGTCGTGGTGTAACTGGAAAACAACATCACATATAACTGAATATTGCACTGGAAATTGCACCTGTTAAAAACTTCAGAATTATTGTTCAGTAATATATCACATTTACTGAATTCACTAAAAAAAGCTTTCACCCATGTCTTTGCATCTAATCTCTCAGTCCAGTGAAAAGCTTCAGAACTATGGGCATCCAGTCTCTCACAGTTTGCTCTCCACTTAACTGTGTTAGTAGATCTTGCGATGGCCCACAAATCTTGCTTCAACACTTCTCCTTTGTGCTTCTCGTGAAAGTTCTGATATATGTGCCTCACACAAAACATGTGCTCTGCATCTGCCCACACTTGCATGACTGCATTTATTAACCCCTGATCATGGCAAAGAAAACAATTAGTACCAACAAAAATTGATGCCACAACACATAATTAGTAAAATATCCATACCTTCTGCTTGTCACTCATGATTGTGAAAGGTGCAGTGTTTAGGATATTAAGATCATCTCTAAGAGTGGTAAGAAACCATACCCAAGAACTAGTACACTCAACCTCAACCCAACCCATGGCTATAGGATATATGCAGTCATTAGGATCTATGCCAACAGCAGTCAACAACACTCCTTTGTACTTTGTTTTCATATGACATCCATCAACAAATATAATAGGCCTGCAACCCTCCAGCCAACCTCTTTTACAAGCATCATACAACCAATAAAGTGATTTCAGACATTTTCTACCCATTGGATAGTCTTCGTCTGTCACAACTTGCGTGGACACTAGAAATGTGGATCCAGGGTTACATGTCCTTAATTCGTGCCCATAATCCCACAACTTACTAAATTGTTCATCCTCATCACCATGAATTATCTTTAAAGCTTGCTTCCTAGCCCTCGCTAACTTCCATCTATTGGGTGTAATATTAAATTCCTTTGTCGCCTTCCTTGAGAATGTTCCAAGTCCCATCTTTTGGTCATCTCTGAATTCATCAATGAAAAAACTTGTCAAGAAATTAGCAGTGAGCGCCTTCAACTTCCATGATTTCTGGCACTTGTGCACTCCAGCATAAGACTTAATGACAAATCCTCCTGTCCTATTATCCTTTCCAGCTTTAAGAAGCCATGGGCAACCTGGCTTACACACCACATCCAATCTCTTCGTTTCATTCTTAACCTTACATACCTGAACTCTGTTCCTTATTGAGTATGCAATCAAAGCTTTCCTAAGTTCCTTAACATCTGCAAACACCATCCCAACTTTAAATATTGGAGAATCCATGTCAACCTTTGCATTAAATGCACTAAACTTATACTTCAGCTTCTCTTCTTCTTCTCTTGACAATTCCAAGTCTTGATCTTCAAGCACATATTCAGGTTCAACATCAACCTCCTCAGGCTCATCTTCCTCAACATCAAAATCAATGTTTTCATCGAACAAATCATCATCCCCCTCATCAATACTAAAGTCACTATCACTAAAATCTGAATCTGTCACTTCACCTGTCGCCTGATGAGCATTTTCAGAAATATTTCCTATCTCTCTCTGCTGATTTAAAGGAGACATGGGCACTGAGCACTGAATTTCATAAATGACATCATTTCTGCAAACATGTATGAAGTTCGAATGGTCAATTATGATTACTAGCACCTTATGCTCTCCACTTGATCTAATCATGTGCTGCACATCATCATCTCCTTTAATTCGTACCAGCCCATCTGACATTACACACCCAGGCCTACACCAATAGATGTTGTGCTCCTCCACTGGATAGCTCAACCATTTCAAGTGCTCTTCAATAAATGAGTATGAGAAATTTGCAGCAGAGCAATAGTCCAGAATCTCCACAGTAGGGCTGACATACTCCAACTTGCTACTTGGTCCACAAAATATGCCATTGTGCTCAATTTCCAAACTGAAAAATGGAGATACCACTGCTTTTCCCATAGCTGCATCACAAACTGTAGGAAAATATACAAGGTAAATTCTCAGATTTAGCGCAATGAAGGTCTGGAGTACTAATAATATAATTATATTGTGTCAGCCATTCCTTCATAGATGTTCAAGTCTGAATATTTGTCTCAACTCTTTTGGTGAATATTGCCAGAATATTGCGTCGCTCTTGTATGTTAACTTAACATCATCTATTTTCTGGAACATTTTCACAATGTGTGTCAGTTTCAGAAAGACTGAGATATGACTCATCTTCATTTTGGTACTACTTCAAAGTTAGATGCACCAAAATGTATCTATGACTTCTGTACATTACAGTCACAGTACTGGATGGCTTATAGGTTACTTTGTCTACTTCTCCTCTTTCAGAACTAATTCAACACACTATATTATTCAGTCCAACACACTATATTATCAAATTTGAACTAAATCAACAATGGTACATGTCCAACAGTACGTAGACATACATACAAAAACCACAACTTATCTTTTTTGTCCCCAAAAACCACAACTTTATCACCAAAATATACTGTTTATCGCCCTAAAATCGTAATATCAACCAATAAATAACTAGAATAATCAAACCAGAAGCAAACTATTCAATTGGCACTGCAGCATCATACTAATGTACTTAAAGGCCTCAAACCGAGTGATCATCAATTTTTTGTAATCTGATCATCTAATGCCAAAGAAGATGCAAAAAAGATCAAACAAAAACAGAGTACATCGTTGCGTTTACCATATTCTGGAGGGTAACCGCCGGGATCGCGGACTAATCCCACGGACTCAGGCGGCTCCATGGAGGCAGATACCTCAGGGGACGTCGCTGCCATCGCAAAGAGCAGAACTAGCGGCGTCTCCCCTAGCAATCAGGAGCACGTACAGGGAGATTTGATCTAGTCCCTGTATCACGTAACTACCATGTACAGTCCCTATATCACGTAACTACCATGTACGCCTCAGCCTTGTACGGATATTATATTCACAGATAGGCTAAGAGTGTTTTTGAAATAATACCACTCCACGGGCTTGGCCCCGCTATGACCAGCGTGGCGCCACGTGTTGTTATCTGGTAGGCTATGGACTAAATAGCACCTGCTGGTGCAAGTTTGGGGGTGGTGTGGTCACAATTAGCAAGATTATGTACTAAACCATCACATCTGTTGCAACTTTGTGGGTCTCTAGTGCTCTTACCTCTTATTCTATGTTGAGTCTTCTCTCTAGTTCTGCAGTACCAAGAATGATCAGGATATCTGATGATTTGGTGCATTGTCACATACTACAAGCAATCCTATAATTCTTCGACGCCTTTACCTGGATCAATTTTTTCTTCATCCAGCCGCCATACCATGAACTCTTGGCCCTGCGGTCATTGTCTTTCACGATGCCCTATCGTTGTTCAAGTGTTCACATCGTGTTCACATCATAACAAAGCTTCACGAGAAATTACCAGGTGGCAGGCTGGTCAGCTATTCATACCTTGATATTATATAAGCAATCATTATTCATAAGCTTCACGAGAAATTAAACTACATTGCCCCTGCCCTATGTGCCACCAACACCGCTGCATTTTCTTATTGCAGTGAATGCATATTACACTACAGTTTTGTTTAAGTTTCAACTGTACCGAGAGAGAAACAAAGGAGACAGTCTCCTCCTCTCTTGATTGTGTCTTGATCGAGAGCACACGCAAAAAAACACGTAGATTTTGGTCGGCACCAAATATATAAGACGAGATCGTACAGAAAAAATCACATAACTCCTAAATGCCGATCCCTGCTGCTATCTATGTTATTAAGGTGCTGCGCTTTTTCCCCAGCCATCTTCACATTTCTGATGATCCGAAGTTGCAGCCAGCATGGGCTATTCCCAACTGGTCTCAGTCAGCTATTTTGGTTACAGTCTAATTTTCTGCACATGTTTTGGTGTGTTCAACTTCTAACTAAGAGATCAAAGATCCTATTTATGTAAACCTAATGAATAATTCAAACAGGTCAATAATTGAAACCAAAATGAAACTCCCCAAGCTCATCGAGTGCTTTAACATGACAAATTCTATCCCGATTGATCATTCAAAGTGAACGTTGAAACTCAGAAGTCTAGCAACAAATCATCTCACAGAAATAAGCTTCAGTCTGATCAGAATCTACGCGTGTAAAAACGACATATAATGTACTCCCTCCGATCCATAATAAGTGTCGTTCATCTAGTACAAAATTTGTACTAGCTTAGTATAAAATGAGCGACACTTTTTATGGATCGGAGGAAGTACAAAAGAAGAACATGCGTATAAAAGAGGCTTGTTTGTGTAAACTTCACTTCAGAAGTGCGAAGGTGCCAAGACTTTGCCCTGCGAGCCAGATATCATCACCGATCCGTCATCCGTCGCCTTCACGTAAGAACCAGGGCCTCCGATTCCCCTGACTTCATTCAGCCTTGATGCACACTTGGTATGATCCACGATGCCGCCGGCGCGCCGCGCTGAGCCATGTCAAGCTCGTTCAGCCGGCATGCAAGCTTCTTACAGGACTTGCTGGCCAGGTTGTAAGCCGATACACTGTATTTCACACTGCTGGAACGGCTGGCCACCTTGGTGTTCAATGAGTAGACTGTGTTGCTTTCAAGATTGGTGAACCCAGCCGTGTCCACAGCGAACCCGTGGAGAGAATCGACAAACAGCGCGCGCTCGCCGATGCTGCTGGTGAGGTCCTGCCATTCTGGGTTGGGGTTCCGGTGATTCAGGCAGAAGGCCTTGGAGAAGTCCACGTCGTCACCAAAGAGGCACAACCACTTGGACTTGGTGAGAACGAAGAGCTCCTCACCGGCCACCACTACGCGCGCCTCGATGGGGAGCTCGACATGGGGCGCCGGGATGACGGCCGTGACCGCGAGGGTGATGGAGTCGACGATGGTGGTGCGGCACACGTCCTCCTCGAAGACGAAGAAATCGCCCGTGGCGTAGTTGATGGTGCTCGCGTTGCAGTCGGCCATGGCGGGGATTGGGGTCCAGGAGTCGGCGACGAGGGGTTCGAGGGCGCAGACGAGGACGCCCTCGCCGCAGGACGCCATGACGCTGTGCGGGGACAGGTCCCAGGCCAGGTCATCCGTCTCCTTGAAGAAGGCCGGGAGTGGTGGGAGGGGGCGGGTGGAGCCGGTGAAGGGGTGGAGGAGGGACGCGCTGAGATCGGTTGGGTCGATGGCGAGGATCCAGCCGTGCGGGGACCCGTAGAGGCGGCGGCGGCGGCGGGGGTGGTAGGCGGCTGCCGTGGTGGGGTCGGGCAGGCGGATGTTGCGGTAGAGGCGGTCCTCCGAGGGGCAGAAGAAGAGCGGCGACGGGGAGGAGGGGAGGACGAGCCACGGGGACTGCGACGGAGGCGCGGCCGCGGCATCCACCCCTGCGTCTCGCCAGGTGGTGCAGACGGAGCGGAAGCGGGCGATGTCGGCGAGCTCCGTGAGGTCGCCGGAGACGGTGACGAGGAGATCCGTCGCGAAGTGCGACCAGCCGCGGAGGGCCATGGCGACGGCGATCTGGGACTGGAAATTGGAATTGGGCGTTTGCCTCTAGGTTGTGTGGGCTCGGTTGCGACGGAGAACAAGGACACCCGTTTGATCGATCTGATTTATTGGGATGGGAGATGCTCCATGGCGGTGGGGATGCCGTGCCCTGTTTTGGTTACGGGTCTCCATCAGCCGCACACGAGGCGTGGATCGTGTCGTGTGCCGCCCTTGGGGCTCGGCGTCCCCTTTTTTTTTCCTCCTAGCATCGCCATTTGTGTTTATTTTTCTTCCACGGGAGCGTCTCCTCCATACAACCATCCACCTAACCAACTCAACCACAGGCTGATTCGCGAGGAATTTCTTTTAAAAAAAATTCAACTTTATTGATTAATCAACAACATTATAGTGTATAATGTTTCCTGAATACAAATCAAAACAGAATTAAAAACACTAATACTAGGAGGATTCATAAAAGATTTAGCTATTCAAGCAACATCTACATTCAAATCAATGAAAAAATAGTGCGCTTCTTAAATAGCGTGACCCTCCAAAAAACGCTATGCACGCTATAGAGCGCTATTAGCGCTATTTTCCAAAATAGCGTTTGACAAAAATATATGATAAATCAGGATTTCAGTAGCTATATATACCATTCTCCAGCCAAACATCAACTAGAGGTAGTTAACATAGTACATAGCTCCATTATTATTACATAGTCGAAGTTTAACAAATATCAAATAGACATAGATATAGTCCAGAATTCAAATCACAAAAAAAAATAGGAACTAGGAAGTAGTTTAGTAGCATGAACAAGACAACAATTCAACAAGGAGCGAGCAAGCAACAACATAGCAGAACTTGCAGAAGTAGTAAATGAAAGGCATCATCATCAGAATCTAAAGAACTCACATGAACTCGAAAAATTCATGGAAGAGGAGTGGGGATTAGGGATTTAGGGCACTGGGCCAAAATGGGCAAAATATAGAATGGGCTATTGAAAAGTCATTTTGAAAAATAGCGTGCTATAGCGAAATAGTGAATAGCTTGCAATAGCGCGTCTTTAGCGCGTGTAGCACCATAGCGTGGCTGAAATGCATAGCGTAGCGTTCAGCTCCCAGATATGCTATATCGCCGCTATTAGCGTGAAATAGCGCACTATTTTTTTCGTTGATTCAAATGCAGACAAATGCACATAACATCACCAATAGAAAATCGTCGTTCGCGTATTTGACGTTAGCCATCGTAGAACCAATAGGAGAACGATCGACAATTGAAGAAATAATCCTTCGCACCACGAAGAGACAGTTGGAGGTGAAGATGACATCAGTTACTTGTTCATCACATGCCAAAAGAACAACACATAAAAGATGACATCAATTGCCTATTTTATACAAGATTTGTGATTATGTTTTACAAGAAAACATATAGAGTATGTTCGATGGGAGCATCTACAATAGAGACCTTCAAGTTTTTATAAGGCTCTTTCAGTAGATTTATTATTGAATTTTATAGGTGTGTTGAAATAGCAATATAGCATCATTAGTAATTTCATCATTAATACATTTTTGTGTGTAGGACCGATATGGCGATGAGCTAAAAATATTATTCTCTCTCTCTCTCCCTCCCTCGCATGGCTATGGTGATGGCGATGTGGAGCGACGGCATGTCGGGATGGCGGTGAGAGCAGGGCGGTAAAGCAGAAGGTTGGGCACGATGATGACGTGGTCGGTGAAGGCAGCACAACGGGTGGTTATCGATGGGGTCACGAGGTAGGCCACGACCGAACCTGGTGGTGACATGTGGGAGAGTCAAAGCCATGTAGTTGGTTCTCGTCGATATGATTGTGATTATAAGGAACATGCATCTTTCCCTCAGTATAGGAGACATTGATGTCTTATTTTTCATTAACAAAAATGTTGAAAAAGGAATCTAGTGAAGCGTGAGATTTTCATCTCAACTTGTAATACAAATATAATGAGAAATGCTATAATAGAATTACAAGCCTAAGACGAAACAACCAACCACTCAAAATTAACCACAACCAACGGTTACATGCCATAATTTTATAACAACGGTCACCAGATCATCTTTTTGATCTGAATTTTTAGACAACAAGCATTATAAAATTGTCGACCTTTCATTAGTTTTGAATTTTTCATTTGAGTTATAGAGGTACCTCCAACAATTTGAGTGCCAAAAACTGTTCTTTTTCCCAGATTTATGTCTTGTAATTGCATTTCCTTAACACTAGAGCACGTCTCGGGTTAACAAAACCAATGGCCCAAGCCGGAGGGAGGAACAAAGACGTGGACGTCGGCATCGTGCCACTGCCGGATGCACAGGCAGAGAGAAAGAGAGACATGGAAAAGGAAATCTGTAGAGAGAGAGAAAGAAAGTATGGAGGCGGCATGCATACAGGTTCGAGCGAGCACATCACCTCAGCCCGTCGCGTCGGACGCGACCCACGTAGGCAGGCCTTGTACCGGCGGTTAACTCTCCTACCAAGTCATGTCACGGCATGTGGCCTGATCACGCCTCCTCCTACTGCAAGCTTGTCCAGCCGTAGCCATCGGACCGGACCAACGACGACAGTCCCAGCTTGAGGCTCCGCTGACGCTGAAACTGAGAGGCAGACTGTTATGTCCTGTCAGTCCGGGTTAGTTCAATTTAAATCATGAAAGAATGTGACCAAAACAATAGTAAAAATGTTTAGAAAAATATATACGTTTGGTACGTATCGCATGCTGCCAGCTAAAGCATAAATTTTTATTCTGGCTCCTAAGCAAAAATAGGCTTAACGCTAGAGCACGTCTTCAGAGGAAAAAATTCTTCTTGCAAGATTACTGTTGCACCCTTTGCAAACTCTCAGGTCGCTGAAACAAGAGATCACATCTTCTTCCTATGCCCTTTTGAACATAATTATTGGACTTATCGCTGCCATTCTTGGGGTCCAGCCAACATGTGATTTCAAGCAGAAGTTGATCAAATCAAAAAATTGTTGAATGTTCCTTGGGCCCTAGAATTAATGATGCTAGTATGATGGGCTATTTGGCATACCAGGAATGACCTGATTTTCAAGAAAACGCATCCAAGCCTTTATGTATGCAGGGCAAAATTCAAGGAATAGATTATATGGCTTATACACAGAGCAAAGAGGAAACATTATGCATGGCTTAAGGTTTGGGTCGAAGCTTTCAGATGATTATGTTTGCAATATATTTTCATGTAATTATCTCTTTGTTGTTGTATTAGTTTTCTCTTCTTTGGATGTATAGCTTTATTTTTGTTTCTCCAAACTCTGCATTATTTATTAAAAAACAATAAAATACATACATACCAGAGTCATGTTGTTTCCCAAAAAAAAATTATCATATGGGCATGGCAATATCAAGCAACATTCTTGGCAAATTTAGCATAACAACATGGCAAAGTAATATTAAAACTAATAGAATGGACGACAAATAAATACCTAAAGTGATGTTGACTATGGGATCCAATAGGCATTTTAATATATGTAATATTGATGGAAAATGCGACATAACATGATGACATATGTAAGTGCAAAAATAAATAAAAACATGGCAAGTATACACAAAAATCTCCTGAATACGTGTAAGAGGTAACTGAATGATCAAAGTTTCTCATCAATCCTTTGCATACCGAATACAATCCCCTCGCCATATTTTCCCCTGACAAGCATCTGACCAAACACTAACCCCTACCTGATAGAAACACAATGACATGAACCATGAAACTGCAAAAATCAAGAGGATCTACTCTAACATCACTTCCACAATCCATGCCCTCAAGATCTCTAGGAGCAAACAATCAAAGGAAGACCCTTTCACACAGATTCTACACCCTACTGTGAGGACTACATCGTGGAATCGACTCCCGCGGTACTAAACAGAGCAGAGTGTTGTCCCTAAATTGATGTCGGTGGCATAGAATAAAGCACAACAGCAATGACGGAGATCGACTACAACAGTAACTGATGATGCCGCATTCGTCGGTGACCGAAATCACCACCTCTCAGGAAATCCTCGATCGTTTGCGCTGGATCGGAGGAGAGAGGAGTGAGAGAAATAGAGAGAGGGTGAGAGAGATGCCTCAGTGCATTAATGAGAGAGAAAGATAGATAGATCATTGCATTTTGCTCTAGTCACGTTCCTTACATGTTGACACGACTTACGTGACGGTGAATCTCAGTTTAAAGATTAGAGGAGGAATGTCGAGTGTTGAGATCGTGTTGCACTGGATGATAGGTTTTAACACGATTGCGTTGTACACTTTGGGTACTTAGAATGGTACTCCCTCCGTGTTCTTACAGTTCAATTAAACTGCAAAAGTGTCTTAAATTTTGGTATAGAGGTAGTACTACATTGGAAGAAAATACAGGTTGTTTTCATAAGAGAAACGCAAGGTGATTTTGAGAAAAAAAAGTCCATTTTAAACCTTGAACTTGTAGAGGTTCGACGAATCAAATCCCAGTAGTTCGTACCCTGAACTATAGAATCCCGGTCTAAATTTAACCTTATACCTGTTTGGCGCACCGGGAACGAAAGATCCAGGCCAGGATTGTCTGGTTGGCGAACCGGGCCGGCCCATTAGCAATGTTGCTCGCGCTTTGTTTTTTTCTTTTCTTTCCTTTTTATTTTTTTTTGTTTTATTCAAATTCCTTTTCTTTATACAATTTTCAAAAACGTATTAAAATCTGTTAACATATTTACTAAATATTTTGCACTTTAAAAATGCATTCAAAATAAAAACATTTTAATGTATTTAAACTCATTTTAAAGTACAGAATTTTTTATGTATATGCGAACATTTTAAAATGTTGAAATATTATTATATGTAGCGTGCGTGCTAAACCGGTAGCTTACTTGAAGTATTAATGTTGGGAATATAACGTATAGCTAAACCGCATTCTGCACTAGGGGTAGGACTGGCGCCTACTACATAGTCAAAAATGTCTGTTTAGGGGTAGGACGGTCAAAATTGTTGTCCAAGGTGGAACAAAATTCTTGTGTCCTCCTATATAAACGTGCATGCTATCCACTATGAATAGACAATCGCAAACACAAACAAGAATACCCGGTCGGTGCAAGGTAGAGCGGGAGAGAGACAAAATTTGGCAGTGATCGAGCGATCATGGCGTGGAGGGAGAGCGACTTGGACCTCTTGCTGATCCCGCTGGGGCTCCTCGTCCCCGTCGTCTACCACATGTGGCTGTGGCGCGCCACCCGGCGCCGCCCGCTCTCCTCCACCATGGGAATCAACGCCGCCGCCCGCCGCCTCTAGGTGTTGCATGATGGACGACAACGACAAGAAGGCGGTGCTGGTGGTGCAGTCCATCCGGAACGTGCTCATGGGATCCACGCTGGTAGCCACGGCGTCCGTCCTCTTCAGCACCGGCGTGGCCGCCGTGCTGAGCAGCACCTACGCCATCAAGCAGCCCATCAGCGACACCGCGTTGGGCGCGCACGGCGAGTACGTGACGGCGCTCAAGTTCGTGGCCCTCCTCGCCGCCTTCCTCCTCTCCTTCCTTTGCCACACCCTCGCCATCTGCTCCCTGAACCAGGCCACCTTCCTCATCAACGCCCTCTCCGAGCTCTTGGTCCTCCCCTCCGGTGGCAGCGCCGAGGGCCAGCGCCTGCCGGTGACCAAGGACTACATCGTCGAGGTCCTGGACAGAGGGTTCATGCTCAACTTCGTGGGAAACAGGCTCTTCTACGGCGGAATTCCTCTCGTGCTCTGGAATCTTTGGCCCGGTGCTGGCGTGCCTGTCCTCCATGCTCATCATCCCGATACTGTACAACGTGGATACGGTGTACATCCAGACACCCAAAGGCACCGAGGTCAATGGCAAAGTAGAGATCTCGGCTCATGACAGTGATGACAGCATGCAAGTTTGAGCTCAGTTTTTTTTGGACTATTAATTTGTTTATTCAGACTAATTTTTTTGTTGATAACACAAGATATGGAGCAACAAGGATGAAGATTTTTCATGTAGTATTCTGAAATTTAAGAGAGAAAAATAGGCACAGAGAAAAGGCTAATGGCAAAGTACAGGTGTCGACTCATGACAGTGATGACAGCATGCAAGTTTTATCTCAATTTCATTTTGGACTATTAATTTGTTTTTTCATTACTATTTTTTTTTGTGGGTAACTGTTTTGTTGATAACATAAGATATGGAAGAACAAGGATGAAGATTTTTCCTTTACTATTCTAAAATTCAAAAATAATTGGGCACAAAGAAATTGCTAATTAAGACCAAAGTTGTTTAAACGCACATAAACATAAACACACAACTTTGATGGCACATATTCAAATGATAAACATGTCCCCAGTTTCATGTAGCAGATACGACGAGGAATTGCTTTTATTCTAGAGTATAAACATAAACACACATTTTTTCGATAACTTTTTTTAAAAGGGAAATATATTAATATTATGAAGATACCAATTACATTCAGCCTTTGTACCAACAAGATGTCGCAAGACATCCAGGATACACGCAGCCAAAAGAGCGAAATAAAAAGAAAGAAAAAACAAAGATCCCTGCATAGCGATCAACTCCTCTCAGTAGTAGCACACCAACCACCGCCAAATACAACACTCAGAAAACAAAAAAAGTCTCCAAAAGCAACGCCTTCAGAAAGAAACAGTGCACAAGCGCCGTCGTTGCCCAATCCAAGATCTCAGGTTTTCACCATGGAGGAAGTTCGAGCTCTCAAATCAATCCTTCAACAAGGTCATTGTTAGGCACAACCAATGAAGGTCCGACCTTAGTCTTTCACCTTGAAAGTCTCGACTCGGCACCCGAAGAGCACCACCAATAATGAAATCCTTCAGTGCTGCCGCCCCCACATAACAGTGCTGCTTCTGAGAGTTATCGAGCACCTGACTGACTCCATCTCAACCAAGGCCTCGTTTGACTAACTTATCCTCCGATCTCGGCCACCATGACCTTCTCCACTACTGTCTATTCCATGGAATTGATAGGCCGACATGTCCCATGATGTCAACAACCTATGGAGCTTCGCGCTGCGCCCTCCCTCGGAACCTTGTAGGCTGGTCTTGACGCACACGACCGAATTCTGTCTGAACTAGATCTTCTGGGAAAGATCACCGTCAGCAGTTTCGGAACCCGTCAATGGCCAGATCGAGGAGGACTGATCTTGCAAAACGATATCGTGATGCGATAGGAGCACTTGGACCTCCACCTTTATCCACGGTAGCAGACCCCCACGTCGCCCCGATCCAATCCGCCGTCGTCAAGCCGTCCGCCGTCGTCAAGCCTGCGATGCGGATCCGGGCGAGAATTCAGATCCACGACCGCCGCCTGCGGACGGTGACACCCAGATCCATCTCCCAAAATACGCACGTCGCCGCTCCATGTTCGTCGGATGTGATCCGCTCCGCACGAAGCCGCGGCGCTCGTGAGCTGTAACACCCTCAATTTTCTGTAACAGTAATCATCATCACTGTTGACCATCACTGTTTGTTAATCACTGTTATCTCCTGTCCTTAATCAAACTTGGCTTCTGCTCTTTTCAAACCATGCTGGTTGGTAATCAAAACCCAAAGCACAATGCATCTTGCTCATCAAGAAACCAAACCCTAGTTGAAACTACTTTAAATGGAAAATAAAACAAAAGTGCTCAAATAAAGTTGTTCCAAAAATCATGGAACTATTTTTGTAAATTGCCTAAAAACATTATAATCATGTTGGACCAACTTTGGTAATTTTTGGAGTTGCAGAAAATTCCAAACAATCCAAACAGTAGGTTAAAACCCTTACTTTGGGAATTTAATATTTAAAATAAATATCTAATGAATTTCTTTTGCTGTAAAAACTTTTGTGGCACCTTAGTAATATGTAACCCTAATTTACAAACACCAATAACCTTTTACAAAAATGCTAGGGTTAATAAATCAATTACAGAAGGAAATAGAACAAACAGGAAAACAAAAAAAAATATAAAAAGGCTTAAAGCTCGCCTGGGGCGAGGCCCACCTCCCCCTTGTCTTCTTCCTCCCCCACCTGCTCCCACCTGCCCCGTACGGTGGCCGCCGTGGGCACGCCGCTGCCAGCCCGGACCCGCCTCCACCTGCTCCCTCCCGGCGACGACGCGATAAGGGCGACGCCCCCTCCCTCCTGGACACCCCCGCATCTCCATTCCCCTCCTCCTCGCCTCCCACGCCTCGGGGAAAATCCTCCCGAGCCGCCGCTGTTCACTGTCGTGGCCACCCGCGGCCACTCGACGAACTAGCCCACTGCACCTTGCCCACTGGACTCGTCGTCGTCGACTACCCCAAGCTGCCGGAGGAATCGAGCCGGGAGCCCTCCCTCGCCTCGCCCTCGTCTTCGTTCCCCGCTCCGGCGGCCGCGACCTCGACGTCGATTCCGGCCACCTCGCACCTCCGTCGAGCTCGCTGCCAGCCTCAACACGTTCCTGGTGAGCACCCCTACCACCGGCAACGCCCCGTTCCCCCTCCCGTTCGCAGTAGCCTCCCGCGCCATTGGAGCCGAGCACGTCTCCGCCGAGGAAGGACGTGCGCTCGCTCCATAGAGCTTCAGCTCACGCCGCCTGCGCCACTGTGTTCCTGGTAGAGCATAGGTTCGGTTGTGATGAGTTGCGCGCTAGGTTTCACCCCGTACCCCCGACTGCCATTTGACCCTAGCGATGCCTCCGCCATTGTTGACGGCGAGCTCCACTCCGGCCACCCCCGACGTCGCCACCGCCTGGAATCGACGCAGCGCTGCCTTCCGGTTCGAATGCACCAAATCCCGTGGCGAACGGTGCCCCCTAGCCCATTTCCGACGCCCTCCCGTGGCCTCCGCCGTGCTGGGCACGTCGGCGTCTCGCCGCCGGTGCCCTCCCTGACGTGGCACACCTGGGGGCACCCCTGGGTCACTGCCAGTGGGCCCCTTGGTCCCAGTTGACTGGGTTGACCAGTCAACTGTGCTGACTGGGCAACCCTAGTCACTGACAGGTGGGTCCCCTCTAATTAATTAACTTAATGTTTAGGTTAATCTAATAATTAAAATTGAGTCACTGACAGGTGGGTCCAGAGGCCTTTTCTGATTTAATTAAATGTTTTATAAATAACAAAGGCTGACATGTGGGTCCCACATGTCAGCACTGTTCTGGATAATGTTGTGGATAATGTTTTGGATAATGTTTAATAAATAATAAAAGAAATCCAGGAAATCATTTAAAATTGATTTAAACTTTGAAATTCAATAACTTTTAAACCGTAACTCGGATTCAAAAACTTTATACATGAAAGTTGATCAGAAAAATATAACGAATACAAATACGCTATCCGTATGTCTATCACACCCCTCTAACACAACGAACATCGAACATTCCCCCTCCGGACCGACTGTCCGATAAATTGTCCGGTACTGTTAGAGTGCCCGGATGAATTTATTCCGAACACGAATGTTTCACGGAATAGATCAAATAGCACGGATACACCCCCTTATGTTGTTCCGGTAACCACGACACCTCCGGCTCGATCCTTCCCCCTCCGGACACCCTGTCCGGTAAACACCCGGAGCCGGTAGTTCATCCCCGGATGAATTTCCGTTCCGAGCAATGTGCATTGCACTGCGTTAGAACACCGTTAACATTTCATCTGTCATGTCATGCATCTGTTTGTATATGCTTGCTGTGTATTTACTGTTTCTTCCCCCCTTAATCTCCGGTAGACCCCGCTGCTGCCGTCGACTACACCGCTGCTGAGTACGACTACGTCGTCGACGACCCTACTACTACCGTCGAGCTTGCAGGCAAGCAGAGCCATTCTCTTCCCCAGATATCGCCTATCTTTCCGTACATTTCTTGCACTAGGCATTGTTACCGCTGCTTCTACGATTACAATCCTATTCAACTGCATAGCCTGATTTTTGTCGCCCCTTGATGTGCCTTCCTTTATCCTATGCTGCCTACTATTATTATTATGCATTATTCAGCAGTGAGCCCTGCGCATTGTTAGCTAGGATTAGATAGAGGGCCGTGATCACTCAGGGGAGTGAACGCGGATACAAATATTATAACTGCACAGGTACGGTACAATGCAGACACCGTCTAAGGCCCCTATCTGGGTTATGCCTAGTCACCTCAAGTGTGAGCTATCAAGGAGTAATCCTTGAACTCCACTCGAGGCTGACTTTGTCTTGCCGCCATAGGGTCCTGTAAATGGTTGTCCTTCAGGTAAGAAGTCGGGCGACCCAACGGTGCCCGCGAGAGGTATTGCGACGGGACGACAGGGAGGGTACGACCAGTGTACCGGTGTGCTTGGCCCCTGATCGTTGGCCGCGAGAGTTACCAACCCACGAAAGTCGAGCTCCTCCAGGAGCACACGCGAGACAAGGTAAGGAGACGGTTCACCTTGTTGGTAACCGCAGTGACTTGGTGGGACGACGGGGCAGGCACCGATGTACTGGTGGTCCTGGCTGCTGTCGTTGTCCGCGGGTCAGTTAAGTCGAGGCAACGATAACGGTTGTCACGCAGGTTAATTAAAATGCTAAATGGTTCAGTGAATGTCTTGAGTTGGCTATATGCCATGTACCCACTACCTACCCGTGGGAATTACGAGTTTATGGGCTCCTCTGCTTTGTAGTGTCGTCCGAGGATTCTTCAGACGTCAGCAATACCGCGGGCTGATTGCCGGGAAGTGCGGTGTCTTCTTTGGCTCGAGCTGTGTTGTTTTTGTTACGACTTCCCGGCCACCCACGCACCGTGCAGGAGTACGTCAGGGTTGGGGTCCAAGGCCCTGAGTACTTAGGATTTAGACCGGCGGATGGCCTCTCTGTTGAGTTTGAAAGATGGGCTATGAAGTGTCGGATAGCCTCGGTGGAGCGTTCCCTAACAAGGTTCCCGCCACCCTGGAGATCCGTGCGTGTAGCATAACACAAGTGCACCCCTGCATGGAAGATTAATCTATTCGAATAGCCGTGTCCACGGTAACAGGACGCTTTATGCTGAAGCTGGATCTTACCACTAGAAACTATTATTATTAAATTGTATGGTTCCGGGTTTTCTTCCTCGCGGGGATGTCGAGGAGGTGAACTCGGAGGCATTGTTAATTATTACAACTTATTATTATACAATGCTGCAGCAACTTCTGCTGCATTGTTACTTTATGCTTTATATAAACTGTTGGCTGATTCTTACCTCATGCTGCAAGACATCGTCGGAAGATGCTAGTCTTCGTTAGGCCTAGCTTCTTACCCTTGCTCTGGATTTCTGTCTTTCAGTCCACTATATACAGCCTCTTCTTTCCGTTGATACAATGCATAATGCTTAGTAGCGGACGTAAGACTCGCGGGTATACTAGATACTCACCTGCTTTATTTCCTTTACTGTTTTGCCTGATCGGCCGCTGCAGCCGACGTTGGAGCCCAGGAGCAGGAGTACCCCGGAGGCGCCTACTACGACGTCGAGTTCCCCATTGACCAGGAGTAGCTTGGAGGTTCCCAGGCAGGAGGCCTCGCCTTTTCGATCTGTACCTCTGATGTGATTTGTGCTAGCCTTCTTAAGGAAAAAAAAACTTGACTAACTATGTCTGTACTCAGATATTATGGCTTGTATGACTTATGTATTCGGGTCCGCGTGACCCCCTCTATTGTAACATATTTGTTTATCCTTTTGTGTTTAGTGTTGTGCTGTGATATTATCTCCGTGGCACCCTGATCTCAGCCGTGTACCCTGCGTGTATGATTACTATACACGGATTGATTTTAGGGGCGTCACAAGTTGGTATCAGAGCCGACTGCCTATAGGAAGCCACCCCACCACTACCTGGTCGAAGTTGAGTCTAGACTTAAAAAAAACTATTTTGCTAACTTAACATTTGGCTTACGGGCCCACATCGATGTCACTACGTGTGATATCTATGGTATTAGGATCCTTTTCTTCTTACCTATGCTCTGGGAATCTGCTCTCTTATCCTTGCTGGTAAGTTTTACAAAAGCTGACATTACGATCACGTTCTTTTGATTCCACCCGGCGTTTTTGGTGCTTCCCCCCATTGATTGAGTCGTGTCGCAGGCGTCGTACGCCAGATCCCAGACCGCGGATCCCATTCTCATTCTGGGCAGGCCGCGCGTTCTCTGGCATCAACTCCTGTGGCCAACAGTTTTTTTGCGGCGTGATTGACATAGTGGAATCTATGTCGCGTCGTGTAATCCTTACCGCGGTCTGCGCGCCGCCTAGAGAGTCCTTTTTCCTTAATTTCTACGACGTTACGCTGCCCGATTTTCGATTGATTCTGTGTGCGCATGTGTATGTCTTATATGACTACTCCTTTATATATCTGCGCCTCCTTTTCGTTGTCGTTTTACTTCAGGCTTGATTCCGGTATCTCGCTAAATTTTCATCGCTGAAATAGTCCTGTTAAATTCTAGCAGGATGGCTGGTCGTGGTGGTCGTGGTCGTGGTCGTGCTGCCAACGACCCACCTCCACCGCCAGATTACATGGCCGCGATGATGCAGCAGTTCGACATGAACCGTCAGTTCATGCAGAACATCATGGCTCAGTTCCCCCAGCCGAATCAGAATGGGCACCACCATCAGCATGCCACCGTGACTCTGCACGACTTCACCCGCCTCAACCCCACTATGTTCCGCAACACTGTTCAGCCGCTGGATGCTGATGACTGGCTTCGCGACATCACTCACGAGCTGGAGTCTGCTAATGTCGATCCAGCCGACTATGTGAACTTTGCGTCTTATCATCTGAAAGGCGCCGCTGCTCAGTGGTGGAGCACCCACAAGCGTTCCCTGCCAGTCGAAGAAGTCATCACTTGGGATGAATTTCAGTCTGCTTTCCGCGCCCGCTACATTCCTCAGGGGATCATGGATCGTAAGGCGGAAGAATTCCGTAACCTCACTCAGGGCGACATGACCGTTGAAGCCTATCAGCGCGAGTTCCTCAACCTCTCTCGCTATGCGGAAGGAGAGATCACCACCGATGCTCGCAGGCAGCAGAAGTTCCGTCGTGGCCTCAACCCGGACCTCAGGCTCGCTCTTGTCGTCCATGATTTCGCCAACTTCGCCACCATGGTGAACAAGGCTATCACCGTCGAGACTGCCCAGATGGAGCACAAGAACTCTCTGAAGCGTTATCGTGACGTTGGCTCATCTTCGGGCGCAACGCAGAAGCGTCGTATCTGGCTCCCTACCAGTGTGACCCATTCAGCTGTCCCTGCTCCAAGGCCGTCTTATGCTGCACCCCGTCTGCCTCCGCCACCGCAATTGCCAAGAGCTCTGCCTGCACCACCCAATGCTACCCCACTTCGTCCTCAGGATGGACTATGCTTCATGTGCCGCCAACCTGGGCATTTTTCCAGAGAGTGCCCCCAGAAACAGAAGCAACTGGTAGTTCACCCCGCTGGCCGTGGAAATGGTCGTGGCAACAACAGGACCCCCAACTATAATACTGGGTCTGCTGCTCATGCTCGTGGACATGCTTACAACATTAATGTGGAAGCAGCTCAGGAACAACCCGCTACTGTGATGGGTACCCTTCTCGTTAATTCCGCACCTGCTACTGTTTTATTTGATTCAGGAGCATCGCATTCATTCATGTCGGAAGCATTTGCGTTATCGCGTAACATTACATTTGAGAAGATGAACCCACCGATGGTTGTCCGCACCCCTGGAGGCCGTTGCCAAACCTCCATGATGGTACGCGATGTCACCATTGACGTCGAAGGGATTATATTCCTTGTGTCCCCCATTGTCCTGAAAACCTCCACCATAGACCTAATTCTAGGCATGGATTGGTTGAGAGTTCACGATGCCGCACTCTATTGTGGCACCAAGTCTGTCCAACTTTTTCACCCCTCCGGCGAGATTGTTAACCACACCACCCGAGTTACCCGTAATGTTGAAACACAGATATTTATGATGAATGCTTTAAATGCCGCCCCCTCGAAGGCATCGAAAACGTTCCAGTCGTTCGCGAATTTCCCGACGTTTTCCCAGTAGAACTGCCGGGAATACCCCCGATCAGAGAAGTTGAATTTGTCATCGACTTGAAGCCCGGCACCACCCCTATTGCCAAGCGTCCTTACAAGATGCCGCCACATGAACTCCTTGAACTTAAGGAGGAAATCGACAAGGCACTTCAGAAAGGATTCATTCGCCCCAGTTCCTCAGCTTGGGGAGCACCTTCGCTTTTTGTCAAGAAGAGCGATGGGACAAACCGATTGGTCCAAGATTATCGGCCCATTAACCAAGCCACCATCCAGAACAAATACCCACTTCCCCGGATCAATGATCTATATGATCAACTTGCCGGATCCAAGGTGTTTTCTAAACTCGACTTGAGGTTGGGTTACCACCAAATCCGAGTCCGTGATGAGGACATTCTGAAGACTGCCTTCATTACTCGCTATGGTTCATACGAGTACACTGTCATGTCCTTTGGCTTAACCAATGCTCCAGCCACCTTCTCCAGATTGATGAATTATATTTTCATGGAGTACCTCGACCAGTTCGTCGTGGTTTATCTGGATGATATATTGATATATTCCAAGAATGAAGAAGAACACGCTGAACATCTTCGTCTTATACTGGAGAAGCTTCGAGAACACAAACTCTACGCTAAGTATTCTAAGTGTGAGTTCTGGCTTCCCGAAGTAACCTACCTTGGGCATGTGATTTCCAAGGATGGCATTGCCGTCACCCCAGAACGTATCCAGGCTATTCTTGACTGGACTCCTCCCAAGACCGTCAAGCAAGTCCGCAGTTTTCTCGGGCTCGCTAGCTATTGCCGCCGTTTCGTCGAGAATTTCTCCAAGATTGCCAGGCCTCTGACTAATCTGCTTCACAAAGGCGTCAAGTTTGAGTGGACAGATAAATGCCAAGAAAGTTTTCAAGCACTCAAGGACAAGCTAACTTCTCCCCCGGTGCTCGCTCCCCCTGATACTCAGAAGGACTTCGTGATATATTGCGACGCGTCTCGTCAAGGATTAGGCTGTGTCCTATTGCAAGAGCGCAAGGTGATTGCTTATGGCTCTCGACAGTTGCGTGCTCACGAAGACAAATACCCAACACACGATCTCGAATTGGCAGCAGTAATTTATGCATTGAAGTTGTGGCGACATTACCTCGTTGGTAACCGTTGCGAGATCTACACCGACCACCAAAGCCTGAAATACATGTTTACTCAGCCCGACCTGAATCTCCGCCAACAAAGATAGCTCGAGACAATAGCCGATTTCAACATGGATATTCATTACACCCCTGGCAAGGCTAATGTGATGGCCGATGCTTTGAGCCGTAAAGCTTACTGTAGTGAACTTGAAGTTCAAGTACAACAACCACTTCTGTATGAAGAGTTTCAAAAGTTGAACCTCGAGATTGTTCCTCAAGGTTATGCAAATAACCTGGTTATCGAACCGGATCTCGTCAGATCCGTCAAGGGTATACAGTTTTATGATGATTTCGTACACAAGATTAAGCGCGATATCACTAATGGGAGACCCTCACCCTTCACCGTTGATAGCAAAGGTGCGGCGTACTACCAGAACCGTTTAGTGGTTACTCACAGCAAGGGCAGGCATGAGAACCTGGATATGACCCCGAAGGTCATGAGAGCGGCTCACGATACCCCGTTGTCCATTCATCCTGGAAGCACCAAGATGTACCAAGACATTCGTCAGCAATTCTGGTGGCCTAACATGAAGCAAGACATTGCCCGATATGTTTCTGAATGTGATGTTTGCCGTCGCATCAAGGCAGAACATCAAAGACCTTCTGGAACTCTACAACCACTCTCTATTCCTGAATGGAAGTGGGACAAGATCGAGATGGACTTCGTCACCGGTTTTCCCCGATCACAGAAGGGTCATGATGCCATCTTTGTCGTCATCGACCGATTCTCCAAGGTTGCCCACTTTCTGCCAGTCAAGGAGACGATCTCTGCTAGTCAGTTAGCAGACTTGTATGTTTCCAGGATTGTGTCCCTCCATGGTATTCCGCTGGAGATCAGTTCGGACCGTGGCAGCATCTTCACCTCAAGATTTTGGGATAGTTTCCAAGAAGCTATGGGAACTCATCTAAATTTCAGCACCGCTTATCACCCCCAGCCGCAAGGACAGGTCGAACGAGTCAACCAAGTGCTTGAAGATATGCTCCGAGC
Organism: Bromus sterilis; assembly: GCA_950022295.1. NCBI lineage: Eukaryota > Viridiplantae > Streptophyta > Magnoliopsida > Poales > Poaceae > Bromus > Bromus sterilis. The sequence goes on from OX465599.1 coordinate 88,456,382, forward strand.
TTGTGTCATCTCATTCGGTAAGAAATGGGAGGAATCTCTTCCATTTGCTGAATTTTCGTACAACAATAGCTACCAAGCCAGTCTGAAGATGGCACCCTTTGAAGTCCTCTATGGACGTAAGTGTCGAACCCCTCTGAATTGGTCAGAAACTGGAGAACGAACTCTCATTGGTCCGGACGTTATTCAGCATGCCGAAGATCAGGTTCGCGTTATCCGTGAACACCTGAAAGCTGCCCAGTCCCGTCAGAAGAGCAACTATGATCGCAAGCACAAGGAAATGGAGTATCAACCTGGTGAATACGCTTACCTCCGTGTCACTCCCATGAGGGGCACTCATCGTTTCGGTATCAAGGGCAAGTTGGCTCCTCGCTACATTGGCCCGTTCCGTATCCTTTCCAGGAGTGGACCCGTGGCATACCGGTTGGAATTGCCGCCGAACCTCTCCCAAGTCCACGATGTCTTCCACGTGTCGCAACTCCGTCGCTGCTTCAAGGATCCTATCCGCGAAGTGGAGCATGATATGATCGAGCTGCAACAAGACTTGACTTATCAGGAACATCCGAGCCGCATTCTCGATCAGTCTGAGCGTCGAACTCGCAACAAGACCGTCAAGTTCCTCAAGGTCCAGTGGTCGAATCATTCTAAAGATGAAGCCACTTGGGAACGCGAAGATCGCCTACGCGATGAATACCCCGATATTTTCCTCGCTACCACTTAAATTCTCGGGACGAGAATTCTTGTAGTGGGGGAGATTTGTAACACCCTCAGTTTTCTGTAACAGTAATCTCATCACTGTTGACCATCACTGTTTGTTAATCACTGTTATCCCCTGTCCTTAATCAAACTTGGCTTCTGCTCTTTTCAAACCATGCTGGTTGGTAATCAAAACCCAAAGCACAATGCATCTTGCTCATCAAGAAACCAAACCCTAGTTGAAACTACTTTAAATGGAAAATAAAACAAAAGTGCTCAAATAAAGTTGTTCCAAAAATCATGGAACTATTTTTGTAAATTGCCTAAAAACATTATAATCATGTTGGACCAACTTTGGTAATTTTTGGAGTTGCAGAAAATTCCAAACAATTCAAACAGTAGGTTAAAACCCTTACTTTGGGCATTTAATATTTAAAATAAATATCTAATGAATTTCTTTTGCTGTAAAAACTTTTGTGGCACCTTAGTAATATGTAACCCTAATTTACAAACACCAATAACCTTTTACAAAAATGCTAGGGTTAATAAATCAATTACAGAAGGAAATAGAACAAACAGGAAAACAAAACAAAATATAAAAAGGCTTAAAGCTCGCCTGGGGCGAGGCCCACCTCCCCCTTGTCTTCTTCCTCCCCCACCTGCTCCCACCTGCCCCGTACGGTGGCCGCCGTGGGCACGCCGCTGCCAGCCCGGACCCGCCTCCACCTGCTCCCTCCCGGCGACGACGCGATAAGGGCGACGCCCCCTCCCTCCTGGACACCCCCGCATCTCCATTCCCCTCCTCCTCGCCTCCCACGCCTCGGGGAAAATCCTCCCGAGCCGCCGCCGTTCACTGTCGTGGCCACCCGCGGCCACTCGACGAACTAGCCCACTGCACCTTGCCCACTTGACTCGTCGTCGTCGACTACCCCAAGCTGCCGGAGGAATCGAGTCGGGAGCCCTCCCTCGCCTCGCCCTCGTCTTCGTTCCCCGCTCCGGCCGCCGCGACCTCGACGTCGATTCCGGCCACCTCGCACCTCCGTCGAGCTCGCTGCCAGCCTCAACACGTTCCTGGTGAGCACCCCTACCACCGGCAACGCCCCGTTCCCCATCCCGTTCGCAGTAGCCTCCCGTGCCATTGGAGCCGAGCACGTCTCCGCCGAGGAAGGACGTGCGCTCGCTCCAGTGAGCTTCAGCTCACGCCGCCTCCGCCACTGTGTTCCTGTTAGAGCATAGGTTCGGTTGTGATGAGTTGCGCGCTAGGTTTCACCCTGTACCCCCGACTGCCATTTGACCCGAGCGATGCCTCCGCCATTGTCGACGGCGAGCTCCACTCCGGCCACCCCCGACGTCGCCACCGCCTGGAATCGACGCAGCGCTGCCTTCCGGTTCGAATGCACCAAATCCCGTGGCGAACGGTGCCCCCTAGCCCATTTCCGACGCCCTCCCGCGGCCTCCGCCGTGCTGGGCACGCCGGCGTCTCGCCGCCGGTGCCCTCCCTGACGTGGCACACCTGGGGGCACCCCTGGGTCACTGCCAGTGGGCCCCTTGGTCCCAGTTGACTGGGTTGACCAGTCAACTGTGCTGACTGGGCAACCCTAGTCACTGACAGGTGGGTCCCCTCTAATTAATTAACTTAATGTTTAGGTTAATCTAATAATTAAAATTGAGTCACTGACAGGTGGGTCCAGAGGCATTTTCTGATTTAATTAAATGTTTTATAAATAACAGAGGCTGACATGTGGGTCCCACATGTCAGCACTGTTCTGGATAATGTTGTGGATAATGTTTTGGATAATGTTTAATAAATAATAAAAGAAATCCAGGAAATCATTTAAAATTGATTTAAACTTTGAAATTCAATAACTTTTAAACCGTAACTCGGATTCAAAAACTTTATACATGAAAGTTGATCAGAAAAATATAACGAATACAAATACGCTATCCGTATGTCTATCACACCCCTCTAACACAACGAACATCGAACATTCCCCCTCCGGACCGACTGTCCGATAAATTGTCCGGTACTGTTAGAGTGCCCGGATGAATTTATTCCGAACACGAATGTTTCACGGAATAGATCAAATCGCACGGATACACCCCCCTTATGTTGTTCCGGTAACCACGACACCTCCGGCTCGATCCTTCCCCCTCCGGACACCCTGTCCGGTAAACACCCGGAGCCGGTAGTTCATCCCCGGATGAATTTCCGTTCCGAGCAATGTGCATTGCACTGCGTTAGAACACCGTTAACATTTCATCTGTCATGTCATGCATCTGTTTGTATATGCTTGCTGTGTATTTACTGTTTCTTCCCCCCTTAATCTCCGGTAGACCCCGCTGCTGTCGTCGACTACACCGCTGCTGAGTACGACTACGTCGTCGACGACCCTACTACTACCGTCGAGCTTGCAGGCAAGCAGAGCCATTCTCTTCCCCAGATATCGCCTATCTTTCCGTACATTTCTTGCACTAGGCATTGTTACCGCTGCTACTACGATTACAATCCTATTCAACTGCATAGCCTGATTTTTGTCGCCCCTTGATGTGCCTTCCTTTATCCTATGCTGCCTACTATTATTATTATGCATTATTCAGCAGTGAGCCCTGCGCATTGTTAGCTAGGATTAGATAGAGGGCCGTGATCACTCAGGGGAGTGAACGCGGATACAAATATCATAACTGCACAGGTACGGTACAATGCAGACACCGTCTAAGGCCCCTATCTGGGTTATGCCTAGTCACCTCAAGTGTGAGCTATCAAGGAGTAATCCTTGAACTCCACTCGAGGCTGACTTTGTCTTGCCGCCATAGGGTCCTGTAAACGGTTGTCCTTCAGGTAAGAAGTCGGGCGACCCAACGGTGCCCGCGAGAGGTATTGCGACGGGACGACAGGGAGGGTACGACCAGTGTACCGGTGTGCTTGGCCCCTGATCGTTGGCCGCGAGAGTTACCAACCCACGAAAGTCGAGCTCCTCCAGGAGCACACGCGAGACAAGGTAAGGAGACGGTTCACCTTGTTGGTAACCGCAGTGACTTGGTGGGACGACGGGGCAGGCACCGATGTACTGGTGGTCCTGGCTGCTGTCGTTGTCCGCGGGTCAGTTAAGTCGAGGCAACGATAACGGTTGTCACGCAGGTTAATTAAAATGCTAAATGGTTCAGTGAATGTCTTGAGTTGGCTATATGCCATGTACGCACTACCTACCCGTGGGAATTACGAGTTTATGGGCTCCTCTGCTTCGTAGTGTCGTCCGAGGATTCTTCAGACGTCAGCAATACCGCGGGCTGATTGCCGGGAAGTGTGGTGTCTTCTTTGGCTCGAGCTGTGTTGTTTTTGTTACGACTTCCCGGCCACCCACGCACCGTGCAGGAGTATGTCAGGGTTGGGGTCCAAGGCCCTGAGTACTTAGGATTTAGACCGGCGGATGGCCTCTCTGTTGAGTTTGAAAGATGGGCTATGAAGTGTCGGATAGCCTCGGTGGAGCGTTCCCTAACAAGGTTCCCGCCACCCTGGAGATCCGTGCATGTAGCGTAACACAAGTGCACCCCTGCAGGGAAGATTAATCTATTCGAATAGCCGTGTCCACGGTAACAGGACGCTTTATGCTGAAGCTGGATCTTACCACTAGAAACTATTATTATTAAATTGTATGGTTCCGGGTTTTCTTCCTCGCGGGGATGTCGAGGAGATGAACTCGGAGGCATTGTTAATTATTACAACTTATTATTATACAATGTTGCAGCAACTTCTGCTGCATTGTTACTTTATGCTTTATATAAACTGTTGGCTGATTCTTACCTCATGCTGCAAGACATCGTCGGAAGATGTTAGTCTTCGTTAGGCCTAGCTTCTTACCCTTGCTCTGGATTTCTGTCTTTCAGTCCACTATATACAGCCTCTTCTTTCCGTTGATACAATGCATAATGCTTAGTAGCGGACGTAAGACTCGCGGGTATACTAGATACTCACCTGCTTTATTTCCTTTACTGTTTTGCCTGATCGGCCGCTGCAGCCGACGTTGGAGCCCAGGAGCAGGAGTACCCCGGAGGTGCCTACTACGACGTCGAGTTCCCCATTGACCAGGAGTAGCTTGGAGGTTCCCAGGCAGGAGGCCTCGCCTTTTCGATCTGTACCTCTGATGTGATTTGTGCTAGCCTTCTTAAGGAAAAAAAACTTGACTAACTATGTCTGTACTCAGATATTATGGCTTGTATGACTTATGTATTCGGGTCCGCGTGACCCCCTCTATTGTAACATATTTGTTTATCCTTTTGTGTTTAGTGTTGTGCTGTGATATTATCCCCGTGGCACCCTGATCTCAGCCGTGTACCCTGCGTGTATGATTACTGTACACGGATTGATTTTAGGGGCGGCACATGAGCCAACCACTCTGGAGGTTGCGCACGTGCCGGCGAGTAGATAGTCGTCGGCGATGTCTGCTGCTGCGTCCTCCGCCACGCGCCACTGCAGGTCGTCGTGAACCGACGCGCGCCGGCTGGCCTCGCCACTCCGCCGCCCTACGGTTGGAGATGCCCGCCGCGGATGGGAGGCCCCGTCGCCGCCGTCAGCCACACGGACTTCGTCCGGCGGCGTCCTCCGGCGACGGCGCGGCGGGAGAAGGAGGCGGGGGAGGGACGGTGAACGGCGGCGAGAGGCAGCGCTCGAGTTGCCTTGGGCGAGGCGGCTCGGGGCTCCGTAATTTTAGGATCACTGATGGATCCGTATCGCTGATTTCGTAATTTTTTTGATAAATGATGGATTTTATTTATTCAAAATGAAACATCAAAGGGATACAAACACAATGAACTAGATGATGCCCCGCACGTTGTTGCGGAACTTTTTCGCAAAATATTTCAGTGAAAATATTTGGTTAAATGAAACATGTATATTTGAAAAATAATTTTTAAACTAATATATGGATTTAATATAAATGTCATAATAAAATAAAAATTCCCTTGCATGCATGTTGCATGTGGGTTTTTATTATGCATAGTGGCATATTGAGGTGGGTCTTTCTCATGCATGTTGAATGATGAGGTGGCATGCTTGCATGTTGAACGAAATATGTTAGTGGAGGGTGATATAACATGCATGATGAGGTGGAGTGTGTGCATGTTAAGAGAATTGGAAGTAGTGGGGAGCAACTTCTTAAGAATGTAAGATTTCAAAAAAAAACTTCTTAAGGATGTAAGATACACACCCGACTTCTGCATAGCTAGGATGGACATAATCAAATAACACATGCTCAAAAAAACATGTCGGCAAATAGCAAAGTCATAGGATCAAAACTATGTGTAGTCAAGGAAAAAAGTCCCCAAGGTGGCTAGATCCACGATCAGCAAACTATAATCATATCTGCACCGACTATCTCATAACATCACAAGAACAATGTGATTCTGCAACAACAGCACCTTCAAGAAGGAAGCGACACTCAAGCGCCATCATCATCGGATCAAGGCCAACAGCCTATAATCTAGGTTTTTGTCCTGAAGATTCAATCCAAACATTCCGAGCAATGCCTTCAACAAGATAAAACATAAACGCACATAAACAGTGGGCTACACGATTAATCAACTTAGTATTACATATGGATGCATCCCATATCTTCACACCCAAAAGGCATCTCTAACGACATCTTGCAAACTAAACTTACTATTTGTTTCGTGTACGCGGACATGAACACGGCTACAAAAGCCGATCATCAAACTCTGCCAATCAAACATTAGGCTGGTGTCCTGGTGTGCTAAAGCTTGGTGGCTGATCTTGTTCCTGAATCTGCCTGTGTCACTACCATTATCCTGCTTGCTTTCCTCCTTTGCGTCCTATCCATATCTAGCTTAGTTCGTGTTGCTGGGAACTTGTGTAGTGAAGATGCCTTTAAAAACCTGTTATGTTTGAGGTCCTGCTGACCTAGGTGTCTACCTGTTTTAGTCTTCGAGTTGCAGGTATGTAAGTCACTTGGTTTAGACTTTTTGTCGTTGTTTTTATTTTCCTGCTGGTGTTTGTAGGTTTTTCTGTCTTGAGGAAGAGAGTACAGACGTAGACGCTCACATATACGTACACACATTCATCTCTATGAATGTACACACGTATACCTTACTCCTATGAGCATATTCGAGAAACCGATCTTGATTCGACGAGTCTTGAGATTTAACGAAGTCACCATAGGCACCTCGCTATCGACGCTCCTCCCATTGTACGAATATTCTCTGGTCCTTGTAGTTGAACTCTATAATTCCAATGAAATCGGAAGGAGGAAACCCCTTCTTTTGCTAAAAAAAACATTTGTCTCTATTTGTCCCCTTTTTTTTAAGTCCGTAACATTTAACTCTAGATGCGCATAAATCTTCAAGTAGTGAAAATATTTAAATGCAACACTAGTTATATTTAAATATTGAATTTCAAACGTGTATTTTCAAATAAAATAGTTAAAGTTAAATTCAAGTTTTCTAGTTATCCTCTTTAAGTGCCCACAAATGTTATTGTTCTTAGGCCACTCACGAGTTTTCTGATGCCCTATCTGTTGATGCATTTGAACAACTCCATAAAAGTGCTTGGATCCTAAGCTGAAAGTTTGATAAGATCATTCATATTCTCAAATTTCAGATCTTCGGCAGCTTCTTCAGACTTCACCAAATTGAAGCAGCCTAAATGGGTCTTCAAGCAAATTCATAAACTTCAACGAGCCTTTTTTGGGCAAGGTCTGACTCCAGGGGCGGATCCATCATGGGGCATGGGTGTACATCTGTACGAGTGAATTGCAAGAAACCACGACTTTGTGGGATAGAATTGCAGAAACCACACATTTTCATTTTCTTTGCGAAAAACACTAACGATTTGGATAATCGTTTGCAAAAACCACAGATCACTGGTTTAGCCTCTTTTAATCAGGTTTATGACAGATGGATCCTACTTGTAAGAATGACGTTTTGCAAAAAAAAACTTTAAATTTTTGTAAGAATGAAAAGCAATCAAACCCTCTTGCCTGAGAAGAGGAGGCAGACAGGCAGCCAGTGGTGCACGCCCGAGCCGCTCGCCTGAGAAGAGGAGGAGCCCGACGGTGCACGCACCGAGAAGGGGCAACCCTTGCTCCAGTTGTCGCTGCCGCTGCGGAGAAAGCCGTCGGGGGCGCCGGGGGAGATGTTGTGGCACCGCCGACAACAGCTGGGTCGAGCGCCGCCCGCACCGCGGCCGCCTGAACCGCTCGCCGGTGCGCCACCCGCACCTCGGCCGCCCGAGCCGCTCGCCGGTGCGTCGCCCGCCGGTGCACCGCTCGCGTTGCGCGCCCGTCCGCACCTCACGCGTGTCGAGCGGCTCGGGCGGCCCATCGCCATGGCTGGCTTCTGGCGCTAGGGAGACACGCCCGTCCGCACCTCGCCCGCGCTGCGCGCCCGTGCGGAGATGCACGCCTGAGCCGCTCGCCGGTGCTGTGGCCCATCGTCGTGGCTGGCTTCTGGCACTGGGGAGACAGAGGAAGGAGACAGGGATCCGATTGCTTTTCTTTAGATTTTTTCAGGGGTGTTTTTGTAAAATAAAATTATGATTGGTTCCAGGTCATCCTTGCATGTGGGCTCCATGTGTCATAATCATACTTAAATGATGTAAATTGAGTAATCAGTGTTTGTTGCAAAGGATTAGTCAAATCGTTAGTGTTTTTTGCAAAGAAAATGAAAAGGTGTGGTTTCTGCAATACTATCCCACAAAGTCGTCGTTTCTTGCAATTCACTCACATCTGTACACCCAAATTATCTTGCTAAAAAATTGTATGTATCGTATATCTATGAAATATAAGTACCAGACTATAGGCGCAATACGTATGTTAGGATAGCCCATTAACTTGGCAGCAAGCCAGCAACCAGCCACCGGGTAGGGGAGTGCACTAGTGCGTCATTTGGCTCCAACAATCTCAATCTCTAATCCTAAGGTGAATCCCCATCAAATTTTAAAACTGCAATCATGGATTAGCCAATAAGATTCATTGTGAAATCCCCAACTGAATGTGTAGCCGCTATTTGAATTCCGACTTTCAGAGAGAAATAGTTGTAGATGCCACTGAGTAAGGAGCTGCTTCATTTCATTAGCAGAAAAATAAAAAATGAAGGGTAGGCAGTAGAGCAATTTTGCATATGAATTGCAGTGAACTGATTGACTTCTTTATTAGGGTGAAAAAAAATTGAACACCCAATGTTGAATTTCTGGATCCGCCACTGTCTGACTCGTCACAGGTGGAGAATGTCTGGTGAAATGGTATATCGTCTGCTCTTCCTTGCAGTATGGGGGGGCTTGGAATCCATGATTTACAAAGACAAAGTGTTGCTCTCAAGGTTCGGTGCCTTTGGCAGAATGCCACTGTTTCATGTAAGTCTTTGGTTTGGCCTCTCCCTTCCCCTTGATAAGGTCAAAGGCCCTATTTTGTGCATCCACTTCTTGATTATTGGCAATGGCACCCGCATATCCTTCTGGAATGATCATCGACTGGAAGGGTATTCGCCGGTCAAATTGTACCATGACCTGTTAAAGGAGTGAATTGCAAAAAACCACGACATTGGGGGATAGGATTGCCACAAACACATCTTTTGATAATCCTTTCAGAAAACACACTTTTTTTCCTAATCTTTGCAAAAACCACAGATCACGTATTTAGCTCGTTTCAACCACGTTTCTAACATGTTGGACCCACTTGTAAGGATGGAGTTTTGCAAGAAGACCCCTCTAAAGTAAAAAAGCAATCGAGTCCTCCTTTGCTCTCACTGTGCGTGGCAGCGGCCGGCGACCGCTGGTGCCCTCGCGGCGAGGTGCGGGCGGAGAGGGGAAGCCATGGCTGCCGGGGGGGGAGCTCGGGGCGGGGCCGATGACGACGCCGGCGGCCCTGCTAGCGAAGGCGGCCTCAAGCGCGCCGGCCACGGGCGGGGGCGGAGACTGCCCCGACCACGGGCAACCAGGCTTCTGGCGCGGCCTCCACGGGCAGCCTCTAGCCCGGCGGCCTCCGGCACGGAGACCCTTGGGCGCAGGGCGTGGAGCCAAACGAGGCCACCGTCACCAGCCTCGCCGCCGCGATCAAGGCCCCCGCCATGGCCTTCTCCATCGTGCGCCGCATGGCCGCAGCCGGCATCTCGTTGCGCCTCCGCTCCTACGGCCCCGCCCTCTTTGCCTACTGCGACGCCCGCGACGCCCACGGGGCCGCCGAGGTCGAGGCTCACATGGACGCCGGCGGGGTCGTGCCGGAGGAGACCGCTCGCCGCGCTGCTCCGGGTTATTGCCTACACCGGCAGGGCCGACGAGGTGTACAAGGTGTTGCACATGACGCGCACGCTAGTCAGGCAGGTGTGTGAGGCCACCGCCCAGGTGGTCGAGGCCTGGTTCCGGTCCGCCGCCGCCGAGGAGGCCGGCCTGGACAAGTGTCATGTTTTAGGACTCGATTGCTTTTTTACTTTTTTTAGAGGGGTAATTTTGCAAAACTATATCCTTACAAGTGGGTCCAACATGTCAGAAACATGGTTAAAACGAGTTAAACACGTGATCTGTGATTTTTGCAAAGATTAAAAGAAAGTATGTTTTTTGAAAGGATTAGCAAAAGATGTGTTTGTGGCAATTTTATCTTCCAATGTCGTGGTTTTTTACAATTCACTCCTTATTAAAGCATAGTCAGAGGCACAGCCTATTCCTCTTTGATGCCTTACAGAATAGGCGATGGGTCTTCTTGATTAAAGCCAACCCCAATAAAGACATCTTGAGGGAGGATGTTGATATTTGGCATGGTCGACGAGACGATAATATGTGGAAGTGGACTGCTGGTCAGTGTTACTCCGAGAAGTCTGCATATTTGTATCAACTCAATGGAAAGATTCTCTGGGCACTATCCAGCATGATTTGGAAGATCAAGATACCTGTCAAGGTGAAGCTTTTTGTTTGGTTAGCAGTGCAAGACAAATGTCTTACTGTCGGCAACTTTGCCATGCGTAACTGGCCTCCCAACCCCGTTTGCCCTCTCTCTGCAATATTGGTTTGGAATCAACAAAACATCTTTTGGCTTTTGCCCTTACATCGATGGCATATGAGGCTTCTTCATGGCAAAATTTAGCTACGTACCATTTTGGATTGATGTCTGGTTTTAAATTGATATGCCTGACTGAATGGTAGTTGCATAATTTAGAATTATTACCTGCGCAGCGCCGCAAAGAGTTTTCCTCACTATGCACGATAATATGGTGGATGAGAAAGAATTGCAGGATATTTAACCAGAAGGCTTGCGATTTTCTGAGCACTTGCAATCTGATTTCGAAAGAGCTTCGAACGTTGGCTACATGGGGCATCAAAGGAGTAAAATGGCTGGATTAGTCGAGCTCTGATTTGACGTGCTCTTGTACAATTGTAGCCACTTTTTTTTTACCTTCATTTTCCATTCGGCTACTTCATAATGGCATTTTTTTGTGAACTACTCCCACTGTTCTGAAATAAGTACCGCAAATTTGTTTAGATATGAATGTGTCTAGTCAGTTTTACATCTCAATACATCGTTATATAAATAAAGGCGAGTGCTACGCGTCAGCCGGCGGATTTTTCTAAAATATCCGTCGGGTCGTGAGCCGTCCGATGCGGATGATCTAGCAGCTGACGTAATAGCTCTTTGCAACAGAGACGATGTTGCACAGCTCTTTTGCAACAGAGACGATGTTGCGAAAAATTTTATTGTACAAATGAAATTATAAAATTTATTTTTTTGCAACACGAGCGATGTTGTGAAGCCATTTGCAACACAAACGATGTTGCGAAACTTTTTTACAATAGGAACACCTTAATTTTTGTTGCAGACACAATTTTTATTTACGATAATCAACATCATTATTTGCAACAGAACCTTCGTTGTGAAGCCCCTTTGCAACTGGACCTTTGTTGCAAAGCATCTTTAACTAAGAATGTGACACGCGTCATACGCGAAAGGCGACGAACGAGCGCGCAGAGAACTGCCGGGTGTAGGGAATCTTTTCCCATAAATAAATCTACAACACTTATTTTAAAAGTCGAGGATGGTGAAGCTTTGAAGAAAAACGTCGCCGCTGGTTCAGTGGAAGCCGTTGAATGGCTGATAGTTCAGATCTTATCCTGACGACAGCAACAGCTTGGATCGTTGCGTTATGATAACGATGTTGTGCCTTTGGCCGGAGAGAAAAATGTACTGGAGTATAAGCAACGAAGAGAAAAGTGACGGAAAGCGCAGGGAAGAAGATAAGAAGAGATACTTCGCCTGATATGCGACAAGGACTGATCGATCACGCACGGCACGGCTACTGAAGCTTTCAACAGTCGGTGTGAGTTTTTCATCTTCCCTATTCCTTCTGCCTGCATAATCAAAATGGACCGGCACCCGAATATCATGTAATGTCATCTCTTAATGTTCCATACTTCCATGTATCCATAGTTTATGTTCTTAAGCCAAATGATTGATGCCGTAATAGAACACTCAAGAATGTCTGCCATGAAACAATGGACAAACCACACAGCGTGTGGGGTAAGCTATCTCAAAAACAATGAAACAACCAGCTAAGTCACAGAAAAGTGAATCATAGTTCCAATATTATTCCTTGGGGAACCTTCACAAGCTTACGTTGCTTGCTTGGGACATGGTACAACAGTTCGAAACGTGTACAATGGTATCACACAGCAGCATCTATGCTCATACTATGGCACAAGTAACCAAATACTGAAAATCGTGTCCTTTCATCCGTTCCATCATGCACTGCAGCTGGAACATCTAGGACATACACAGAGTAGAGAAAAGAATACTATGGGCAGAGATGATGGGAATCTGGCTTAGCAAAACCATGCAGATTTCTCCGTGCCATCCCAAATCACTATAATCTCGAACTAACAATCTGAAGAGAATTCCCAATCCATCTCCCAGATCAACGAATAGCTGAGCCTGGCAATTCCTCTCCGATCCACTAATCCCCTTCTCGTAGTAGTACGAACAACTACTAGACGAAGCGTGGATAAGAGAGCCAATGCACCGAGCGAATTAATACTCGGTGAATAACTGAATACACATAGCGATCCATGAAGCTCCAGAAATTAAGCGCTGGAAGAGTGGAAGATTTGCACCAGCGACGAGTAGGTGCCGAAGATGGCGAGCACAAGGCCGAGCACGACGAGGAGGACATCGCTGAGAAGCCCGGCCCAGCCCATCTCGGCGCCGAACACCTTCATGTGGAAGGTGGCCGGGAGCACGAAGCCGAGCAGCACGCAGACGCTGCTCCCCACGAGGGCGAGGAAATCGGTGAAATTGGGCACGAGCATGGCCGCCAGCCCCACGGTGACCACCAGCACCCACCGCAGCCACCAGCAGTAGCGCTTGCCGTGGAACAGGCGCTCGGCGACCTCGTACACCGGGTTCATCATCACCGGCATGGTGAAGAAGAGGTTGATGCACAGCCCCAGCTGCACCGCGGCCGACAGCCACCCGCTCCCGAGGTTGGTGGTGATGATGTCGCGCGTGGCATCGCCGAACGCGGCGTACCCCATGACGCCGAACAGCCCGTACATGCCGGCGATGAACGCCATGGACAGCCCCAGCGTGGCGCCGAACTTCTTCTTGTCCGCGGCCTCCGCCTCCAGCGGCAGGACCATGCAGACGCCCTCGAAGGCGTACACGGACACGCCCACGCCGTAGAGGAGCGCGGCGGGGGCGCCGAACGCCACGACGGGTGGGTGCGCGGCGAGCCAGGTCGACACGTCCTGCCCAACGACGACCCCCATGGCGCCGAGGTCGACCACGTCGGCGAAGATGCTGAGCGGCGCGAGGAGCGTCAGCGTCTTGATGGAGTTGAGCCCGAGCTGGAACGGCAGCATGGCGTAGATGAACAGCGCCTTAGGGGAGAGGAAGACGTTGGAGGAGGGGGCGAAGATGGGGTAGAGGTGCGCCATGGTGTTGGAGATGAAGATGAGGTATCCAACGCAGAAGCTGGCCTGGCTGAGCACCAGCATGGTGTCCACGGCGAGGCGGCCGGGCACGCCGAACACGGCGTCCCCCAGATCCCCAAACGAGGACAGCTTCTTGGGGTGCTCGTCCGCGAGGTGGCGGCGGCAGGCGACGAGCAGCATCATGCAGTAGAAAGTGAGCAGCGCGACGGAGAGGAGCAGGATGGAGCCCGCCGCCCAGCCAGTGCGCGAGAACGTGTACGGCAGGCCCAGCACGCCGGCGCCGACCACCGCGATGAAGACGTTCGCAAAGGTCTTGGGCTGCGACGACAGGTGCCCGCCTTCCTCGCTATGGTGGTGCGGCAGCAGCGGCGCCGAGTCCAGCCGCGACGACGACGAGCTCGCCTCGTTCCCCAATCCCATGGCGTCCGGGCGATTGAATCGAAATTAACAACGAATCAAGACACACAGATGGAGAAACACAAGATGAAACCACGGAATTCGAAACCACGACGACGGGAATCAGATGGGATTCGTCTCCCTCTCCGGCGGGAAGAATCGAGAGGAAACGGGCGATCTCGCGGCGGAGGAAATCGATGATGAGAAAAGAGTGGCTGCGGCGGGTTCCCTTCTTCCCGGGGATTGCCGGTGCTTTTGTAGAGCGGAGAGGAGAGGATGGTGTGGCATCGTGGGGAAATATTGTGCGAAACAAATCGGGAAAAATATCATGGACCAAGATTGTTTATACGTTTAACGGCCACGTGGTCTCGTGTGAAATCGTACATGCTGAGAACAGCTAGTACTGCCATTTTCTTTCCATTTTTAAACGACAGTCTACGTTTTCAAATGTAGGTAAGTAAATACTCCTAAAATATAAGTATTTAATTAGTAGTATAAATATTCAAAATTTATCTACTTATTTATATCAATGTAATTATGGAGTAAATAGATACTTACCGTATAACCCCCTATCCATGATTTATCCACCAAATAATTATAGGAAATTAGTACTTCCCCGATTCATAGTTATACAATGGTCTACTACTTTTTTTTAGTTAGATATATATAGACATGGTTTATTGTGTTTGTTCACTCATTTTAACTTGTATGTAGTGTGTGTTAAAATGTAATCCACATTAAAATATACAAGACATCTTATATTTTTGAACGAAGTGAATATTTGATAAGCAGCACATAAGAAATATAATTTTATTTGATAAATCAATAAAAAACAAAGTTCGTAGACAAAGAACGTATAATCTCTCTTCACTGCGTGCTGAAGTGCAAGAATCAGATTTAAATGAAATTTCACGATGAAATACGAAAAAAGGCTTTCGCCCCGCTTTATATATAAAGCAAAGGTCCCAACAACGTCCACAAGTTCCACAAAGGTTCACGAGCCAGCTGGGGCAACAACACATAATGCCCAAACGAAAAGAAAAGAAAAGGAAGAGAAAACCATAAAAAAAGAGGGACGCCTCCAAGGTCCCACCGCCAAAAAGCTCAGCCCGCAGAAGATGGAGAGGCCATGCGCCTAGCCTCAAAAGTCAGGGCCTCGGTCAGGAGGAGGATGTCGTCTCTATCCCTGTGCCTCGAGAGTGGGTGCCAGTGCTGCAAAAAGGCCAGGAATTTAAAGAGCATATCAGATGCCCGCCGTAGAAAGATGCATTCAATAACCATTTTATTCCTAGATGTCCAGAGGGTCCAGGTCATGGCCGCGAAGATAAGCCAAAATATGCGCCTGCGGATATTGGGCTGGTTGGCCCTGGTTTGCAAGAATTCGGCGAGATCAGGGGCCTCCCAGTCGGGCCCCAGAGCCTCGCGAACGAATCGCCAGAGGAATCTGGCCGCCGAGCAGGCAAATAAGATGTGATGTCCCGTCTCGGGGACATCACACAGCGGGCAGAGTCCATTGCCAGGGCCATGGCGCTTGAGGACCTCAGTTCCGGAAGGGAGGCGGTCCCGGAGCAGTTGCCAAAGGAAGATCTTAATCTTCAGCGGAACGGGGGCTTTCCAGAGGTGAGCCATCCAAGGGATGGAGGGGGCACGGCAGAGGGCCCTATAAGAGGACGCCACGGAGTACTGCCCAGAGGTTGTCAAAGACCAGGAAACCTGGTCCGGACGCACCGGGCGGTCAACGGGAAGCAAGGCCCGAAGGGTTATCCAAGCTCGGGCCTCGTCAGGGCCGAAGGTCCGCCGAAAGGCAATATCCTAGGTGCCATTAGCCCCAGCCTCGGCGACCAATAACTCAGGGTCGGAGCAAATCGCGAAGAGGCTAGGGAAAGACGTCCGAAGAGGGGTGCCCCCTATCCAGGAGTCTAACCAGAAGAGGGTACCCAAACCATCACCAACCGAGATGGACAGGCCCAAGCGAATGTGAGGTTTAATGTCTTGAATGGCCCGCCAGAACTGGGATCCGACCCGGGACTGGCAGGCAAGGAGAGGTCTGCCCCGAAGGTATTTAGCCTGGATGAGTTGAAGCCAGAGGCTGCCATCCCCACAAAGGATGCGCCAAACCCATCTGAGCATTAGGGCCACGTTCATGCGGCGGGAGGCGATGATTCCAAGGCCACCAAGGGCCTTAGGCAGGCAAATGTCAGCCCATTTAACCATATGGTACTTGGGCCTCCCATTGGCGCCCTGCCAGAAGAAGCGGGCTAAGTCTCGATCAAAGGCACTGTGGACGCCCTCCGAGAGGAGGAAGAGGCCCATGAGATACATGGGGAGGCTAGATAGGCACGCGTCAATGAGGACGGTTTTGCTGCCCTTGGAGGTACACCGACCCACCCAAGGCTCAGATCTAGAGGCGAACCGGTTCATAACCGGGTCGAAGGCGTGATTCTGGAGGCAAGAGCCAGAAATCGGCATACCCAGGTAGGAGATAGGGAATGAGCCCAGCCTGCAGTTTAGGTTGTCTGCAATCCGCTGTCCATCCTCGATAGAGTAGCCAAGAACCACCACCTCGCTTTTGTCGAAATTGATTTTCAGTCCCGACATAGCCTCAAAGCAGAGGAGGAGGAACTTGAGGTTAATAATGTCAAGATCAGATCCCTCGATCATGATCATAGTATCGTCGGCATACTGGAGGTGGGTGACCCCTCCCCCAGGGATAAGGTGCCCCACCACACCCTTGATGTGGCCGGCCGTCCTAGCTTTGTCTAGGATGGTCGCGAGGGCGTCCACCGCCAGGTTAAACAAAAGAGGAGAGATAGGGTCTCCTTGTCTAACCCCACGAGTGGACCTAAAATAGGGGGCCAATAGCACCATTAATATTGATGGCGGTGGATCCCGAGCGGACAATCTGCATAATCCAGCAGGACCAGCGGTCGTCAAACCCTCTCCGGTCGAGAGCCAGCCGAAGGAACTCCCAATCGAGCCGGTCATAGGCTTTCTGAAAGTCCAGTTTGAGGAAGACACCCTTCTGGTGCTTAGATTTAACCTCATGGACAATCTCGTGGAGGGCCAGGATCCCATCGTGGATGTACCGTCCCTTCATAAAATCAAACTGAAAGGGATGGGCTATGCAGCCGGCTACCGGTGCAAGCCTGTTGGCACAGACCTTCGCGAAGAGCCGTTCGATCACATTCGAGACTGTGATCGGGCGGAAAAGTCGAATATCTGAAGCCCCAACAACTTTGGGGATCAGGGTCATGATCCCATAGTTAAGCCTAGTCATGTCCAAGGTCCCGATATAGAACTCCTGGAACATGGGCATAATGATGGGATGAAGCTGGGGCCAAAAGCGTCGGAAGAAGGAGACCGGGAGTCCATCAGGGCCCGGAGCAGAGGAGGTTTTCATATCCGAAAGGGCCCTTTCTACCTCTTCCACAGAGAAGGGGGCAGTGAGAGCCATGTTCTCCTCCGCCGAAACCAACTCCGGGGTGGGCCAGAAGTTCATAACTAAGGAGAGCCCTGATCTGGGCTCCGCAGTGAACAAATCCTTATAGAAGGAATAAATGTGGTTGGTGATTAAGGTGGTGTCCTCTAGTAGGACATCACCATCCTGGAGACAAGGGATGGAGTGCTTCCGACTACGCCCATTGGCGACGGCATGGAAGTATTTCGTATTCGATTCCCCCCGAAGGAGCCAATTTTGGTTGCCCCTTCGGCGCCAAAAGAGCTCCTCCCCTTCAAAGATCGCCATTAGGGATGTCTCCAGGGAGTATCTATGGAGCCAGCCATCGGGAGAAAGGCCCCCATTATCCGCTCGAAATTCCAGGTCCTTGATCTGATCAAGGAGGACTGTCTTGCGGGCCTTGAGGTCAGCCCCCAGATTCGCACCCCACCCACGCATGAACTGGCGCACATCCTTAGCACAGTGGTGCCAGCGGTCAACCGCGGAGAAGAGGCGAAGGGGCGACAGACTAGCCGACTGCCAACGGTCTTTGACCGCCCCCATAAACCCTGGATGCAGCAGCCAAGAATCTTCAAAGTGGAAACGACGCGGGGGAGGTGGAGTGTTTTCCCCAGTGTTCAATAACAGGGGGGAGTGGTCGGACCCAATGCGAGTGACCAGGCGAAGGGAGCATAAGGGGAATGCCATCTCCCACTCCACCGAAACGAGGACCCTATCCAGGACGTTCCGAATAGGGTCCTGCTGGTTATTAGTCCAGGTGAAGCGCCCACCAACACGGGTCAGCTCGATGAGGGTGAGATCAGCGATACAATCGTTGAACGCCCTCATCCGGGAAGCGTCCACGAGATTAGAGCTCTTATCCTCTAAGGACCGGATCAGGTTAAAGTCCCCGGCCACCACAACCGGTGTGTGGCAGCGAGTGACTTTATCCCGCAACTCGGTCAAGAAGTCCGAGGACCTGCTATGGTCAGCGGGACCATAGACAATGATGATCTCCCAGCAGATCCGGGAGGTGTGACGATTGGGCGTGCGTATCGTCGTGTGTGACGAGTACTCCACTTAACCTGTTAGTAACCGCTCTCGACGGTAGGTGCGATGTCTCGTGTTGCTTCTTCTTGATGCTTGCTCGTGTTTTCCTCGTAGTAATAGATGCTTGCTCGTTGATTGCTTTCCAGTGTTTATCGTCTTGTGTGCTTCCGCGGGTACCTTTCGGAGACGATGCGAGCTTGCGATCAACTACACCTTCGGAACCCGACTTATCAACAGGCAAGGACTATACATTACTTATGATCCATTCTATTTCAACCAGCCGTTTGCATGCTAGACTAGGTTAGGTTCGATATTTGATCCTACCACATGTTTACAGCCTCTCTTAAACCGATACAGCCATGCCCCCTCCCAGCAAACCATGTACTGCTATGTTACTATTGCTCGTTGCTCAGCCCCTGCTTAGTATGCATGCTTAGGATGCTACGATGTTACCCTGTTACTCCTTGGTTTGGGCTATCACATTATTATATTGTTGTTGATGATATGATTATTATAAATGTTGACTATATTCGATGAAGGATGGAAGGTCTAGGCTATCCCGCCCGACGCTTTGTTCCATTCGAGTCACCTAGGATCCGAGTTCCGGGTATTGGTTTTAAGACTGAGCGTGCCTAACCGCGTTTGGGATTTTATGGGGTCCCCTTTTCTTACCTATCTAGCTTCAAACATTTCTAGTGGTGGCCCGAGCTGATTTACCATTTGAAACCCCGTGTGTGTGCTTGGTGGATCCCCTCGCAGTTTTTAAACAACCCGGGCCAACGGAGACATGGTTTCTCTGTTGGTCCACATGGTGAGCTAGGGAAGTCCCCTGTTATATAGGTGAGACTAAACCCGACCTTGGCCTTACGGAAGAGTCCGATCCGAGAGCGTGGCCAGCTTTTGGATTGGGTGTCGACTCCCCGGGGGCCACCCGGATTTGTTCGTTGTTAGCTAGAGGGACCTGTCGTTTCGGATCTCTTGGGACTAAATCATAAAATGGTTGCCTATCATGGGTAGCAAATGAGAGAGATGGGCATGCGTGCGGAGCCTTGTAATGGGCAGTTGGTACACCCCTACAGGGTTAAATCTTTTCGAGAAGCCGTGTCCACGGTTATGGACGACTTGAGACATACTCCTTGTTCATAGACAACAACAACTGAGATAATCTTAATATAACTTGATCAATGTGTGTGTGCCTTGACTGCTTCTTCTTTGTCGGGATGCGAAGAGGAGGACAAGGATAGGATAGTTGATAGCAAGACTTGTTGGAGGTGATTCCTCATCGAATGCTTGGCCTCTTACCTTACTCTCTAGATCGTTAGCCACTTCATAAATGCTAGTGCGGCAGCAACCTCACCACTTACCCCTTCCTTACCGTAAACTACTAGTTGTCCTAGAATGACGAGTGATGAAGTCCTTGCTGGGTCAGTTGACCACTACAGTTGGATGCTGAGTACTTCTGTACTCATGATACTACCCCCAAACTCTTTTCAAGGTTCTTGATCGACAACAGGTATGGTGATCGACGTTTCACGTGGAGACTCGACGATGACTAGTTAGGCGGATCCCGACGGAGGGCCTGGACCCGTGTGGTTATGGGGACGATGTTTTCTCTTTGCCAGTAGGCATTTGATTGTAGTCTGTACCCAGACATGTACCTTCCGCTAATGTATTGTATTTAAGGCAGTTGTATGCCGATTGTATGAGATGTTGTATCCTTGTATCCGTAATGTTGTGATATCATGTTGGAAATCCGGGGCATATGGCTTTGTCATATGTCGCGGTGGGACCGATATGTGCTTCGTCCCCGGATCTGGATGGAAACATCTAGATTTGGAACATAGATGCAGCTAGGTTACTATTGCTATGTTACTCACGATGAAATATGAGAGGCATTTTCTAGAATAGCAGAGATCAATTGCGGATTTGGATTTTTGGCGGAGTCTTATAGGGAGTATAAGCTCAACTTCATTGCGTTGCTTAATACAAGTCTGGATAATTTTACTTCATAGTTTCTAAATACGATTCTCACTGGTCTTGACTTTGATTTGCATTGTCTCCCACCACGGAGAAGATGGTGAGATCTTAGTTGGGTTAAATACGAACCCCTGGAAGTTGTGAATGTTATTATGGGTGACTATATATGCTGTCAAATTTCATTTGTGATCGAAGTTGATGGCTTTAGGTGGGTTGTGATGGTTGTGTGTGGAGCAGCACAACCCGAGTTCAAAACTGACTTCCTTTTCAGATCTTGTGAGGATTTGCGGAGATGAGAGGCTTCCTATTTTGGTCGATGGAGATTTTGATATTATTAGGAAGGGTGAAGAGAAGAATAAGGATAACTTTGACAAACGATGGCCTTTTATGTTTAATGCCATCATTGAGAGTTTGGATCTGAGAGATCGATCTTTCGTGCATGCACACTTGGGCGAACAATCTGGAGAATCCAACATACGAGAAATCAGATCGAGTTCTAACTAGTGTAGATTGGGAGCAGAAGTTTCCTTTAGTAATGGTGCGAGTGTTACAAAGGGGGTGTTCCAATCATACCCCTCCTTGTTGATTCCGGTGATGCGACTCACATCGACAACAAGAATATGTTCTCCTATGAAATTCCGTGGCTCGAAAGGGGGGGGCTTCCTTGACCTCATAGACAGGGAGTGGGTTGTGGAGAGCAAAAGGGGGCTCAAGTGTGCAGTGATGGCGATATAAGATAAGATATTTAACATAGTTTAGTAGGTGCTGAACTAAAAATGAGAGTGGCCTATATAAATAGGAAAAAAGAACAACTTCTTAATCTCATTAATGAGCTGGATGTAAAAGTCGAGATTAATGTTCTTGGTGTGGCGGAAAATATGGCCAAGAGGGACGTGGAGGTGAAGCTTCTTAGAGAACAAGAGATGAAATGGGATATAAGACCTAAAGTTCGACAAGTGGTTCAAGGGGGTAATAATATCCAAAATTTTCATATGATTGTGAATGGTGAACGTAGAAAAAAGAAAATTATCCAACGTAAACAAAAGGAGGGTACAATTGTAGGACATGAGAACCTTAAATTGTATATCTCAAATTTCTATAAAAGTCTCTTTTGAGTGACCGTGGATAACTTTGTTTCTCTAGACAAGAGTATGGTGGCTGATATTCCTCAGTTGAGCGTCGATGATAATGAAGTGCTAACGACGCCTTTCTTTGAGAAGGGGGTATTTGAGGCAATAACACAAATGAAGAATAGTAAGGCATGGCTCGAATGGCTTTCCTGCGAAATTTTATAAGAAGTGTCGGGATATCATTAAAGGGACCTTTTGCCTATGTTTCGTGACCTTTTTGTTGGCCCGCTTCATTTATTCAAACTGAACTTTGGGACAGTTACGTTGTTGCCAAAAAAGGAGGAGGATGTTCATATTGAGCAGTTCAGACCGACATGTACGTCTGCTCAATGTTAGCTTTATTTTTATACAAAAGTTGGTAGTAATCATCTCACAAAATTTGCCATTATGTGATTCAACCGACTCAAATGAATTTCATGCATAGACAATATATTCTGGAGGGAGTACTCGTACGCATGAAACCTTACATGAAATTCACTCCAAAGAAACTCGATGGAGTTGTATTCAAAGTGAATTTCGAGAAGGCTTATGATAAAGTTAAGTGGTCTTTCCTACATCAATGTTTACGTGTGAATGGTTTTGATGAGTCCTCGAGAAAGTGGGTAGAATCTTTTGTGTAAGCAGGTAGCGTAGGGATTAAAGTTAATAACGATACTGGTCATTATTTCCCAACGCAAAGGGACCGAGACAGGGTATAACACTCTATAAATAAATAAAACCATTGAACAAATTATATCTCCTTATTTTTTGTATATTGTAAATAAGGCACTTATAATTTTTTGTTTCAATTTTATTTTAATTTTTATTATATTCTGGTATATTAATTAGAATAATCATCTTCTTTTAGGCTTTTAGATTTTGTTTATTTTATATTCTTTTTTAACTAAAGAGTTTTTATAATTGTTGGTTTTATTTTATCTTTTTGTATACACATTAATAATTTTATTATGTATAGTGCATAAAATAAATACAAACAAATACATAGAAAACACTCGCGCTTGCCTAAAAAACGTTCGCGTTTGCCATGTTTTTGAGCGACCGTTTGTTCTAAATTGACGTCCTAAACTAACGTACTTGTTGCGTTCTTGGAAAATGGAACTGAAACCAATTTGAAAATCTTGTGCATTTCGTTCTGTTGTCGAGGCATGGCGGTTTTGATGGTCTGTTCAAGCTTTCACGCATACAAAAATATGTTATGGATTCAGGTGAAAAATACAATAGATAGGAACGAAATATCTTGCGCCCTCGTAGAGAAAGTGGAAAAGACGAATCTCTCCTTCGATTTGAATTTCCTTCCACGCGTGCGGCTCACAATATTTTGGCGCCGATTTGGCCCACAAACAGCTGTTTCTTGCCCATGTTCTTCTATTCTTATCACACCCACTCCTCTGCGAGTCGCGTGTTCTTATCAAAACGTGGTTGCGTTTATCACTTTCAGTTCAAGAAGAGCGTTTGCATTCCTCCTGTTACGTTACTATTATCAAAACAAGTCTAACTATCTATATTTCGATATGAAGAAGTGTATGAATTTTCTGAAACGCTAGGCACCGCCTTAGATTCTAGCATATTATTTATCCACGCACATTGTACTAACTACAGCGTAAACGAGCGACTGCCGTCCGCTTCATAGAAGACGGCACGACCAGACAAAGAGGCAATCAAGCTGGGCTGGTACTTTGGCAGCACATTGCCATTGAAAAGTTAGCCCTGTGTGAGCACGATGGTGACGCAACGCAGGGGGGCGGCAGATGCATACATTGGGTTTGCTCCGTGGTAGTAGTTATCATCCCATAAACAAACACGCATGTTTTGAGTACGAGTAGTCAAGTTGCCTTCTTTTTCTCAGAAAAAAGAAGCTGCCTTTCTTGACGTCGATGTTTGCTTACCCTTATTCGGAGGGTGTTGCTTTTCTCTTTTTATTTAGTCGAGGGTGTTGCTTGTTGCTAGATGCTTAGAGTGGTTAAGGGCAAGTATAAGATTGCGATCTAAATGGATACCAAATGTATTTTTCTTATCCGTTTGGATCACTCTGATGGATCAAATGTCTACTCCGATTTCGTTTGGGTCGGGTACCAACGGGGAGCGCTCAGGCATTTGTTTTTTTTTAGTTTTTTCATTGTAAAAGTTCATTATAAATAATTATACATTACCGTAAAATATAAAATCACTAAGCGGCGACGCGGTCCTCCTCCTGGTGTCCTTCTTGGCCATCCTTCTGGCGGCCCCTACTGCTCGTCGTCGTCAGCGGAGAGATCAGTGAAGAGCGGTTCGCCCACGGCATATCGTAGGGGTAGCAGGCCTGCTGTGGCGCGGCGACAGAAAGGGAGGTGCCGACTATTGTGGCGGTGGCGGCGGCTTGAAGGCTGAGAGGGGCTCCGAGAACACTCACCGTGTATCCACCATGGATCGGATGGCCTCAGGGTCGATGCACTCATCTTCAGTGGTCGGTAGCGGATGCGATGATGGCAGCGAGAGGTATTCGTACCATGATCGCTATGGAGACGGTTGTCGTGGTGGAGGCGGTGTCGGCGGTGGATCGTAGGCCGTGGCGACGGGGTCCTTGCGGTGGTGGCGATGACGCTGAGCAAGCCCGACCAGTGCTTGGCCTCCTCGAGCATGGAGAGTTCTAGGGAGACCCTGAGGGCCACATCCTCATCGTCCTTCAGCAGTGACGGTGGTGGCGGCAGCGCAAGCTGCGGCGCCTTGCTGATCTACAACCCACGACGCTTCGGTGGGAGAGGGGTTGGATCTGACGCTGCAGCAGGGGTGGGGAGGAAGCGTCCACCACCTCCTGCGACAGCAGCGAGACCCGCATGCAGCTCATGCCCCACTCATGGATGGAGGGTGACCGCCTACTAGTACGCCATCGCCTTTGCGATGGTGCACGTGTAGCATTCGGGACGCTCCCGGCGACGGCCACCCGATGGACAAGGAGGTTTGGTGGTTGTGCATGACGATCACACCGGCTTAGCAGCGAGGAGTGAGTTGAATGGGTGGAAAGCGAGCGGGGACTGTTGGTCGCCCACGGGTCGCATTAAAAAGATCGGTCAAAGCGGTCACTGACGGTTTGCTGCGGCTGCGAGATGGAATTGGAACGGACACTGAACGAACGCGTTGGTGATCCGCCTTTTGTTTACGCAAAACCTAAACTCCTCCAAATTTAAACATAAAATAGTTTACAAAAACCCAAATTCCTCCAAGTTTAAACGTGATCACGGCGTATGAGAAAACGATATGCGGCTTGTTTAGGTCGCTGCGTTGAACCTCATTTTTTACCACCTAAACCTTAACGAACCAAAAAGATCATATGGGTCGCCGATGTTGCCCTAACGATTGCTTGGAAGTTGTCCAGTCGGGTCACATGTGTCTGGTGGTGTTGCTGCATTAAAAAGACATATGACCGGAGCAAAATCTCATCGTAGAGCTCGCGAAGATGAACTCTCCTAAAATATAAATTGATAAAATCAGCAAAAAAATATTATAATTAGTACTCGAATCTTGATGACAAAATGTATTAAAAATTGCTCCCGGTGAGGATCGAACTCACGACCTTTCGCTTACGAAGCGAACGCAATACCACTATGCTACGGAAGCTTGAGCGATTACGATCAAATCGCATTAATAATATTCGTAATCGCCAACATTAATAACTCCTCTAAACCATCGTGTCAGTGAAAGCATGTTCGATTGTATCTTTGCCACCAAACTCGAAAGTGTCACCGGGAAGTTTTACCGTCAACGTCTGGGTAGATATATAGAATGCGAAGAACGATCTCCTATGTTAATAGCTTTCCCTCCCAATGTAATTAGGAATGGTTGTGTATGTTTGAGACTGGCATCCATTGTTCCTTCAGCATTGTGTGACCGTAGCAGCACCACCAATAGGCAAGTGCTGGGCACGGAAGACAGTCCATGAAACGAACACGACGCTGCAGTCGCACCACTATCTGTAGCTGTACACCAGGAGATCACCAAACAGTTCATCTCTTAAAGAAGCAAACCAGCAGCGATCAAGCCCTGAATGTGGCATTTGAATCGCCCAGAAATTAAGTTACCATTTGCATCGCAGACAAGCACACAACAACAACATCGATAAGTTGTTTGTCACATGCCAACAGCACTGCAATGTCGTCCAAAAAGGATAACAGCCAATGCACAAACAGCAGAATAGCAGTTATACAAATCACCAACAGACTCAGGCCGATGAAGTCACGGCTCCAAAACGATCCCAGCCAACACCAAATCACCAACAGACTCAGGCTGATGAAGTCACGGCTAAGAATTCGGCCAAGTTACAAAATGCCAAACGAAGCAAATATATTACACACACGAGGGCACAGTCAAGAGAGAGGTTAAACATGGAGCAGATCACAGCAAATTTAAGACAAAATTAACAAAGAGCCAATGGCTGGGCAGTCATCAGATTAGCAAACGAAAACAAGTTCTTACACCAGTGGTTAGCAAAAGAAAAGCAAGCTAGAGCATTCTCAGCGTTCTCTCTGCTAATACACTACTAAACAACTTCTCAGACCATGATGAGGCCATAAGTCTAAGAGGGTCCCCTTGACACACAAACTCACATCTACTTCCAAATTCCGTCACCTAACACCGAGGATAGGAGGATAGCAAACTAGTACAGTAACCGGGGACCCAACACCTAATTTGCTACCTCATGCTTGGATACACTATTTACTCGTCATCGTCCTCCTGCAAACAAAACATTTAAGAGCGTCGTTAAAAACATTAGCAGATATACATAATTGGTATTCAACATAAATCCATAAAAAAAATGCTTACACAGCACACAAATTTATCATCAACAACATTCGCAGGTAAACATCATTGGTACTCAAAACATAAACCAACAACCAAAATGCTTAATGTATGTACCTCATCGCTACCCTCATCTTCGATCTCAGATTTGGACTTGTCAGAGGCCACAGCCTCCTCCTCATCCTGAACCTTGGCCTTCTTGGAGCTCGCACTCTCCTAAAGGAATCGGAGATGCCAAGTTAGCACCAAAAACTTTGAAAACTTCACAACTGAATGAACATGCAGCATGATCCCAAGATTACCTTGTTATCAAAGGTGGCTTTGGTCTTCTCATAATCCTGCTTCTTCTGTCCAGCCTTTTCCACATAAGGTGCTTTGTCCTAACAAATTAAACAAGTCAATAAACCAGGCAATAGATATGCAGATTCCATTTAACTATTCAGTTGCAATTGAGCCACTTCACATAAATATACATGGAAGTTATGTGCAGCTTAAGTATGTTTAAGAAGTAAAGCAGCTTAAGTATGTATAAAAAGTACTGTCAAATAAGTACACTAGGAAAGATCTATGCAGAGACTAGTTTGAGCACTGCAAGATGCACTCACATCATCAGACATAGATCGCCACTTCTCCCCTGCCGCCTTGCTCACCTAAACACTCAGCACGGCAAAAAAAATGAGATAACTATGCAGGCCAAAACAGAAGAAAAAAGGAAACAGTGTAATGGCTCACGTTGGCGACACTCTTGTTGTTGGGGTTCTCCGCGTTGTACTGCTGCCTGAACTCAGACCTGCAAAACAAACAGGAAATACAGTAAAAAAACAGACGAAACAGCAAACAGCTTAACAAAAAGTAGAACAGATCTGGAGATCTAGTCTAGGGAATGAAAGAGCGAGGTCTGACATGAAGACGAAGAAGGCGGAGGGTGGGCGCTTGGGCTTGCCAGCGGCAGCGGCGGCCTTCTTCCTCTTGCTGGCGCCGCCGGCGGCCTTGAGCCTGCAAGAAACAACCAGGCAGACAAGCACATAGTAGATGTGAATCGTTCGTTCGGCCACGGCAGAGATTCCTCGCAAAGTTTCAGAAGAAGCGGGGATCTGAGCTTACCTGCCCTCGCCCTTGTTGGAGGTGTCGGCCTTGCCCTTCATGGTGGAGGCCGGCGCGGGTACGGAGCTAGGGTTTTGCAGGGGGACAGAACGGAGGCGGGGGCTTGGTTTGGAGGCGGAAAGGGTTGGGTTTGTTGGCTTGGCTTTGTGGTGTGAGCCGTTGTGCGGTGCGGGGCCTCGTGGGCGTGCGTGAAACGGGGGAAAGAGGGGACAGCGATGGGATGGTGGGTGCAGATGCTGCGACGCGTGGGCGATGAATTTTCTGTTTCTTGATTGGGGTAGGGTACGCGTGGGCGCAGCAGGTTTTTTTTAGAGAATCACGTTGTTTTATTCCTCAACGAGATCGACCGGATCATACGAGTATCATGTTGTTGAAGTAAGTAACCACACATATCTCTCAAAAGAGGTAATATCATTGGTAGTCATTAAACTTGTATCAAATGTGCAGTTTAGTGCTAGATCTTTGAAAATATGTTTTTTTGTCATCCAACTTGTTGCTTGGTTCAAATACAGTCATTCCGTTCAAGCGTGTGCGTATTATATAGAGGTAATATCACTGGTAGTCACTAAACTTGTATCAAATGTGCAGTTTAGTGCTAGATCTTTGAAAATACGTTTTTTTGGTCATCCAACTTGTTGCTTGGTTTAAATACAATCATTTCGTTCAAGCACGTGCGTATTATATAGAGGTAATATCACTGGTAGTCATTAAACTTGTATCAAATGTGCAGTTTAGTGGGGATATTCAAATCTGAACTCAGGCTCATATACTCCTGCACAAAAACTTTAGAAAAGGCATATGAAAAAATTTCAAAAAATTTCAAATTTTATTATGGCGAAAGATGCTTAGGGGCTAGATGTTCGTTTAAAATTTGAGCTTTTTTGAACATCTTTGGAGCTCACGACAAAAAAGACAAATTCAACCCGGAATAGTGCATGGATAGTAGCGTTTAAAGAAACTGCAAATTTGTCTTTTTTGCCGCGAACTCTTCAGGTGTCCGAACTTCTTCAAAATTTGCACGAACATCTCAGACATAAGCATCTTCGATCACAATTTTTTTTAAATTTTTTTGAGCTTTTTTCATTTTTATTTTCTTATTTTTTATCTCCCCAGGTGCGGATGCACCCGGGCACCGAATCGACGCTCCCAGTTTAGTGCTAGATCTTTGAAAATACGTTTTTTTGGTCATCCAACTTGTTGCTTGGTTCAAATACAGTCATTTCGTTCAAGCGCGTGCGTATTATATATCCATGGATCCACTGTTAGAGACACGCACGCGGCTTTTTTGCCCAAAACCTCCTCGAATCCTATTTATGTGCTGCCGTTGTGTGCCAATGCCACCTCTGTGCGTACAAGCGCTGGAGCTAAGGAGAGATGATAGACATAGGAACAAAAAGAGTTGGTGGATTAATTTGAGCAAAATCCTCTCACTATCCAACTGGCTGGAAGGTGTGAACTTAAATTAGTAGGTCTCAGGTACGAATCCCTTATGCCACTGTTTTTTGAAAGTACTGCATTTTACATCTCTGTACTGAATATTTGGATGAAACTGCAGTGCAGTTTTGTACTGAATTTAACCACGAAATTATCACAAAGAATGCAGCTCGGTACTGGTTTTACAACAGAAATGAAGTACAGATTTATACCCAGTGTAACCATGAACTTTCTGCACACAGTGATTATCATTATGGACTAGACTTATGCATACTGAATATATAATTTGTAACAAGCAAATCATCCATAATTAACAGGGAGAGATATAGCTCCAAAATACAAGTTCATTTGTCTTCCAAACCTAAACAGAAGAAAGTCTTTTTTTTACCCCAGCAAAAGGAGTAGTTAATTCATGAACTATGCCGAAGAATAATTCATTCATGAACTTCATCACTTGGTCATCTAAACTACAGAGAGTGGAAATCATGCAGGTCATCTGGCCAGCCATCATCTAACATACCACCTTGGGGTACATTTTGGCTCACAAGTACCTCCTCTTCAGTCTGCATAAAAATTGGTGGTTGCTGGCTGGTGGATCCATCAACTCCAAGAAGCAAGTTGTAGAAGCCTGGACCAGCATCCCTTTCTCCTCTCGAAGGATTGGTACCAGTTGGGTCTCCCCTTTGAGCGGTGCCTCCTCTTGCTCCTCTTCCTCTTGTTCTTGTGCCTCCCCTTGGAACAGTGCCTCCGCTTGCTCCTCTTCCTCTTGTACGTGTGCCTCCCCTTTGAGTAGTGCCTCCTCTTGCTCCTCTTCCTCTTGTCGGAACATTGCCTCCCCCTCTTGGTGCAACAGCTTGTGCACTAGATTGTGCTTCTTGTTGACCTGCAGTAGCTGCACTTATTCTCACCCTGCCCCTTGACATGGTTGTTGTCACCCTGCCTACATGGATTCTGTCTCTAGCATTGGCAATGAAGCTAGACTCGGGCAGGGGACCAAAGTCCATAGGAGTTGGGTATGTAAATTTTTCCTGTTTAACAAATTGTAATAGAAGTATCTTGTAAGTGAAAACAAAGTTATTATAATAAGAAAGCAAAGAGCAACTCTGAATATTATACCCTCTCTTGCATCTTGTAAACCATTGAGTCAGGAGTGTGTGTTGGATCAAGCTGTGGGTAAACTCTCTGTGGCATAATGTTCTGCAGCAAACAAGCAATTTATCAATTTAGTGATAAGCATGCAGGAGTAAAAAAAAAGTACATAGGAATATAATTTTACAGCAATTATGCTTGGATCATCATCTTCTTCTTCTGATTCCCCTAGTGCTTCCTCAGGTGCAGCTTGATTAACATGTTTGTGGTGGCCCTTTTTGTTGTGGTCAGCACCTCCACAAACAGAGCAATGCATGGTCACACCATGCTTGGTTAACTTCCTCCCTCCTTTGTTATCCTTCTTCTCCTCTGGATCTTTTTTCCTATTTTTCTTTGGCCTTCCCATTACTTTGGTGTATATGGGTGGATAAACAGGAATGCCGTGCATCTTGTCCCATTCTTTCGGGTCCCTCATTGGCATCATATTGAAGCCATAGCACTTCTTGTATTCCTCAACAGTGTAGCATGAATGCACCATACTCTCTGGCTCAATTCTCTCATGTCTAAAACAAGCAATTGCATGATGACAAGGTATGCCTGATAGATCCCACCTTTTGCAGTTACAACTCAACATGTTCAGATCAACAATGTAAGTGTTGTTCAATGAGATAACCTGGAATACCCCTCTTCCATACTCAAGCACCCTACAATTTTTTGCCCACTCCACATACTTGTCCAACTTCTTTTGTATCTTGGGGCAAAGCCTGCCTGTCCACTTTTTTTGCCTCCCTTTGCTTACTAACAATCCTGTTTGTTAGCTTCCAGAAGATGTAATCCAACATTGATTTAATTGGCAATTCTCTCCCATCCAAAATATAGCTGAAGATTTACAGAAAAGGTGTCAACACAACCAATGGTAGCATATGTAGCAGAAAATGAGAGTGCAATGAACGAAGATAACCTATTAAACACTTTAGACATGTTGTTTAGCAATATATCACACTTGCAAAAAGGGTCAAAGAAAGCTTTGATCCAAGTTCTTGGAGACAACTTCTCCACCCAATTGAATGATGCAAAGCTGTGATCTTTCATCTGATCCATGCTCCTGTTGTAGGAAGCTTCATTAGTGGATCTTGCTATGGACCAGAGGTCATTCTTTAGTTGTTAACCCTTGTGTACTTTGTGAAAATTTTGGTAAATGTGCCTGACACAGTTCCTATGTTCTGAATCAGGGAAAACTTTCTGCACTCCATTTATCAATCCCTGCAAAACAACACAAACATCAAAGACTTTCATGGTTACTTGCATCGAAACAAGGAAACTACAATGTGTTACCTTCTGCTCGTCACTCATAATGGTTAATGGTGATGTGTTGGTTATGTTTAGGTCATCCTTCAAAGAGACTAGGAACCACTCCCAACTGTGTGTTGACTCCACTTCACATATGCCAAATGCTATAGGGAAGATACAATCATTTGGATCAATCCCAACTGCTGTGAGGATATTTCCCTTATATCTTGTTTTGATGTGACAACCATCAAGGAAAATTATTGGTCTGTAGCCCTTCAAAAACCCCCTCTTACATGCATCATAAGACCAGTATAATGTTGAGTAGTGGTCTTTTGTCATCTTTGTCTTGTCATCAAACACCTCCTTTGTGTACAAGAAAAATTGGCTCCCTGGATTGCTCCTCCTTAGCTCCTGCCCATAGTCCCACAAAGTGTTGAACTGATCATCATCTTCCCCCTTGATTTGCTTCACAACTAATCTTCTTGCCCTACCCAACTTACTTCTGTGAGCAACTAAGTTAAATTCTTTCTCCACTTTCTCTGAAAATTTCCTCAAAGGAATTTTCTCATTGTCTCTGAACTCTTCTCTGAACTTGTTTGTAAGAAAAGGAGCAGTAAGAACTTTAAGATCCCAAGCTTTAGTGCAAGTGTGGTTATCAGTGTACTTGTTGATCTGAATGCTGTTGGATCTGTTGTCTTTGCCTGCCTTCACATACCAAGAACAGTCATCCTTGCATACAACCTCTAATGATAGGTTAGTATTTCTTGGCTTCCTCACTTTCACTCTATTTCTGACGCTATATGCATTGAGAGCATGCCACAACTCTACCATGTTTGCAAATACCATCCCAGCTTAAATACGGGTGCATTCAGGTCTGTGCTAGGGTTGAACACACTGAATCTATGCTTCAGCTTCTCTTTCTCTTGTGTTGACATATGCAAATGACTATCCTCCAAAGCATCTTCTGGAAGTTCAGCTTCATAGTCAGACAATTCATTCTTCTCTCTGTGATCATCTACATCTTTGTCAACGTTTTCCTCAAACAGGTCATCATCACCTTCTACAACGTCAAAGTCACTCTCATAAAAATCCTCATCTGTTGACTCACCATTTCCTTCTTCTTCACTGCTCTCACCATCCTCAACACATTCCTCACCATATGCCATCCCCCTCTTTGATTTCCTTGATATATTATTTCTTGGACTCTTTCCTTTATCCGACGAGCTAACATTTTCTTTTTCATACCTTGGTTTTGTGGGAGTAATAACCTTTGGTATTTCTATCGCTCCAGTAATCAGAACATCATCAGCCATTGGTGACTGCAATGTTTCACCATGATCAACTACAAGAAGTAGATTCTTGTGCTCTATTGTAGCTATTATCATGAGCACCATGTCAGCATCACAAGTCACAATCTTAAGGCCATCACCCACAGTCTTCCCCGGTTGGCACCAGTACACATCTGATTTTGAGGTTTCCTTGTCATATCCCAGTTGTCCTAGAAAATCATTTATCCACAACATTGACCAAGTGCCACTCTGACAGAAATCAAACCAGCCAACCTTGTAGTCCATGTATGTCATGTTACTAGCACTACCACAGAAGAAACCATTGTGATGGATCTCAACACTAAAAAGACCATCAAAGTCCCCTGCATTGTCAAAATATAACTAATTCAGTCATCAAGGCTAAAGAGGGTCAACAATAATCAGTGAGCAATAATTCAGTGCACACACATTCAATTTACAAGTATAAAACACGAAGTGCACAAACTCACTTCAAGTTTACTTAACATTCAACTAACAAATGAGCTAACAAACTAAGTACAGAAATTCAAATAACATGTTGACTGCAGAAATTTCCAAATTCTGTTAATAGGTTAAGTGCCCAAATTCAGTTAACACTACAGCAGATAACAAATTCAGTTAAGTAATCTGCTAAGTCCCAGTAAAACAAATAATCAGCACTTGCACATACATCACATAATGTGCAGATAACGTTTAAAGTTAACAATTTTAGTCACACAATGTGCAACATATTCAGTTAACTTAATTCGCAAAAATATTTAGTGTATGCAGTCTAACAAAAATCCAGTAAATATACGGACCCCCAACCTTACTGAACAAAATTGATCAACAACTATCTTACAAAGAATCCATGATTTTGATCTTACTATTTCACACGTAAAGCTTCCTCACTCTTAACTCCTAGAGAAACCCCGGCTTGGATTGTGAATCACGGAAACTACACCAACGAGAGAAAGGGGAGAAAAGACTAACCGTACGACGGCGCTGCTTCACCCGGACGTCGACGACGCGGGTCGTCCATCTCCTCCGATGACGGCCGCCAGGGTACCTGTACAAGCAGTTTCCTCTTTGCATTAACAGGGACTTTTTGCGCAACTAAACATGATTAGAGGGGGTTCGGGCAAAAAAGTTGGGCACGTATCACCCAAAAATAGTGCGTTTCACTGACAGTGGGTCCATACATATCTAATACGCACGCGCTCGGATAGAATGACTGTATTTGAACCAAGCAACAAGTTAGATGACCAAAAAAACCTATTTTTAAAGATCTAGCACTAAACTGCACATTCGATGCAAGTTTAGTGGCTACCAGTGATATTACCTCCTCTCAAAACTAATAAGATTTAAAGCAAACTTTGCTAAGGAATCTGCCTCAAAATTTCTACTTCTAGATTAACAAATAAAATTACACTCTTCAAAAGCTTCTGAACTTCCTTTTATCTCTCTGATTATAGCCCCTTGGGTTCCTTCCGTGTTATGCAAGATATCTTGTTGTACTATTTTGCAATCTGTTGAAACTTCAAACTTGGACAACATAAGATCACTAGTCAGAACACTAGCTTCACAGTAGGCCAAACTTTCCAAAATCTTTGCATCGCACAAGTGACCAAACATCACTGTCGATGAGCCCATGTAATGCCCGTTATAATCTCTGCAAACCACGGTTGCTGCTTCAATTCGGTGATGTTTTGAAACTGCTCTGTCAACATTTAGCTTAAACACGCCAATCAGAGGTTTTAATCCAATTCATGCTTCGAGCTCCAATCGATCTCTGAGCTGATTGTGTTGTTTGTGAGCCCAAGTCATAGAGTTCTGCCTTGAAATTACAGATGAACACGTGAGTAGAGTATGGTGAATGGAATTCGTGTTCATATATCGCCTTCCGCCTCGCAAACCACACCGTCCATAACGTGATTGCTAACAAAGTAAATTCCTCATGGAATAGCAGGCTATGCAATGTAAATAGACATAATCTTGCTTCCGGTATTGTGTTCATCATCATTTTCCCCCCAAGTTCAGAATTTGCAAGCGCCCAAACGCATCTTGATGAAGAGTAGTCAATGAGCGCATGTCGCCACGAATCTAGTCTTCCACATAACACACATCTCGGGGAATATGCCATATTCCTATGGTTTAAGACATCCTACTGGGCGAACTGAAAGCGATACCTCTTGTCGAAACTTCATGTCCAGAAGTCTTCCATCTGCTTGGTGCAAAGTGGAATTCCAAGGATTACGTATGCATCCATAGGAAAGAATGTGTTTCTCACTCGATCTTCCATCCATCTCGTCGAAGTATGATTAATCAGGTCGCTAACCTTTCGGTAAACCGACCATGTATCTGCTGTGTATGGCCTCGTCGACCCTTCTCGCAGTAACCAATTATGTGCGCATATATCCGTGGTATGGTCGTCTCCTAACCTTCGTATCAGTCCCTTCTTCAAAATGTCTCTACCCTCGATAATATTCTGCCAAATCTGGGATGGGTAGTTCCCAACTTCTGCATCAAGGATTGACTCGTTTGGACAATAAACAACCTTTAGGATTTTTGCACTCAAAGAAGAGGGTGTCTGAAATAATCTACACGCCTGCCGTGCTAACAAAGAGAGATTAAGCAGATACATATCCCAACAACCCAACCCTCACCGGGCCTTCGGTTTGATCATCACGTCCCACGACACCCATGCAACCTTTCTTTTGCCATATTTTTCTCCCTGGAAAAACTTCCTTACCATTGTGTTCGTGTGCTCACAAAGGCCTCTTGGAAATTTGAAACAACCCATAGAGTAAACTGGAATAGCTCATAACTGATTTTATCAAAAATTTCCTTACCACCCATAAACAGTAGCTCCTCAAACCACCCCGACATCTTCTTCAAAATTCTATCATTCAAGAATTTAAAAGTGACATTCATTAGTTTCCCTACATTAGATGGTAAACCTATTTATCACTTAGGGGTTCATTCTAGACATCGAGCCTTTGCTTCACTTCCAACCAAATTAGCTCTGGACAACCTTTGCTAACAAAGACTGAAGACTTGTCCTTATTAATTCTCTAACCTGAAGTTATACAATACTTATCTAACAAGTTTGATACTTCTTCTGACCCTTATTTGCTCGCTTTAAATAACAACGGGTTGTCATCTTCAAAGAGTAAGTGGTTAACTGACGGAGCCGGCTGAGCCACTTTAATCTCACTGAGTTGAGATGACTAATCGTTAGCATTAAGGGGGCACGAGAGGCCGACTGATGCCAACAAGAAGAGATAGGGTGAAATAGGATCTCCCTGAAGGATACCTCTTGTAGCCATTGAAAAGAACCCGGAAAGACGTCGACTGGACCATATTCATCACCACTTGGATCCACTGTCCAGCAAAACCCAACTTTGTCAGGATTGCATGGAGATATGCCCACTCCAACGTATCATAAGCTTTCATCATGTCAAGCTTCAAAGCACATGTTCTGTGAATTTGGGCTTTGTTCCTCTTCATGAAATGCAAACACTCATAAGCATATATAATGTTGTCAGTAATCAAACGTGCCCACACAAAGGCCGACTGCTCCTTTGATATAATATCCGGAAGAACTCTTTTTAAATGGTTAGCAAGGACCTTTGATGCATTCTTAAAACATTACATAAGCTGATAGGTCTGAATTGAGAAAAATTATCCGGGTTTGATGCCTTTGGTATGAGCAACAGTGAAGTGTTATTTATAGCTTCAGATGATTCCACACCTTCAACAATTCTCAGAACAACGCGGGTAACATCCTCTCCACATATACTCAAGTGACGTTGAAAAATATTTGTCGAGAACCATCCGGTCCTGGGGACTTTAATGGCACCATTTGAAATAGTGCAACCTTTACCTCCTCTTTAGTATATGGTTCGATTAGCATGGCATCCATGTGATGAGTCACTGTACGAGGCACATCATCCAGTATAGTATGCATATCATGCACTTCTTCAAAGGTATAAAGATTCTTGTAGTATTAGGGTGTTGCCTCCTTTAGAGTTGCACTATCCGTGATCAAGTTCCCATCTAGGGATAAAAGATTCTTTATGTAGTTTTTTCCGAAGCCTCATACTAGATCAAAGATGAAAGAAATGAGTGTTTTATCTCCCTCACCCATTCCTTCAATTCTGAAGCGTTGCTTCCACAGTACTTCTTCTTGGTGATATAGTTACACCAGATTTTCATTGATCTTAAGCTCACGATGATCTGGACGAACCTTGCTAGGTCATCCTCTCAAGATTTCTAGCTCTGTTTTCAGTTTGCTTAATTCTCTTCCTTACACTTCCAAACGCCACTCGTTCCCAACGCCAAGATACCTGATAATTTGACTGGCAGATTTTTGATATTTATCGCAATTTGAGATTGAGCTGATGAACTCCACGAACGAGTAACCACATTGCATAAGTCCTCATAGGATTACCACATAGCCTCATATCTAAAATTTTTAGGGTCCTCCAGATTCAGAAGGAAAGGCATATGATCAGAGCAAGCTCCCAAAAGGTGCATTACTTCTACTCCCGGAAAACCAATCTCCACTCCGGGTTGCCCATAGCACGATCGAGATGAACTTGGGTATACGTTCCTCCTGAAACTTTTTTCTCGAAAGCCCATGACTTTCCAGGGTATCCAAAATCTTGGAATCCACATGTATCCACTGCATCACGAAACCCATCAATCTGGGATTGGATTCAACTCCCTACTCCATCATGCTCCAGTTATCCAAAACCTCGTTAAAGCCCCCTATGAGTAACCACGACAAATTATTTTGTGTATTCAAGTCCCTCGGTGTATTCCATGTTTTATATCTTTCAGCAATTTGTGCATCCCCATATGTAAGGCCCGATATGCGGTACTGTTCCAGATCTAGATGTTTCCATCCAGTTCCGGGGACGAAGCACATATCGGTCCCACCGCGACATATGACACTGCCATATGCCCTGGATTTACAACATGATAACATAACATTACAGCTACAAGGATACAACATCTCATACAATCGGCGTACAACTGCGGTAATACATTACATCAGCGGAAGACACATGTCTGAGTACAGACTACGATCAAATGCCTAGTGTAAGGCCCGATATGCGGTACTGTTCCAGATCTAGGTGTTTCCATCTAGATCCGGGGACGAAGCACATATCGGTCCCACCGCGACATATGACAATGCCATATGCCCCTGATTTCCAACATGATATCACAACATTACAGCTACAAGAATACAACATCTCATACAATCGACATACAACTGCCTTAAATACATTACATCAGCGGAAGATACATGTCTAAGTACAGACTATAATCAAATGCCTACTGGCAAAGAGAAAACATCGATCCTCATAACCACACGGGTCCAGGCCCTCCGCCGGGATCCGCCTAACTAGTCGTCGTGGAGTCTCCACATGAAACGTCGATCACCATACCTGTTGTCGATCAAGAACCCTGAAAAGAGTTTGGGGGTAGTATCATGAGTACAGAAGTACTCAGCATCCAACTGTAGTGGTCAACTGATCCAGCAAGGACTTCATCACTCGTTATTCTAGGACAACTAGTAGTTTACGGTAAGGATGAGGTAAGTGGTGAGGTTGTTGCCGCACTAGCATTTATGAAGTGGCTAACGATCTAGAGAGTAAGATAAGAAGCCAATCATTCGATGAGGAATCGCCTCCAACAAGTCTGCTATCCACCTACTTACGCAAGCATGACACCTATCCTATCCTTGTCCTCCTCTTCGCATCCCGACGAAGAAGAAGCAGTCAAGGCACACACACGTTGATCAAGTTATATTAAGATTATATCAGTTGTTGTCTATCAACAAGGAGTAGGTCTCAAGTCGTCCATAACCGTGGAAACGGCTTTTCGAAAAGATTTAACCCTGCAGGGGTGTACCAACTGCCCATTACAAGGCTCCGCACGCACGCCCATTTCTCTCAGTTGCTACTCATCACAGGCAACCATTTTATGATTTAGTTCCAAGAGATACGAAACGACATGTCTCTCTAGCTAACAACAAATAAATCCGGGTGGCCCCCCCGAGAGTCGACACCCAATCCAAAAGCTGGCCACGCACTCGGATCAGACTCTTCCATTTGGCCAAGGTCGAGGTAACTGGTCCCCTCACATGTGGGCAACCCCCTAGCTCACCAGTGTGGACCAACAGAGAAACCATGTCTCCGTTGGCCCAAGTTATTTTAAAGGATGTCTGCTAGGAGCGACCCGACAAACATATATGCATGGTTTGCAAATGGTAAATCGTGTTGGGCCACCTCTATAAATGTTTGAAGCTAGATAGGTAAGAAAAGTGGACCCCATAGTATCCCACACGCGGTTAGGCACGCTCAGTCTTAAAACCAATACCCGGAACTCGGGTCCTAGGTGACTCGAATGGAACAAAGCGTCGGTGCGGGATAGCCTAGACCTTCCATCCTTCGTCGAATATAGTCAACATTATAATAATCATATCCTTCATATCAATATAATAATGTGATAGCCCAAACCAAGGATTAACAGGAGGTAACATTCGTAGCATGCTAAGCATGCATACTAAGCAGGGGCTGAGCAACGAGCAATAGTAACATAGTAGTACAAGGTTTGCTGGGAGGGGACATGGCTGTATCGGTTGGAAAGAGGTTGTAAACATGTGGTAGGATCAAACATCGAACCTATCCTAGACTAGCATGTAAACCGCTGGTTGAAATAGAATGGATCATAAGTAATGTATAGTACTTTCCTGTTGATAAGTCGGATTCCGAAGGTGTAGTTGATCGCAAGCTCGCATCGTCTACGAAGGTAACCCCGGAAGCACTCAAGACGGTAAACACTGGAAAGGATTCAACGAGCAAGCATCTATTACTACGAAGCAAACACGATCAAGCATCAACAAGAAGGCAACACGAGACATCGCACCTACCGTCGAGAGAGGTTACTAACAGGTTAAGTGGAGTACTCGTCACACACGACGATACCGCACATTTAGAATGGTTCAAGTTGTTTAGCTACACAACATGAGCAAAGGTTGTTAACATGGCATCTCACTCAAGCATGGCATAGCACACAAACATGACAAGAGGTGAAGCATAAGGTAAACTATCTATGCTAGTCAATTGAGGTGAGGCACAACCTAAACATGGCATTCCCCTAAGTACCCCACGACAATTTAATTAATTGGTACTGTTCTGGCCTAAACCATATTTTAGGTTGGTTAACAACAGAAAAAAATAGCACAAATACAAATTACACGAAAAACTAATCAAGTTACATGTAAAGCACACTCCAAACGGAGTTACGGTTAGAAAGATATAAGCAAAACAAGTTACGGGCACAATCTGCCAACATCAGGAAGCGCACTTTAGAGCAACAAATAAACAAGCAAAAGGTTGTAAACATGCACAAAAATGATATGCAACTAAAGTAGACATGACAGGCATGGCATGGCAAAAGGAATCATGCAAATAGGCATCATGGTTCACTAGTTATAAGCGACACAAAATGCTATAAAACATTACTGGTCAGGGACTTAGTGAAAAATCAGGAAAACAGGGCAGAAACTGTTATTTTCATGCTGTATAAACAGGAGAAATATATGAGCATGGATTAGGCATGATGATGATCAGGTACAAACAAGAATCAAGGTCATATGCATCACAGATCAAAAGATATTAAGCATGCAACATGGCATCGGAAAGTTACAGACTTAGTGAAAAACAGAGGTGGCTGTCAAAAACAGTGGCATAGCAACTTTGGAGCTCAATAACTATATGACAAGCAAGCATATCATGGCAAATCAAGGCATGGCATCAAAGTACACATAGCAAGGATCCCTGAGTTACATTGGAGCTAATCCATAGGAGCAATAGATCATTAACTATAAGGCATCAAAGTTGCAACAAAATATAAAAAGCAACACATCTTATCCAGATCACCACTTTGGAGCAATAAATAATATAGCTATAGCAGGCAAACATGACGAGTAATTGCATAGGATTGAAGTAGACATGATGCTTAACAGTATGCAACAAGAATCAATAGCATAGGCCTCATGGATGTGACACAATCATCAATCAAACTTGCAATAAAATAACAGCAGCAGCACATGACAGAAATTAGCAGCAGTTAACAGTTTGATGCCCACTTCAACACAGATTTGCACCATCAATATGACCTCAAATCAAAATGCTCACAAAAGATGAACTGAAGTACACACAAAACTAAACAAATGCCCTTTAGTACGCAACGTGATCCGAGCTACGGTTTACTCGTAAACTACGTCGCAAAACAACATCAGCAACACAATGTTCTCAGACTTAGAAATAATAACAGCCAGGGAAAGAAAAAACAACTACCATGGGCTTCAGCCCATCAGGCCTGGGAGGCGGCTGGGCTGGCGGCTTGGACAGGCTGGGCCGAGAGGAGATGGAGGTGGGCCGTGGGAGCGGCGCCGGCCCACGCGGCGGTTGGTGGCGGCGTCGGGCCGGGCTCCTCCCGATCCCGATCGGGGGCGGCCGCGGTGGCGCTCCGGCCACCGGCGGCGAGGCAGGAGGCGCGCGACGGGGTCACAGGGCCGCGGGAACGGCAGATCGGCAGCGGCGGCGGCTGCCGGATCCAGGCGAGGGCGGCGCGACGGTCCTCTGGGTGGTGGCTCCGAGCTCGGGGAGGAGGCCATGGAACGACGACGTCGATGGGGTCGCTGGCGACTTGCGAGCGGGCAGAGGAAGAGGGGTGAGAGGGAGAGGGCGTGGAAGGAGGAAGGAGTGGAAGGAAGGGGTGGCCGCGGCTGCTGCGGCCTGCCGCCGGCGGCCTCGGGCCCGCCGGCGCGTGGTGGAGGCTGGCGGCGTGGAGGAGAGAGAGGAGGGAGGAGGTGGAGGCTGGGGCGCATCTGGGCCGTTGGATCGGTCGATCCGACGATCCAGATCGCTGGTAAGGCTAGGGTTGCGAAAATGGGGTATTTTTGGAGCAATGGTGAGGGGGGTGGCTGCAATTTTGGCTTAGGGAAACCCTAGAAAGGGGTAGGAGAGTGGTGGTCTTTATATAGCTCAGGTGGCTGGCAGTTTGCAAAAACATCCCCGGTTTCTCTCTCTCGCGCGTGGTGTTTACGTTCCTGACCGTCGGGGGTCCGCAGGACATCCAATTCGGGTAAAACTTCGAACTACGCGATCAGCGCGTCGAGCCGACGGCGTTCACCTCGCGCTGGAACCGTTTCGAGAACACTTTCTGGTGCGCTATAAAAATATCCCGTTTACTTATTAAACGGGGTTTACGTTCCGTTAGCGACGGCTGGTCTTGTGTTGGTTTTTGCGACGGTGATCGGGCTTAACCCGGTGTCGCAAAGGTTGAGTGTTAGGGTGGCAAGGGTCGGTCTTCGTCCGGTACCAGAGAAAAGGGGGAAATAATCACCGATCGATAAATCGGGGACGCAAACACCGCAAACAAATCAGACAATCAACCAATTCGCGCAGAAAACAAAATTTTTAATTTTTGTGAAATCTGGGCTGTTACACCTAGTGGCAAAGGTAAAACACACCATTCCCACGTCCACACGAGTCCAGGCTCTCCGCCGGGATGGACCTAACTAGTCGTCGTCGAGTCTCCGCGAAGGCGTCCAAAAGAAGGGTCGTCGAGCTCTCTGAAGTCCAAGATCGTTTGCATAACGTGCGTAAAAGAGAAAAGAAAGGGGTGAGCTATATCAACAAGTCTTGTAACTAAATTCTCACGGTAAGATGGGGGTAGTGGTGAGGTTGCATCCGCACTAGCAATATATGAAGTGGCTAACGATCTATTTAGAGTAAGATGAGAACCAAGCATTCGAGGAGGAAACGCCTTCAATAAGTCTTGCTATCAGCTACTTACGCAAACATAACACCTATCCTATCCTTGTCCTCCTCTTCGCATCCCGACAAAGAAGAAGCAGTCAAGGCACACACACGTTGATCAAGTTATAGTTTTTATTCAGTTGATGTTATCTATGAACAAGACGTAGGTTCCAAGTCGTCCATAACCGTGGACACGGCTTCTCGAAAATATTTAACCCTGCAGGGGTGTACCAACTGGCCATTAGAAGGCTCCGCACGCACGCCCATCTCTCTCAATCGGGCCCGTTAAAGACACTCATTGAAGAGTTGTTCCGAGATATCCGGACGTCACAGGCCCTCTAACTAACAACACACAAATCCGGGTGGCCACCGGTGAGTCGACATCCAACTCAAATGCCGATTGCGCTCTCGAATCGGTCTGTACCGTCTGGATGAGTTCGGGATAACCTACCCTCGCCCGGGCAGGCTCCCTAGCTTCCAGGTGTGGACCAACAGGATATACCATCCCACTGGCCCTGTTTGTTTTAAATCCATTGGCTGCAGACAAGTTACGCACACGGTTTCTCAAATGGTAAAATCAGCTTCGGCCACCACTAGAAATGTTTGCAGCTAGGTAAGTAAGACAAGGGGACCCCATAGTATCCCACACGCGGTTAGGCACGCTCATTCTTGGAACCAATACCCGGAACTCGGATCCTAGGTGACTCGAATGGAACAAAGCATCGGGGCGGGATAGCCTAGACCTTCCATCCTTCGTCGAGTATAGTCAACATTATAATAATCATATCATCCACAACAATATAATAAAGGTGATAGCCCAATTCAAGAAGTAATAGGATAACAGTTGATAGCATCCTAGCATGCGTACTAAGCAGTGGTTGAGCAGCGAGCAATAGTAACATAGCCGAACAAGGTTTGCTGGGACGTGGAGGACATGACTGTTTGGGTTTATTTGAGAGGCATAAATATGAAGTAGTAGGATCAAGCAATCGTTCTATCCTACACCTAGGAGCGAGTGAGCTGAAAGTTACAAGCATGATATATGCTCCCCTTACCTGATGAGAAGACGAAACCGAAGGTGTAGTCGATCGCAAACTCGCATCGTCTCCGAGAGGTACCCGCGGAAGCACACAAGAGGTAAACACTGGAAAAGACAATCGACGAGAAAAAATCTATTACTACGAAGCAATCACCAGCAAACAACATCAAGAAGGCAGCACGAGACAACGCAATACGATCCGAATCTACCGTCGAGAGCGGTTACTAACAGGTTAAGTGGAGTATCCGTCACACACGATGATACTGCACATTTAACATCGGTTAAAATTGTTTACCTACACAACATGAGCAAAGGTTGTTAACATGGCATCTCACTCAAGCATGGCATGTCACACAAACATGGCAAGAGGTGAATCATAAATAAACTATCTAGTCTAGTCACTTTAAGTGGGGGGGGGGTAAAACCTATACATGGCAACTGTTACGGACCCCACGATAATTATTGTATTTGGTACTATTCTTCCCTAAACATGATTTTATTATTTTATTTAGCAAGCAAGAACATCATATTCACAACCTACACGAAATTCTAGTGAAGTTACATATAAGAAACATTTTAAACGGAGCAACGGT
The DNA here is from genome assembly GCA_950022295.1 of Bromus sterilis. Lineage (NCBI taxonomy): Eukaryota > Viridiplantae > Streptophyta > Magnoliopsida > Poales > Poaceae > Bromus > Bromus sterilis. Next base: position 88,500,436 of record OX465599.1, read on the forward strand.
TGAAAAGTTATTAAAGAAATAGTTTACGGTGACATGCGGTGTAATTAGCAGTAAAAGAACATGTAAACAAGTGCAAACATGGCAAAGAGAAATATTTTATTAATCTCCACGAAATTCTAAGCAAGTTACATGTAGAAAGCGTCTCCATCCGAGCTACGGTTCATTAGATATTCGCATCGCAAAAATATAAGTAAATCTGCCAATTTATTCAAATACACAAATAGCTAGACATGCTCCTGGGCCGAATCTGTAGCAGTGGGACCTAATAAGAGCGAGCGCTAGATAGTTAACTAGCGCACCATACGCTAAACAGACATGGGTCGAGCCCAACACGCAGCAGGAATAAAAGGGAAAAAAGGGGGGCTCACCACTTTGGGCCTGACCCAAGTCGCGGGGTTGGGCGAGGGGTAACTGGATCTCGCCCAGGGCGAGAGGTAGCTGCGGGCTGGGGTTTGTTGGGTGGGCCGCTGGGGCGTTCCTGGGCTGGGAAGCTGGGGAGGCTGGCCCAACTGGCGGCGTCGGTTGGACGCGACGACTCGTTCCGATCCCGACCCAGCGAGCCGGCTGACGGTGGCGCCAACCACCAGCGGCGCGACGAGGGCGGCGAGGGGGTGCGGATCCGGGCGGTGCAGGGGGTCGGCGGCGGCTCCGGCGAGCTTCTCGGGCGGCATGGCGAGCTCGAAGTCTAGGCCTCTGATACGTCTCAAACGTATCTACTTTTCCAAACACTTTTGCTATTGTTTTGCCCTCATTCTTGCGTGATTTGAACTAAACTAACCCGGATTGACGTTGTTTTCAGCAGAGCTGCCTGTATGGTTTTATTGTATGCAAGAAAATGGATTTTTAGGTATCTCAGAAAATTCCAGCAAAATTCATAAAAAATCCACGCACCCGAAGCTTCCACGGACCAGAAGTGGGGCCAGAGGGGGGCCACAGGGGCTCCAGGCTCCTTGCTGGCGCGGCCCCACCCCTGGCCGCGCCGGCTGGCCGCCTGGGGGCCTCCCCCCTCCTCTGGTGCCCTACTGAGGCCCCTATTTATTCCCGTGACGGGAAAACCCCGAAACAGAAGTCGCTTTTCCAGAACCCGTGGCGGAGCCGCCACCATCCTCTGTTCTTCCCCGGGAGGGCTAATCTGGAGGCTGATTTGGCCTCCGGAGAGGTGAGATCATCGCCATCGTCATCACCATCACCAATCCATCTTCCCTCCATGACTTCTCTTCACATGTGTGAGTAATTCCCTGCTGTAGGCAAAGGGGATGGTAGGGATTGGATGAGTTTGATCATGTAATAGTTCGTCAGATTGTTGGGGGCATGTTGCCTGTCATCTACTATGGTGTTTATCATCTTTGCTACAACTTGTTGCTCTTAATGCTTGTCACTTTGGGCCCGAGTGCCATGTTTTCAGATCTGAACCACTTGTGTTTTCATGAGTATATTTATGTTCTTGATCCTATCTATGAGTTGTATGCACCTATTATGGTCCGGAACTGGCGATCCCAAAGTTGACAGCTTGGGACACCAAAGGGGATGGTCCATAATTTTGAGGATTTCATGTATCCATTGACTTTATTGCTTTGCTCCGGTGCTCTTTGAAAGGAGCACCTTAATCTCCATAAGTTCCCTTTGGCCCCGTTCGTAGCGGGATGGTAGGACAAAAGATGTTGTACAAGTTCTTATTGCAAGCACGCACAACTACTACGGGATACATGCCTAATGTTTGATATTTGCCTAGATGATCATTGTTTTTCTGTGTGCCTTGCTGATACGTCTCAAACGTATCGATAATTTCTGCTCATTCCATGCATGTTTTGTGTGATATTTCTATGATCTAAATACACTTTCATACACTTTTGATCATATTTGGACTAACCTACTAACTCAGTGCACCCCAGTGCGAGTCCCTGTTTTCTGCTGTTTTTCTATTTCAGTTTTCCCCATATAAAAGGTGCTCCAAAAATCCGGGAAAAATCAGATAAAAAATCAGCGTGCCGGAAGCTTCCCAAAGCCCGAAGGAGGGCCAGGGGGCCACCACCAGGTGCCCAGGTGGCCACCTGGCGCGGCCAGGGGGGCGCCTGGACCCCTGGTGGCCCCCCTGGCTGCCCGCCTTCGCCTATTTATTCTCCATCACGGGGAAACTCCGAAGACAGAACCCTATTTCGCAAACTCGCCTCTGTTCCGCCACCGCCGCGCTTCCAAGATCGGGAGCACCGTCAGGACCCTTCCCGGCACCCTGCCGGAGGGAGGATCGACCTCCGGGAGCTTCTCCTCCACCATGGACGCTTCTCGGATGTGCCGTGAGTAGTTTACTTTGGACCATGGGTCCGTGATCAGTAGCTATGTGATGTTCTCCTCCCCTCTTTGTTCTTCATGGTTTAGACCTCGTGAGCTGCCCTACATGATCGAGGCACATTGATACGTCCCAAATGTATCTATAATTTCTGCTTGCTCCATGCATGATTTGTGTGACTTTGCCATGTTTTGCTTGACCTTTCATACACTTTTATTTATCATATTTGGACTAACCTATTAACTCAGTGCACCCAGTTGCCAGTTCCTGTTTTCTGCTGTTTTTGTATTTCAGGTTTTCCGGCCATTAAAAGTGCCAAATAAATTTTGGAAAAATCCAATAAAAAACCAGCGACCCGGAAGCTTCCCGAATAATCAAGAGAGGAGGGGGTGGACCCACCAGGGCCCCAGGAGGGTCCCTGGCGCGGCCCCACCCTAGGCCGCGCCAGGAGGCCTCCTGGCTGCCCTGTGGCCCCTCTCGGTGCCCCCCTTCGCCTATATTTACCCCCCGTGAAGGAAACCCCTAAGATCGATCTGCTATTCCCGTTCTCCTCTCTGTACCACCGCCGCCGTTTCAAGATCGGGGCTGCCAGGAGAAGCTGCCCCGACACCCTGCCGGAAGGAGGAATCCCCTCCGGGAGACCATCCATCGCCATGGACACCTCCCGGATGTGCCGTGAGTAGTCCCCCTTGGACCATGGGTCCGTGACCAGTAGCTATGTGATGTACTCCTCCCCTCTTTGTGCTTCCACTTTCGAGACCTCGTGAGCTGCCTCACATGATCGATGCACCTTTGTAGTTTTCTATGTTGCTATGCTGAGTTTGCAGGGATCTGATGGATTATGATATTATGTTCAGATTGTGATGAGTAATATATTTGGTTCTCTTTTATATTTGTGTTCTTTAGTAAATTCTTGCATGTTCTCCGTTGCCGTATTTTACTTTGGCCAAGTGATTTGTTGCAACTCCAAGAGGGAGCGTTATGCTTGATTGTGAGTTCAGCCCCTTGATGTCTAGTTTGAGTGACAAAAACATGAGACTAGGGGATGTGCTGTTGCCACCAGGGATAAAACAACGGTGCTTGTACTTGCGGGTGCAAGGATTGTTTACTTTAGGCATAGTTCTTTTAATGCATTTGTCTGTTGCTTTGAGTTTACACTTTGGGTGGGATTCACAACTTAATACCAGCGAGTTGTTCTGGATAGATATCTCAAGGTGGATGATTCGTAGTAGATGCAGATGGATTTCGATCTACTTACCTTGGCATAATGCCCATTGCTTTTGAGCCTCTTCCTTTCTTTTGTAGCATAGTTAGCATTGCGATGCGTTTATAATCCTGTCAATTGCCCAGCTGTGATTTGTTTACCTCGCTAGCACTTTTATCGTCTTTTGGGAGAGATACATCACTAGTGCACATCACGTGACCCCGGTCCATACTCACACCATTGTTTACATCTTCAATTTACTTTCAGTTCTTACTTTCAGTTGACACTACTATTATCGCTTGCGTTGATCCTTTGTAAACAGCAAGGCCGGAGGAATTGACAACTCCTCTGTACTCGTTGGGAGCAAAGTTATTTGGTGAGTTGGCAACCTCGGCGCCACTGTTCACTTTACCACATTCTTGTATCTCTGTGAGTCCTACGGGAGACAAACCCTATCCTCTGCATAGGGGAAATTCTGCTGCTATGCTACATCTCACCTCCCACTTGGGGTAACCAACGAGGAGCAAGAGAAGTTTCTTCCTTGCTAGCATCACACATATGTAATTCTTCTGCTGTTGCTATGCTGAGTTTGATGGGATCTGATGGATTATGAGATTATGTTCAGATCGTGATAGGGTAATATATTTGGTTTTTATCTCTTATATTTTTGTTCCTAAGTAATTCTTGCATGTTCTCCGTTGCTGTTTATTGCTTTGGCCAAGTAGTAGGTAGTGACTCCAAGAGGGAACATTATGCTCGATTGTGGGTACATGCCCCCCTGATGACACGCTTGAGTGACAGAAACATGAGTCTAGGGGATGTGTTGTGGCCATAAGGGGGAAAGCAACGGTGCTTGTAACCTCAGTTGCAAGGATTTCTTACTTTACGCAAAGTTCTTTTACTGCAGTTGTATGTTGCTTTGGGTTTACACTTTGGATGGGGCTCGCAACTTAATACCAGCGAGATGTTATGGATAGATATTTCAAGGTGGATGATTAGTAGTAGATGCGGATGGATTTCGGTCTACTTATTTTGGCGTACTGCCCATGCTTATGAGCCCCTTCCTTTCTTTTGTAGCATAGTTAACATTGCGGCGCGTTTATAATCCTGTCAATTGCCCATCTGTAATTTGTTTACCTCGCATAGCAGTTTTATCGTCTTTTGGGAGAGAGACATCACTAGTGAACATCATGGGACCCCGTTCCATACTCTCATCACTGTTTACACGCTCTTTTATTTTCTTGCTTTTTTACTTTCAGTTGCTATCTTTATCATTATCCCGTGTCTTTGATCCTTTGTAAACAATCTCTCTGAACTTCGTTGGGAGCAAAGGTAATTGTGTTGTGTGCAGGTCCGCATCAGGTGCGCTGCTGACACCTACTTATCATTGCCGGAGTCCTATGGGAGACAAATCCTATCCTCTACATAGGGGAAATTTGCTGCTATCCTACATCTCACCTTCCACTTGGGGTAACCAACGAAGGGCGAGAAGCCATTATCAATTCCATGCCATGAAGAAAATTTCTGGCGCCGTTGCCGGGGACTCCGAGTGATAAGATAGGGGAGTTGCCCACTATCTTTTACCTTTACTTTTTAGTCTTGCTAGTTTACCTTTCTGTTTTTATCTTTGTGTCTTATATCGAAAATTACAAAAAAAATCTGCCACTACTATGGGTTCCACTGAAAACACCAAGTTGTGTGACTTCACCAGTCACAACAACAAAGACTTTATCTGCACTCCTATTGCCACACCTGCCACTTTAGCTACCTCTTATGAAATTAAACCTGCTTTACTAAACCTTGTTATGAGAGATCAATTCTTTGGTGCTGGAGATGATGCTGCTTTACACTTGAATAATTTTTCTTGAATTATGTGATATGCAAAAGTATAAAGGAGTAGAAGGTGATGTTGTTAAGCTCAAGCTTTTTTCCTTTCTATCTGAGAGGAGAAGCTAAACTCTGGTTTCAATCTTTGCCTACGAATAGCATAGATCCTTGGGATAAGTGCAAAGATGCTTTTATTGGGAAATACTACCCACCTGCTAAAATTATCCAATTGAGGAGTAACATTATGAATATTAGGCAATTGGATAATGAACACGTTGCCCAAGCTTGGGAACGTATGAAATCTCTTGTTAAGAAATGCCCTACACATGGTTTGACTACCTGGATGGTTATCCAGACTTTTTATGCAGGCTTGAACTTTACCTCGAGGAACCTGTTAGATTCGGCCGCGGGAGGAACCTTTATGTCAACTACACTTGGTGCTGCCACAAAACTCCTCAATGAGATGATGACCAACTATTCCCAACACACCAAACACGCTCCAACAGGTAGGAAGGTAAATTCTGTCGAGGAAATTACCTCCCTAAATGATAAAGTTGATTTAATTATGTCTCTACTTACCAAGCAACCCTCTATTGATCCGCATGATGTTCCTTTAAATTTTTTGGTTGCTCAGGAACAAGTATATGTGAACTTCATTGCTAGAAACAACTTTAATAATAATGCTTATAGGGGCAACTTTGCTAGTAATCCTAGACCGTTTCCATCCACTTATGGGAACAACAACACTTACCCTAGCAACAAGAACCCCACTTCTGAATTAGAAAACATGCTTAGAGACTTTATCACTACCCAAAAAGCCTTCAACAAGAATGTGGAAGAAAAACTATCTAAATTAGATAATCTTTGTTTGAAGGTAGACAACTTAGCCCTTGATGTTGAGATGTTAAAAATTAGAACCTCTCCCCTTGAGGAGAGCAAGGCCACTCCTATTAATGCTATCCAATTACAAATTAATTAAAATGTTAGGATGATGGCTAAACTTAAAGAAAGATGGGCTAGAGAAAAAGAGGAAGAGGATAGAATTAAGAGCCTTCCTACACACCACACAGTTGCCACTATCCAAATTGTTGAGGACACCGAAACTATTAGCACCCAATGCACTCCTGTTCCCATTGGACCTATTAATGGTGATGCTAATACCTCAACTGTAGAAGAACAAACCCCTATAAACATAGAGGGTTTCAAACAAGTGAGCCTACATGACACTACTACCACCTTTGATAGTAGTGATATTGATTTTGATAGTTGCACCCTCTCAGAAGTTATTAGTTTACTACACAAAATGTCTAGAGACCCCCCACACTAGCACACTTAATCTTGCCTTCATGGAGCATATCATAAATGCTCTCATCAAAGCTAGGGAGAAGAAGCTAAGGATAGAAGCCTCCATACCTAGGAATCTAGATGATGGTTGGGACCCTATGATCAAAATTAAATTAAATAACTTCTCTTGCTATGCTTTATGTGACGTTGGAGCTAGTACCTCCGTCATGCCCAAAAGAATGTATGATATGTTTGAATTGAAACCTTTTGATTCTTGTTCTTTTGGTGTTCGTCTTGTCGACTCTTCCGTAAAGAAACCTTTGGGGAAGATCGACAATGTTCTTATCATTGTCAATGACAACTATGTTCCCGTTGATTCTATTATTATGGATATAGAGTGTGAACCTTTATGTCCAATTATTTTGGGACGTCCTTTTCTCCGCACCATTGGTGCTATCATTGACATGAAAGAGGGGAATATAAAATTTCAATTCCCTCTCAAAAAGGTGACGGAACACTTCCCTAGAAAGAAAATCAAGTTACCTTTTGAGTCCGTTACACGGGCTGGCTATTCTCTTTCTCTTGATAAAACTTGATTCTTCTTTTGCCTTATGCCTAGCTTAAAGGCGTAAAAGAAAGGGCTTGTTGGGAGGCAACCCAAGATGTTTTTACTTCTGTTTTTAGTGGTCTTGATGATTGTTACTACTGTAGCAACATCATTGTATCTTTATTTTCAAGCTTTGTGCCAAGTTATAGCCTCATATGACAAGGGAAGTGAAAGTTGTGACATGCTGTCCAGAAAAACAGATTCTGTCTTCGTGACGGGAAAAATCGGATCAAATCACCAGTTCATCTTTTTGAGCTGAATTTTTTACAAAGGGTGCTCTATACAATCACGGAACTTTCTTATGTTCTGAGTTTTTTGATTTGAGTTGCAGAAGTACCCCTAAAAAATTCTTTACTACCTGCTGTTCTGTTTTTCACAGATTCTGCCACGTTTTGTCTCTCCTAACTTTTGCAAACCTTAAGCTTGCTTTTTATGTGCAAAAACCTTTTGGAAATCTTGAGAAACAGTAGCTCTTCAATAATACCTTTATATCCAGTGGGAAAAATATATTTATTAAGGGTACTAACCTCTCTAATCAGCTTATGATGAGTTATGTATGAAGGGAGTTTTCAAGTGTGCGATGGAAGATGATGAAAGAAGATTCGGGAGTGTCAAACGCTCAAGCTTGGAGATGCCCCATGCATACCCAATAAATATTCAAGGAGACTCAAGCGTCTAAGCTTGGGGATGCCCCCGTGCATCCCCTTCTCCATCAACATTCATCAGTTCGTCCTTCGTCTCACTATATTTTTATCACTTCATGCGTTATGTGCTATGCTTGGAGCATCTCGCTCTTAGGTTTTATTTTTAGTTTTCTTTAGCTTTTCTTATTGTTCATAACAAGTTAGACCCCGTATTACTTTGTGGGGGGAGAGAAACACGCTCCACTTTCAAAATCTAGAACACATCATAGGATTCTTCATGCTTATGTTTTTGCTGTTGTGTGTTCTTTATCTTTTCGTAGCTACTGCCATGTTTAGTTTTAGTTTGTCTTTAGCAAGAACCTTGGCTTTTGTTTAGTTTTTTTCTAGAACTATCTTTAGTTTTCATGATTATCTTGTTAAGAGAGTTGGTTGTTGCACTGAGTTGTGTCTTGTTTTGAGAGTAGGTAATTGAGGTTGCTATTTAATTTTAGTAGTAACTTGCAATAGTTTTGAGGTATTGATATGAGTAATGTTTGAACTTTTGGTGTCAAGAGCTCTAGACTATTAGTGATAGGTGTCGTATTTTGGGAAATCCGAGTTTATTTTCAAAACCTACAAAAATAGTTGAGAACTCTAGCTACTAGATGGATCGCTAATCTTTGGAGGGATCGAATATTAGAGTACACTCACGTACCATGAGTCGAGGATGCGCAAGGATAACCAAACCCCCATACACTCCTCCTCGGGGTACTTGTCTCTTTGTGAACCTCCTTATTAGATTGAGAGTTACCGATAATAAGTGCATGAGTTCTTCGGACTAATGTAAGTATTGAAAGTTGACACTTCCACCTCCTCATATTTGCTAGCCTCTCCTGTGCCGTGCATTGCCTTCTTCTCATTCCGAGAGTTGGCGTCCACCTTCGCCGGTACATCCAAACCCTTGGCATGATACGCTCTGTCGTCATAAACCTCCTTATATCTTTCCTCAAAACAGCCACCATACTTACCTATCAAGGCATTTCCATAGCCTTTCGGAGATATATTGCCATGCAACATCCACCTCTTCATGACTTGATCTTCATGTCATACATGTTCCTGCTACACTGGCAGCGGCATACATTGCATACATCATGATAGCTACATCTTCTTTATGATTTGAGTACCTTGTAAATTGTGAAAGATCTTCTATACCCTCTTGTAAATTAGAGTGTTGACCGTAAGTGAGGAAAAGATCCCAAAGTGGACAAAATAAAAGATCCCAAAAAGGACAAATGAGAGTTAAATAGAAAGAGCCATTGAGGCCACCAAAAAAAATAGAAAAAAGAAATAAAGAAATAAAAAGATAGAAAGGGGCAACACTATTATCCTTTTGAAAGATCCACACTAGTACTCCCTCTTATCCTTGTACTCCATAGAGATGATCATTCATGCATATAGCTATGTGGGGACCTTCACACTATAGAACTTGGCTTGCATATTCCAAGGATGAGCCTCCTCAAAAGAGCTCTAGGTCTTCATGAGCGAGAAAGTTAGATGCACCCCCACTTGTTCCATTGGAGAGCTTTTCTTAGCTCATATGTGCATCCGTTGCATGGCAATCCCTACTCCTCACATCATATCTATCATTTGGCCTTCTCGCCTATGATTGTCCTCATTGATGTGAGCCTTTCTCACCTTTTTGTCTTCCTCCTCCGCCGTATTCTCTCTTTGCCATCCTAAGTGTCAACTCTCGTGTTTACGCTCATCCATTGCATGAGTGCTCAAAATATCGAAAAGGAGTGTATCAAATTGACTTGTACCTGGCTAGTGGCCTGGGACGAGTCAAAATAATATTCCAAAGAAGACCAAGCGTGAAGCTTTAGTAGATTGAGTTCTCAACAAAAATACTTTTTTCTCGTGTTCCCTATCCCCCTTGCACGCAAACAACATTTGGAGACATTCGAGTCACGAACATCGAGAGATCTTGCACCTAATGTTCTTTCGTTGCTTGTTTCAATGCTAATGTACACTCTTGCATGTTATGACTTGAATTGAATCACATGCCTTGATTGTTTTACTTTTCAAAGTTCTTATATGGTTGCTAGCATGTCACCACATAAATTATGTTTATTATCATTTACCTACTCGAGGACGAGCATGAATTAAGCTTGGGGATGTTGATACGTCTCAAACATATCGATAATTTCTGCTCGTTCCATGCATGTTTTGTGTGATATTGCTATGAGCTAGATACACTTTCATACACTTTTGATCATATTTGGACTAACCTACTGATACGTCCCAAACGTATCTATAATTTCTGCTTGCTCCATGCATGTTTTGTGTGAGTTTGCCATGTTTTGCATGAACTTTCATACACTTTTGAACCTATTTGGACTAACCTATTAACTCAGTGCACCCAGTTGCCAGTTTCTGTTTTCTGCTGTTTTTGTATTTCAGGTTTTCCGGCCATTAAAAGTGCTCCAAAAATTACGGGAAAATATATAAAAAATCAGCGCAACAGAAGCTTCCAGAATCACCAAGAGAGGGAAGGGGGGCCACCACCAGGCAGCCAGGAGGGCAGGTGGCGCGGCCCCACCCTGGGCCGCGCCAGGGACCCTCCTGACTGCCTCGTGGGCCCCCTCGATGCCCCCTTCGCCTATATTTACCCCTCGGGGTGGAAACCCCTAATATCGATCTCTCTCTCGCGAACTCCCCTCTGTACCGCTGTCGCCGCCGTTTCAAGATCGGGGCTGCCTGGAGAAGCTGCCCCGGCACCCTGCCGGAAGGAGGAACCCCTTCCCGGAGACCATCCATAGCCATGGACGCCTCCCGGATGTGCCGTGAGTAGTCCCCCTTGGACCATGGGTCCGTGACCAGTAGCTATGTGATGAATATCTCCCCCTTTTGTGCTTCCACTTTTGAGTCCTCGTGAGTTGCCTCACATGATCGAGGCATCTATGTAATTTTTGTTGTTGCTATGCTGAGTTTGTTGGGATCTGATGGATTATGAGACTATCTTCAGATTGTGATGAGTAATATATTTGTTTCTTCTCTTTTATATTTTGTTCTTGAGTAAATTCTTGCATGTTCTCCGTTGCGGTATTTGCTTTGGCCAAGTATTTTATTTGCAACTCCAAGAGAGAGCGTTATGCTCGATTGTGGGTTCAGCCCCTTGATGTCTAGCTTGAGTGACAGAAACATGAGACTAGGGGATGTGCTGTTGCCACCAGGGATAAAACAACGGTGCTTGTACCTGCGGGTGCAAGGATTGTTTACTTTACGCAAAGTTCTTTTAATGCAGTTGTCTGTTGCTTTGAGTTTACACTTTGGGTGGGATTCACAACTTAATACCAGCGAGATGTTCTGGATAGATATCTCAAGGTGGATGATTCGTAGTAGATGCAGATGGATTTCGGTCTACTTACCTTGGCGTACTGCCCATTGCTTTTGAGCCCTTCCTTTCTTTGCAGCATAGTTAGCATTGCGATGCCTTCATAATCCTGTCAATTGCCCAACTGTGATTTGTTTACCTCGCTAGCAATTTTATCGTCTTTTGGGAGAGAGACATCACTAGTGAAAATTACGGGACCCCGGTCCATCTTCACATTATTGTTCACACCCTTAATTTACTTTCAGCTTTTACTTTACTTTGCACCTTTTATCTCTTGCGTTGATCCTTTGTAAACGACAAGGCCGGAGGAATTGACAACTCCTCTGTACTCGTTGGGAGCAAAGTTATTTTTTGCTGTGTGCAGGTCCACGACAACACCCTATTCAGGAAGCAATTTCTGGCGACGTTGCCACCTACTTGTATCTCCTGAGTCCTACTGGTTCTATAACCTTGGTATCTTCACCGAGGGAAACTTGCTGTTGCACTGCATCTCAAACCTACCACTTGGGGTAACCAACGAGGGGCGAGAAGCCATCAAGCAAATTTCTGGCGCCGTTGCCGGGGACTCAAGTCTACAAGATAGGGGAGTTGTACACTATCTTTTATATTTGCTTTTTAGTCTTGTTAGTTTACCTTTCAGTTTTTATCTTCGTGTCCTTTATCAAAAATCAAAATAATAATAATAGTATGTCTAGTTCGTTACTTGCCAATCAATGTCTAACTTCTTTGAAACTAGATCTTATTGGCATGGAGGATTTACCGAGGATCAACAAAAGTGGTACAAGGAACACCGCCTGTCTCAAAAGGGGATACACTTATGGAAACAAATACACCAGTTGTATGACTATGCTAGAAACTTGTGCTCAACATATAATATATCTTTCTGCAGGGATGAATCTTGTTGCTTTATGAGGCACAAACACCTTGCTTTCCAATGTGAGTACAATGATGATGAAACTTTAGCTTCTTATGCTAAGAGAAACTATGATTTTTATGATGCAGAGGAAATAGAAGAATTTGTTGCTTATAAGGGTTCCTATGAAATTACTTCTCTTCTTAAAAATATTGATGATGCCCCTTACAAACTTGAGAGTTTTGATATACTTAACTATTGTTTGGAAAATTATGATGCAAATTATTATATTACTGATCATCTTGAGAGGATCTCTCCCCAAAGGAAGATACTAATGATTTGCAGGACTCTATGGAAGAAGAAATTGCTGAAACTGAAAGCTCCTTGGATGAAAAAGAGAAGGAGAGTGACGAACAAAAGGAGGAAGAATGGATCCATCCATGTCTACCTTCTAATGAGAGGAACCCTTTGAATCTTACCTTATATGAGTCTTATGATCCTATGGATTCTTTTGAAATATCCCTTTTTGATGAAGTTGATGCCTTCTATGCTTATGGCCGTGATGCCACTATGGATGATGCTTACGGAGATGAACTCTCTATATTTCCTCATGTTAAGCATGAAATTGATGCTATTGCACCCACACTTGATTTTCCTATTATCCTTTTGAAATATCTAACTTATATTCCAGAGAATTATGCTCTTATTGAGGCTCAATGTGATGGGTTGCATTTATCTTATGTTCCTAAAGACCGTGTTGAAAGCTATACAGGTGCGCTTGTAGGTCATGAACAACATGATTTATGTGATAGTTATATTCTTGATGTTGTTCATGATACTACTGAAAATTATTTTGAGAGAGGGAAGTTTGGTTGTAGAAACTTCCATATTACTAAAACTCCTCTCTTTATGTTGAAAGTTTTGAAGTTGTTCTTGTTCCACTTTCCTATGCTTGTCTCTTTGTGCTTTTTTGATTTATTTTCTTACAAGATTCCTATTCATAGGAAGTGGGTTAGGCTTAAATGTGTTTCATATTTGCTTCTTGATGCTCTCTTTTGCTTTAAAATTCTTATTCTTGTGAGAGCATCTTCTATAATCTTTAAGCCTAGCTAATGGCTCTAAAGAAGCGCTTTCGGGAGGCAGCCCGCAACGAATTTAGGTTTTTCTTTTTGCTTTTGTTCTGTTCTTAGTGGTCTTGATGATTGTTAATACTGTAGCAACATCATTGTATCTTTACTTTTCAAGCTTTGTGCCAAGTTTAGCCTCAGATTGCAAGAAAGGTCAAAAGTTGGTGCTTGCTGTCCAGAAACAGATTCTGTCTGCTTGACGGAAAAATTCTCAATAAATCACCAGATCATCTTTTTGATCTGAATTGTTTTGACAGCATGCCCCATACAATTACCTTTCAGGCGTCTGTTCAAAGTTTTTTGATTTGATTTGCAGAAGTACCCCGAAAAAATTCTCCTTTCTCTGATGTTCTGTTTTTCTCAGCTTCTGCCCCGGTTTTTCTTTTCGCAGTTTTGCAATCCTTAAGCTTGCTTTTTCTTTGCAAACTTATTTGGGCAGGCAAGAGAAACAGTAGCTCTTCCTTGAAATCTTTATTTGCAGTAGAGGAAAATTATTTTATTAGGGTACTAACCTCTCTAATCAGCCTACAATGAGTTATGTATGAAGGGAGTTTTCAAGTGCACGATGGAGGATGATGAAAGAAGATTCAGGAGTGTCAAACGCTCAAGCTTGGGGATGCCCATGTGCACCACCAATAAATATTCAAGAAGACTCAAGCGTCTAAGCTTGGGGATGCCCCCGTGCATCCCCTTCTTCATCAACAATCATCAGTTTGTCCCTCGTTGCACTATATTTTTATCACTTCATGCGTTATGTGCTTTGCTTGGAGCGTCTCGCTCTTTACTTTTCTAGGTTTGTTTTGCTTTCTTTGCTGTAGTAACAAGTTAGACCCCAACTTACTCTTTTGTGTGGGAGATATTCACGCTCCTCTTGAACTAGAACTCCTCATAGGATTTGCATGCTTATTCTTTTAGCTGTGAGCTGTTCTTTTTCTTTTCTTAGCTCTTGTTCTGTTTAGTTGTAGTGCTTTAGTTTTTCTAGAGATTTTCTTTTGTCTTAGGTTGAACTTTCTATAGGTTGCATGTTTTATCTTGTTAGAGAGTTTGCCTGTTGCACTGAGTTCTGTGTCTTGACTGAAAGTAGGTAGTTAAAGTTGCTATTCTCTTTGTAGTAGTAACTTGCAATAGTTTTGAGGTATTGACTAGAGTAATGTTTGAACTTATGGTGTCAAGAGCTCTTGCCTATTAGTGAAAGATGTCGTATTTTGGGCAATCCGTGTGTTTTTTTAAAACCAAAAAACCCCTGTTGAGAACTCTAGCTACTAGATGGATCACTAACCTCTGGAGGGTTTGAATATTAGAGTACACTCACGTACCATGAGTCGAGGATGCGCAAGGATAACCAAACCCCCATACACTCCTCCTCGGGGTACCTGTCTCTTTGTGAACCTCCTGATTAGATTGAGAGTTACCGATAATAAGTGCTTGAGTTCTTCAGACTAATGTGAGTATTCGAAATTTGACACTTCCACCCACCTATACTTTTTCTAGCCTCTTCGGTACCATGCATTTCCCTTTCTCACCTCGAGAGTTGGCGCATACTTCGCCGGTGCATCCAAACCCTTGGCATGATACGCTCTGTCATCATAAGCCTCCTTATATCTTTCCTCAAAACATCCACCATACCTACCTACAAGGCATTTCCATAGCCTTTCCGAGATACATTGCCATGCAACATCCACCTTCTCATGACTTGATCTTCATGTCATACATGCTACTTGCTTGATCGATGAGCCGCATGCTAGTTGGGCCTTGCCCTAATCATTGCTACATGACGCGCTAGTATCATTGCATATCCTGCTACCCTGGCAGAGGCATACATTTGCATCATGATAGTTACATTTTCTTTCTGTGAGTACCTTTGTAAAGTGTGAAAGATCTCCTATATTCCTGTAAAATATAGAGTATTGCCCCTAAAGTGAGGAAAAGATCCCAAAGAGGAAAAATTCAAAAGATCCCAAAGAGGACAAATGAGAGTTAAATAGAAAGAGCCATTGAGGCCACCAAAAAAATAAAAAAAGAGAAAAAGAGAAAAATAAAAAAGAGAGAAGGGGGGCATACTACTATTCCTTTTGAGAGATCCACACTACTACTTCATCTTTTATCCCTTGTACTCCATAGAGATCATCATCATGCATATAGCTATGTGGGGACCCTTCACACTATAGAACTTGGCTTGTATATTCCAATGATGAGCCTCCTCAATCGAGCTCTAGGTCTTCTTGAGCAAGCAAGTTAGATGCACCCCCACTAGTTCCCTTGGAGAGCTTTTAGCTCACATGTGCATCCGTTGTATGGCAATCCTACTCCTCACATCATATCTATCATATGGCCTTCTCTCGCCTATGATTGTCCTCATTGATGTGAGCCTTTCACACCATTTTGTCTTCCTCCTCCACCTTCTTTCTGTTTCGCCTTTTAGGTGTCAACTTTCTTGCTCACGCTCATCCATTGCATGAGTGCTCAAAATATCGAAAGGGAGTGGACCAGTTTGACTTTTACCTGACTAGTGGTCTGGGGATGAGTCCAGATAAAAATCCAAAGGAGACCAAGTGTGAAACTTTAGTAGATAGTTGTTCTCAACAACCTTTTTTCTCTTTCTTCCCAGTCCCTTGCTTGCACGCAAACACCATTTGGAGACATTCGAGTCACGGACAGATGAAGCACTTGCACCTTTTGTTCTTTTGTTGCTTGTGTCAATGCTAATATAGACTCTTGCTTGTTAATACTTGAATTGAATTGCATGCTTTGATTGCTTTACTTAAAAGTCCTTTTATGGTTGTGTGGCATGTCACCACAGAAATTATGCTTGTTATCATTTACCTACTCGAGGAAGAGCAGGAATTAAGCTTGGGGATGTTGATACGTCCCAAACGTATCTATAATTTCTGGTTGCTCCATGCATGTTTTGTGTGACTTTTCCATGTTTTGCTTGAACTTTCATACACTTTTGAACCTATTTGGACTAACCTATTAACTTAGTGCACCCAGTTGCCAGTTTCTGTTTTCTGCTGTTTTTGTATTTCAGGTTTTCCGGCAATTAAAAGTGCTCCAAAAATTCCGGGTAAAATATAAAAAAAATCAGCGCAACAGAAGCTTCCAGAATCACCAAGAGAGGGAAGGGGGGCCACCACCAGGCAGCCAGGAGGGCAGGTGGCGCGGCCCCACCCTGGGCCGCGCCAGGGACCCTCCTGACTGCCTCGTGGGCCCCCTCGATGCCCCCTTCGCCTATATTTACCCCTCGGGGTGGAAACCCCTAATATCTCTCTCTCTCGCGAACTCCCCTCTGTACCGCCGCCTCCGCCGTTTCAAGATCGAGGCTGCCTGGAGAAGCTGCCCCGGCACCCTGCCGGAAGGAGGAACCCCCTTCGGGAGACCATCCATAGCCATGGACGCCTCCCGGATGTGCCGTGAGTAGTACCCCTTGGACCATGGGTCCGTGACCAGTAGCTATGTGATGAATATCTCCCCCTTTTGTGCTTCCACTTTTGAGTCCTCGTGAGCTGCCTCACATGATCGAGGCATCTATGTAATTTCTGCTGTTGCTATGCTGAGTTTGTTGGGATCTGATGGATTATGAGACTATGTTCAGATT
Source organism: Bromus sterilis (assembly GCA_950022295.1). NCBI lineage: Eukaryota > Viridiplantae > Streptophyta > Magnoliopsida > Poales > Poaceae > Bromus > Bromus sterilis. The sequence continues at coordinate 88,517,237 of OX465599.1, forward strand.
GTGATGAGTAATATATTTGGTTCTTCTCTTTTATATTTTGTTCTTGAGTAAATTATTGCATAAATATAAAAGAGGAGGATCAAATATATTACCTAAACACAATCTGAACATAATCTCATAATCCATCGGATCCCAGCAAACTCAGCATAGCAACAACAGAAATATTACATATGTGCCTCGATCATGTAGGGCATCTCACGAGGTCTAATCCATGAAGAACAAAGAGGGGAGGAGAACATCACATAGCTACTGATCATAGACCCATGGTCCAAGGTGGACTACTCACGGTTCATCCGGGAAGCATCCATGGTGGTGAAGAAGCTCCCGGAGGTGGTTCCTCCCTCCGGCAGGGTGTCGGGAAGAGGTCTTCTGGTGCTCCCGATCTTGGAAGCGCGGCGGCGGCGGAACAGAGGAGAGATCGCAAAAAAGGGTTTCCGTCACGGGGGTTTCACATCACGAGGAATATATGGGCGAAGGGGGGCAGCCAGGGGGGCCACCAGGGGTCCAGGCGGCCCCTGGCGCGGCCCCACCCTAGGGCACGCCGGGAGGGCGCCTGAGGCCCTGGTGGGTCCCCTCTGCCCCCCTCGGTGTTTCTTGAAGCTTCCGTATCGCTGATTTTTTATTGGATTTTTCCCGAATTATTGGAGCACTTTTAATATGGGGGAAACCTGAAATAGAAAAACAACAAAAAACAGGAACTGGCACTGGGGTGCACTGAGTTAATAGGTTAGTCCAAATATGATCAAAAGTGTATGGAAGTTCATCAATATCATAGCAATATCACACAAAAGAGGCATGGAGCAAGCAGAAATTATAGATACGTTTTGGACGTATCAACATCCCCAAGCTTAATTCCTGCTCGTCCTCGAGTAGGTAAATGATAAAAGGATAATTTCTGTGGTGACATGCTAACAACCATATAAGAACTTTTAAGTAAAGCAATCTATGCATGTAATTCAATTCAAGTCATAACAGGGAAGAGTCTATATTTAGCATTGAAACAAGCAACATAAGAACATAAAGGTGCAAGAGCTCTCGCTGTCCGTGACTCAAATGTCTCCAAATGGGTTTTGCGTGCAAGAAAGGGGATAGGGATATACGAGAAAAAGTATTTTTGTGTTGAGAACTCAATCTCCTAAAGTTTCACACTTGGTCTTCTTTGGAATCTTATGTTGACTCATCCCCAAACCACTAGCCAGGTACAAGTCAAAATGATCCACTCCTTTTCGACATTTTGAGCACTCATGCAATGGATGAGCGTAAGCAAGAAAGTTGACACTTAGGATGGAAAAGAGAGAATATGGTGGAGGAGGAAGTCAAAAAGGTGAGAAAGGCTGACATGAATGAGGACAATCATAGGAGAGAGAAAGCCAAATGATAGATATGATGTGAGGAGTAGGGATTGCCATGCAACGGATGCACATATGAGCTAAGGTAAGCTCTCCAATGGAACTAGTGGGGGTGCATCCAACCTGCTTGCTCAAGAAGACCTAGAGCTCATTTGAGGAGGCTCATCATTGGAATATACAAGCCAAGTTCTATAGTGTGAAGGTCCCCACATAGCTATATGCATGAATGATAATCTCTATGGAGTACACGATATAAGAGGGAGTACGAGTGTGGATCTCTCAAAAGGAATAGTAGTGTGCCCCCTTCCCTCTTTTTTTTCTTCTTTTTTTTGTATTTTTTTGGTGGCCTCAATGGCTCTTTCTATTTCTCTCATTTGTCATCTTTGGGATCTTTTAATTTGTCCACTTTGGGATCTTTTAATTTTGTCCACTTTGGATATTTTCCTCACTTTAGGGGCAACACTCTATATATTATAAAAAGTATAGAAGATCTTTCACACTTTACAAAAGTACTCAAACCATAAAGAATATGTAACTATCATGATGTATTCAAATGTATGCCTCTGACAGTGTAGCAGGATATGCAATGATACTAGCGCTTCATGTAGCAATGATTAGGGCAAGGCCCAACTAGCATGCGGCTCATCGATCAAGCAAGTAGCATGTATGACATGAAGATCAAGTCATGAGAAGATGGAAGTTGCATGGCAATATATCTCGGAAAGGCTATGGAAATGCCTTGGTAGGTAGGTATGGTGGCTGTTTTGAGGAAGGATATAAGGAGGTTTATAATGACAGAGCGTATCATGCCAAGGGTTTGGATGTACCGGCAAAGGTGGATGCCAACTCTCGGAGTGAGAAGAAAACAATGCACGACATAGGAGAGGCTAGAAAAATATGGGAAGGTGGAAGTGTCAACTTTCGAATACTCACATTAGTCCGAAGAACTCATGCACTTATTATCGGTAACTCTCAATCTAATAAGGAGGTTTCACAAAGAGACAAGTACCCCAAGGAGGATGTATGGGGGTTTGGTTATCCTTGTGCATCCTCGACTCATGGTACATGAGTGTACTCTAATATTCGTCCCCTCAGAAGAGTAGTGATCCATCTAGTAGCTAAAGTTCTCAACTAATCTTGAAAGTTTTGAAAATAAACACGGATTGCCCAAAATACGACATCTATCACTAATAGGCTAAAGCTCTTGACACAAAAAGTCCAAACATTACTCAAAACAATACCTCAGAACTATTGCAAGTTACTACTACAAAAGAATAGCAACCTCAATTACCTACTTCAAGTCAAGACACACAACTCAGTGCAACAGGCAAACTCTCTAAACAAGATAAACATGAAAACTGAAGAGAGTTCCAGCAACAAACTAAACAAAAGCTCTTTAAAAAGATAAGAATGAAAACTAAGAGCTAAACATGACAGTAGCTATGAAAAAGATAAAGAACACACACAACAAAGATAAGCATGAAAAATCCTATGTTGCGTTCTAGATTTTGAAAGTGGAGCGTGTTTCTCTCCCACACAAAGAAATATGGGTTCTAACTTGTTATGAACAGCAAGAAAAGCTAAATAAAAAATAAATAAAAACTAAGAGCGAGACGCTCCAAGCATAGCACATAACGCATGAAGTGATAAAAATATAGTGAAACGAGAGACGAACTGATAATTGTTGATGGAGAAGGGGATGCACGGGGGCATCCCCAAGCTTAGACGCTTGAGTCTCCTTGAGTATTTCTTGGGGATGCATGGGGGCATCCCCAAGCTTGAGCGCTTGACACTCTTGAATCTTCTTTCATCATCTTCCTTCACACACTTGAAAACTCCCTTCATACATAACTCATCATAATCTGATTAGCGAGGTTAGTACCCATAATAAAATAATTTTTTTCTCTACTGGAAATAAAGATATTCTTGAAGAGCTACTGTTTCTCAAGATTGCCAAAAAGTTTTTGCAAAAAAAAAAGCAAGCTTAAGGTTTGCAAAACGAAGAAGAGGCAAAATAGGACAGAATCTGTGAAAAACAGACCAGCAGGTAGTAAAGAATTTTTTAGGGATACTTCTGCAACTCAAATAAAAAAACTCAGAACATACGAAAGTTCCGTAATTGTATAGAGCACGCCGTGTAAAAATTTCAGCTCAAAAAGATGAACTGGGATTGTTTTGAGATTTTTCTAGTCACGAGGACAGAATCTGTTTTCTGGACAGCATGTCACAAATTTCACTTCCCTTGTCATATGAGGCTATAAATGGCACAAAGCTTGAAAAGTAAAGATACAATGATGTTGCTACAGTTGTAACAATCATCAAGACCACTAAAAACAGAATAAAAACAAAAAGGAAATCCTAAATTCGTTGCGGGCTGCCTCCCGAAACCGCTTCTTTAAAGCCATTAGCTAGGCTTAATGCAAATAGATCAAGTCTTTTCAAGAAAATAACTAGCCCGTGTGACGGACTCAAAAGGCAAGTTAATCTTTTTCCTATGAAATTTTTCCATCCCTTTCTTGAGAGGGAATTGGAATTTTATAATCCCTTCTTTCCTATCAATAACAGCACCACGGTGCGAAGAAAAGGACGTCCCAAAATAATTGGACAAGAAGGTTCACATTCAATGTCCATAATAGTAAAATCAACGGGAACATAATTGTCATTGACAATGATAAGAACATCATCGATCTTCCCCAAAGGTTTCTTTACGGAAGAATCGACGAGACGAACACCAAAAGAACAAGGATCAAAACGTTTCAATTCAAATATATCATATATTCTTTTGGGCATAACGGAGGTACTAGCTCCAACATCACATAAAGCATAGCAAGAAAATTTATTCAACTTAATTTTAATCATAGGATCCCAACCATCTTCTAGCTTTCTAGGTATGGAGGCTTCTAACCTAAGCTTCTCCTCCCTAGCTTTAATGAGAGCATTAGTGATATGCTCCGTGAAGGCAAGATTAAGTGTGCTAGTGTGGGGGTCTTTGTACATCTTGTGAAGGAAACGAATAACTCCAAAAAGGGTGCAATTATCAAAATCAAGGTCACTACAATCAAGTAAAGTGGTAGTGGTGTCCTTTAGGATCGCTTGTTTGGTAGCTTCTATAGTCATAGGAATTTCTTCTTCTACGGTTGAGGTCATAGCATCACCATTAATAGGTCCTATGGGACTAGGGGTGCATTGGGTGCTAAGATTTTGGATATCCTCAACAACTTGGATAGTAGCAATGGTATGGTGTGTAGGAAGGCTCTTAATTCTATCTTCTTCCTCCTTTTCTCTAGCCAATCTCTCTTTGAGTTTAGCCATCATCCTAATGTTTTCATTAATTTGCACTTGGATAGCATTCATAGGAGTGACCTTCCTCTCCTCAAGTGGAGAAGTTCTAATTTTAAGAAATTCTACTTCATGGGCTAAATTGTCTACCTTCGACGAGAGATTATCTAATTTGTCTAGTTTTTCCTCTACACTCTTGTTGAATGCTTTTTGGATAGAGACAAAGTCTTTAAGCATACTCTCTAATTCAGAAGTGGAGTTTTTGGTGCTACGATAAGCGTTGTTGTTCCCATAGTTGTTGGAGGGGAACGGTCTAGGATTGCTACCAAAATTGCTCCTATAAGCATTGTTATTGAAGTTGTTTCTAGAAATAAAGTTCACATCTACTTGATCTTGAGCAATCAAAGAATTTAAAGGAACATCATGAGGATCAATAGGAGATTGCTTGGTAAGTAGAGACATAATCAAGTCAACTTTTTCATTTAGGGAGGAGATCTCCTCGACAGAGTTTACCTTCCTACCTGTTGGAGCTCTTTTGGTGTGCCATTGAGAATAGTTGGTCATCATCTCATCGAGAAGTTTTGTGGCAGCACCAAGTGTAGTTGACATAAAGGTTCCTCCCGTGGCCGAATCTAGCAAGTTCCGCGAGGTAAAGTTCAAGCCTGCATAAAAAGTTTGGATAACCATCCAAGTAGTCAAACTGTAACGACCCGGTCCCAAAAGGAATCAAGTCTACTGTGCTTCTGTGCTATCCCTGGATCATTATGCTAGCACACACAGTACTCGATGAAATACCATGAATCACATGTCAAAAAGTAACGTAAATACATGGTATTTATTACCTTATAGCCTTTGGGCTAGAATACACCGCGGAAACAAAAGATACATAAGTGGAGTCCCATCAACACCAACGGCAAAGTTGAGTGTAGACATCGTAACCCTACATCGCATCACTTACTCGTCGTATACAATCCTGCAACACCGAAGGTTACAGCCCAAAATGGGTCAGTACTTTGAATGTACGGCAAGTTACTCCCAAAAAATATATAACAGACCTATCTTCTACATGCAATTTTGGCTGGTGGTAAAGCTCTAAGTTTCAACTTGCATAAAGCTGATTTTGTCCTACTCAAAGATTATCATAACAATACTACAAAGCTCATAATATGATTGAATTGGTTTCTCCAAGTCAATCTATTCCCAAAGTTGATTAAACCCGATTGATTAATTAAATATGATGAGATCCGTCAACATTCCCACTTCTAGATGCTCAAAGTTGTCCGTAACCGGGGACACGGCTAATCATGATCAGTTTGTACACTCTGCAGAGGTTTGTGCACTTTTCCCCACAAGACTCGACCACCTCCTTTTTAGTTCGTCACACTACATGTTGTATGAGAACCGGAAGGTCGAGACATGGTCTTTTAGAAGAGTTTCCCTCACTCTGGCGGTGCCCATCCCACCTACTCATAACTACGTTCGTAGCACCACCTAGTAAGAGTCACTACAACTAATCAACCAAGCCAGAGCCCATAGTAGCTTGTGGCTGCACACGTAAGCTTCTAGTTATGAAAAATATGATTGATCCCTTTAAGCCTGGGTGGCATTCCGCAGTGAGTACTGGCCATCTCCAGGTCACTCAGGCAAATCCACTGGTTCCTCCAGGGTGCCCCCAACCATTCCACCCAGGTGGTTCATTAAGATTATCTTGGTCCTTTTTACTACTTAGTCGCTCATACCTCTTAATGGATCACTTCCCAATCCACGTCTACTTAGCAAAGCAGTATAATTCTACACGGTGGCGACAATGATATAAGGTTCAGACCTACCTCAATGAACTACTGGGTGTAATAGCATAGCATAATATATAATCCTATCAATGAATAATATTTAAGTTGGACTACAATGCATAGGAAAAATATAGGTATAATGGGAGTATGACCAAAAGAGTAACTTGCCTGGATCCTGACGATGAAATATTCTACTCGTAGTCATCTCTCCATCTCGTTGCAATATATCTAACGGTAAAAGAGAAACACTTTAACACACAACTCAATCCAAAGTGAAGATCCAAATAAGATACAACGACAACATAAATATTTAGTTATTACTATTAATAAACTAATTACTATGGCATGGATAGGTTGAGATAGGATCAAGTTGGATTGGATGGAAATATGATGGAAATCATATATCCGAGGATTGTAAAATAAATTGGATAGGTTGGAGGTTGATTATAAAATCAATTGGATGGAGAGTATGTCAACTCAGTTGGTTTGTCCATATGAATATTTGAATAGGAAATCAATTCTTGGATTGGATTCAAAAAGATCCGATAGAAATCGTGATGATCTTGTTGAGAAGATTGAATTTTTGTAGCCAAATTTATATAAAAAGAGATATAACTAAATGGAAGCTAAGACGAAGGTTTGAGGTCAAAATAGTGTATTTATATGATGGAAAGAATGTGAAAATTGTCCAAACAGAAAGAATTGATTTTAAGGATCAAATTTGATGAAGAAAATATTCCAAATAAATTATAGAATAAGATGTATATCAAATATACTCAAATTATAGAAACAAATTTGAGTTAAATTTAAAATTATCAAAAGTGGAATATTACTGGAAAATAATAAACTACATTTTCCAAGGAATCCGGGGATATAAAATTTGTCGAAATCCGACTTACGGGATAAAAGATATGAATTTCTGAAGTTTGACTATTTTTGCTAAAATGAATTACGGGATTAATAAAAGGATGCCACGTGGCGAGTTCTGATAGGTCCGCACCTATTCATTTTTTTACAAAAAAAAATGATGAACAAGGGGAGAAAATCTTACCGGAGATCGCGCCGGAATTTTGGAAAAAGGTCTCCGGCGTCAACGAACAGCCGAACGGGGTAGAGGATGATTTTGGCGACTCGATGGACAAGGTTATAGCTCTATGTTCGCCTTCGGATAGCCGAGAAGTTCCGCCGGAGTAGAGAAGAACGCATGAAGAGCACAATGACACGGACGGCGTGCTCCGGCCTTGTAATCGAGAGGAAAAATATGTCACAACGGTGCGCATCGGCAAGGGGAAGAAACTAGGGGAAGAAATATGTCATAGGTACCTTCCATGGTGACGCAATCTTCATCGGAAGTGTGGATGTATCCTAACTCCGACGATGAATTGCTAACGAATGACAGGGTTTTGAGGAGGAACTTTCTGCGTGGGGATGTGTGGTTCAAAGGGGTCCTAGGGGCGGTATTTATAGGGTCATGGGAGGTTCATAGAAGGAGAGTGGGCGAGGTTTTGGAAATTGAGTTAATGGCATTCATGAAGAAATAATGAGCATTAAAAGCGAGGTTTTGGAAATAGATTGAATGGCATTTATGGAGAAATAATGGGCATTAAAAGCGAGGTTTTGGAAATGAATTTAATGGCATTCATGGAGAAAATTATGGACAATTAAAAGCATTAAAACGCGTGTTTGTTTCCATGAATGGATTCCTCATGAACTTGTCCACAATTTTTGTGTAGGTTCTGAAGTGAATCGGTCAAAAGAGTAGATGGGAGGAAAAGAGGAAGAGCTTCAGTTGCCATGGCCATTTGCTTCTGTGTTTACGTACACATGAACGAACGAGAGGAAGAAGACAGCTCGCTCGGGCTATGGGCCTTAGTGCAAAATTTGTCCGAAGATAAAGAAAAAGGAAAGAGAGATAGAGGGAAAAAATTAGATAGATGACCTCAGTCCAATTGACTTAGGAATCCTATTTTGGGTTAAACACTCTCAAATAAAATTGTATAGGCCAAATAAAACATAAAGAGCCTAGGAAAACTATATTTCCCTCTCAGAATACATTTTAGAAATAGATTTTTATAAAAAAATCTCATTAACGACATTATTAAAAAAATTCAATACTGTTTTTGGAGAAGTCATATTATCTCCTCTCATTTTGTTTATTAAATTACTGGAAATATTTAAATATCTCTTAAACGTCAATATCCAATAAACTCCAAAATAAGAATTCGAGAATTGAGTATGGGACCACAATAAATTTAAGAAAGTCATTTTATTCTCACTCGGAAATATTTAATTGTGGTTCGTACCAAATTTCAAAAGGACAAAAGAAAGAAAATCATTCTTTGAAATTTTGAATAAAGTTCGCAACCAAAATTTTCATTATTGGATAAATGATTATCCAATTTTATTAAATAGTTTGTAAAGGTTAAAAAAAACTCAAGGGAAAAGTTTTTCATTTATCCCAAAATCAAAACAATTCAATTAATATTATATTATTTATTAACAATCCAAAATTTGGAAAATTTTGGGATGTTACACAAACCATGCGTAGGGCAATTCTTAACAAGAGATTTCATGCGTTACCAAGCTTGGGAAACGTGTTCATTATCCAATTGCTTAAAATTCATAATATAACTCCTCAATTGGAGAATCTTAGCAGGGGGGTAGTACTTCCCAATAAAAGCATCCTTGCACTTATCCCAAGAATCTATGCTATTCCTAGGCAAGGATTGAAACCAGATTTTAGCTCCTCCTCTCAAGGAGAAAGGAAAAAGCTTAAGCTTAACAATATCACCATATACTTCTTTGTACTTTTGCATATCGCAGAGCTCAATAAAATTATTTAAGTGCAAAGTAGCAGCATCTCCAGCACCGGAGAATTGATCTTTCATTTTTAGCTCCTCCTCTCAAGGAGAAAGGAAAAAGCTTAAGCTTAACAATATCACCATATACTTCTTTGTACTTTTGCATATCGCAGAGCTCAATAAAATTATTTAAGTGCAAAGTACCAGCATCTCCAGCACCGGAGAATTGATCTTTCATAACAAGGTTCAGCAAAGCAGGTTTGATCTCATAAGAAGGTGCTGAAGTAGCAGGTGTAGCAATAGGAGTGCAGATAAAGGCACTGTTGTTGTGACTAGTAAAGTCACACAACTTGGTGTTCTCGGAGGAACCCATAGTAGCAGCAAGCAAGATAACTATTTTTTGATTTTTGATAAAGGACACTAAAGCAAAAAATGAAAGGTAAACTAGCAAGACTAAAAAGCAAATATAAAAGATAGTGTGCAACTCCCCTATCTTGAAGAGTGGAGTCCCCGGCAACGGCGCCAGAAATTGCTTTGATGTTACGAGAGTTTACTTCTCACCCCTCGTTGGTTTACCCAAAGTGGAAGGTGAGATGTAGCGTAGCGGCAAATTTCCCTTAGCGAAGATGCTAAGGTTTAGGATCGACCAGTAGGACTCCAACAGATACAAGAAGGTGGTAAAGTGAACAATGTACCGTTCACAACCGAGGTTGCTAACTTTACCTGGACCTGCACACACAACAAATAACTTTGCTTCCCAACGAGTACAGAGGAGTTGTCAATTCCTCCGGCCTTATTGAATACAAAGGATAAAACGCACGGGATAATAATGATAGTGATAACAACGGAAAAGTAAATAAAGCAGTAAATTGATAGCGGGTGTAAACAGTATTGGAAATATGGACCGGGGTCCTATGATGTTCACTAGTGATGTCTCTCTCCCAAAAGACGATAAAATAGCCATGCGAGGTAAACAAATGACAACTGGGCAATTGACAGGATTATGTGCGCAAACCAATGCTAACTATGCTGCAAAGAAAGGAAGAGGCTCAAAAGCTTGGGCGGTACGCAAAATCAAGTAGACCGAAATCCATCTGCATCTACCGACTAATCATCCACCTTCATATATCTATCCAGAACATCTCGCTGGTATTAAGTTGCGAATCCCACCCAAAGTGTAAACTCAAAGCAATAGAAAACTGCATTAAAGAACTTTGCGTAAAGTAAACAATCCTTGCACCCGCAAGTACAAGCACTGTTGTTTTCTCCCTTGTGGCAACAACACATCCCCTAGACTCATCTTTCTGTCACTCAAGCTAGTCATCGGGGGGCCTGAACCCACAATCATGCATAACGCTCCCTCTTGGAGTCACTACCTACTACTTGGCCAAAGCAATAAACAGCAACGGAGAACATGCAAGAATTACTCTAGAACATAAATATAAAAGAGGAGGATCAAATATATTACTCAAACACAATCTAAACATAATCTCGTAATCCATTGGATCCCAGAAAACTCAGCATAGCAACGACAAAAATATTACATATGTGCCTCGATCATGTAGGGCAGCTCACGAGGTCTAATCCATGAAGAACAAAGAGGGGAGGAGAACATCACATAGCTACCGATCATAGACCCATGGTCCAAGGTGGACTACTCACGGTTCATCCGGGAAGCATCCATGGTGGTGGAGAAGCTCCCGGAGGTGGTTCCTCCCTCCGGCAGGGTGCCGGGAAGAGGTCTTCAGGTGCTCCCGATCTTGGAAGCGCGGCAGAGGCGAAACAGAGGAGAGATCGCGAAAAAGGGTTCCCGTCAGGGGGGTTTCACGTCACGAGGAATATATGGGAGAAGGGGGGCAGCCAGGGGGGCCACCAGGGGTCCAGGCGGTCCCCTGGCGCGACCCCACCCTAGGGCGCACCGGGAGGGATCCTGGGACCCTGGTGGGTCCCCTCTGCCCCCCCCTCGGTGTTTCTCGAAGCTTCCGTATCGCTGATTTTTTATTGGATTTTCCCGAATTTTTGGAGCACTTTTAATATGGGGGAAATCTGAAATAGAAAAACAGCAGAAAACATGAACTGGCACCGGGGTGCACTGAGTTAATTGGTTAGTCCAAATATGATTAAAAGTGTATGGAAGTTCATCAATATCATAGCAATATCACACAAAAGAGGCATGGAGGAAGCAGAAATTATAGATACGTTTTGGACGTATCAGGGGCTCCACCGCGGGCTGACTTCGGGTTCTGGTGATGTGGCTCTCTGTGGGCTCTCCGATCCAGATCTGACAGTTCACAGCGGTGCGGCCAGATCTGGCGTGGGGAAGAGGTAGGTGGGTATTGGCTGGTGCCGTGTGGCGGCGGGGGAGAGGGCAGGCACGGAAAACTGGGGAGTTAGGGCTAGGTTTTGCTTAAAATGGCTAGGGTAGCCTACTATATATAGTAGGTGGGTGCTTGGGAGGGGTTTTGGGCCACAAATTGGCCAGTTTCGGGTTCAGTTTTTCGGGTGGGCTAGAATCCGAAGATAAGAGGGGAATCCGGGGTCCAGTTATCAGTGCATGCAATATTTTGTAAATACGTCCCTCGATATATTTCGGCTACTATGCCTGGCACATCCGAACGTTCATCTACCTGACGAAGTCGGAATTGCGCGAAATTCAAAACACCGCCTCAAAGCACTGAACTGACATCGTCTGCAATGTTTAACACCAAAAGAGAACGTCGAACACCTCCCGATAAAATAACCCATTTAAATATAAATGGGGGGTTTTTGCACCGAGGGTGATGGCTGGTCTTGTTCCGGAAGTCGCGACGGTGATCGGGTGACTTTCCCGATGCCGCAACGTGGTCGTGTGCCATTGGGGAAAAGGTCCGGACTCGCAACCGATACGAGAAGGAGGGGTAAAAATATTCACCAATTATTAAATTGGCGAAACAAATACTGCAAACAATTTTAGCAATCAACAAAATATAGCAACAAACAAATTTTTTAATTAGGGTGGAATTTCTGGGCTGTTACACCATAGACTAGAGTTACACGCCAAGCGCTAGGTTTGACACCATCAACACTTGCATATATATGATATTGTGAGTAGCTCAAAACTTCTAACTTTATTTCATTGTTCGAGAAAAGGCCTAGGTTGTTAGGGCTTTGGTACATAAAACAATAAATTTTCCTACCTACGATCCCTGAACCCAAGACCTATGCTATGCAGATTTATGTAACAGAGGGAATCGGTGTTCATACCTTTGAAGACCAAAAGAGGGGAACATGCTACGAACGTGGTTGGCATAGACTCTGATCCTATGACCTCCCTGTCGCGTAGAAGACCTCTGGCGATGATGTAGTACAACAAATGTAGCACCTCAAGGAATTACACACGTACAGTGTGATGCGCGAGAGATGATAATGGCTTCTCGCCCTTCCTTGGTTACTGATGACGAGAGAGTTGAATAGTGCAACACCTCTCCTCGTTGGTTACCCCAAGTGGAAGGTGAGATGTAGGATAATGACAAATTTTCGTTGGTGAAGATACCAAGGTTGAGTTCAATCCAGTAGGACTCCGAAGATGATAAGTAGGTGGTGAAGCGAGCAACGCGTCGTTTGAGATATTGCTCTCTTAACCTGGACCTGCACACAAAACAAATAATTTGCTTCCCAACGAGTATAGAGAGGTTGTCAATCTCTCCCTCCTTGTTGTTCACAAAGGATCAACGCAACAGATAATAGTGATAATGATAGCAACTAGACAGAAAAAGAAAGAAAGTAAATAATGTGTAAACAGTGATGAGAATATGGACCGGGGTCCCATGATGTTCACTAGTGATGTCTCTCTCCCTAAAGGCAATAAAACTGCTATGCGAGGTAAACAAATTACAGCTGGGCAATTGACAGGAGTATAAATGCACGGCAATGCTAACTATGCTACAAAGAAAGGAAGAAGCTCATAAGCATGGGCAGTACGCCAAAATAAGTAGACCGAAATCCAACTGCATCTACTATTAATCATCCACCTTGAGATATCTATCCAGAACATCTCGCTGATATTAAGTTGTGAGCCCCACCCAAAGTGTAAACCCAAAGCAACAGACAACTGCATTAAAAAGCACTTTGAGTAAAGTAACAATCCTTGCAACCGCGGTTACAAGCACCGCTGTTTTCCCCCTTGTGGCAACAACACATCCCTAGACTCATGTTTCTATCACTCAAGCGTGTCATCGGGGGGCTTGAACCCACAATCGAGCATAACATTCCCTCTTGGAGTTACTACCTACTACTTGGCCAAAGCAATAAACAACAACGGAGAACATGCAAGAATTACTTAGGAACAAAAATATAAAAGATAAGAACCAAATATATTACTCTATCACAATCTGAACATAATCTCATAATCCATCAGATCCCAGCAAACTCAACATAACAACAGCAGAAAGATTACATATGTGCCTCGATCATGTAGGGCAACTCACGAGGACTAAACCATGAAGAACAAAGAGGGGAGGAGAACATCACATAGCTACTGATCACGGACACATGGTCCAAGGAAAACTACTCACGTCACATCCGGGAAGCGTCCATGCGGGAGGGGAAGCTCCCGGAGGTCGATCCTCCCTCCGGCAGGGTGCCGGGAAGAAGTCTGCTGGCGCTCCCGATCTTGGAAGTGCGGCGGCGGTGGAACAGAGGCGGGATCATGAAAAGGGGTTCTGTCTTCACGGGTTTCGCGTCACGGAGAATATATAGGCGAAGGGGGGCAGCTAGGGGGGCCACACGGTGTCCAGGCGGCCACCCGGCGCGGCCCCTCCCTAGGCCACGCCAGTTGACCGCCTGGGCACTAGGTGGGGCCCTTCTGGCCCTCCTTCGGGACTCTGGAAGCTTTCGTTGCGCAGATTTTTATCTGATTTTCCCAAATTTTTGGAGCACTTTTAATATGGGGGAAAACTGAAATAGAAAAACAACATAAAACTGAAACTAGCACTGGGGTGCATTGAGTTAATATGTTAGTCCAAATATGATCAAAAGTGTATGAAAGTGTATCTAGATCATAGAAATATCACACAAAACATGCATGGAGCAAGCAGAAATTATAGATACGTTTGGGACATATCAACATCCCCAAGCTTAATTCATGCTCGTCCTCGAGTAGGTAAATAACATGAATAATTTCTGTGGTGACATGCTAGCAACCATATAAGAACTTTGAAAGTAAAGCAATCAAGGTATGTGATTCAATTCAAGTCATAAGATGCAAGAGTCTATATTAGGATTGAAACAAGCAACAAAAAAAAATTAGTGCAAGAGCTCTCGCTGTCCGTGACTCGAATGTCTCTAAACGGTGTTTGTGTGCAAGAAAGGGGATAGGAAATACGAGAAAAAAGTGTTTTTGTTGAGAACTCAATCTACTAAAGTTTCACACTTGGTCTCCTTTGGAATCTTATCTTGACTCGTCCCCATACCACTAGCCAGGTACAAGTCAATTTGATCCACTGCTTTTTGATATTTTGAGCACTCATGTAATGGATGAGCGTAAGCATGAGAGTTGACACTTAGGATGGCAAAGAGAGAAATATGGTGGAGGAGGAAGATAAAAAGGTGAGAAAGGCTCACATCAATGAGGAAAATCATAGGCGAGAAGGCCAAATGATAGATATGATGTGAGGAGTAGGGATTGCCATGCAACGGATGCACATAAGAGCTAAGAAAAGCTCTCCAATGGAACTAGTGGGGGTGCATCAGACTTGCTCGCTCATGAAGACCTAGAGCTCTTTTGAGGAGGCTCATCCTTGGAATATACAAGCGAAGTTCTATAGTGTGAAGGTCCCCACATAGCTATATACATGAATGATCATCTCTATGGAGTACAAGGATAAGAGGGAGTACTAGTGTGGATCTTTCAAAAGGATAGCATTGTTGCCCCTTTCTCTCTTTTTTTTCTATATTTTTGTATTTTTTGGTGGCCTCAATGGCTCTTTCTATTTAACTCTCATTTGTCCTCTTTGGGATCTTTTGTTTTGTCCACTTAGAGATCTTTTCCTCACTTAAGGGCAACACTCTAATATACAAGATGGTATAGAAGATCTTTCAAACTTTACAAGGTACTCAAATCGTAAAGAAGATGTAGCTATCATGATGTATGCAATCTATGTCGCTGCCAGTGTAGCAGGAACATGTATGACATGAAGATCAAGTCATGAAGAGGTGGATGTTGCATGGCAATATATCTCGGAAAGGCTATTGAAATGCCTTAATAGGTAGGTATGGTGGCTGTTTTGAGGAAGGATATAAGGAGGTTTATGATGACAGAGCGTATCATGCCAAGGGTTTGGATGTACCGGCGAAGGTGGACGCCAACTCTCGGAGTGATAAGGAGGCAATGCACGGCATAGGAGAGGCTAGCAAATATGAGGAGATGGAAGTGTCAACTTTCAATACTTACATTAGTCTGAAGAACTCATGCACTTATTATCGGTAACTCTCAATCTAATGAGGAGGTTCACAAAGAGACAAGTACCCCGAGGAGGAGTGTATGGGGGTTTGGTTATCCTTGCGCATCCTCGACCCATGGTACGTGAGTGTACTCTAATATCCGACCCCTCAGAAGAGTAGTGATCCATCTAGTAGCTAGAGTTCTCAACTAGTTTTGTAGGTTTCTGAAAATAAACATGGATTGCCAAAAATATGACACCTATCACTAATAGGCTAGAGCTCTTGACACCAAATGTTCAAACATTTGTGGCACCCCGGCTCAGAGGGCCGAAACGCCCCGTGCTCCAGCCCAGAGATCAAGTCTTCTGGAACACGACACTGCTTGATATAGAACTGAACAGGTTTCTATTAACAAATAGACGGGTACAAAGGGGTTTATTACAACGCTGGCGGAGCGAGACGGAGAACAAGCTTGCTCCTCAAGCTCGCCACGGATCTACATCAAGCAGCAGACTAACTCTCTAGTAGCGGAATAACTCGGCAGCGGAACAATGGCAACGGTGATGAACTCCACTCCACAGGGACACTGGCTGGGACACCATCTAGCTCGCAAGCACCGGGAACGTCGTCCTACGCATCCAAAGCACGGCCTACAAATCTGTCATGACATGCCAGGTCAGTACATCGAATATACTTGCAAGCTCACAACAACCATGCAACAAGGCAAGAAAATAACATGGCAACAGGTTAAAGTATATTAGTGAGTTAAACATGTGAGCATCAACATCATGCAAACAAATAATCATCGAACATATCATCAACATTTTATCAACATTAAGACTAATGCACGATCAATCATCATTTAAGGTCACATGGACCCCACATGATCATCGCGTGATCATGGGGCTTACCTCGGAGTCATTACAGACTCAAGCACCGGTCACCGCATGACCATCCACATACCTGGGTCGTCGCACGACCATTCCACGGGGTAGGTGTCCTCCGATATCACCCAACCAATCCAGTCATCGTATCAACTTACCGTGCTCATGCAACCGAACTCATGTTGATCTCAAGTGTGACCTACTGTGAACTGTGTCCAATACCGTCGACTCGGCTATTCGAATAGATTTGTATAACACTCTGCAGAGATTGTGCACTTTACCCACACTATGGATCTCCTTGCCCAAGGACTAGGACTACTCCAACGAAACTTGACTACCACGTAATCCTCCGACGGTTCCATCGACATCGCATGTCTTGCGTATCCCTGCCATCGCATGGTCCTTAACATTAACATCGTCCCAAACGGGGACTCTCGGGTAAACATATCAACTATGGATCTCGAGACTACCACCACCCAGCGGGCCAGGGTAGCGTGCAATGCGCAATCCCCCCTCTTTGGTGGCTCCCGTGAAGGCACTACGATAGCGCAAGCCAAGGCCTGCCCATACAGGCAAATGTGGTTGCACGAAATGAGTTCAGTTCGATGGCACCTGAGCAACTTGGCACGGATCACATCTCCAACAGCAAACACAAGCATCAGGTGCAACATGAGTATTTAAATTAATGGCATTTCAATATAAGTGGAACAGGTCAAGATACAGTCATAGCCACATCATGATTCAATCATATTTTAGTTGATTAACTTAGTTATATAAACATGATCAAGATATTTTCATGCAACATGGCAATGTCATGATTGTAGTTAAGCATGATACGGTGGTAACATGATTAAAGCATAACATGAACATAACATGGCATAATATGCATGAGAGCATATGGACATATTACGATCATAGCATGGCATGGTATTAACATAACATAGCAATGTAGCATCATCAAAGTGGCCCAAGCATATGAGCATATCGGGATTATAACATATTCAAAGCGTAGCATCATAGTCAAGCATATCATGGCAATGTAGTATCAACAAGCATATCAAGATAATCATTATTTATCGAAGATTTAAGCATGTTTTAAAACACGTCAAATCTTTGCAAAGGTGCAAATGGTATTGTGGCTTGATTTTCACCAGAGGAGTGTGAAACACTCCTGGTCTTCGACACCAACAAAACCCTGCAAAAATATTTCAAATAAAGCAACGGGCAAAAAGGTCAAACACAACTTTGACTTGACCATCAAATAACATTAGATAAACATGGCATGAAATCTATGCCAAAATAAAGAGGAGCTCAACACAAAACCAACGCAAAAAGAATCGCCTCGTTTGGACTTACGATTGCGAAGATATGAGGTGGGGAAGATGAGGGGCTGATTTTTGGAGGAAATACGCTTTCTAACAGAGAAACGCACTTTGGGCCACTGAAGAGGGAAATACGCTTCCCAAAGGGGAAAGCGCATTCCGGGCTGAAGGGACGCAGAAAACTCTTCCAACACAAGGAAAACGTATCGGCCGGAGTGTGCCACCACTTGAAGAAAACGGCCCGGGGTTTAGCCACTTCCAGGCGGGGCCCATCGGCCAGCCTCCTCCCTGCCTCCCCTGTTTCCTTTGTCTTCAACCTTCCGATGAGGCAGAGCAGGGCTGCGGGGCGCACCGGCGAGGAGAGGTGCGGCGGCGGGCTGAGCAGGGGGGGCCCCGGGTGCGGCTTGCCAGGGCGCGGCCTCCTACGGCTGCAGCACCACACGGGGCGGCCAACAGCGATGACGCCCACAGCGGGGCGCGACGGCTACGGGTGCCTGTGGGCACGCAGCCTGGGAACGGCCCCCGGAGGGTTTGGAGGCGGGGCAAGCTCAGGGGATGGCGAGGGGGAGGTCTGGGTGGAGCTTCAGTGGCGGCTAGGAGGAGAGGGAGGGCTCGGGCGCTCGATTTCGACGGGAAACCGGCGGCGGCAATGGCGATCGTGGGGAGGAAATTGAGCACCTCGGCTCGATTCCTTCGGCCAGGAGGAAGCTAGGAGGGAGGGGAGGTGTTAGGTGTGGAGCAGAGGGCGAGGGAAACTCTATTTTATAGCTGCGACGAGGCCGAGCGGATCAGGACGGCCACCGCGGCGTGCTTATCACCACACCGTGGCTCGAGGGCGACAGGATGGCCGACGTGTAGCACTCGGGCGGCGGGAAAGCCGTGCGGCGCGAGTTGACAAGAGGAAAAGGACAGGGGCGCACTAGAGCTCGATGTGGACGCGTCGGGCACGCACGGAGTGTGGCCAGAGCACGCCAGATGCAGCCGAGAGCGCGGCCACCAAGGGGAGGTTCATTTAGGGGAGGTTTCATCGTGGCCAAAGCTGTCTAGGGGAGGGTCCTTCGAGTGTTGATCACAGTGGTATGCTTGGCTAGCCAAGTGGTGCCAAGGTTTGATCTTATCTTCACTACAAAGTTGGATACAACAAACTTGGACAAGTAGCATAGCTCACATGGTGGGGGTTGGGATGGTGCCAGGTTGTCTTCTGGGATAAGGATAGGAAGGACTAGAGTACTGTGGAGTTTGGGCTCAATTGGATCAATGTACATGGTACTTCCTTTGCAAATGTGGCATGGGGGTTGAAAGTGTTTGTACTGTGGTTTGGCTTTCACATGGCTCCCCTATGCATGATTTTTGGCTGAGCTTAATCATACACCAGGGTGAGTAGGTGTACCAAGTTTCACCTCAAATGGAGCAATGTAGATAGTACTTCCTTTGCAAATGTCCAAATAGGCCAGAATGCAAAGTTGAAGCTAGCATTTCATAGGATTTATGGAATTGGCTGAAAATTGGTGGAGTGAGGTTATTTGGTGGTGTTCACATGTGTATAAAATTTCATGGCCATTTGACAAGCCTAGCTAGCACTTGCTTCACAAGGTGTCCTGCTGACCAGAAACTTAAACATGATGATGCACACACATGGGTGATGGGATTTGGCTCAAACTTGGTTTAGTGGAGTCATTTGGGTGTGGTAATAGGCACAAAAAGTTTCAAGGCAAATGGGTGTCGTGGATATAATCCTGACAATAGAGAGGGGGTATGAACGGAGCATGATCTATCGAGATGCAAACGGGTGACGCAGGTGATTTTATCGAGTTCGGGACTCTCGCGGAGGAGATAAAATCCCTACGTCTCGTGCTCCCGGAGGAGCTTTTTCCTTATCTTTGTATGAACAAGATGTACATGAGTTCTTCCCCTGGGAGAGAAAGAGTGAGGGGGAGGAAGAAGAGAGAGTGTGCGTCTCCTCCCACCAGGTGTTTGGGCAAGGCTTATATAGAGTGTGCCTTGTCTCTTCACTACCCTGATGGTGGGTTTTAATTACAGAGAATTGCATTTGTTACTAATACAAGAAACTGAATACTCATAACTACCCACTACTGCGCATAAGGAGGGAGTAACGCTTCGGGTTTCAATGCTTCCAGTGTCGTTTGATGTTCCTCCGAGTAGTAGGCAGCTCGGAGATAGTCCCTTCTTCTGAGTAATGGATAACTCGGAGATCATCTTTCTTCCGAGTAACTAGCAGCTCGGAGATAATTCATTCCGAGTACCTTATGATTCGTGAGTTACTTATAACTCGGTAATTATGTTTTTGATTTTCTCCTTTGTTCATGAAAAGACTTAGGTGAATGCTGATAAGATATCATTCAGTTAAGGGTACCCCATTATATGTGATACTAAAGGGTATGCCTTAGGTATGACCACGACAGTAGCCCCCAAGGCTCCGAGTAATTTCTTGAAGTTACCCGGAGTCTTTTGATTGGAGACTTTTATATAAATCCTTCCAGTGGGAGCACTTTTTAGTGCACCCATTGGGTGTAGCCCCCAAGGCTCCGAGTAACTTATTGAAGTTACGCGGAGTCTTTTTGATTGGAGACTTTTTATTAATTGGGATAATTGATTTCATCAAAGGAGAGTGCTCTTCCTATTGATGACATATTCATAAGGTATATGAAGATTAAACTCAATAAGAGGCCCGGAAGGACTTTACTGAAGCTTACACTTTTCCCTTGTATGTGGGTCGGGCAAGTTAAAGGAAAAATCTGGCGACACTCAAGCGTCTCTCGGAAGAGGTGGACTGAGGCTCCGGAGGGCGTGTCTCGGAGTAAAAGGCCTTAAACTCCATATGAACCAGATTTGTAAAGTTTGATATTCTAAAGCATCATAAAATGAGCTTTAGATCATACCGCGTGGGATATCAATTCTTTACCCCCTGCACCTTATCTTACTAGTAATCTGGCAATCTACGTCAGAGACGGATTACTAGCGAATTAACTACTCGGAATTTTTCTCGAACAGCTAATGAATACAAGATTTTCCGTTTGCTGCGTATTCTGAAATATGGCTGCATTCATGCATGTCACTTAGTCTCGAGTATTATCGCGTTCGAAACTGTTTCATGCTTGAGAAATAGCCTCTTTCAAAAATACTCCGAGTGATGACTTAATCGGTTATGATTTAGGTTATCGAGTGACAACTTACTCGGTTTTTTTGAGTATCCGAGTGGTAACTTACTCGGTTTTTATTGGCCACCCACTGGGTGTATCCGAGTGATGCCTTACTCGGCATGTCATTCTTCCGAGTGAAGATCTACTCGGGTTAATTTTTCTTCCAGTGGGAGCACGATCAGTGCACCCACTAGGTGTAGCCCGCAAGGCTCTGACTAACTACTGGTAGTTAGTTGGAGTCTTTTACTAGAGCTATCCGGAATTTCTTCGTCGTGCATGGACACGGAACATTTTCTCGAGTGTAGCCACCCGTAGTAAGTCTTTAGGTGAAGAAAAGCATCACCTGTCTTCCATGAGTATGGAATAAAACTAGAGATATTTCCTTCATTGAACTGGAAGAAAAAGTGAACAGATAGAAAGTGAAAGTGAAAATGGAACTTTAAATTTTTGAAAAAAATAAAGTGTAGAACTCAAATTTGCAGATAGTAATATGTCTAACTTGGTTTATTGTTCTATCGTGTTTAGCCATTTAGCGAGTCGGCCGACCATTAGCTTTTGCTCTTGCCAACCAGACAGTCAGGTTGCGACCGGGTTGGAGACTAAGAGTAGGCGTTTAGGTACCGAGCGTGTATAGGCGTTTCACGAAGAACAGGAGAAAACCAAGTAAACAACTTGCCGACTGGAGGCGCTACTAATGGGTGGAGCAAAGAGCCACCAGCAAAGGTAAATCTGATTCTAATCTAAGTTGTAGCCCCCGGGTGTGGCGTAGCCCCCGAGTGCGTTACAACTTTCGACGGTGGACCTGTCGGAAAACGGGAAATATAATTTGTGTTTCATCGAGGTGGACTCGGGTAAAGTCGAGAAGTGGTTTCCGGGTGATGCTCGGGAGAGACCAACTTGCTAAAGATTAAGTGCGGAAATTGGTTTTATGAGAAATTTATCTGTTTCCGCATTGGTGATGTAGTCGGTGTCGGTGAAGCCGTGACACGACGAAGAGAGGTCATCAGAGGAATCTGACGCCGATTCGAAGCGTAGGCCGAGTCATGACGGATGCCGTCGTCGAAGGAGTGCATATCACATCTGAGTCGCGGCCGAGTCGAAGAAGTGCGGAGTCGCGGAAGGAGCGTGTAGCTCATCTGGATCATCGCCGAAGGAGCGCGTAGCTCGTTCGGGTCATCGCAGATGGAACGTCGCAAAAGGAGTGCGTAGCTCGTGCGAATCGTCGATGTCGAGTCGATGTAGCGCGGAGTTGCGGTTGAGTCGCAGTTGAATCGTTGCAGCGCAGAGTTACGGACGGAGCGCTTAGCTTGTCCAGGTCATCGCGGATGAAGTGTCATGGAAGGGGATGACGCAGACGAAGAGCGCCGAGTTGATGTAGATTCGTCGTCGCGAGTGGATGCAGTGTGGGGGGCGAGTTGACGCTGAGTCGGAGTTGAGTGGTTGCAGCGCGGATATGCAGAAGGAGCATGTAGCTGTCTGAGTCATGCAGTGCAAATCTAGCATAGCGGTGCTGATGGATGAACAATGTGCTGATGGATAAACCATGCAACATTAGCCTCGTCCAAGTGCTTAAACATGCTCATTAGATGTTTAAGAAAATGGCTCGTCCGAGTGAGCTCTGAGTAGTCCATTATTTTGTAGTTGAGCAGCCCAACGTCGGAGCTGCAGCACGGGAAGCCGGGTCGCAGGAGGGTCGCTGAGTCGCAGGAGAGGATGACGCAGACGAAGAGCGCCGAGTTGATGCAGATTCGTGGTCGCGAGTGGATGCGGTGTGGGGGGGCGAGTTGACGCTGAGTCGGAGTAGATCCTTGAGTTGGAAGGAGACCGCCGAGTTGAATCAGCTCGGAGAGGGTCCGTCGAGTTGGAGCAACTTGAGGGAGACTGGAGGCGCCGCCTCCGAATTGAAACTGCAGGTCGGAAGCGTGCGGTCAAGTTGAAGCAGTTCGGAACGCACGCCAGGTCAGAGCAGATGAGGGAACGCGCGTCCGAGTCATTGCTGTTGGTGCAGCCGAGCGATGACGCTGGAGGGAGGAGACCGGGTCGGCGGTGTTCCAGTTGGCGGCGTCCAAGTACTTGCATGGTGCATATCACGTTGCTACCACAGAGACACTAGCTGATCCATCCATGACATGCACGTAGACCGGAGATAATTCATGCATCCATTATGTGTGTGGAGGACAGGAGGCCGAGGTGACCAAGTTGAAGCGGGGCGCCGGCCGAGTTGGAGCTGGAGCACGGACCATTCCGACTTGAGTCGGGGAAAAGGAGCAAACCATGTGGAGGCACGAAGCGGAGCAGGTTGCGTCGAGCATACAAGTCGCGAGGGAGGATAGCCACGCCGAGCTCATGGATGCGGGCGCGTAGCGGCGTCCGAGTTGCTATAGACAGCGTCCGCGTCTGCGCAGCTGTGAGGAGGCCGGGTTGTTCGGGAACAAAGCATCGAGCTGTTGTAAATAAGAGCACCGAGCTATAAAGAAGTCGGAGCTGCACGGGATGCTCGAGCTTGTGCTGATTATCCATATGCAAGGTTGCTTGTGCTAGCTTTGTGGTTGAGTGGGTCTGCAGGAGGAGAGGAGCCGCACGACGCGACCGCGCTGAGCTGCTGTGGAGGCCGGGGCCAGGCTGTGCGCTCGAGTAGCGTGACGCATGCAGCTCCGAGACGGGGAGAACGGCCTTGCAGGGTACTATTCATCCATCGACATCTATTTATCCATACGGGCGTTATTCATTCGTCAGGATATTTCATCCATCCGGGCATTATTCATCCATCAGGGATACTTCATCCATCAGGGCACAAGGTGGTTATCCATCAGGAAGGATCATGGGGCCCGAGAGGTCCGCTCTCTGCTGTCGAGCAAAACCGCCAGGGAGAGGAACAGAGGCCACCCATGACGATTGTTCATCTTCGGACATTAAAGTCAATCCGAGAAATTTCAGCTCTTGGAAAGATGATGCATCAAGAGAGAAAACAGGAACAAACACATAAGAGAGAAAACAAACCATCCGCATCATAGATCGATAGATGCCATGCCCCACGGTGGGCGTCAACTGTCGTGGATATAATCCTGACAATAGAGAGGGGGTATGAACGGAGCATGATCTATCGAGATGCAAACGGGTGACGCAGGTGATTTTATCGAGTTCGGGACTCTTGCGGAGGAGATAAAATCCCTACGTCTCGTGCTCCCGGAGGAGATTTTTCCTTATCTTTGTATGAACAAGATGTACATGAGTTCTTCCCCTGGGAGAGAAAGAGTGAGGGGGAGGAAGAAGAGAGAGTGTGCTTCTCCTCCCACCAGGTGTTTGGGGAAGGCTTATATAGAGTGCGCCTTGTCTCTTCACTACCCTAATGGTGGGTTTTAATTACAGAGAGTTACATTTGTTATTAATACAAGAAACTGAATACTCATAACTACCCACTACTGCGCATAAGGAGGGAGTAACGCTTCGGGTTTCAATGCTTCCAGTGTCGTTTGATGTTCCTCCGAGTAGTAGGCAGCTCGGAGATAGTCCCTTCTTCTGAGTAATGGATAACTCGGAGATCATCTTTCTTCCGAGTAACTAGCAGCTCGGAGATAATTCATTCCGAGTACCTTATGATTCGTGAGTTACTTATAACTCGGTAATTATGTTTTTGATTTTTTACTTTGTTCTTGAAAAGACTTAGGTGAATGCTGATAAGCTATCATTCAGTTAAGGGTACCCCATTATATGTGATACTTAAGGATATGCCATAGGTATGACCACGACAATGGGATCCCCTGTCATGCACTTGCTTCACAATGCCCCCTTGCTGCATCCAAACTTTGGGAATTTATTGTGTGAGTTTGGCTTGGAAAATGGTGGTGGAATTTGGTGTAGGATCCTTATATGATCATATGAGATTGCACAAAAAGTTTCAACAACAATGGATCAAGATAAATAGCACTCTCTTCACAAAGCTCCATTCTGCCCCCACAGACAAATGCATTTTTCTGGAGGAAAAATCCACTTGGACCATGCAATATTTTTGGAGAATTTGGCAAGATATTGTGTCAAGAGAATGTGGGAATTATTTGGGGATTTATGGAGCAATAAAAATATGTGTTGCTTCACAAACCTCAAATAACACTACTAGGGAAATAGCTATACATGGAAACCTTATTAGTGACGCATTTTATATGTAGTGCGCCACTATGTTGTAAGGGGTGGCGCACTGGTAAAAAATGCGCCACCTATAAGCTCTTATAGGTGGCGCATTTTTTAAAATGTGCCACCCTAAGAGTGGGCCAGCCCTGGATCCCCTTATACGTGGCGCATTTGGAGAAATGCGCCACCCCTAAGAACCTTATAGGTGGCGCATTTTGGAAATGCGCCACCCCTAAGAGCTTATGGGTGGCGCATTCTGGAAATGCGCCACCCCTAAGGAATTATTAGTGGCGCATTCAGAATGCGCCACCCATAATCTCTTAGGGGTGGCGCATCTTGCATATGCGCCACTATTAAGCAAAAAACTGTGCGGGAAAAATTCGCAAATACACCCCCCGTGGACTGCCTTTTCAATTTGAAAAAATAAAAGAAAATGATAAAAATGTCAAAAAAATAAAAGAAAATAAGTTTCTCATATGATATATGGTCTAGTTGTTACGAAAATTTATAAATATGAATTTCGACTTTTTTTGCAAAATCTCTCGAGAATTTTGTAAAATGGGCATAACTTTTGCATACGACCTCCGATGAAAAAGTTTTTTACATGAAAAATCATCTACTCGAAAAGTTATATCCAAATTCAATAGGCTGAAACCCGTTGAACACTTTTAGAATCCTCAAAAACCTAACAGAAAAAAAGTTACGGGAATTTGAAGATCAAGAGACAAATAAAATGAAAAAAAGTTTGAACTTAGTAGTGGCGCATTTTGTATGAAATGCGCCACTAGTAACAAAAAAAATTGATTTAAAAAAATATTTTTATCTTTAAAAAAATTCAAAATAGGCTAGAGGACCGATCGGGAAGTTTCAAAAAAAGTTGAAAATTTTAGCTAGTAACATTAAAAAAAATAAAAAATTTAAAATTTTATTTTCAATTTTTTTTAAAAAGTTAAAAACATGCTAATGGTCCATCGAGAAAGTTTCAAAAAAATATTGAAAATTTTAGCACACCCATGAACATCAACATGGTTCAATAGGATTTATATGATAGATATACAAGTGCCTACTAGGTGAAGTGGAGTGGGAGTTGAATAGAACCGAGAAGTTAAGCGTGCTGGGGCTGGAGTAGTGCTAGGATGAGTGACCCTCAGGGAAGTCTGACCATGGAGGTTAGTTTGATCTGAGATTAAGCATAGTGACCGAGCATTAAGCATACAAACCTGATATTAAGAAAAAAATAAATTTTTTTTCCAGATCCAGATTCAAAATTTAAAATTTTTAATAGTGGCGCATTTTCAAGCCCTTATTAGTGACTTGTAGTTAGTGGCGCATCCGTAATGCGCCACTAAACAAAAAAAAGGACGCCACTAAAAGGGCATTCCCTAGTCTTGTAATAGGAATATCCCTTTTATTGAAAAAGGAACACATGGCTTGAATAAAATGGTGGCTTGGATGGGATGGAACAATGGGATGACATGGGAAAGGCTTGGAAACAAGGGCTACTTTAGCATGGAAAGAAAATATGCTCAAGTTTCAAGTCCAAAGAGGTGCTCAAAACCAAATCAAATGGCAAATCCAGAAATAAATCAGAAAAGTTTTTGGAGAAAAGAAAGTTCCAAAATCCAGGTTGTCACAACATTACTCACATCAATACCTCAAAACTATTGCAAGTTATTACTAAAATTAAATAGCAACCTCAATTACCTACTTTCAAAACAAGACACAACTCAGTGCAACAACCAACTCTCTTAACAAGATAAACATGAAAACTAAAGAGATTTCCAGCAACAAACTAAGCAAAAGCCAAAGCTCTTGCTAAAGACAAACTAAAACTAAAACTAAACATGTCATTAGCTACGAAAAGATAAAGAACACACAACAACAAAAAGATAGGCATGAAGAATCCTATGATGTGTTCTAGATTTTGAAAGTGGAGCGTGTTTCTCTCCCACACAAAGTAAGACGGGATCTAACTTGTTATGAACAGCAAGCAAAGCTAAAGAAAACTAAAAACAAAACCTAAGAGCGAGACGCTCCAAGCATAGCGCATAACGCATGAAGTGATAAAAATATAGTGAGACGAAAGACGAACTGATTATTATTGATGGAGAAGGGGATGCTCGGGGGCATCCCCAAGCTTAGACGCTTGAGTATCCTTGAATATTTATTGGGGATGCATGGGGGCATCCCCAAGCTTGAGCGCTTGACTCTCCCGAATCTTCTTTCATCATCATCCATCGCACGCTTGAAAACTCCCTTCATACACAACTCATCATAAGCTGATTAGAGAGGTTAGTACCCTTAATAAATAATTTTCCCCACTGGATATAAATATATTCTTGAAGAGCTACTGTTTATCAAGATTGCCAAAAGGTTTTTGCAAAGAAAAAGCAAGCTTAAGGTTTGAAAAAGTTAGGAGAGACAAAACGTGGCAGAATCTGTGAAAAATAGAACATCAGGTAGTAAAGAGTTTTTTAGGGGCACTTCTGGAACTCAAATAAAAAAACTCAGAACATACGAAAGTTCCGTGATTGTATAGAGCACGCTGTGTAAAAAATTCAGCTCAATAAGATGAACTCGTGATTTATTCGGATATTTTCCGTCACGAGGACAGAGTCTGTTTTCTGGACAACATGTCACAACTTTCACTTCCCTTGTCATATGAGGCTATAACTTGGCACAAAGCTTGAAAATAAAGATACAATGATGTTGCTACAGTATTAAAAATCATCAAGACCACTAAAAACAGAAGTAAAAACATCTTGGGTTGCCTCCCAACAAGCGCTTTCTTTTACGCCTTTAAGCTAGGCATAAGGCAAAAGAAGAATCAAGTTTTATCAAGAGAAAGAGAATAGCTTGCCCGTGTAACGGACTCAAAAGGTAACTTGACTTTCTTTCTTGGGAAGTGTTCCATCCCCTTTTTGAGAGGGTGCAGCTATCAAAATCAATATCACTACTATCAAAGGTGGTAGTAGTGTCATCTAAGCTCACTTGTTTGAAACCCTCTATGTTCATAGGAGTTTCTTCTTCTACGGTTGAGGTATTAGCATCACCATTAATAGGTCCGATGGGACCAGGAGTGCATTGGGTGCTAATAGTTTCAGTGTCCTCAACAATTTGGATAGTGGCAACAGTGTGTTGTGTAGGAAGGCTCTTAATTCTCTTCTCTTCCTCTTTTTCTCTAGCCCATCTTTCTTTAAGTTTAGCCATCATCCTAATATTTTCATTGATTTGTAACTGGATAGCATTAATAGGAGTGGACTTACTCTCCTCAAGGGGAGAGGTTGTAATTTATAACATCTCAACATCAAGGGCTAAGCTGTCTACCTTCAAACAAAGATTATCTAGTTTAGCTAGCTTTTCTTCCACATTCTTGTTGAAGGCTTTTTCGGTAGTGATAAAGTCTCTAAGCATATTTCCTAGTTCAGAAGTGGGGTTCTTGTTGCTAGGGTAGGTGTTGTTGTTCCCATAAGTGGATGGAAACGGTCTTGGATTACTAGCAAAGTTCCCCTATAAGCATTATTATTAAAGTTGTTTTTAGCAATGAAGTTCACATCTACTTGTTCCCGAGAACCCAAAGAATTTAAAGGAACATCATGAGGATAAATAGAGGGTTGCTTGGTAAGCAGAGACATAATTAAATCAACTTTATCATTGGGAGAGGTAATTTCCTCGACAAAATTTACCTTCCTACCTGTTGGAGCGCGTTTGGTGTGCCATTGGGAATAATTGGTCATCATCTCATCGAGAAGTTTTGTGGCACCACGAAGTGTACTTGACATAAAGGTTCCTACCGCGGCCGAATCTAACAGGTTCCGCGAGATAAAGTTCAGGCCTGCATAAGAAGTCTGGATAACCATCCAGGTAGTCAAACCATGTGTAGGGCATTTCTTAACAAGAGATTTCATGCGTTCCCAAGCTTGGGCAACGTGTTCATTATACAATTTCTTAAAATTCATAATGTTACTCCTCAATTGGATAATTTTAGCAGGTGGGTAGTACTTTCCAATAAAAGCATCTTTGCACTTATCCCAAGAATCTATGCTATTCCTAGGCTAAGGTTGAAACGATATTTTAGCTCCGTCCCTCAAAGAGAAAGGAAAAAGCTTGAGCTTAACAACATCACCTTCTACTTCTTTATACTTTTGCATATCACATAATTCAACAAAATTATTCAAGTGTAAAGTAGCATCATCTCTAGCACCCGAGAATTGATCTCTCATAACCAGGTTTAGTAAAGCAAGTTTAATTTCATAAGAGGTAGCTGAAGTGGCAGGTGTGGCAATAGGAGTGTAGATAAAGTCTTTGTTGTTGTGACTGGTGAAGTCACAGAACTTTGTGTTTTTAGAGGAAACCATAGTAGCAGCAGGCATGGCAGTTTTTTTGTGATTTTTGATATAAGACACAAAGATAAAAACAGAAAGGTAAACTAACAAGACTAAAAAAGTAAAGGTAAAAGGTAGTGGGAACCTCCCCTATCTAATCATTCAGAGTCCCCGGCAACGGCGCCAGAAATTTTCTTGATACGCGAGAGAGGATTACTTCTCGCCCTTCGTTGGTTACCCCAAGTGGAAGGTAAGATGCAACATAGCAGCAATCTTACCTCGGTGAAGATACCGAGGTTGAGTATCGACCAGTAGGAATCCGACGATGATAAGTATGTGTCAGCGGCGCACCTGACGCAGACCTGCACACAACACAATTAACTTTTCTCCCAACGAAGTTCAGCAAGGTTGTCAATCTCTCCGGTCTTGTTGTTTACAAAGGATAAAAACACAGGATAATGATAATGATAGCAACTGAAAGTAAAAAAGAAAGAAAGTAAATGAGCGTGTATACAGTGATGAGAATATGGACCGGGGTCCCGTGATGTTCACTAGTGATGTCTCTCTCCCAAAAGACGATAAGACTGCTATGCGAGGTAAACAATTTACAGAAGGGCAATTGACAGGATTATAAACGCACCGCAAGGCTAACTATGCTACAAAAGAAAGGAAGAGGCTCAAAAGCATGGGCAGTACGCCAAAATAAGTAGAACAAAATCCATCTGCATCTACTACTAATCATCCACCTTTAGATATCTATCCAGAACATCTCGCTGGTATTAAGTTGTGAGCCCCACCTAAAGTGTAAACCCAAAGCAACAGACAACTGCATTAAAAAGAACTTTGCGTAAAGTAAACAATCCTTGTAACCGCGGTTACAAGCACCGTTGTTTTCCCCCTTGTGGCCACAACACATCCCCTAGACTCATGTTTCTGTCACTCAAGCGTGTCATCAGGGGGCATGTACCCACAATCGAGCATAACGTTCCGTCTTGGAGTCACTACCTACCACTTGGCCAAAGCAATAAATAGCAACGGAGAACATGCAAGAATTATTTCGGAACAAAAATACAAAAGATAAGAACCAATTATATTACTCTATCACAATCTGAACATAATCTCATAATCCATCAGATCCCATCAAACTCAGCATAGCAAAAGCAGAAAGAATTATATATGTGCCTCGATCATGTAGGGCAGCTCACGAGGTCTAAACCATGAAGAACAAAGAGGGGAGGAGAACATCACATAGCTACTGATCACGGACCCATGGTCCAAGGTAGATTACTCACGGCACATCCAGGAAGTGTCCATGGTGGAGGAGAAGTTCCCGGAGGTTGATCCTCCCTCCGGCAGGGTGTCGGGAAGGGTCCTGACGGTGCTCCAGATCTTGGAAGTGCGGTGGCGGCGGAACAGAGGATAATTTTCGAAATAGGGTTCTGCCTTCGGAGTTTCCATGTGACGGAGAATAAATAGGCGAAGGGGGAAGCCAGGGGGGCCACCAGGGGCCCAGGCGCCCCCTGGCTCGGCCAGGCCGCTGGCCGCGCCAGGTGGTGGCACCCTGGCCCTCCTTCGGGCTTCTGGAGTCTTCCGACACACTAAATTTTTATCTGATTTTCCAGCATTTTTGGAGCATTTTTTAGATGGGGAAAAACTGAAATAAAAAAACAGCAGAGAATAGGAACTGGCACTGGGGTGCACTGAGTTAGTAGGTTAGTCCAAATATGATCAAAAGTGTATCTAGATCATAGCAATATCACACAAAACATGCATGGAGCGAGCAGAAATTATCGATACGTTTGAGACGTGTCAGCAAGGCACACAGAAAAGCAATGATCATCTAGGAAAATATCAAACACTAGGCATGTATCCTGTAGGTAGTTGTGCGTGCTTGCAATAAGAACTTGCACAACATCTTTTGTCCTACCATCCCACTACGAACGGGGCCAAAGGGAACTTATGGAGATTAAGGTGCTCCTGTTAAAGAGCACCGAAACAAAGCAACAAGTTGTGGAACATAATAGGTGCATACAACTCATAGATAGGATCAAGAACATAAATATACTCATGAAAACATAAGTGGTTCAGATCTGAAAACATGGCACTCGGGCCCAAAGTGACAAGCATTAAGAGCAACAAGTTGTAGCAAAGATGATAAACACCATAGTAGATGATATGCAACATGCCCCCAACAATCTGATGAACTATTACATTATCAATCTCATCCAATCCCTACCATCCCCTTTGACTACAGCAGGGAATTACTCACACATGTGAAGGGAAGTCATGGAGGGAGGATGGAGTGTTGATGGTGATGAAGATGGTGACGATCTCCCCTCTCCGGAGGCCAAATCAGCCTCCAGATTAGCCCTCGCGAGGAAGAACAGAGGATTGCGGCGGCTCCGCGACGGGTTCTGGAAAAGCGACTTCTTTTTCGGAGTTTCCTCGCCATGAGAATAAATAGGGGCAAGGTAGGTCACCAGAGGGGGTGGGACGCACCCAGGCGTCCTGTGGGCGCGGCCAGGGGGCTGGCAACGCCAGCTAGGAGCCTGGGGCCCCTGGCTCCCCTCTGGCCCACCTTCTGGTCCTGGGTCCCTCCGGGTGCGTGGATTTTCTGTATTTTTTATAGGAATTTTCTGAGATGTCCAAAAATCCATTTTCCTGTGCACAATAAAACCATATAGGCAGCTCTGCTGAAAACAGCGTCAGTCTGGGTTAGTTTAGCTCAAATCATGCAAGAATGAGGGCAAAACAATAGCAAAAGTGTTTGGAAAATTAGATACGTTTGAGACGTATCAACTCTTTTAGCCTATTGCTTGTCCTCAAGCAATTTAGTTCAACGAACTGGACGCGACAAAGAAAACTTTGACAAACTCTTTTGCTTCATAAGATGTATATAAGCCGGTACTACAAAAAGAGTCTAGCAAGTATCAAAACAATGCTATGTGAACAATGCACGAAGCAATTCTTCTTTCAAGTGATCAATCACAAACAACCAAAAGTAAACAATATGCTACCTAAAATCAAGACATGATCACAATGCACATAGCCTAGACATATCAGAGTGTTATCTCGCTAGCCTCCATGAGTGAAGCAAAACATAAATGCTGAAACTCCTCCAGAGTTATAAAGGAGACTAGAACTAAGAATTTCAGACTAGCAATATAACAAGCATGCAAAAGAAAATGTAATACTTTGGGAGAATGCATGTTACACTAAGAATGACAATTATGCTCTCAATAGTTGGTGCTTTGAAGAAAGAAGGGGAGACTCTCGGACCGTGGATTTTTGATGGCAAGATTGAAAACCCGTCATTGGAAGCAAAGACTAAACATGTGCCAGAGCTCTTGGTTTTGAAAAACAGAGATTAAATCTTTTGAGAAGTGCAACTTTCCAGTCAACGGTGAACGGTAAAGGTATCTCAATATCTCCCTTAGCCAACCACATTAATGCCTTTTGCTTACACTTTGTTCCCTTATCCATGCATCGTTTGATGGTCTATGGAACCTTTTATTTTGCCTCAAGTATGGAAGGAGGATGTCGTTCCATCTATCATTAGCAGCATTTGGTCCATTTCATTCCATCATCAAGTATGGGGGAAGGTGTAACTCTCTATTTTTTTATAAATTTGACTAGTTAAAACTTCCGTCAAATTATTTTTGGCATGGTAGATATTGATTTTCCCTCACCGCACCATGAGCTTGTATGGTTACAAAAGGGAAGCTTTTGAATAAATTTCGAGATGACACAAGAAAGTCTAAGTTAGGAGTGGCCGGTAAATACCACATATAGGTAGGTATGGTGGACTCAAGTGGAATAACTAGTTTGAAAGGAGTTTGGATACACAAGCAGAATTCCGCTTAGTGTGAGCGAAGGCTAGCAAAAGACTGGGAAGCGATCAACTAGAGAGCAATAATTGTCATAATCATGCAGAGCGACAAAGCAACATTGAATTAGGCATGAAAGTGATATGACTATTCTGAAATAAAAAGGTCATCAAGGCATAATAGACATTTCAAACATAAACATGTGCGAACATGTGCCAAGTCAATCCAAGAATTCTCGAAAGGGAAATACCACTTCAATATGCCAAACCATGAACAACGCAATGCATGTAAATCATTTGAACAACATATTATGCACTCTAGCTATTTGATATCAGCCACAAAGAAAGCATGAACACTGAGAAAGCATTGTAAACATATTACCATGTCGCTACAAGATGGTCTCTAGAACATAGGTACATGCATATGTACAAAAGTAGAAACAAAGAGGGTTCATACCGGTTTTCCTTGTTGCTTCCCTTTCGTCGATCTTCGTCATTACTGCCTTGTCACTTGCACGACCGAACGTGGGAAATATAATCAAATACCATCACAGACTTGAGCTGAACTCTGAAAACAAAGCAAACTAAAGAGAGAAATGAATTTTTAGGGTTTTTTAAAGGTTTAACGAAAGAAAAAGAAAAGAGAAATCTTTTTGTTGTTTTTGCAATTTAAAAGAACAAAGAAGAACGGGCAAAAACTTCGAAAAGATGCAAGCGAACGAAATAAAAATGGATAATACAATGGAAAGGTGAGAAGGGCACGCACTCCCCCAAGCTTAGGCTTTTGGCCTAAGTTGGTAGCAGCTACTGCCCCCAGGAGCCTCCTGCTCCTGGGTAATGGTAAGTCCAAGGGTCGTATGAGTCCTCCGGCGCGTACACCAAAGTCCTCGGGTCCTCCCATGAGGAAGGTCCCGCGTCCTGATGTCTACGCACGCTTCTATTCTTGTATACTATGTTGGGCCTCCAAGCGCAGAGGTTTGTAGGACAGCAGCAATTTCCCTCAAGTGGATGACCTAAGGTTTATCGAACTCAGGGAAGTAGAGGTTGAAGATGCTCTCTCTCAAGCAACCCTGCAATTAAGATACAAGAAGTCTCTTGTGTCCCCAACACACCTAATACAATGGAAAATTGTATAGGTGCACTAGTTCGGCGAAGAGATGGTAAAATATGGGTGATAGGTGCGGCAAAACGAAGTAATATAAATCTGTAGTAAAAAGTGCAGCAAGCAAACAAGTAGTAAACGTGAGCGCAAACAGCATTGCAATGGTGGAAACAAGGCCTAGGCTTCATACTTTCACTAGTGGCAACTCCCGACAACATTAACATAGTCTAATCACATGACATTCCTCATAAAACATGCAATGGAGACGTACTCGGAGGTCATTCCTTTGTGGTCAAGAGAGGACGAGAATTGTGTAGGGCTACAAAAGCACACCTCAGAGTTCGTAGTTCTCATCTATGGATTTCCCAGTGTCACCGCGACCATCCAAAGAGAGTACCACAATCACCACAACATATCTAAAGGATAGTCAAAGACAAGCACCAAGAGACTCTCAATCTTCAATCCACACGCAAAAGAGGAGATCACTCATGAAAATATTCTTCTATCCCATGTCCAATAGACCGCTGTCACCATGGTCTGGGGATTATACTAGATAAGATCAAGTGAGTACATCAATCCAATACATAGAAGAAGGGGAAACATCATGGGATCATCCTAGATTA
Organism: Bromus sterilis; assembly: GCA_950022295.1. Lineage (NCBI taxonomy): Eukaryota > Viridiplantae > Streptophyta > Magnoliopsida > Poales > Poaceae > Bromus > Bromus sterilis. The sequence goes on from OX465599.1 coordinate 88,552,247, forward strand.
ACATAGCCTATGATCACAATCAAGATAACATCATGGGAGAGAGAGAAGACCACATAGCTACTGGTAGAAACCTCAGCCCCGGGGAAGAACTACTCCCGCATCATGGAGGGAGGAAGCAATGTCGATGGAGATGAATCCGGGGGCACTTCCCCGTCTCGGCAGGGTGCCGACACAGGAATTCTGGTCCCCCGAAGCTTGTCGGCGATGGCGGCGGAGATCGGAATTGCTTCTGGAGAAAAAGGGTCTGGAATCAGGGTTTTCGCGTCACGGGTAAAAATAAGGGCCAAGGGGGCGCAGCCAAGGGGCCACAAGGAGTCTAGGCGGCCTCCCGACGCGGCCATCCCCTAGGCCGCGCCCACTGGCCGCCTAGGCACCAGGCGGGGCCCCTCTGGCCACCCTTCAGGCGCAAGGAAGCTTCTGGAACGCTGATTTTTTATATATTTTTCCGAGAATTTTCTGAGCACTTTTAATAATGGGAAAACCTGAAATACAAAAACAGAAGAAAACAGAAACTGGCACTGGGGTGCACTGAGTTAATAGGTTAGTCCAAATATGATCAAAAGTGTATGAAAGTGTATCTAAAACATAGCAATATCACACAAAACATGCATGGAGCAAGCAGAAATTATAGATACGTTTGGGACGTATCAACATCCCCAAGCTTAATTCCTGCTCGTCCTCGAGTAGGTAAATGATAACAAGCATAATTTCTGTTGTGACATGCTAACAACCATATAATAACTTTGTAAGTAAAGCTATCAAAGCATGCAATTCAATTCAAGTCATAACATACAAGAGTCTATATTTAGCATTGAAACAAGCAACATAAGAACATAAAGGTGCAAGAGCTCTCGCTGTCCGTGACTCGAACATCTCCAAATGGTGTTTGGGTGCAAGAAAGGGGATAGGGATATACGAGAAAAAAAGTATTTTTGTGTTGAGAACTCAATTTACTAAAGCTTCACACTTGTTCTTCTTTGGAATCTTATCTTGACTCATCCCCAGACCACTAGCCAGGTACAAGTCAAAATGATCCACTCCTTTTCGATATTTTGAGCACTCATGCAATGGATGAGCGTAAGCAAGAAAGTTGACACTTAGGATGGCAAAGAGAGAATATGGTGGAGGAGGAAGACAAAAAGGGTGTGAAAGGCTCACATCAATGAGGACAATCATAGGCGAGAGAAAGCCAAATTATAGATATGATGTGAGGAGTAGGGATTGCCATGCAACGGATGCACATGTGAGCTAAGGTAAGCTCTCCAATGGAACTAGTGGGGGTGCATCCAACTTGCTTGCTCAAGAAGACCTAGAGCTCATTTGAGGAGGCTCATCATTGGAATATACAAGCCAAGTTCTATAGTGTGAAGGTCCCCACATAGCTATATGCATGAATGATAATCTCTATGGAGTACAAGATATAAGAGGGAGTACGAGTATGGTTCTCTCAAAAGTAATAGTAGTGTGCCCCCTTCTCTCTTTTTTTCTATTTTTTTGTTTTTTTTGGTGGCCTCAATGGCTCTTTCTATTTCTCTCATTTGTCCTCTTTGGGATCTTTTGATTTTTTCCTCTTTGGGATCTTTTCCTCACTTTAGGGGAAAAACTCTATATATTACAAGAAGTATAGAAGATCTTTGACACTTTACAAAGGTACTCAAATCATAAAGAAAATGAAACTATCATGAAGTATACAAATGTATGCCTGTGCCAGTGTAGCAGGATATGCAATGATACGAGCGCGTCATGTAGCAATGAATAGGGCAAAGCCCAACTAGCATGCGGCTCATTGATCAAGCAAGTAGCATGTATGACATGAAGATCAAGTCATGAGAAGATGGATGTTGCATGGCAATGTATCTCGGAAAGGCTATGGAAATGCCTTGATAGGTAGGTATAGTGGCTGTTTTGAGGAAGGATATCATGAGGTTTATGATGATAGAGCGTATCGTGCCAAGGATTTGGATGTACCGGCGAAGGTGGACGCCAACTCTAGGAGTGAGAAGAAAGCAATGCACGGCACAAGAGAGGCTAGCAAAATATGGGAAGGTGGAAGTGTCAACTTTCGAATACTCACATTAGTCCGAAGAACTCATGCACTTATTATCGGTAACTCTCAAACTAATAAGGAGATTCAGAAAGAGACAAGTACCCCGAGGAGGAGTGTATGGAGTTTTGGTTATCCTTGCGCATCCTCGACTCATGGTACGTGAGTGTACTCTAATATTCGATCCCTCCAAAGAGTAGTGATCCATCTAGTAGCTAAAGGTCTCAACTAATTTTGAAAGTTTTGAAAATAAACACGGATTTCCCAAAATACGACATCTATCACTAATAGGCTAAAGCTCTTGACACCAAAAGACCAAACATAACTCAAAGCAATACCTCAAAACTATTGCAAGTTACTACTACAATTGAATAGCAACCTCAATTACCTACTTCAAGTCAATACACACAACTCAGTGCAACATGCAAACTCTCTAAAAAAGATAAACATGAAAACTCAAGAGAGTTTGAGCAACAAAATAAACAAAAGCTCTTAAAAGGATAAGAATGAAAACTAAGAGCTAAACATGACAGTAGCTATGAAAAATATAAAGAACACTCACAGCAAAGATATAGGCATGAAAAATCCTATGATGTGTTCTAGATTTTGAAAGTGGAGCGAGTTTCTCTCCAACAAAAATAAATATGGGTTCTAACTTGTTGTGAACAACAAGCAAAGCTAAAGAAAACTAAAAAGGAAATAAAGAGCAAGACGCTACAAGCATAGCACACAACGCATGAAGTGATAAAAATATAGTGAAACGAAAGACGAACTGATGATTGTTGATAGAGAAGGGGATGCACGGGGGAATCCCCAAGATTAGACAATTGAGTATCCTTGAATATTTCTTGGGGATGCATGGGGGCATCCCCAATATTGAGCGCTTGACACTCCTGAATCTTCTTTCATCATCTTCCCTCGCACACTTGAAAACTCCCTTCATACATAACTCATCATAATCTGATTAGCGAGGTTAGTACCCATAACAAAATAATTTTTCCTCTACTGGAAAAAAGAATATTATTGAAGAGCTACTGTTTCTCAAGATTTCCAAAAAGTTTTTGCAAATAAAAATCAAGCTTAAGGTTTGCAAAACGAAGAAAAGGCAAAACAGGACAGAATCTGTGAAAAACAGACCAGCAGGTAGTAAAGAATTTTTTAGGGATACTTCTGGAACTCAAATCAAGAAACTCAGAACATACGAAAGTTCCGTAATTTTATAGAGCACGCTTCGTAAAAATTTCAGCTCAAAAAGATGAACTGGGATTTTACAGTGATTTTTCCCGTCACGAGGACAGAATCTGTTTTCTGGACAGCATGTCACAACTTTCACTTCCCTTGTCATATGAGGCTATAATTGGCACAAAGCTTGAAAATTAAGGATACAATGATGTTTCTACAATAGTAACAATCATCAAGACCACTTAAAACAGAAGAAAAACAAAAGGAAAACCTAAATTCGTTGCGGGCTGCCTCCCGAAAGCGCTTTCTTGTATGCCTTTAAGCTAGGCATGAAGATTATAGAAGATGCTCTCACAAGAATAAGAATTTTGAAGCAAAAGAGAGCATCAAGAAGCAAATATGAAACACATTTAAGCCTAACCCACTTCCTATGCATAGGCATATTGCAATAGAATAATTCATTGAAGCACAAAGCAATAAGCATAGGAAGGCAAAACAAGTGCAACTTCAAAACCTTCAACATAAAGAGAGGCAACTTGATATTATTGAAATATCTATAAGCATGTGTTCCCTTCTCATAATAATTTCCTGTGGGATCATGAATAAACTCAACAATATAAATATCACATAAAAAATTCTTATCATGATCGACATGCATAGAAAATTTATTACTCTCCACATAAGGAAAATCCTTCTCATTAGTAATAGTGGGAGCAAACTCAAGAAAATAGCTATGACATGAATCATTCTGATCATGATACACTTGCAAACATTTATTCTTTATAGCATAAGTGTCATCACAATAATCATCATAGATAGGAGGCAAAGTATCATCAAAATAAATTTCCTCATCAAAATTTGAGGGGCTAAAATGATCATCTTCATCAAACGTACCATCCTCAAGCTTATAGCTTTGCATATCATTAGCATCAAAAGTATTCAAAGAAGACATTCAAATAACATTACTACTATCATGAGTGTTGTGCAAATAATAAAGCTCCATAGGATTTTTGATCTCCTCCTCAAACACTTCATGTCCTAACTCAAGATAGAGCTCATAAAGCTCTCTCATATTTTTTGTTGTTTTCCATAAAGCCTAACTAGTGAAAATAAAAACAAGAAACAAAAAGAATTAATTGCAAGATCTAAAGATATACCTTCAAGCACTCACCTCCCCGGCAACGGCGCCAGAAATAGCTTGATGTCTACGCACACTTCTATTCTTGTAGACTATGTTGGGCCTCCAAGCGCAGAGGTTTGTAGGACAGCAACAATTTCCCTCAAGTGGATGACCTAAGGTTTATCGAACTCAGGGAAGTAGAGGTTGAAGATGGTCTCTCTCAAGCAACCCTGCAATTAAGATACAAGAAGTCTCTTGTGTCCCCAACACACCTAACACAATGGAAAATTGTATAGGTGCACTAGTTCGGCGAAGAGATGGTAAAATATGGGTGATAGGTGCGGCAAAATGAAGTAATATAAATCTGTAATAAAAATTGCAGCAAGAAAACAAGTAGTAAACGTGAGCGCAAACGGTATTGCAATGGTGGAAACAAGGCCTAGGCTTCATACTTTCACTAGTGGCAACTCCCAACAACATTAACGTAGTCTAATCACATGATATTCCTCATAAAACATGCAATGGAGACGTACTCGGAGGTCATTCCTTTGTGGTCAAGAGAGGACGAGAATTGTGTAGGGCTACAAAAGCACACCTCAGAGTTCGTAGTTCTCATCTATGGATTTCCCAATGTCTCCGCGGCCATCCAAAGAGAGTACCACAATCACCACAACATATCTAAAGGATAGTCAAAGACAAGCACCAATAGACTCTCAATCTTCAATCCACACGCAAAAGAGGAAATCACTCATGAAAATATTCTTCTAACCCATGTCCAATAGACCGCTGTCACCATGGTCTCGGGGATTATACTAGATAAGATCAAGTGAGTACATCAATCCAATACATAGAAGAAGGGGAAACATCATGGGATCATCCTAGATTAACATAGCCTATGATCACAATCAAGATCACATCATGGGAGAGAGAGAAGACCACAAAGCTACTGGTAGAAACCTCAGCCCCGGGGAAGAACTACTCCCGCATCATGGAGGGAGGAAGCAACATCGATGGAGATGAATCCGGGGGCACTTCCCCGTCCCGGCAGGGTGCCGTCACAGGAAATATGGTCCCCCGAAGCTTGTCGGCGATGGCGGCGGAGATCGGAATTGCTTCTGGAGAAAAGGGGTATGGAATCAGGGTTTTCGTGTCGCGGGTAAAAATAAGGGCCAAGGGGGGCAGCCAGGGGGGCCACAAGGAGTCTAGGCTGCCTCCCGGCGCGGCCACCCCATAGGCCGCGCCCACTGGCCTCCTAGGCACCAGGCGGGGTCCCTCTGGCCCCCCTTCGGGCGTAAGGAAGCTTCTGGAACGCTGATTTTTTATATATTTTTCCCGGAATTTTCTGAGCACTTTTAATAATGGGAAAACCTGAAATACAAAAACAACAAAAAACAGAAACTGGCACTGGGGTGCACTGAGTTAATAGTTTAGTGCAAATATGATCAAAAATGTATGAAAGTGTATCTAAAACATAGCAATATCACACAAAACATGCATGGAGCAAGCAGAAATTATAGATACGTTTGGGACGTATCACGTCCCAAGCAGAAGAAGACCCATCACCCTGCTGGGTGAAGGTCTCCCCCTGGAAAGGTGGGAACTCACCATGCTCCTCCTCGTCGGGCACAACCCCCTCCATGGGGTTATGCAGCTGGTACTGGTCCATGAACTCATCGAACTGGACATCATTGAAGGACCATTCGTTCCTGCGAGTGTGATCAAACAAAAGTGGTGCAGGTAGACGGATCTCACGAGTAATGGTCTTTTCAACCCTCAAAATATAAACAAAGTTACCCAACTGGGAAGTCATGGTAACAAACTTATGCCTCTACATAGTAGCAAGATCAAGACTTGCATAAGAAAAGGGAACATCATCAGGATGCGGGGTGTAGTTAAGAGCCCCAAGGATAAGTGTGGTGTAAACACCACCAAATAAACCACCCTTGTTACTATTCGTAACAAGGCGTCGAGCAATTAAGGCACCCACATTATAATCGTTCCTATCAGAGAGGGCGTTCGCATAGATAGAAAAATCTGGTGCAGACCCGTTGCTCGAGTTGTCACGAGCCAACACCCCTCTAGCAATAAAGTACGCAAAATACCTGATGTGGGGGAATAAAATGCTGGAAACCTTTGTACGCCGAATGTCGCTCTCCTCTTGGCTACAAAGGGAGTTGAAGAGGGTCCTCAACTCGGAGGGCTGAGTGTTCATCCTCGCCGTCTGACCAGCGTTCGGCACACCTATTATATCACAAAACTGTGCCAAAGACATGGTCATGAGGTTATTATAAATTTTGAACTCGACGGTTCCAGCAGAATGGTTATAGCAAAAACTGTTAACAAAGCTGGAGGTGAGCCTCTTGTATTGTACCACACGACATAGTGCTAGCCGTGTCAAACCTGCATTGGCGCAAAGGCCATAAAATTCCTCCTTGATTCATGCAGCTGCAAAAAAATAATCGCACGGATACAACATCGTGGATGCTGGACTTGTGTCTTCCAGCAACTCCAGGGGCACATGATCTTCATTGTAGCTCAACCTAGCGGCTGAGGGTGAAGCTGCAGCTCCAGTGACTCGATCGGAGCGCTCGGGCTTCTTCTTCCCAAGCCACCCCTTTGCTTTTCCTAGCAAACTCATTTCTGAAATTTTTGATAATTCACAAAAACAAGGATTTAAACAAAGTGAGTTGAGGAAAACTACTCTACTCACTTACCTAAGGCATTAACTTGCATCAAAACTTGGAAAATAAAATTTCTACACATGCATGCAAGCTCCTCTAAACAACACCAAGAACTACTAAATACTCACAAATGGAGCCACCAATCAAAAATATAATTGGTGGGGTGAAGGAGTTGCATACCATGGAGTATTTGCTCAAAATCTCAGTTCAAATGGTGGGCTGTAGAGAGAGATCGAAAATTGCCTCCAAGAATAGCAAAAACGCAAGAACTAGAGTAGAACTCGTGTTTTTGGAGAGAGAGAAAGGAGGAGGAAGAAGACATACCTGGAGGTGGGGCCTGTGGGCCCCAGGCGCCCTGCGGGCGCGGCCAGGGGGATGGCCATGCCAGCTGGCCGCCTGGGCCACTGGTGCCCCCCTGGTCAGCCCCAGGCACCACTGGTTCTCTCCCGACATGGAAATTTTTATTTCAATTTTTCTGAAAACTTCATTGTTGAAAATTTTCCGGATTTCAAAAAGCTGCAAAACTTTCTGAAAACTTGAAGCAATGATTAGAATTGTGAAGCTTAAAAAACATATAAACTTGGTACAACAAAGAGAATAAAAGCTAAAGCAAATGAAAACATAACAAGCCCTACTTTTTATCTATATGAAACATGCCCACTAGCAAGGTTGATCAAGTCTTACCAAAGAACCGACGATATATAGAACAAAAAGTCTCACCTCTTATGAAGTGATCATTGCACCTTTACTTTAATGGACATTGTCCCCACCATGATGGTTTTGTATTTGTGGTGCACGTGTAGAGGACAATCCCATTCTCCAATCTTCACGGTCTCGATATTCTCTATAGAGTTAAGGCCATGCCTTTTGTCGATCTTCTTCGGAAAATACGCCGTGTGTTCTTTATCATCAACGTTGAAGGCGACCTTTCGTTCATTGCAATCAATAATGTCACCTACGGTGTTTAGAAAAGGTCTACCAAGAATAATGGACATGGTCCCGTCCTCGGGCATGTCAAGCACAAAAAAATCTGAAAGAATTAAGCAATTAGCAACTTCAATGAGAACATCCTCACAAATAACTATCGGGACGGCTGTTGACTTGTCATCCATCTGAAGAGACATATCGGTAGGGATTAGCTTATCTAAACATAGCCTTTTATAAAGAGAAAAAGTCATAACACTGAGCTCTGCTCCGAGATCACATAAGGCAGTTTTGACATAATTATTTTTTATGGAGCAAGGAATGGTGGGTATACCTGGATCTCCAAGCTTCTCAGGAATCTTTCCACTGAAAGAGTAGTTAACAAGCATAGTAGATATTGCCTCATTAGGAACTTTTCTTTTATTAGTTACAATATCTTTCATATATTTGGAATAAGGCGGTAACTTAATAGCATCAGTCAAAGGAATCTGAAGAAAAAGAGGCTTCATCCATTCACAAAATATATTATAGCACTCTTCTTCTTTAGATTTGAGAGAATTACCTGGAAAGGGCATGGGTTTTTGTTCCCACATTTCTCTTTCTTTCCCATGTCTTCTTGCGATGAAGTCTTCTTTAGTATACTTCTTGCGTTTATCGGGTGCTTCTTCTTCTCGCACCTCGGGAGGATCATTCTTCTCCTTATCATTTTCTTCGGGTTCAGCACCGTCTCCAGTTTCAGCATCGGAGGTAGATATGCTGTTAGTATCAACAACAGGTTCTTCACTTGTAATAGGATCATTGGAGTTGTCAGCCTCCTTATGGTTCTTCTTCTTATTTTTATTATTTGGAGAGCTAACAATCCCGTCTTCTATCTGCACTTGAGAATCTTGCTCGATCCTCTTTGGATTCCCCTCAGGATAGAGTGGGTCCTGGGTGTGTGTTCCACCCCTGGTCTTGATGCCATAAGCTTGTATATCCTGTTTGGCATTGTTAGCAAGCAAATCTTTTTGCACATTAGAAATTTGTTCAAGCTGAGTTTGAACCATATGAAAATGCTTAACAAGATATTTAACATCATTAACTGCTCTTTCTAGAATACCAAGTAAACTTTTGATAGCAAGAGAATTATCATGAAACTGACTTTGTATCCTCCTATTAAAATTGTCTTTCTTAATAATAAAACTAGATGATACCCCGCGCGTTGCTGCGTTTTCGGAAAAAAATATATAAGATTTGTTTTTTGAAACGTGAGAAAAATTATTAAGTGTAATATAATTTGATTATAAATTCTTATTTGAAATCAATACTGTTTAGAGCAAAAATGTAAGAAAATTTGATGAAAACCCAAAAAAATGAGTATGATTTTTATTTTGTTAATTTATTAGCTTAATATATGGTGAGACAACATGAGATGAAAATAATGTTGAGTAGAGACAGTGGAGACATCTCCACTATTGGCTAAGCCTAAAGCAATAATATCAATTATAGATGTGCATAGAAAAATAAAATATGAGATAACCCTTTTTTTAATAAAAAAGTCTCTTACAAATTGTGAGGCTAATTGCACAAAAATTTATTATTTATTTAGGTTGAATTTTCATGCAATTAATGGAAGCATGTGCATGAATAGTTAGTGGATTTTTTTGCATGATGTATCTATTTGATGATGTGGATAGCTTGCATGTCAAGATAGATAGGTTAGTGGGGATGAACTACTTAGGTATTATAGATTATCAAGCTCATCTAAGCATTGGTCGGGAGGCTTACCTTTAGGGATGGCACTTTCAATAAATTCTAATAGAGAGTGTACCTCTACCAAGGGAGGGTGAGTAGTAGGCTCACACAACTTCTCGTTAGGCGATAGATTCTTCACGTATTCGGCTTTAATGTCTCTCTCCTTAATAGACTTCTTCTCTTCTTGCATATCTTTGGGGCTCAGAACAAGCATGCCCCTCTTCGTTAGTGGTGGAGGTGGTTCAGGAACGGACCAATCTTCATGGTTCTTGGCAATCTTGCCCATTAGTTCTTCGGCCTCGTCCGGTGTTCTTTCCCTGAAAACACAACCAGCACAACTATCCAGATAGGACCTGGATTCATCGGTTAGACCAACGTAAAATATACCAAGTAATTCATTCTTTGGGACTTCATGTCCCGGTCTAGCCTTAATTAAATCACAATACCTTCCCAAAGCTTTAGGGAGGTGCTCATCCTGCAATTGTTTACATTTATAGATTCTTTGCAAAGCAGCATGTTGCATATGAGCAGGAAAATATTTATGAACAAAAAATTGAACTATGTCCTAAGGACTCTCAATGGAACCATAGGGTAGTGCATCATACCATGATTTAACGTCTCCCTTCAAGGAAAAAGGAAAAAAAACTTGGCCACATAGAAGTTTCGTATCTTTTCATCATTAGTAAATAGGTCACCTAACTCAGCGAGTTTGGTCAGGTGTGTTATAGCATCATCATTTTATCTTCCATAAAAGGGGTCAACCTCTACTGTAGATATAAGTGAAAGATCAACAGAGAAATCATAATCAGGAGTAATCTTGTTCTTCATGGAGTGCTTTTCGAGCAGCTCCTTAAAAGCATCAGGGTCAGAGTCGACACACTCTCTGAGTTCCCTGCAAAGATCATCATCAAGAGTAATATAATCATCATCAAGGAGTCTCTCCTTGAGTTCATCTAAGTCTGAGTAACCAAAGGTTTTGTAAGTAGGAATATAGGTAGCAGGAGTCTCGGTCTCGGGTTCTGCTGCAACCTTAGCAGTCCGAGTTTCAATATAGTGACCAAGAAAACTAGTATCATCAAGAGTAGTGGAAGCATCATCAAAAGTATCGGACATAGTAACATACTCAGTAGAAGTAGCATGTGGTGGTAGCGGTGAAGCAAACTTACTTATAACAGAAGGTGAATCAAGCGTAGCACTGGTACTCAGAACGGTACCTTTTCTTGTAGTAGATGGTAGGATCGGAACCTTGGGGTCTCCTTTCTTACCCATAGCGGATGAAGTGTGGCAGGCAGGATACTTCAAGTAGACTTGTAAATATTTCTATGCTCCCCGGCAACGGCACCAGAAAACAGTACTTGATGACCCTCAACTGTAGGGGATCGATTGTAGTGTTTCGCGGGTAAGTTAACCCAATTTATTGATTTGACACAAGGGGAGCCAAAGAGTATTTATAAGCTTTGACAATTGAGTTGTCAATTCAACCGCACCTGAAATATACTTGCTTGCAACAAAATATTAATAGCAACTGTGGTATGATAGTGATAGTGATGGTGATAACAACAAAAGTAAAACAACGGAAATAAACTAGTAGTAACCAGCAGGATTAAAGCACTGTAGGCTAGGGAGATGGATGGTCAGGCGCTGCATGAATAAGAATGAACATGTAATAGATTCTAACATGGGGCAAGGCACACAGAAAAGCAATGATCATCTAGGAAAATATCAAACATTAGGCATGTATCCCGTAGGTAGTTGTGCGTGCTTGCAATAAGAACTTGCACAACATCTTTTGTCCTATCATCCCGCTACGAGCGGGGCCAAAGGGAACTTATGGACATTAAGGTGATCCTGTTAAAGAGCACCGGAACAAAGCAATAAACTAAATGGATACATGGAATCCTCAAATTATGGACCATCCCCTTTCGTATCCCAAGCTGTCACCTTTGGGATCGCCGGCTCCGTACCATAATAGGTGCATATAACTCATAGATAGGATCAAGAACATAAATATACTCATGAAAACATAAGTGGTTCAGATCTAAAAACATAGCACTCGGGCCCAAAGTGACAAGCATTAAGAGCAACAAGTTGTAGCAAAGATGATAAACACCATAGTAGATGATAGGCAACATGCTCCAACAATCCGACGAACTATTACATGATCAATCTCATCCAATCCCTACCATACCCTTTTCCTACATCATGGAATTACTCACACATGTGAAGGGAAGTCATGGAGGGAGGATGGAGTGGTGATGGTGATGACGATGGTGACGATCTCCACTCTCCGGAGGCCAAATCAGCCTCCAGATTAGCCCTCCCGAGGAAGAACAGAGGGTTGCGGCGGCTCCGTGACGGGTTCTAGAAAAGCGACTTCTGTTTTAGAGTTTCCTAGCCACGAGAATAAATAGGGGCCAAGGTAGGTCACCAGAGGGGGTGGGACCGACCCAGGCGCCCTGTGGGCGCGGCCAGAGGGCTGGCCGCGCCAGCTAGGCGCCTGGGGCCCCCTGGCTCCCCTCTGGCCCACCTTCTGGTCCTGGGTCCCTCCGGGTGCGTGGATTTTTGGTATTTTTCTGGGAATTTTCTGAGATGTCCAAAAATCCATTTTCTCGCGCACAATAAAACCATACAGGCAGCTCTGCTGAAAACAGCGTGAGTACGGGTTAGTTTAGCTCAAATCATGCAAGAATGAGGACAAAACAATAGCAAAAGTGTTTGGAAAATTAGATATGTTTAAGACGTATCAGGAGGTAATCTCCTCGAAAGAGTTTACCTTCCTACCTGTTGGAGCGCGTTCGGTGTGCCATTGGGAATACTTGGCCATCATCTCATCGAGAAGTTTTGTGGCAGCACCAAATGTAGTTGACATAAAGGTTCCTCCCGCAGCCGAATCTAACAGGTTCCGCGAGGTGAAGTTCAAGCCTGCATAAAAAGTCTGGATAACCATCCATGTAGTCAAACCAAGTGTAGGGCATTTCTTAACAAGAGATTTCATACGTTCCCAAGCTTGGGCAACGTGTTCATTATCCAATTGCTTAAAATTCATAATGTTACTTCTCAATTGAATAATTTTAGCAGGTGGGTAATACTTCCCAATAAAAGCATCTTTGCACTTATCCCAAAAATCTATGCTATTCCTAGGAAAAGATTGAAACCAGATTTTAGCTCCTTCCCTCAAAGAGAAAGGAAAAAGCATGAGTTTAATAACATCACCTTGTACTTCTTTATACTTTTGCATATCACAATACTCAACAAAATTATTTAAGTGTAAAGCAGCATCATCTCCAGCACCAGAGAATTGATCTCTCATAACAAGGTTTAGCAAAGCAGGTTTAATTTCATAAGAGGTAGCTGAAGTGGGAGGTGTGGCAATAGGAGTGCAGATAAAGTCTTTGTTTTTGTGACTAGTGAAGTCACACAACTTGGTGTTTTCAATGGAACCCATAGTAGCAGCAAGTGTGGCAGATTTTTTTTGTAATTTTTGATATAAGACACAAAGGTAAAAACTGAAAGGTAAACTAACAAGACTAAAAAGCAAAGGTAAAAGGTAGTGGGAAACTCCACTATCTTAGCACTCGGAGTCCCCGACAACGGCGCCAGAAATTCGCTTGACGACGAGAGATTACTCTCCTCGTTGGTTACCCCAAGTGGAAGGTGAGATGTAGGATAACGACAAATTTCCCTTGGTGAAGATACCAAGGTTGAGTTCAATCCAGTAGGACTCCGAAGATGATAAGTAGGTGGTGTAGCGAGGAACGCCCCTTTTGAGATATTGCTCTCTTAACCTGGACCTGCACACAACACAAATAACTTTGCTTCCCAACGAGTACGAAGAGGTTGTCAATCTCTCCGGCCTTGTTGTTCACAAAGAATCATCGCAACAGATAATAGTGATAATGACAGCAACTGGAAAGTAAAAGCAAGAAACTAAATAACATGTAAACAGTGATGAGAATATGGACCGTGGTCCCGTGATGTTCACTAGTGATGTCTCTCTCCCAAAAGACGATAAAACTTCTATGCGAGGTAAACAAATTACAGCTGGGCAATTGACAGGAGTATAAACGTACCGCAATGCTAACTATGCTACAAAGAAAGGAAGAGGCTCAAAAGCATGGGATGTACGCCAAAATAAGTAGACCGAAATCCAACTGTATCTACTACTAATCATCCACCTTGAGGTATCTATCCAGAACATCCCGCTGGTATTAAGTTGCGAGCCCCACCGAAAGTGTAAACCCAAAGCAACAGACAACTGCATTAAAAAGCACTTTGCGTAAAGTAAACAATCCTTGCAACCGCGGTTACAAGCACCGTTGTTTTCCCCCTTGGGGAAACAACACATCCCCTAGACTCATGTTCCGTCACTCAAGCGTGTCATCGGGGGGCATGAACCCACAATCGACCATAACGTTCCCTCTTGGAGTTACTACCTACTACTTGGCCAAAGCAATAAATAGCAACGGAGAACATGCAAGAATTACTTAGGAACAAAAATATAAAAGATAAGAACCAAATATATTACTCTATCACAATCTGAACATAATCTCATAATCCATCAGATCCCAGCAAACTCAGCATAGCAACAACAGAAAATTACATATGTGCCTCGATCATGTAGGGCAACTCATGAGGACTAAACCATGAAGAACAAAGAGGGGAGGAGAACATCACATAGCTACTGATCACGGACCCATGGTCCAAGGAAAACTACTCACGACACATCCGGGAAGCGTCCATGGTGGAGGGGAAGCTCCCGGAGGTCGATCCTCCCTCTGGCAGGGTGCCGGGAAGAAGTATGCTGGCGCTCCCGATCTTGGAAGCGCGGCGGCGGCGGAACAGAGGCGAGATCGCGAAAAGGGGTTCTCTGTTCGGGGGTTTCGCGTCATGGAGAATATATAGGCGAAGGGGGGAAGCCAGGGGGCCACCAAGTGTCCAGGCAGCCACCCGGCGCGACCCCACCCTAGGCCGCGCCACCTGGCCGCCTGGGCACCAGGTGGGGCCCTTCCGGGCCTCCTTCGGGACTCTGGAAGCTTCTGTTGCGCTGATTTTTTATCTTATTTTTTCCAATTTTTGGAGCACTTTTAATATGGGGGAAAACTGAAATAGAAAAATAGCAGAAAACAGAAAATGACACTGGGGTGCACTGAGTTAATATGTTAGTCCAAATATGATCAAAAGTGTATGAAAGTGTATCTAGATCATAGCAATATCACACAAAACATACATGGAGCAAGCATAAATTCTAGATACGTTTGGGACGTATCAGTTACCCCAAGTGGAAGGTGAGATGTAGTGTAGCAGCAAATTTCCCTCGGTGAAGATACCAAGGTTTGTCTCTAGTAGGACTCCGGATATGATAAGTAGGTGTCAATGGCGCAACTGATGTGGACCTGCACACAAAACAAATAACTTTGCTTCCCAGCGAATACAGAGAGGTTGTCAATCTCTCCGGCCTTGTTTTTCAGAAAGGATCAAACGCAAGGGATAATAATAATGATAGCAGCTGGAAAGTAAAAGAAGAAAATAAATAAGCGTGTAAAAATGATGAGAATATGGACCGGGTTTCCGTGATGTCCACTAGTGATGTCTCTCTCCCAAAAGATGATAAAACTGCTATGCGAGGTAAACAAATTACAGCTTGGCAATTGACAGGATTAAAAACGCACCGCAATGCTAACTATGCTACAAAGAAAGGACGAGGCTCAAAAGCATGGGCGGCACGCCAAAATAAGTAGACCGAAATCCAACTGCATCTACTACTAATCATCCACCTTGAGATATCTATCCAGAACATCTCACTGGAATTAAGTTGTGAGCCCCACCCAAAGTGTAAACCCAAAGCAACAGACAACTGCATTAAAAAGCACTTTGCGTAACTTAAACAATTCTTGCAACCGCGGTTACAAGCATCGTTGTTTTCCCCCTTGTGGCAACAACACATCTCCTAGACTCATGTTTCTGTCACTCAAGCGTGTCATCAGGGGGCATGAACCCACAATCGAGCATAATGGTCCCTCTTGGAGTCACTACCTACTACTTGGCCAAAGCAATAAACATCAACGAAGAACATGCAAGAATTACTTAGGAAGAAAAATATAAAAGATAAGAACCAAATATATTACTCAATCACAATCTCAACATAATCTCATAATCCATAAGATCTCACAAACTCAGCATAGCAACAGCAGAAAATTACATATGTGCCTCGATCATGTAGGGCAGCTCATGAGGACTAAACCATGATGAACAAAGAGGGGAGGAGAACATCACATAGCTGATACATCGCAAACGTATCTATAATTTCTGCTTGCTCCATGCATGTTTTGTGTGATATTTCTGTGATCTAGATACACTTTCATACACTTTTGATCATATTTGGACTAACCTATTAATTCAGTGCACCCTAGTGCCAGTTTCTGTTTTCTGTTGTTTTTTCTATTTCAGTTTTCCCCCATATTGAAAGTGCTCCAAAATTCTGGGAAAAATCAGATAAAAAATCAGCGCAATGGAAGCGTCCAGATTCCCGAAGGAGGGCTTGAGGGGCCCCACCTGGTGCCCAGGCGGCCAGGTGGCGCGACCTAGGTTGGGGCCGCGCCGGGTGGCCGCCTGGACAGTAGTTCGGTTTTTGGTAGTTTTGGGGCTGCAAACGACCTCGGATGAAAAACCTCAAAACATCAAAATTGTAGACCTTGAAATTTAAAAACTTTTTCATGTTGAACGTTTTTTGATTCGGGACCATCTTAAGGGCGGAAATCCTCACGCTTTCCATCAGACATCAACTGTATAGGTGTCTGGCTCCGAGCGTCAGTTTTTCCCTCTTGACAGGTATATATTGTCATGGCTATAACTTTTGCTGTAGAGCTCGGATTGAGATGATCCAAAAACCAAAATTGACCGGTTAGAAGAGACCAAGCCGGACCATGTAGAAAACTTTTCCAATTGATGATGTCTTGAAGGCCTAATTGTCAAAATAGTACTTTGAATGCTAGGATCTTATCGCTTCCAACATAGTTTCGGCCTCCAAGATGGAATCGGATGACGATGGCTTGAACTACAAAGATGTTCATATCGACGATACAAAACTTTTTTATGTAGATCTCTTTTTCATTTGAGTCCATCTGGTATATGAATATTGTCGTGCCAAAAACTGGTGTCAACAATTTCTTCATCATGGAGCCAAGCCAAAGCAACATCGTACTTGGGAGGGACTTCCTCCGAGCTATGAAAGGCTTCATTGATATTGGTAACGGGCACATACGCTTACGTGGTAAAGAGAAAGGTCAGTACCTCTTTCCTATGAAGAAGAAGAATGAGCTTGTTGAAAATCAATTTGAAGTTTTTTATGACTCCGATGATCTTGGAGACCTTTGATTCTTCTTTTGCTTTATGCCTAGCTTCAAGGCGTAAAAGAAAGACCTTGTTGGGAGGCAACCCAAGATGTTTTTATTTCTGTTTTTAGTGGTCTTGATGATTGTTACTACTGTAGCAACATCATTGTATCTTTATTTTCAAGCTTTGTGCCAAGTTATAGCCTCTTATGACAAGGAAAGCAAAAGTTGTGACATGTTGTCCAGAAAACAGATTCTGTCTTCTTGACGAAAAAAATCGGAACAAATCACCAGTTCATCTTTTGAGCTGAATTTTTTACACAACATTCTCTATACAATTGTGAGACTTTCGTATGTTCTGAGTTTTTTTATTTGAGTTGCAGAAGTGCCCTGAAAAAAATTCTCTACTACCTGATGTTCTGTTTTTCAAAGATTCTGTCACGTTTTGCCTCTCCTTACTTTTGCAAACCTTAAGCTTGCTTTTTCTTTGAAAAAACCTTTTGGAAATATTGAGAAACAATAGCTCTTCAAGAATATCTTTATATCCAATGGGGAAAAAATATGTTATTAAGGGTACTAAACTCTCTAATAAGCTTATGATGAGTTATGTGTGAAGGGAGTTTTCAAGTGTGCGATGGGAGATGATGAAAGAAGACCCACGAGTGTCAATCGGTCAAGCTTGGGGATGCCCCCATGCATCCCCAATAAATAGTCAAGGATACTCAAGCATCTAAGCTTGGGGATGCCCCCGTGCATCCCCTTCTCCATCAACAATCATCAGTTCGTCCTTCGTCTCACTATATTTTTATCGCTTCATGCGTCATGTGCTATGCTTGGAGCGTCTCGCTCTTGGATTTACTTTTTAGTTTTCTTTAGCTTTGCTTGCTGTTTATAACAAGTTAGACCCCAACTTACTTTTTGGGAGAGAGAAACACGATCCACTCCAATCTAAAACACATCATAGGTTCTTTTTCATGCTTATCTTTTTGCTGTTGTCTGTCCTTTATCTTTTCGTAGCTACTGCCATGTTTAGTTTTAGTCTTAGTTTTTCTTTAGCAAGAGCCTTGGCTTTTGTTTAGTTTGTTGCTGGAACTCTCTTTATTTTTCATGTTTATCTTGTTAAGAGTTGGTTGTTGCACTGAGTTGTGTCTTGTCTTGGAAGTAGGTAATTGAGATTGCTATTTAATTTTTGTAGTAACATGAAATAGTTTTGAGGTATTGTTGTGAGTGATGGTTGAACTTTTGGTGTCAAGAGATCTAGCCTATTAGTGATAGGTGTCGTATTTTGGGCAATCCGTGTTTATTTTCAAAAACCTACAAAACTAGTTGAGAACTCTAGCTACTAGATGGATCGCTAATCTTCTGAGGGGTCGGATATTAGAGTACACTCACGTACCATGATTCGAGGTTGCGCAAGGATAACCAAACCCCCATACACTCCTCCTCGGGGTACTTGTCTCTTTGTGAACCTCCTTATTAGAATGAGAGTTACCGATAATAAGTGCATGAGTTCTTCGGACT
Organism: Bromus sterilis; assembly: GCA_950022295.1. Lineage (NCBI taxonomy): Eukaryota > Viridiplantae > Streptophyta > Magnoliopsida > Poales > Poaceae > Bromus > Bromus sterilis. Next base: position 88,570,784 of record OX465599.1, read on the forward strand.
AATGTAAGTATTGAAAGTTGACACTTCCACCTCCTCATATTTGCAAGCCTCTTCTGTACCGTGCATTGCCTTCTTCTCACTCCGAGAGTTGGCGTCCACCTTCGCCGGTACATCCAAACCCTTGGCATGATACGCTCTATCATCATAAACCTCCCTATATCTTTCCTGAAAACTGCCACCATACCTACCTATCAAGGCATTTCCATAGCCTTTCGGAGATATATTGCCATGCAACATCCACCTCTTCATGACTTGATCTTCATGTCATACATGTTCCTGCTACACTAGCAGAGGTATACATTGCATACATCATGATAGCTACATCTTCTTTATGTTTGAGTACCTTGTAAAGTGTGAAAGATCTTCTATACCCTCTTGTAAATTAGAGTGTTGCCCTTAAGTGAGGAAAATATCCCAAAGTTGACAAAATAAAAGATCCCAAAGAGGAAAAATGAGAGTTAAATAGAAAGAGCCATTGAGGCCACCAAAAAAATACAAAAAATAGAAAAAAAGAGAAAAAGAAATAAAAAGAGAGAAAGGGGCAACACTACTATCCTTTTGAAAGATCCACACTAGTACTCCCTCTTATCCTTGTACTCCATAGAGATGATCATACATGCATATAACTATGTGGGGACCTTCACATTATAGAACTTGGCTTGCATATTCCAAGGATGAGCCTCCTCAAAAGATATCTAGGTCTTCATGAGCGAGCAAGTTGGATGCACCCCCACTAGTTCCGTTGGAGAGCTTTTCTTAGCTCATATGTGCACCCGTTGCATGGCAATCCCTACTCCTCACATCATATGTATCATCTGGACTTCTCACCTTTTTGTCTTCCTCCTCCACCATATTTATCTCTTTGCCATCCTAAGTGTCAACTCTCATCCTTACTCTCATCCATTGCATGAGTGCTCAAAATATCGAAAAGGAGTGGATCAAATTGACTTCTACCTGGCTAGTGGTCTGGGGACGAGTCAAGATAGGATTCCAAAGAAGACCAAGTGTGAAACTTTAGTAGATTGAGTTTGCAAAAAAATGTTTTTTCTCGTATTCCCTATCCCCTTTCTTGCACACAAACACCATTTGGAGACATTCGAGTCACGGACAGCGAGAGCTCTTGCACCTAATATTCTTTTGTTACTTGTTTCAATGCTAATATGGACTCTTGCATGTTATGACTTGAATTGAATCACATACCTTGATTGCTTTACTTTCAAAGTTCTTACATGGTTGCTAGCATGTCACCACAGAAATTATGCTTGTCATCATTTACCTACTCGAGGACGATCAGGAATTAAGCTTGGGGATGTTGATACGTCCCAAACGTATCTACAATTTCTTCTTGCTCCATGCATGTTTTGTGTGATATTGCTATGATCTAGATAAACTTTCATACACTTTTGATCATATTTGGACTAACCTATTAAGTCAATGCACCCCAGTGTCAGTTTCTGTTTTTTGCTGTTTTTCTATTTCAGTTTTCCCCCATATTAAAAGTGCTCCAAAAATCCGGGAAAATCAGATAAAAAATCAGCGTAACAGAAGCTTCTAGAGTCCCGAAGGAGGGCCGAAGGGGCCCCACCTGGTGCCCAGGCATCCAGGTGGCGCGGCCTAGGGTGGGGCCGAGCCGGGTGGCCGCCTGGTCACCTGGCGGCCCCCTGGCTGCCCCCTTCATCTATATATTCTCCATGACGCGAAACCCCCGAGGAGAGAACCATTTTTCGCGATCTCGCCTCTGTTCCGCCGTCGCCGCACTTCCAAGATTGGGAGCGCCAGCAGACTCCTTCCCGACACCCTGCTGGAGGGAGGATCGACCTTCGAGAGCTTCCCCTCCATCATGGATGTTTCCCGGATGTGCCGTGAGTAGTTTTCCTTGGACCATGGGTCCGTGATCAGTAGCTATGTGATTTTTTCCTCCCTTCTTTGTTCTTCATGGTTTAGTCCTCGTGAGCTGCCCTACATGATCGAGGAACATATGTAATATTTTTGCTGTTGCTATGCTGAGTTTGCTGGGATTTGATGGATTATGAGATTATGTTCAGATTGTGATAGAGTAATATATTTGGTTCTTATCTTTTATTTTTGTTCCTAAGTAATTCTTGCATGTTCTCCATTGCTGTTTATTGCTTTGGCCAAGTAGTAGGTAGTAACTCCAAGAGGGAACGTTATGCTCGATTGTGGGTTCATGCCCCCTGATGACACGCTTGAGTGACAGAAACGTGAGTCTAGGGGATGTGCTGTTGCCACAAGGGGGAAAACAACGGTGCTTGTAGCCGCGGTTGCAAGGATTGTTTAATTTACACAAAGTGTTTTTTAATGCAGTTGTCTGTTGCTTTGGGTTTACACTTTGGGTGGGGCTCACAACTTAATACCAGCGAGATATTCTGGATAGATATCTCAAGGTGTATGATTAATAGTAGATGCAGTTGGATTTCAGTCTACTTATTTTGGCGTACTGCCCATGCTTTTGAGCCTCTTCCCTTTTTTGTAGCATAGTTAGCATTGCGGTGCGTTTATACTCCTGTCAATTGCCCAGCTGTAATTTGTTTACCTCGCATAGCAGTTTTATCGTCTTTTGGGAGAGAGACATCACTAATGAACAACACGGGACCCCGGTCCATATTCTCATCACTGTTTACACGCTTATTTACTTTCTTGCTTTTACTTTCCATTTGCTATCTTTATCAATATTATCCGTTGCGTTGATCCCTTGTGAACAACAAGGCCGGAGAGATTGACAACCTCTCTGTACTCGTTGGGAAGCAAATTTATTTGTGTTGTATGCAGGTCCAGGTCAAGGAAGCAACCCACGGTGCCATTGCTTTCTTGCCACCTACTTATCATCTCCGAAGTCCTACTGGATTGAACTCAACCTTGGTATCTTCACCAAGGGAAATTTGTCGTTATCCTACATCTCACCTTCCACTTGGGGTAACCAACGAGGAGAGGTGTTGCACTAGTCAACTTTCTCTTCATCAATAGCTACTGATCACGGACCCATGGTCCAAGGGAAACTACTCACGGCACATCCGGGAAGCGTCCATGGTGGAGGGGAAGCTCCTGGAGGTCAATCCTCCCTCCGGCAGGGTGCCAGGAAGAAGTCTGCTGGTGCTCCGATCTTGGAAGCACGGCGGCGGCGGAACAGAGGCGAGATAGCGAAAAATGGATCTGCCCTTAGCGGTTTCGCGTCATGGAGATTAAATAGGCGAAGGGGTTTAGCCAGGGGGCGCCAGGGGTCCAGGCGCCCCCCGGCGCGGCCAGACCCTAGGCCGCGCCAGGTGGCTGTCTGGGTCACTGGTGGTGGCCCTTTGGCCCCACCCAGGTGATTCCAGAAGGTTCCCGTACGCTGATTTTTTATCTGATTTTCCTGATTTTTTGGGGCACTTTTAATATGGGGGAAACCTGAAATAGAAAAACATCAGAAAACAGGAACTGGCACTGTGGTGCACTGAGTTAATAAGTTAGTCCAAATATGATCAAAAGTGTATGAAAGTGTATCTAGATCATAGCAATATCACACAAAACATGCATGGAGCAAGAAGAAATTATAGATACGTTTGGGATGTATCAACATCCCCAAGCTTAATTCCTGCTCGTCCTCAAGTAGGTAAACGATAACAAGCATAATTTCTGTGGTGACATGCTAGCAACCATATAAGAACTTCAAAAAGTAAAGCAATCAAGGTATGTGATTCAATTCAAGTCATAACATGCAAGAGTCTATATTAGCATTGAAACAAGCAACGAAAGAACATTAGGTGCAAGAGCAATCGCTGTCCGTGACTCGAATGTCTCCAAATGGTGTTTGCGTGCAAGAAAGGGGATAGGGAATACGACAAAATAGTATTTTTTGTTGAGAACTCAATCTACTAAAGTTTCACACTTGGTCTTCTTTGGAATATTATCTTGACTCGTCCCCAGACCACTAGCCAGGTACAAGTCAATTTGATCCACTCCTTTTCGATATTTTCAGAACTCATGTAATGGATGAGCGTAAGCACAAGAGTTGACACTTAGGATGACAAAGAGATAAATATGATGGAGGATGAAGACAAGAAGGGTGAGAAGGGCTCACATCAAGGTAACACCCTCAGTGTCATGGAACAGTAATCACTTTTGCTAATAAAGTGTACTATTGCAAATCTTTCCTTGATCATATTTGGATCAATTCAAATCCAATTTCCCCTGTGATTGAATTTAAAAACAATGTGGCAAGTAAAAGTTCAACCAAAAACCTTGCAACCACTTTTGTAAAATGCCCAATATTTAGTGGACCATATCCATGTGGATATGGGAATTTATTAAGTTATAAAATATATCAAACAATTCATAATAGTAGCAAAACAGTGGCATTTAATCCCATTTGAATAATACAAAAATGCAAATGAATTTAGTTTGCCCCCAAACTTTTTGTGGCACTAGTATCAAGTGAAACATTAATTTTGGAGCTAGTCTACCATTTTACAAAATTGCAGAAGCTAATAAAACAATTGCAAACAAGAAGACGGAAAAGAAAAATAAAAGAAAAAGAAACAAAACCTAAACTACGCCTCGGGCAAGGCCCACTCCCCCCCACCTGTCTGGCCCACTCCCCAGCCCTTCTCCCTCGCTACAGGGAGGTTGGCCATGGCGTGGCGGCCATCGAGCCTCCATTGCCACTATTCGTTGTCGTGTCGCGCATCCCCCGGCTCGCCTGGAAGATAAGAACGGCAGCCCCCACCTCTCTGCCCAACCCTAGATCGAGCGCGTCGTTCCCTCCCCTTCTCTGCGCCATTGACTAGTTCGTCTGAGCCCGCTCGTCGCCGCCGTTTTGCACAGCCGCGGCCACCGGCCTCCCCGGCGACCACAGGCTTGTGCGGGGAACTCCATGTCGTCTTACTCGTTACCTTCGGCCGCCAATTCGGGCCAGGAAGGACTGGAGACGCCACCGCTGAGCCCCTCCCCGCCCGCGGCCGCCGCTCGTCGTCGTCAAATTCGTCGACCTCCAAGACCTCTCCGACCACGCCGAACCCTCCGCTGCACTACCTGTGAGCCACCACGTCCAACGCCCTCATTTCCCCCTCCGTTGGCTTACTGACTCGTCATCCCCGCTGCGTGTGCTCCGGCCGCCGCCATGCCGCCATGGCCAGAGCGCGCCCCGGCCGCGCCCTAACCTCGCTCTCGGCCGTGCCCTGCCTCCACTGGCAAAGAAATGCGCGCCCTTCCCCGCGCCTCGTCGCGCGTGGCCTTCCCCCGTCGCCGTCATAGCTCCCTTTGCTATCGGGCAGCCGTGACTGGGCGCGCGCGCATCGCGCCTCGGCCACGCCCTCCTTGCCTTGGCCGCGCCCTGCACGTTAACCTGGCGCGTGTCGCTTCGGCCCTCCCACCCCGTCGTGGCCCTCTCGCCGCTCGGCCACCGCACGGTGCCTTCTAGTGGCTTGCCGCCGGCGAGAACGTGGGTGGTTAACCCGTGGGATTAAGCCCCCCCCCCCGAGCCTTTTGGCCCACCCCTTAATTAAGTTATCTATTAAGTTAAACCAGAGAAACCCCCTGAGACTTACACATGGGCCCAGCCCTTAAAATAACCCATGTTAAATTTAACCAGTTAATTATGCCACTGTTACAACGACATATGGGTGCCACTGAATTATTAAACTAATTAAATTGATTTTATTAAATCCAGTGAATGACATGTGGGCCCTCTATGTTATTTGTTAAAACTGAATTTAAATGTCTCTATGTATGACATATAGGTCCCACCAGTCAGTACACTGTTCTGGATAAGCTTTTGGATAATGTTGATTTAATAATAATAAATAAATCCAGAAATTCTTTTAAATTAATTTAATCTTTTAAAATCAATATATTTTAATCCGTAACTCCGATGAAAATATTTAATACATCAAAGTTGATCAGAAAAATACAACGAATAAGAATACGCTACCCGCATATCCACCACACCCCTCTATATACCGAACCCGAGACATTCCCCCTGCGGATCGTTATACCGATAACTACCCGGTACCGGTAAAATTTTCCAGATGGAGATGTTCTGAACATAAAAGTTGTTCGGAATGCATCAACGATCACGGATACACTGTCCACATGTCTGTCAGATATTCGCGACACTACAGACATGGAACCTTCCCCCTCCGGGCCGTCTGTCGATAATCACTTGGAGCCGGTATTTCATCCCCGGATGAATTCCCGCTCCGAGCCTAACACTTTGCACTGCGTTAGAACACCGTTAACATTGCGTTCGCCATGTATTGTATTTGTTTTTCTATTATTGCCGTGTATTTATTGTTTCTTCCCCCTCTTTTATAGTTCGGTAGTCCCGAGGACTGCTGCCGATGCCCCTGTGATCGACTACGTCGACGCCGACCGTACCCCTACCCTCGAGCTTCCAGGCAAGCAGAGCCATTCTCTTCCCCAGATATCGCCTATCTTTCCGTACTTTTCTTGCACTAGGCATTGCTGCTGCTGCTACGTTACAATCCTATTCAATTGCATAGCCTGTTTTTGTCGCCCCTTGATGTACCTTTCTTTAACCTATGCTGCCCAATATTTATATATATTATATTCAGCAGTGAGCCCTGCGCATTGTTAGCTAGGATTAGATAGCGGGTCGTGATCACTCAGGGGAGTGACGCGGATACAACTTATTACAACTGCACAGGTACGGTACAATGTAGACACCGTCTAAGGCCCCCTAGCTTGGCTCTGCCGAGCCGTCATCAAGTGTGAGCTATCAAGGAGTAATCCTTGTACTCCACTCGTTGCTGACTCTGTATAGCCGCTCTAGGTACCTGAGAAATGGTTGTCCTTGAAGGTAAGAAGTTGGGCGACCCAAAGGTGCCCAAGAGTGGTATTGCGGCGGGACGACAGGGAGGGTATGACCAGTGTACCGGTGTGCTTGGCCCCTGATCGTTGGCCGCGAGAGTTACCAAACCATGAAAGTCGAGCTCCTCTAGGAGCACACGCGAGATAAGGTAATGAGTCGGTTCACCTTGTTGGTAACTGCAGAGACTTGGTGGGACTACAGGGCAGGCACCGATGTACTGGTAGTCCTGACTGCAGTCGTTGTCCGCGGGTCAGTTAAGTCGAGGCAACAATAACGGTTCTCCCGCAAGTTAATAAAATGAGTAATGGTTCGGTGGATGTCTTGAGTTGGCTATATGCCATGTACGCACTTCCTACCCGTGGGAATTATGAGTTATGGGCTCCCCCGCAACTTAGTCTCGTCCGAAGACTCTTCAGACGTCAGCAGTACAACGGCATGCGTCGGGAAGTGGTGTTGTCTTATTTGATCACGCGGTGTTGTCTTATTTGGTTTGATATTGCTTCACCGGTCAGCCACGCACCGTGTTGGAGTACGTCGGAGTTGGGGTCCAAGGCCTTGCGTACTTAGGATTTAGACCGGCGGATGGCCTCTCTATTGAGTTTGAAAGATGGGCTATGGAGTGTCGGATAGCCTCGGTGGGGCATTCCCTAACAAGGTATGCGCCACCCTGGAGATCCGTGCGTGTAGTGTAACACAAGTGCACCCCTGCAGGGAAGATTAATCTATTCGAATAGCTGTGTCCACGGTAACATGACGCTTTATGCTGAAGCAGGATCTTACCACCACAAACTATTATTATTCAATTGTATGGTTCCGGGTTTTCTTCCTCGCTGGGATGTCGAGGAAGGGATCTCGGAGGCGTTGCTAATTATTGCAACTTATTATTATGCAATGCTGCAACAACTTCTGCTGCATTGTTACTTTATGCTTTATATGAACTATTGGCTATTCTCTCCTCATGCTGCAAGACTCGTCGGAAGATGCTAGTCTTCGACAGGCCTAGCTTCTTACCCTTATTCTGATTTCTACCTTGCAGTCCACTATATATAGCCTCCCCTTTCCATTTGATACAATGCATAATTGCTTAGTAGCGGACGTAAGACTTGCGGGTATGCTAGATACTCACATTTTCTTTATTTCCCCCTTTTTGTTTTGCCTGATCGGTCGCTGCAGTCGACGTTGAATCCTTGGAGTCCAGGAGCAGGAGATCCCCGATGCCGATCACCGCAACGTGAAGATCCTTGATGCCTTCTACAACGTCGAGTTCCCCGTTGACCAGGAGTAGTTTGGAGGTTCCCAGGCAGGAGGCCTCGCCTTTTTGACCGTTGTTGTTTTGTCCTAGCCTTCTTAAGGTAGATCATGTGTACCTTGTGTTTGTACCCAGATACTATTGCTTACGCGAACTTTGTGCTCTCGAGCTGTTGTATTCGAGCCCTCGTGGCCCCTGGCTTGTATTAAACATCTTGTATTATTTTATTTGCATAGTTGTGTTGTGATATCTTACCATGAGTCCCTAACCTCGATCGTGTACCTTGCATGTATGATTACTGTACACGGTCTGATTTTGGGGGCGTCACAAGTTGGTATCAGAGCCGACTGCCTGTAGGACACCCCCTTCCAACTCCTTGGTCGAAGTCGAGTCTAGTCTTTGCAAAAGTACTTTACTAACAGTGTCGTGTGGCTTATCGACCCACCTCGCAAACCGGCTGGTATTAGGATCTTTTACTCCGTACCTTTACTCTGTGACTCTGCTCTCTCTTCCTTTCGGGATAAAGATTTTGCTAACTCTAACATTATGTTCTCCTACCTCCTTCCTTCCGGAGATCCCTGCATTCCAAATAATTGCTTACTTCGCCAAAAGATCCCGAAGATTACTCGTCGATAAAATTCCCGAGTATCTATGTGTCCATTGCCTTTATAATTCTCTACCACCGATAAATCCCCGTGGATAACTACCCATCCTTACTATCGGTACCTTCATTCCCCGATGCTCTTGTGTTTGCAAGATAACCTGAGATACTCTCCGATGTCTTGGGAATCCTCAGCAGCCTACTGCTTTGGAGATTCTTCTTACCTGCTTGCATTATGGTTAATTCCATATGTCTAAGTATTCTTCGTTAACATCCCTCGTCTTTGCCATACTGGCCTTATGGAAATCATCGTGTGCGCAAGTGCACGCAATCATCAGTTGATCCCTATGAATCCATACTTCTGGCTCAGACGTCATGTCCGGACATGAGCTGGTTCTTGGTAAATCAAACCTTAATTGATTAACCGTCCAGCTTCTATTCAACTTATTCATGTATGATCGATGTATCTGAATCTGATACACCGATACAAAAGTCATAATTCCTTTGTACTTAAGCATCGAAATATTCAGATGCTTCTATCATCCGATGCCTTTGTATTCTTTCTTCTTATGGGTGAGTACCGATACTCACGCTAGACTCTCTGTACACCACCTGACCTCTTGGGTGGATTACTACCTACCGCCCCCTTATGCCCTAAGTCATTCATGGATTTTTCCCTGATATCAGATACCTCTGGCGAATGATATCACCTACTCGGTGTCGTCAGCTTTCTTCTTTCTAACTCGTATCCCTCGCTTATGATATTTGTTGTATGGGTTTCAAAATGCCCCGATGGGTTAACCCTATGCTTCACATAATCTGATGAACCCAAATTTTATGCGGGATATACTCTACTGGCCTTCCGTCAGATGAGCTTGCAATCCTACAACCTTCATGTGAGTGAGAAGTGAGTGAAAGGTTATGCATTGAAGAAGTGGGAGTCGACCCTGAACCTTTGTGTTCATGCCCATGGATACGATGTAGAACTTATCATGAAAGCTTCATGTAAAGTTAAATTGTCCTCTTGGTGGAAATTCTTCTTGCGTATGTGATCTTTCGTTCTACCATCGAGTATTACCCCCTGGTATCTCGAGGAAATCGTGCCATTGCACCACCTCTTAAATAATTTTTGCAGAAGGAATACTTCTCATCGATTTTTGCCACTCCGTGGGTTCTGGGTTGTCGTCAACCGAGAACACCGCTTACCTTTTGTTCCACCGCCCCTTTTGTTTGGTGATGTTACTATTCGATTGCATTTTCTTGAAACCTCTCGACATAAAGTGTCGTGGTCATCATCAGCATTTTTTACTTCTCCCATGTGTCTATTGAATTCATGATGAGAAATACCATCCTTGCCCCTCGATGATTTGTGTTATCATCGACAACCTTCTTTAACCCCCCTCCTCCAATACAAACTTGGTCATGTATATCTTGCACTGCTTTCCCTTGGGAAAGTTATACACCTCATACTGGTGTATCATCACAGTTTCCTTTCCATTGGTCTGTTTATCCTTTCTTTTGATATAACTTATCTAAGCAGTGATAATCCCTGCTTTAGTTAACACTTCGATGTACTACTCTGTCAGTACAGCCCGTTACTATTGTTGATAACCTTTCGGTATCCACCGATGGACAAGAACTTTGCCAATTGGTCCGCCTCGTCTTAACGAGCAGGAAAATGTTTCTCTTCGTCCCTCGCCCTTGGTACCGACGTTGTTGCCAACATAGCTAACAAGTTGTTACCTGACTTACCTGGCAACTTGATCACATTGTTTGTCACCACCCTTCTTATTCAATGTGGGCCCATAACCCACAGTTATACAGGATAGAAACCTGACTCTCTTGTACCTTTCCGTTCTCGAGGTTATTCCTCTTGCTTGACCTTGTATGCAACTCACGAGTCCTCTACTTTGTGATATTCAGTGCGATATCAGACACCTTGCTTTTACCTGATGCTCCGAACCCCTTTTCATCACCCGTTATCGACATCGAATGCACGCCTTCTGCTTGAAACTTCTCATACATTCTTTTTGGTCATCTTGATGTATTCCCCGAGTGTAAACTCGGAAGATACATTGTACCTCATTTCCTTGGACAACCCCGGTTGATTAACCTGGTACCGATCTGACCCCCTCAAGTTTTCCCCCTAACCTATTCGTAAGTACGATGGAGCCCCGATGTAAGGATGTCAACTCGTCGAGATGCACCGATGCAGAGGAATGAAGACGTCAACGAGAAGTATTAACTTCTTCGAGAAAGACAATCAAGTTCCTCAAAGTTCAGTGGTCGAATCATTCTAAATATGAAACACTTGGGAACGCGAAGATCGTCTTCGTGATGAATACCCCGATCTTTTCCTCGCTACCACTTAAATTCTGGGGACGAGAATTCTTGTAGTGGGGGAGATTTGTAACACCCTCAGTGTCAGGGAACATTAATCACTTTTGCTAATAAAGTTTACTATTGCAAATCCTTCCTTGATCATGTTTGGATCAATTCAAATCCAATTTCCCCTGTGATTGAATTTAAAAACAATGTGGCAAATAAAAGTTCAACCAAAAATCTTGCAACCACTTTTGTAAAATGCCCAATATTCAGTGGACCATGTCCATGTGGATATGTGAATTTATTAAGTTATAAAATAAATCAAACAATTCATAATAGTAGCAAAACAGTGGCATTTAATCCCTTTTGAATAATAAAAAAATGCAAATGAATTTCGTTTACCCCCAAAAATTTTGTGGCACTAGTATCAAGTGAAACATTAATTTTGGAGCTAGTCTACCATTTTACAAAATTGCAGAAGATAATAAAACAATTGAAAAAAAAGACAGAAAAAAAATAAAAGAAAAAGAAAAAAAACCTAAACTACGTTTGGGGCAAGGCCCACTCCCCCCGAACCTGTTCGGCCCACTCCCCAGCCCACCCCCACCCCCTTCTCCCTCGCTACAGGGAGGTTAGCCATGGCGTCGCGCATCCCCCGGCTCGTCTGGAAAATAAGAACGGTCGCCCCCACCCCTCTGTCCAAGCCTAGATCGAGCGCGTCATTCCCTCCCCTTCTCTGCGCCATTGGCTAGTTCGTCTGAGCCCGCTCGTCGCCGCCGTTTTGCACAGCCGCGGCCACCGGCCTCCCCGGCGACCACGGGCTTGTTCGGGGAACTCCACGTAGTCTTCCTTGTCGCCTTCGGCCGCCAATTCGGGTCGGGAAGGACTAAAGACGCCATCGCCGAGCTCCTCCCCGCCCGCGGCCGCCGCTCGTCGTCGTCAAATTCGTCGACCTCCAAGACCTCTCCGACCACGCCGAACCCTTCGTTGCACTACCTGTGAGCCACCACGTCCAACGCCCTCATTTCCCCCTCCGTTGGCTCACTAACTCGTCATCCCCGCTGCGTGTGCTCCGACCGCCGCCGTGTCGCCATGGTCAGAGCACGCCCCGACCGCGCCCTAACCTCGCTCTCGGCCGTGCCATGCCTCCACTGGCAATGCCATGCGCGCCTGATACGTCTCAAATGTATCTACTTTTCAAAACACTTTTGCTATTGATTTGCCCTCATTCTTGCATGATTTGGACGAAACTAACCCAGACTAACGCTGTTTTCAGCAAAGTTGCCTGTATGGTTTTATTGTGCGCAGGAAAATGGATTTTTAGGTGTCTCAGAAAATTCTAGGAAAAATCACAGAAAATCCACGCACCCGAGGGGCCATTGTGCCAGAAGTGGGGCTAGAGGGCAGCCAAGGGGGCCCCAGGCACCCCCCTGGCGCGGCCAGGGGTGGGGCCGCGCCCTCTGGCCGCCTGGGGGCCTGATAACCCAAAGCTGCAGGGGATCGAGATAGTCTTCGCGGGTAAGAATAACCCAATTTATAGATTCGACTCAAGGGGAGCCAAAGAATATCCACAAGCTTTAACAGTGAAATAGCGATAGTAAAACAACAAAAGCAAACAACTACTAACCAGCAGAATTAAAAACACTGTAGGCTAGGGATATGGATGGTTGGGCGCTGCATGGATACGATATATCATGTATTTAACTTGGCGCAAGGCACACAGAAAAGCAATGATCATCTAGGCATAAATCAGACATCAGGCATGTACCCCACATGTAGTTGTACGCGCTTGCAATAAGAACTTGCACAACATCTTTTGTCCTACCATCCCGCTACGAACGGGGCCAAAAGGAACTTATGGAGATTAAGGTGCTCATATCAAAGAGCACCAGAACAAAGCATTAACAATCAATGGATACATGGAATCCTCAAACTATAGTCCATCCCCTTTGGTGTCCCAAGCTGTCACCTTTGGGATCGTCGATTCCGGACTATAACAGGTGCATACAACTCATAGATAGGATCAAGAACACAAATATATTCATGCAAACACATAGGGTTCAGATCTGAAATCATGGCACTCGGGCCCAAAGTGACAAGCATTAAGAGCAACAAGTTGAAGCAGAGATGATAAACAACAATCTAGATGATAGGCAACATGCCCCCAACAATTTGGTAAACTATTACATGATCTAACTCATCCAATCCCTACCATCCCCTTTGCCTACAGCAGGGAATTACTCACACATGGATGGAGAAGTCATGGAGGGAGGATGGAGTGGTGATGATGATGACGATGGCGATGATCTCCCCTCACCGGAGGCCAAAACAGCCTCCAGATTAGCCCTCCCAGAGAAGAACAGAGGGTGGCGGCGGCTCCGCGACCCGAATTGGGAAAACGACTTATGTTTCGGGATTTCTCCGTCACGGGAATAAATTGGAGCCTCGGTAGGGCACCAGAGGAGGGGGGAGGCCCCCAGGCGGCCAGAGGGCGCGGCCCCACCCCTGGCCACGCCAGGGGGGCGCCTCGGGCCCCCTTGTCTGCCCTCTGGTCCCACTTCTGGCACAATAGCCCTTCGGGTGCGTGTATTTTCTGTGATTTTTCCTGGAATTTTCTGAGACACCTAAAAATCCATTTTGCTGCGCACAATAAAACCATACAGGCAGCTCTGCTGAAAACAACGTTAGTCCGGGTTAGTTTCGTCCAAATAATGCAAGAATGAGGGCAGAACAATAGAAAAAGTGTTTGGAAAAGTAGATACGTTTGAGACATATCAACTCCCCCAAGCTTAGCATATTGCTTGTCCTCAAGCAATTCAGTACAACGAACTGAACGCGACAAAGAAAACTTTGACAAACTCTTTTGCTTCAATGAATGTATATAAGCATGTACTACGAAAAGAATTTAGCAAGTATCAAAACAATGCTATGAGGACAATGCACGAAGCAATCATTCTTTCAAGTGATCAATCACAAACAACTAAAAGTAAATAATATGCTACTAAAAATCAAGACAAGATTACAATGCACAAAGCTTGAACATACTAGAGTGGTATTTCGCTAGCCTCCATGAGTGAAGCAAAACATAAATGCAGAAACTCCTTCGGAGTTTTAAAGGAGACTAGAACTAAGAACTTCAGAATAAGTAATACCACACTCATGCAAAAGAAAATGTAATACTTTGGGACAATGCACATTACACTCCGAATGACAATTATGCTCTCCTAGTTGGTGCTTTGCATGATAAACTAAGAACAATGCAATGCATGTAAATCATTTCAGCAACACATTATGTAGTCTAGCTATTTGAGATTAGCCACAAGGAAAGCATGAACACTGGGAAAGCATTGTAAACATAGCACTATGTCGCTACAAGCTGGTTTCTTAATCATAAGTACAAGCATATGTCCAAAAGTAGAAACAAGAAGATTTCATACCGGTTTTCCTTGTTGCATCCCTTTCTCGTCGATCTTCGTCATTACTGCCTTGTCACTTGCACGGTTGAACGTAGGAAATATAATCAAGTGCAAATGCCATCACGGACTCGAGCTGAATTCTGCAACAAAGCAAACTAAAGAGAGAAAAGAAAATCTTTTTGGATTTTTCAAAGATTTAGAGAAAGAAAAAGAAAAGAGAAATCTTTTTGTTGCTTTCGCAAAATGAAAGAACAAAGAAGAATGGGAAAAAACTTCGAAAAGATCAAAGCGAAAAAAATGAAAATGGATAATACAATGGAAAGGTGAGAAAGGCACGTACTCCCCCAAGCTTAGGCTTTTGGCCTAAGTTGGTAGCAGCTACTGCCCCCAGGAGCCTCCTGCTCCGGGGTAATGGTGAGCCCAGGAGTCGTATGAGCCCTCCGGTGCGTACACCGAAGTCCTCGGGTCCTCGCATGAAGAAGGCCCTGCGCTCCAAGCGGAAGAAGACCCCTCGCCCTTCTCGGTTAAGGTCTCTCCTTGTAAAGGTGGGAACTCACCATGCTCCTCCTCATCGGGCACAACCCCCTCCATGGGGTTATGCGGCTGGTAATGAGCCATGAACTCATCGAACTGAATCTCGTTGAAGGACCATCCGTTCCTGCGAGTGCTATCAAACAAAAGTGGTGTAGGTAGACGGATCTCACGACTAATGGTCCTTTCAAACCTCAAAATATAATCAAGGTTACCAAACTGGGAAGTCATGGTAACAAACTTATGCCTCTTCATAGTCGCAAGATCGAGACTCGCGTATGAAAAGGGAACATCATCAGGATGTGGGGTGAGCTCAAGAGACTCAAGGATAAGTGTGGCGTAAACGCCACCATATAAATCGCCTTTGTTACTGTTCGTAACAAGGCGCCGAGCAATCAAGGCACCCACATTATACTCATTCTTATCAGAGAGGGCGTTTGCATAAATAGAAAAATCTGGTGCAGAGCCATTGCTCGTGTTGTCACGAGCTAACACCCCTCTAGCAACAAAATACGCAAAATACCTCAGGTGTGGAAACTGAATGCTGGAAATCTTCGTACGCCGAATGTCGGTCTCCTCCTGGCAACAAAGGGAGTTTAAGAGAGTCCTCAACCCGGAAGGCTGCATGGTCATCTTCGTTGTATGACCAATGTTCGGCACACCTATTATATCACAAAACTGTGCCAAAGACATGGTTATGAGATCATTATAAAGTTTGAACTCGACGGTTCCAGCATCATGGTTATAAAAAAACTGTTGACAAACTAGGAGGTAAGCTTTTTGTATTGTACCACACGGGATAATGCTAGCCGTGTCAAACCTGCATTGGCACAGAGGCCATAAAATTCCTCCTTAATTCCTGCAGCTGTAAGAAAATCATCGCACAGATACATAATTGCGCATGCTGGACTTGTGTCTTCCAACAACTTCGGGGGCACATGATCTTCATTGTAGCTCACCCTAACTGCTGAGGGTGAAGCTGCAGATCTAGTAACTCGACCGGAGCGCTCGGGCTTCTTCTTCCCAAGTCATCCTTTTGCTTTTTTAAAGAAACTCATTTCTGAAAAAAGAATTACAATTCACAAAAACAAGGATTTAAACAAGGTGAGTTGAGGCAAACTACTCTACCCACTTACCTAAGGCATAAACTTGCATCAAAACTTGAAAAATAAATTTCTACACATGCATGCAAGCTCATATGAACAACACCAAAAGCTACTAAATACTCACAAATGAAGCTACCAATCAAAAATCTAATTGGAGGGGTGAAGGAGTTACATACCAGGGAGTATTTGCTCAAAATCTCAGCTCGAATGATGGGATGTAGAGAGAGATCAAAAATCGCCTCCAAGAACAGCAAGAACGCAAGAACTGGAGCAGAACTCGTGTTTTTGGAGGGAGAGGAAGAAGGGGGAAGAAGACATACCTGGAGGTGGCGCCTGTGGGCCCCAGGCGCCCTGTGGGTTCGGCCAGGGGGCAGGCCGCGCCAGCTAGCCACTTGGGACACTGGTGGCCCCCCTGGTCAGCCCCAGGTGCCTCTGGTTCACTCCCGGCATGGAAATTTTTATTATATTTTTTTGCAATTTTTCTGACAACTTCACTGTTGAAATTTTTTCGAAGTTCAAAAAGCTGCGAAACTTTCTGAAAACTTGAAGCAGTGATTAGAATTGTGATGCTTCAAAAACATATAAACTCGGTACAGCAAGAAAAATAAAGCTAAAAGAAATGCAAACATAACAACCTCCACTCTTTACTTATGTAAAACTCATCTAATAGCAAGGTTGATCAAGTCCTAATACCAAACTAGCAATACATAGAGAAAAAAGTTTCACTTACTATGAAGCATTCATGGTACCTTTACTTTAATGGATATTGTCCCCACCATAATGGTTTTTTATTTGTGGTGCACATGTAGAGTCCAATCCCACTCACCAATCTTCACGGTCTCGATATTCTCTATAGAGTTGAGGCCATGCCTTTTGTCAATCTTCTTCGGAAAATACACCGTGTGTTCTTTATGATTCACATTAAAAGTAACCTTTCCTTTATTGCAATCAATAATAGCACCGGCGGTGTTAAGAAAAGGTCTACCAAGAATAATAGACATGCTCCCATCCTCGGGCATGTCAAGCACAACAAAATCAGTAAGGATTAAACAATTAGCAACTTCAACGGGAACATCCTCACAAATACCAATGGGAACGGCTGTTGACTTGTCAGCCATCTGAAGAGAGTTATCTGTAGGGATTAGTTTTTATAAACAAAGTCTCTTGTAAAGAGAGAAAGGCATAACACTCACTCCTGCTCCCAGATCACATAGAGGAGTCCTGACATAATTATTCTTGATGGAGCAAGGAATGGTGGGTATACCTGGATCACCAAGCATCTCAGGAATCTTGCCACTAAAAGAGTAGTTAGCAAGCATAGTAGATATTTCTTCATTAGGAACTTTTCTTTTATTAGTAACAATATCTTTCATATATCTCGAGTAAGGAGGTAACTTAATAGCATCAGTCAAAGGAATTTGAAGAAAAAGAGGTTTCATTCACTCACAAAACTTATTGTAATGCTCTTCTTCTTTAGTTTTGAGAGGCTTACCTGGAAAGGGCATGGGTTTCTGTACCCATGGTTCTCTTTCCTTCCCATGTCTTCTTGCGATGAAGTCTTCTCTAGTGTATTTCTTGCGTTTATCGGGCGCTTCTTCTTCTCGGACTTCGGGTGGATCATTCTTTTCAGTACCCTTTTCCGGTTCAGCACCGTCTTTAGTCTCAGCATCGGAGGTAGATATACTATTTGGATCATTGGAATAGTCAGCTTCTTTGTGCTTCTTCTTCTTCTTCGGAGATCTAACAATTTCTTCTTCCTGCATTTGAGAATCTTGCTCGATCCTCTTCAGATGCCCCTCCGGATAGAGATGATCTTGAGTGCTAGTTCCTCCTTGGGTTTTAATCCCGAAGGCCTGTATATCCTGTTTGGCATTATTAGCAAGCAAATCTTTTTGCACATTAGAAATTTGATCAAGCTGAGTTTGAACCATATGAAAATGCTTCACAAGACATTTAACATCATTAACTGTTCTACCTAGAACATCGAGCAAGCTTTTGATAGCAAGGGAATTATCATGCAACTGACTTTGTATCCTCTCATTAAAGTGATTTTGCTTCATAATAAAATTATCAAGCTCATCTAAACATTGATCAGGGGGCTTACCATGAGGAGTGTCACTTGCATTGAAATCTAAAAGACAGTGTACCTCTACCGTAGGAGGTGAATGGTAGGCTCACACAACTTCTCAATAGGGGGTAGATTCTTTACGTTCCCTTCTCACCTTTCCATTGTGTTATCCGTTTTTATTTTTGTTTGTTTTGATCTTTTCGAAGTTTTTGCCTGTTCTGCTTTGATTCTTTCTTTGCGAAAACAACAAAAAGATTTCTCTTTTCTTTTTCTTTTGCTAAATCTTTGAAAAATCCAAAAGATTTCTTTTCTCTCTTTAGTTTGCTTTGTTGCAGAGTTCAGCTCGAGTCCGTGATGGCATTTGGACTTGATTATATTTTCCTACGTTCAATCGTGCAAGCGACAAGGTAGTGACGACAAAGATCGACGAAAGGGATGCAACAAGGAAAACCAGTATGAACTCTTTTTGTTTCTACTTTTGTACATATGCTTGTACTTATGATTTAGAGACCAGCTTGTAGCGACATAGTGCTATGTTTACAATGCTTTCCCAGTGTTCATGCTTTCCTTGTGGCTAATCTCAAATAGCTAGAGTACATAATGTGTTGTTGAAATGATTTACATTCATTGCATTGTTCATGGTTTGGCATACTGAAGTGGTATTTCCCTTTGGAGAATTGTCGAATTGACTGGGCACATGATTACACATGTTTATGACTGAAAAGTCTGCTATGCCTTGATGATCTTTGAATTTCACAATAATTATATCATTTTCATGCTCAATTCATTGTTACTTTGTCGCTCTGCATGTTTATGACTGTTATTGCTCTCTAGTTGGTCGCTTCCCAGTCTTTTGCTAGCCTTCGCTCGCACTAAGCGGATTTCTGCTTGTGCATCCAAAATCCTCGAAACCAGTTTTTCCATATGAGTCCACCATACCTTCCTATGTGGTATTTACCGGCCACCCTAACGAAGAATTTCTTGTACCATCTCGAAATTATTCAAAAGCACTCATGTGTTGTGCCTCTGATTTAGGTTATGGGAAGTAGTAGGTAATTGATGACCGTCTTATGTTAGACATGTTTTATCCCGGGATTTCATGACTAATCTACAAACCCCTAATACAAGCAGGGACTGACATGAGTGCGCCCAGCTCACAAAAGATAATCACAACCAACAAACCTTCCTTCACGCTTTGTCTATGAGAAATCAGAAAACTTTGGCAGTGATAAACAAAGGAGATTTAGGGGATGTGATCGTCCCCATCTTGGGAGCTGTTCCTCGAAACATGTCTAGCGTAAGAGGTGATTGAGTTGTCTACTAGCATTCGTTGACGAATCATGCACCTCCCAAAACACTTTCTATCTCTGTTTTCAAAACCAGGAGCTCTGGTACAAGTTTAGTCTTTGCTTCCAGCCACGGGTTTTCAACCTTGCCATCAAACTCCACGGTTCGAGAGTGTAACACCCTTTGTGTTTGTAACAGTAATCACTTTGACTGTTGAATATTACTGTTGCTAATCCTGGTTGCTAATCATGCCTTGATCAAACTTTGCCTCTGATCATATTCAAACCAAGATGGTTGATGTTGAAAACCATATGCCTAATGCACCTTGATCACTTCGAAGCAAATCAAGACCAAAACTTCTTTTGATTGATTATAAAAACAATGTGGTAGATGAAATTTCATCCAAATATTATGCAACCAATTTTGTTAAATGCCACAAATCAATAGAACCATGTTGGACCAACTTGGGTATTTTTGTGAGCTATGAAATAATTCAAACAATTCATGCAGTAGCTTAAAAACACCACTTTGAGCATTTATTAATTAAAATAAATACTAAAGGAATTTATATCACAACCAAACTTTTTTTATCACTGCTTTAGGAGGTAACTCTAATTTACAAACACCTCAAATGCTTTACAAAAATGTAGAGGCATTTAAATTAAATACATAAAGAGGAAACATAAAACAAAAAGTAAAAGAAATGGAAAAAGAGTTAAACCTCGCCCTAGGCGAGGCCCACTCGGCCCAATACCCCTTCCCCTACCTGCTCCCCTCACATACCCACCTGCCCCCGTCGCCGTGGCGCCACTGCCGTGGTTGGGGCTCCTGCCGGCCGCCCCCACCTCCACTTTGCCGCTGAGGCGATAAGAACGCCCCCAGCCACCCCACGGACATCCTCCCCCTCTATTTCCCCTCCTCCTCGCCTCGCACGCCTCGGGGGAAAAGTACTCGAGCACCGCCGTCGCCATTGTCGTGGCCTTGCGCGGCCACTAACCTCGGCTCTCGTTGCCACCGTGTCCAAGCTGTTCAACGACGTCGACTACTTCACCCCGCGCGCGAAAGCGGAACGAGACACACCACGGGAGACGCCATCGTCTTCTTCGTCAACCTCGGGCCGCCGAGATCGCCGTTCGATTATCCTCCGAGCCCATTGCCACCTGCTGCTTGATCGCGGTGAGTTTTCTGGCCGTCTCCAACTGCTCGTGCTCGCTCTTTTAGCCCGTGGGAAGTTCCCCTCATTCACGCGCACTGGCCGCCGCCACGGTCAGTGTAGCTCGAGCTCCCGAGCCGCTCAGTGCGCACAAATCGCACCAGCACGCGTCCCCTTGACCGTAGACTCGATTTGACCCGCTGGATTGTTCGATTGCGTAGCCTGTCACCGTTTGCCATTAGGGCCGTACGCCATCCGCCACCTGACCTCGACGCCGGCATGCTTCCGGCCACCCCCAGCGTCTCCACTGCTACCCCTCGATGCATCGTGGAGTCCTCGTTCGAACGAGCCGCCCCGCGCGTGATTTGGTGCCCTGTGGCGCCCATGCCGTCCTCGTCGGAGTTCCTCTGCCACAGCCTCGTCGCCGGCGAGTCCCAGGAGGCTGCCAAGCGGGCCCCTCGTGTCAGGGGATTAGTTTAGCAACTAATCACCCAATGACAGTGGGCCACCCCCCTCTAATCCCTCTCCATTTTAAATAAATAGAGAGAATAAACCCCCACCCCTAATGACACCTGGGCCCCACCCCTGTTAGTTTAATCAAGTTAAACTAATTAAAACTTGTTAGTTAATTAGGTGAATGACATGTGGGCCCCCCACTGATTAATTAACTTAATTTAATTTAATTTATTTAATATGTCACTCACTAGTGGGACCCACTGGTCAGTATTAAACTGAATATTAATTATATTCAATAAATAATAAAAGAAATAGAAAATAATTTATAATTGGTTTAAATTGATTTAAACTTATTAATTTAATATCTTTTAAACCGTCAGTCGGATTAAAATAATTTATACATCAAAATTGATTAGAAAAATGTAACGAATATGAATACATTATTTGTATGTCAACCACCCCCTCTAACACAACGGACATCGATATCCCACCCTCCGGACCGTCTGTCCGATGATTGCCCGATACCGTAAAACTATCCGGATGAAAATATTCTGAACATGGAAGTTGTTCGGAGTAGTTCAACTAACACGGATACACCATCATTACGTTTGTCGGCTGTCCACGACACCTCCGGCATGGTATCTTCCCCATCCGGAACCCCTGTCCGATAATCACCCGGAGCTGACAGTTCATCCGCGGATAAACTCCCGCTACGAGCAACGTGCATTGCACTGCGTTAGAACACCGTTAGCATTGCATCTGTCATGTCAAACATCTGTTTGTTTATGATTTCTTGTATTTACTGTTTCTCCCCCCTTTTATTCTCCGGTAGACCCCGCTGCTACCGCCGACTACACCGCTGCTGAGTACGACTACTTCATCGATGACCCTACTTCTACCGTCGAGCTTCCAGGCAAGTAGAGCCATTCTCTTCCCCAGATATCGTCTATCTTTTCGTACATTTCTTGCACTAGGCATTGATACTGTTGCTGCTACATTACAATCCTATTCTATTGCATAGCTTGTCATTGTCGCTCTTGATGCACCTTCCTTTATCCTATGTGCCTATATAAATATATTTATTATATTCAACAGTGAGCCCAGCGCATTGTTAGCTAGGATTAGATAGCGGGCCGTGATCACTCAGGGGAGTGAACGCGGATACAAATATTATAACTGTACAGGTACGGTACAATGCAGACACCGCCTCAGGCCCCCTAGCTCGGCTCTGCCGAGCCACCATCAAGTGTGAGCTATCAAGGATTAATCCTTGTACTCCACTCGTTGCTGACTCTGTATAGCCGCTCTAGGTAACTGAGCAACAGTTGTCCTTCAGGTAAGAAGTCGGGCGACCCAACGGTGCCCGCGAGTGGTATTGCGACGGGACGACAGGGAGGGTATGACCAGTGTACCGGTGTGCTTGGCACATGCTCATTGGCCGCGAGAGTTACCAAACCACGAAAGTCGAGCTCCTCCAGGAGCACACGCGAGATAAGGTAAGGAGTCGGTTCACCTTGTTGGTAACCACAGTGACTTGGTGGGACGACAGGGCAGGCACCGATGTACTGGTTGTCCTGACTGCTGCCGTTGTCCGCGTGTCAGTTAAGTCGAGGCAACGATAACAGTTGTCCCGCAAGTTAATAAAATTACTAATGGTTCGGCGGATGACTTGAGTAGCCTTTTGGTTTATACGCGCTACCTACACGTGGGAATTACGAGTTATGAGCTCCTCTGCTTCATAGTGTCGTCTGAGGACTGTTCAGACGGCAGCAGTACCGCGGCCTGCGCCGGGAAGTGGTATTGTCTTATTTGCTCGCGCGGTGGTGTCTTATTTGGTTTTGCTTTAACTTCACCGGCCAGCCACGCACCGTGCAGGAGTAAGTTCGGGTTGGGGTCCAAGGCCCGGCGTACTTAGGATTTAGACCGGCAGATGGCCTCTCTGTTGATTTTGAAAGATGGGCTACGGAGTGCCGGATAGCCTCGGCGGAGCGTTCCCTAACAAGGTGCCCGACACCCTGGAGATCCGTGCGTGTAGTGTAACACAAGTGCACCCCTACAGGGAACATTAATCTATTCGAATAGCCGTGTCCACGGTAACAGGACACTTTATGCTGAAGCTGGATCTTACCACTACAAACTATTATTATTAAATTGTATGGTTCCGGGTTTTCTTCCTCGCTGGGATGTGGAGGAAGGGATCTCGGAGGCATTGCTAATTATTACAACTTACTATTATACAATGCCGCATTAACTTCCGCTGCATTGTTACTTTATGCACTATATAACTGTTGGCTATTCTCTCCCCATGCTGCAAGACTCGTCGGAAGATGCTAGTCTTCGATAGGCCTAGCTTCTTACCCTTATTCTGATTTCTATCTTGCAGTCCACTATATATGGCCTCCCCTTCCTTTTGATACAATGCATAAATGCTTAGTAGCGGACGTAAGATTCGCGGGTATGCTAGATACTCACCTTTGCTTTATTTCCCCTTTTTCGTTTTGCCTGATCGGCCACTGCAGTCGACGTTGGAGCCCAGGAGCAGGAGTACCACGGAGGCGACTACTACGACGTCGAGTTCCCCGTTGACCAGCAGTAGTTCGGTGGATCCTAGGCAGGAGGCCTCGCCTTTTCGATATGTATCTCTGATGTCATTTGTGCTAGCCTTCTTAAGGCAAAACTTGACTAACTATGTCTGTACTCAGATATTATGGCTTGTATGACTTATGTATTCGGATCCTCGTGATCCCTGGTATTGTAACATATTGGTTTATCCTTTTGTGTTTAGTGTTGTCCTGTGATATTCTCACCGTGGCACCCTGATCTCAGCCGTGTACCCTGCGTGTATGATTACTATACATGAATTGATTTTGGGGGAGTCACAAGTTGGTATCAGAGTCGACTGCCTGTAGGAAGCCACCCCACCACTACTTGGTCGAAGTTGAGTCTAGACTTTGAAAAACTATTTTGCTAACTTAATATTTGGCTTACGGGCCCACATCGATGTCACTACGTGTGATATCTATGGTATTAGGATCATTTTCTCCTTACCTATGCTCTGGGACTCTGCTCTCTTATCCTTGCTGGTAAGTTTTACTAACTCTGACATTAGGATCACGTTCTCTTGATTCCACCCGGCGTTCTAGTGCTTCCCCATTGATTGAGTCATGTTGCAGGAGTTCTACCCCAGGTCCCGGACCGGGGGTCCCATTCTCATTCTGGGCAGGCCACGCGTTCTCTGGCATTTACTCCTGTGGCCAACAGTTTTCTTGCGGCGTGATTGACATAGCGGAATCTATGTCGCGTCGTGTAATCCTTACCGCGGTCTGTGCGCCGCCTAGTGTGTCCTTTATCCTTAATTTCTACGACGTTACGCTGCCCGATTTTCGATTGACTCCGTGTGTGAATGTGTATGTCTTATATGACTACTCCTATATATCCGCGCCTCCTCTTCGTTGTCGCTTTACTTCAGGCTTGATTCCGGTATCTCGTTAAATTTTCATCGCTGAAGTACCCCTGTTAAATTCTAGCAGGATGGCTGGTCGTGGTGATCGTGGTCGTGGTCGTGGTGCCAACGACCCACCTCCGCCGCCGGATTACATGGCCGCGATGATGCAGCAGTTCGAGCTGAACCGTCAGTTCATGCAGAATGTCATGGCTCCGTTCCCCCAGCCGAATCAGAATGGACACCACCATCAGCATGCCACAGTGACTCTGCACAACTTCACCCGCCTCAACCCCACTATGTTCCGCAACTCCGTTCAGCCATTGGATGCTGATGACTGGCTTCGCGACATCGCTCACGAGCCGGAGTCTGCTAATGTCGATCCAGCCGACTATGTGAACTTTGCGTCTTATCATCTGAAAGGCGCCGCTGCTCAGTGGTGGAGCACCCACAAGCGTTCACTGCCAGTTGGAGAAGTCATCACTTGGGACGAATTTCATTCCGCCTTCCGCGCTCGCTACATTCCTCAGGGGATCATGGATCGTAAGGGGGAAGAATTCCGCAACCTCACTCAGGGCAACATGACTGTTGAAGCCTATCAGCGCGAGTTCCTCAACCTCTCTCGCTATGCGGAAGAAGAGATCACCACTGATGCTCCCAGGCAGCAGAAGTTCCGTCGTGGCCTCAATCCATACCTCAGACTCGCTCTTACCGTTCATGATTTTGCCAACTTCGCCACCATGGTTAACAAGGCTATCACCGTCGAGACTGCCCAGATGGAGCACAAGAACTCACTGAAACGCTATCGTGACGTTGGCTCATCTTCGAGCGCAACACATAAGCGTCGTATCTGGCTCCCTACCAGTGTGACCCATTCACATGTCCATGCTCCAAGGCCGTCTTATGATGCACCCCGTCTGCCTCCGCCACCGCAGATGCCAAGAGCTCTGCGTCCCCCACCCAATGCTACACCCCTCCGTCCTCAGGATGGATTATGCTTCACGTGCCGCCAACCTGGGCATTTTTCCAGGGAGTGCCCCCAGAATCAGAAGAAACTGGTAGTTCACCCTGTTGGCCGCGGAAATGGTCGTGGAAACAATAGGACCCCAACTATAATGTTGGGTATCCTTCTTATGCTCGTGGACATGCTAACAACATCAATGTTGAAGAAGCTCAGCAACCACCCGCTACCGTGCTGGGTACCCTTCTCGTTAATTCCGTACCCGCTACTATTTTATTTGATACAGGAGCATCACATTCATTCATGTCAGAAGCATTTGCATTGTCGCATAACTTCGCGTTGGAAAAGATGAACCCACCGATGGTTGTTCGCACCCCGATAGGCCAATGCCGAACCACCAAGATAGTGCCCGAAACCATCGTTGAGATTGAAGGAATTGAATTCCTTGCTTCCCCCATCATCCTGACGTCTTCCACCATAGACCTCATTCTCGGAATGGATTGGTTGAAATTTCACGATGCCGCACTGTATTGTGGCACAAAGTCTGTCCAACTTTTTTCACCCCTCCGGCGAGATTGTTAATCACACCACCCGAAATATCCGTGATGCTAAAACACAGATCTCTATGATGAATGCTTTGAATATCTCACCTCTGGAAGGATTTGAGAACGTTCCGGTCGTTCGCGATTTTCCCGACGTCTTCCCAGAAGAACTGCCGGGAATACCCCCGATCAGAGAAGTTGAATTCGTCATCGACTTGAAGCCAGAACCTGTTCCTATTGCCAAGCGTCCTTACAAGATGTCGCCACATGAACTCCTTGAACTTAAGGAGAAAATTGACAAGGCACTTCAGAAAGGATTCATTTGCCCCAGTTGCTCTGCTTGGGGAGCACCTTCGCTCTTTGTCAAGAAGAGCGATCGGACAAACTGATTGGTCCAAGATTATCGGCCCATTAACCAAGCCACCATCCAGAACAAATACCGACTTCCCCTGTAAAGACCTGGTTCATCACAATCTGGAGTCTCTGTGCATTCTGTGCTAGTCCCTGGATCAATAGCTAGCACACACAGTACATGATGTAATATCAAGAATAAACCACATGTCATATATATTACATCGAAGATCCAGTATTACAAATAAACATACTTGCATAGCTCAAGGCTAGCTTACAAATACAATACAGCGGAAAAACAATAAAGAGATTCGTGGCGTCCATCAACTCCACCGACATAGTTGAGTATAGACATCGTAACCCTACAGCGCATCACTTACTCGTTGTATACAATCCCGCAACTTTCCTTTTCCATTCGGTGAAGTTCTTCGCTCTCGCGGTCCAGTCAACTCTACTCGTCACACTCCGAGAAATCTATCGCAAACGAAGGAACTCGAATAAGAAATCACATCACAAGGAAAAAAAAAGATCAACAAACAAACACAAAGGGTTTTAGCAACAAAACAAAAAGGTTTTGAAGTGTAAAGGTGTCGATGTGCTCGAAGGTGATCGGTGGAAGTGAACTCGAGAGAGTCAACAATAAAGATTTATCGGTAAGGAATTGTGATCATGGACACTATGAATTCAAGGTGAATATTGTGCCCACATGAAAAGCGTATGAATCTTACCGATAACATGTCTCAAGTGATCCGATATGAAAAAAGAATCACGTGAAACGAAATACTACAACGCAGGTCAAAGCAAGTGCAAAATTGAATTGAATTTGAATTTAAACAGATCAAGAAACATTTGAATTTTTGTTTACACATGATATAGATAGAAAGTACAGGACACGAGTGATCCGACGCAAAAAGAATCACTTGATTTGGATCAACGGTTTAAAAGATACGGTCCCTGGAATTTGAATTTGAATTTGAAATAAACTCAAATTCAAAAGTGTGCAAAAATTTATTCCATGCTAAAGTACAAAACAACACGAACGCGTAGGAAAAAGTTTCACCGCGATCCGAGTTACGGTTGCGGGGATATTGCGAACGCGAGATCAGGGGGTTTTCTGCCAAAAAGACTTATACGTAAATAAAAATCTTACGAAAAACCCGATCGGGTCCTTGGGGCCAGATCTGACCGGAGTTGCTCCGGCGAGGGCTCGGCTCCGGCGAGCTCCGTCCTCCGGCGAGGTGGGAGGCGGCCCCGGCGTGGTGCGGGGTCCGGCAAGGGGCGGTGGAGGTGGCCGGGGTGGCGTGGCTAGGGGCGGCGGATCGCGTGGCCACGCTGCTTGGGGCGGTCCGGCGAGCGGCGTGCGGGACACGCGGCGGCGCGGCTTCCACGGCGAAGCCGTCCGGCCGAAGGTGGCTGGTGGCGGCGGCGGGGCGCGGCTTGCTGATGGCCGGCGGGAGGCGGGCAGCCACGGGGGGGGGGGACTCGGTCGGGCGGCCGGGTGGCGCACGGCTCCGGCGATGTTGCGGCGAGGGCGGCCGCGCGGTGGCGACGGCGGTCCCGGCGGCGTCGGCGGCGGCGAAGCGGAACCAGCCGTGATTAGGGTTTTTCTTGGCCGGGAGAGAAAAAGGAAAAGGGAAAAAGAATTTTTCCTAAAATCTATATATAGGCAGACAAAGGAAAAGAAAAAAAAACAGAAGAAACCGACTCGGGCTCCAAATGCGCTCGCAGGCGAAAAAAGCTACTGGGCCGGCTGTGCACGGGTTTTCTTTTTCTTTAAATCCGAAGCTTTAAACAATTGAATAAAATCAACCGTAACTCAGAAAAATATGAAATAAAATTCTAAATTCTTCAAATAATCTAAAGAAAATTATTTAATGAATACATTTACCAAAAAGGAAAATAAAAATAACAACATTTTCTAAATACTTTATTCAAATATAAAATACTTTTCATAAATCTAATAAAATCCAATAAGTTACTAAAAATATTTTTATTTGGTCAAAAGCATTGACAAACCATTTCTAAATAATAAAATATAAATTTTAAAATTGTCACACCAATAAATAATTTGGTAAAATAAAAATATCCCATTGGAATACTTTTTCAACTCTTTCAATGAAATAAAAAATCTCTTAGCATTATAAAATCCCTAAAATAAATTTAGAGTTATTTATAATACTCACAATAAATTTTAAAAAATTTAAAGTACTATTATAAATATTTTCCAACTTTATTAAAAGGGGATAAGTCATTTTATATCCTCTCAAATGAATTTCCTTGAGTTGAAAAATGTTTTGAATATTCAAAAGAATTTAAATAACGATTTAAAACATTTTCCAACCTTTTAATATGTTGAAGGAGTCATATTACCTTCTCTCATTTTGTTTTGCTGGTTTTGTTTTAAATAATAAATTCCAAAAACACCAATTATGAATATTAGGGAAAGTCCTTTTATTCCCTCTTTTTTTTAAAATTCAATAAACTCTAAAAGTTTTAAATCCGAGAGAAAATCAAACACATCAAGCAAACAATCATTATCTATTTAATTTTATTAACATTCTAAAATTCGAAGAATTTTGGGATGTTACACACTACCACCCTTAAAAGGAATTACGTCCTCGAGATTCGAAAAGGCTAGAAAGAAAGGTTAGGGTTTGGGTCTTCCTGACAGTCCATCGATCCTCCGATGAGCTAGGGTGCTACCACCCTTAAAAGGAATGCGATGTGGTCTTCAAAATCTTACTCCATCGATGACCTCCTTCAAAGAGATTCACCTCCTCCTATCAGGTCTTGAATCCTTAGCAAAAGAGGAGCCTTCCGTATACTGAGCCTTCCTGGCTGACAAGTGAGACACCAATACTAAGCAACTATCGATTCCCTCATGGTGGTCATCAAGAATACTTCTACGGGATACCTGCAGGAAATGGTCTTGGTCTATACTCACCGTATAACCTACTATTATTAACGACAATCTCTTATAGGGGTCAAACATCATACTATTCTATGGTTCAGGCTTAACATCGTCGTCTCTCAAACATAGGTAAGTCACTCAAGACTTACTATCCCGCATAGCAAGAGCGAATAATAAGGGTAGTCTTCATGGGGGCCAATCCATTCCGCACGCAAATCATTACCTTGTATATGGTTTGGCAAATCTCGCAATCTAACACTCGGTCCTCCTCCCAGGCATTGCAGAAAGTTCCTCTTGCTCATGAACTGGGTTCAGATAAATCCATTGGTTCTGCAAGCCAAACAACATCTATCGTTTCTTAACAACTCTCAGGTTTACGAAGACTACTGACAAACGTACACTTGAGAACTCCAACTTCCTCCGGGGTCTTCCTTC
This sequence comes from Bromus sterilis, assembly GCA_950022295.1. NCBI lineage: Eukaryota > Viridiplantae > Streptophyta > Magnoliopsida > Poales > Poaceae > Bromus > Bromus sterilis. The sequence goes on from OX465599.1 coordinate 88,600,444, forward strand.
AACAAGATTGTGCTTTCTTTTTTTGTAGGACCCTTGCACATGCGGTTAAATTTGAACTCAGCATTAAATTGCATCCATCTTTATCCTCGTCTTGGCATTAGCAGCCATTGTAGTAGCTCCTTCAGTGTAGGGTTTGAGGTGAGAGGGAATAGAATGTAGATAGTGAGGTAGAGAGAGAGATAGGGAAAGATACCCATACAAACATCACACTAGTTTTGAAAACATAAGTTTTGATGTGTAGCTGTCAGTAAAAACAAGAAAGGACAGCCCACCCAATCGATCTAACGGTAGAACTTTTAATCTTCAAGGTCTTCAATTCTTCAATGTTGGGAGTTTCACTTCGCATCGTCGAAGTGATCTTCATATCGTCTAGCCAATTGTCAACCTATTCTTCTTGCAGTTGTGTCTCTTTTAGTCTTGAAGCATACTAAAAAGATAAGGGGTCTAGTGTAACGTGAACCTATTCTACTAACGAAGAAGAAAGACAGGGCACAACACATCACAACAAAACAAGACTTCACAGGGTCAAGGCCATAAGAAAAACCAAGCAAAACAACAAGACATAACACACCTAGTTCAACCAGTAGAACATGCTGCGAACCACAACTCCAGCTAACAATAAAAAGGTAACAACGTACACTTAGCGCACTCCTACAAACGTCTATCCTCCAAATGCCAAACATAAGCTTCTTCAAGTCAGCATCCTTACTTCCACGGTCACATCTTCTTCTTTCCCTTCTATTCTGGACACATGTTGGCGTAATGTCCCATATTCCTGCACCGGAAACACTGAATTTGGCTATTTTCCTTCTTTTTCTTCTTCACGGGTGCTTCCTTCAATTCTTGGATAACTTTCTTCATTCCTTCCTTTTGATGTTGAACCACTTGTTGTGTCACGATGAAAAATTGACACTGAGCGGGGTAATGATCAGTTCCTTCACACATAAAACATGTGACTTGAGAAGTGGGACATTCCTCACCCCAGTGAATTTCTTCACAATAGGGGCATCCATCTTGGTGTCCTTCGTAGGAGTGTCCTGTTTCTCCGCAAATTGTGCAGGCACGGGGCCTCTTAAGGTTTACCGTCTTTTTTGTTGGGGTGACGAGGCGGGATCCCAAAAATCCTTGTGAACTCCTTCCAAGTAATCTTCCTTCATGATTCGTCAATCGCTTGGTGCATTCTCCACCAAGTAGCTTCCTCTTCTACCAAGTACTTAAATGCATAGAGGACCATGTCCTCACTTCCAACCTTGTTTATCTTCATGTGCTCCTCCATACTACGAATCCATTGCTCCACCTTCAGTCTCGACATCGTCACAGAAAAGGCGAGTCCTACCCCATACTCCAACTATTAAACCCAAACGACAAGGGTTAGGGAAAAACTATAACACCGACAAGACAACAACTAAACATAACACCAAACATATGCACTCAAACAAGAAAAAGGCAAAAACACCTACGTTCAACAGCAACACATAACAACAAACAATACAGTCACAAAAGTCAAAACACACAAACAACACCTAGAGTAAGGTCATATGTGCAAGACATACAATCTCATCATACTACGCGAAATTCGTTCATCTAACTTCACCTAAAAGGTGGTGGTCTAATTCTAAGCTTCATCCTTCTCAGCTAAGCTGATCTAAAGATTCCTCTCGTAGTTCCAGAACTTATTGATCACCATAGGGTATTCTTCTGGTTCTTGTGATCATAACCTCAATTGATCCACGAGGTTGATGATGTACTTCTCAAAAATCATATCTTCAGGGGCATAACCCACTCGGAGGGGTATTTACAGTAAAACAAGATGAGGAGTTTAATGAATTATAGATGAGAGATACTAGTGGAGAGAGTAAGTAATCAAAGAATGATAAAATATTTTTATTCCTATGACTTTTCCTTTCCATTTTCTAGGGTCACGACCTACAGTCAACATGGGCTCTGATACCATCTGTAACGGCCCGATTCATCACAAACCAGAGTCTCTATGCATTCTGTGCTAGTCCCTGGATCAATAGCTAGCACACACGGTACATGATGTAATATCAAGAATAAACCACATGTCATATATATTACATCGAAGATCCAGTATTACAAATAAACATACTTGCATAGCTCAAGGCTAGCTTACAAATATAATACAGCGGAAAAACAATAAAGAGCTTCATGGCGTCCATCAACTCCACCGGCATAGTTGAGTATAGACATCGTAACCCTACAGCGCATCACTTACTCGTTGTATACAATCCTGCAACACCGAAGGTTACAACCTGACAACGGGTCAGTACATCTGATTTGTACGGCAAGTCACACGAAAAAGGATATAACAGACCTACATCTACATGCAAGGATAAGTCAAAGGAAAAGCTTATGGTTTTATTTTGCAGAAAGCTGATTTTTCCCTCACATACTACAACTAATCAAATTTTAATTTATCTTGCTAGTCCTAAATATGGTTGAATCGGGCTACACCAATTCCAACCATCCCTTTTATTAAAAGTTCCCACTCAAATTCTTATTAAGGTGAATTATCTGTCAAGACCATCCAACAACAATAATGCCCAGTTGCTCAAAGTTGTCCGTAACCGTGGACACGGCTAATCATGATCAGTTTTTACACTCTGCAGAGGTTTTTACACTTTCCCCACTGGACTCAACCCGAAGATTGAGACATAGTCTTTCAGAAGAGGTTGCCTCCACCCTTTGGTAGCCGGTACACCTATCATATCTACATCAGCTAGCTACCAGGGCCAGGTTCCCCACAACTTACTCATCTAAGCCAGAGCCCATATAGCCAGTGGTTGTACATGGAAGCTACTAGTCACACTGTCTATCCGATCTTTTTGAGCCTGGACGGCGCCCACTGCGTTCACCCGGTTCACCACCAAAACAACCATTTGGGAAGCATTTCGCCCTGGTCCCTCCTTATCCAAGGCACGAGCCCCAGGATGCATTCCCTGCCCGCCCAGAGGTGATTTCAATTTAAGTTTGCTAGTCAAGTCATTAATCCTCACATAGCTCAATGATAACTCAACCAATCCCCGTCTACAAAGCACTAGCAATATATAACAACCACGATCCTAGGGCGACAATGAAATACAAGGTCAGAACATATGGCTATCCTACTAGGTTTAAATCATAACTAATATATAGTCCTACACATGCATAGAGTGATAATTTGCTACATGCATAATAGAAAATATAGGTTGAGGTATGGTCAAAGTGTAACTTGCCTTTTCCATTCGGTGAAGTTCTTCGCTCTCGCCGTCCAGTCAACTCTACTCGTCACACTCCGAGAAATCTATCGCAAACGAAGGAACTCGAATAAGCAATCACATCACAAGGCAAAAAAAGATCAACAAACAAACACAAAGGGTTTTAGCAACAAAACAAAAAGGTTTTGAAGTGTAAAGGTGTCGATGTGCTCGAAGGTGATCGGTGGAAGTGAACTCGAGAGAGTCAACAAATAAAAATTTATCGGTAAGGAATTGTGATCATGGACACTATGAATTCAAGGTGAATATCATGCCCACATGAAAAGCGTATGAATCTTACCGATAACATGTCTCAAGTGATCCGATATGCAAAAAGAATCACGTGAAACGGAATACTACAACGCAGGTCATAGCAAGTGCAAAATTGAATTGGATTTGAATTTAAACAGATCAATAAACATTTGAATTTTTATGTACACATGATATAGACAGAAAGTACAGGACACGAGTGATCCGACGCAAAAAGAATCACTCGATTTGGATCAACGGTTTAAAAGATACGGTCCCCGGAATTTGAATTTGAATTTGAAATTAACTCAAATTCAAAAGTGTGCAAAGTGTGAAATTTTTTATTCCATTCTAAAGTAAAGAACAACACGAGTGCGTAGGAAAAAGTTTCACCGCGATCCGACTTACGGTTGCGGAGATATTGCGAACGCGAGATGAGGGGGTTTTCTACCAAAAAGACTTATACGTAAATAAAAATCTTACGAAAAACGCGATCGAGTCCCTGGGGCCAGATCTGACCGGAGTTGCTCCGGCGAGGGCTCGGCTCCGGCGAGCTCCGTCTTCCGGTGAGGTGGGAGGCGGCTCCGGCGTGGTGCGGGGTCCAGCGAGGGGCAGTGGAGGTGGCCGGGGTGGCGTGGCTAGGGGCGGCGACTCGCGCGGCCACGCGACTCGGGGCGGTCCGGCGAGCGGCATGCGGGGCGCGCGGCGGCGCGCATTCCCAGGTGAAGCCGTCCGGCGGTAGGTGGCGGGTGGCGGTTGCCGGGGTGGGCGGCTTGCTGATGGCCGGCAGGAGGCGGGCGACCACGGAGGGGGGGGGGGGCTCGGTTGGGCGGCCGGGCGGCGCACGGCTCCGGCGACGTTGCGGCGAGGACGGCGGCGGCGGCGAAGCGGGACCCGCCGCGATTAGGGTTTTTTTTGGTCGTTAGAGAAAAAGGAAAAGGGAAAAAGAATTTTTCCTAAAATCTATATATAGGCAGAAAAAGGAAATGAAAAAAAAACAGAAGAAACCGACTCGGGCTCCAAATGCGCTCGCGGGCGAAAAAAGCTACTGGGCCGCCTATGCACGTGCTTTCTTTTTCTTTAAATCCGAAGCTTCAAACAATTGAATAAAATCAACCGTAACTCAGAAAAATATGACATAAAATTCTAAATTCTTCAAATAATCTAAAGAAAATTATTTAATGAATACATTTACCAAAAAGGAAAATAAAAATAATAACATTTTCTAAATACTTTATTCAAATATAAAATACTTTTCATAAATCAAATAAAATCCAATAAGTTATTAATAATATTTTTATTTGGTCAAAAGCATTGACAAACCATTTCTAAATAATAAAATGTGAATTTTAAAATTGTCACACCAATAAATAATTTGGTAAAATAAATATATCCCATTGGAATACTTTTTCAAATATTTTAAAATATTTAATAAATCATTTCAATGAAAGAAAAACTCTCTTAGCATTATGAAATCCCTAAAATAATTTTAGAGTTATTTATAATACTCATAATAAAATTTAAAAACTTTAAAGTACTATTCTATATATTTTCCAACTTTATTAAAAGGGGATAAGTCATTTTATATCCTCTCAAATGAATTTCCTTGAGTTGAAAAATGTTTTGAATATTCAGAAGAATTTAAATAATGATTTAAAACATTTTTCAACCTTTTAATATGTTGAAGGAGTCATATTACCTTCTCTCATTTTGTTTTGCTGGTTTTGTTTTAAATAATAAATTCCAAAACACCAATTATGAATATTAGGGAAAGTCCTTTTATTCCCTCTTTTTTTTTAATATTCAATAAACTCCAAAAAGTTTTAAATCCGAGAGAAAATCAAACACATCAAGTAAACAATCATTATCTATTTAATTTTATTAACATTTCAAAATTCGGAGAAGTTTGGGATGTTACATCCCCGGATCAACGATCTGTATGATCAACTTGCCGGATCCAAGGTGTTTTCTAAACTCGACTTGAGGTTGGGTTATCACCAAATCCGAGTCCGTGATGAGGACATTCCGAAGACTGCCTTCATTACTCGCTATGGTTCATACAAGTACACCGTCATGTCCTTTGGCTTAACCAATGCTCCAGCCACCTTCTCCAGATTGATGAATTATATTTTCATGGAGTACCTCGACAAGTTCGTCGTGGTTTATCTGGATGATATATTGATATATTCCAAGAATGAAGAAGAACATGCTGAACATCTTCGTCTTATACAGGAAAAGCTTCGAGAACACAAACTCTACGCTAAGTATTCTAAGTGTGAGTTATGGCTTCCCAAAGTAACCTACCTTGGACATGTGATTTCCAAGGATGGCATTGCCGTCACCCCAGAACGTATCCAGGATATTCTTGACTGGACTCCTCGCAAGACCGTCAAGCAAGTCCGCAGTTTCCTTGGGCTCGCTAGCTATTGCCGCCGTTTCGTCGATTATTTTTTCAAGATTGCCAGGCCTCTGACTAATCTGCTTCACAAAGGCGTCAAGTTCGAGTGGACAGATAAATGTCAAGAAAGTTTCCAAGCGCTCAAGGACAAGCTAACTTCTCCCCCGGTGCTCGCTCCCCCTGATACTACGAAGGACTTCGTCATATATTGTGATGCGTCTCGTCAAGGATTAGGCTGTTTCCTAATGCAAGAGCGCAAAGTGATTGCTTATGTCTCTCGTCAGTTGCGTGCTCACGAATAAAACTACCCAACCCATGATCTCGAGTTGGCAACGGTCATTTATGCATTGAAGTTGTGGCGACATTATCTCGTCGATAATCGTTGCGAGATCTACACCGACCACCTGAAAGCTCAAGAATGATCAGAGGGGGAGGGGGCGAATGATCACTTCTAAAAATTCTAAGGAACTTAGAAGGAAATCATGCACACAACGAAGAACTAAGCACATCTCGAAGGAAATACAGTATCGAAGGTCATACAAGGCTCGAAAGGATTGAGAGCGAAGGAAAACATCGAAGGCAAACAGGCTACGAGTAAATGCTTGAAGTAAATGCTAGAAGGAAAAGCGAGCCTGACACATCGATATTTGGTAAACCAGTTCACACTCTGCAAAGTGCTACGTCTGGTTGGAGGGACTGGTGATTGAACACCTGGAGAAAAACTCTCTCCGTCCTATTCTCCACTGCAACAAACTCCTCGAGCTTGTCCAGTTTTCACTCGTGGTAGATGATTCAGGACATCTCCGAGACCTTTACAAACTTCCTTCAGCAGTGACAATTACTCTTCGACTGCTTTACATGCCACGCCTAACCAACTAGGAGACTTGCAGATCTCCAAGATAAAAAGATCGGCTAATCTCAACCTAAGTCCTAGTGAATTGCTCAACTCAGTTCAGACTTGGGTGTAGGTTTTCTCTCGATGGATCTCTTTGGGATGCTCACAGACTTCTGTCTTAGAATTTTCAGTGGAGCAGCCAACCCAAAATGGCGGGTAGGTGCGGGGTATTTATAGTTGGCGATCCCGATGGGTCAAATGACTGAAGTGACCCGATGCAACCGCTTGACGCGTGTCCACAACGGTCGGATTCCAATCACTGCGCAACTTTACTTGAGGAACAAGTAAGCTGACTCACCGAACGAGTTCTCTTTCGAAGGCACGAAGTGCGATGACTTTGCCTTCGAGCTATTCGCTCGACTCGGTAAGATTTCTCTCGGTAGGCTTTTGTGGGTTTTGGTTGAGCAGAGCAAATTCACTTCGACAAAGATCTCAACTAGCAAACCCCTCTTAATAGTACGGTTTTTCCTACGACTCAAGAAATAAAGAGAAACTAGCAAAAAGACTAAGTCTTCGACCAGCTTCAGCTTTCTCCTCGTTGCGCTTTTGCTCGAGAGAAACATCTCCTTCGACGACATTTTTAGGGGTCGTCTTCCTTCAAAGATTTCGGTAGATGACTGCAGCTTTACTGCAGTGAGTTGTCCTTCGACCTTCTACTTGCAAACTCCATTCTTTCGGAACCTAAGTATCTGTTTATACTCGAAAACAATATTAGTTCCACTTCTGCTTTGTCCAACAATGTCCAAAACCTTCGGGGGCAAAACTTGCTCTTACAATCTCCCCCTTTTTGGACGATTGTTGACAAAACAGGCATCGATAAGTAATTTGAAAAAGTTTGAGTTTTCGATGATAAACCAGTGCTAAGATGGATGAAGTACTCCCCCTTGATGTATGCACGGAAGATAAAGATTTCCTGTGAAGTGCATATTTGACGAGTAGTGTCGAGGGAAAAACATCAAAAATCTTAGCGAGAGAAATTGCATTCCAGATAGTATCCAATGAGAAATATGCAATCTCCTCGAATGACCTGTGAACTTATATGAAAGATAACTTCCTGCAAAAATGGTTAAGTATAGCAAGCAGCAGATAGATATCTTACGAAAAGAGTAGCAGTTCACAGTCCTACTTAGAGTTAGTTACAACCAGATCGAATGTGAATCGAAAGTTTGTTGAAACTACTCAGAAACCTCAAAAGCAAGAGTTTATCGAATGAAAAACAAAGCCCTTAACCCCGTAGGCAAACTAATTTCTTCGATGCCACTACATCTCCCCCTTTTTGTCACAACGTACAAAAAGTCGAGAGAATCGGGTCGAAAGAAAGCCCTACTCGCGAGGCTGGCTCCGGCGACGACGAGAAGATTCAGCGAGCGTTGGAGCACGACGAATTGGACGAGCGCCTGGAGGAGTGATCTTCGTGCGGAAGGAGTGTTGATCTCCAGAAGATTCCAGCTGCGATTCCGGCGGGGTCCTGGGGCTTCGAGGAAGTGGCGAGTGAACTCTGGGTTGACGGTGAGGGGCTTCTTCTTGCTCGGAGTCGGAGGAGAAAGTGTCCAAAGTGATATGATAATAATCATCAACACTGAGAATATCTCTGTTCTTCGGCAGATGAGGGATATTGGGATCCGGTCGATCTACTTGATCATCATTGGTCCAATTTCTGTTCAGGTGAGGAGGATATTCCTCGAAACCACATCGTTGGAGTTGACCGAGGGAATTGAACTTCCGAAGACCTTTCCAATCACGGCGAAGACATTCACGCAGCATCTGATTGTTGTTCATGGCAATGTTTCGCAGGTGATTGATCTCGTCCATCATAGCTTGCTTCTGAATAAAATCTTGATCAATGTGATGTTGAAGCATTTGCTGGGACCGAAGAGAAACTTCCATATGATGCACTGGCTTGATAAACTTCGAGCGAATATTGAGCTCAGTTAAGTGGGCGCGGATGCCAGTGTGCTCGGCAAAAGGATCGTTGGGTCGAGCAACAACCTGCAATACCTCACGAATAGGTGGAGTGAAAATCTTCGGGTAAATAGATAGGGGGAATGGAACGTCCCGAGAGTAATTGCAGATTGCCATCAGCCAAGGTGCATATGGCTTGTGGGAGTTGTGATCATCAGCACAAGACACTAAAGTTCTGAGGAAGTAGTCTTCAAAATCGAAGGGATGACCGTGGACTAACTTCAACAGAGCAAGTTGCACATAATTTGGAATTGGAAAATTATCGTGCACATCAAGCATTGGCATCAAAGTCTTCGAGAGAATATAAAACCATGCCTTTGCTTCAAATACCAAGTGTCTTGGCTTCGGCTCAGTGGGGTAGTGATCTCCTACGACTTCTGGATCCATCAGCGTAGAGAATTCAGCAGGAGTTGCAACAGGTAAGTCATGAAGTTTGTGAGGTAATCCTTCGAACCGAGGTAAATTGATGATAGCCAGAAATTGGTCGACAGTCATGTGAAAAACTTGGCCTTGAATCATATAGTCAAATTTCCATGTCTTCGAGTTCTCAGGATCTCCAGAGACATAAAGTGTTTCATAAAACTGCTTGATAAGCTCGGGATTGTAACCACAATCGAGAGCAAACATCTTGTGAGCATGTAGGCTATCAATTTTCTCGGCAATGTTCTCGAAACAAGTAGTGGAGTACACCGAAGGCATATCAAGATATTGGTGCTGGAAAACTCTTGCCTTGTTGTACAACACACGAGTATAATAGATAGCTTGCTCTTGGGTCCAAAACTGAAGAGAATAAGCACTTCTGGGCTTCTCGTAGGGATTGGTACCGAAGAAAAAAGGCTTGTGTTCGCGCCTTTTGAAGATGGGACCTCCTCGAGGAACATCTGAGCGGAACAAAGGCAGCATTTCTCTCGGATGAGCAGAGTGAAGCAGCTCATCAATGGGAAAAACCTCAGCAGCGTTATCTGGCATCTGGAACTCTGGTTCAGCAGGTCGAGTGATAGATGATGGGATGTTGAAAATATCCTGAGCCGGAGTGACTGCAGGGGAAATCTCCTCGGCCTGATCAATGACGGCATCTCCTTCGTCTGACTGAGCATTTTGTGCGGCCTCTTCATTTTCCATGGCCTCCAAATCTTCATCAAATTGAGCAAAGGCATCAACCATTTCTTCGTTCGAAGAACTGGATGAGGAGGATGAAGAATTATCACTTGAACTGTCATCTCCAGAACTATTGCTTTCGACAGGATCTCGTCGAGAGGAAACTGTCGTGATGTCAACATCAACATCTTCTCCTTCAGGCATAGTCCGGGCAGAAGAGTAATCTTTCTGGACTTGAGTTTCTTGCTCGACACGAGCAACTTGCTCGGTCTCTGCATGAGCTTGGATTTCAGTGGCGGGGGTGGTCGATGGAATGACAAGAGGTGGAGATGGTGGGTTTGGAGGTGGTGGCGAGGCTTTTGGTGGTGAGGGTTGACGGGGTGGAGGTGGAGGTGGAGGTGTTTGTTGTCTAGGTGGAGGAGTGGCTTGGCGAGGGGGTGGAGTTGTTTGTCGCGGCGGTGGGGTTGTTTGGCGAGGTGGTGGAGTTGTCTTGCGGGGAGGAGTGGGTTGCTTGGTGGGGATTGGTTCAGTTTCTTGTCGTTCTGTGGTAACAACGACCTCGGTGGACTTGGCCTTCTTGGCGTTCTTCTCGATCTCTGGCGTCCCACGCTCAAAGGTTGGGGCAGCAGACTTTCTCTTTCGAGATTTTCTATGGAATAGAGCATCATTATGCTCTTTGCAAACAGCAGACACAACTTGTTTTACCTTTTCAAACACAACAGTTAAATTTTCCTTCTGAGTCCTCCTGGAAGCTTCAGCAGATGCAATCTTGGACTTGAAAAAATTTCGGGACTCAATGTCCTCGTTTTCCTCTTGGAGTTGTCTGGTGTAAAACCTGACTTGCTCCTTATCCTTTTGATCCTGGGTGATATAGCCTTCCCAGCGTATCATGTAGCGAGCAACATGCTCTTGGATTTCAGCAGGAACATCATCCTCGGAAGTGACTTTGCTCGGTGTAGTAGCCATCTTCCAGAGAATGTGAGATATATGTGCAGCATCGCAAGGAGCATTGGCATTTGATTCTCCTTCATTGGAACTCTCTTCATCGGCACGAGGACCGTAAACAGCTGGTGCAACAGAGGCAGGAGCTGGTGCAGCTCGAGGAACTGGAGCAGCTTGAGCCTTCTGTCTTGCCTCCTTGGCTTTCTTTTCAGCTTCCTTGGTGGCCTTGGCAGCAGCAATGGGTTTTGAGACCACTGCTTTATCCTTCGAGGCACTAGGGGCCTCAGCATTCTTCTTCGAAGCACTTGGGGCTGTTACCTTTTCTTTCGTGACTGTGGGAGTCACAACTTGCTCGGTGGCACTGGGGGCCACGGCCTTTTCTTTCGGGTTACTAGGAATAGTGCCTTCAGAAATCTGTCGTCGATATTTTTCACTGACCAAATGAAGAATGCCAAGTTGTTGAGCAACCAGAGCCTTTTTATGCTCGGGCTGACTGTGAAAGTTTAGGAGCTTAGAATTAATCAAGTCTTTGTCCTCTTGTTCCTTTTGCTTGGCCAGCCTTTCCTTTCGCTGAATAAGCGTTTCATCATCTTCACCAACTTGAGCTTGCTTTCCCTTCGTTGGAGCCGAAGGTTTTGGTTGGCGAGCAGGAACAGGTGGAGCAGATGAAATAGGCGGATCTGTGACCAAGTTGGTCAAGTCAATATTTCCTCGAGGAGCCTGTGGAGCTGGCTCCTGGATCCTTATGCCTTTACTGCTCGGCTTTTTCTTCAGAGGTAAGTCCTCGACATCAGCCTCTGTGCCAGGGTCTTGATCATCTGAATTAGCTTCTCCTTCGGAGCTTGCATCAGGAGGTGAAACTATTACAACCTTTTTCTGTCTCTTGGCAGACTTCTTGCCACCTTTCGATTTGGCGCTAGGGCCAACATCCTCAGCAGATTTAGCAGCCGCAGCTTCCTTTCGTGCTTTGGCTTCTTTTCTCTTTTGTGCTCGAGCTTCTCGAGCTTCAACGAGCTCTTTAAAATCATCAGGTGGTTTGAGAGCTGTAGGGTGAGCATCAGCAGTAGGAGGTGGTCGATTATCCTTCGTCCACTTTGGTCTTAACGATTTGACATCAGACCAAGGATTCTTCATGGCGAACAGCCTCTCCCAGCGAGGCAAAAGGGACTTGTACTCATACCAACGAAGAGCTTGAAGCCTTCGTATCTCTTGCAGACGATTTTCTCTCGTACGTTCATCCTCAGAACCTGAAGGTGTCCTCAAGTTCTTTTCAATGATCAAATCCTCTGATAAACCTTCAGAGTTATTGGTGATTCTTGTTCTGCCACCCACACGCTTGGGTGCTCTAATAATTCCTTCGTTGCCAGACATTTTCATCCGAAAAAAAGAGGTACGAGGGAATATAGGAAAGTTGTGAACAAGTACCAGCAATTGCGAGGAAAAACATTTTGAATGCAGCAATCTTTTCAAGAGATTTGTCTTATCGCAAGTTTTCATGAAAGTGCTAGGCTAGATTTTCATCGGGTGGAAATCTAACGAAGAACTTGTATGAATAAATCGCACAAGATTAAATCTATCGAAACGATACTGTAGGATTTGCCTAAGTGAGAGAATCCGAGGGATTTCTTACCAAGGACAGATGGGGAATCGACAGAAAAGGCTAGAGACAGATTTCCCAAGTTTCAAAGATCCAAACGGATCAAACAGACCTAAAAGAAATCACAGAAAAAATCAACACAGAAACTGGAAACGATGAACAGAACGAGATTGAATCGAATCCAGAGCCACAGATACCCTAACTTGGTGATGTGAGGCGACTACGGCGACGCGGATGAAGATCTTCGTCGACTGGAATGTCTCCGGCGGCTTCCTTCCGGCAGCTAAGCGGCGAGGGAGTCGACGGCGACGAGGCAGCACGGCGGCGCGCGAGAGAGAGAGAGAGAGAGCTTCTGGAGGCGAAGAGACGAAGTCGAAGGAATAGCGATGTCTAAGCCGGTGGAGTGGATCAGTATTTATAAGGGAGGGTCTGACCGAGCTGTCAGATCTGATCCAACGGTGCAGATTTCGCGTCTCTCCGCATTCAACGGACGGATTTTGTGGAGGTAATCGCGGGAAATCCCAACGAACCGAAAGATAGTTGCTCCACGTCCGAGACCAAACTCATCGAACATCGAGTGAAAAGTAGATAAGACTTCGATAGATTTTCCTTCGGAATTAATGACATTCGAGGGGAATCTTGATCGAGTACAAAGTATACATGTTCACGAGAGGAAAGCACAGATGGGGTAGGGATAGAATAGAGGGAAAACAGGGTCCGATGCTTAATCAATCCGAAGGGAAAAACAGTGATAAAAATCGGAGTGATAAGTGTATAGGACAACACCAAACGAACAAAATAAACGAAAAAGGAATACGACAGAAAAATAACGAAAGTAAACTACAATAATAAAGTATGACACATAGTACCTATAGTTATGATCTTACAGCACATTGCGTGAGTCCAAGATGTTCAACTCACACCTCAGTGTACAAAACCTCTTTTCATCCAAGGGCTTTGTGAAAATATCAGCCAATTGATCTTTGGTGCGAACATGACTGATAACAATATCTTCTCGCTGAACATGATCTCGAAGAAAATGATGACGAATATCAATATGCTTCGTTCGAGAGTGTTGCACTGGATTATGAGCAATTTTGATTGCACTCTCATTATCACAAAGCAATGGAATTTTCTTCACAAGAATACCATAATCTTTCAGCGTTTGCTTGAGCCACAGAATCTGAGTACAGCATGAACCGGCAGCAATATACTTGGCTTCAGCCGTAGAAATAGATACACAATTCTGTTTCTTCGAAGCCCAACAGACAAGAGATCTACAGAGAAAATGACATGTGCCTGAGGTAGATTTCCTGTCGACTCGATCACCAGCACAGTCGGAATCTGAATATCCAACGAGATCAAACTGGGCACCCTTGGGATACCAAAGACCCAAGGTTGGTGTGTGAGCCAGATATCGAAGGATTCGCTTGACAGCAATATGATGAGATTCCTTCGGATTTGCCTGAAAACGAGCACACATACAAACTGATAGCATAATGTCAGGTCTAGATGCACATAGGTAAAGAAGCGAACCGATCATCGAGCGATATTTCTTCTGATCGAAAGGTTTGCCCTTTTCATCTGCATCTAGATGAACATTCGTAGGCATAGGAGTCTTGATAGTTTTGCAACCGATAAGATCAAACTTCTTCAGGAAATCTCTGAGATACTTCTCTTGAGAAATGAAAGTACCATTCTTCTGTTGACGGATTTGAAGCCCGAGAAAGAACTTCAATTCACCCATCATAGACATTTCATATTTCTTCGACATCATACGAGCAAATTCTTCGCTAATGTCAGGATTAGTACAGCCAAAAATAATATCATCGACATAAATTTGACACACAAAAAGATCATTTTTGTATGCACGAGTAAAAAGAGTCGGATCAGTTGTTCCTGGTTTGAAGCCCTTCTTTAGAAGAAAATCCTTTAGAGTTTCATACCAAGCACGAGGTGCTTGCTTTAACCCATATAGGGCCTTGTGCAATCTGTACACCTTATCAGGATTCTTCGGGTCTTCAAAACCTGGTGGCTGCATAGCATACACTTCTTCTTCGATCTCACCGTTAAGAAATGCACTTTTGACATCCATTTGATATAGCAATAAACCATAGTAATTGGCAAAAGCAAGCATGACACGAATGGATTCAAGACGAGCAACTGGTGCATAAGTCTCACCAAAATCAATACCTTCGATTTGGGTGTAGCCTTGTGCAACCAGTCGAGCTTTATTCCTTACCACTATGCCATCTTCATCTTGCTTGTTGCGAAAAATCCACTTCGTACCAATGATATTATGCTTCGTGGGATCAGGTCTATCGACAAGGGACCAGACTTTATTTCTCTCGAACTGGTTAAGTTCTTCGAGCATGGCAGTCATCCAGTCTGAGTCTCTCATGGCTTCATCAAGTTTTGAAGGTTCTAGCATGGATACGAACGAGAAATTTCCACAGAAGTTAGCTAATCGAGTACGAGAACGAGTGGTGGGACGACCTGGTAAACGAATCTCTTCGAGAATTGAGTCGACATCCACTCTTCTTCGAACACGAGGAAAAGTTTCTTCATCTTGTGGATCAGGTTGATCTTCGGAATCATTTCCTTCGGGTTCAGCTTGTCCTTCGGGATCAACATATTCTTCGTTTATGCGTTCTCCTTCGACCTGTGCATCAATTGCTTCAGGATGTTGATCTCCAGCGCCCCGGGCTATGTGTGGGAACATTGGACCATCATCACCCCTGTTTGCTTGTTGTGCATTTCTTTCGACAGGTCGAATATCTCCAATAGCCATGTACCTGATAACTTCATCCAAAGGTGGTTCATCCAGGTTAAGAGGTAATTGCTCCTTTTGAGAGCCGTTAGTTTCATCAAATCGAACATTTACAGTTTCTACAACTTTGCCAAGATGTGAGTTGTAAACTCTGTAAGTGTGAGAGTTTGAACCATAACCTAGAAGAAAACCTTCGTGTGCCTTTGGGGCAAACTTGGAGCTGTGATTCATATCTCTGATATAACATGGAGCTCCAAAAACCCTTAGATATGACACATTTGGCTTTTTACCAGTGATGAGTTCATGTGAAGTTTTCTTCAGAAACTTATGCAGATAGACCTTGTTGATGATATGACATGCAGTGTTGATAGCTTCAGCCCAGAACCTGATAGGGGTCTTGTATTCAGCAAGCATTGTTCTGGCCATTTCAATAAGTGTTCGATTCTTTCTCTCGACCACACCATTTTGTTGCGGTGTATAGGCAGCCGAGAATTCATGAGTAAAGCCATATTCATCAAGAAATTCTTCGATATGAGTATTTTTGAATTCTGTACCATTATCACTTCTGATATGCTTGAGAGATAATTCATATTCAGTTTGAGCTCTCTTTGCGAAAGTTTTGAAAATATCAACAACCTTGCTCTTGTCATCTAGAAAGAAAACCCAAGTATATCGAGAGAAATCATCAACAATAACCAGACCATACTTGTTACCTCCAAGACTAGCATAATTTTGAGGACCGAATAAGTCCATATGAAGTAATTCAAGAGGACGAGTAGTAGTCATGACGGTTTTTGCTGAGTGATTGTTCTTGGCAATCTTTCCTTCTTCACAGGCACTGCATAGACGATCTTTATCGAATTTCACATTATCAATTCCAACGATGTTCTTCTTCGAGATAAGAGTTTGAAGATTTTTCATCCCTGCATGACCAAGTCTTCGGTGCCATAACCAACCAGAAGTGGCTTTGGCCATTAAACATGTGGACACTGCAGGTCCCGAAGAAAAATCAACGACGTAAAGATCACCCTTGAGATATCCTTCGAACACGAAGGAATAATCATCCTGTGAAAAGACAACACAACGAGACGCAGAAAACAGTACAAGCATACCCATATCACAAAGTTTTGAAATAGACATAAGATTATATCCTAGAGATTGTACAAGCAAGACCTTATCAATATGCTTGTCTTTCGATATGGCAACCTTACCCAAACTAAGAACTTTTCCTTTGTTGTTATCACCGAAGGTAATGTATTTCTGTGAAGATTCAGATAGTTTTTCTTCGGTGAACAAATCTTTGTCTCCGGTCATATGATTTGTACATCCACTATCCATGACCCATTCGGATCCACCGGAGACATAGCCCTGCAGAAGAATTAGTTCTTCTTAACCACCCACAAACGAGCAGGTGACTTAGAAGACATGGTAGAGCTAGATGGATCAGCAATATTATATCGAACAGGATTGCATTGTCGATCAGGACCATCAAGCACACCATAAATATAATTCCTCGATGAGGGGTTAGAGTAACGATGGGTAATTGCAATTTTGGTGCGATTGTCACGATGGCGATAAACATTTATATCTATATGATAGTAATCCTTTTGGGGAACATTTGAAGCAGGCACCAAGGGTTCATTTCTATCCTCGAGAGAATAGTAGTGATTCGGTGGCACTGAGGATTTTCCCTGCATAGAATGGTTAGGGGGCAGTTTTTCTACGAGAGATTTGCGAACCCAAATCTGTCGCTTATAGAAACCATTCTTCGGAGGAGTACCAACGAATTCAGCTGACACATTTCCTTCCTGATCTTTGACAAGCTTGTAGTCAGAATCAAGTGATTCATCAACAATAGCTTTGTCAATTTGGCAACTGAAACCTGAAAGGTTAGCAATATCAATGGGCTTTTATTTCGCAAGAACCCAGACAGTTTTAGGATACTGCTTGGGTTCCTAGTAGGTTCCATCAGGATTGATTTTCCTTTCGAAGCCAATTCCTTCGTTTCGGGGATTTCTGTGAAGAAGAGCCTTTCGAAGGATATCACATAAGTAGTGGTGTCCCTGCACACTTTTGAACATGCCTGTTTCAAATAAATTCTTCAACCTGAGGAGTTCCTCGGTAATGGTTTCCTCGTTCGAGGGGTTAGCATCATCGATAACAATAGGTTGCTTTCCTTTCGATCTCTCAGAAATAGACTCAATTTTACTTCGTTCCAAACAGGTTAAGCATGGTGAAGTAGATTCATTTTTAGTTTCTGACCCTTGTTGAGCCATGAGCGTGAGATTGACACTTTCCAACTCTTCATTAGCCTCTCTCAGTTTCTCGAGAGCCGTTTTCCCTTGAAGTAATTCATAGGTTAGCTTCTCGTAGTCCACTGAGAGAAGATCATGCCGAGAGGAAAGCTCATCATGCTTTTCCTTCAGAGCAACATGCTCATTTGTCAAAGTTTGACCCTTCTCAATCTCATCGATCAACAAGGTCTCAGATTTTTGAATGGTTTCAGTTAGAGAATCTAGCTCATCTTGTTGGATAGAAGCAATTTTAGCAAGTTTAGCATAGCTTATCCTAGAGTCACTTTCATAAGCAGATCCATCAGAAGTATCGTAGGATTTCTTAGATGAGGATACCTTAGCCTTGGCCATGAAGCAGTAAGCGGGAGATTCATCTTCACTGCTCTGGTTGGAGAAGAATGAACTTGAATTCTTGTTCGAGGCGAATGCTATCCCAGCAACACCATCAGATTCAGAACCAGAACCAGATCTTGACTTTGATCCTGCTTCAGAACCGGAAGCTTCATCTTCAGAGTTCATCTCTTTACCCAGATAGGCTTTGGCTCGGTGTGAATTCTGTCGACGAGAGGAATGATTTAGAGGAAGAACCCTCTCGATGCTTGTGATAGTTCTTCTTCTTGTCATCATCAGAACCATCTTTCTTGTCTTTTCTGGACCTTGAAACATATTTCTTCGAATCGTCGTTTTTGCTCGATCTGTAAGACTTGCTCGAAGAGCTGCTGTGAGAGTGCTTTGATTTATGTTCAATTTCCCAGAGAGGACAATCAGCAATGAAGTGACCTGGTTTCTTGCACTTATAGCAACAGTTATCTTTCGCTGAAGAGTTTCTGGATGATGATCGATGTTGAGATGAATTACTTGAATGTCTTGAAGAATAGTTTTTCTTCGGCGAAGAGGAGTTCCTTCTCTGAAAGCGATTGAATCTTCTCATTATTAGTGCCAGATCTTTTCCGATGTTCTCGGGGTCATCTGAGGCACAACCCGATTCAGAACTAGCTTCAGGAGAGGAGTGATGTGAAGCTCTGGCCTTCAGTGCATGAGATTTTCTTCGACTCCCATTGATGTCACGTTTCTCATCTTCTTCCATCTCGAAAGTATTAAGCCTTTCAAGAATATCAGCGGCAACCATATCCTTGAAATCAGTTCTTTCCTTAATCATCAGGACAATGTGATCGAAGGAATCATCAAGAGAACGGAGCAAAGTTCTGACAATAATCCGATTGGTAATGTCATCTGCACCGAGGGAAATCAGTTCATTTGACAGCACAGTGAGTCTGCTGTATATGGAACAAACTTTTTCACCCTCGTGCCTCTTAAAACGATAGAACTTGCTTCGAAGGGTGTCAATACGAGCATCTTTCTGAGTAGAGACACCTTCCCCAATCTTCTCGAGATAATCCCAAACACCTTTGGCCGAAGGAATATTCTTGACTTCATGATATTTTTCGGGAATCAGATGATTTGTGATGAAAACCCAGACTTCAGCATCAAGGGACAACTTCTTAGCCTCTTCAGGAGTGATGGCATCAGTCTCCTTGACAGTTACACCATTCTTGACAACTTCCCAAGCGGCAGAGTTGATGGCCATGATGTTCCTCTTCATTTTGTCCTTCCAATAGGGATAGTCCTTCCCATTGAAAATAGGGATTGGTTCCCCCGAGCGAACAGCTGCAAACGACATTCTTGACAACACTCCAGGTTGTTAGACCAAAATACGCAGAGCGTAGGGAGTGCCTAGCTCTGATACCAATTGAAAGCTCAAGAATGATCAGAGGGGGAGGGGGTGAATGATCACTTCTAAAAATTCTAAGGAACTTAGAAGGAAATCATGCACACAACGAAGAACTAAGCACATCTCGAAGGAAATACAGTATCGAAGGTAATACAAGGCTCGAAAGGATTGAGAGCGAAGGAAAACATCGAAGGCAAACAGGCTACGAGTAAATGCTTGAAGTAAATGCTAGAAGGAAAAGCGAGCCTGACACAGCGATGTTTGGTAAACCAGTTCACACTCTGCAAAGTGCTACGTCTGGTTGGAGGGACTGGTGATTGAACACCTGGAGCAAAACTCTCTCCGTCCTATTCTCCACTGCAACAAACTCCTCGAGCTTGTCCAGTTTTCACTCGTGGTAGATGATTCAGGACATCTCCGAGACCTTTACAAACTTCCTTCAGAAGTGACTATTACTCTTCGACTGCTTGACAGGCGACGCCTAACCGTCTAGGAGACTTGCAGATCTCCAAGATAAAAAGATCGGCTAATCTCAACCTAAGTCCTAGTGAATTGCTCAACTCAGTTTAGACTTGGGTGTAGGTTTTCTCTCGATGGATCTCTTTGGGATGCTCATAGACTTCTGTCTTAGAATCTTCAGTGGAGCAGCCAACCCGAAATGGCGGGTAGGTGCGGGGTATTTATAGTTGGCGATCCCGATGGGTAAAATGACTGAAGTGACCCGATGCAACCTCTTGACGCGTGTCCACAACGGTCGGATTCCAATCACTGCGCAACTTTACTTGAGGAACAAGTAAGCTGACTCACCGAACGAGTTCTCTTTCGAAGGCACGAAGTGCGATGAATTTGCCTTCGATCTATTCGCTCGACTCGGTAAGATTTCTCTCGGTAGGCTTTTGTGGGTTTTGGTTGAGCAGAGCAAATTCACTTCGACAAAGATCTCAACTAGCAAACCCCTCTTAATAGTACGGTTTTTCCTATGACTCAAGAAATAAAGAGAAACTAGCAAAAAGACTAAGTCTTCGACCAGCTTCATCTTTCTCCTCGTTGCGCTTTTGCTCGAGAGAAACATCTCCTTCGACGACATTTTTAGGGGTCGTCTTCCTTCAAAGATTTCGGTAGATGACTGCAGCTTTACTGCAGTGAGTTGTCCTTCGACCTTCTACTTGCAAACTCCATTCTTTCGGAACCTAAGTATCTGTTTATACTCGAAAACAATATTAGTTCCACTTCTGCTTTGTCCAACAATGTCCAAAACCTTCGGGGGCAAAACTTGCTCTTACACCACCAAAGCCTAAAATACTTGTTTACTCAGCCAGATCTGAATCTCCGCCAACAAAGATGGCTCGAGACAATAGCCGATTTCACTATGGATATTCATTACACCCCTAGCAAAGCCAATGTGATGGCCGATGCCTTGAGCCACAAAGCCTACTGTAGTGAACTTGAAGTTCAAGTACAACAGCCACTTCTGTATGAAGAGCTACGCAAGCTAAACCTCGAGATTGTTCCTCAAGGTTATGTAAATAACCTGGTTATCGAACCGGATCTCGTCAAATCCGTCAAGGCTATACAATTTTATGATGATTTCGTACACAAGATTAAGCGCGATATCGCCAATGGAGGACGCTCACCCTCCACCATTGATAGAAAAGGTGCGGTGTTCTACGAGAACCGTTTAGTGGTTACTCACAACAAGGGCAGGCATGAGAACCTGGATATGACCCCGAAGGTCATGAAAGCGGCTCACGATACCCCGTTGTTCATTCATCCTGGATGCACCAAGATGTACCAAGACATTCGTCAGCAATTCTGGTGGCCTAACATGAAGAAAGACATTGCCCGATATGTTTCTGAATGTGACGTTTGCCGCCGCGTCAAGGGTGAACATCAAAAACCCGCTGGAACTCTACAACCACCTGAAATTCCTGTATGGAAGTGGGACAAAGTTCAGATGGACTTCGTCACCGGTTTTCCCCGATCACAGAAAGGTAACGATGCTATCTTTGTCGTCATCAACCGGTTCTCCAAGGTTGCTCACTTTATACCAGTCAAGGAGAAGATCACGGCTGCTCAGTTAGCGGAATTGTATATCGCCCAAATCGTGTCGCTCCATGGTATTCCGTTGGAGATCAGTTCAGATTGTGGCAGCCTTTTCACCTCAAGATATTGGCGGAGTTTCCAAGAAGCTTTGGGGACTATTCTGCATCTCAGCACCGCTTATCACCCCCAGTCACAAGGCCAAGTTGAACGAGTCAATCAAGTGCTGGAAGACATGCTTCGAGCTTGCGTTATTTCCTTCGGTAAGAAATGGGAGGAATCTCTTCCGTTGGTCGAGTTCTCGTATAACAATAGCTACCACACTAGTCTGAAGATGGCACCCTATGAAGTTCTCTATAGGCGTAAGTGTCGGACCCCTCTGAGTTGGTCAGAAACTGGGGAACGTGCACTCATTGTCCCGGATATTGTTCAGCAAGCTGAAGATCAAGTTCACGTCATTCATGAACATTTGAAGGCCGCTCAGTCCCACCAGAAGAGAAACTATGACCACAAGCACCGAGAAATTGAATATCAGCCTGGTGAACAAGCTTACCTTCGTGTCACTCCCATGAGGGGAACTCATCGCTTCGGGATCAAAGGCAAGTTAGCTCCTCGCTACATTGGCCCGTTCCGTATCCTTTCCAGGAGTGACCCGTGGCATAGCGGTTGGAATTGCCGCCGAACCTCTCCCAAGTCCACGATGTTTTCCACGTGTCGCAACTCCGTCGGTGCTTCAAGGACCCTATTCGAGAAGTGGAGCATGATATGATCGAGCTGCAGCAAGACTTGACTTATCAAGAACATCCGAGCCGTATTCTTGATCAGTCTGAACGTCGAACCCGCAACAAGACCGTCAAGTTCCTGAAGGTTCAGTGGTCGAATCATTCTGAAGATGAAGCCACTTGGGAATGCGAAGATCGCCTCCGCGATGAATACCCCGATCTTTTCCTCGCTACCAATTAAATTCTCGGAACGAGAATTCCTGTAGAGGGGGAGATTTGTAACACCCTTTGTGTCTGTAACAGTAATCACTTTGACTGTTGAATATTACTGTTGCTAATCCTGGTTGCTAATCATGCCTTGATCAAACTTTGCCTTTGATCATATTCAAACCATGATGGTTGATATTAAAAACCATATGCCTAATGCACCTTGATCACTTGGAAGCAAATCAAGACCAAAACTTCTTTTGATTGATAATAAAAACAATGTGGTAGATGAAAGTTCATCCAAATATTATGAAACCAATTTTTTAAAATGCCACAAATCAATAGAACCATGTTGGACCAACTTGGGTATTTTTGTGAGCTATGAAATAATTCAAACAATTCATGCAGTAGCTTAAAAACACCACTTTGAGCGTTTATTAATTAAAAGAAAATTTAAAGGAATTTATAACACAACCAAACTTTTTGTATCACTACTTTAGGAGGTAACTCTAATTTACAAACACCTCAAATGTTTTACAAAAATGTAGAGGCATGTAAATTTAAAACATAAAGAGGAAACAGAAAACAAAAAGTAAAAGAAATGGAAAAAGAGTTAAACCTCGCCCTAGGCGAGGCCCACCCGGCCCAATACCCCTTCCCCTACCTGCTCCCCTCACATCCCCACCTGCCCCCGTCGCCGTGGCGCCACCGCCGTGGTTGGGGCTCCTGCCGGCCGCCCCCACCTCCACTGTGCCGCTGAGGCGATAAGAACGTCCCCAGCCACGCCCTGGACATCCTCCCCCTCTATTTCCCCTCCTCCTCGCCTCTCATGCCTCGGGGGAAAAGTACCCGAGCACCCCCGTCGCCATTGTCGTGGCCTTGCCCGGCCACTGACCTCGCCTCGCGTCGCCGCCATATCCAAGCTATTCGACGACGTCGACTACTTCATCCCGCGCGCGGAATCGGAACGAGACACACCACGGGAGACGCCATCGTCTTCTTCGTCAACCTCGGGCCGCCGAGATCACCGTTCGATTCCTCCGAGCCCATTGCCACCTGCTGCTTGATCGCGGTGACGTTTCTGGCCGTCTCCAACTGCTCGTGCTCGCTCTTTTACCCCGTGGGAAGTTCCCCTCATTCACGCGCACTGGCCTCCGCCATGGCCAGTGTAGCTTGAGCTCCCGAGCCGCTTAGTGCGCACAAATCGCACCAGCACGCGTCCCCTTGACCGTAGACTCGATTTGACCCGCTGGATTGTTCGATTGCGTAGCCTGTCGCCGTTTTCCATTAGGGTCGTACGCCAGCCGCCGCCTGACCTCGACGCCGGCGTGCTTCCGGCCACCCCCCAGCGTCTCCACCGGCACCCCTCGACGCGTCGTGGAGTCCTCGTTCGAACGAGCCGCCCCGCGCGTGATTTGGTGTCCTATGGCGCCCATGTCGTCCTCGCCGGAGTTCCTCTGCCACGGCCTTGTCGCCGGCGAGTCCCAGGAGGCTGCCAAGCGGGCCCCTCGTGTCAGGGGATTAGTTTAGCAACTAATCACCCAATGACAGTGGGCCAGCCCCCCTCTAATCCCTCTCTGTTTTAAATAAACAGAGAGAATAAACCCCCACCCCTAATGACAGCTGGGCCCCACCCCTTCTAGTTTAATCAAGTTAAACTAATTAAAACTTGTTAGTTAATTAGGTGAATGACATGTGGGTCCCCCACTGATTAATTAACTTAATTAATATAATTTATTTAATATGTCACTGACCAGTGTCCCACTGGTCAGTATTAAACTGAATATTAACTATATTCAATAAATAATAAAAGAAATACAAAATGATTTATAATTGGTTCAAATTGATTTAAACTTATTAATTTAATATCTTTTAAACCGTAAGTCGGATTAAAATAATTTATACATTAAAATTGATCAGAAAAATGTAACGAATACGGATACACTATTTGTATGTCAACCATCGCCCTCTAACACAACAAACATCGATATCCCACCCTCCGGACCGTCTGTCCGATGATTGCCCGATACCGTAAAACTATCCGGATGAAAATATTCTGAACATGGAAGTTGTTTGGAGTAGTTCAACTAACACGGATACACTATCCTTACGTTTGCCGGATGTCCATGGTACCTTCCCCATCCGGAACCCCTGTCCGATAATCACCCGGAGCTGGAAGTTCATCCCCGGATGAACTCCCGCTCCGAGCAACGTGCATTGCACTGCATTAGAACACCGTTAGCATTGCATCTGTCATGTCATCCATCTGTTTGTTTATGATTGCTTGTATTAACTGTTTCTCCCCCCCTTTATTCTCCGGTAGACCCCGCTGCTACCGTCGACTACACCACTGCTGAGTACGACTACTTCGTCGACGACCCTACTTCTACTGTCGAGCTTCCAGGCAAGCAGAGCCATTCTCTTCCCCAGATATCGTCTATCTTTCCGTACATTTCTTGCACTAGGCATTGATACTGCTGCTGCTACGTTACAATCCTATTCTATTGCATAGCCTGTCATTGTCACCCTTGATGCACCTTCCTTTATCCTATGATGCCTATATAAATATATTTATTATATTCACCAGTGAGCCCTGCGCATTGTTAGCTAGGATTAGATAGCGGGCCGTGATCACTCAGGGGAGTGAATGCGGATACAAATATTATAACTGTACAGGTACGGTACAATTCAGACACCGCCTTAGGCCCCCTAGCTTGGCTCTACCGAGCCACCATCAAGTGTGAGCTATCCAGGAGTAATCCTTGTACTCCACTCGTTGCTGACTCTCTATAGCCGCTCTAGGTACCTGAGCAACGGTTGTCCTTCAGGTAAGAAGTCGGGCGACCCAACGGTGCCCGCGAGTGGTATTGCGACGGGACGACAGGGAGGGTACGACCAATGTACCGGTGTGCTTGGCCCCTGCTCGTTGGCCGCGAGAGTTACCAAACCACGAAAGTCGAGCTCCTCCAGGAGCACACGTGAGATAAGGTAAGGAGTCGGTTCACCTTGTTGGTATCCGAAGTGACTTGGTGGGACGACAGGGCAGGCACCGATGTACCGGTGGTCCTGACTGCTGTCGTTGTCCGCGGGTCAGTTAAGTCGAGGCAACGATAACGGTTTTCCCGAAAGTTAATAAAATGACTAATGGTTCGGCGGATGACTTGAGTAGCCTTTTGGCTTATACGCGCTGCCTACACGTGGGAATTATGAGTTATGGGCTCCTCTGCTTCATAGTGTCGTTTGAGGACTCTTCAGACGTCAGAAGTACCGCGCCTGCGCCGGGAAGTGGTGTTGTCTTATTTTCTCTCGCGGTGGTGTCTTATTTGGTTTTGCTTTAACTTCACCGGCCAGCCACGCACCGTGCAGGAGTACGTTCGGGTTGGGGTCCAAGGCCCGGCGTACTTAGGATTTAGACCGGCGGATGGCCTCTCTGTTAAGTTTGAAAGATGGGCTACGGAGTGTCGGATAGCCTCGGTGGAGCGTTCCCTAACAAGGTGCCCGCCACCCTGGAGATCCGTGCGTGTAGTGTAACACAAGTGCACCCCTGCAAGGAAGATTGATCTATTCGAATAGCCGTGTCAACGGTAACAGGACGCTTTATGCTGAAGCTGGATCTTACCACTACAAACTATTATTATTAAATTGTATGGTTCCGGGTTTTCTTCCTCGCTGGGATGTGGAGGAAGGGATCTCGGAGGCATTGCTAATTATTACAACTTACTATTATACAATGCTGCATCAACTTCTGCTGCAATGTTACTTTATGCATTATATAACTGTTGGCTATTCTCTCCACATGCTGCAAGACTCGTCGGAAGATGCTAGTCTTCGATAGGCCTAGCTTCTTACCCTTATTCTGATTTCTATCTTGCAGTCCACTATATATGGCCTCCCCTTCCTTTTGATACAATGCATAAATGCTTAGTAGCGGACGTAAGACTCGCGGGTATGCTATATACTCACCTTTTCTTTATTTCCCCTTTTTCGTTTTGCCTGATCGGCCGCTGCAGTCGACGTTGGAGCCCAGGAGCAGGAGTACCCCAGAGGCGACTACTACGACGTCGAGTTCCCCGTTGACCTGGAGTAGCTCGGTGGATCCGAGGCAGGAGGCCTCGCCTTTTCGATCTGTATCTCTGATGTCATTTGTGCTAGCCTTCTTAAGGCAAAACTTGACTAACTATGTCTGTACTCAGATATTATGACTTGTATAACTTATGTATTCGGATCCTCGTGATCCCCGGTATGTAACATATTGGTTTATCCTTTTGTGTTTAGTGTTGTGCTGTGATATTCTCACCGTGGCACCCTAATGTCAGCCGTGTACCCTACGTGTATGATTACTGTACACGGATTGATTTTGGGGGCGTCACATAGAGTCTCCACCTTCTTTCTTCAAAGCACCAACTAGGAGAGCATAATTGTCATTCTGAGTGTAATATGGATTGTCCCAAAGTATTACATTGTCTTTTGCATGATTGTAGTATTATTTATTCTGAAGTTCTTAGTTCTTGTCTCCTTTAAAACTCCGAAGGAGTTTCTGCATTTATGTTTTGCTTCACTCATGGAGGCTAGCGAAATACCACTCTAGTATGTTCAAGCTTTTTGCATTGTAATTTGTCTTGATTTTCAGTAGCATATGATTTACTTTTAGTTGTTTGTGATTGATCACTTGAAAGAAGGATTGCTTTGTGCATTGTCCATATAGCATTGGTTCAATACTTGCGAAATTCTTTTCGTAGTACCGGCTTATATACATTTAATGAAGCAAAAGAGTATGTCAAAGTTTTCTTTGTCGCATCCAGTTCGTTGAACTGAATTGCTTTTGGACAAGCAATAGGCTAAGCTTGGGGGAGTTGATACGTCTCAAACGTATCTACTTTTCCAAACACTTTTGCTATTGATTTTCCCTCATTCTTGCATGATTTGGACGAAACTAACCCGGATTGACGTTGTTTTCAGCAGAGCTACCTGTATGGTTTTATTGTGCGCAGGAAAATGGATTTTTAGGTGTCTCAAAAAATTCCAGGAAAATCACAGAAAATCCACGCACCCGAGGGGCCATTGTGCCAGAAGTGGGGCCAGAGGGCAGCCAAGGGGGCCCCAGGCGCCCCCCTGGCGCGGCCAGGGGTGGGGCCGCACCCTCTGGCCTCCTCCCCCCTCCTCTAGTGCCCTACCGAGGCTCCTATTTATCCCCGTGACGGATAAACCCCGAAACAGAAGTCGTTTTCCCAATTCGTATCGCGGAGCTGCCGCCACCCTCTGTTCTTCTCCGAGAGGGCTAATCTGGAGGCTGTTTTGGCCTCCGGTGAGTGGAGATCATCGCCATCGTCATCATCATCACCACTCCATCCTCCCTCCATGACTTCTCCATCCATGTGTGAGTAATTCCCTGCTATAGGCAAAGGGGATGGTAGGGATTGGATGAGTTAGATCATGTAATAGTTTACCAGATTGTTGGGGGCATGTTGCCTATCATCTAGATTGTTGTTTATCATATCTGCTTCAACTTGTTGCTCTTAATGCTTGTCACTTTGGGCCGGAGTGCCATGATTTCAGATCTGAACCCTATGTGTTTGCATGAATATATTTGTGTTCTTGATCCTATCTATGAGTTGTATGCACCTGGTATAGTCCGGAACCGGTGATCCCAAAGGTGACAGCTTGGGACACCAAAGGGATGGACTATAGTTCGAGGATTCCATGTATCCATTTATTGTTAATGCTTTGTTCCGGTGCTCTTTGAAAGGAGCACCTTAATCTCCATAAGTTCCTTTTGCCCCGTTCGTAGCAGGATGGTAGGACAAAAGATGTTGTGCAAGTTCTTATCGCAAGCACGTACAACTACCTATGGGGTACATGCCTGATGTTTGATTTATGCCTAGATGATCGTTGCTTTCCTGTGTGCCTTTCCCCAAGTTAAATACATGATGTATCTTATCCATGCAGCGCCCAACCATCCATCTCTCTAGCCTAAAGTGTTTTAATTCTGCTGGTTACTAGTTGTTTGCGTTTGCTGTTTTACTGTCGCTATTTCACCACCACTATTACCGTTGCTATCATCACCTCCATATCGCAGTTACTACTAATATCATGTTGCAAGTAAGTGTATCTCAGGTGCGGTGAAATTGACAACTCCACTCTCAAAGCTTGTGGATATTCTTTGGCTCCCCTTGAGTCGAATCTATAAATTGGGTTATCTTACCCGTGAAGACTATCTCGATCCCCTGCAGTTGTGGGTTATTAGCACCCTGCCCCGCGCCTCATCGCGCGTGGACTTCCCCCGTCGCCGTAGTAGCTCCCTTCGCTGTCGGGCAGCTGTGCCTGAGCGCGCGCGCATCGCGCTCGGCCGCGCCCTGCACGTGAACCTGGCGCGTGTCGCTTCTCCCCTCCCACCCCGTCGTGGCCCTCTCGCCGCTCCGACCACCGCACGCTGCCGTCCAGTGGCTCGCCACCGGCGAGAACGTGGGTGGTTAACCCATGGGATTACCCCCCACCCCCTGAGCCTTTGACGTGTGGGCCCAACCCACCTCGTAATTAAGTTATCTATTAAGTTAAACCAGAGAAACCCCCCTGAGACTTACACATGGGCCCAGCCCTTAAGATAACCCATTGTTAAGTTTAATCAGTTAATTATGCCACTGATACAATGACAGATGGGTCCCACTAAATTATTAAACTAATTAAATGGATTTTATTAAATCCAGTGAATGACATGTGGGCCCTCTCTGTTATTTGTTTAAATAAAACTGAATTTAAATGTCTCTATGTATGACATGTAGGTCCCACCAGTCAGTACACTGTTCTGGATAAGCTTTTGGATAATGTTGATTTAATAATAATAAATAAATCCAGAAATTCTTTTAAATTGATTTAATCTTTAAAAATCAATATATTTTAATCCGTAACTCCGATGAAAATATTTTTTACATCAAAGTTGATCAGAAAAATACAACGAATAAGAATACGCTACCCGCATATCCACCACACACCTCTAACATACCGAACCGAGACATTCCCCCTCCGGATCGTCTGTCCGATAATTACCCAGTACCGGTAAAACTTTCCGGATGGAGATGTTCTGAACATAAAAGTTGTTCGGAATGCATCAACGATCACGAATACACTGTCTACATGTCTGTCAGATATTCACGACACTACAGACATGGAACCTTCCCCCTCCGGTCCGTCTGTCGATAATCACTCGGAGCCGGTATTTCATCCCCGGATGAATTCCCGCTCCGAGCCTAACACTTTGCACTGCGTTAGAACAAAGTTAACAATGCGTTCGCCATGTATTGTATTTTTATTGCTATTATTGCTGTGTATTTATTGTTTCTTTCCCCTCTTTTATTGTCCGGTAGTCCCGACGACCGCTGCCGATGCCTCTGTGATCGACTACGTCGACGCCGACCGTACCCCTACCGTCGAGCTTCCAGGCAAGCAGAGCCATTCTCTTGCCCAGATATCTCCTATCTTTCCGTACTTTTCTTGCACTAGGCATTGCTGCTGCTACGTTACAATCCTATTCAATTGCATAGCCTATTTTTGTTGCCCCTTGATGTACCTTCCTTTAACCTATGTTGCCTAATATTTATATATATTATATTCAGAAGTGAGCCCTGCGCATTGTTAGCTAGGATTAGATAGCGGGCCGTGATCACTCAGGGGAGTGACGCGGATACAACTTATTACAACTGCACAGGTACGGTACAATGCAGACATCGCTTAAGGCCCCCTAGCTTGGCTCTGTCGAGCCATCATCAAGTGTGAGCTATCAAGGAGTAATCCTTGTAATCTACTCGTTGCTGACTCTGTATAGCTTCTCTAGGTACCTGAGAAACGGTTGTCCTTGAAGGTAAGAAGTCGGGCGCCCCAACGGTGCCCGCGAGTGGTATTGCAACGGGACGACAGGGAGGGTACGCCCAGTGTACCGGTGTGCTTGGCCCCTGATCGTTGGCCGCGAGAGTTAGCAAACCACGAAAGTCGAGCTCCTCCAAGAGCACACGCGAGATAAGGTAAGGAGTCGGTTCACCTTGTTGGTAACCGCAACGACTTGGTGGGACGACAGGGCAGGCACCGATGTACTGGTGGTCCTGACTGCTGTCGTTGTTCATGGGCCAGTTAAGTCGAGGAAACGATAATGGTTGTCCCGCAAGTTAATAAAATGAGTAATGGTTCGGTGGATGTCTTGAGTTGGCTATATGCCATGTAGGAACTACCTACGCGTGGGAATTATGAGTTATGGGCTCCCCCGCAACTTAGTCTCGTCCGAAGACTCTTCGGACGTCAGCAGTACCGCGGCCAGCGACGGGAAGTGGTGTTGTCTTATTTGATCGCGCGGTGTTGTCTTATTTGGTTTGATTTTGCTTCACCGGCCAGCCACGCACCGTGCAGAAGTACGTCGGGGTTGGGGTCCAAGGCCCTACGTACTTAGGATTTAGACCGGCGGAAGGCCTCTCTGTTGAGTTTGAAAGATGGGCTATGGAGTGTCAGATAGCCTTGGTGGAGCATTCCCTAACAAGGTGTACGCCACCTTGGAGATTCGTGCGTGTAGTGTAACACAAGTGCACCCCTGAAGCTGGATCTTACCACTAAAAACTATTATTATTAAACTGTATGGTTCCAGGTTTTCTTCGTCGCTGAGATGTCGAGGAAGGGATCTCGGAGGCATTGCTAATTATTACAACTTATTATTATACAATGCTGCAACAACTTCTGTTGCATTGTTACTTTATGCTTTATATGAACTGTTGGCTATTCTCTCCTCATGCTGCAAGACTCGTCGGAAGATGCTAGTCTTCGATAGGCCTAGCTTCTTACCCTTATTCTGATTTCTACTTTGCAGTCCACTATATATAGCCTCCCCTTTCCATTTGATACAATTCATAATTGCTTAGTAGCGGACGTAAGACTCGCGGGTATGCTAGATACCCACCTTTGCTTTATTTCCCCTTTTTGTTTTGCCTGATCGGCCGCTGTCGTCGACGTTGAATCCTTGGAGTCCAGGAGCAGGAGATCCCCGATGCCAATCACCGCAACGTGAAGATCCTTGATGCCTACTACAACGTCGAGTTCCCCGTTGACCAGGAGTAGTTTGGAGGTTCCCAGGTAGGAGGCCTCGCCTTTTTGATCGTTGTTGTTTTGTGCTAGCCTTCTTAAGGTAGATCATGTGTACCTTGTGTCTGTACCCAGATACTATTGCTTCCGCGAACTTTGTGCTCTCGAGCTGTTATATTCGAGCCCTCGTGGCCCCTGGCTTGTATTAAACAGCTTGTATTATTTTATTTGTAGAGTTCTGTTTTGATATCTTACCGTGAGTACCTAATCTCGATAGTTTACCTTGCGTGTATGATTACTGTACACGGCCTGATTTTGGGGACGTCACAATCAATGAGGACAATCGGCGAGAAGGCCAAATGATAGATATGATGTGAGGAGTAGGGATTGCCATGCAACGGATGGACATCTGAGAAAAGGAAATCTCTCCGAAGGAACTAGTGGGGGTGCATCCAACTTCCTCGCTCATGAAGACCTAGAGCTTGTTTGAGGAGGCTCATCCTTGGAATATGCAAGCCAAGTTATATAGTGTGAAGGTCCCCACATAGCTATATGCATAAATGATCATCTCTATGGAGTACAAGGATAGGAGGGAGTACTAGTGTGGATCTTTCAAATGGAATAGTAGTGTTGCCCCTTTCTCTCTTTTTATTCATTTTTTCTCTTTTTTTCTATTTTTTTGGTGGCCTCAATGGCTCTTTCTATTTAACTCTCATTTGTCCTCTTTGGAATCTTTTATTTTGTCCACTTTGGGATCTTTTCCTCACTTAAGGGCAACACTCTATTTTACAAGAGGGTATAGAAGATCTTCACACTTTACAAGGTACTCAAACATAAAGAAGATGTAGCTACCATGATGTATGCAGTGTATGCCTCTGCAAGTGTAGCAGGAACATGTATGACATGAAGATCAAGTCATGAAGAGGTGGATGTTGCATGGCAATATATCTCAGAAAGGCTATGGAAATGCCTTGATAGATAGGTATGAGGACTGTATTGAGGAAAGATATAAGGAGGTTTATGATCACAAAGCGTATCATGCCAAGGGTTTGGATGCACCGGCGAAGGTGGACGCCAACTCTCAGAGTGAGAAGAGGGCAATGCACGGTACGGAAGAGGCTAGCAAATATGAGGAGGTGGAAGTGTCAACTTTCAATACTTACATTAGTCCGAAGAGCTCATGCACTTATTATCGGTAACTCTCATTCTAATAAGGAGGTTCACAAAGAGACAAGTACCCCGAGGAGGAGTGTATGGGGGTTTGGTTATCCTTGCGCAACCTCGACTCATGGTTCGTGAGTGTACTCTAATATCCGATCCCTCAAGAGATCAGCGATCTATCTAGTAGTTAGAGTTCTCAACTAGTTTTGTAGGTTTTTGAAAATAAACACGGATTGCCCAAAATACGACACCTATCTCTAATAGGATAGAGCTCTTGACACCAAAAGTTCAAACATTACTCACAACAATACCTCAAAACTATTGCAAGTTACTACTACAATTGAATAGCAACCTCAATTACCTACTTGCAAGCAAGACACAACTCAGTGCAACAACCAACTCTCTTAACAAGATAAACATGAAAACTAAAGAGACTTCTAGCAACAAACTAAACAAAAGCCAAGGCTCTTGCTAAATACAAACACTAAAACTAAACATGCCAGCAGCTACGAAAAGATAAAGAACACACAACAGAGAAAGATAGGCATGAAAATCCTATGATGTGTTCTAGATTGGAGCGGAGCATGTTTCTCTCCCACACAAAGTAATCTGGGGTCTAACTTGCTATGAACAGCAAACAAAGCTAGAGAAAACTAAAAAGGAAACCAAAGAGCGAGACGCTCCGAGCATAGCACATAATGCATGAAGTGATAAAAATATAGTGAGACGAAGGACAAACTGATGATTGTTGATGGAGAAGCGGATGCACGGGGGCATCCCCAAGCTTAGACGCTTGAGTCTCCTTGAATATTTATTGGGGATTCATGGGGGCATCCCCAAGCTTGAGTGCTAGACACTCTCGGATCTTCTTTCATCATCTCCCCTCGCACACTTGAAACTCCCTTCATACGTAACTCATCATAAGCTGATTAGAGAGGTTAGTACCCTTAATAAAATAATTTCTCCCCACTGGAAATAAAGATATTCTTGAAGAGATACTGTTTCTCAAGATTTCCTAAAGGTTTTTGCAACTATCAAAATCAATATCACTACTATCAAATGTGGTAGTGGTGTCATCTAGGCTCACTTGTTTGAAACCCTCTATGTTCATAGGAGTTTCTTCTTCTACGGTTGAGGTATTAGCATCACCATTAATAGGTGGGACAAGGAGTGCATTGGGTGCTAATAGTTTGAGTGTCCTCAACAATTTGGATAGTAGCAACTATGTGGTGTGTAGGAAGGCTCTTAATTCTATCCTCTTCCTCTTTTTCTCTAGCCCATCTTTCTTTAAGTTTAGCCATCATCCTAATGTCTTCATTGATTTGTAATTGGATATCATTAATAGGAGTGGCCTTCCTCTCCTCGAGGGGAGAGGTTCTAATTTTTAGCATCTCAACATCAAGGGCTAAGCTATCTACCTTCAAAGAGAGATTATCTAACTTAGCTAATTTATCTTCTACATTCTTGTTGAAAGCTTTTTGGGTAGTGATAAAGTCTCTAAGCATGTTTTCTAGTTCAGAAGTGGGGTTCTTGTTGCTAGGGTAAGTGTTGTTGTTCCCACAGTTGGATGGAAACGGTCTAGGATTGCTAGCAAAATTTCCCCTATAAGCGTTGTTTTAAAAGTTGTTTCTAGCAATAAAGTTCACATCTACTTGTTCCTGAGAAACCAAAGAATTTGAAGGAACATCATGAGGATCAATAGAGGGTTGCTTGGTAAGTAGAGAAATAATTAAGTCAAGCTTTTCATTTAGGGAGGTAGTCTCCTCGACAGAGTTTACCTTCCTACATGTTGGAACACGCTTGATGTGCCATTGGGAATAGTTGGTCATCATCTCATCGAGAAGTTTTGTGGCAGCACCAAATGTAGTTGACATAAAGGTTCCTCCCGCGGCTGAATCTAACAGGTTCCGCGAGGTAAAGTTCAAGCATGCATAAAAAGTCTGGATAACCATCCAGGTAGTCAAACCATGTGTAGGGCATTTCTTAACAAGAGATTTCATACGTTCCCAAGCTTGGTCAATGTGTTCATTATCCAATTGATTAGAATTCATAATGTTACTTCTCAATTGGATAATTTTAGCAGGTGGGTAGTACTTCCCAATAAAAGCATATTTGCACTTATCCCAAGAATCTATGCTATTCCTAGGCAAATATTGAAACCAAAATTTAGCTCCTTCCCTTAAAGAGAAAGGAAAAAGCTTGATGTTAACAACATCACCTTCTACTTGTTTATCCTTTTGCATATCACAGAACTCAACAAAATTATTTATGTGTAAAGCAGCATCATCTCCAGCACCAGAGAATTGATCTCTCATAACAAGGTTTAGCAAAGCAGGTTTAATTTCATAAGAGGTAGCTGAAGTGGCAGGTGTGGCAATAGGAGTGCAGATAAAGTTTCTGTTGTTGTGACTAGTGAAGTCACATAACTTGGTGTTTTTAGTGGAACTCATAATAGCAGCAAGTGTGGCAGATTTTTTTTGTAATTTTTGGTATAAGACGCAAAGATAAAAACTGAAAGGTAAACTAACAAGACTAAAAAGCAAAGGTAAAAGGTAGTGGGAAACTCCCCTATCTTAGCACTCAGAGTCCCCGGCAACGGCGCCAGAAATTTTCTTGATGCACGAGAGATGATACTGGCTTCTCGCCCTTCGTTGGTTACCCCAAGTGGAAGGTGAGATGTAGGATAGCCGCAAATTTCCCTCGGTGAAGATACCAAGGTTTGTCTCCAGTAGGACTCCGGAGATTATAAGTAGGTCTCAACGGTGCAACTGGCATGGACCTGCACACAACACAAATAACTTTGCTTCCCAACGAATACATAGAGGTTGTCAATCTCTCCGGCCTTGTTGTTCACAAAGGATCAAATGCAAGGGATAATGATAATGATAGCCGCTGATAGTAAAAGAAGAAAATGAATAAGCGTGTAAACAATGATGAGAATATGGACCGGGGTTCCGTGATGTTCACTAGTGATGTCTCTCTCCAAAAAGACGATAAAACTGCTATGCGAGGTAAACAAATTACAGCTGGACAATTGACAGGATTAAAAAAACACCGCAATGATAACTATGCTACAATGAAAGGACGAGGCTCAAAAGCATGGGCGGTACGCCAAAATAAATAGACCGAAATCCAACTGCATCTACTACTAATCATCCACCTTGAGATATCTATCCAGAATATCTCGCTGGTATTAAGTTGCGAGCCCCACCCAAAGTATAAACTCAAAGCAACAGACAACTTCATTAAAAAGCACTTTGCGTAAAGTAAATAATCCTTGCAACCGCGGTTAAAATCACCATTTTTTCCGCCTTGTGGCAACAACACATCCCCTAGACTCATGTTTCTCTCACTCAAGTGTTTCATCAGGGGGCATGAACCCACAATCAAGGATAACATTCCCTCTTGGAGTCACTACCTACTACTTGGCCAGAGCAATAAACAGCAACGGAGGATATGCAAGAATTACTTAGGAACAAAAATATAAAGATAAGAACCAAATATATTACTCAATCACAATCTGAACATAATCTCATAATCCATCAGATTCCAGCAAACTCAGCATAGCAACAGCAGAAAATTACATATGTGCCTCGATCATGTAGGGCATCTCACGAGGACTAAACCATGAACAACAAAGAGGGGTGGAGAACATCACATAGATACTGATAACGGACCCATGGTCCAAGGGAAACTACTCACGGCACATCCGGGAAACATCCATGGTGGAGGGGAAGCTCCTGGAGGTCAATCCTCCCACCGGCAGGGTGCCGGGAAAAAGTGTGCTGGTGCTCTCGATCTTGGAAGCGCGGCGGCAGCGGAACGAAGGAGAGATCACGAAAAAGGGTTCTGTCCTCGGGGGTTTCGCATCACTGAGATTAAATAGGCGAAGGGGGGCTGCCAGGGGGGCCACCAGGGGTCCAGGCACCCCCCCGGCGCAGCCATACCCTAAGCCACGCCAGGTGGCCACCTGGGTTCCTGGACGTGGCCCTCTGGCCCCACCCAGGTTATTCCGGAAGGTTCCCGTACGCTAATTTTTTATCTGATTTTCCCAAATTTTTGGAGAACTTTTAATATGGGGGAAACCTGAAATAGAAAAACAACAGAAAACAGGAACTGGCACTGTGGTGCACTGAGTTAATAAGTTAGTCCAAATATGATCAAAAGTGTATGAAAGTGTATCTAGATCATAGCAATATCACACAAAACATGCATGGAGCAAGCAAATATTATAGATTACATATGTGCCTCGATCATGTAGGGCAGCTCACGAGGACTAAACCATGAAGAACAAGAGGGTAGGAGAACATCACATAGCTACTAATCACGGACCCATGGTCCAAGGAAAACTACTCACGACACATCCGAGAAGCGTCCATGGTGGAGAGGAAGCTCCCGGAGGTCGATCCTACCTCCGGCAGGGTGCCGGGAAGGAGTCTGCTGGCACTCCTGATCTTGGAAGCGCGGCGGCGGCGAAACAGTGGCGAGATCGCGAAAAAGAGTTCTCTCCTCGGGGGTTTCGCGTCCCGGAGAATAGATATGCGAAGGGGGGCAGCCAGGGGGGCCACCAGGTGTCCAGGAGGCCACCCAGCGCGACCCCACCCTAGGCCGCGCCACCTGGCCGCCTAGGCACCAGGTGGGGCCCCTCCGGCCCTCCTTCGGGACTCTGGGAGCTTCCGTTGCGCTGATTTTTTATCTGGTTTTTCCCGGATTTTTGGAGCACTTTTAATATGGGGGAAAACTGAAGTAGAAAAAACAAGAGAAAACAGAAACTGGCACTAGGGTGCACTGAGTTAATAGGTTAGTCCAAATATGATCAAAAGTGTATGAAAGTGTATCTAGATCATAGCAATATCACACAAAACATGCATGGAGCAAGCAACAATTATAGATACGTTCGGGATGTATCACGGTCCAACCGATGTTCCCTCCGGGCTCCGAACTAGGCGAGCAGCGGAAAGAAGACAAATTCGGATCCCGACTCAGGCAGCGCGACGACGTGCGTATGGCGGAGAAACCCCCAACCAAGTGCAAACTCCAAACAAGGGGGTCCGCTCAAGGTAGGAGAAAGAGAGAGGAGAAGATCTTGATGAATGATGGAAAAGGGGGACCCTACCCCTCCTTCTATAGGCTAGGGGGTGGCAATCTCCTCCCGTCCCCCATGTGGGATTAAACCCCTTGGGAGTGGGGATGCATCGGCCAAGGTGGGGCTCCCTTGGCGCATGGCCCAAGGGGGGGACCCCTCCTTCCCCTAATGGGCCTCTTTAGGCCCATTTTCCTTTTCCTGATTTTATTTTACTTTTAATTATATTTTAATATTTATTCTGGTGATTAAATAATAAAACATTATTAAACATTATTTTGAATCTTTCAAAATATACAGCACAACTTCGGCACCTCCAGGAACAATTCCGGTGTTCTCTCTTATTTCACCGATGATCCTGAATTTATCCTTAATGCATCGATTAGCCTTAAGTGTGACACCCTACGGTTCGGGACAACAACAGGCATGATCGAGACACTCTCTAGACAATGACCATCATGTGGGATCTGATTACAATCCTTGATGGCCCCTGTGCTTTCATCAAAGTAACTTCATCGTTGTTGAACCGTTAACGATAAGACATGATCCTTTGTTGTGCGGTACTTTGTTTGTCCCAGGTTTGATCATCGATATCCTATACCTAGTTCATCCTCGTCTCTGACAAACATATTTACTCTTATGTTCCTATTACATCTCCGTGACCTAGTCACATGCTTGCAAGCTATTGATGCAATATCACCGAGTGGGCCCAGAGCACCTATCCATCACTCGGATGGATAAATCCCGTTATGATCTATTTCATACTCCTCAACATATCTACTTCGGAATACCCATGATGCACCTTTACGGTTACCCTATTCTTTGTAATGGTTGATACACTCAAAGCATCCTGATAGATAGCAATTATGTATGATCATCACAGTCTAAGGATTGAGTTACTATGTTATTAAGTTATCACAATGCTGAACTATGTGACTGGATCACATTGCAATGTTTTAGGTGGGTGGGTGTCCAGCACATCATTCTCCTAATGATATGACCTCATTGTCAACGGACGTCTGTGTCTCCATGATCAAGAAACCTTGATCATCAATTGCCTAGTGAGCTAGTATGCCTGATCTAATGAGGGACTTGGTTGTTTGTATACTACACGTGTATTAATGTTTCCTCTTAATACAGTTCTAGCATAGTATAAGACGTATTATGAACAAATAGATATGCGACAAATATCTTTATTAATTTGCCTCTAGGACACATATCCAACATAGGCCACCACTCCTTCCGGAGCTAGATACAACATAGCAACAATCATATCCCACCGACGAGGCTAGGGCTTCAACTCTCTCTTTGCTTATTTGTGGATGGTGGTTGCTGGACGTGTACAAGGTCGTTATGGTGGCGTTGACCGTGTGGATGGTGAAGATATTTTTTATATTGTGCTGAATGCCTTTGGTTGGGCTTAATCCATGATATAAAACATGTTATGGTGTAGTGATTTTAGATCAAAGATGATCGGTGTGATCCCTTTTTAATGAATTATGCATGTTTCAATTTAAATATCTTGATGTGGTGCTATCTTTTGGTTTATATGTTAGTGATGACCCACAAGTCTAGGGGATTTATCGTAGTGTTTTCGATAAGTAAGATTGTCGAACCCAATAAGGAGCAAAAGGTATTGACAAGTGACTTTGGACAAGGAATATCTGCACGCAATGAAAGATAACTTTTTAGGGGTTTTCGGTATAAGAAACAAGAAGGTAAAAACAAGAAAAGTAAAAGGGTGTTGAGGAGAAGCAAGTGGCACAATCCTTTGGAGCAAAGGATAAGCCTAGCAACTGAACTTATAAAGACTAAAGCGTTCTTGAGGACACACGGGAGAGGTAGTCAAGTTACTTTCGCCATATTCCGTCTAGTACTATGTTTTGTGTTGATAAGTGTTGAGTGGGTGGATCTATGCTAGTACACCTTCTAGACTAATACAACTGCACTCTTATGATTAAACACCTTGCAAGCATCCGCAAATACAAGGTAGAAATTAAGGCAAAGCCTAACCACAACAATAAGATCAAGGATCCATTATTCCCTTGTGCAAAAGTGTGCGAACTGGGGTTCAGGTTTCTGTCACTCCGGAAACCCACCGTAAGCATCCATTATGCACAATGTATTCCCCTAGGTCCTTAATAAGGCGAAGTGTTATGTGTTCGACTCACATAACACCACTAGAAGAATAACACCACAACTTCAATATCAAACAACACATATTACTTCAACATCATATGACTACTAATAACAAGACTTCTCCCATGTCCTCAAGAACTAAATTAACTACTCACAAGACATAATAGAGATCATGATCAATGGTGATAAATATATGATAAACAATCTGGTCATAACAATAATTCTCCAACAAAACTCAATAGCATTCACCACAAAGAGTAATCAACACCGGTAGAGTAGAGAGGATAGATAGTACGGGTTACAACGCAAGTTGCAATGACGAGATAAGATGGGGTGAAGATGGAGATGGTGCTAATGGTGAGGATGATGTTGATGATGATCTCGATGATGCCCGTGACGATGGTGATGACAATGGCGATGATCTCCCCTTTCGGGAGGTATTCTCCCCGGCGGAATCTTCCCGCCGGAGAGCCCTTTTCTTCTCTGTAGGTTTCCGCCACGGAGCGGCGGCGGAACTCCGTGCAATCTCTTCCTTTTAGGGTTTTCGGGTAATTAGGAGTATATAGGACAGAGGGGGGAACCTGTGGTGGCCCCAGGAGTCCAGGCGGCCACCTGGCGCGCCCTGATACGCGAGAGAGGTTAATTGCTTCCCGCCCTTCGTTGGTTACCCCAAGTGGAAGGTGAGCTGCAGCGTAGCGGCAAGTTTCCCTCCGTGAAGATACCGAGGTTTTAATATTGTCTCCCGTAGGACTCCGACAATTATATTAGGTGGTGAAGAGAACAATGGCGCCGTTCATAACTCAGGGTTGCTTACTTCACCTGGACCTGCACACAGACACAAATAACTTTGCTCCCAACGAAGTTCAGATAGGTTGTCAATCTCTCCGGTCTTGTTGTTTACAAAGGATCAAACACAAGGGATAATGATAATGATAATAG
This sequence comes from Bromus sterilis, assembly GCA_950022295.1. Taxonomy (NCBI): domain Eukaryota; kingdom Viridiplantae; phylum Streptophyta; class Magnoliopsida; order Poales; family Poaceae; genus Bromus; species Bromus sterilis. Next base: position 88,640,986 of record OX465599.1, read on the forward strand.
CAACTGGAAGTAATTACTGAAAAGAAATTGAGCGTGTAAACAGTGATGAGAATATGGACCGGGGTCTCGTGATGTTCACTAGTGATGTCTCTCTCCCAAAAGACGATAAAACTGCTATGCGAGGTAAACAAATTACAGATAGGAAATTGACAGGATTATAAATGCACCGCAATGCTAACTAGGCCACAAAAGAAAGGAAGAGGCTCGAAAGCATGGGAAGTACGCCAAAATAAGTAGACCAAAATCCATCTGCATCTACTACTAATCATCCACCTTGATATATCTATCCATAACATGTCGCTGGTATTAAGTTGCGAGCCCCACCCAAAGTGTAAACCCAAAGCAACAAACAACTGGATTAAAAGAAATTTGTGTAAAGTAAACAATACTTGCAACCGCGGTAACAAGCACCGTTGTTTCCCCCCTTGTGGCAACAACACATCCCCTAGACTCATGTTTCTGTCACTCAAGCGTGTCATCAGGGGGCATGATGCCACAATCGAGCATAACGTTCCCTCTTGAAGTTACTACCTACTACTTGGGCAAAGCAATAAACAGCAACGGAGAACATGCAAGAATTACTTAGGAACAAAAATATAAAAGATAAGAACCAAATATATTACTCTATCACAATCTGAACATGATCTCATAATCCATCAGATCCCATCAAACTCAGCATACCAAAAGCAAAAAGATTACATATGTGTCTCGATCATGCAGGGAAGCTCACGAGGTCTAAAACCATGAAGAACAAAGGGGAGAGGAGAACATCACATAGCTACTGATCACGGACCCATGGTCCAAAGGAAACTACTCACGGCACATCCGGGACGCGTCCATGGTAGAGGGGAAGCTCCCGAAGGTCGATCCTCCCTCCGGCGGGGTGCCATGAAGGGGTCTGGTGGTGCTCCCGATCTTGGAAGCGCGGAGGCGGCGGAACAGAGGTGAGATCGCGAAAAAGGGTTTCGTCTTCGGAAGTTTCACGTCACGGAAAATATATAGGCGATGGGGGCAGCCAGGGGGGCATCAGGGGTCCAGGCGCCCCCCTGGCGCAGCCAATCCCTAGGCCGCTCCAGCTAGGCGCCTGGGGCCCTGGTGGGTCCCATTTGGTCCCCCTTCGGGACTCCGGAAGGTTCCTTCGCGCTGATTTTTTATGTGATTTTTCCCGAATTTTTTGAGCACTTTTAATATGGAGGAAAACTCAAATAGAAAAACAGCAGAAAACAGAAACTAGCACTGGGGTGCACTGAGTTAATAGGTTAGTCCAAATATGGTCAAAAGTGTATGAAAGTGTATCTAGATCATAGCAAGATCACACAAAACATGCATGGAGCAAACAGAAATTATCGATACGTTTGGGACGTATCACGCCCCCAAGCCGCCTGGGCACCTGATACGTCCAAAATGCATCACTATTTTATATAGTAATTCATTCTTATTCATTGATATATTTCATGATATGACGATGTGCTTATGTTGCTTTGGCTTAATTTACATAGTTTGCAACTTTCCGAT